>BSBM01000687.1:5083333-6536666 GCA_027924585.1 Larix kaempferi | reverse complement strand
GAAGAAAACCCCCCCTAAAGGCCAAAAATGTAGTAGTGTGTACAACCTCACTACCATTTTTCGCAATTTCCAAACCTTGACCGGTAGAATTATGTAGATAACATGAAATGGGTTATGTAAAAAATTAACACCAACCTTAGATGTTATTCCTAAGACATGTTATCTCTCCTTCTTTTCCTAATTTAATGTTTCATCTCAATGCCATCTTGGAAGATTGATCTTGTTGTTTAGAATTATCTTATCTTTTATGGTCATCTCTCCCTCTTCTTTATCGATTTTTTCCCACGTTACACTAGATATTCTACAAACCCATCTACAAACAATGTCTAGAATTTGTATAATTGATCAAACAAGTGATTTATTCATATCATTAGCTTTTTTGTCTTTATGTTTTTTAAATTTATTCTATATGGATTATTGGGTTATTTAACTAGCCCATAATAATATAACATTTCTTATTAAAGTTTATAGAGAGGAACAATGCAAATATTGTCACTATATTAAGGTCTCTATATAAGGTTGTTGACTCGTAATGTCATAAAAGCGGGCCATTTTGGTTGTATTTTATCCTACGCATGAACTTCGTGCATGTTAAAGCAGCGAAATGCATGTGATCCATTAGATTTGATTCCTCCGAGAGCGACGATGTTCTTTGCAAGTCAACTTCATGGCCTTCATGATTGCACGTAGGGGCTTCAAATGCACAGAGGGGCTTCAAATGATTAAGAGCGGAGATGGAAAAGGTGCTAAACAATCGAAAAACTCACTCCAAAATTTGCAAACATGTAAACACGTGGCAAAATAATGATGCAGACCCACCCAGAAGCAAATCAATGGTGGAAATGGGTTTCGATGCTAGAAAGTGCACGGTGGAGTAAAAATTAAAGTAAAAATTAAATCTCTTACCATGTGGCAAGCATTGGTTTGAGTTCACCAATACAATCATGGAATAATGTTATAGAATTATTTTTAATGCGGAATTTCCCCAAGTGTTAGAAGAAATGAAAGAAACTTTGCAGCCTACACTAGAAGGCCAAACAGGTGATTGGTTCTTGTATAAAGAACATACTATAATTAGAGTGTATGGTTTACTGGAGCACCATATCTGTTGTCAATCTTTTTAATACCAAGGTTTTTTGCCTTAGAATTTATGAGACAAAGGTTGCTTTCAGAAGAAGAACATTTTGGTGTTTTAAAAAAATCATCAAATGTGAAATTCTCACTTAAAGTTGGTCCATTCATCATTAATACTAAGGCAACCCTATCTATTGTAGAAACATTATTGAAGATCATGGATTTCCAAGAGGCTGAAAGGATTAATTATGATCCTCATCAAAATATATTGCAAAGGAGACAACAAAATAGAAACAAGGATTTTGATCATCAAACAATTGACAGATTAAAAGAAATGGAAAATTTATTCAAATTTGAACAAGATAAGAAAGAAGTGAATATGGAACAAACAAGCAATTTGGCAATGCTGGTTCAGACATCGGCTAAATTTGATATCACCAATAAGAGAACTATTTCATAATAATATAGTATGGAAGTCGATGAAGAAGTTTCAAGCAAGAAATCAAAAGTGGAACAACAAAAGGAAATTATTAGTATGGAGGAACGATATTTAATTGTTCCAGAAAAAACTACATTGATTTCACATCCACCTGCAAATATGCAACAATAATATTTTTTAGAAATAAAAGAATCTGGAAGTAACTCTCAACATAAGTCCAGATTTGATGTCCTTTCACAATATTCATAAAAGAAGAAGCATTCTTTGGAAGAAACTCAAAAATTGTACCCTCAAGTAAGAAGGTTGACAGAACAAAAAGTTTCCCTTCTTACACTTATGGATCCAGAAAGAAACACTATAAGGTTTGCAGTGGTGAACGATGAGAAAGTTTCTGAAATGGAAGTTAAGCTTGATGCTATTAATATATATAAGATTCAATTGCATAAACAAACAACATATGTCATGTATTATGATTTATTACAATCCACCTTAAAATTTTCTAAATTGCAGTCTGTGATAGCAAAGTTGGAGAGTTAATTGAGGCAAGAGAAGGAAAAAAACAAAGAAAATTTGATCTAGATTAAAAGACTATAGATGGACCTTGTGATTGTGGGAGCCGAGCTAGGGAACACTTAGTGTACCAAAAGGCCCCTTGATGAAAAATAAAATACCATTCAAATGCTCAAGAAAAAACTGAAGGTGCCAAATAATAAACATGCGCAATGTCCAGAGTTGACAACATTACAACAAGAAAAAGAATCCATGTATCAAGAAATAATGGATCACAAAGGTAAAATTTTTAAGTTACAAGATGAAAAGCATGCTTGGGAAAAAGAAAGGATTCAATTGTTGTCACAAATTTCAGTGTTAAATACCAATCAGATTGAATCTTTGCAAGTGCCAGAGAAGCCAAGGGATCAATCTCTATGTACGGATGAAGGACAAATGGAAAAGTCATCCACAGAGGAACTGATCAGTGCTTTGTCACAAATTAGTCTAAAATATGCATATATAGAAGAGTTGAAAATGGAAAACCAACAGTTGAAACAGGAAGTAATTCAAAATTCTAAAGAAAAGAAAAAAGCTTTGAGTGATAGAAAACAATTGCAAAAGAAAGTTGATTAATTAAAAGATAAATTGACAGGTAGGATTCCATTACAAGGAGCTAAACACCTTATATGGGATGCGATATTAGTGGAAGTCACCAAATTCTGGTCACATTTTAATTCCATAGAAGATAAATATGCTATAGCAAACTGTTAAGATTCAATATGCTAAGACAGAAAATATCAGCATTACATTCCATTTCACAACAATAACACATACATGATCACTGAAAGAACAACAAGCACAACATAAACAGAAGAGACACAAATTTATCTTGGGAAACCCTCATGGGGTAGAAAACCCAGCAAAGCTTCCTCAATATAGATGACCAAAAAATACAAAGATGTAATCCACAACCATGAGCTCCTTTTCCTCCATAGCAGATCTCTCTCTCACTTATGCGCTAATCACAAGTGAGTGAATTGTGTGTTAAATGAGGAACACACCTCCTCTATTTATACACAACTACGACTTGTCTTTTACACAAGCTAGGTCGACCCCAACTTAACCACTTTACCTAATGTGATAGGGCCGACCCCACTAGGATGGTCTAATAACCCTTTGACCCACATAACACATACAAGGACGACCCCACTAGGGAAGTCTAATAACCCAAGTTACCACAGAGGAATAAACATCTCCAAATACATGAAAAATTCTCATCGGAGGAATGAAAAATCTCCGGAATAATAAAGTACAAATATAATATTCTTAGAAGTTACAATATCTTAACACTCCTCCTTAACGAGAAGGATATTATAACAACATCTGCATGAGCAAGGAGTCATCAACTACATGATACGTGATACATCTATAAATCATTGGAAGCTTTCTTCATACATCATCAGTAACTCAAACAGTTACTGGAACATCTTCAAGATATTCAATACTGGAACATCAACATCTTCAGTACCGAGTCTTCATCTTCTGCAGCACTCGAACAACTACAGTAACATCATCATCCGGATCACTCAATCAACAGCCTCATCGTCTGGATCTACCGATCAACATCGTCATCTGGATCCTCACGATCAACAGCCTCATCATTTGGATCTACTGATCAACATCATCATCAACTAGACCACCACGATCAGCATCATCATCATCCAGACCATCATGATTAGCAACATCGTCATCTATACCATCACGATCAGCAGCATCGTCATCTAGACCATCACGAGCAGCAGCATCGTCATCTAGACCATCACGAGTAACAACATCGTCTTCTAGACCATCACGAGCAGCAGCATCATCATCTAGACCATCATGAGCAGCAACATCATCATCTAGACCATCATGAGCAGTAGCATCGTCATCTAGACCATCACGATCAACAACATCGTCATCTAGATCATCACGATCAGCAACATCGTCATCTAGATCATCACGATCAACATGTGGATCCTCTCGATCAACAACATCAATGTAGCAGCATGCAATGTACAAGATCCTATTATGGGATGATCAATCCCTCTCACTTTAGGACATAGGTCCAAGGATGATACAATCCTGATCCACTTACGGGATCATCAATCCCTCTCAATTTAATACATCTCTCATGTCTATGGAAAATGCAATCCAGATCAACTTACAGGATGATCAATCCTTATCAATTTAAGACACCTCACCATGTCTAGGGACGATGCAATCCTAATTCAACTTACAGGATGATTAGTCCTTATCACTTTAAGACACCTCACCATGTCTAGGGACGATGCAATCCCGAATCAACTTACAGGATGATTAGTCTTTATCACTGTAAGACATCTCACCATGTCTAGGGACGATGCAATCCCAAATAAGCTTACAAGATGATTAGTCCTTATCACTTTAAGATGTCTCACCATGTCTAGGGACAATGCAATCCCGAATCAACTTACAGGATGATTAGTCCTTATCACTTTAATACATCTCACCATGTCTAGGGACGATGCAATCCTGAATTAGCTTACAGGATGATTAGTCCTTATCACTTTAGGACATGAGTCCAAGGATGATGCAATCCTGATCCACTTACGGGATGATCAATCCCTATGACTTTAGGACATGAGTCCAAGGACAATGCAATCTTGTCACATACATTTTGAACCAAACGCTCAGGGACGTCATGTACATTTTGAACCAAACGCTCAGGGATGATGCATTCCTATCATGTACATTTTGAACTAAACGTTCAGGGACGATGCAGTCCTATCACGTCCACTAGGGACCACTTTCTCGGAGACATATGTCTATGGATCTCTTCGTCCACTTAGACAATCCCTCTTCTTTCACTTAGACAAATTCTAAGGACCATATATCAACATCATCATCAGAACTGGTAACCTTATCATCAACCTCATCGTCGGAACAGGTAACCTCATCATCGATACAAGTATCCTTGTCATCGATGCAAGTATCCACATCATCAATACAATTATCCTCATCATCGATACAAGTATCCACATCATCGATACAAGTATCCATATCAATACAATATCCACATCATCAACCTTACCGTCGATATAGGAAATCTCATCATCGATACAGGTATCCACAATGATACCAATATCCAAATATCATCATCGACCATATCACTCCCTCTTTCGAGGAGAGTCCTTTTGAACTACACCAAGCTTGTCTCAGAAATACTCAACCTTTACTCGAGATAGAGGTTTGGTCAATACATCAGCAACTTGTTCATTAGTGCTCACATACTCGAGCTTGATAGCTCCTTTCTACACCATCTCCCATATATAGAAATATCGGATATCTATGTGCTTTGACTTATCATGGAACACTGGATTCTCTGTCATCTTGATACAACTTCCGAAGCCATATTGCTCCACAACTTGCAGAGAAAGTAGCTACATATTCCGCTTCAGCTGTGCTGAGAGCCACACTAGACTGCTTCCTGCTAAACCACGAGATCATGGCAGATCCCAGATAACAACATCCGTCCGATGTGCTCTTCCTATCTGATACACTTCTTTCCCAATAATATAATATGAAGTCATGATCTCCAAGATAACATATATCAAAGTCTATCATACCCTTCAGGTACCTCATCACATGCTTTGCAGCTATTAACTGAACATGTCTACGTTCCACTAGATACTGCCTCAAAGTGTTCGCAACAAAACATATATCTGACCTACTGTTCGTCAGATACATCAATGACCCAATAATCTATTTGTATAGAGTTACATCCACTAACTCTGATGAGTCATCAGGTAATAGCTTCAAGTCGGAACCCATGAGAGTGGCCATGGTTGTACATTCCAACATATGAAATCTTCTCAATATTTCCACAACAAACTTTCCATGGTTGAGAAAGATTCCTTCTGGGCCTTGCCATACTTCCAAACCTAGGAAGTAATGCATCAATCTGAGATCTTTCATCTCAAATTCTGTAGCCATCTTCTTCTTGCTTTCCATGATCTGTTTCTCATTCCCTGTCAAAAGGAGATCATCCACATACAATAATAGTATGATAGGTTCATTATCCATAACCTTAAGGTAAAGGTTAGGATCAACTTTACTTTTGGTAAATCCCAAGCTTGTCAATAAGCTATCAATTCTCCCTCTATAACTGAACATCATTAACACTTTGCATTGAGTGATCTTCTGCACATCTATCCGTGCCATCTCTCGTCATATGGGTCTACTGATATGAGTCTCAAGATCATTCGAACTTTGTGGCGAGTTCCTTCTTGCATCCATCTAAGAGAAGAATGTCATTTGTATATAGACACCATCTTCAACCTTGTAGAAAAGGTTGAGATCCACATCACCCATGGTGATCATTAGGCTCATCAAATGACTATCGATCCTGGGTACCCATACAAATCCTGATTCATACTTCTTCTTCAATTACATCATTAAGATAATGGTATTATCTAGCCACTTGGAGCAAACATCTTGTCATGATCCTCTTCCTCTTTCTAAGAGAATCTTCTAGCCACGAGCCTTCTATAGTATGTTTGATTTGTAAGTCTTTTTCTTTGAACATCCATCACTCGTTCGGTGTTCATCATCATTCTTCATGATCTTTCCTACAAATCAAAGTTAATTACATGATTAGTAATACTTCATAATCATCAAATCATGTTGACATGATAACCTTTTATGCATACAAATATGATTGACATGGTTATGCAACTATTTTGACCAATACTTTGGAACAACACTTTTCCATATCCTATATGCATACGTATGCATACAGTGGTTATCTAGATGCCTTCCATCTCTACTAAAACATACTATCGAGAGCGTGCACAGCTCTCAGCATGTCAGCAAAGAGGTTTCATTATAGACAAGCAACAATGGAATGTTTGTCCAACTTACCAATCATATGCATATTAGTAGTATATTGTTCAATGTTATATGAATGCTTACACTCAGCATGATATGTTCTTAGGAATACAAATATGCATACAACTATTACGAGCAATATCATTGACTATTCATAGATTCAAGAAGTAATTGAAATTACAACTTAAATACTTATCTTTTATGTTTGTGTGGTTGCCTCCCGCTTGATCTCTATTTTCCCTTCATGGTTATATGTCTTTGAGATTCTATCCATCCTGGAACACTATGCATGCTTAAGTGTGCACTAGTGTCATCCTCATGATCTCATAAATAAACATACATTCATTAGTATAATTTCAATACTATCAAAACATTATAATTCTAAGTAATCTTAAGTATGTATGCTCATGATTATTTCATACACAAATATACTTACCTAAGATCCTAACAAAGTAGGATTCTAACTTGGTATAGGAAAACATACCTGGATTATCAAGCTTGGTTATGTCTTAACATACCCAAATAATATCTTCCTTGTCTTCATGTCATCATGGTCATAGAACTTGATTTGTCTTTCTTGATGTACCTGTATCTTGTTAGCAGAAAACATCATCCTCATACAACACCACAGGTGCATTAGTACAATCATAAGTGTCATAACCCTAATCAATAAATGTATTCTATCATTCCAATGAATTCATACTTTTACTAGGGTAATAAGACAAGTCAAGATTGTACTAACCTAAATAATATGAAGACAATCATATTATGAACATAATTCAACACATACCTGTATCTCCTCAAGTCATACCTATCAAGATTTCTTGTAGTCCTCTTATGTAAGGCCTTAGCCTCATCTCCCCCTGAAACTGGAACTTATTTACTTATGTAGGTATCCAATTCTCTTCTAGGATTAACCCAATCCACTTTGATTTGTTGAGACTGGATCAGGAGCTGGATTAGGGTTTGTCAAGGAAACCCTAAAAATTCAAACTTTGAATTTCAAACTTCTGAAAGGATGGAAAGATGCGCCTTGCTGAGTTGATCAAGCTGGTATACTTCAATTTTTCAAACTACAGAATTTGACCCCTCAAAATTTCCTTTAAAACTTCTGGCTTCACTGGACATGACCCTGAACTAGGGTTTGATAAAGATCACCCTTCTTCCCAATCAAAAGGTTCTATCCAAATCTCTAAACTTCAATTTTTCTTAGGAGCTTCCAGCCGTGGTCACATACTTAAAAAATTCCAACTTTTGCAGAAGCCCTAATTTTCCACCTTTCTGATCAAAATCCCGATGTAGGGTTTGATCAAGCCCAACCAAAAAATTCGATCTTGGTCTCTAAATTTTGATTTTTCTGAGGAGCATTCATCCTTGGACTCCAATCCCAATAATTCCAACTTTCTCCAAATCCCTAAATTCCTGCAACAGTGATAAGCCAAGAATGAAAGTGCTCAGAAAACAATTCTGTTTTGACAGAAATATGCACCTGATTGTTTCTGGTACATCTTTGAAATCACAAATCCAAAGGATCTGAAACTTCTGTTTGTGGTATCCTGACTTGTCATCTTTCCAACCCCACAGGTCTGACCTCAATTGGATTTTCTGAGAGAGAGTTATGCCAAGTGTCGCAACGTGACCTGTTTATGGGATAAAACAGGAGAGAGAACTTTTACGGCATGCCACATGTCACTGGTTCAACTTCGGCCTCTGAAAAAGTTACGTGAGAAACTACAGTCCGTTCTCTACGTGTCACTTATTATGAAATTTCATTTGGATCTTCCTAGCCCAAGTTGTGACCTTTTTTCCTAGGTCACCTATTTACAACCGAGATCTGGAAGAGGCAGAAACCCTAACTTGTACTGATCATAAATCACAAAGTACAACGGATTAGAGGTTTTACTTTTGACAAAAGGTACAGGGGGATGTAATATATGACCTGTAAAGGTTTCAAATCCATAACCTTCGCCAAAATGTATTTATAGTGAAAGTTCCACGATGACTGCTTTTTCTATACAAAACCCTAACCTTCAAATGGTCGCAAGTGAAGCAAGTGTCGTAAGTGTCATACATTGCCTTCCTTCAGGTTAGCTCTGATACCATGTTAAGATTCAATACGCTAAGACAGAAAATATCAGCATTACATTCCATTTTACAACAATAGCATATACAAGATCACTGAAAGAACAACAAGCACAACATAAACACAAGAGACGCAGATTTATCCTAGGAAACCCTCATGGGGTAGATAACCCAGCAAAGCTTCCTCAATATAGATGACCAGAAAATAAAAAGATGTAATCCACAACCATGATCTCATTCTCCTCCATAGAAGATCTCTCTCTCACTTATGCGCTAATCACAAGTGAGTGAATTGTGTGTTAAATGAGGAACACACATGCTCTATTTATACACAACTCCAACTTGTCTTTTATACAAGCTAGGTTGGCCCCAACTTAACCACTTTACATAATGTGATAGGGACGAACCCACTAGGGTGGTCTAATAAACCTTTGACCCACATAACACATATAGGGCCGACCCCACTAGGGAAGTCTAATAACCCAAGTTACCACAGAGGAATAAACATCTCCGGATACATGGCAAAGTCTCATCGGAGGAATGAAAAATCTCTGGAATAATAAAGTACAAATATAATATTCTTAGAAGTTACAATATCTCAACACAAACATGGCTCTCCAGAGGTGTAAAGTGGAAAATGAGACATTATGCAAAAGGCCTTCAGAAACAACTCAAAATACAGTCATATTTTTAAACACTCTAACCCAATTAGATATGCAGAGTTTTGGAATCAAAGACAGAACATCAATCATCATTTGGGCAAGAAGAATTATTGGCAAGCATGATCATGTTAAAGAAGTAGAATACAAAGCGCAACAGATGGTCCTTGAAGTTCAAAATTTTAAGGAATTATTTATGGGGCCTTTTGAAATTAGTCTACCTTTTTTTTGGAGTGATGATGGAAAATTAATGCCTCAAGAAAACTATCATAGTTTGATAGTACATGCTCGTATGGATCACTCCAAACTTGAAGGTTTGGTCAAAGGATTAACTGGAAAGACAATAATTGATAAATTGACCGATGATTTTGAAATACTTGAACAATTTATAATGATTAAGAAGGATATTCCAGCTGTATGTTACACAACATGCATAGAATTGGAGGTGATGGTGAAAGAACTGATGGATTATGAAATCCAAAATCAAGGGCAATGGAAAACTGTTGAAAATTTTGGGAAAACAAAATACAAGTTATATCAAGAATGAATATTCAGGTGTCTTAATGTGAAATGAAGTTGCAGTTCCTATGATAACTTCCTGAGTGCTGCATCATCCCAACTCAAAGCAACACTATACCAGCTTGGTTGACAACAACACAAATGTTCTTGAAGTTTAGTATAGATTTCTTTGAAAAAAAAAAATTTAGCGAAGAATCAGGCATGGCTTATTCAAAGAAAATTTTGTATAAATTTTGATTTTACAAAGTAATCAAGGTTGGATCTGAGAGCAACAAATACAGTGATGTAATATTTTATGAATACTTTAATGAAGAGAAGAAGTACAAGTCTATCATAAACATAGATTCATATGTTGTCACTTTCTTCAGTCTTTTAATTTCTCTTTTGTGAATGTATTTCTTGTTACACCATCTGATCGCTTTGCCTCATATTTGGCTGTGCTATGTGCGTTAAAATTCATTTTATATGCTCTGGTTCACACATTTAAATATTGTCAATGTTCTTTCTTCCAAATTAATGCATATTCATCCTAGTTAGATGCTCTTTTTCTTCCCAGAAGAAAAAGAGTCTCTTTCTATTCATATTATGAATCAAATAAACTACACATATTCTTGTCCATAAAAGTCAATGATCATGATAATCATTTGTTACATGTGAAACATAATTATCTCCCAAGTGGTTACTATTCCTGAGTGAGATTTCTCGACTTCCAACAAGAGGGATTGGTCACCCCTTCATTTAGTGGATAATTGTGAACACCTATATCCAACAATTCACGTGTATCTAGAATGGTGAACACAAGAAGGATTTTCGGACCCTTATTGCAGTCTAGAATTATTATGAAAGTAATATTGGCTAGAAGAAGGGTCGGTTGCCTCTTCATTTATGAGGGAATTGTAACAATATTCAACCTACGAAGGATAGGTTGTCAATTCGTGTATATCTAGAATGGTGAACACTTGAAAAATACTGAGCACAAGAAGGGTTGGACGAAACTTCATTTAAGAGAGAAATGTAAAAATATTTAATCTACGAAAGCTGGGACGACAATTCCCGACTTCTGAATTCTGAAGTAAATAGTAGGGATCAGTACATTAGCTAAGTTATAACATATAAACAATATTTATCCAGACTTGCGACAGGAAGGATCGACCGCCCATTGGTTTAGTAGAGAAGTGTGAACACCTATATTCAGCAATTCACCTGTATCCAGAGTGGTGAACACAAGAAGGATCGATAAAACCTTTTTGCAGTCTAAAACTATTATGAAAAGAATAATGGGTAGAAGAAGGGTCAGTCCCCCCTTCATTTATGAGGGAATTGTAAAAAAATTCAACCTACGAGGGTTAGGCCATCAATTCATGTATATCTAGAATGGTGAACACTGGAAAAATACTGTGAACAAGAAGGGTCGGTCGACCCTTCATTTAAGAGATAAATGTAAATATTTAATCTATGAAGGATGGGACGACAATTCCCGACTCCCGAATTATGTAGTAAATAGTAGGGATCGAGAGATTGTTTAAGTTATAACATATAAACAATATTTATCCCGACTTCCGACTTTTGACAAGAAGGATCGACCACCCCTTCGTTTAGTATAAAATTGTGAACATCTATATCCAAAAACTTCACCTGTATCCAGAATGGTGAACACAAGAAGGATCGATTGACCCTTCTTGCAGTCTATAACTATTTTAAACAAAATACTGGGCACAAGAAGTGTCGACCAACCCTTCATTTATGAGGGAATTGTAAAATTATTCAACCTCTGAAGGATAGGATGTCAATTCATGTATATGCAGAATGGTGAACACCGAAAGAATACTGAGCACAAGAAGGGTCGGTCGACCCTTAATTTACAAGATAAATGTAGACACAACCAAATGCCTTTTACTGGCCCTTTCGGCATCACCTTGTAAATAGGTTGACGTATCACCCGAAGCGAATATGGGGGGGTTACATAATCAAGCTTCTGTAACCGTGGCGATGCACAACTGTGGTTATCAACCTCTCTTAACATTCTATTTAAAATGTACTAATGGGATAGAATAACATATGACTTCACACTTCGCAGCTATCGGAGTATATAGAACTACGCTGAATCTCTACTGTATTCACCAGTTAGCTACGCATTCATCATACTAAGTGTTTATTCTTCACATTCATGCACTTGTATTCCAATTACTCAGTGTTCGGTTACCGTTCACATACATATTAAAGGAAATACATAAACTCATATACTAAACATGTCATAAACTCATACACATAAACACACAAATTTACGTGGTTCACCCCATGCGGGAGCTATGTCCACATCAACCGTTCTTTTATTATCTCAAAAGGGTAACAATACCAGTCTGCGCAATCAGCTACAAACTCTTCTCTACAATCATAGAAGAGTCGGTTGCCCCTTCTTGCAGTCTATAACTATTATGAAAATAATACTATGAAAAAGAAAGGTTGGCCGCCCCTTCGATTACGAGAGAAATGTAAAAATATTTAATCTACGAAGGCTGGGCCAGTAATTCCCGACTTCTAAATTCTGCAGTATATAGTAGGGATCAGGACATTGGCTAAGTTATAACATAGAAACAATATTTATCCTGACTTCCGACTTCTGATAAGAAGGATCGGCCGCCCCTTCTATGATGATCACTCCTTCTATGAACGATTCTATCTCAAATGACTATATAAAACGTGCATTCGATCTCTCATGGATAATGCTAGCAGATTTGATCTTAGTCAATCAATTTATTTTGAAAATGAGCAATCGTTCCTTATCCATCGATCATTAGCATGAACATTTGCAATTATACATCTAATATTAAAACACTAATTTATAATTATAAACATTATGTGCATTCTTATATTAACTACTTAATATTTACTGTTTTGCAGATAAAACATGTCTGCGTTGTTGAGCCTTAGTCAATACCAATAAATCTCGTTTCTTGATTTGTTAAGAGATCACAACCTTGGTTTATTCAAGCATGGATGGTATGTCAAGATGGATGAACCAGATAATTTGTACTTGGATTTATATCTATTCTGCTTGGATGAGGAAGGAGCTCCAAATCGAGCTGGAATATTGACATCCCATTTCTGACGGTATATTGCGTGTTCAAGTTGAAGTGGTCGAGAGAGACCCGTGTTTCCTTTTACAGGTTGATTTTATGGTTTGTAATTTTCGACCAGATCTAACGAAAAGTCGTCCCAATAAAGATATGGTTTCCTGTACGAAGCAAAGGTGGGTTTTTCGCTCGAATGATGTTTCTAATCGGTCCGGTATTAATACCACGTCATCTTTGAATAAAGGAATTTTGTCGGTATGGAAGAAAATAATTCTGGATGCGAAAAATTCATCTGTATTGCATTACATGAATATTTAAAAGAAGTTGACAAATATAGTCCATGAAAATATTCTTTTCTACCTTATAAGAACATTTCTCCAACGTATTGAAAAAGATGTGGACAAATCTTCCTTCAAAGCACTCAAATCAAGTCATTCTATAGCGATGGTGTGGAAAGCGACTAAGAGCTTCAAAAGTTCAAAAGAATTTCAACAAGAACAGATCAAATACTTTTTGTTCAATGAGAATTTTTTTTCTATTGACTTAACAAGATGTGTTGTTGCGCCTCCGCATTTACAATATCGAAAAGTTGATGAGGAGGTCATGGAAAAGATGGTTGTATCTCCTCTCTCAACATTTACAACAACACTGAGAGATGTTATTCTATTTCCTTTCAATAATAAGACCACATTGGGATTTCTTCCTGGAAATGAAGTTGAAATTAATTTTCCTTCAGTAAATTTTTATATATTGGTTGGGCAGCATACTATTTCTGCACAGAAAAAAATCATTGAAACTGTTAAATATCAATTGGTCCATTCAAGGTATCGGCATCGAACTACTCGTCTTCTACATAATTATGTTCCTCAACACATTATTAGCAAATTATGCAAACAACAAAATTTATCAAACAAGGAATTTGCAGACACTCCATTCATTTCTCAAGTTATAAAAGCAAGGGATAAATGGATATCCTATGGTAGGCCATCCCTCCCAGGAAAGGGAAATGTTTCCAGTGATGCTTGGCAGGTATATAATTTTTCTTCTTATCAATCAAAGTCCTTAGATTGCTGCCTGTGTTATGAAATTAACAAATTAAATATTATCTTCAATTTTATATGTTTGCAGTCTTTCCAAGGTGAATGTATGGATATCTTTGTTGTTCAAAGAAATGATAGCCTTAAAGACAAGCTAACTCTTGTTTTGACATCGGATCAACTATGGAGCAAATGGATGTCTATATTCGAGCTTTACAAAAGTGGTTCCTTGCCATGCTCACCCAAGAGCATCACTCACGTTGATTTTGTTCAAAATAAAATAAAGAATCATGGATCTAAATGTTTTAGACCATTGCATGATCTTGATGAAGATGAATTGAATTTTGTGGAGGACAATATAATCGATGGATCAGTTTGGATGAGCACATCAATTGAAAAAAATGTTCGCGCAGAGACTTTATATAAATATTGCAAGTGAATCAAGGATGAGAGGTCAACCAGGCATTCGATCGTTGACTATTTCAAAGTTCGTGATGTTCAAATTGTTCGATCACAGATTATCACTGACCATAATGTCATTGAAATATATAAAATTGCAACAAATCATCGCCGACAACTGTGCAATATTTTATGCTCCAAAAAGCAAGCAAAATCTCTGAGTAAAAGGAGAAAGAAATGATCTGAAGAGGATAATGGTACCAAATTACCAAATGATTATGAGAAAATATTGAATATAGATATCAATAAAGAGGGGATGGGTATGTCCATTGACAACGTCAAAGATAGTTCACAGTTTTCTTGTCAATGTTGTTATCCTGCATCTTTGGTCAACACACTAAGATCCATTGCATTTTTTGGTGCGGAAATCAGCTGTGAATTTGTTGATGTTGATATGTGTAATTGTGATAGTCCTTGGACAAAAGAAGATATGCTTGCATTGTTGTACTACTTAGAATCAAATGAAGAGCCATGTACTTGTATTTTTTTAGCTGATATGGAAAACTCTTGTATGCTTTCTAAAGCTTTCACACTTTTCAACAAGAAATAGAAAAAAAGGTAACACAAAATCCTACCAAGGGAGTTTATAGAGATTTCTCCAAGGACTTGTTTATAGGATTATCTATTATACAATGTTGGAGCATTGGAAGGGATGAGGATAATTTGTCCACTTTTCAAATGGATATGCATTGGAAGGATGAGGGTCTACCAATGATTGATTTACCTTTTCCCAAGGTTAACAATGATAGTTCGAGAAGCCATGTTTTTGAAAAAGAAAGGACACGGGAATTTTGGGATCACATAGTTTCCAAACTAGTCTCTTCTCAAGGTACAGTTCTTTCGTTGTACATAGGAGGTAGAGTTCTTCATTCGTTGATCAAGTCACCATATAGAATAGTTATTTCTATTGTGGGGATAGTACAACAAGAGCTTTTTATGAATAGTTTCTATCATGAATTAGGTATAAAACAAGGTATTTGTATTAACATTTTCAGATGTCTTCTTTCATTGTATTTTACTTTTATCAGTTGGTTATGTTCAATAAATTCTTCAAATTCCTATTCTACTTCAACTTCAAATAAAGATTCAAATAAATATCACACTCAGGTATCATCCAATCAAATTATACTATCTGATGATGACATTGAATATGATAGAGAATACACAAAGACCTACCAAACTGGAGAACAAGATGGACAAGAAGGTAAAAATTTATTTTTCAAATATCGTGGTTAAATTAACTAAATTATGAACGAGGATAGTGACCTTGAATACTTGCAAAAAATTATATAAAATGTATACCTGCAAATTTCTAGGTCAAGATGACTGTATTTCTATTCAACATGTGGATCATCCACAACTAAAGATGGCATTGACGATGTCCATGGATATTAGCCAAGAAAAGGTTCGAAACTTGTCGAATTGCAAAATTCTCACCGCAGATTTCCTGTCACTGAATATAAAAATTGTGGGTTAAGATGAATAATAAACCAGACGAGAGCTTCGACAATAATGAATCGGGCGAGGGATTGGTGTCAAAACGCGGTATCTCCATCAATGTTACTCACCACTCAAATTTTGGCCTGACATTGACAGGTAAAAGACAAAGAATATTTTCTACTTAAATTGATAAAACAAATTTATTCCAAAATATATAATGACAAGAAATATTTATGTGCAGCTCCCCATACAAAATGTTATTGATATTAGAAATGGAAGGTTTTCTATTTCACAAGAAAGTCACAGAAAATGACTCCAAAAGAGAAAAAAAGGAAATAAAAAAATATTGTTGGAGGGAAAAAAGTAAAAAAGGGGGAAGAAAGTATTGTTGGTGAATTTGAATTTAAACACAAAGAAACTTCATATGAGTCATGAACACATGCCATACAATTTTTTGGATTATCGCTTTCCAAATTCAATATTGGGATTTGGTCATCTAAATGTGGGGTCAATGAGGGGAAGTCACTGTTTACAAAATTTTTGAGGGCAGGCAATGCAAAAAAATCATATGGGGAACAAATTTTATTTGTATAGATTTGAGAGATGTACCTATGATAAAGAAGGAAATGCACAAAAAAATATGGAGCATGTGTGGGAGGAGTTCCCAACGAAAACTTCAGAAAGTAATACATCAATGATTTTTTTGGAGGGTGATGATGTGAAAACACATCCAAGTGAAAAGTGTATTTTGAGTAAGCCCTTTATTGCATCATCCGCTAGGACAAATAGTGAATTAGTACATCAAATTTGGCAAGGTTTTAGTAAAATGTATGAAACAACTGATATCATAACCTTCAATTCATTCTTCTTGTTGAGTGACAGCCATCAAATGTAACCTACAGAGATTTTAAATCATTCAATGTGTTTTCTGGGTTTTTTCGGTGATGTTGCTATTTTCGTCTGAATCTAACATATTATTAGTTCAGTGTGATGCTTTTATTAAATCATTTGAATTTGTGAAATTTTGGGTGATTTTTGTATTATTCATTGGAAATCAACATCTTCATTTATAGTCGTGTTATCTCCTCAAATGAAAATAGACTAGTTTTTTTTCTAGGTGATAGGAAGTCTTTCAAGTTTTCATTTTTATATACATTTGAGGTTCTTTTTCAAGAGTTTGACGTATGTAATAAAGCTCGAAATAACATTTGAGGTTACTTTTCTCCAAAAAAGAAATTTCAGGTTTCGGTACCTTAGGTGGACCAGGCGATGGTTCATTAGCTCGAAATAACATTTGAGGTTACTTTTCTCCAAAAAAGAAATTTCAGGTTTCGTTAGCTTAGGTGGACCAGGTGATGGTTCATTAGCTACCGAAAACCCAGCTTTCGACAGCTTAAAGAATGGAAGACAAAACTCTTCAACTACCGAAAGAAAAGGCACGTGTTAGGTATCGTGGAACAGTTTCAGTGGCTTAGGCAGACAAGGTGATGGTTCATTAGCTACCAAAAACAGAGCTTTCAGTAGCTTACAGATTCGGACTTGGGCTTTCCTAGCTACCGAAAGCTAAAAAACTGGACAAAATGTTACCGTTCTTGCACAAATCTAATTTTTACTGATCTAAACACCTCAAGAGTGGTTTATAATGTTATATAATAATTAAAGGCATCATGATCAAGGTTCTGTTCCAGATTTAAAAATGCCAGCAAGGTGGAGAAGATGAAGGATATTTATTGAAATTAATGGTGTTTTTACTGTGAAAGGTCATCATTTTCAAATGACTTTTCTGAGCGACTGGAGAATCATTTTTCAAAATGATCAGAGGTTTTTTTTCCTTACATGTCAGAGAAAAATAACCTCTCTCACTTTTCCTATAGGTGTCACAAATTGGGAGAATCAAATCCGTCACTGAGCCCCAATTTTTGGATCCCAAAATCTGCCTGTTTGACACATGTTTTTGAAATGCAGATCTCCGGCAAATGAAAACGAATTTCAAAGATATGAGAGACATTATTTCTCAAAAAAAATCAATGTACAATAAAATATTTCATTTTATACACAGGTATCACAGGAGAATTGAACCCATCTCCGAGCCTCTTTTTCAGTAGTTTCAGCAAAAATGGCGTTTTTACTATGCAAAGTCATCATTTTAAAATGATGATTCAGAGCGACTGGAGCATCATTCTACGAAACGGGAGGAGGTTTTTGTGCCTGACATGTCAGAGAACAATAACCTATTTCATTTTTCCTACATGTGTCACATATTGGGAGAATCAAATCCATCTCTGAGGCCCATGTTTCAGCAGTTTGGCCAAATTAAAAAGTATTTTTCCAAGTTTAGTGAAAACAGTTTTGGATTTTCTATTTTAGCAGATTCGATCCATTTTTTCAGGATCTGGAACGTTTTGTAAGGGCTATAAAGCCCGTGACTCATGTAGAACAAGGGTTCAACTTTGGAGACCTTTTTTATAATATTACTATCAGACTTCTCATTGCATCTTGGTTATAAGAGCTTCTTTTGCCATTTACGTTCAGTTTTCCTTTTCTACCTTTCTGTACTTGCAGTGAAATTTTTATTTCATGTATGTTCTATTTGTCTATGCTTGATAGTTGTCATCCTATCTTTGTGTTGATAAAGTGAATATCAAGTATCATTTATTTTTTGTGATTAGCCATTCATATATGCTTTTGTATGAGTCTACTAGCATAACATGATTTCTACCTACATCTACCTTTTATAAACTTTCTGAACAGCATGGTTAAAAGCCTCGTCTGTCTGAGTATGCCTGGGCATGTTTTGAGCGAGTGAGTTTCATTAAGTAATCCAACTTGATCCCTTTTACAAATCATTGAGAAAATTTTCAAGTTACCAGGATCCTTTGACCTATAGCCTAGAAGGACTCCTGGAGTGATAACATTTTGGTGTCGTTGCCGGGGAGAGGAGTTCGAAGCAAGCTTCCTTGGGAGACGACGTAGTTTAGCTTTTGATGATAGAAAAAGGGTGGGCATTATATTGGTTGTAAGCATCTATCTGGTGACTCCACGTTTAAAGACTCCATTGGGGAGGATCTGGTTAACAAAAAGATGAAGAGGCTGAATTTCAAATCCAGGTATCAGTTCATTAGTCTGCTTCATGAACTGTTGTATTTCCTTATCAACTCTTTCTTTCTTTTTCCTTCGCATGTAAAGAGAATCATTTTCTGTTTTGTATATTCAGAAAATCATCATCCTTCTTTCATATTTCCATCTTTAGAAGAAGATTTGCAGCCTGCTTGTATTATAGATGTTGATTTAGTAGCTTTACCTCAGCCTATTCATAAATATGATCACTATATTCAAACTCCTTCTGAATCTTATCAACCATTTAACCTTGAGCAGATTGAAATTGATTCCAAACCTATCCAGAAATCAATACCTTTCGGCATTACTAATGAATCCTGTCATCAAGCTGTCAACTCTAATGATCAGCCCATATATGATCAGCCCACTGCTTTTCAAGTTAAAGTCAGAATAAGAATGTTCAAGCCTTTGAGGCTGCCCTATATTCTTCATCATTATCCACTTGACTCCTTTGAATATCTTCCCCAGTTTTCTGGAGAGAACCAAGTTTTAGCTAAGACGCACTTGCAATCCTTTGAGAACTTTCTTGATCGATTTGAGATTGTTCGTGATGATGTGATCATGAGATTGTTTTCCAAAACTTTGATCAGAGATGCTGGTGTATGGTTTAAAGGTCTGAGAGATGATTCTATTGGCTCTTGGATCAAGTTATCTAATGCCTTTTTGAAGCATTGGGTGAGAACAAATCCCTTGATTTGTTTCTCGCTGAATTTTATGCTCTGAAAAGAGAGGAGGACAAAGCTTTTCCTATCTTCAATCAAAGATTCTACAGCACTTATCATGATATGCCTTTTGAGATCTGACCTACAGAGATGACTTCCATGATATATTATGTTATGGGTTTGCATTCAGAACTTTCCCTTCTCCTATTAGAAAGGAAGTCATAATCCTCAAGACAGTTGTTTGAAGATGCTCACGAAGTGGAGGAAAACATCCGTGTTTCCAGAAAGATCCAAGTGCGGATTGACTTTGAAGATCTGCATGCACATGAGCAAACAGAATATCAGTACGATTCAGATTCAGAGAAAAACGGTAATGAGTATGAACCAGTTTTGGAACAGCAGCAAACATATGAGCTCATTTCAGATTTGGATCAGAGTTCTCCAACTCTTATAGAGTGTTCCAGAGACAAGTATGCATGTGAGTTTTATGATCAGTTTGCAAACCAAGTTGAGCCTATGTTAACCAATGATTGTATTGACAACTATATGTTCTTAGTTGATCATCATTCATATGATGTAAACACTATTTTTTCATTATCTAATGAGCATCACTCTGAAGAAATGATTATTGCTACCGATGATCAAGATATGATCATAAGGAAAGTAGAAGGTTAGCCGTTTTCAAGCAAAGAGATATTCATGAATGAAGCTTTCGTGGATCAACATGCTTCTGATTTCAGTTTCAAAGATCCATTTGCATCCTTGATGGATTCTTATGTTCCAGATCACTTAAAAATTTCAAAGTACTCACCAACACTTCCGGGTGAGTTTTGTTTCTTGACGAAATTTTTATCACTGCTATTATATTTCAAATATTATCTATCAATCAATGGTATGGACAAGATCATCTCAGTCCTGAAGTTTCTTGAGTGGTTGCTGTGGAATTTTTCTTTCACTTGATGAATTGCAGATCTGGTTAGAGTAGACTAGTGTAGGAAATAATCTCGTTGCCCGAGCATTTCTTTTCTTCCAGTTTGAAGAAGAAATAACAGTTAGCTCGTGTGAATAAAGGTGGTTGTATTACTGACTCCATGCCCCATGGAACTGCAAGTTCAAAACCTTCCATTGTAAATAACATTTCTTTTCTGCCATTTTTGCAGTTTAAATGACTCCATAGCCCAATGGAACACTAGAGGATGGGTTTGAATTTTGTTTTACAGGAAAGGCATTGTATCTTTGGTTCTTGAAACCTCCCAGGGAGACCTTCATCCCCGAGTAGGAGCCAGATGTTATCTCCTCAAATGAACATAGACTAGTTGTTTTTATAGGTGATAGGAAGTCTTTCAAGTTTTCATTTTTATATACATTTGAGGTTCTTTTTCAAGATTTTGAAGTATGTAATAAAGCTTGAAATAACATTTGAGGTTACTTTTCTCCAAAAAAGAAATTTCAGGTTTCGGTAGCTTAGGCAGACCAGGCGATGGTTCATTAGCTACCAAAAACCCAGCTTTTGGCAGCTTACAGAATGGAAGACAAAACTCTTCAGCTACTGAAAGAAAAGGCACGTGTCAGGTATTGTGGAATAGTTTCGGTGGCTTAGGCAGACATGGCGATGGTTCATTAGCTACCGAAAACAAAGCTTTCGGTAGCTTACAAATTTGGACTTGGGCTTTCCTAGCTACTGAAAGCTAAAAAACTAGATAGAATGTTACCGTTCTTGCACAGATCTGATTTTTAATGATCCAAACACCTCAAGGATGGTTTATAATGTTATATAATAATTAAAGGCATCATGTTCAAGGGTCTGTTCCAGATTTAAAAATTCCATCAAGGTGGAGAAGATGAAGGATATTTACTGAAATTAATGGCGTTTTTATTGTGAAAGTTCATCATTTTCAAATGACGTTCCTGAGCGACTGGAGAATCATTTTTCAAAACGATCGAAGGTTTTTGTTCCTAACATGATAGAGAAAAATAACCTCTCTCATTTTTCCTGCAGGTGTCATAGATTGGGAGAATCAAATCCATCACTGAGCCCCAATTTTTGGATCCCAGAATCTTCCTGTTTGACACATGTTTTTGAAATGCATATCTCGGGCAAATGAAAACGAATTTCAAAGATATGAGAGAGGTTTTTGCTAAAAAAAAATCAATGTACAATAAAATCTTTCATTTTATACACAGGTATCACATATATGGAGAACTGAACCCATCTATGAGCCTCTTTTTCAGTAGTTTTAGCAAAAATGGTGTTTTTACTATGCAGAGTCATCATTTTAAAATGATGATTCTGAGCGACTAGAGCATCATTCTGCGAAAAGGGAGGAGGTTTTTGTGCCTAAAACGTCAGAGAACAATAAACTCTCTTAGGTTTACTACAGGTGTCACATATTGGGAGAATCGAATCCATCTATGAGCCCCATTTTTCAGCAGTTTGGCCAAATTAAAAAGTATATTTCCCAGTTTAGTGAAAACGGTTTTGGATTTTCTATTTTAGCAGATTTGATCCAGTTTTTTAGGATCTGGAACGTTTTTGTAAAGGGTATAAAGCCTTTGAATCATGTAGAACAAGGGTTTGACTTTGGAGACCTTTTTTATAATATTACTATCAGACTTCTCATTTCATCTTGGTTATAAGAGCTTCTTTTTCCATTTACGTTCAGTTTTCCTTTACTACCTTTGTGTACTTGCAGTGAAATTTTTATTTCATGTATGTTCTATTTGTCTATGCTTGATAGTTTTCATCCTATATTTGTGTTGCTAAATTGAATATCAAGTATCATTTATCTGTTGTGATTAGCCATTCATATATGCTTTTGTATGAGTCTGCTAGCATAATAGGATTTCTACCTACATCTACCTTTTATAAACTTTTTGAACAACGTGGTTAAAAGCCTCGTCTATCTGAGTATGCCTGGGCATGTTTTGAGCGAGTGAGTTTCATTAAGTAATCCAACTCGATCCCTTTTACAAATCATTGAGAAAATTTGCAAGTTACCAGGCTCCTTTGACCTACAGCCTAGAAGGACTCCTGGAGTGATAACAAGTTGCATGTTTGTGATCATTAACTTCATGAACAAAGTGTTCATTGTTGTTATATATATAGTCATGTTTCTTATATGTAGTACGGATATCACCACAAAAGAAACTATTGGTCTTGGGAGTAGAGGGATTTCTCTTTGGAGTTCGGATGTTATCCAACATTGAAGATTCTTCCAAACAACCTCATTTTGTCCATAATTGCTATCGTTATTATGCACGGATGTTTAGCCCCAATATTATCAGTGTTGCCAGAGAACATTTCGACTTTGCTCTGTGGTTTTCCTCGCTTGACAACATGGAAATTAAAAAATTCCTTGGTATATTTGAATGGTTGAAGAATGAATACTTTGTGTTTATTTGGGGCCGAGAGCAATGTAAACTTAGTACTATTTATAATTAATCAATGTCTGCATACTATAATGTAGGTGAATTACTGAACATATACAAAAATTCGTTCAAGGATGTACATATCCAATATGGAGATATATATAAAAAATGGACATGTTGTTTATAGATGAAGGGAAAGATCAATCAACAGATAATAGCAAGGAAAACGGCTTGAAAATGCCAACTAGTTGGACATTTGACGGTTCACAAGAGAGAGAAATAACTATAAAAATAATGTTGTGTTCTCTGTTGAATTATCTCGGGTCTTATTAAAAAATGGGGCGTTGGTTAAATACATTCAATTTCAAATGACCATCATATTATACAAAAAAAAATCATTTAGTGATTTGTATATTTTTGACAACTTCTAAATTTAATTGATGTAAGTTTTATTGCACAATTCTCATATTATTTATGGACATTGTACCATGTATCTAGTGATGTGTTTCAAACATTGTTGAACATTAAAGCAATATACTTAGAAACATTGAAACATAATATTTTATTGAATGGGTTGTGTGTGTGTTTTTTTGGTTTGTAAATATTACTAAAATATTTGTTTCTAGTAAATCATTGATTATTTTCGATTTCAATGGAGTTTTGTTACACGCATTTCATAAAAAAAAAGAAATTCGGATTGCCACGAACACCAGATATCGAATCAACCACAAAGTATTATTTTATACGTCCAGGATTAAAGGATTTTTTTGAAAAATGATTTAGTATATTTGAAGTTGGGGTATGGACATTTGGACAACAAAAAAATGTTGACGATTTTTTTCCAACATTATTACAGAGAACAAGATTGAAAAGGGAACAATTTAGAGTAATTTTAACACAAGAATATTGTTCTTCCATAGCCAGATAGGGTTATCAGGGTGATGGAAATCCTTCTGTGTTTCTCAGGCCTTTAAACAAAGTTTGGTACATTTTGATCCATGGTTGGGATGCTGCAAATACAATGATTGTAGATGACTTGAAAGAAAAACATGTTTGTAACGCGGAAGGGAACTGTATTATAACAAAAACTTATACTTTCCAATATGTCAATGACACATTCTTGTTAGATCGATTATGCCCTTGCTTGCTACACCTGAATGGTGTGAGTGATGTGAGGCCAATTGTGAATAAAATGAAAATGAAAGTATTTTGTTAAATAATAAACTTGAATGTTTGTTTGTACTAGTATGTTCATGAATTTCATTGTGATTATAATTCTTGTAAAGTGTCAAGTTTGGTTTTCGAAAATGCAAAATCAGAGTTTGAAAGTGCTAAAATCTGTTTTAAAATTTCAAAATTAAGTATTGGAAGTGTCAAAAGTAGCCTTCCAAAAGGGGAAAATCAGGTTCTAAAAGTGCCATGATCATATTTATCATATTGGAGAATTGCAAAAACCAATTTCAAAAGTGGCAATATTGAAAGCGTGCAGGCATGTGTATGCGACGTAGATGATTGAAGTTGTGCCTTGATTTTATTTTGGGTGTTTCCGATTCAGCTCACTACTGGATGAGTTTCCAAATGACTGTGGCATCCTCCGTGGTTGTAACAAGTCTTCTCATGGGTATTAGGCTTCTCCTTGATATCCCCAAAATTTCCACGCAAATGCCTGTAGCTTTTATTTCCATTGTAGATATCAACAAACTTACATGTCCACAGTAGGATGCTTGTAATACCCCCGGCCCAGATTTATGACTGATATTGCATTCTAAACATTTTTTCTATGAAGTATGTACATAGCATGTTTATTATTTTAATATAAAATTTCTAGTTGGCTACGTGGTGAGTAATACATTGAAGAGGAGATCTAGATATTAATCGAGGTTTGTGAGGGGATAAGGTTTACCTGTGTAGCTTGTCTCCTTGATCAGTTGTTTTCTAAACCTTATACTAAAATCACAAAACCCATGTTCCGAAGCCAAACTCAAATGGGAGAGTGATTAATAATTAAATGTTATTAATTAAAAATTTAGGATAACTTAATTAATTTTAATTAAGTTGTTAATGGAAATTAGGAAAGAAGGGAATGTGGTTCCTTTGGGATAGCCACGTGGGAAACCAAAAGTTCATACTTGTTTTCCAGGAATGCTGGGGCGAAATCATGGGGGGTGGCGAATTTCGGGGAAGAGGAAAAATGGAGTAATAGATAGTGAAGAGTATCACGCCGTGACTTTGAATTCATGGAGGTGAAGAAAACTTTGTTTTTACATCCTGTTTTTACAACCTGTACTGGCATTGTATTTCCTTTGGTTGAATTAACCAATCAATTGGAAATTTATGCATGAAACCCCAAGTGGAATTTCGACACTTGCAATGAAGTGTATCGTTGTGTGTCTGTGAAGGAGCTCTAGTGGGTTAATTGTGGAATTGACAAGGAATTGGTTAGAAACTGTTGTTTTGGTTGTGCATGGTAGAGATTATTTCATATTTCCCATTTATTTCTATGTTGTCACTGTGAGTGAGTTGAGGGGGTTGATGAGTTATCTCTGGTTAATGTCTGAATATCGACTCGGGGGTGTACTTGGGAGTTGAAATAATACAGTCTAGACAAGTTCTACGGTTGGGTGGAGTGTGGATCACACGTAGTCAGTTGCTTGTTTCAGGACAGAATTCTCAGGTAAGTATATTCAGAATTCTAGTTCTCTATAATTTCTCTCTTAAATGATAATTTGAGAGAAAGTAATGTTGAGATTTCATGGTTTTGAATTTGTATTATGTTATATATTAATTCTCTGTAAGTATGCTTTGAGAAATTATGTTTGTGGCATTTCTATGCATAATAAATATAATTTGGGTACAAATGAAATTTTAAAGAATTATATTTTGGGAAATCATATTTTCTGGGTTGAAATAATAAATTCCCTATTTTAATTTAATCCCTGAGAATATAATAACCATTAGATAGAATTTCTAGAATTGAATTAAATTCTGGAAATTGATGGTCATTTTCTGTTTAAAGTATTTCTTTGGTTACATTTAGAAAAATGTGAAGGAAATAACTCGTTCATATTCTTTGTATATTTGAATTTGGAACTTAACGAATGGATGGAAAATTTCCTAGTTTTTAGGAATGGGTAAAAATGGAGCTATGGTGAAAAATTTGGGAAAGATAATGAGGAATAAATGTTCAAGTGTAAATCATAACCTGAATTATGCATGGTTTATAAATACCATGAGCTGAGTAATAATTACCATTATTATTTTGAATTGGTTTGTTGTTTTGAATTAAAGATATGATTTAGTTAACTAAAGAAAAACCATGAATTGGTTGTATGGTTTACAAAAACCATGGACTGGTTTAGTTAAGTAAAAGTTTTGAAACTAATACTGAAATGTTGAAGACATGTTATAGATATGTTTATGGGTCTTATAATAGAATTATGATTGCGCAATTGTGTGCATAATGTATTATGCACGTGATTAATTTATAAATATGTTATTCCTTATAATAATAAAAAAAATTATATGTGTTTTGTTTAGTCATTGTAATGCGAGAGGGCATTACAATGCCTATAGGATGCGTTAGATTCTCGTAGCAAGATAAAATTCCTGTATCCTTAGGCTCCTTGCAGGCATGATTTAAGCCCCTTGTGAGCATATCCTTAGGCTTCGCGATTATTTCTTTATGGTCCTTGCAGGCATATCCTTATGCCTTTATGTGAGCATATTCTTATGCATTTATGTGGGCATATTGTAACCCCGTGGTCATATTGTAATCCCTTTGGGCATGTACAAGGGCCTGCGGGCACATGCAAGAGCCTGCGGGCATATGTATGACCCCTGCGGGAACATGCAAGTTTCCTGTGAGCATATGCAAGAGCCTGCGGGCATATGCTAGAGATCGGGCATATCTTCCTCTTCCTTGCGGGCATATCATGTGATCCTTCTTCCTTGCTTGATCCTTATTCCTTGCGGGCATATCTTCCTTCTTGTTGACATTGTGATCCTTCTTCCTTGCGTGATCCTTCTTCCATTGCGGGCATATCGTTCTTCTTGTTGACATCAATGCCAACACATTATTCAACACGACTTCCGCATTAAATGGTAGGGATTGGGACACTGGCTAAGTTATAACATATAAAAAATATTTATCCTGACTTCTGAAAAGAAGGATCGACCGCCCTTCATTTAGTAGATAATTGTGAACACCAATATCCAACAATTCACCTATATCCAGAATGGTGAACACAAGAAGGATCGACCGACCCTTCATGCAGTCTAGAACTATTATGAAAATAATACTGGGAAGAAGAAGGGTCGGCCTCACCTTCATTATGAGTGAATTGTGCAAATATTCAACCTACAAAGGGGGGTTTTATGATTGATGTTTTTCATTCTCACCTTTACATGCTTTGATCTCCATAAAAACTTTAAATAACGCTTGTTTTTATGTATTTTCATGATTTGCGGGAGGCCTTGTTTTTCTTGGAAATACATCGTTTCCACAATTCTGCAATCCGCAATGCAGATTGCGGGAATCCCATTTTTATGAGTTTGAATTTCTTGCTTCTGCATTTCCATGACCCACAATGCAGATTACGGAAGTTGGAAAGTGTTTGATCAATAAAAATTAGATTTTCGGTTCCTCATTTCCACATTCCGTAATGTGGATTGCAGAAAGAGGAAAGCAAACTTAAAATAATAAAGTTTCATCGCCTTTTCCGAACCTACAAATATATTGTGGATTGTGGATACCTAAATTTCTTTAAAACGTTCCTGCAATATTGCAACCCACAATGTGGATTGCGGGAAGATCGAATTTTTTCCTATAATTTTTCCCACTCCGCATTTCCGACTTTAGGTTGTAGATTGTGGAAACGATAAACTTCCCAACATTCAATTTGCACGTCCACAATCTCGCAACCCGCAATGCGGATTGCGGAAGGCTTAAGTCACAAATTTTTGAAAAGTGCATCCATAATTCCACAGTCCACCTTTTTCTTTGTTTAATCTTGACCATTGATTTGCTTGAGATCTATGGTTCTATTTTAGATGCACTAATAACATTTTGAGGTTAAATATGCGGAGTAAAATTATATTTTTACCATTTTCACGTTTCAATTTTACCTTATGTAAATGATTTTCACTGCAGATTTTATCCTGCTACCAGCTTTGTTGTTCTTTTCCACTGGTTTACGAGTAAGTTTCATGTTCTATGTCAATCATATGCTTAATATTTGGAAATTGAAAATCAATTTTAATTAAAATATTTTTCCATTTTTATAAGAAAAACCCATTTTCTATCACGTCGAGGAACCCTAACTCCAAAACTGTCATGGACCAATTGAAAAAAAAACCCAAACAATGGAATATTCTCCAACACCAATGGGAGGGTTTCTGAAAAGTATATGCTGGATTGGTCACATATTTATGCCATCTTTGACAATGACGATTTTTACGAAATCCAGCATGTCCAAGCGGCTTATCTGAACATCAGTAAATCTAAAATCCACACTATAGTAGCCAGACCATCCCTGATGCCCTACATAGATGCAATAAAATGGATTATCGATCATGCCAACCCTCAGGACCATTCATTCAATGACATAAACCAAACTTTTTTAGCTTCTTTCCGACCTAAGGTCTTTTGCTAGGGTTTATGCACTTAGAAGTCCCCAACAACTTCTCACCAAGCAATTCCTAGAGTCTTCTGAAAATTGATTCAGTTTCAATGAAATGATTAAATCCTGGATGGAAACCCTTGTTATCTTTTCTCCCAAAGCCGATAAGTTGTATCCTATTACCTGGTTTAGAGAACCCTTTTCCTTGTTGGCATCCATGTTGTGCAGGTTGAATGGGTTACCCAATTGTACAGTTTCAAAGCATAATGGGAACTTGTGGCACATCACGTTCTCACCACCGATGAATCCTTCAATTGGGCACAGATTCTATCAGTAGTGTTGAAGGAATCCATTGAGAAGTATAAGAAGACTCCTGCCTCCAGAAAGCCAGTGTTTTTCCTTTCTTCTTATATTATGGATGTGTTCTATTCAGCCTTCCCATTTCATGCCATGCGATGGAATTGGACCACGGAAGGACCTCCAATCCACATTTATTGCTCAACATTATGGGAGGACAACTTTGTACCCTTCATCTATGACATTTGTGACCATTTTATGTCTCCATTTATTACAAAATCTTCAAGGATGATGCCCCCACCTTTTCTTCTCAATATAAGGCATTGATTGCCACTATGGGAGATTGGTATGTAGTAGAATATTTTTCCTACATCAGATTTTGGGGTAGCAACACAGTTCATCTATTACCCAGGATTGCACCTGACAGAATGGTATTGGAAGAGATATCCTTCCAAACTGTCATTGATGGTGTGTTCCCTCAGTTTAATGTAGCTAAAAGGAAAGGCTGGCCCAAGTTTCCTCTTAATCTTGGATCCCTATTTATTCAAAACTCCACTCATGCAAATTTGCTTGGAAGAAGATTACAACCTTAAATCTTGGGGAGGCCCATAAAAGGATGCATGATCCAAATTCTTTCTTGACCAATCACTTCACAAAGGAACATATCAAGAGTACATATGTGCATCAATCTGAGCCTGATGATTCCATCTATGAAGGTCTAAATTTATTCCAAGATGTGTTGAGCAAAGTCACCTCTCAGGAGGAGAAAAAATTGATTCATCAGTACCAGCGAGAGCTCAAAGTAAAAGTGCTACAAGACAAGAAACTCAAACTATAGAATGATGAAAGAGCTCAAAAGGAATTGATAGAGAAGGAGGTACAAAAAAATCAAGTTAAAACTCCTCTGTTGTTGACTTATAAATAAAAATATAGAGGTAAAGCTCCAGTTTAAGGTCCATAACAACATCAACCCTTGGCTAATCTGAATTCTCTCATCAAATCAGCTGAAGAAATGAAGAAGAGATTAGAATTAATGAGCTCTACAATTGAGACCAAGACCATTGCTTGAACTCCTCCAGCCAAGAAGCAGAAAACTGAAGTGTCAGTGACAAAAGTTGCATTGTTTCATATTGATGACAATGATTTGGAAGATGAGTTTCCCTTTACCAACTTTTCATGTCCAGTTACTATTCCTACTAGCCTGGCATGGTCACTTTAGTTACCCATACTTCTTTTGATCCACTTGACATTTTATTGGTTAATGATACTTTTCCTAAAATTCATTTTTTCAGAAACCACCACCACTTATACTATCACTTATTCTCCATTTCTTACCATCCCTACCAATTTTCCATCTATATCATCATCAAACCTTATAGTTCCTCCATCCCCATCATTTGATCAAATTGTTATTCCCATGGATATTCCCCCCAATCTAGTTGAAATATAAGTTTCTTCCACATCTTCAGTTCTTGTCACCTTATCTACAATCCCCATTCCTTTATCTTCAGTCTCCACTATTGCAGTACCTTCCACTTCCATACCTCAGATAAGTATGCCTATTCCTCCCTCTGCTGCTTCCCAACCTGTATCTTTGGTTATAGTTTTGGGAGTGTCTTCATCCCCTGTTAAAGAAATTGCATATTTTGGTGAAGATGCAGTGGTCTCACTTGGAGAATATTTTTGGAGTAAGTCATAGAAGGCAGTTGTGAAGAAAGGTTCCAAAAGAGCAAGAGAAGGGACATTGGTGCAGGGCTCTGTGCCTAATCATATTATTTGGAAGAGAAATTCCATAGATGTCAAACATGAAGCCTTATAAACAACTGGTGCCATGGGAGCCTTTGCTGGTGCTAACTATGAATATGTTGCCTCACTCAACATAGAATTTGAGAAGAAGGAAGAGGAATTACAAGACCTCAGGCAGAAACAGGTTCAATTGGATGAACATCATCAATATCAGTTGCGGGGATTGAAAGATAATTATGAAGATCAGGTTTATAAATTGCATTCTCAGAATGATGATCTTAAACATCAGCTTATAAAGGCACAAGGGAAGAATGCACAATATGTTGATAAGTTAGCATCCCTGGAACAACAATTGGAAGCTTCACAGTCCATTTTTGTTGTTTCTTCCTTTTCAAAAATCTCTAACGAATAATCTAAAGAATTCACCTTGAAGATTAATGATGACTTCAGTAACTCTTTGATTGAATTGTTTCAAATCTTGAATGAAATTCAGGATATCTTTAATTCCTTTGAGTATTTGTCATATATCCTTGGTGATCAAAATCAAAGGAGAAATGATGCCACTAGAGCCTTTGAAGATGTAATTGTTTGGAAAAAATACATCAAAGATAAACCTAAAGTAATCCCTATTCTGGATAAGATCAAACTCAGAAGGATAAAGATTTGTTTGGAATCCTAGGAGAATGTATGTGACATAGTTGAAACTACAATTGAAGAAGGCCAGCAAGCAGAACGAGATGGTTTGTCTCTGATAATCTGCTAGGATTGTTGGAGTTTCCTGTCATGAATCAGATTGAGACTGCTCTTCCACCTAAACTTATGATTACATAGGCCGAAGAAAAGTATTTGAAATCCAAGGAGCACATTGAGCAGCTTTAGCAGATCCAGATAGCAGAGATCAAGGATTTAATTGAATCACCCGTGGCTCTTCGGGGATGAAGATTAATCTCTTCTTACGAGAATGGTCAGAGGCTAAGAAGAGGGAGATTGAGGCTTTCACTTGCAAGGCACAATTATAGCTTGAGCATGCAAAGTATCAAGATGTTGATGATATTTTGGATGTATTTGCAATTTGCCCTTGGAAAATCTCATGAATGGGGGGAAACCATTGAAGGAGAGAACTGGAGACACTATGTACTGGGAGAATTGTAATGTTTTACAATCTTTAAATAATTTCAGTTAGTTTCTATTTTCCTTTCTTGTGTTATGTGTATCAAGTTTCCTTGATTCATTTTGGTTTTTGATACATACATCTAATAACTTTGTTTTGTATTGTTAAATTATAAAACATATAAATCCGTGTGCTTGATTTATCATTCATATGATTTATATGCAGGTTATGCATCAGTAAATTTCTTTAATTGATTCATATTGTTTCACATTATGCAATTACATAACAGTCATCATCATTATAAGTTGATTTTTTAATTAGCTTATCATTGACAGGACAGTCACATTCTTTTTAATCCTTTGAATAAAATAAACTAGTTTTTACTATTTTGTTTTGTTTAAAACTGGTAATGTGAAATCTGATCTATATGTTTATTGGTTAGTATAACACTTACCTAATCATTCAGATCTAATTGTTCTAAATCTATAAACACATTTTTTTAGGTTTGGCTTGATTTAAGTAGATCAACTTAAACTTGTTTTTACTTGTCTTCTTTCTATTTATATTTTTCTTTCTTTATCACAATAAATTTTAGATCTTCCCTTGTAGGAAGAAAGATCCATTTTGGATTACCCACACAGTGCCAATGGAGGCCCGATATCCATCAGAGTTAGCTATACCAAATAGTCTAAGGATAGAATAATTCTTGTGTATGGTTATTTGAAGCCTTTTAGATTGGGATTTCTCTTTTTAATTGTTGCCTCGAACACTTCCAGCACACCCGAGGCCTCAACAGAACCATTCCCTTGGAGGTTGTTTGAGACCATAGAGTGCCCTTTTCAGTTTGCAAACATAATCTCTATTTTCTGATAAGAGAAAACCTTCAGGTTGTTCAATATAGACTTCTTCTTTAAGGTTTCCATGAAGAAATGCAGATTTAACATCCATTTGATATACTTTGAAGTTTTTGTAACATGCAGAAGATAAGAACATCCTAATTGCTTCAAGTCTTGCTATAGGGGAAAACGTATCTTCAAAGCCAATACCTTCCACTTGAGCATATCCCTTGCATACAAGTCTATCCTTGCTTCTTATTACTTTACCATCTTCATTTAACTTGTTCTTGAAAATCCACTTGGTCCCAATAACATTCTTGCCTTTAGGTCTTGGGACAATTTCCCAGGTTTGGTTCTTCTCTATTTGGTCCAACTCATCATTCATAGCTTTGATCCAATCATCACTTTTTCTAGCTTCTGCAAATGTTTTAGGCTCTACTAAAGAAAGTAATGATGCTTGTTGTTGATCATATAATAACCTTCTTCTTGTTTTTAACTCTAGTACCTATGTCACCAATAACTTGACTTTCAGGATGATCTCTTTGAACTCTTCTTGATGGTTCTTTTGTATCAGATCTTGGAGAATCTTCTTTGTCATTTTCTTGATATACCTCATCTTCTTTTTCTTCCTGTTCAATCTCTTCTTCATCTTGTAAATCCTCTTCCCTTTGTGAGTCTTCCTCTGACTTATCATTATTTTCCATCTCATCATCTTGAGTTCTAATTATTCTTGGCTTCATGTCATTTGCACTCTCTATGATCTTGTGTAGTCTTTGATTGTAACATCTATATGCTTTCTTGGTCGATTAATATCCTAGAAATATTCCCTCGTTTTTTCTAGAGTCAAACTTACCAAGATCATCTTCATTCCTTTTTATGTAGCACTTACTACCAAACACTCTGAATATTTGACAGAGGTAGGTCTTCCAAACCATAGGTCATAAGGAGTCTTGTCATTATTTATTCTGAGTTGTCCTATATTGAGTATATAAATAGGTGTGTATATTGCTTCTCTCCAGTATGCATCTAAAATTTTTGCTTCATTAAGCATAGTTATGGCTGCTTCTTGGACTGTCATATTCTTTCTTTCCACAATGCCATTTTGATGAGGAGTCCTTGGAGCTGAAAATTGTCTTTTAATTCCATGGGTTTAAAAAAAATTATTGAATTTTTTTGAGGTAAACTCTCCTCCATTATCTGACCTTAAACATTTGATTTTCATATTTGTCTCATTTTAAACTTCTCAAAAGCTTCTAATTTCTCTTTGAGGAATGTTACCCAAGTCATCCTTGTATAATCATCAATGAACAACAATTCTGCCTCTGGAAATTCTTCATTCTTTTGGTCTCTTCCTTTCTTGTTTCTTTTATGATCTACCCTTTAGACACCCCTTACTTCCAAATCGAACTTCTGTTTAAATACTCTTTTTCAACAATAACAAAAATATACCATCATGTCAATTCATAATCACAACTTTTCAAAAGAAATTGCGTCCTTTATAACTGAGAATCGTGACCTTTGGATAATCCTGTCCTTTTGTATTTTCCAGATTAGTTAAATTACCAATTACTAGTTAAATTGCTAATCCCCTCCTTGATATCCCCAAAATTTCCACGCAGATGCCTGTAGATTTCATGTCTATTGTAGATATCAGCAAACTTACATGCCTGCAGTAGGATTCCTATAGGATGCGTTAGATTCCCGTAGGAAGCTAAAATGCCCATATCCTTAGGCCCCTTGCAGGAATGATTTAAGCCCCTTGTGAGAATATCCTTAGACTTAGCGAGCATTTCTTTATGGTCCTTGCAGTCATATCCTTATGCCTTTGTGCGAACATATGCTTATGCCTTTATGCAGGCATATTGTAATCCTGTGGTCATATTGTAAGCCTTTCAGGCATGTACAAGGGCTTGCGGGCACATGCTAGAGCCTACGGGAACATGCAAGATCCTATGGGCATATGTATGACCCCTACGGGCATATGCAAGAGCCATGCGGGCATATGCAATATTCTGTGTGCATATGCAAGAGCCTACGGGCATATGCAAGTTTCCTGCAGGCATATGCAAGAGCCATGCGAGCATATGCTAGATCCCGAGCATATCTTCCTCTTCATTGCGGGAATATCTCCATCTTCCTTGCAGGCATATCATGTGATCTTTCTTCCTTGCATGATCCTTCTTCCTTGCGGGTATGTCTTCCTTCTTTTTGACATTGTGATCCTTCTTTCTTGCATGATCCTTCTTCCTTTGTGGGCATATCTTTCTTCTTGTTGAAATCAATGCCAACACATTATTCAACACGACTTCCACAGTAAATGATAGGGATTAGCACATTTGATAAGTTATAACATATAAACAATATTTATCCCAACTTCCGACTTCCGACAAGAAGGATCGGCCGCCCCTTCATTTAGTAGATAATTGTGAACACCAATATCCAGCAATTCACCTATATCCAGAATGGTGAACACAAGAAGGATCGACCGACCCTTCTTGCAGTATAGAACCATTATGACAATAATATTGGGCAAAAGAAGGGTCGGTCACTCCTTCATTTATGAGGGAATTGTGCAAATATTCAACCTACAAAGGCTAGGCCGTCAATTCATGTATATCCAAAATGGTGAAGACTGGAAAAATACTAAGCACAAGAAGGGTTGGACGACCCTCCGTTTAGTAGATAATTGTGAACACAAGAAGGATCGAACGACCCTTCTTGCAGTCTAGAACTAGTATGAAAATAATACTAGGCAGAAGAATGGTCGTCTGCCCCTTCATTTATGAGGGAATTGTGAAAATATTCAACCTATGAAGGTTAGTCCATCAATTCATGTATATCTAGAATGATGAATACTGGAAAACTACTAAGCACAAGAAGGGTCGGCCGACCCTTCATTTAACAGAGAAATGTAAAAATTCTTGTTGCTAAAAATATTTAATCTACGAAGGCTGGGACGACAATTCCCGACTACCGACTTCCGCATTAAATGGTAGGAATCAGGACATTGGCTAAGTTATAACATATAAACAATACTTATCCCAAATTTTGACTTCCGACAAGAAGGATTGACCGCCCCTTCGTTTAGTAGATAATTGTGAACACCAATATCCAACAATTCACTTGTATCCATAATGGTGAACACAAGCAGGATCGACCCACCCTTCTTGCAGTTTAGAACTATTATGAAAATAATACTGGGTAGAAGAAGGGTCGGCCACCCCTTCATTGATTTATCTTGTGCCTCATTAAAAAATGGGGCGTTGGTTAAAGACATTCAACTTCAAATGACCACCATATTATACAGACAACAATTCATTTAGTGATTTGTATATTTTTGACAACTACATTTAATTGATGTAAATTTTATTAGACAATTCTCATATTATTTATGGACATAGTATCATGTATTTGGTGATGTGTTTCAAACATTGTTTAAAAAATTGCAGAACATGAAAGCAATATACTTAGAAACATTGAAACATAATATTTTCTTGACTGTGTTGTGTGTGTGTTTTTTTTTTTTTTGCATATACTAGAAGATTTGTTACCAGTAAACCATTGATTATTTTCGATTTCAATGGAGTTTTGTTAGCCGAAGTTCATAAAAAAAAATCGGATTTCCACGAACACCGGATATCGAATCAACCACAAATTATTATTTTATACGTCCAGGATTAAGGGAATTTTTTGAAAAATGCTTTAGTATATTTGAAGTTGGGGTATGGACATTTGCACAACAAAAAAAAGTTGATGAGTTTTTTCCAACATCATTACAAAGAACGGCATTGAAAATGGAACAATTTAGATTAATTTTAACACAAGAATATTGTTCTTGCATAGCCAGAGAGGGTTATCAGGGTGATGGAAATCCTTATGTATTTCTCAATCCTTTAAACAAAGTTTGGGACAATTTGATCCATGGTTGGGATGCTACAAATACAATGATTGTAGATGACTCAAAAGAAAAACATGTTTGTAACAAGGAAGGGAATTGTATTATAACAAAAACTTATACCTACCAAGATGTCAATGACACATTCTTGCTAGATCAATTATGGCCTTGCTTTTTGCACCTGAATGGTGTGAGTGATGTGAGGCCAATTGTGAATAAAATGAAAATGAAAGTATTTTGTTAAATAATAGACTTAAATGTTTGTTTGTACTAGTCTGTTCAATTTCATTGTGATTATAATTCTTGTAAATTGTCGAGTTTGGTTTTCAAAAATGCAAAATCAGAGTTTGAAAGTGCTAAAATCCGTTTTAAAATTTCAAAGTATTAGAAGTGTCAAAAGTAGCCTTACAAAAGGGAAAAATCAAGTTCTAAAAGTGCCATTATCATATTTATCATATCGGAAGAGCACAAAAACCAATTTCAAAGTGCCGATATCGAAAGCAAAAGTATGCTTTTGGAACCTGGATTTGGCACTTTTGGAACCGGATTTGGAACTTTTGGAACCGGTTTGGGCACTTTTGCAACCGGATTTGACACTTTTTGAACCAGTTTTGTCACTTTTGGAACATGGATTTGGCACTTTTGGAACCGGTTTTGGCACTTTTGGAACCGGTTTTGGCACTTTTGGAACCTGGATTAGGCACTTTTGGAACCTAGATTTGTCACTTTTGGAACCGTATTTTGCTTGATTTTGGGGTTTAGAAAGGCTTTTTTTGACCCATCTTCAAAGTGACTTGGACTAGAATATGTCCAAGTTTAATGAAATTGGCGTTTAAAAGTCGTTTTGTGGAAATCTAGAATTTTTTTTGCCGTCAAATGTAAATAGCTACTAGTTTCATGAAGTTGAAAAAATTGAAGATGACATTGACCTTAGTAAAGAATAATCTAGTGTCATATGGTCTCATCTCAATTCAAGCACAAGAATCTATATATGACAAGCATTTCTTGAATGCTTTCTATTTTATTAACACCATTTTGTAGTATGCATAAGTATATAAAAAATATTATTCAAAAGCATGGACCACAAGTGACAGAACCCTAAAGAAAAAAGAGATCAAATAAAACTATGTTCAAGATATTTGTTAGTAGCTATGTTGCATGGGTACTCGTACTCGGGGGTAGGTTACATGCACCCATACCATATACTTGGGTACGCGTAAGGTACATTTCCTGTCGTACCCTTCCATACCCAATACTGGATCCACGTACTCGAGACGTCGTTATAAAAAAAGGGTACTTATAGGCTAAATGGTATGGTGTACCCTGTGTTTGGGTACTCTGCACCCCATGTTTGGGTACTTCGGGGGTACAATCGACTTCACAAACTGCAAATCTGCAAGGTAAAATGTAATGAACCCCAACCAAAACTGAACTAAATTTTGCTAACTGTGTATGGATTCTGGTTCAAGACTTCTGTCAAGCACTTTGCAACACTGTTCAAATTCCACCGAATATTGTCCAAATCTGGTAGACTAATTTTTCATTGATTTACAAGGAATGATTTTGTGGTTTTCTGTTTAGCACTCATGGAACATAATTTGAATACCAAATGTGCACATAAAAAATATACTAATGTATTTAATACTAGGAAATACACCGACATCAACCCAAGAATATATTTGCAACTTTTTATTGCTTGTAACAATAGTACAAATAGGTGTTTAAAATCAGATTTCAATTGTATCTGAGTTTGATTGTTTGTTACAGCTATCTGGTACAATGATTTATCAAATTTTATGTAACTTCCAGTATTCCACTTGATATCTACTATGAGTACAGCTGCCCGGTATAATGATTTATCAATTTTATGTAACTTCCAGTCTTCCACTTGATATCTACTATGAGTCTATGATTTATCAAACTTTATGTTTTAAATTTTCAAAATGAATGTTCATTGTTCAATGAATCATTGAATTATGAATTACGAATCATGATTCATAATTTATGAAGAAATCTGAAATATGCATGTATGATGTGATTGTGATATATATATATACAATACCCCCTGTTACCGGGAAAACTAGCAGGACTAGTTCCCGATAAGAAAAAATAAGAAAAGTGATCCAAAGTCACCTCGATCACGATTCTAACTTCTTCGGAGTGTCGAAACCAAGGAGAAGTACCCTTTGGGACCCTGTAGAACACTGATACAACCAAAAATCTATATTCTCTATGCAAGTATTAGTTAGACCAGTGCCTAAATTGACTCAATATGAAGATAACATAACAAATAATAATCTGATGTCGGTAGGTGCAAATTAGGAAATGCATATGATCAAAGAATCACCAATTGTGCTAGGATTCACCAGGGATTATTAACCAACATAGACATTCAATGACAGTGTAAGGTCATGCTAAGTTTTAAACTAATTTGACTAGCAAGATCACTGAAAGAAACATAATCACAAGATAGACAAAGATATTACCCTGGGAAACCCTCATGGGGTAGAAAACCTAGCAAAGATTTCCTCAATAAGATGATCAACCAAAATACAAGATGTGCTCCAGGACTTGACCTCCTTCTCTACCTCCTATGCAGACCTCGTAAACACAAGTGCGCTACTTTCTGAGCTGAGAAAGTGTAAGATAAGTCAGGAGCATTCTCCTTTACTCATACTAGTTTCCCGACTGACTATTTCCCTTATGGGGTCGACCTCTCCTAGTGAAGTCTAATAACCCCTAATTAATTAACTCAGGGCCAACCCCCACATGGTGGATCTAATAACCTTGGTTACCACAATTCATCGGAGGAATAAACATCTCTGGATACATAATAGGATTACCTCGGAGGCATGAAACATCTCCGGAATAATAAAGTACACATATAATATTCTTAGAAGTTACAATATTCAACACTCCCCCTTAACGACAATGATATTATAACAACATCTACAGGAGCAAGGAGTCATCGACTACATCATACATGATACATCTATAAATCATCGAAAGCTTTCTTCAATACATCATTATTAGTAACTCAAGCAGTTACTGGAACATAGTCAATACTGGAACATCAGCATCATCAGTATTAAGTCTTCATCTTCTGCAGCATCTAGATCATCATCTTGATCTACAACATCTTCATCATATGATCATCAGTACAATCATTAGCATCGTCATCACACGATCATCAGCATCGTCATCATCATCGATCATCATACGATCATCAGCATTGTATACTCTGCAATACACACGATCATATTATAAGATGATCAATCCCACTCTCTTTAGGACATAGGTCCAAGGATGATACAATCCTATCATGTACCTTTTGAACCGAGGTCCAAGGATGATCCAGTCCTATCTTGTGCCTTTTGAACTGAGGTACAGGGACGATCCAGTCCTATCATGTACCTTTTGAACTGAGGTCCAGGGATGATCCAGTCCTATCATTCAATTCTCAAAGACCTCTGTCTATGGCTCAATTCAAGGGACCATAAATCCAAGGATGATCCAATCCCATTCTCGGAGACATCATGTCTACAGCTCAATTCAAGGGACCATAAATCCAGGGACAATCCAATCCCATTCTCGGAGACATCATGTCTACGGCTCAATTCAAGGGACCATAAATCCAGGGACGATCCAATCCCATTCTCGGAGACATCATGTCTATGGCTCAATTCAAGGGACCATAAATCCAAGGACAATCCAATCCCATTCGCGGAGACATCATGTCTACGGATTAATTCAAGGGACCGAAGTTTGGGGACGATCCAATCCCCACATGTCCACCAAGGACTTCATTCTTGGAGACATCATGTCTATGGTTCAATTCAAGGGACCAAAATTCGGGGACGATCCAATCCCCACATGTCCACCAAGGACTTCATTCTCGAAGACATCATGTCTATGGTTCAATTCAAGGGACCGAAGTTCGGGGATGATCCAATCCCCACATGTCCACCAAGGACTTCATTCTCGGAGACATCATGTCTACGGTTCAATTCAAGGGACCGAAGTCTGGGGACGATCTAATCCCCAAATGTCCACCAAGGACTTCATTCTCAGAGACATCATGTCTATGGTTCAATTCAAGGGACCGAAGTCCGGGGACGATCCAATCCCCACTTGTCCACTAGGGAATTCATTCTTGAAGACATACGTCTACGGCTCTTTTTAGGACTGAAGTCCAGGGATGATCCAATCCCCACTTGTCCACTAAGGACTTCATTCTCGAAGACATACGTCTATGGCTTTCTTCAGGACTGAAGTCCAGGGATGATCCAATCCCCACATGTATCCTCATCTATACAGATACATCAATCAATACATGTGCACATATCATCAATACAAGTATTCTCATCAATATACCAATACATCACTACATGTAATAATACAAGTATTCTCATCAATATACCAATACATCACTACATGTAATAATACAAGTATTCTCATTAATACATCAATACATCACTACATGTATATATATCAGTAATACAAGTGCATAAATCATAAATATAAGTAATGTAAGTATCCTAAGTATATATAAGTAGTATAAGTATCCTAAGTATAATAAAGCAGTATAAGTATCCTCATCATCTACCTTTAATGTCGATGCGGGCAAACTCATCATCAATGTCCATATCACTCCCCCTTTCGAGGAGGGTCCTTTTGGACCACATGAAGCTTGTCTCAAAAATATTCAAATTTTACTCGAGACAGAGGTTTGGTCAATATATCAGCAATTTGTTCATCAGTACTCACATACTTGAGCTTAATAGCTCCTCTCTGCACCATATCTCGTATGTAGAAATATCGGATCTCTATGTGTTTTGATTTGTCATGAAACACTGGATTTTCTGTCATTTTAATACAGCTTTGGTTGTCACACATGATCACTGTGGGATCCATTTCTAAGTCAAATAATCCTGATAATAATTTCCAAAGCCATACTACTTCACAACTAGCAGAGAAAGCAACTATATATTCTGCTTCGGCGGTACTGAGAGCCACACTAGATTGTTTCTTGCTGAACCATGAGATCATGGCAGATCCAAGACCATAACATCCACCTGATGTACTTTTCATGTCTGAAACACTTCCTTCCCAATCAAAATCTGAGTAACCATGTAATCTAATTTCATGACTTCCAAGATAATATAGACCAAAAATCTAAAGTACCCTTTAGATACCTCAACACATGTTTTGCAGCTATTAAATGAACCTTTCTAGGTTCTACTAGATATTGACTCAAGGTATTTACAACAAAGCATATGTCTGGTCTGGTATTTGTTAAATACATCAGTGACCCAATGATTTGTCTATATAGAGTCACATCTACTAATTCTGAAGAGTCATCAACTAATAACTTCAAGTTGGAGTCCATGGGAGTGGCCATGGCTTTACACTCCAACATATCGAATCTTTTCAGAATATCCACAGCATACTTACCTTGATTTAGAAAGATTCTTTTTGGTTCTTGCCATACTTCTAGACCTAGGAAGTAGTGCATTAATCCGAGATCTTTCATTTCGAATTTTGAAGAAATCTTCTTCTTGCATTGGATAATTTGTTTCTCATTTCCAGTCAGAAACAGATCATCTACTTATAACCATAGTATAACAAATTCATCATCCATTACTTTGAGATAAATGTTAGGGATCAGCTTTACTCTTGGTAAATCCCATGCTTTTTAAGAAATTGTCAATCCTCCCGTACCAAGCTTTGGGAGCTTGCTTCAATCCATATAAGGCCTTTTTCAGCTTGCATACATGTGTTCTCCCATCTTTAACCTCAAACCCTTGTGGTTTTTCTATGTACACTTCTTCAATCACACCATTCAAAAAAGCTGTCTTAACATCCATTTAGTGTAATTTCCATTTCATCATAGATGCAAGTGCCATGATAGTTCTAATTGAAGTGTACCTAGCAACTGGTGCAAATGTTTCTTCATAGTCAATTCCCTCTTTCTGAGAGAATCCTCTGGCTACAAATCTTGCTTTATATTTTTCAATGCTACCATCTGCAGCATGTTTTATCTTGAATATCGATTTGGAAGATACCACACTTTTGTATTTTGGTTTAGGAACTATATACCAAACATCAATTTTCATTATTGATTGGTATTCTTCTGTCATTGCTTCTACCCACTCTTTCTTCTGAACTACCTATTCATAGCTAGCAGGTTGTTGATCCACAAGGTCACACATCAAAGCCACATAGTTGGATACTAGCTTTGGTTTCTTTCTTTCTTTAGTGGAGCCTTCAGGAGCTCCATATTTTTCAGCTCCTTGAATAATGTCTCTAGCCGCGGGCCTTCTTTTCTTAGATAAGTTTGTAATGGGGGGTTCTTGTGGCTCCAACATGTCATGATCTTCAGGTGTATCATCTTCAGGGATGGGTACAGACTCTGTAATTCTAGGAGGTGTCTCTTCTTCATAGACTTCTTCAAGCTAACACTTCCTAGATTTCTTGAGAGCTGCTTCTTCATCAAATGTCACATCTCTACTTATTTCCATATGATGAAAACCTGGTATGTAAATTCTGAAAGCTTTGGATGATTCACAATATCCAACAAATATTCCCTTCTTACCAGAAGGATCCAACTTGGTTCTCTTTTCTTTTGGAATGTGAATGTTCACTGGACATCCAAATATTTTGAGATGACTTACCTCAGGATGCTTTCCAGTGAACACTTCTTCTGGAGTCTTGAATTCAAGGGCACTATGGGATAGCCTATTTTGTACATAGACTGTTGTCCTAGCTGCTTCAGCCCATAGATACATGGGTAGATCTTGGTCATGTATCATAGTCTTTACAACTTCCATGATGGTTCTATTCTTTCTTTCAGCTACCCCATTTTGTTGGGGATTGTAGGGAGTGGTTAGTTCCCTCTTGATTCCAGCTTCCTTACAAGAGTCTTCAAAATCCTTTGAAGTATATTCTCTTCCATTATCAGTTCTGAGAATCTTAATTTTCTTTTCTGAGAGATTTTCTATCAAAGCCTTGAACTCTTTGAACGTCCCAAAGACTTCATTATTTCCTTTTAGAAATTATATCCAAGTCTTCCTTGAGTAATCATCAATGAATGTGAGATAGTATTCAAACCCACTTAGGGATGTGGTGGGAATTGGTCCACATACATTTGAATGTATTATCTCCAAGATGTTCTTAGTCTTTGTTTCACTCTTTGGAAAAGGGTTCTTGACATTCTCCCCTTTTTCACATCCTTTGCATGTGCCATTATGATCGATCTTCAAATCTAGTAGTCCTATAACTACCTTGCTTACATAGGGTAGGGCTTTCTAGTTAATGTGAGCTAATCTTCTATGCCATAGTTCACTGGGGATAGAGGTTTCATGAGCAAGGGAAACTTCTGGATGTACCTTGAGCTTGTAAAGACCTCCTTCCTCTTCACCAATAACAACTGCATCTTCAATTGATTTTGCTTTGGCCCACATAAGTACTTGTCCATCTAAAGACTTTCTTATCTAGAGCTGAAATAGAGAGTAGGTTCTTCTTCAAACCTGGTACATATAAGATTTCCTTCATCTTCATAGGTGTTCTAGAATCAAGCTTGTAGCTTGTTTCACCAATTCCCTTGATGGGATATTGATAATCATCTCCTAGGGATACCTTTTGTGGAGAAGTCTTTTCCTCAAGTCTTGAGAGAGTTTTATTTTGACCTGTCATGTGCTTTGAAGCACCACTATCGATGAGCCATGTATCTTCTCCAGGTGATACAGACCCAGATAGTGCTAAAAATAAAACATATTCTTCCGCATCTACTTTCTTTACTTTAGATCTTTTCTTTTAGGGCCTTTCCTCTTCTTCTTCTTATTCTTCTCCACTATCATCTTCTGCCATATGTGCATGATGCCTTTTGTGAACGAACTTTTTCTTTTTAGAAGTACAAAATATGGAAATGTTTCCTAGTTTAAGATAATTTAAACATTGGACTGTGGAGAGATCTTTTCCTGGGTTGGGTCCTCCTCCACTTTTAAATCTATGGAAGGGTCTAGACCCTTTGTGGTCAAATTTCATGAAGTGAACCTTTCTTCTTCCTTTGGTGTGAGTAGCCAATGCTTGGTCATCCTCCTTGAGAAGGGATTCCCTATTGGCTACCTTAGCTTCTTCTTGAACACAATCCTCCCATACTGTATCAAACTTCATACTTTCTTTTCTGGCACATAGAGTTTGTATGAATGACTCCCAAGGTCTAGTGAAACCATTTAGAGCAGTCATTACACGTTCATCTTCATCAAGGGTATCTCCAATAGCATCTAGTTGTTCCTTGATTTGGGAAACCCTTGAGAAGTAGTCTTGAATGGATTCTCCTTTATTCATCTTGGTACTCTTCAACTGAGTTCTTAGGTTCATATTCCTATTGATGTTCCTCCCTTCATACATTCTTCCTAGGGCATCATACATTTCCTTTGGGGTCTTCTTGGATGCCACTTGGGGAATCAAGTGGTCCTTGATAGAATCAACAATGATTCTCTTTGCCCTGATTAGATCCTTCCTATACTTTTCTTTGGCTTCATCTTTAGTGGGTTCTGCAACTTCATCCTTGATATAATGAGCAAGATCATTCTCTTCAAGAATGAGACCAATTCTGTATTTCCATGCCTGGAAATTCTCTATACCTTCTAACTTGTCTTCAAGCTTAGTGTTTGGAGCCATCTTCTCTTGGGGGAGTCTAAGAGATGAGATATAGAGTAACACTTACCAGAAGATGTGCTTGATTGACTTGGGAATACTGGTGTGTTCTATTACTTTCCGGATCTGCAACAGAATTTTTGGTTTATTGCACTTTTGGTCAAACCAAGGTTTGACTTTCTCGGAGTTCTACCCAACCAAAAACTTTGATCTAGGGCTCAAAAGATTGATTTTGAGAAGGGCTATTCAGCCATGCAACCAGAATCCAAAAAATACTAACTTTTGCAAAAACCCTAATTTTGGGAGAGAGAGAAAAAGATAATTTCACCTTGTGAAAGATGTTCTATTCAGGCTAGCTCTGAAACCATGTTAAGTTTTAAACTAATTTGACTAGCAAGATCACTGAAAGAAACATAATCACAAGATAGACTAAGATATTACCCTAGGAAACCCTCATTGGGTAGAAAATCCAGTAAAGATTTCCTCAATAAGATGATCAACCAAAATACAAGATGTGCTCCAAGACTTGACCTCCTTCTCTACCTCCTATGCAGACCTCTCAAACACAAGTGCGCTACTTTATGAGCTGAGCAAGTGTAAGATAAGTGAGGAGCATTCTCCTCTACTCATACTAGTTTCCCGACTGACTATTTCCCTTATGGGGCCGACCTCTCCTAGTGAAGTCTAATAACCCCTAATTAATTAACTCAAGGCCGACCCCCACATGGTGGATCTAATAACCCTGGTTACCACAATTCATCGAAGGAATAAACATCTCCGGAATAATAAAGTACAAATATAATATTCTTAGAAGTTACAATATTCAACAGGGTAATCCAAGACAATAATATATGAAAGATCATTCATTACATTCATCATATGAAATCTAAGGGCTCTTCACCAAAGACCATTCACCAATGCATATATGTATCATCAACTAGTTCAATGTATTATTGCAAGTACCCACGTTTAAGCATTTAACCATTAAAAGACCAAAATAATTTTCTATTCAAATACACTAAGGTAATTTCCAGAGATCATATGTCATATAAGGAGGTATTCTCAACCAAGTACAAACGAATCAAATAGCTATTGCAATACATCTAATTCAATCTAGAAACCCTATATACAAAAGATCATTACCTATATCACTATCGATCAATAATTAGCATTACCACTAAATGAGTAAATATATGTTAACTTAAAATCAAATTGTCACTTTCAGATTTGTCAACAGAAATGAAACTCATAATTAAAAGGCAAAAAAAAAGGAAAAACTAGCTCTAAAATGACACCACGATATGCATTAAAACTACAATTGAATAACCTTCAATTACCCTTAACCTTTTTGTAAACAACCTAACTTTACTTATGTTGATGATTGTAGGTAGGGGCAGCGAAGAAGTAGGGTGCATAGGGTCTGCAATATTGTTGCGCTAGGTGGATGAAAGGGATAGGACAGCATTCCGAGGGGAGGAAAGAGCAGCCGAAAAGGAGGAAGGATTGAGGAGATGGTGGAGGGAATTGCGTGGAAAGGAGGGAAGCAGCAGAGGAGGCCGCGAGTAGCGGGAAAAAGGGAGAGATGGAGGGAAGGAATAAGGGTTGCAGATAGAAGGGAGGAAAACAGGATAGGAAAGGAGGCCACGGGTAGGAGGAGGTAGAGAGAAGGAAAACGTAGGTTAGTTAGATCTATAATTAAGGTTTTATGTAGAAATTAAAACAATAATGTAGTTTTCCAAGGTTTTATTTTATGAAAATTCGTTATAAAATAACATAAAAATCAAACTAAATTACAAAAAAACCAAAAATACTAAACTAACATAATATTTACAACATGAACATAACTCAGAAATTAGGGTTTGGATCCTTTTAATTTATGTTTTAAACATATTTTATTTTAATTTACTATAAGTTTAAAAATAATAAATTAACTAGTTATTTAAATATATATTTTTTAAATATTAAAAGTATCATTATAAATAACATGGTTATATGATCAATTTATTAATGAGTTTATTATGTATTTACATGAACATTATTATTATATATTTAGAAAAACAAAATTTAAACTTTATATTTTAGTATAATAACATTTAAAAATATATATAACATGGTTATAATAAATTTATTAATAAGTTTATTATGTATTTACATAATTAACATTAGTATTATATGTTTAGAAAAAACAAAATTTAAACTTCATATTTTAATATAATAACATTTTTAAAATATAAAATCATATGTTTTATGTAATAATTATTAATTTTATCATGATTTTAACATTTAAATATGTTAAGTTTATTGTATTGATAGGTGTTTGTATCTTAGAATTTGGGTTGGACTAGCATTTATGCTTTTTCTAGATTACACGAGGATGAGACAAGTGTACCGTTCATATTGATTTTTATGGCAGTCATCCAAAATTCGAAATAAAAAATTATAAAAAAAAAGATAATTGATAGCTAATTCATGTTTAATTCTTAGTTGATGCATGGATAGTGGGCATCTCAACCGGTGATTACAATGCATGGAGAACAAGTAACATATACCTTATTTGTGACACTTAACTTGTTGCCTATTGGTGTTCAACAACCACAAGTTAAGTGGTTGTGCTAGTCAATATGACAAGTAAACACATAGGTATTATATTTTACAAGCCCATTGACCTAAGCCTTATTAACTCTTATCTCAATACTAGCACTCAATCCAGCATATTCAATGGAAACAATAGTACTAGTTACGAACATATTGAATTTGTAGATATTCACTAAGTAGTAATAAAGTTTTATGCATTTTAAAGAGGAATCACTCTAAGAATTAGTCCCTTTACCTGATAGAGTGTAATATTATTGTTGTCAGGTACATCTATTTTGGGTTCAAGTCGATTGTCCATCAGTTATTTCAGAAATGATTAGTTTGTGATGTATAATTAATTTGATGTTGGATCACTGAAAGGATTAGAGAGCAATTTAGAACTGGGACTTATTTTATTATGTACAAACACTAGAATTACACCTTGATTGCATTGATGCTAGATTGACCTATCAAGGTATTGTACCTCTTTGGAACAATACTCCTCGTCCCCCACTCTTGACACTCATAAAAAATTTGGTTATTTGGATTGTAAGAGAGGTCGGGGTATGTTTTTTCCTTCTAATTTGTGATTGTTCACAATTCTTGAGGTGGATCATCCTATCATAGGTTTGTGAATTCTTTATTTTGAAGTCTGTTACACTTGATGGTTGATGTCTAGAGGTCTAATGGTGGCTACTTCCATTATTATTTTTAGCATCACAAGATTTGGGAAGAGTTTTATATCTTTTCATGATTCTCGATGCTCAGGGACTCAACTTTGCTCATGATTGGGGTACAATGACTTCAAGAATTTGTGAATAAGAAAAAAATCACTGATTAAAAGCCTCTATGGATCACAACCACTTAGTGTAATTGGTAGTTTAAGTGTTTTAGTGGAAGAGTTTATCATCAAACAAGGGGTTTAGGCTGAGAGATATTTTTGGTTAAGAGGTGGTAGGGTGGGGTATATATTCATGAGTTATGTGTGGGAATTGGAGATTTGAATTTTGGTGGTGGAATATCATGAATCTCATTTATTGGTTAGAATATGTTGGTACTATGTCAATTTAGTGGAAAATGAATCTATAGGGATTCGAACTTTAGTGGGGAATATGATAATCTACTTTTTCTACAAGAATTTAAGTGTGGGTATCTATTTTACCAAATTTACTTCATACTTGCAGTTGGCCTCAATTTCAAGAAACAACATATTTGCTTTGGCAAGAAGGGTGACACTTCATAATGAAGTTAATAAGGGGAAAAATTCAACAAAAGTGTCCATTTTTTTGGGTGAAGTCATTTTTTGCATTTTTTATGATATGGCTTGTCTTAAATGAGGAAAAACCCTTTTTTCTAAAGGATAGAGTTCCATGGTCAGAGTTCTAGTTCCAACAAAATTTTAATTAGATTGGAGAGAATTTTCATATGAAAAGGATTGAGTTTGTAACTTTGTCCACTTACTAACTTGTTCCATAAACATGATCTATGAAAAATTTAAAGTTTGGTGGGAGAACATCCTCACCCCTATTTTATCAATTACCATAAAATCAAGATATCTTTTAAACACAAACATTATTATGTTTATAGTAAACTAGTATTATGTTGTAGAACTGTAGCTTTATGCCTATATTCATCCATCTCTATAAGGGGAAAGGAGTTTCATAATAAACTAAATTGTATCATGTAGTAATTGGCACAAGGTTGGTATATAGGGTTAAAATGAGGGAAGCTTATTGAAGATAGTTTAGTTTAGTTAATGTTATATAGCCCAATTGTATGCTAACTTTACGTGTTAAGATTTTGTTTTTAGTGTGAACTTTGATTCAGTGTGAACATGGATTAAGAGTTTGTGATATATTTTTAGTGTGAACTTTGATTTAGTGTGAAATTTGATTATATTTAAGGATGATATCTCAATGGAGGAGCACCTTCCTTATAGATAAGAGGCTGGTGGTTCGATTCCTCGGTACCCTATCTACATAAATCAATGACTAATTAAATGACTGGTTAACAACAATCAATGACTAAATAAATTATCATTTAACAACAATCAATGATTAAATAAATGACCAGTTAACACCAATCAATGACTTAATAAATGACTAAATGTACTACCAAACATAGATAATTAATGACCAAATAAATGACCAAATAGCGACACTTAATGACCGAATAAATGACCAAATAGTGAAAATTAATGACCACAATCATTGAATTAATAGAAACAAAATGGCCAAATAAATGACCACATAACAACAATTAATGACCAATTAAATGATTCAATATGTGACCAATGCTTGAAGCAATTCAATAAATTTATGACCAAGTGATAAGTAACCAATTTGGTCAGGAGATAAGTGATTGCTAATTTGTCACTAGCGGCCACATGACCAAAATTAGTCATTTATATTCATTTGTGTTGTCACTAATTACCCATTTTGTACTAGTGAATTGTTCGTTACATCAAAGGTACTTATCAACTCATTTTCAAGTACTATCGCAACACTGACTCTTTGGTCGGATTCACTAATTTTGATTGGGATAGTGATGGCGATGATAGAAAATCCATTTCTGGCTATGTGTTTTGTCTAGTCTTTGGACCTATGGTTTGGTTGTGCAAGAAACAAAAGGTAGTCTCTGTTTGGACTACATATCTTGAGTATCATGGAGCAGTTAATGCAGGATTAGAGTAGGTTTGGATTCAACAACTTTTGGAAGAACTTGGTTTTCCTGACAGTTCCTCATCTATCATCTATTGTGATAATCATAGTGATGAAGGTTGTAGACAATCCTATTACACATAGTAATATTAAACATCTTGAAATTCTTGCTCATTACCTGAGATAGTTGGTTCATGATAAGGTTGTCACTCTTACTTATTGTTACAGTGATGATTAGATTGTTGATATCTTTATGAAGCCATTACCTAAATATAAGTTTGTTAAACTTTAGATTTTGCTTAGGCTTCAGGAATCTACAATTATGGAGGGGGGGGGTGTTCAGAGCAAATAATTCCACATCTTGAATCTCCAAAGTGTTGTGTTGATGGGGGGGTGTTGGAACCTAAGGTTCTCAAGTTTCATCACTGTTATAGCACATTTTCCACCTTGTGATCATTTATACTCTTTGGCCTCTGTTATTCATTTGATTGACTCATAACCACTTTTTGTCCTCTAGGAATCCTTGTTTCCCTATTTTTTTTCTTGTACGCTAGCTATTTCACTACAACCAGCGTATACGCATGTTGTACCACTATAGCCAATGTACATAGAATTAAATGGTAAATAATAGTAAAAACTCTATTTTCTTACTCCAAAATGCGGCCATTGTGACCTTTGGCCCTCCAAGTATCCCGAAATGACTCGATTCGACCTTTCACCTACATTTGGAGGGTTATATATTGAGATCTTATGGTGCATGGAAGAAGAAGAGAGGAGAGAGCACCGAAACTCTATTGGATTTTTGCCATAGCTTGAGTCTACATCCATTAATCCTTGTTGTTGTGAACCCTTTATGTTCACCAACCAAACTCTTCCATATCTTGTGAAGGACTCCTTCCTTTACTTGTGAGTTTTCCATTGCATGGGAGATTGAAGTGGTGGAGACACAAGTGGAGGGACCTATTTCTTGGTTCATATGATTTGTCGGCAATAGGTTGTATCATGTACTTCCTGTTCAATTTAATATAAATACTCATTTTCTTGTCCAATTGATCTTGTGAATGGTTGTTTATTAACATATTATATCATGGACCATGCTATTGTTTATGCTATTATATTTCATATATTATATGCCCTTGCTTGTGTTTATTGTTGAGACTAAGCAGCAGGTTCAAGTGTAGAGATTTGAAAGCTCAACGAGGATCTATATCAAACATCCGGTTGAAGGCTGGTATTTTATTCCACATCTTAGCGTTTACATTTATACAACATTGCATTGAGAATTGAGTTGATTTCTAGTAGTCATCTATCTGTTGTGGCCTGCCCCGAGCCATAGGAAGTTTTTCTCCATAACAAAAATGGCGACTCCGCTGGGGAGGAACCATTTTGGGCATTTTTCCTTATTTTGAGACTCTTTTCTGTCGAGTTTCTGTGTCGTTGATTGGATGTTAGGGTCTGCATAGAAAATATTAATTTTTCTTTGTCTTTGGATTCATTTTTGGTCCACCAACCTTTCCCTATACACGGGTCAGCCTTGCTTAGCTCGCATGGATGCGCGACTGTTAGTACAATAGCCTGCGTATACACGATACTGTTCTATGAACAGATGTGTACAACTCCGGGATTGTCTTGTTTGTGATATTTGGTTGTTACTGGGTGAATTCTGGGTGTTTCTGAGTCTTATTAGGCTTATATTATGATTGTTCCATGCCCTTTTACTGACTAGAAACTCCTCTTTCCTTAGTTTTTGAGCTTTTGGTTTTCAAACATTTTTTGTTTATATAGCTCATTAGCTTGGCTAAGTATTGCTTTTTGGGATTTGTTGGGTTGTCTGCTTTGCAAGCTCTGCATTTTTTTTGAAGAGTTCTGATTTTGCTTGCATTTTTCATTCATCTATACTGAAAAATGCAAAAACATTGTTTTGCATTTTCATTTCATTTATTGTGAAAATACAAAAAAAAATTGCTTTATGTTATTGCATTTTGCATTAGAGTGCTTGTACGTTCATTAGGGCTTGCTTGTGCATGAAATTATAAAGAGATTGCATTTTTATTCTCAAAAAAGAAATGTTGGTTTGATTGTCATTTAGTGGCATATTTTGCCCATTGATAGAAGAGTCTAGTGTTTATTGGATGTGCATTTATTGAGTCTATTCACGTCATTAGTTTCACTACCATATCCTTTGAGTAATCACAACCATTAAAATTAACGCTTAATCTAAAAATTGATTAGAAACAATTTTATCTTTTAGAGGGTGCACCAACTAGTATAAGTTTAGAGTCTTGGAATAGATCATTGTGAGTTAAAAATCCAAGTCTGTTAAACAAACATTCTGTGTCTAACCAGGGAGTGGTGGAACCCATGGTATACATCAGTGTTCTCAGGAAGCTCTAATCAAACCATAGTTAAGCACAAGGTCACAAGAGGTTGGTTGCGGAGATAGCCCTCCAATAGTGATTGAACGTGGGAGATATTTCCAGGATTTGTTCGTATCTGGGGATTCTTGGGGGATTTGAACCTCTTGAGTTTCGGGCTTAGCTACCCTGTCCATATGACGGATCCCACTTGCGACTGCCCTCCTGAGAATTGCTTATACGTGGTGGCCATAGTTGCTTTACCTAGGTATCACATAGGGTACTTGTAGCGGTTATTCTGTGAGTGTCCTGAGTCAGATAGGGGTTGGACAACACAGTTGTGTTTGCACAGGGATTTGACCCTGTTCGGGCAGTGAAGTCTAGGGGCCCTTATAACTGATTTTGTCACCTTTGGTTATAGTTTGGGAGTCTCAAGCCTCTCCCAGGTGAGAAATATCGGATGTAGTGTCAGGAGGTCTGTTGAGCCAGTCCTATTTGTGTGCATTTGGCTGTAATTTCTTTTAGATGTATGCTTTGTGATGATCTAGTAGGCCATTAGGATACATTTATTTGTTGACTTTTGAAGTCATCGTGGATAGAGATCCGCCGATCTCGTAGGTTGGATGGTTTACCAGCTAGTGATTTGTCACAATCTTTTCGTAAGAGACGTCGGAGGACTACTGCTGGTCCATTATTCACATCTCACAAGCTTTAAAGAGCTCCCATTATGAGTTCCACATTTGGCACAACAGGAGTCCCCGTGACTCCGTCCGGTGGCACCATGAGGAACTCCCCTCCATCCACTCCTACAGATGGATGGGGAGGAAGTTCATCACACAACACTCCTCCTGGGTTTGGGACATCCCAACCCATGAGTATGAACCCTTTTGATGAAACATGGTCATCAGGTTATCTATATGGTTCATCCTTAGGGATTCTAGGTTTTGGTTCTACATCTATCCCTACAACCTTAAACCCTTTTTCATTGGGTATTCTTGGCTTATGCCGACTGTTACTTCCACCATGCCTAGTAGTCATGCTAGATCTAGTGTTGAGGTTGGGGGAACCATGCCTCCTTACACTGATCATCAATTTGGAAGTGGTCACATCCCTCCATCTTTTTCGAGTGTTGGTGGAGGACCACCTCCTTCTTCAGCCCCTAGTGTTAGTGTGAACCCATTTTCGAGTGGAGGTTTCACGATAGGTATCGGATCTACGACTTACATTCCATATTTTAACCCGCATACCTCTATGCTTGTACCTTCGAACGCTTATATGATTCTGAATCCTCCCCTGTCTCTAGTTCATCGATTCCATCGAGTGGGAACATACCATTTTCATTCGACCCTCACTCGTCTAGTTTTCCTACCTCGAGTGGTTATATGGGACCCCATTCTTATGGAGGTCATTCTTATGGATTTTCAATTGGTCCTAACTATTATCCAAATCCTTTCTATGGAATCCCCACTAGTCATATTCCTGTGTATTCCAACATAGGCCAGTTCAGAGGAGGTTATTATCCTTATGGTCACGGTCACGGTTTCTATCAAAGTTCGTCGGCACCTCAGGTGTCAGCTACGATGAACACAATCTCACCTTCGTAGAGTCAGTCTCTTTCAGGAGCTCATAATCAAGCTTCACAACCTCAGCTCCCTTTTCTTGCTAGGTTAAATTTACCCAATCTTTCGAAGCTCATGCATGATCCGGTGTGTCATGATCCTACATGGCCCCCATTCCCCACTAAGATCCCTTCCGACATTCTAAAGTTTGAGGGGAATAAGGGTGAGGATCCAGGTGATCACGTCACCACATTTCATTTATAGTGATCCTCGAATTCCTTGAACCATGATTCTATTCATTTGAGGATATTTCAATGCACCCTCACGGGGACAGCGGAGAAATGGTATGTCAACGATTTAGCTTTGATTTTCCTAGATCGCTTTCAGTTGTCAATTTGCTACGATACTGGTACCGATATTTTATCCACCTTCCGTCAGGACAAAGCTACACATATCTCTGATCATATTCAAGAGTGGCACCGACGGAAGAGGCTAGTGAAAGCCAACATTCCTCCATAATTTATGTTGGAATGGTTCCTTAATTATTTGGTCCCTTACATTTCAAAGGATGTTTCATTGTCTGGTATTATGACAGAGGAACAAGCTATTTTTAAAGCCCAGTAGCTAGACCTAGTCTACGCTCAGTCTTGCATTTTGTACGACATTATGCCTGATGCACCGAGATCACTACATGAGCCAAAGCCCGTCCCTGGACCACATGTCGATGGTATTGTTGGTTCCAAAAGTATTCGTCCTATATATTTGGTTATGAATCAAATGCACAATCTGTCTATTATCCAATCTACCGCTGGACAGGCTCACGCCTTGTCCATTTCCACCCAGTCATCTGATGTTCTTTCTATACAATCAGCGAACCCATCTAGTAACCAGCAACCTGGTGGGAAGAAGAAGGGGAAAAATAATATTAGGGGTGGGAACAATGGGAAAAGTAACCCTAAGAAAGAGAACGCCAACCCTCCTCGAGATGATAGTAATGCTGGTGGGGACCGCAAACCTAGATGTAAAGTGAAGTTTCTTTGTAAACTCTACACGAAAGATCACCTTACACATTTGTGTCCTCGTATCGAACATTCATCGAACCATCTTGCACAAATTCCAACTGTCTTGAAGGATCCCCTTCCTCGTCATCAAAATATGACTTCGAGTGCTTCCATCACCAGTAATGGGACTAATGAAACTTCGACTTCCTCTACCCATACTAGATGTTTTGGATGCGTTAAAATGGTTAAGTCGGAGGTTAGTGTTGCTACTCGCTCTCATGATTATGGAGATACACAACTTTCGTTGGGGAATGAGCCCCCTGCACCTGAGACTCCTTTGCATATCAAGAAGCCTAACTCTATACCACGGATACTGAAATGTATTCTCACGCATTAGGTGCACACTCCCAATGCCCGAGCCACCTAGAACTACTCAATTGTGGAAGATCTAGGTCAGACTCCATGTGCTATGTCGGCTCTCGAGGTTCTCCAGGATTTTCATTCTCAAAGGGCTGCCCTTTTATGTGCTTTGGGAGTCCAGGATCAATGTATCCCTAATATTATCAAGTTTGACACTACTGATGTTCAGCCTTGGTTTCCCTATCATGTGGCTTTCCAAGTCCATGTTAGATGCCTAAATATGGTCGTTAATCATACTGTGGTTGACGAAGGTGCTTCCACTTTGGTAATGTCGTTAGCTTGTTGGAAGAATCTAATCTCCCCTCCATTGTCGAAATATATGACGATGCTTACTGCGTTTGATGGTTGTTTGTTCAGGCCACATGGTATTATCCCCTCCCTTGAGGTCCACTTGGGTGGGAAGACTGTTACAATTGAAGTTGAAGTGGTTGATGCACCCATCGAATACAACCTTTTACTGGGTTGGAATTGGATCTATGCTATGAGAGCGATCATGTCCTCTGTTTTTAGAGTTATTTTCTTTCCCCACGAAGGCAAGATTGTGACTATCGATTAGCTAGATTTTACTAGTTCCAATACTGTTGCATCACCAGGAATTGTTGTTCCTCAAATTGAAAATTCTCAGCCGGTAACTGGGAATATTGGTGTAGGATTGTATTCCTCTTTGATGGGATCTTTTGACTTCCTTGCACCAATCTCCTTCATAGGAACAATATCGGATGATGCTCCTTCCTCGTTGAATCATGTACCGTTTCGGACATCGTACTTTACTAATCTGTGGAATCTACCTTCCACGAGTTCCCCGTCTAGATACGTTCCACACATTGGGATGGATATACCATTATCTGCAGCTGAGATTGCTTATCATGATATTCAACAAGCCATTGTAGAGCCGGATATCTCTTCTTTACAGACAGAGGAAGAAGATCCCGTTGTGCTACCCGCGTGGGCAGTCGACTCATCTTGCCAACATGATTGCCTTGACGATGCTTTACCTTCAGATGAAGCTATTATCGAGGCCACAGTTGGTAATGACAAGCCTTGGGGGGATCTCCATCATAGATCTCATTTCCTTCCCACCCTTGAACTTCTTGAACGGGATGAGTCTATAAAACAATCTGCCATCAATTTGGATTTTGATCCAGTCATAGTTGTGTCCAGCCCTGGTTTGACATTAAAGTTTGATCTTCCTAATGTTGAGTCTTTGGACTCTCTTATAGATCCGTAAATCGGTTTTCCGGCTGAGTTTGCTTCTATATCTTTCAATTCCCATGATGATGAATTTGTTCTTGTAGATTCTTCCATGTCCTTCAAATTTGATCTTCATCCTAATGTTGATCATTTTGATTGTAATCCCTCAGGATTTGGTACTATAGATTTTTCATTGGTGAGCTCTGCCTGCATTATACCTGACGAGCTCTTTTATTTCTTTTTAATTAAATCGAAATAGAAATTTGTTCATAAATTATCAACCCACGGCCACAAATGTTAATTTTTGAGCATTAATTCAACATACTCTAGGATCTTTACTGAGAGAATAACATGTATAGCATATCAAGCATAACAATGCATATCAATCACACCAAGCAATCACATGAGACAATAGCCACACGGAGTTTCATTGGGTAAAATCATAAAGGTGAAAAACCCCACAACTTCCTTAGAGATAGAAAGATCAATGATACAACCCAAGTACACAGAGATAGTCCTCCTAGTAGCTGAACCTCCTCCTCCACTAGTGTGCCACTTTCCAAGTAGTGTATAAGTGAACAATTAGATGATCAAATAGAGTGCCTCCCGCACTCTATTTATACATGACCTAACCTTCCTAATAACCTAGCAGGGATGACTTGTCTAACTCAGTCTAATAACCCATGGTTATACTAATCAAGGCCGACCCCACACTTGGTGGTCTAATAACCCATCACTTGCAAGTTGCGACACTTGTCAATACAAATGACGACACTTCCATATAAAGGAATAATAACACCTCTATAGGAGTACAATATACATAGGTGAAATACATTCCAACATTACAATTACATCAACACTCCCTCTTAACTAGGAAGTTATTTCTCAACACAGATCTTCTACCACAAGTTTTCTTCTTTGGATCATCGTCACTGTATCATCGTCATTGAATCATCATCTTTGTCACGAGTGCTTCTATCTCAATCAATCTCTGAATCTACTCATCACAGGAAGTTCTACAGAGCCAGTCTTTTTTCATACCGGATGTAGGCCCACCACATGCAGGTCTTCATCACTGGCCATACTGTGAAATCCTTGGGACTTATTACGTGTGTCACAAAACCTTGCAAGAGCATGACAGGATGTTACGAGCACATAGCTCTACCTGTCAGATCTCCCAAGGACATATTATATGTGACCTCACCACAAAACCTCGCAAGAGCATCCCAGGCTATTACGAGCACACAGCTCTACCTATCGAATCTCCCATGGACACATTACATGTGGTCACCACAAAACCTTTCAAAAGCATCCCAGGACTTATTACAGGCACACAACCCAACCTATCGGATCTCCTAGGTCCATATTACATGTGGTCATGGAAAAACCTCGCAAGAGCATCTCAGGACTTATTACGGGCACACAGCCCAACCTATCGGATCTCCCAGGGACATATTATATGCCATAGGACAAAACCTCGCAAGAGCATCCTAGGACTTATTACGGGCACACAACCCAACCTATTAGATCTCCCACGGCCATATTATATGTCCTTTCAAGCAAAACCTTGAAAGAGCATTTTCCAGATGCCTTAGGGCCATATTATATGCCATAGGAAAAACCTCTAAAGAGTATCTGCAAACCTCCCAAGGCCATATTATATGCTTATCAGCACAACCTATCCACGGCCATAGAGTATATTCTTGATACTCACCATACATCATCACATGATCAACATGATCATCATCATAGCATCATCCTGATGCATATCATCTGGAGCAACATCCTGATGCATATCATCTGGAGCAACATCCTGAAGCTCATCTTCCATGATCATCTTGATCATACAATGCATCCACCTGATGCATATCTGATACATATCATCTGAAGCAACATCCTGAAGCTCATCAACCATGATCATCCTGATCATATAATGCATCCAACTGATGCATACCTGATACATATCATCATCCATGATCTACCTGATCATATAATGTATCCACCTGATACATATACAGATACATGATCCAACATGATGCATATACATATACATGATCCAACTAATCATAACAAGCATCCAAAATTATGCATATACATATACATGATCCAAATGATCATAACAAGCATCCAACATGATGCATATACAGAGCAGTAACTAGAGCATCGTCCTAATGTTCATCATCCACAGCCATGGAAGGATCCTCCTCTCACCATGCTCTGAATGGCTCATGAAAATGTGTCCGTCACTTCTTCCTCGAAGTGTCATCAATCTGAAGAACACCAAGCGTCTCTCTGAAGTACTAGAACTTCACTCTGGCTAGTGGCTTTGGCAGCACATCTGCAACCTACTCATCCATCGCAACATATAGGAGCTTCACTGCTCCTCTCTACACCATATCCCTGATATAGTGATATTTGATCTCTATGTGCTTTGACCTGTCGTGGAACACCGGGTTCTCAGACAGCTTCACACAACTCTGGTTGTTGTTAACACCCAAAAAGTGCTCACTAGCTCATTTTCCTATTCACATGACCCATTTGTCCATTTTTTCACCATTTGAGCCTCTGAAGCCAACAAAAGGTCACCAAAAGGCCTTAATACACCCATTTTCCCACTCAAAATGAGTATTTTTCCAAAAAAAAGCATAAAAAACCCTCAAAAAGGGTCCAAAATTCCCAAAATATTAAAAAGGGAATAAAAATATTAAAAATATTCAAAAAAGGAAAAAGGAGGGAAAAGGTACCTAAACCATGTTGGTCAGTACCATTGGTTTTCTCAAAACCACAATGGTATTCCCCACCACCAAAACCTATAAAAAGGTGGTAGGGGCTCCTCATTTTACATCCACCCATCTTCCTATCCTCATGCTGCCAAAATCTCCCTTGAGATTTTGGCCATTGTAGCAACCTTGGAGAAAGGACCCTTTGGAGTTTGGAGCTGCTCACCCTTGGAGCTTCTCAACTATCTTCATCATTTGGAGGTATTATTATTGCAAGCACTTGCTTGCCCCCATTTTCAATACAAAGTTATTTTTTCATTTCTTGTTCTTTTTTTTTAATTCAAAAGTTTATTATGATATGCACATGCTAGCTTAGTTTTAGATTTAGATTTAGTTTATTGTTTTTGCTTAATATTGAAACTGTTGCTACTAGTTAGCAGGTTCCCATAGCACTAAGCTTGGTTGCAAAACCAAGCCAACAGTTTTTGGCGACTCCGCTGGCTTGAATCTTTAGATCTCAAAATTTTATTTTTTTCTTTAGATCTTAATTTTTGTTCATTTTAGTTAGTTTAAATCATCGATCTACCATCCTAGACAACAGATCTATTGCTGCTCTGGATTTTTCCCCTTTTTATTGCCATTAACAGCCTGAAATCGTCATTTTCAGGTTCGTTTTTCGGCGTTTGCGTACAACTTTCGCCTCGCGGATTTTTTCCTAACAGTCGCACGGCTCATCGCGACTGCGTGGCTCTTTTCCATGTGGTTCACCGCGGCTTTGTGGCCAATTAGCGCACTGCACATCGCGGCTTCGTGAACATTTTCCGCGCTGCACATCACGACTGTGTGACGAAATCCCACTCTGCACATCACAGCTTCACGGCTGAAACCCGCGCTGCCCATCGCGTCTGTGCGACTGAAACCCGCGCAGTCCATCGCGGCTGTTCTGTCAAAACCCGCGATGCCAATTTTTTTTCCATTCAGCCAATCCGTCAAAAAATTAATTTTTTGCTGTGTTTTCTACCCAACTAGCACATTTTACAGTATTAAAATTCTTGCACTTTTTACAGCTAGAAATCTTTTACTATTTGGAATGCTCATTTAAAAAAGTCTTTTTAAAAATTTTCAGAAATTGAAAGAAGGATTTATTTTGCATTTTATCTAGATTAAAAAAATTTACTGTTTACTTCTTTCATATTTTGCCCATAGCAATTTTTGAAAAAGAAATCCATTTATTTCTTGAATAAGTCATATTATTTGCTTTCCTATTTCAAAAGATCCTTTTTTTTTAATATTTTCTGCAAAGCATTTACTTTTTCAATTTCAGTTTAAAATACCACATGTGCACCCAATCAAACACATAATTTAAACTGAGCCTTAAAATTTACCCTAACTTCAACCAACTTTTAACCCCACTTGGGGAACACTAAAAAGAACATTGTAGCTAGGTAGTATTGAGGGGATAGGTGTTCCAATAACACCCCTCAGGTATTACATTTGAGACATAGCTGTTGTCTATTAGGGAACCAAAATCTCCTAGTATTTTTTGGCACGGTCATAACTAGTTTATCGAAAGGCCTCTCCCCTAGGAGGGTTGAAGTCGCGAGGATGGTTCCAGAATCCTGAATGGAATACCGAAATCCATTCAGTAACCGAAGGGCTACCATTCGCATTTCTCGGGATATCCCTGTATGGGGGTATTGCGGTAAAAGGACCAAACGACAGATTTACCTTTTCTGGACGTGTCATGAACGGAGTATCCTAGTTTCCATTCTTTAGGATTGATTACCCGGTGTCCCTCCCGATAGGGGGATATCTAGCCGTTGATTCAACACTCAATATTGTCTAACTTGGATTTCATCACCTTGAAGAGAATATCGTTTGTTGATTCACAATACTTTTAGTTAGGTGTTTGCATGATACAATCCACCTTTGGTCTAGTAGCACCTCGTTTTTCTAGAAGTTGTTTGCCTGTTGGTACTCTGACCATTTTTTGCATCCCTCTACTTATTATAGCATAGCTGCTATAATAAGTGCTTTTTGAGGTTGATTTTTTGGCCTGAGAGCCTTTATTTTCACTCCCCTTTTTGCACCCTTGGTCGCATTAGGGTTTTGAGTTTTTTATACATTCCCATCTTACATAGAAGATTTTTTACACAAAAACTTATTTCTCACCATTGAGAATTTTAGATGCTCTCGACGTCTTCAGGGTGAACCCCCAGAGTTCAGTCTACTTGGCTCTCCACATCACCGACATCGAGCCTTATCCCTTGACTTGACACATCGTCGGTCAAACAGACAGTCATCCAATTCTGACACGCCTCACTTCACATTTGATTCTGGGGCAGAATCCAAAAAACCTACTACATTATTCCCAACCAACCTTATGGATGGAACACCATTCGAACCACTATTTACCAGTACCATAGGGGACACATCCACAAACCCTTCTACTGTGGTGCCATCCATGGAAACCACCCCCCCCTAGGTATGCCTAATATGGCGGACACACCACCTTTAGGAATGCCCAACATAGGACCACCTCCTATTATGGGTATGCCCAAAATAGGGGTCACACCCCCTCTGATTACCACAACCCAGATTCCAGGAATCACCACTACTATTCCTAACCCCGGTGTAACCCATGTTGCACTTGGAAACGCTGGCCCATACCAGACCACAGCTATTGGATGACACATACCTTCAATACCTAGCATACCCTTAGGTGCTACTGGACCCCTACATCATACCACCATGACTAGTCATGTCCCAGTCACTACGCCACATCCATCTGCTAGCTTACTGTACATGGTGAGTCTGAACTTACCAGAATTAGCCAGGTTAACCAATGATCCTATCAGACACGACCTTGCGTGGCCTCACATTCCCACCAAACTCCCCTCCGACATCCCTAAGTTTGAGGGAAAGGCAGGTGAGGACCCCCAGAACCATAGCATGTCCTTCCATCTATGGTGTTCCTCCAACTCCATAGTGGATGACTCTGTCCGCCTCCGTTTGTTACAGGGCACCTTCACTGGCTCTGCAGCTAAGTGGTATATCGAGCAGCCCCATGGGACCCATGCCACCTTTACCTCCCTTGCCTCGACCTTCCTGCAGTTCTTTCAGTTACCTATCCGCTATGATGCGGGCGTCGAGATCCTACTGTCTTGCAAACAGAACACGGCCACCCACATCACTGACCACATTCATGAGTGGCGTCGACGCCGAAGCCTCTGCAAAATCAAGTTAGACGATCGTATCTTCTTAGATTGGTTTCTCAAATCCCTCCTCCTTCTCATTGCGAAGGATGTGGCATCCGAATGACCCTAGTCTGAAGAAGAGGCCATCCTCAAAGCCCAACAGTTTGACCTCATTTACGCCCAATTGGGTTATCTATATACCATTATACCAGACGCCCCTCGGGGTGAGTCATCCTAACACGATGCGCCGGGGGCATCCCATGCCGCAGATGGCATCATTGGTCGTATGGCCTCACATCCCCAACCCTTTTCCATTGCACATCCTAGCCATGGTCCCGACCTTTCGCAGGCTACATCTCAATCTGGAGCAACCAATTCATATGCTCCCATGGCACATCACCACCATACCCACAGACCTTCATGTCCACCTCAGTGCTTTGGTCATGCACCACCTGCATACGCCCCCCCAGCCGCAACTCAACTAATGTATTATCCACAGCAAGCTGCGACAGCTATCCCAACACCTCCAATAGCTCAGGGTTACCAACAACCCTAGCAGGTAACTGGTCCACCTCCAGCCCCACCGACTTATTATCCACCACAACCTGCTCCCGCACTTGCGGCGAACCAAAATCCTCCCACTACTCAAGGGCAAGTGTACACACAACACAACCAACCCAAGCACCAAAACAACTAGCGCAACCAGGGTGGGCAACAAAACCGTGGAAGAGGACGTAACTGCAGTAACAACCAACAATAACATCAAGGTCCTCCACCTCCCAATCCTCCGCAAAATAACAATGCTGCTCCTCCCAACCAGAATCCGGATCGTAATCCCAGGCAGGACAAAAACAATAACCTTAGAACAAACCATCCTTGTTCTATTTGCAAGGTCTATGGCCATTATACACATGCTTTCCCACATTTGGAGTGAGCTCGGCAACTCTGGACTGACGATGCCCATCGTCAAGGACAAGCGGCTCCTCAGCCACCACCCAACCCTCCACCACCTCAACATCAACCTTTGGTGCTGCAAAACCCCTTTCCAACCCAAGGCATAGTGAACACTCAGCCGTTAGCTCCCCCTCAGGGCAACGCGCCACCACAACAAATCACTTATGCCGCTCCTGATCAACCCATGTTTGATTCAGATACCCACCACTTGTTGATGATGTCATCCGCAGATGCCAACCTCCAAACCCGCCGGAACCAATATGGCTCCACCCCTGAAGCCCCTCCTGTCGACAAGAACACTAACATTCATCCCACAGATCAAACGTTACATATACCTCCGGCTCCACTCGATGGTGCTTCTAAAGCACCTCGCTTCCCACTCTGTCGCATAACCAATAATCCCAATGCTCGTGTTGCGTCGAATTACAACATTGTCGATGACTTAGCCCAGTCTCCTACAGCCATGTCTGCTTTAGAACTCTTAAAAAACTGTCCTTCACAGCGCAAGACTTTACTCTCTGCCATTGGCGTTATTGACCCCAATGATTCACAACTGATGGCATTCGATTCCGACCAGTCCGAACCTCGCTTGCCTTCCACTTTAGCATTCCAAGTTTCCGTTTCCGTTCGGAATATTGTCATCCATCGGTGCATTATCGATGAAGGGGCCTCTACATGCGTTATTTCCACATTATTTTGGCATAATTTGGGATCTCCTACTCTCCAGCAGTCCACCACTGCGTTACGAGCCTATGACAGCCATTCGGCTCAACCCCAAGGTCTCTTAGCTAATGTCCTCATCCAGTTGGCGGGTAAAACCGTGCTCATTGACATTGAGGTCATCAATGCCCAAATCGATTATAACCTCTTACTTGGTCGCAGCTACATGTATGCCATGCGGGCGGTTGCCTCATCCGTTTTCTATACCATGATGTTCCCCCATGAGGGACGCATGGTCAAGGTCGACCAACTTACCTATTACGATCCCAAGGCCCCCGCCACACCTGAAAATGTTCTCCTCATGGTTGAACAACCTGTTTGTGGTGCAACTACTTCATTCATTTCCTCAGTGGGACCCGGACTTTACTCCGAGGCGCCGATGACTTATACATTCCAATCCATTCCACCACCGTCATCGGAGACCCACGTCGCTGACCTCTGTACTCTTTCATAGAATACACAAACACTCGATAATCAACCCTCCTTGTTACCTAAACCACCATTGGTCCCTAGTCACATTGGTGTTACACCCATCCACACAATCCCCTTTCTATTTCCTCCCTCAGGCGTAGTAAGCGCTCTGGTTATGGCTACCCTTAGTCTCCCTGGGTTAACATTGGGATTACCCGTGTGGTATATTTCGCCTCCCGTTCCCCCGCCGACACCAAATTTCATCCTGCAACCGATGCAACCCATTGTCATTTCTACCCAACCACCTCCCGGTATCACTACTCCTTCGTCATCTACGAATCCCCCTCCTCTCATCAGGCCCACTGGGGGCAGAGGCTGTCAAAACCCTAAAATTTTGAAAAATTTAAAATTTTTAAATAATAACAAATAACGTTATTAAAAGCATTCCTTGATCTGTTTGATTACTTAAAGTGATCATAAATGTGTCTAAATGATCTATTATTAAACTTTTAACTTTTTAATATGGGTTTCTTTTACCGTTACTGATTGTTTTTCTGTTTTTGCAATCCACAAGGGGGGGTTGCCATAGCAGACTGGGCTTACTTAGCTTCTGAGCTAATGCATCAAAATTGTCTTCCTCTTGCAGATACACAGGTAAGGTACGGGTCACTGCATTTAATTTTAACAGTATTATATTTCAAATATCTGTACCATATCATTCAGTAAAAATCTAAGCATACTAGCCAGGTTATCAAATGTTTACAGGTAGCATTTATCCTACGACTGCCAATTGATCTAGCTGTTTAAGAATTGGAAATTTCTAGAGATAAAGATAGCTATTGATATGCATAAATTTCTTAACTAGAGCTTTTGCAGTATGCCAGACATTTTATCATCGGTTCATTCTTTACTCCTCCATTCTTATTGTATCAGTCATGTTTGTAATTAGAATGATTGATACGCATCGTTAAAATGTAGAGTTCTGAAGGTACCACTAGAAATATGCTTTGCTTGTCTCTAACACTTACAGATATCCTGTAAAATTCGTGTCTCCTTTTAAACATTTTCAGAAATGGTTCAGCTTGAGAAACTATTCTTATTTCTATGAACGTTAAGGTAATAAGAACTATGGGTTACCCAACAATGTCACTCTTATCTTAACGACTTAGAAGAGATGCCATATCTGTTGTCTCTTCTCATGCTGATTAAGAACTATCCCTTTAACTTTCATAATGCATACGTCTAGAATATTTCAGGACTGAGTTTTGATCAATGGTTATAGAATATGAATTAGTAAGTCAAGGTTCTATCTATGCAACGTAAGAATTGAGGGTTTTATCTTCTTGTTTTTATCGTTAAAAGATAACATAGAAATTATGCTACTTCAACCTTTATGTATCACCATGAATAGTTCCATTACTCATGCTAAGATTTTTATTTCTATAACAAATGATGAAAGTCTCACCATAACTTTGAACATATGGATAATGGATAATTTTCGTTGTTTGTAGGGCAAGCAATTATGTTCACTAGTCGACTTCAAATTTATTGTTTAACATGGATTACATAAAGGGTGTAAAGATTTTAGTGTCTCGAACAAATTGGAATATTCATGTTGATTATCCTTTGATTGTAATGTACACACTATGATCTTTAATTGATATACCAATGATTTAAAATTCATCGTGGAACATTGATCCTCGACCCATTGCATGGAAAATATTTGGGGTGCTACGTGGTGTCTTTTGGACCAAGTGATGGTGGTATATAAGGTTGACTGAACCCTAACTGGGCACTTCTCCCTCGCCTTCGGGCTCGGTCCTGTGAACCCTATTGTCCAAGTTTTCCCTGATGGTTCTAGCGTAACAGCTCCTATGCTGCTACCAACTCCTCGTGCTTGTCTAATTGTATCATTTTGAGAACCATTAGAATTACTATTAGCAGCTATTGGGTTTTTAAGAAGAGCTAGGGTTTACCTCTTTTGCTATCATTTCCAACCCTGTCACAGCGTAACTGCGAATTCCTGGCTTAGTTCTAACAAGGATTCCTTCCTGGAAGGTACTCTTTGCTTCAACCAGCTCATTTTCTTGGTGATGAAGGTGGGGTTACTCAGCTCGTGGTTATCAAGCTATCTCCTGTATTTGCATCTGTGTTCACCACTCTGGTAAGCTACCGAGTTTAAATTTGTTGTTTTAAAGTTGCATAAATTTGTTTTAATCTCCATACAAACACATAGAAGGTTTTAAAAATCTTACTCTTTCGTTGCAGGTTCAATCTACACTTAAAGCATGGTTGGCACAAGCTACGACATCAGGCATTCCCGGGTAAGCCTGGTTCTTACCATGGCAAAATTCCTCCTTGTGGGTTGTTTGGGCGGTAGGGTTTTGGTTTGACTTAAGGTCACGACAGCCTTGCAAAAATCTTGTAACAATGTAATTTAAATGAAAAACAAAAAGGGTTTAACCCTATGTTGGGTTTGGATGTATAGCTTAAGTCGTTGTTGTGCCTATTGGAACTCCTTTCGGCACTTAGGTTGTTTTTATACAGAAAAGTTGTATTGTAATTTTAGAAGAGAACAAAGGCTTGTGAGCCTGTTCTATAGGTAAGGTTACGACCTCGGTTTTTATGTTTCATGATAACACTTTAAAAAGGGCTTTATTTTGGAAAAATGCTCAGGGTTCTTGAAAGTTAACTTAATATAAGTCCTGCCTGTACACAGGCTTGTATAATGCATGTTTTGTCTTTGTTCTAAGCTGTGTAAAGGGGTTGTAAATCTTCAGTTCTCCAAAACACTGTTACGGCGGATTATGACTCGACTGTAGGTAAAATGTTATATTAACAATGATCAAAGATTTTGCTTATACGTTTCTTTTCCTGTGTATTGTCATCTTTTATAATACGACATATTACAGTCATTCTAAAATAAATGAGCTGAGTGTGGCTTGCGTTGTAAATTTCTATGTGTACATACAACTTCTATTAAGAATTTAGGCTGCGGCCGTAGATGGGAACTTGGTCTTAAATCTTAGCGTTTATAATAATAATGGGAACTGAGATGATAGGGTTTAGTCAGTTAAAACGTTTACAATTTTGATTCTGTTCTGTTGCTTGGTCTATCGTTGTTGATTAAGATTCTACTTGTAAATATGGAGTAGTAGGGTTTTGTCCAAAATTTGCAGTCGAGATCTGGTTTTTAATACTTATTATATTATCTTGATTATTATCCTGTTGGTAATTTGGGAGTAAAAAGAGAAATGGTAATACTAGGTGGTTTGAGCTCGACAATGAGCTAACAGGGCTCTGCATAATAATTTGATTTTCATGTAAAAACTGGTTAGTTTTAATTAGGGTTTGTGCATTGGTGCAGATAACCTAACTGTTACAACAAAACCTCTGTAAGTTTATTTATCATGATATCAGTACTATAACTTTTATTGGTGAAAGTTTTTTTTTTTATTGTTTCCTTCGACTGTTTATTAAATTCTGTAAATTACAGAGTGCATTTTTTACCTGTAATCTTTACTTATCTTATTTAATAATTATAAACAACTAGGCTTATATTAAGATAAATAAAATACTGAAAAACATAAAGTCACATCGAGTACTTGATAGATACGTTGTTATATGTGTAAAAATAAATTACTACCTAAGTATTACTACATATTGAATACAGTATAAATACCTAAACAATGATAATTACTACTTAGCTGATAAACATAATAACTCTGCTAAATCTAACTATGGCTATTCTGAGATTTTTTAAACTTTCTAATAATTACTCCTCGGACATATAGGAATTAATACAGCATACATCCATCTATATATAATAAACATAAAGGAAATAAATAACCATCTTAAAGCATTTAAAATAACAGAACCTGTATAAGCTGTGGACAACAACAGCAATGGGAGGCTGTTCCTCCCTACCAACTCCTGGAGAGTGCCCAGAAAGCACTTCTCAGGACCCCTGATCTTGCTCTGGTCTCCCTGGCTGGAACTAGGTGTAGCAGAATAATTCACTCAGCCCAAACAGCTACAATGGAACCAAGTTACTGCAACATTCCTCTCCAAACAACCTCCTTACTGTTTTTCCCTCTTCCTCAATGGGACTCCTGAATAACATTCACCTGAATGTATTCTCCCTCCAGAACAATGTTGAACCCCCAGCTCAGTTCATTGAGTACTATTTAAAAGATTACCTAGGTCTTTGTTGGGTTAACTGTCATTAATGAGCCACCTGCTCAGATTCCACTTTCTTGGGGAATCATGACCCCAAATATAGGGAAGTTGCCACCTGCAACTTAGGAAGTGTTTAAGGATGTTGCCACTTGTCTTTTGCCTGTCCACCTAGTTCCCTCCACCAGTTTGACCAGTAAACTCTTTTAACAGCTCTCCCATGCTATTGTCTCCATAATTTATTTATTAATAATAAAATATTCTGATTTACATTCCATTTCTAGTGACTTTGCTGAGTCATCAATTCCTACTTAGCATTAAATTTAACATAATGTCTCAGGAATATAATGAAAATAATTACATTATTTTTATAAAATTGGGGTATGTGACATACACACCCCCTTAAAATGTAACATCGTCCTCGATTTTACTTATTCCTCATCCTCAGCCACCTGCTGGAATAGATTTGGGTATGCTTCCCGCATCTTACTTTCCAGTTCCCAGGTAGCTTCTTCAGGACTAAGGTGCTTCCATTGCACCTTCAGCTGTCCAATTGTGCGGTTCCGTAGAGTAATTTCCCTCCTCCCGAGGATACAATTCGGTTCCACCAGAACTTCCCCTTCTGGTTCTACCTGCACAATGTTCCAATCAATAACATGAGTAGCATCATGAACATAATTTTTCAGAACAGAAATATGAAAAACATTGTGTACCTTTAAATTAGGTGGTAATGCTAGCTGATAAGCAACTTGACCAATTCTAGATAAAATTTCAAACGGACCACAGTAACGTGGCGCTAATTTTGCACAACTCCCTAGTCTTAGGGAGCTCTTCTTTGGTCTTACCTTGATGAACACATGTTCACCTACTTGGAACTCTTTAGGAGTTCTTTTTAAATCTGCTTGACTCTTTTGCCGATCCTGGGCAATCTTCAAATTTTCCTGCACTTGTTTCACAACTTGTTCCATTTCTTTTAATAATTCAGGACCTAACACTAATCTATCTACTGGATTATCCCAAGAGATAGGAGTGTTACATTTACATCCATACAGAATTTCAAAAGGACTGAACTTAGCTGACGATTGATAGCTGTTATTGTATGCAAATTCTACTAAATGTAAATAATCCTCCCACTTACCTGGTTGATCCTTAACATACATTCTTAGCAGATCTTCTAATACATGGTTAACTCTTTCAGTTTGTCCATCTGTCTGAGGATGGAAAGAAGTGTTGAAATTCAGTGTTGTGTTTAATCCTTTAGACAAGGATTTCCAAAAATTTCCTGTGAATTTAGGATCCCTGTTTGAAATAATAACTTTTGGGACCCCATGTAACCTAAAAATCTGTTTCAGAAAAATATCAGCTATATTTGCATCCTTGTAAGTGCTTTTAACAGGAATAAAGTGTGCTGATTTACTTAATTTATCTACTACCACCATAATTGAATCATTCTGATGCTGATTTTTGGGTAATCCCGTAATGAAATCTAAGCTGATTATTTTCCACTTCCAACTAGGAATAGGCAAAGGTTGCAATAACCCAGTTGGATGCTGGTGTTCTGTTTTTACCTGTTGACAGTCTAAACATCTAGCTATATACTCAGATGTTTCAGATTTCATATTAGGCCAAAAATAATCTTTTCTCAACATAGTGACTGTTTTATGGTAGCCTGGATGCCCTGAGTAAGGGGTTTTATGAACTTCGTCCAGAATTAACAGTTTAACTTTAGGTACATTTGGAACACACAACCTGTCTTTAAACAATAAAAATCTATCTTTATTTAAACTATAACCCTTTATCAAACTTTCTGTAGGTTGTTCTTTGGCTATAGCTTGTAAATTTTGATAAACTTCATCCAATTTTGTCCCTTCAGCCAGTTGTTCATTTAAATCAAAGGTATAAGTGCTGATAGCTGATATAAAATTCAACCTTGCATTTCTGCTCAAAGCATCAGCCACCTTATTTTCCTTTCCTTTTATGTGCTGAATTTCAAAATCGTATTCACTTAAGAAGGCCAACCATCTGGCTTGCCTTGCATTTAAGTTAGGCTGGTCTAAAAGGTATTTTAGACCCTTATTATCAGTCATTAAGGTAAACTTTATGCCTATTAAGTGGTGTCTCCACATCTTTAAGGCATGAATAACAACAGCTAATTCTAAGTCATAAGTGGCATAATTCTTTTCATGAATTTTCAGCTTCCTAGACTCATAGGCAATGACATGTACATCATGAGTCAACACTCCGCCTAGACCGTCATTACAAGCATCGATGCAAACCATGAAATCTTTATTAGGATCTGTTATTCTTAGAATAGGCGCAGTTGTTAATAAAGTCTTTAATTTCTTAAAGCTGTCTTCACACTTCAAGTTCCAATCAAACTTCTTGCCTTTCTTTTGCAAGGAAGTGATTGGGTTGGCTATCTTTGAAAAACCTTCAATGAATCTCCGGTAATAACTGGTAATTCCCATGAAGGACCTAACATCTGTTACGTCTTTTGGTACTGGCCAATCCTCGATTGCCCGGATCTTTTCAGGATCAACTGAAATCCCTTCCTTAGTCACTACGTGACCTAAGTACTGAATTTCATCCTTGAAGAAATCACACTTACTGAATTTTACAAAGAGCTGCTGCTCTCGTAGTTCTTGTAAGACTATCCGTAAGTGTTCTTTATGCTCCTCTTCATTCTTAGAATAAATTAAAATATCATCGATGAATATGACAACAAATTTATCTAAGTATTTATGCATTATGTTATTCATTAGGCACATAAAGACGACTGGGGCGTTAGTAAGCCCAAATGGCCTTACGACAAATTCATAATGTCCATACCTTGTTCTGAAAGCTGTTTTGAAAATGTCTTCTTCTTTAATCCTCACTTGATGATAACCCAATCTTAGGTCTATCTTAGAGAACACCGTCGCTCCACGTAGCTGATCAAACAAATCATCTATGCGAGGCAACGGATATCTGTTTTTAATTGTCATCTTGTTCAGTTGACGGTAATCTATGCAAAGTCGCATAGTTCCATCCTTCTTTTTAACAAAAATTACTGGTGCTCCCCAAGGGGACACACTGGGTCAAATGTAATTCTTATCTATTAACTCCTTTAACTGAGCTTTTAATTCGTTAAGCTCCAAAATATTCATACGATACGGAGCTTTTGAACTGGGGACAGCACCTGGTACTAGTTCAATTGTGAAATCCAGTTCTCTCTTGGGAGGTAATCCTGGGATTTCCTCCGGAAAAACATCAATAAATTCATTTACTACAGGAATATCCTCTACTGTTTTCTTGCTAAAATCAGACTTAACTGTCTCATTTGTAATAGTTACAGCATAAGCCTTGCATCTTTTTCTGACTGCTCTTTTAAGTTGTAAAGCAGAAATCTGCCTGATTATAGTTTTCCTAGGAATACCCTTAACCGTTACAGGTTGTTCGTTATTGTTTGCACACGTAAAAGTTTTATCAAAACAGTTTAAAACCACTTTATGCTGTTCTAACCAGTCCATACCGATAAGTATGTCATAAGAGCCAAGTGGCAAAACATTTAATTTAACAGTAGTCTTAAAATCATTCATATCTAGGACACATTCCTTAACATAACAGTTTACCTTCCTTTTTGCCCCAGTAGCTAGTTGTACGGACCAAGATTTATCAAACCTTTCCACAGTCAGATTACATTTTTCTACTAGCTGGGGTGAAATATAACTAAGACTAGCACTCGGATCTATTAAAATAGTTATAGGGATTTTGTTAATCATACCTCCTACTTCCACCAGGGATGTTTGATAGTCAGCTTGGTGGTTCTCCAATGCTGCAATGATTCGGGGCATAGTTCCTGCAAAGTCTCCAACAGTCATTTCACCTTGTATAGTATGAATATTGCTGTTTGGTTTCTTCCGATTTGGGAAAACTGAAGCATAGTGTGGGCCATTGCACTCCCAGCACTTAACACGTTCTTTTCGTTCAAAATTCTTAGTGTAGTTTCCATGATTGTTAGGAGCCTCCTTACTGCCCTTGAAATTGTTGGAATGATTTGCAGGTCCATTTTTGTTTCCCTGGAAGCTTTTACCATTAAAATGATTTCCGTTCTTGTTATTCTTGAAATTTTTCTGGGGTACAAACTCCTTTTTCCTGTACTCAAGCTAATTACTATTCTTTTTAGCCTTCCAGTTATCTATCCCTTCTTTCTTTTTATTCTGTTCAAAACAGAAATTATCCTTTCGCATAGTCTCTTCCAGAGTTTTGGGGTTATCATATTCAATTCTGTCCTTGATATGATATGGCAGGCAGCTAAGAAACCGTTGTATTTTAGGTTTCTCTTCAACAAAATACGACACATATCTTAACAGACTTAAGAACTTACTGTTTAAGTCCTTCATAGTCATAGATCCTAGCTTCAGTTCATAAAATTCCTTGGCCCTTTCTTCATAGTATTGTTCAGACAGAAATTTCTTTTTGAAGTACCTTTTAAAAGTACTCCAATTGACTTCTTTTTCTTTGATCCCCTTGACCCTTTTCAGGTCTTGCCACCATATGTCTGCCTCTCCAGAAAGGTTGTAGATGGCCATTCGAGCCTTCAGCTGATTTGAATAGTTGTAAATTTGAAAATATTTTATCATCCCGGATAACCAGGATTCTGCCTCTTCTCCTGTCTCAGATTCTCCATTGAAAGTTGGGGGTTTTATTTTCTTGAACTCCCCGGAAATCTCTTCATAAGGTCTGTACTTTTTCTTTCTGTTATGCAACTCAGCTTCACTGCTGTCACTAGTAGTGCGATAACTGTGTTGTTCCCTTCTTTCTTCAGATGATGAACTGCTGTCAGATTTAGTTGGTTTCATCCTTTTAGACCCTCTTTGATGACTAGCTCCTTCAGATTCAGCTCTTTTTCTCCTTCCTTCTGTCTGAAATTTTTCTATCAATAATTGATTTAGCTGCTCTTGAGTTTTAAGAATCCTTTCATTATCCTTCTTGACTGTTTCTATCTCCGTCTTTAAACCTTTTATGGTCTGCATCAGTTCTGAGGAGTGAACAATTACCTCCTCTATCACAGGTTCTCTCGACATCTGTCTTGTCGCAATGTTTGGAGATCCTTCCTCAGCATATTCTCCTAGCTTTTCCATACCTGCCTGTTAGATTCAGAAAAAGGGAATTTTTTGCTCTGTATTTATGAAACAGAAATATAAGTTAGTACATTATATATATAAATTTTTCTTTCATGGTCACTGTTTTGCGGAAACTAGTTGAGTCACATCAAGGCCTAGTGTATGAACCATGCTCTGATACCACATGTCAAAACCCTAAAATTTCAAAAAATTTAAAATTTTTAAATAATAGCAAATAACGTTATTAAAAGCATTCCTTGGTCTGTTTGATTAGTTAAAGTGATCATAAATGTGTCTAAATGATTTGTTATTAAACTTTTAACTTTTTAATATGGGTTTCTTTTTCCGTTACTGATTGTTTTTCTGTTTTTGCAATCCACAAGGGGGGGTTGCCATAGCAGACTGGGCTTACTTAGCTTCTGAGCTAATGCATCAAAATTGTCTTCCTCTTGCAGATACACAGGTAAGGTATGGGTCGCTGCATTTAATTTTAATAGTATTATATTTCAAATATCTGTACCATATCATTCAGTAAAAATCTAAGCATACTAGCCAGGTTATCAAATGTTTACATGTAGCATTTATCCTACGACCTCCAATTGATCTAGCTGTTTAAGAATTGGAAATTTCTAGAGATAAAGATAGCTATTGATATGCATAAATTTCTTCACTAGAGCTTTTGTAGTATGACAGACATTTTATCATCGGTTCATTCTTTACTCCTCCATTATTATTGTATCAGTCATGTTTGTAATTAGAATGATTGATACGCATCATTAAAATGTAGAGTTCTGAAGGTACCACTAGAAATATGCTTTGCTTGTCTCTAACACTTACAGATATCCTGTAAAATTTTGTGTCTCCTTTTAAACATTTTCAAAAATGGTTCAGCTTGAGAAACTATTCTTATTTCTATGAACGTTAAGGTAATAAGAACTATGGGTTACCCAACAATGTCACTCTTATCTTAACGACTTAGAAGAGATGCCATATCTGTTGTCTCTTCTCATGCTGATTAAGGTATGTGGAAATTATTGTTCTAAATTACTTATAACTTACATTACACCCTGATCCCTTTAACTTTCATAATGCACACGTCTAGAATATTTCAAGACTGAGTTTTGATCAATGGTTATAGAATATGAATTAGTAAGTCAAGGTTCTATCTCTGCAACGTAAGAATTGAGGGTTTTATCTTCTTGTTTTTATCGTTAAAAGATAACATAGAAATTATGCTACTTCAACCTTTATGTATCACCATGAATAGTTCCATTACTCATGCTAAGATTTTTATTTCTATAACAAATGATGAAAGTCTCACCATAACTTTGAACATATGGATAATGCATAATTTTCGTTGTTTGTAGGGAAAGCAATTAAGTTCACTAGTCGACTTCGAAGTTATTGTTTAACATGGATTACATAAAGGGTGTAAAGATTTTAGTGTCTCGAACAAATTGGAATATTCATGTTGATTATCCTTTGATTGTAATGTACACACTATGATTTTTAATTGATATACCAATGATTTAAAATTCATCGTGGAACATTGATCCTCGACCCATTGCATGGAAAATATTTGGCGTGCTACGTGGTGTCTGTTGGACCAAGTGATGGTGGTATATAAGGTTGACTGAACCCTAACTTGGCACTTATCCCTCGCCTTCGAGCTCGGTCCTGTGAACCCTCTTGTCCAAGTTTTCCCTGATGGTTCTGGCGTAACAGCTCCTATGCTACTACCAACTCCTCGTGCTTGTCTAATTGTATCATTTTGAGAACCATTAAAATTACAATTAGCAGCTATTGGGTTTTCAAGAAGAGCTAGGGTTTACCTCTTTTGCTACCGATTCCGACCCTGTCACGGCGTAACTGCAAATTCCTGGCTTAGTTCTAACAAGGATTCCTTCCTGGAAGGTACTCTTTGCTTCAACCAGCTCATTTTCTTGGTGATGAAGGTGGGGTTACTCGGCTCGTGGTTATCAAGCTATCTCCTGTATTTGCATCTGCGTTCGCCACTCCGGTAAGCTACCGGGTTTAAATTTGTTGTTTTAAAGTTGCATAAATTTGTTTTATTCTCCATACAAACACATAGAAGGTTTTAAAAATCTTACTCTTTCATTGCAGGTTCAATCTACACTTAAATCATGGTTGGCACAAGCTGCGACATCAGGCATTCCCGGGTAATCCTGGTTCTTACCATGGAAAAATTCCTCCTTGTGGGTTGTTTGGGCGGTAGGGTTTTGGTTTGACTTAAGGTCACGGCAGCCTTGCAAAAATCTTGTAACTATGTAATTTAAATGAAAAACAAAAAGGGTTTAACCCTGTGTTGGGTTTGGATGTATAGCTTCAGTCGTTGTTGTTCCTATTGGAACTCCTTTCGGCACTTAGGTTGTTTTTATACAGAAAAGTTGTATTATAATTTTAGAAGAGAACAAAGGCTTGTGAGCCTGTTCTATAGGTGAGGTTACGACCTCGGTTTTTATGTTTCATGATAACACTTTAAAAAGGTCTTTGTTTTGGAAAAATGCTCAGGGTTCTTGAAAGTTAACTTAATATAAGTCCTGCCTGTACACAGGCTTGTATAATGCATGTTTTGTCTTTGTTCTAAGCTGTGTAAAGGGGTTGTAAATCTTCAGTTCTCCAAAACACTGTTACGGTGGATTATGACTCGGCTGTAGGTAAAATGTTATATTAACAAAGATCAAAGATTTTTCTTATACGTTTCTTTTCCTGTGTATTGTGAGCTTTTATAATACGACATATTACAGTCATTCTAAAATAAATGAGCTAAGTGTGGCTTGCGTTGTAAATTTCTATGTGTACATTCAACTTCTATTAAGAATTTAGGCTGCGGCCGTAGATGGGAACCTGGTCTTAAATCTTAGCGTTTATAATAATAGTGGGAACTGAGATGATAGGGTTTAGTCAGTTAAAATGTTTACAGTTTTGATTCTGTTCTGTTGCTTGGTCTATCGTTGTTGATTAAGATTCTACTTGTAAATTTGGAGTAGTAGGGTTTTGTCCAAAATTTGCAGTCGAGATCTGGTTTTTAATACTTATTATATTATCTTGATTATTATCCTGTTGGTAATTTGGGAGTAAAAAGAGAAATGATAATACTAGGTAGTTTGAGCTCGACAATGAGCTAACAGGGCTCTGCATAATAATTTGATTTTCATGTAAAAACTGGTTAGTTTTAATTAGGGTTTGTGCATTGGTGTAGATAACCTAACTATTACTACAAAACCTCTGTAAGTTTATTTATCATGATATCAGTACTATAACTTTTATTGGTGAAAGTTTTTCTTTTTATTGTTTCCTTCGACTGTTTATTAAATTCTGTAAATTACAGAGTGCAATTTTTACCTGTAATCTTTACTTATCTTATTTAATAATTATAAACAACTAGGCTTATATTAAGATAAATAAAATACTGAAAAACTTAAAGACACACCGAGTACTTGATAGATACGTTGTTATATGTGTAAAAATAAATTACTACCTAAGTATTACTACATATTGAATACAGTATAAATATCTAAACAGTGATAATTACTACTTAGCTGATAAACATAATAACTCTGCTAAATCTAACTATGGCTATTCTGAGATTTTTTTAACTTTCTAATAATTACTCCTCGGATATATAGGAATTAATACAGCATACATCCATCTATAAATAATAAACATAAAGTAAATAAATAATCATCTTAAAGCATTTAAAATAACAAAACTTGTATAAGCTGTGGACAACAACAGCAATGGGAGGTTGTTCCTCCCTACCAACTCCTGGAGAGTGCCCAGACAGCACTTCTCAGGACCCCCAAGCTTGCTCTGGTCTCCCTAGCTGGAACTAGGTGCAGTAGAATAATTCACTCAGCTCAAACAAGTACAATGGAACCAAGTTATTGCATCATTCCTCTCCAAACAACCTCCTTACTGTTTTTCCCTCTTACTCAATGGGACTCCTGAATAACATTCACCTGAATGTATTCTCCCTCCAGAACAATGTTGAACCCCCAGCTCAGTTCATTGAGTACTATTTAAAAGATTGCCTAGGTCTTTGTTGGGTTAACTGTCATTAATGAGCGACCTGCTCAGATTCCACTTTCTTGGGGAATCATGACCCCAAATATAGGGAAGTTGCCACCTGCAACTTAAGAAGTGTTTGAGGATGCTGCCACTTGTCTTTTGCCTGTCCACCTAGTTCCCTCCACCAATTTGACCAGTAACCTCTTTTAACAGCTCTCCCATGCTGTTGTCTCCACAATTTATTTATTAATAATAAAATATTCTAATTTACATTCCATTTCTAGTGACTCTGCTGAGTCATCAATTCCTACTTAGCATTAAATTTAACATAATGTCTCAGGAATATAATGAAAATAATTACATTATTTTTATAAAATTGGGGTATGTGACATAGGCCCACAACCATACACTGCGGTACCCCCACCCAAAGCAGTTAAACCTCCCCCCGTGTTCCATGCTCCTCCTAAATGCTCGTTGTGTGATGAGTTAGGCCATCCAACTCATCAGTGTCCACAATTACCCGCATTATAGGAACACATGCAAATGTTGGACGACGACTCCAACATCCCGGTGGTAAAACTCGACCCAAACCCCGAGCCTCGTGATAAGTCACTGCGCACCAACCACCCTTGTGCCATATGCGGTGTTTATGGTCATTACTCACATCACTGTCCTGATATCCCAGATTACAGAGCAACGTTGTACGAATTGAATAACGTCGACTTAGAAATATCTCCTCCCCTCATTGAGGAAATCTACCCTTCCGTATCATCCTCATCCGGAGAGATTAACACCATTTATATGATCTCTTCGACTACCCAAACCTCGTCAACTGACTTGACCACTCATGGATTCCGCAATGATGAAGAGATTCTCAAGACTCCTACTGCCCCTGGTTACCCATGGAAAGACATGCACCATCGTTCATACTTCCTCCCAGAAGAGACCTCATCCCCCGCCGCTACCCAATTCACGGTTGATTCCAAAGATTTCCTTCCTACTAAAGTCGACTGGTTTAAAGATCCTATTCCTGCTCCCGATGCCTCTCAGGAAAATAACATGGCCAATATTTCTCCCATCATCCACATCGACATCTCTGACCCACCTGGTGCCCTTCATACCATTACATTAGGAGCCTCCCACAGTGAGCACGGGATTGGAGAATACAAAAAACTGTTCCAAGAATTCACTGATGTCTTTACTTGGTCAGATATCGAAATGCCTAGCCTTGACCTCTCCATTTATACGATCTCCATCGGATACCCCTCTGTCCGGTTGGCCCCTTCCATTGATCCCGTTCACACACATTTTCCACTCTGCTACGTCGGTTTCGCTGATGGTGCAAGCCGTTGGTCCCCCAATCTGGCCTCCGTAGCTTGGGTAATATATTCCCCTTCACATGAGTTGATGCACATCGATGGAATATGTTTAGGTGCTGCCACCAACAACCAAGCTGAATATGATGCCGTGACCTGTCTCTTGGCCGCAGCTCTCCAATTGAGCATACGTCACCTTAACGTTTTCCTGGAATCACAACTCCTCGTTTCCCAGCTCAACAATGACTACCACATACGCAATCCCTGTCTTTTCAAAAAATTCCTGCGCACTAAACAAATGGTTATACAGTTTGAATCAATTTCATTTAGACACGTCCCAAGGAACCTCAATAGTGTAGCGGACCATATGGCCAACAACATTCTAGACTGGCACACTAATCGCATCATACCATAAACAAATAATGCATCCACATGTATAACATGTGCCTCCACGGGCATATACCAAAACAAAATGTGCATCCACGTGCATAACATGTGCCTCCACTGGCATAAACAAAAAATCAGAATTTTGCATCCACGTGCATAACATGTGTCTCCACGGGCATACAGAAAATCAAACATGCCTCCACGGGTGAACGAAAAGACAACAAGTGCATCCATGTGCATACACGACTATATACCAACATCAAATATACATATATATACATCACCGTATAAGTCAATACATGTCAGAGGTGCCCTCAGCACCCAATATACAAAAACTACATCAGCCGTACAAAAAGGTACTTCCCCATATGCTCATCAGCATTTGGGGCAAGTACATATCATCTAGTCATCACGGTCCCTGGGCTCCTCTGGCGCCTCCTCCTCTGGTCCCGCTGGATCATGCCGAGCCCAGACTCTCCGCTCTGTCGGCCTCGCTGGATCATCCCGTAAACGGATCCTGCACTCCGCCGGCCCTGCCTGATCCCACCGATCCCTACCCCTCAACTCAGTCGCCATCACTGCCGCTCTCAACAACATTGAGCACCACTCACAAGGCGCCTCGAAACATTGCTCGACGATGTCCCGATCCAGATCCCTCCACCCATCCTCTGGGAACCCTGCTACAATCATACCCAGTGTCTCTCGGACACCATCGACAGCATCATCTCGAGGGCCAACCCCTCGGCCATGAGCCCCAAATCCTCGACCAGGTGGAGGCGGTACCACTGCGCGAGGGGGGGCAACCACCATCGCCCGTCCCCTGCGAGCCACATAGTCAGCCGGTGGTACAGGACCAATATCTGTACAATGCAAGTAAACCATCATATACATATCTAACTATAATCATAGCCAATAAATCTACAAACACGCGATATAGTAGAGAACAAAATGTACCATCTAAACCCCAGGCCTGTCCCTGGGCTCGCGGCATCTCAGGATATCCTCGATAATCCATACCAGCATATGGATAGTCCTCAATCACCAGGGGCATCTGCTCCCACTGCTCATACATCTCCTACGAGAAGAACCCCCGGATACCACCACCTCCGCGAGGCATCATCTGCCCCCACCACACCATGCGCGGCTCACTCACCAAACCATCACGAATGGGCACCCGTGGTCACAAATTCGGTACCCGCTCAAAGAAAAAAGAACACAAGAAGGAGGCATAACAAAACTCTCCCCCCTCCCGACTAGCCTTGTCCAGATCTCTCCGGACACCAGCTAGAAACATTTGACCCCACGCATAATAGGTCCCCCTCAACACAGAATCCACCATCATCGTTTGTCCCCCTGACAAACGATGTGGCGCCGCGGCACCCAGCAACTGCAGAACACATGCCCCGACAGCCCTCATGTCCCACTCTCGCAGAGACCTCAGACTCAGCGCGTTGTTCTGCAAAATAGACCCAGGGGCACAGAAAGTCTCCAGGAGATCCTCCATGTCAACACCTGCCGGAATCCTCGGCAGAAGATCCCCCACCTCCCCTAAGCGAGGAAACCCAGTAAGAAAATAAACATATGTGAGGGTGATCTCCAACCTCTCACCTCCAACAACAAAAGCACCCTCTGCAGGTACCCACCAGCTCACCAACTTGTTCAGTAATGGTCTTACTGAACGCATTGGTGGAATCTGAGCGAACTTCAAGAGTCCATTCACTGCCAGAACCTGCCGGACCCCCTGATCAGTCCGAATCCTCTCCATCAGATCCTCGTCTATCTCCCGCTCTCGCCATGAAGTCAATGGTCTCCTCAACATCCTGCCAAAAAACAGAAGAAATTTTTAGCACCAGATTTTTTTTTTTCCAAAAGTGCTTCCATTAAAACCCGCGATGATCATCGCGGCTTCCATAACAAAACCCGCGATGAACATCGCGGGTACGAGCCTGACAGTCGCGATGAACATCGCAACTGTCTCCCCCATACTCGCGATGGACATCGCGGGTTCCAACCTGACAGTCGCGATGAACATCGCGACTGTCAGCCTCAAACCCGCGATGTCCATCGCGGCAAAAGACCCAAAACCCGTGATATTCCACGTTGGAAGGCCAACATGCAATTTCGCGGCCTTCGGGGGCCCACCGTTAAACAAAAAAGACATAATTGAAAAGGCTAAGGCAAATAGGGTTACCTGAAACTAGTGGAATCGAAAACCAACGGTCAAATCTACTAGAAATCAAGAAAGAGCTCTGACTGCTCTGCCAAACTCGCACGTAACAATGACACGTCATATGGGCCCCATGCCCTATTTATAGAAATTCCACCATTTTTCAAACAACCATTCCGGTGTCATACGACGTCCGTTTCTCAAACTGTTGGTACCATTGGAATCAACACAGCAAGAACTTCATGATAGCTCTTTCATGTTCCTGTTTTTATCAGGTCCATTTTTTGACCATTTCTTGGACACCCTCGTTGCCTCGGTTTACGTGCCACATCGGCCGTCGTCCGTTTTCGACAAGTCTTATATCGGCGGATTCAATTTTTCGCGCTCGTGATGATGCTTGAGATCATTTCTCGCTCTCACCTCTAGATTTTTTGGGCATTTTTCCATGCCCCCTTATCGCCTCGGTTTGCGTGCCACATCAGCCATCATCCATTTTTGGCATGACTTATATCGCCGGATTCAGTTTTCCACACTCGTGATGACGCTTGATATCATTTCTCGCTCTCACGCCCAGATTTTTCAGGCATTTTTCCCATGCCCCCTCGTCACCTCGGTTTGCATGCCACATCCGCCGTTCTCCGTTTTTGACAAATCTTATATTGCCAGATTCAATTTTCCACGCTCGTGATGATGCTAGAGATCATTTTCTTGCTTTCACGCTCATATTTTTTGGGGCATTTTTTCCATGCCCCCTTGTCACCTCGATTTGCGTGCCACATCTGTCGTTCTCCATTTTTGATAAGCCTTATATCGTCGGATCTAGTTTTTTGCGCTTGTGATGATGCTTGAGATCATTTATCGCTCTCACACCCAGATTTTTAGGGCATTTTTTCATGCCCCCTCGTCACCTCGGTTTGCGTGCCACATTGGTCGTCGTCCATTTTTAGTGAGTCTTATATCGCTAGATTCAGTTTTTCGTGCTTGTGATGATGCTTGAGATCATTTCTCGCTCTCACGCCTAGATTTTTCAGGCATTTTTCCCATGTCCCCTCGTCACCTCGGTTTGCATGCCACATCCACCGTTCTCCATTTTTGACAATCTTTATATTGCCGGATTCAGTTTCCGCGCTTGTGACGATGCTTGAGATCATTTCTCTCTCTCATGCCCATACTTTACGGCCACTTTTTCAAAATTCCCTCTCATTGCCTCGATTTGCGTGCCACATTGGCCGCAGACCCTTTTGACAATATTTATGTCACCGGATCCAGTTTTTTGCACTCATGATGGTGCTTGAGACCTTTTCTCGCTCTCATCAATCCCTTTTTGTTCAGTATAGTTTTACCCCTTTTTCGGGCTGAGCAATCCCTTTTACGAAAAAGGCACTTAGGGAGTTTCTGTTAATCTCTTTTCTGACTCCTAAAACAATGAAAAGATCGTCGAGCAACCTTGCTTCTTTTCATGCTCGTTAAACGTATCTGAAAGGGCATCTACCTGGTATAAGTTTACCCCTTTTCCGGACCTTGTAGACTAATTACAAAAAAGGAATACTCTAGTCACACCGGCTAGAAGAGTTCTCCATTTGCATCATTTTATGCTTTTTTTGGGCCTTGGAGACTAACTCACGAAAAAGAACACCAATGGAGTCCCCTTACCGCTTTCAGACTCCCTAAACATGAAAGCGACCATGAGCAATCACCATCCTGGGCTCGTAAAACCAACAGGACATTAATCATAACCACCGCAGAGTCTTCTTATCGTTTTCAGACTCCTTAAAAATGAAAGCACCAATGAGCACAAACAGTCCTGGGCTCACATAATCCATAGGACAGTACCATTTCAGAGCACACTTTTATACCTTCTTGGAGCTCATTAAAACTACGAAGAAGGACCCAATGGTGCTTCTCGGTGCCACAACAGATCACGTCTACTCATATAGCAGCTTCCCCATTTTGGTTGCCTTTGTTCAGAATATTCTGCAGTATGTCACCCTGAGAACCCCTCGACAACACCCATCAGCTTGACCCCCCTAGAGTCAAGACATACCCTTCAGTCCTTAAAGGCTATGATCCCCACACCTACAAGTTGGTTCCCTACGCTACTAAGTCAACCATGTCATCATGCTCTGAACAAAGGAAGTTTGAATCTACCCACTATATGACCCCAGATACTTCCCATTCCCACAAGTATGTCAATCCTACCATCAGTACTACCACACTTCAGTTCTACACCTCGCGCTCCTATCAAGGAAACATCATTGCCTTGTTAGTTGCTGGTCTCCCTCTGTCGACGACAAACAAACTTATTCCAGAGGATAGACCTAGAGGTCCCTGTGTCTTGGACTTATCACCATTTATGATGAGTGCCTACGAATCATTTCGATAAGAGTCCTTAGTGCCTCTCCAAATGATTGTTTCTCACATGCTCGACTTCAACACCTTGATCGCATCGTTGAGACTCGCACAGGGTATTGATCCTTCCAGTTATCAATCGAAGACCCCGGATACCATCTGACTCTTCCACATTTGAGAGTCTACTTATGGAAACAACCAGTTACAATTTTTCTATAGATATCCGGGTTGCACATGGCGACAATATTCAGATGTACCCCAGTTTTTATACTCCCTCGAGTATACAGTTACATATACGTCCCAGAGATGGCTCATAGTCATTGAGTCCCTACAGATGTTGGACACCTTCACTTTCAGCAGTTCACCAGTTATTCCAGTGTATCCGTTATTGAGATCAATCATGTTATGATCATGAGTACATCCCAAAATGATGTCCCCTCTGGACCATTAGGATGTACCAGCAGATTTTTTATGTATTTTCTCAAGTCCCCCTTGGGACTAATTGTTTATATATGTCTTGATACGAGCATGGGTATGCCCGCCTCGTCCATTATCATAGATTATTCCTCATTCATAATGACGCCATGTAATATTTTTTTTTTTTGCAGCTTCCAAGGGCCGTGGATCCAGTCTCCAATTGGTCTCTTCTCCTCCCCAAACCCCAGAAAAAAGACAAAAGAACTATGATGTCTATAGGCCATACGATGAGATCCTGCCCTCACACATTAGGGGGCAATCTGTTAACACCCAAAAAGTGCTCACTAGCTCATTTCCCTATTCACATGACCCATTTGTCCACTTTTTCACCATTTGAGCCTCTGAAGCCAACAAAAGGTCACCAAAAGGCCTTAATACACCCCTTTTTCCACTCAAAATGAGTATTTTTCCTTAAAAAAAGCATAAAAAAACCCTCAAAAAGGGTCCAAAATTCCCAAAATATTAAAAAGGGAATAAAAATATTCAAAATATTCAAAAAAGGAAAAAGGAGGGAAAAGGTACCTAAACCATGTTGGTCAATACCATTGGTTTCCTCAAAACCACAATGGTATTCCCCACCACCAAAACCTATAAAAAGGTGGTAGGGGCTCCTCATTTTACATCCACCCATCTTCCTATCCTCATGCTGCCAAAATCTCCCTTGAGATTTTGGCCATTGTAGCAACCTTGGAGAAAGGACCCTTTGGAGTTTGGAGCTGCTCACCCTTGGAGCTTCTCAACTATCTTCATCATTTGGAGGTATTATTATTGCAAGCATTTGCTTGCCCCCATTTTCAATACAAAGTTATTTTTTCATTTCTTGTTCTTGTTTTTTATTCAAAAGTTTATTATGATATGCACATGCTAGCTTAGTTTTAGTTTTAGATTTAGTTTATTGTTTTTGCTTAATATTGAAACTGCTGCTACTAGTTAGTAGGTGCCCATAGCACTAAGCTTGGTTGCAAAACCAAGCCAACAGTTGTCACAAAAGATACCTGTAGCATCCAACGGGAGATCAAATAACTCAGACAGTACTTCCTCAGCCATACTGCCTCACAACTAGCCGAACAAGCTACAACATACTCTACTTCGGCTGTACTTAGTACTATCCAGGACTGCTTCCTGCTAAACCAAGAGATCACACCTAATCCCATACTGAAGCAACACCCTGAAGTGCTCTTCCTATCTGCAGCACTGCCTGTCCAGTCTGAATCAACATAACCCTGCAGGTTAAACTTTTGATTCGCATAATACTTGAGCCCATAATCAATTGTACCCTTCAGGTACCTCAGAATATGCTTTACAACAACCATGTGAACACCTATGGGATCTGTCAGGAACTGGCTCAATGTGTTCACCACAAATCAAATATCTGCTCTCATTTTCGTCAGGTACATCAAGGACCCAATCATTTACCAATACACAGTGACATCAACTGGATCAGATGAAGCATCACATAGAAGCTTTAGGTTCGATGTCATCGTTGTGGCCATGGCCTTGCAGTCCATCATCCTGAACTGCTTCAGGATCTCTACTGCATACTTCCATTGTCCAAGGAAGATTCCATCTGCACTCTGCCACACCTCCATGCCTAGAAAATAGTACATCATCCCCAATTCCTTCATCTCAAATTCGACAGCAAGCTTCCTCTTCATGTCAGCAATTAATCTATCCTCACCTGTTACAAACAGGTGATCTACATACAAGAGTAGTATCACAAGATTGCCTTCCTCAACCTTGTAGTAAATATTGGAATCCACTTTACTCTTAGTAAAGCCCAAACTGGATAGAAAGATGTCTATCCTACCATACCAAGTCCTAGGAGCTTGCTTCAAGCCATACAATGCTTTCTTCAACCTGCACACATATGACTCTTTGTCATGTGTCTCAAAACCAAGTGGCTGCTCCACATACACTTCCTCTTCGACTACACCATTCAAGAAATTTGTCTTGACATCCAACTGGTGTATTTTCCACTTCATCACTGCAGCCAGAGCAAGTACTGATCTAATGGAAGTGTATCTGGCTAAAGGAGCAAAAGTCTCTTCATAGTCTATTCCCACTTTCTGAGAGAAGCCACGAGCTACAAACCTCGCCTTGTATTTCTCTATGCTACCATATGCAGCATGCTTGATCTTGTAGATCCACTTGGAAGTCACAATAGACTTCCCATCAGGTCTTGGGACTACATCCCAAACTTCATTCTTCATGATCGATTAGTATTCCTCGACCATGGCATCCTTCCATTCTTTCTTTTCCGTTGCTTCTTCGTAATTGGAAGGTTCTTTGTTCATAATATCACAGAGTAGGGCTACATAACTGGTATGTGATCTAGTCCTCTTCCTTTCTCTGTGTTCTTCTTCTGGAATGCCATATCTTTCTGCATCTTGAATGAGATCTCTAGCCCATGCAGGTTTCCTCTTGTGAGATTTCTTCTCATGAGGTGGATCTATAGGTTCTTGTGGATCTTCAACTTCACAATCTGCTTCTGGAAATGATTCAGTCATGATGGTGTCTTGGAATCTGTTTTCCTTTGGTTCTTCATGATCTTCAACAGGTGCCTTCTTTGATTTGATGTATGCTGAGTCCTCATCAAATGTTACATCCATACTGACATCAATCTTCTTGAACCATGGAAAGTATATTCTATAAGCTTTCGAGCTTTCACTGTACCCCACAAAGATTCCCTTATTTCCTGAAGGATCTAGCTTTGTCCTCTTTTCCTTTGGAACATGAGTGTATACTGGACAACCAAATATTTTGAGATGGCTGACTTCAGGTTTCTTACTAGAGAATACCTCTTATGGTGTCTTGTTGTCCAATATCTTGTGAGGTGTTATGTTCTGCACATATACAGTTATCCTAGTTGCTTCTGCCCATAGATGCATAGACAGATCTTGGTCATGCAGCATTTTCCATGCTGCTTCCATGATTGTTCTATTCTTTCTTTTTGCAACCCCATTCTGTTGTGGATTGCAGGGAGCAGTCAACTCCCTCTTAATCCCTGAATCACTACATAACTTCTTGAAATCACCTGAAGTGAATTCTCCACCATTGTCAAACCTGAATGTCTTGATCTTCTTATCAGCTTGATTTTCCATCAAGGCTTTGAATTCCTTGAACTTATCAAACACTTCATCTTTGTTCTTTAAGAAATAAACCCAAGTCTTCCTAGAGAAATCATCAATGAAAGATACATAGTATATATACCCACTCAAAGAACTGGATGACATCGGACCGCATACATCGGAGTGGATAATTTCCAGGATCCCTTTCGCTTTTATTTCACTGCTTGGAAATGCCTTCTTAATGTTCTTTCCGTTTGCACATACTTTGCAAACACCTTCATGCTTTTTCTTGATTTCAGGAAGACCCTCTACAGCTTTACTTGCAATTGGTAGTGCCCTATAGTGCACATGTGCAAGCCTTCTATGCCAAAGTTCACTTGGCTCCATGGATTCATGTACCATGGCATGTTTAGGTTGTCCCTTCAATTTGTATAATCCTCCCTCTTGTTCTCCAATCACTACTACATCATCTATAGTTTTACCTTTAGGCCACATTAGGACTTGGCCATCTACAAATGCAACCCTCATGCCTTTTGCATCCAATGCAGATATGGAGAGTAGGTTCTTCTTGAGCCCAAGTACATATAGGACATCTTTCATCTTTAAAGACTTCCTAGAGTCTAGGTTGTAGGAGGCTTCACCACTTCCCTTGATGGGATATTGATAGTCATCCCCAAGTTTTACTTTATGGGGTGACTCATGTTCAGATAGATTTACAAAAGATTCTTTAAACCCAATCATGTGTTTGGAAGCCCCACTATCAATAAGACAATCATTACATCCATGAGAGATAGTACTTGTGAGAGCAGATATTAGAACATATTCATCTTCACTTGATGAATCATCACTTTCTTCTCTAACCTTCTTATTGGGAGGTTTATCATCCTCAGCAACATGGGCATGATATCTCCCTTTATTATTCTTCTTCTTGTTGTTGAATTTATTGTTGTGGTTGTCCCTTTTGTTCTTACGACAATTTGCAACAAAGTGTCCCTTCTCATTACATGTGAAGCATCTCAGATCCTTCTTATTCTTTTGATGGTTTTGAAAGGATCTCTTGTAATGAGAGTGCTCCTTCTTGGGCTTGCTTCTTCTGGTGTGAGCTGCGAGAGCTTGATCTTCACTTCCCATCTTTTCTTCTTGGGCTACAAGCCTAGCCTCTTCTTGTGGACATTCCTCCCACAATCTACTGAAGGAGATCAACTTCCTTCTTGCACAAATTCCTTGAATAAAGGAATCCTATGACCTAGGTAGGCCATTTAGAGTGGTCGTGGCAATTTCACCATTCTCCACCACTTCATCCACAGCTTCAAGTTGTTCCTTGATATGAGAGACCTTAGAGAAGTAGGATTGAATGGTCTCTCCATTTTGAAGCTTTACCCCTTTCAATTGATTCCGCAGATTCATCTTTTGATTTATGTTCTTTCCTTCAAATAGCTCGGTCAGGGAATCAAACATCTCCTTGGGTGTCTTTAGAGATGAAACATGTGGTATGAGATGGTCTTTGATAGAATCAGCAATGATCCTCTTTGCCTTGACCAAGTTCTTCTTATGCAAGGCCTTAGCCTCTTCTCCCTCTGGGACAGGGACCTCTTCACTTATATAAGTTTCCAACACATTTTCTTCCAGGATTAACCCAATCCTATACTTCCAGGCTCGGACATTATTAGCCCCTTCAAGCTTATCCTCAAGCTTTGTGTGGTGAGACATCTTAAAGAGTACTTCAAATGGAAATAGAAAAGATTTAGGTCTTACCACTTGATTTGCAGAAGTCTAGATCTAGAGCTGAATTAGGGTTTGTCAAAGAAACCTTAAAAATTCAAAATGTGAATTTCAAACTTTTGAGAGGATAGAAAGATGCACCTTGATGAGCCGATTAGCCCGGTATATTCAGAAATTGAAAACTGCAAAGTTTCACCCTTCAGAAATGTCTTTTAGTCTTCCCGGATTCACTAGGGAGGACCCTGCATTAGGGTTTGAGTTTCTCGGAGCTTCACCCAACCAAAAAGTTCTATCCAAAACTCTAAACTTTGATTTTTCCAAGGAGCTTCCATCTATGTCCTCAAATTTTAGAAATTCCTATTTTTGTGGAAACCCTAATTTTTAGGGCCAAAAATGAAAGTGCCTAGAATTGAATTCTGATTGGACAGAAAGATGCGCCTTGCTGAGGAGAGTCAAAATACCCTACTTCCTTTCAAGATATGTGGAGAAAAACCCAATAAACAGGAAACCCTAGTTTTCACAACTACATAGTGTCTCTTCTCAGGTTAGCTCTAATTCCATGTTAATTTTTGAGAATTAATTCAACATACTCTAGGATCTTTACTGAGAGAATAACATGTACATCATATCAAGTATAACAATGAATATCAATCACACCAAGCAATCACATGAGACAAAAGACACACAGAGTTTCACTGGGGAAAACCATAAAGGTGAAAACCCCCAAAACTTCCTTAGAGATAGAAAGAGCAATGATACAACCCAAGTACACAAAGATAGTCCTCCTAGCAGCTGAACCTCCTCCTCCACTAGTCTGCCACTTTCTAAGTAGTGTAGAAGTGAATAATGAAATGATCAAATAGAGTGCCTCCCGCACTCTATTTATACATGACTTGACCTGCCTAATAACCTAGCAAGGTCAACTTGTCTAACTCAGTCTAATAACCCATGGTTATACTAATCAGGGTTGACCCCAAACTTGGTGGTTTAATAACCCATCACTTGCAAGTTGCGACACTTGTCAATACAAATGATGACACTTCCGTATAGAGGAATAATAACATCTCTATAGGAGTACAATATACATAAGTGAAATACATTCCAAAGTTACAATTACATCAACAACAAATGCTTATGAGCTACCAAGCAAAATATATGCCAGACACTACAACTTGGATGATCTTAACACAAAGGAAATCAAGGAATTACAGAATTGAAATTAGGATGCAATCTTTTGGTGAGTAGACTCCTAAGAAATTGCCAATTACAAAAAGAATATTGCAATCAAATCCAAGCACTTAACTATCAGCTTCAAGAAATGTTCTACTATGATATAACATTCTTCTATGCTACGGAAAGTAATCAACAATTAACAACACTCTGTCATACTACAGAAAGCAATTAATTTCTAAATCTAATTTAATATACTGAGAAATTCCTAGGGAAACAATTCGACAAACCACAGCTGAAATGAACAGACTAATTAAATTCTACAATCTACCTCTACCCTTACGCTTTAACAACAAAATTCCAATAATAACTTAATGCATCGATTCACCGCAGGAGTAATTCTAATTCAACATTCACCATTCATCTATCCCTCTATAAATGTAATAGAAATGACAGTGTAATCCAATCGTATCACTAATTAAGGAATTCACACTCAACTACGCTCAGCACACCCTTTTTGAATATTAAATAATCAAATCAATCAACACTGCATCAACAATTAAATTTATTAACCCGAACAAACATGCATAAAGGAAAGAAATCCTACTTATAACAACACCTGTTACAGAAGGGGGCCCTGCCTCCAGCAACAGGGGCTTAACAGCCACTCAATCACATGAAATTGATCAACACTTTTGAATCAGGTAAACCAAAAATTCCTTATATAAAAGTCTGATACAGTATGCAATAGATCTTATGCAAATTGTGGCTACCCCTTCTAAAGAGTCCCCAATGTCTTTATACATCCACGCTTATGAGAGAAATATGAGAAATCGTATAGTTACAACAGGTTTCCAAATAAGGCCTATCTACAGATCTTCAAAGATATATTTCAGGAGTCTACATCGTGGAAAGTGGAGATGATCCCAGATATATCGGAGTGGTTGACTATGAGTCATCATAGACTCAAAATACTGAATTAAGTACAAAATCTCCAGTCCTTGGATTGACTACCTCATCATCTAAACGTTGGTTAGGTAACCCCAATGGTGTAGAGAAATACATCACTTTGATACCTTTGTGTAATAGCTCTAGACTGAGATGCATATCATCCTGCTTCCATAATCCTTCATTCTACAACCTGTAGGTAAAACGATATTGAACCTGAAACACCACTTCTTTAGTAGGCAACAATGGAAACATAACTCTATCCAATCATAATCAATTGAAAAATAACAAAGAGGACAAGATCAATCCTTACGAAGGCCAAATTGTGCAAAATGTAAGCAAGAGAGCCAGTGGTAATACAGGATTATGTCAAAAAGAGTCATAAACAAGGTAGAATAAGGGAACAAAAAGGGTCATATGCACAATCCATCATCTCCCCCCAACCAAAGGGTTTGCATGTCCCTATGAAAACTAAGACTGTGACCCACTAACAGGGGTTCTTGGAGAGTTACTTAGGCACTCATCACTCCACTTATTTGGAGAATGGCCGCGTTCTATTATACTGTAAAAACCTTTATGTTCACCAACAATTTTCAAAAATTCACTGTCTTATCCATCCACCATAGGGCACCAAAGTATAGGGAAGTGAAACCGAAGCCCGATCCAGTTGGCTCTCTGCGTGCTCAGGAAGTCAAAGTAGACTCGTATTCTGTCTAGGGCTTGCTCAAACATTCTAACAGAGAAGGGATCTTTCCTTTTCAAGTCCAGGATCATAGCATTAATCCTCCTTCGTAGACAGAGCATCACCTCCAACCTATGAAAGGGAATCCAAGTCTACAGGAGAGTAACGAATGATTGATCTTGCATAACCTGGTTTCTGGCCGTGAATAGCTTTTCAACCGAGGGGGAAACTCTCACCCAAAGGGCATCTTCCCATTCAATATTTTCTATAGCAGTGGTAGCATTGTTCCATCTCAAATGATTTCTCATGAAGGACATAAATGCCCTCAGTTTCACTTCCCCTACATGAGGGTTTGGGTCCCAATATTCATAATCTGTAATAACCAGGTTATGCATGTATAATTCACACAAAAAATCCTATTCTTCATCGTTGCCCCTAGAAAAGGCAACAACAAACTGATCTATTTTCTCAATATGATGATTATATCCCATAGTTACCATTGACAGTCTAAAAGATATAAGTTGTTCCTTTAAAAAAACAGAATACAAATTTGAAGGGGGTCTTAGATTTCTCATGGAATGAGCTAGGTAGTTCATATATTCTTTTTCAAATTTCAATTTATCCACTTCTTGACCAAGCCTTCTCATAGCCATGGAATAATCTTGTATCTGCAGCTATTCTATAATTGTCTCCTGTTCTTTCCCTTTTCTCTGATTGCTAGCCAATTTTAGTTGTCCTTCTAGGGCTCCTGCTGTTTCCTATAGCTGAGCTATGCTTTCTTCTAGGTATTTTATTTGGACTTCATTTGAAGGGTTCTCTTCATGCAACTCTTGACCCTCTGATCTTTCTGCTTCAAAACCCTCCGATCCTTTTGCTTCAAAACACTCTGGTCCTTCTGATTCAAAACCCTCTTTCAGTTCCATAATTTTTTCTTGCATGCTATCATCTGTTTCTCCATTGTTGAGTGTCTCCCTAAATTTTTCCCTTTATTCGTCTTCCCATACTACAGCCTCCAATAGGGTATCCATCTTATATCTCTCCATCCTCTTAATTTTCTCTTGCAGGACCACCACTTCTTATGTTTTCTTCTGATAAGAACCTTTCAAATCCCAGTAATATTTCTTCAACTTACCATATGCTCTACGGTACTTGCACAATAGGAAATACTGAAATCTATTTACCTTGTTACCTCGCGTCCCTTTCAACAAAGTTGTCCATCGTTTTTCTTTCTTCTGCTGTTCTTCTATGTTCTGCAACTCAAATTATTTCTCCTAGATTTTACTGGTGTTTTCTGACAAGATGAATACTTCCCGTTCTTCCTCCAATTCCTTGTTCTGGCCAAGCAATTTTTTCTGTTCTTGTCGCTCTTCCCGAGCCCTTGATATTTTTTGGGTATGGGGTCCTTCTATCAAACTGGTTGGGGTTTCAGCTTGAAGACTTCTCCATGGAACCGCATGAACTGGTTCCTCCCTTTGGGTTTCTGGGGTAATTTCCAAAGTTTTCCTCTTCTTCTTCCTTTTCTGCCTAGTTTCTGAGGTGTTATTTTTTAAGAATTTACTTCAATCTGATCTAGGATCTTAACTGGGAGAACAACATGTACAACATATCTACAGCATATCAATCATGGACACAATAATGCAAGCACACAAGAGACATAGAGTTTACTTGGGGAAAACCATAAAGGTGAAAAACCCCAATAACTTCCTCAGAGATAGATAGAGTAATGATACAACCCAAGGATAAGAGATAGACATCGCCTAGCAGCAGCTTCTCCTCCTCCACAAGTGCACCACTCTCCAAAGAGTGTGTGAGAGAATAGAATGATGAAATAGAGTGCCTCCCGCACTCTATTTATACTTGACTTGACTTGCCTACTAACCTTTACTAGATTGGCCTCAACTTAACCACATAACACAAAGATGACTGGGCCAACACCCAATAGGGTGGTCTAATAACCCTTTGACCCACATGACTTATACAGGGCCGACCCCAACAAGGTGGTCTAATATCCCATCAAGTATAAGTTACGACACTTCCATATAGAGGAATAATACCATCTCTATAGGAGTACAATATACATATATGAAATACATTCTAAAGTTACATATACATCAACACTCCCTCTTAACTAGGAAGGTATTTCTCGACACGGGTCTTCTAGCACAAGTCTTCTTCTCTGGATCATCGTCACTGGATAATCACCATCGATTCATCGTCATCATCATTGCTACTGCTATATCAATCAATATCTGAATCTACTCATCATAGGAAGTTCTACAGAGCCAGTCCTTTTTCATACTGGGTGTAGGCCCACCACCTGCAGGTCTTCATCATCACTAGACATACTGTGGAATCCTCAAGACTGATTACGTGCATCAAAAACACCTTGAAAGAGCATCCCAGGACTGATTACGAGCATACTACTCAACCTATCAGATCTCCCAGGATCTTTTACATGTAACTGCACAACCTGTCCATGACCACGGAGTATCACGAAGCACAACCTAGATGCACACACATAGCACTTACACTCACTGGCATGGGAGGACCAGCCTACCACCATCCATGAAAGGATCACAACACTTGCATCAACGACCATGGGAGGACCAACCTACCACCATGTCGGAATGGAATGGCACTTATATTGCAGCCATGGGAGAACACATCTACAACCATGCTCAAATGGCCCAGCACTTATATCGTAGCCATGGGAGAACACATCTACAACCATGCTCGAATGTCCCCAGTAGTTATATCGCAGCCATGGGAGAACACATCTACAACCATGCTCGAATGGCCCTGGAAATTACATCACTACCATGGGAGAATACATCTGCCACAATGTCAGAAAATCCTAGCAATTACATCACGACCATGGGAGAACACATCTACAACCATGTCTGAAAAGCTCATGTGCATATGCATCTTCAGAACTCATCACACATAATCCAATTGATTATGTAATGTATCCACCCGATACATGTCATCACATATGATCATCCTCATCATCATCACTGCATCGTCCTGATGCATGTCATCTGGAGAAAAATCCTGAAGCTCATCATCCATGATCATCCTAATCATATAATGCATCCACTTGATGCATACCAAGTATCTACCTGATACATATCGTCATACATGATCCACCTGATCATATAATGTATCTACCTGATACATACACAGATACATGATCCACCTGATATATATCAACATACATGATCTACTTGATCATACAATCGTATCCACCTGATACATATACAGATACATGGTCCAATAATCCAACATGATGCATGTATACATACATATAAATGATCCAACTGATCATATCCAGCTTCCAACATGATGCATGTATACATACATATAAATGATCCAACTGATCATATCCAACATCCAACATGATGCATACATACATAAATGATCAAACTGATCATATCAACATCCAACATGATGCATACATACATAAATGATCCAACTAATCATATCCAGCATCCAACATGATGCATACATACAAAAATGATCCAACTGATCATATAGAGCAGAAACTAGAACATCATCCTGATGCTCATCATCCAGCGCTTACATCCATAGCCATGTGAAGGATCCTCCTTCCACCATGCTTGGAATGGATTCAGCAAATGTTTCCATCACTTCTTCCTCGAAGTGTCATCAATCTGAAGAACACCAAGCCTCTCTCTGAAGTACTCAAACTTCACTCTGGCTAGTGGCTTCGTCAGTACATCTACAATCTACTCATCCATCGCAACATACAGGAGCTTCACTACTCCTCTTTGCACCATATCCGTGATATAGTGATATTTGATCTCTATGTGTTTCGACCTGTCATGGAACACTGGGTTCTCAGACAGCTTCACACAACTCTGGTTGTCACAAAAGATACCAGGAGCCTCCAGTTGTAGATCAAATAACTTAGACAGTAGCTTCCGAAGCCATACTACCTCACAACTAGCTGAACAAGCTGCAACATACTCTGCTTCAGCTATACTCAGTGATACGCAGGATTGCTTCCTGCTAAACCAAGAGATCACACCTGATCCCATACTAAAGCAGCACCCAAAGTGCTCTTCCTATCTATAGCACTGCCTACCCACTCTGAATCAACATAACCCTACAGGTTAAACTTTTGATTCGCATTATACTTGACCCCATAATCAACTGTACCCTTCAGGTACCTCTTTACAGCAACTAGGTGAACACTCCTCGAATCTATTAGGAACTGGCTCAATGTGTTCACCGCAAAACAAATATATGGTCTCGTGTTCATCAGGTACATCAAGGACCCAATCATCTGACGATACATCGTGACATCAACCGGATCAGATGAAGCATCACACAGAATATTTAGGCTCGATGCCATAAGTGTGGCCATGGCATTGCATTCTATTTCTTGAACCTCTTCAGGATCTCTATTGCATACTTCCCTTGTCCAAGGAAGATCCCATCTGCACTCTGCCACACCTTCATGCCTAGAAAATAGTGCATCATCCCCAAGTAGAACTCGGCAGCAAGCTTCCGCTGCATGTAGGCAATCGATCTATCCTCACTTGTAACAAACAGGTTATCCGCATACAAAAGTAGTATCACTGGATTTCCTTCCTCAACCTTGTAGTAAAGGTTGGAATCCACTTTACTCTTGGTAAATCCCAAACTGGATAGAAAGCTGTCTATCCTACCATACCAAGTTCTGCACATATATGACTTCCCTTTATGTGTCTTAAAACCAAGTGGCTGCTCCACATACACTTCCTCTTCGACTACGCCATTCAAGAAAGTTGTCTTGACATCCATCTAGTGTATCTTCCATTTCATCACTGTAGCCAGAGCAAGTACTGATCTGATGGAAGTGTTCCTGGCTATAGGTGTAGAAGTCTCTTCATACTCAATCCCTTTTTCTGGGAGAAGCCACGAGATACAAACCTCGTTTTGTATTTCTCCATGCTACCATCTGCAGCATGCTTGATCTTATAGATCCATTTGGAAGTCACAACAGCCTTCCCTTCACGTCTTGGGACTGCATCCCAAACATCATTCTTCATGATCAACTAATCATGGCATTCTTCCATTACTTCATCCCAGATCCTGGGAACTTCAATATCTTCAATAGATATCTTTGTTGCTGGAACAAATGTTGTAGTCCTTCTTTTGTAGGTGAAGGTAAATGATCTTTCCTACAAAACAAATTAAATTTCATGATTAGAAACATCTCATAGTTTTCAGAACAAATTCTTACACATAAAGAAATATTTCATACAGTCATGCAATTATTTTAGCCAATGCTTCAATACAACATTTATCCATATCCTGTAACTTTCTAGATGCCTTCCAATCTCTACCAGAACATTGTTAAGAGTTTGCACTACTCCCAACATGTCAGCAAAGAGGTTTCCTTCTAGATAAGTAGCAATGGAATGTTGTACAGTGCCATAGGCCACTTACCCATCACATGCATATTAGTAGTATGTAATTATTCTAATATGCATAATACACAACCTAAGTTTAGGAACATAAGCATATACATCATTGAACAACATTATTTAAACAAACAAATATGTAAGAAGTGACAATTCAAATACTTATCTTTGTTTGGTTTTTGGGTGGACTCCCTCTGAATCTTTGTAACTACATTCTAATGTGGATTGTGAGAAGTGGTCGACTCCCTCTGAATATCTACATCCTTGCAGAAACTATTGGAGTGTGCTCCCTCTTGATCTTTGATTCCTGGATTACCTGTCCTTGAACTTATATCCATCCTCAATCACTATGCATGCTTACAAGTATCATTATTGTGATATCCTTGAGATCTCATACATAATCATACATTTATTAGTATATTCTCAATACTATCAAAACACATTAATCTTAAGCATATATAGTCATGATCATTTCAAACAGAAATAATAAGCATTAGGACTCTTATGGTTAGTCATATCATAAATTAAGGTAAGAAACATAATATGCCTAAACCCGTGATTACTCAAACCTATACTTTCATGACTCTTCTGGTTAGTCATATCATCAATTAAGGTAAGAAACATAATATCCATACACCCATGTTTATTCAACCTATGAATAATCATTATCAATCATGCCATGTATACTTATATAAGAGATCTTATCACAAGGTAGGATTTTAACTTGATATAGGAAAAACATACCTGGATTAGTATGTTAGCTAGTTATGTCTAACATACCCACATGATGTCTTCTTGTTCTCTTCAATGACTTGTGCTAGTAACCTGCATATCTCATAAGTTAACCATTATAGAACCAAGTTAAACATACCTCGTAAATAGATATTCTATGTGATCCATGACAATGGATGAATCTTTGTCTTCATGTCACCATGATCATGTGTTCTTGAACTAGAACATGGTTTGTCTTTCTTGGTGTACCTTTCATGTTAGAGGACAACATAAACCTCATACAACACCATAATGCATTAGTACAATCATAAGTGTCAACACCCTAATCAATGAATATCTTCTAACATGCATTCATAATTTTATTAAGGTGATACGACAAGTCTAAATTTAATCAATATTGTACTAACCATAATAATATGAAGACAATCATACCATAAACGTAATCATGAACAAATATCGAAACATACCTGGATAAGTCATACCTGTCAAGATTGCTTGTAATCTTCTTATGTAAGGCCTTAGCCTCATCTCCTTCTGAAACAGGAACTTCTTCACTTATGTAGGTACCAATCCATTCACTTCTAGGATTAACCCAAGATCGTAGAAGTGAATGGATTGGTCAAGCCTTGATGAGCTAATCAAGCCGGTATACTCAGAATTTGAAAACTGCAAAGTTTCACCACTCAAAATTGCCTTTGAAACTTCTGGATCATCTCGACAAGATCCTGAACTAGGGTTTGATAAAGCCCACCCTTCTTCCCAACCAAAAGGTTCGATCCAAAGCTCTAATCTTCTATTTTTCTGAGGAGCTTCCAGCCGTGGTCACAGATTTCAAAAATTCCCATTTTTTCGGAAGCCCTAATTTTCCACTTTTCCGATCAAAGTCCCGAACTAGGGTCTGATCAAGCCCGACCTTCTGCCCAACCAAAAAATATGATCTTGGTCTCTAAATTTCGATTTTTATGAGTAGCATTCAGCCGTGGTCTCTAAATACAAAAATTCCAACTTTCTCCGAAACCCTAATTCCCGAAGCCATGAATGAAGGTGCTCAAAATCCACTTCTGTTTTGATAGAAATATGCACCTTATTGTTTCTGGTGTAACTCCAAAATTACAAATACAAAGGGTATAAACATTCTACCTATGGTGTCCCGACCTATCATATTTCCAACCCCATAGTTCTGACCTCAATTGGATTCTTTGAGAGAGAGTTATTCCAAGTGTCGCAATGTGACCTGTTTATGGGATAAAACAGGAGAGTGAACTTCTATGGCGTGCCACGTGTCACTGGTTCCGTTTTGGCATCTGAAAACATTACCTGAGAAAGTACAGTTCATGCACTACCTGTCACTTTTTACGAAATTTCATTTGGAGTTTCCTATCCCAAGTTATGACATTTTTTCCTATGTCACATGTTTATGACTCAGATCTGAAAGAGGCAAAAACCCTAGATTGTACAGATCATAAAACATAAAGTACAACGAATTAGAAGTTTTCTTTTGGACACAATGTACATGGGGATCTGATATTCGACCTGTAAAAGTTTCAGATCCAAACACTTCGTTAAAATGGATTTATAGCGAAAGTTCTACGATGACTGGTTTTTTATATATCAAGCCCTAGCATTGCTAGTGCAACAAGTGTCATACATGCCATACCATGCCTTCTTTCAAGCTAGCTCTGATACCATGTTAGTTTTTCAGAATTTACTTCAATCTGATCTAGGATCTTAATTGAGAGAACAATATGTATAGCCTATCTACAGCATATCAATCATGGACACAATAATGCAAGCACACAAGAGACACAAAGTTTACTTGGGGAAAACCATAAAGGTGAAAAACCCCAATAACTTCCTCAGAGATATATAGAGAAATGATACAACCCAAGCATAAGAGATAGACATCTCCTAGCAGCAACTTCTCCTCCTACACAAGTGCGCCACTCTCCAAATAGTGTGTGAGAGAATAGAATGATGGAATAGAGTGCCTCCTGCACTCTATTTATACTTGACTTGACTTGCCTAGTAACCTTTACTAGGTCGGCCTCAACTTAACCACATAACACAAAGCTGACTGGGCCGACACCCAATAGGGTGGTCTAATAACCCTTTGACCCACATGGCCGACCCTCAATAGGGTGGTCTAATAACCCTTCGACCCACATGACTTATATAGGGCCGACCCCAACAAGGTGGTCTAATAACCCATCAAGTATAAGTGATGACACTTACAATATAAATGACGACACTTCCGTATAGAGGAATAATACCATCTCTATAGGAGTACAATATACATATATGAAATACATTCCAAAGTTACATATACATCAACACAAGGGTATGCCCACGAATGATTCCCATGTCTGGTTCTGTTTCTGTAGGGCATCCCCCACCAATAATCTAATCAACCCATGATATGCCAGACTTTAATATGGATTATTACTGTCCTTAACCATTTTTCTCATTAATTCTAAGGATTTCCACAAAAAATAAGGCATGTTGATGTATTTCTGGTTCCTTAAGTGGTTCAGAATTTTAAAATGATAAGCAAAAATTAGACTGAACCAACCTTCACATGTGATGAATTTGCATACACAGAGCGCCACCTAGCCCCATGGAACTGGTAATGGAGCTCGTTTTGTACCCTTTTATATTCCTTGCAGCAATTCACCAGGTTTTAAAATGCGTCGATAAGAGGCTCTATTGACACACATCTCTCGAACCATTTTTCACCTATCTGTGGTAATCCAAATACCCTTGTTATTGTCAGCTCATCCACTGGAATTTTTCAGTCCTCGTACTTCTTCAACTTCACTGTCATAGGTGAGCACAAATTCCATTATGACCGCGACATCTCTGTTAACACCCAAAAAGTGCTCACTGCCTCATCTACCTCATTACATGACTCATTTGTCCATATTTCCTACCATATTTGCCTCCAGAACCCCAAAAAACCATTAAAAATCCTCCAAAAGGCCAAAAAACCATTACAAAAGTCTCCAAAAGGCCGAAAACCCTCTTTTTTTCCCCAAAAATAAATTAAATTTCTCCAAAAATAGCGAAAACCCTCTAAAAAGGGAATAAAAAATACAAAAAAGAGGAAAAAGAGGGAAAAAAGGAAGCAAAAACCCTATACAGCTGACCTAAACCATGGGTCAGCACTCCAACACTAAAAAACCTATAAATAGGTGATGGAGGCTCCCCATTTCATATCCACAACCATCCCTATTCTCATGCTGCTAAAAATTCTCTTGAAACCCTAGCTCTCCATTTGGAGCTAATTCTTGAGAACCCTTTTGGCCCACACCCAAAAAATCTTTGGAAGAAGGAGAAGGAACAACATTGGAACTTGGAAGCAACCCTCTTGGACTGCTGCAAAAGCTTCACCAACCTCACATTGGAGGTATAATCAATACAAAAACATTTTATTATCTTGTCTTTTTTGTTTATGCACATGCTAGTTTAAAGTTACTATTTTCATTCACTGTATTGCTTTTACTATTTTTTACTGAAATGCTACTAAGGAGTCCCTTCTCCTTAGTAGGTGCTAGTTTGCACAAGCTAGGGTGAAACCCTATCTACAGTTTTGGCGACACCCCTAGTGTTCCTTTGAATTTCTGGTTATAGTCTTTAAGAAATTTTTAGTTTTCTGTAATATTTTCCTGTTTTTCCTTTCGGATGTCCCTTTCGGCAGTCGGGTTTGCTGCCGTAAACTGCGTCTTTTGTCCACGTAGTTGCGATCCGACCGCAGCTTTCATACTGTTACCTGCAATCCGACCATGGCACTAAGACTGTTTCCCACGATCTCTCGATGGTTTTTAGTCTGTTTCCTACGATCTAACCGTGGCTCTCAGCCTGTTTCTTACGGTCTGACCGCGGCTGTCCAGCCCTTCCCTGTGACCCGCCTGTGGGTTTCAGCCCTTTTCCTGCAATCTGCCTACGGCTTTCAACAATTTTCCTACAATCCTCCTGCGGCTTTCAGCCATTTTCCTGTGATCCACCTACGGCTTTCAGCCATTTTCCTACGATCCTCCTATGGCTTTCAACCCTTTTCTTGTAGTCCGCCTGAGGCTTTCAGCCATTTTTCCTGCGATCTGCCTACGGATTTGAGCCATTTTCCTTCAATCCTCCTGTGGCTTTCAGATATTTTTCTGCGATCCGCCTGTGGCTTTCAGCCATTTTCCTGCGGTTTGCCCGCGATTGTCGACTTATTTCCCACGATCTGACCGCGCAGTTTCGCCGCAGACATGCGATATGTTTTCTGCACTTTTTCCCTGTTTGAACCCAGAACTTTGCTGCAATATTTTCTTCACCTGCACAACCACCTGTCCTACTTGCAGCCATACTTACCTAAATCCTTTTCCTGCAGTATTACTTCTGTTTCATTTACAGAATTTTTGAAATTTCAACATTTTAATTAAAAAAGAGAAAATTTTGCATTTCAAAGTTTAATTTCTACATTATTATTGTTTGTTAGAAAGTTTCCCACCCCGTGGCACTTTTACTTGGGTTCATTATCTCACATGCACACACTCTATCACCCAATTCAAGTGAGCCCTAAAATACTGCTTAACACAACCAACATTCTAACCCCACTTGGGGAACACAAAAGAATATTGTAGTTAGGTAGGGTCGGGGGGATAGTCATCCAAATAACACCCCTCGGTCGCTTACACTTGAGACATAGTTGTTGTCCATTAGGGAACCAAAAAACCTAGTATTTTTTTGACACGGTTTAAAACCAATTTATCGGGAAGGCCTCTCCCCTAGGAGGGTTGAAGTAGCCAGACTAGTTCCAGAAGCCTAAGTGGAATACCGCAATCCATTCAGTAACTAAAGGATACATTTTGTAGTTCTCGGTGTACTACCCGTATGGGAGTACAACGGCGATAGAACCAAACTGCAGATTCACCTAACCAAATGTGTCATGAATGGGGTATCTTAGTTGCTTTTCTTCTAGGATTGACTACCTGGTGTCCCTCCCAGTAGGGGGATATCTTTAGCCACTTGGCTCTACTATCCATATTGTCTAACTTGGATTTCATCACCTTGTAGAGGATATATCTGGCTGAGTCAGAATACTATTTAGCTAGGTGTTTGCATGCTCCCTTACCTCCCTTTGGTCTAGCGAGTCCACTATTTTTTATTTTTTAGGAAACCTGCTGCTTGTTGGTATTCTGACCATTTTTGTTGATGCTCCACTTATTGTAGCAAAGTTATTACAGTGAGTGTTTTGACCTGGTTGTTGGCCTGAGTGCCCTATTTTTTGCGCTCTCCTTTTGCACACTCAGCTGCATTAGGGTTTTTGAGATTTTTTCCACTCGACACAAACCCCAAAGACTTGACACCATCTATCACCATTGAGTCCCTGAGACATTCTTGGTGCCTTCGGGGCCATCCCCCGCAGCACAGTTCACTTGACACCACCCATCATAGACTTAGAGCTTCATCACTCGACTCCACTCGTCGTAGATGCAGAGCTCCGTTCCCCGGCACTGACGCCCCTTATTTTACCTCTGATTTTGAAGCAGAGTCCGAGAACCCCACTTACATTTCACCAACCAGCCCCATGGTTGGCATGACTTCGAACCCTTTCTTTGTAGGGACCATTGGTGGAGCATCCACCACCACCCTAGCTACCACACCCGCTTTGGGTATGCCCTCGATGGGGTCCACATCCACCATTCCGATCACTGTACCTATTCCAATGACTACCATACCCATCCCAACTCCACCATTGGTTCACACTACCCTTGGCGGTGTAGGACCGTCCCATACCACCTTCGTTGCTCCACCTGGGGCAACGTCCCCAACCCAAACCCAATTCTTCCACTTGGGGGAATTGGTCCCAACATGGTCCCAACCACCAGTATTACACATCCTTCTATTAGTTTTCCATTCATGGCTAGTCTCAACCTTCCTGACCTGGCCAGATTAACTAACAACCCAATCAGACACGACCCTGCGTGGCCTCACATGCCCACCAAACTCCCATCAAACATCCTGAAGTTTGAGGGAAAGGCAGGTAAAGACCCCCAGAACCATATTATGTCCTTCCATCTATGGTGTTCCTCCAACTCCATAGTATACGACTCCGTTCGACTCCGTCTGTTACAGCGCACCCTCACTGGCTCTGCAGCTAAGTGGTACATTGAGCAGCCCCATGGGACCCATGCCACCTTTACTTCCCTTGCCTCGACCTTCCTACAGTTCTTTTAGTTACCTGTCCGCTATGATGCAAGAGTTAAGATCCTACTATCTTCCAGACAGAACACGGCCACCCACATCACTGACCACATTCATGAGTGGCGTCGACGTCACATCCTCTACAAAATCAAATTAGATGACTGTATCTTCTTAGATTGGTTTCTAAAATCTCTCCTTCCTGTCATTGCCAAGGATGTGGCATCCGAGCGACCCTAGTCCGAAGAAGAGGCCATCCTCAAAGCCCAACAATTTGACCTTATTTACGCCCAGTCTGGTTACCTATATTCCATCATCCCTGACGCCACCCGTGGCGATTCCTCCTAGCATGATGCATTGGGGGCATCCCATGCCACAGATGGCATCATTGGTTGTATAGCCTCACATAACTAGCCCTTTTCCATAGCACGTCCTAGCCTAGCCCCGACCTTTCGTGGGCTACATCCTAGTCTGGAGCAACCAATTCGTATGCCCCCATGGCACATCATCACCATTCCCACAGACCCTCATGTCCACCTTAGTGCTTTGGTCTTGCATCCCCTGCTTACACCACCCTGGTTGCACCTCAGCCATATTACCACCCGCAGGCCGCTCCAGCTCCTGTATCCTCTCAAGCCACACCTACTTATTAACCGCCACAGGCAGTCCCTGCGGCAAACCCGCAACCCATCGCACAAGTATATCAGCAACCCCCACAAGGTTCAGCACCTGTGCTGCCTCCACCTACTTATTATCCACCGCAGCCTGCTCTTGCACCTGCACAACCCTAGAACCCACCTACCACCCAAGGGCAAGTGTATGTGCAACAAAATCCGTAGCCAAACCAAAACAACCAGCATCAATAGGGCCTGTAAAACCACGGCAAAGGCCGTAACCGTGGGAAAAACCCCCCTCCAGACCAAGGCGGTCCACCTCCCAATCCCCCAAACAATAATAACATGGCACCTACCAACCAGAACCCCGATCAGCCGCCCAAGCAGGCCAAAAATCCTAATTTGTGAACAAACCATACTTGTTCTATTTGCAGGGTCTATGGACATTACACACATGCTTTCCCACATTTGGAGTGAGCTCGACAACTATGGACCAATGATGCCCACCACCAAGGGCACGTGGCTCCTCACGCACCACCCAACCTCCCACTACCTCAGAATCAACCCTTGGTGTTACAAAACCCTTTACCCACCCAAGGCGTAGTGAACACTTAGCCATTTGCTCCCCCTCAAGGAAACGTGCCACCACAATAGCAAATCACTTATGCCGCTCCTGATCAACCCATGTTAGACTCAGGTACCCATAACTTGCTAATGATGTCATCAACCGATGTCAACCTTCAAACCCATCGGAACCAATATGGCTCCACCCCTGAAGACCCTCCCACCGAAAAAAACACCATTACTCATCCCACTGATCAGTCGTTACGCATACCCCCGGCTCCCCTAGATGGCACCTCCAAAGCACCTCGCTTCCCACTTTGCCGCATCAACAATAACCCCAATGCTCGTGCTGCGTCTAATTACAACATTGTAGATGACTTAGCCCAGCCCCCCATAGCCATGTCTGCGTTAGAGGTCTTAAAAAACTATCCCACACAGCACAAGACTTTGCTCTCAGCCATTGGTGCTATTGACCCAAATGAATCACGAATGATGGCCTTCGATTTGGACCAATCCGAACCACGCCTGCCTTCCACATTAGTGTTCCAAGTTTCTGTATCCATTCGAAATCTTGTCATCCATCGGTGCATTATCGATGAAGGTGCCTCTACATGCATTATGTCCACATTCGTTCGGAAGAAGTTGGGATCCCCTAATCTCCAGCAGTCCACCACTGCGTTGTGAGCCTATGACGATCGTTCGGCTCAACCCCAAGGTCTCTTAGATAATGTCCTCGTCCAGTTGGCTGGAAAAACTGTGCTCATTGACATAGAGGTCATCAACACCCAACTTGATTATAACCTCTTACTTGGTCGCAGTTACATGTATGCCATGTGGGTGGTTACCTCATCTATTTTTCGTACCATGATGTTCCCCCATGACAGATGCATGGTCAAGGTTGATCAACTCACCTATTATGATCCCAATGCCCCTGCTGCACCCGAAAATGTTCTCCCCATGGTTGAACAACCTGCTTATGGCGCAGCTACCTCATTGGTTTTCTCAGTGGGATCTGGAGTCTACTTAGATACGCCGATGACCTCAACATTCCAGTCCATTCCACCCTCATCACCCACGACCGAAGTATCTGACTTATGTACCCTTTCCCACAATACACCAACACCCAACCATCAACTGCCCTTGCTACCCCAACCACCATTGGTACCTAGTCATGTTGGTGTTACACCCATCCATACAATCCTCTTCCTATTTTCCCCTTCGGGAGTAGTAAGCACCCTGGTTATGGCTACCCTCAACCTCCCCGGTTTAACCTTAGGATTACCCGTATGGTACATTACACCTCCCGTTACCCCTTTGACACCAAATGTCGTCCTACAACCATTGAAACCCATCACCACTACTAGTCAACCACCTCCCGGTGTCACTACCCCTTCGTCATCTACTGCTCCACCCCCTCTTATCAAACACACTAGGGGCAGAGGCCCACAACCATACACTGCTGGATCCCCGCCCAAAATAGTTAAAACCCCCCCTATGTTTCGTGCCCCTCCCAAATGCTCATTGTGTGATGAGTTAGGCCATCCTACCCATCAATGTCCATAATTACCCGCATTACAAGAACACATGCAAATGCTTGATGATGACCCCAACATCCCGGTTGTCCAACTTGACCCAACCCCCAAGCCTTGTGATAAATCACTGCATACCAACCACCCTTGTGCAATATGCGGTATTTACAGCCATTACTCACACCACTGTCCAGATCTCCTAGATTATAGAGTAACTCTCTATGAGATGAATAACTTGGACCTCGAGACGGCTCCCCCTACCATTGAAGAGATCCACCCCCAGCATCCCCGCCAACCATAGAGATTAATACCATTTATATGATCTCTTCTACTAACACTCCCTCGTCAACCGATTTGACAACCCAAAGTTTCCACAATGATGAGGAGATCCTCGAATCTCTTACTACACCTGATTACCCCTGGGAAGATATGCACCATCGCTCCTATTTCCTCCCAGAAGAGTCCTCCTCCATCACCGCCACCCAATTCTCGGTTGAGTCCAAAGATTTCCTTCCCGCCAAAGTCGACTGGTTTAAAGACCCCATTCTTACTCTCGATGCCTTTGAGGAAGGTAACATGGCCAACATCTCACCCATCATCCACATTGATATCTCTGTCCCACCTGGTGCTCTTGAAATCATCACATTAGGAGCCTCCTGCAATGAGTATGAGATTGGAGAGTACAAAAAATTTTCCAAGAGTTTCGTGATGTATTTTCCTAGTCCTATACCGAAATGCCTGGTCTTGATCCCGCTATTATAGAACACCACATTGACACATGGCCAGATGTACCTCCCGTTCACTAGAAACAGAGCCCCATTCATCCCTCAAAGCTCCCCGCCATAAAGCAGAGATTGAGAAACTTCGCAAAGCAGGATTCATTTATCCTATTGCATATACCACTTGGGTTTCTAACCCCGTCCATGTTAAGAAGAAACAAGGGACCATCAGAGTATGTGTTGAATTCCGTGATTTAAACTGAGCCTGTCCCGAAGACAACTTCCCCACGCCATTTATTGACCAACTCATCGATGCGTGTGCGGGGCATGAAGTCCTATCTTTTATGGATGGTTTTTCTGGATACAACTAGATTCAGATCTGCAAAGAAGATCAATACAAGAATTCCTTTACAACCCCATGGGGCACCTTTTCCTATCGTGTCATGCCTTTCGGCCTTAAAAATGCTGGTGCTACCTTCCAGCGGGCCATGACCTATTGTTTTCACGACTTGGTCCATGCCTGTTGGTCTATCTTAACGATCTTACAACATGTTCTAGGAAACGATTAGACCACCTTAATGACCTCCGGCACGTTTTTCTTCATTGTCGCAAGTATAAGATATGCTTAAACCCACTCAAGTGCGTCTTTTGCATTCCGGTAGGCCGGTTGTTAGGATTCATTGTTTCCCACAAAGGAATCGTTGTTGATCCCCTGAAAGTCCAAGGCATCACAGACCTTCTTGCACCTCGCACACTTCGGCAGTTCCAGATTTTGCAGGGGAAATCTAATTTCCTCCGTTGCTTCATTCCTGATTATGCCACCATAGTTCATGGTTTCGTACACCTGCTTCGTACCCATATACCCTTTGTTTAGGATGACCAAGTGCAAGCTGCATTCGCAGCCCTTAAGAAAGCTCTCATGCAATCCCCATTGATCTCCCCTCCGGATTTCTCTTAGGACTTCATCCTTTACGTCTCAGCATCCGACCATGCCGTGTCCAGAGTCCTTGTCCAAGAAGACGTTGCTCACCAGGAGCATGTCATTTATTATGTCATCCAGACCTTGTCTAGACCACCCCTACCTTACCCGTATGAGGAAATACTAGCCCTTGCTGTGGTCTTTTCAGTCCAAAAATTGCAACATTACATTTTACTTAGTCATACCACAGTTGTCGTCGACTCCAACCCCATGGTCTATCTCTTGAATCGACACCTCCTGCAAGGTCACGTTGCTAAATGGATAATTATCCTCCAAGAATATGACCTCACTTTCACAACCCCTAAGAGCACTAAAGCCCTCGCGCTTGCCCATCTCATCACCGATCTGCCATCCCTTTTGTCGTCCCCACAAATCTCTAATGAGTTACCCGACAATCACTTGTTCATCATCTCGTCCAATGACCCATGGTATGGTGATATTTTTCTCTACCTTCGCACACAGAAGTTTCAACCCAACATAAATCGTGATGGACGCCGTCGTATCCATCACCAAGCCTCTTGATATCTCCTCTTGGGCAATGTCCTTTACCGGCGAGGGGTTGACATGATTCTCCATCGTTGTCTTACACACGAGGAAGCCGAACAAGACCTCAATGACTGTCATAGCGGTGCCTGCGGTGGACATTTCTATGGAATGGCCACTGCCCAAAAGGTCATCTACGCCGGATACTTTTGGCCCACACTCTTTACCGACTACATCATAGCGGTCAAACATTGCCATAATTGCCCACTTTTTTCCCCTAAGGTTCGGACACCACTCACCCCATTACACCCAGTCGTCACCGTTGGTCCCTTTTGTAAATGGCCCATCGACTTCATGGAATGTAAACCCTCATCCGCAAATGGCCATAAGTATATCATTGTCGCCGTCGACTACTTCACCAAATGGGATGAAGTCATGCCCACCTTCACTTGTAAAGATGACACTGCTGCCCGTTTATTTTTTAACCATGTTATCACACGATTCGGGGTCCCCAAACAGCTGGTCTCAGAGCATGGTTCACATTTTGAAGATTCCATTTGGCGCGAGTTGTCCACTCTACTGAAGTTCGAACATCAATATTCCTCTGCCTACTACCCCCAAGGGAACGGCCAAGGAGAGGCCATCAATAAAAATTTAAAAACCATCCTCCAACTCACTGTTGACCGACATAAGTCCAATTGGCATCACATGCTTTTCCCTGCATTATGGACTTACTGTACATCAACTAAGACCGCCACCAGTTTTACCCCGTTCCATTTGGTTCACGGTGTAGCGTCTGTCCTCCCCATCAAGTGTCAGATACCTGCCTTACACATCACTGTCGAGCTTCTCCCAGACACCTCCCCACTCGAGAAACGTCTGCTATCACTGGAGCACGTTGATGAAGACCGTCACGCCACCCTCCAAACCATTGAAGTTGCCAAGAACTACTCCAAAGCTGGTTACGACAAACATGTCCACCCTCAAACTTTCCGTGAAGGAGACCTTGTTCTCGCTTATGACCAAGCCCACGAAAAGACTAGTAAATGAAAGTTTGAATCCATGTGGCAAGGCCCTTACATCGTGCAAACCAGCCTTGGAAATAGGGCATATATTTTAACTGACTCCAAAGGCCACCCTTTGCACAACCCCCATAATGGGTTGTATCTTAAATGCTTTTATCCTTAAACAAACCCGCGGCCCCATTGGTCCATATTGTACAGTTTGCTTTCTTTTTGTTTTTCACCTTTTTTACCACAACCTTAAATTCATCATTTTTGCATGATTACAGATGGACCATCTTCCACCTCATTACATTGGCTTCACCGATGGAGTGAGTCGCTAGTCTCCAAACCTGGCCTCTGCAGCATGGGTCTTATATTCCCCTTCACATGAGTTGATCCACCTCAACGGAATGTGCATAGGCACTGCTACCAATAACCAGGCAGAGTATGATGCTGTGACCGATCTCCTGACTGCTGCCCTTCAGATGGGAATATGTCACCTTCATGTGTTCCTTGACTCCCAACTACTTGTCTCCCAGCTCAACAACTGCTACCAGGTGCGTGATCCTTGCCTCTTTAGAAAGTTCCTATGCACAAAATAGCTTAGCTGACAATTTGAATCCATATCATTCACCCATGTCCCACAAGCTCAGAATAGTGTCGCAGATCAAATGGCTAACAACATACTAGATTGGCATATCAATCACACCATGTAAACCATCCATCATGCATCATCATGCCATATCATCCCATCAAAAAACATCTAAAAATCCCAAAAAGATTGCATATACAACAAGGGGCATCCACGTGCCTATCATCACATTACTGTATAGGGGCATCCACGTGCCTATCATAACACATACTGTTGCATCCATGTGCAATACGTAAATACAAAATACACAAGGGGCATCCACGTGCCAATCATCCTACACTACTTGCATCCACGTGCAGTACAAACACATAACAAACCACAAGCGCATCCACGTGCGTACTGTTATACCTCCATATTCCACAGTGTCGCATCTTCACCACAAAAAGAGTTGACGACACTTCCCCTACTGCTTAAAACACCCAGAAGGGAAAAATGATGAGTGATCCTTGAAGGCAAATCCACCCTGTCAAGATTCAACCTAGCTGAGACTTCATTTACCCTAACTACCATGCCTTGCTCCATGTTAGGTGCGCGGTAGTCCATACTACCGTGCTATGCTCTTATCCTGCTACTCGGTAGTACCGTGTTATGCTCTATGCTGGAGGCGCGATACACTTTTTTTAGCCTTGTTTCCATGGCTTGTGGGATTTTGATTTTCGAGAGATTTTGGATGATTGGGGTCCCTGATTTGATCCTAACTCACTTTCTGTGACTAGTAGGCCTGATCCACTTAACTCTCCCAAGATCCACCCTTCTCTCTTGTTGGTTAACCCTACCACACACTATAAGAGAGAGGCATTCCATGAGCAAAAGAGAGGACTCTTAGAGGTATCAAACTTATGATCTTGCAACCTTGTGGAGATAGCTAGAGGAGGAAGTACTTGGAGCTGGAGGATTGGCTTGGACATCAAGCAACCTTTGTAAGCATTCTTCAAGTTTGTAATAAAAATAACTTGTCTTGTTTTTCCCATTTCATGTGTATTGCATAAGTTTCTGACATGGAATTTATCTAGTTCAGATTTGAATTTAATCTTTACTTCAAGATATTTGGAAGCTTGTATGCTTGTTCCTTGTGGGGTTTCAACAGGTTCTATACTGGAGCTTTGAGATCGAGAGTTAGAAGCGGGACAAACATCGAATTGAAAGGTGAGTTATGTCTTTCATCTCTTCTGAATGCATGTAATCTTGTTGTGAAATTTAGTTCAGGAAATTCAAGGTAGCATTTGTTTAGTTTTGTCTTATCTTAGAGTCAGTTAGAAATCTGCTTTAATTTAAGAGAATGTTGACTTATCCGTAGGGAAAAATTCTACCAACACGTACATTACATCACAATCGCAAAAGATGCATCCATGTGCATATATATATCAAAAAATAAATGTCAATGTTATACACATATCCTGAGTACCTCAGCACTCAACTATACAAAAAATGTATATACATCGACAAGCCTCATAGAATACAAGCCATAAGCTACAAAAAACCCGAGTGTCCATACACATCGGGGGGGAGTCCTCTGTACTCCCTACTAAAATTCATACCCTCCATCGCTTCCTGCATCGACCGCCTCCGAGTCCTCACCCCACTCCTCCTCTAGTAGCTCCTCATCCCCTACTAGATCAAGTGCCCGACCCCTCTCCGCCAAAATGGCCACCCGAATCGCAATCGATCGAAAATCCCGTGGCGCCCCAAGACAATCCCGAATCACCTCCTGATCCAAGTCCCACCAACCATCATCAGTCACTCCAACCAGTAAACGATCGAGAATCACCTGTACGGACTCCAGAGTCCCCTCAGCGTCCCGTCGACGTACCTCCCATCAGCCTGGCAGGGTTGGTATCGCTACATGACCGCGGCGGTCTATGTGTCCCGGTGGTGGTCTCGGTCCCACATCTGCAGATCATACATCAGTCAGTACAAGCATATCAATATCTCAAACCTATCATATACAAAATTTGACATACAAAACAATCAAGCACAGTGGATACATACCATCTGGGCCCCACGCCTGTCCTGGAGGCCGCGGTGCCTCCTGATCTCCTGTGTAGTCCATATCTGTATGGATAATCATCCAACGTTAATGGAATTTGCAACCACTGTAGGTAGAGCTCCTAGGTCCAACTTCACCGCCACCCAGTCGGTGCATCATCTCTCCCCACTGCACCATGTGCGGCTCCCTCAGCCCTCCTACCCTGACCAACACCCGCAGCTGCAGTGTAGGTACTCGCTCCATGAAGAAGGCATAGAGAAAGGATCCGTAGCAGAATTCTTTGCCAGATTCCTTCACTGAGGTCCGCTACCACTGAACGCAGGTGAGGAACATCTGGCCCCATGCGAATTAGATACCATCCAGCACTCACTCCACCAGCTGCATCTGGCCCCTTGACACTCGCTTGGGCACCTAAGACCCTAAAACTTGAACCACACACGTAGCAATCGCCCTCACTGATGGCTCCTACAGGTCTGCAATCCAGAGTGCATTCCTATGCACTATAGCCTCTGGAACGTAGTACCGCTCCAACATATCCTCCACGTCCATGTCTATAGACACTCGTGGCTGCGTATCAGCCACCCTACCCAGACAGGGCAACCCCGTCAAAAAATATACATCTGCAAGGGTGAGATCCACTCTCTCCCCCTGCACCCTAAAAGCCTGTATGTCGGGATCCCAGAAGCCCACCAACCTGTTCAGTAGTAATCCTGCTGAACAAATCATGAGAACCTGTGCGAACTTCAGAAGCCCACACAACCCCAAAGTAGACCGCACATGCCGATTCCTTCGGATGACCTCCACTATGTCGTACGGGACCTCCTGCTCCCACCATAGCACTACTGGCATCCTGTCAATCACACAATGCAAACTCATCAGACCCACGTCAAATAAATAACCCTTCCCCCCCCCTCCCCCCGGGAAAACCCTAAAGCTCGATCCAGATCGCGGCTTTAGGACCCCTTGCCACGCTCTCAGATCATGGCTGTCAGGGATACAGTCGTGGTCGTATACCACATATTTCCTGATCCGAGTCACGATCTAGGACCGCTACTGTAGGTGCCAAACTCACAGTCCAAGACCACATGTTCATCAATGTAACTCGTGGTCCTAGATCGCGATCCCACTCTCGAAACCCGCAGTCCACACCCTCGTGGACCATACAAGACCCCCCTAGGGACCCACCACCTCCCCGAACCAAACAAAAAATGCAAGTATGAGTTTAACAGAATACTTCCAACTCCTGGATCTGAAATTGGCCGGTCGGATCGTCCAGAAACACCACCTGATCTCTGGGTCTACTCTGATCTCTAGTCAAAGTCAACAAGTCCAACTGACACTTGTCTTGTTGGGCCCACTTACTATTTATACCCCGTTGACTTTTCTCGTTTCGGTCATTTTAAACCCATACGGAGTCCATTTTCCGAACAATTTCACCACTGAAATCAGCACGACGAGACCGTCATGATGGTCGACTCGTTTTCTTTTTTTTTCCGCACCGTTTTTTGAGCATTTTTCCTAGACACCCCTCATCGCCTCGGTTTGCATGCCACATCGGTCGTAGCCCATTTTTTTATATATGATTGGATTCATTTTTCTGAGCCCATGATGATGCTTGAGGTCATTTCTCGCTCTCACCCCCATATTTTTCGGGTATTTTTCCCAAAACACCCCTCGTCGCCTCGGTTTGCGAGCCACCTCAGCCATTCTCCGTTTTTGACACTTTTTATGTTGTCGGATTCAGTTTTCCAAGCTCGTGATGATGCTTGAGATAATTTCTCGCTCTCACTAGGTACAATTTCAACATTGTGTCCCAACACCTTTCTACCTTGATTTGCGTGCCACATCGGCTGCCATCAAATTGTTACACATTTTTACATGAGCCAGTCACTCCACTCATACTGCAATTATTTCGTTATTTTCCACCATTCATCATCCAGCAAGGAGGCCCACCAGTGTTTCCCCCCACCCTCGTTCTTGGTTCTCATCGATGATTCCTTGATTGAGCACTTCCTCCTTGCCTGGCCATTCCTTTTGTTCGGTATAATTTTATCCCTTTTTCGAGCCGGACAAGTCTTTTACGAAAAAGGCACTTAGGGAGTTTCTGTTAAGCTCTTTTCTGACTCCTAAAACAATTAAAAGATCGCCGAGCAATCTTGCTTCCTTTCATGCTCGTTAAAGTACCTAAAAGGGCATCTATCTGGTATAAGTTTAACCCTTTTCTGGACCTGGTAGACTAATTATGAAAAATGAATACTCTAGTCACACCGGCTAGAAGAGTTCTTCATTGCATCCTTTTATGCTTCTTCAGGCCTTGGATACTAACACATGAAAAAGCACCCCCCTGGAGTCTTCTTATTACTTTCAGACTCTCTAAAATTGAAAGAAACCATGAGCATGCACTGTCTTGGGCTCGTACAAATCCACACGATGGTACCATTCTATTATTTCATAGTCTCCTTACCACTTTCAGGCTCCTTAAAATTGAAAGCAATCACGAGCATGAACTGTCCTAGGCTCGTATAAATCCACATGACAGTACCATTTTGAAAACACTTCTTCTAATTACTTAACCCATGAAGAAGTTCCCCCCGTTCCTCTCGGCATTGTGATCGATCATATCGGCAGCACCCCCAATAAGGTCACCTTTGTTCAGAGTATTCTGCAGTCTCCTGCCATCTTACACCAACTTGAGTATCACTCATACCAGTCACTATCCTTGATCCATTATAGCTATGATCCATTTCCCACCAGTCAATTTCATATGCTGCCCGATCATCCCCGCCATCATACTCTGAACAAAGAAAGTTTGATTCCACCCACTCTACTCGCCCAGTTATCCCCCACCCCCCCAATATGTCAGTCCTACCATTAGTACTCTCACACTTTGGTTCTCCACCTCGTGCTCCTATCAAGGAAACATCATTTCCTTGCTAGTTGCAGGTCTCCCTCTGTCGACGCCAACCCATCTATTCCAGAGGATAGACCCAGAGGTCCCTGTGCCTTGGACTCATCACCATCTATGGTGAGTGCCTACGGACCATTTTGAGAGGATTCATTCGTTCATTTCCGAGTGGTTGTTTCTCACATGCTCGACTTCAACACCTTGATCACATCCTTGAGAATCGCACAGGGTATATATCCCTTTAGTTATTGGTCGAAGACCCCGGATTTCCCCCGACTCTAGCACGTTGGTGAGTCACTTCGGAACACCCAGTCACATGTTCCTGTGGATGTCCAGGTTGCGTTGGCGATTGTATTCGGAATCCATTGAGTTATATGCTTCCTTAAGTACCTAGTTTAGTTCCAGTTCAGTGTACCATTGAGGGTATGACTCCCCGTCACTATGATCCAGTAGTTCATTAGTTCCTCTGGTACCACACTCAGCATCACTATTGATATTCCAGTGTATCAGTTCTTCAGCTCAGACATGGTCAACCCAGCAGTATGTCCCAAATTCTATGTCCCCTCTGGACCCTTATGATGTACACAGTGGTTCTCCATGTATCCTTCAGGCCCCCATTTTTGGGCCTCATTGTTATGTTTTATATATATCTTGATACGAGCATGGGTATGCCCGCCTCGTCCATATATTGAGATTCTTCCACATTTATTATTTGAGGCCATGTATATTTCAGGTCCCCATTTTTTGGACCCCATTGTTATTATTATAGATCTTAATACGAGCATGGGAATGTCCGCCTCGTCCATATGTTGAAATTATTCCTCATTCACTATTGAGGTCATGTACTTTCAGTTTTTGCAGTTTGTTCGGGACCGTTGTTCCAGGCTCTAGTTTGTTTCTTCTCCTCTCCACATTCCAGGAAAACCATCAAAGACTTATGATGTCTATCGGCCATACGATGAGCTCCTGCCCTCATACATCAGGGGGCAATCTGTTAACACCCAAAAAGTGTTCACTACCTCATCTACCCCATTACATGGCTCATTTGTCCATATATCCTACCATATTTGCCTCCAGAACCCCAAAAAACCATTAAAAAGCCTCCAAAAGGCCAAAAAACCATTAAAAAGGCCTCCAAAAGGCCAAAACCCCCATTTTTTTCCCCCAAAATAAGTTAAATTCCTCCAAAAATAGAAAAAACTCTCTAAAAAGGGAATAAAAAATACAAAAAAGAGGAAAAAGAGGAAAAAAGGGAAGCAAAAACCCTATACAACTGACCTAAACTATATGGTGCCCAAAACCATGGGTCAGCACTCCACCACTAAAAAACCTATAAATAGGTGATGGAAGCTCCTCATTTCATATCCACAATCATCCCTATCCTCATGCTGCTAAAAATTCTCTTGAAACCCTAGCTCTCCATTTGGAGCTAATTCTTGATAACCCTTTTGGCCAACACCCAAAACATCTTTGGAAGAAGGAGAAGGAACAACACTGCAGCTTGGAAGCAACCCTCTTGGACTGCTATAAAAGCTTCACCAACCTCACATTGGAGGTATAATCAACACAAAAACATTTTATTATCTTGTCTTTTTTGTTTATGCACATGCTAGTTTAAAGTTACTGTTTTCATTCACTGTATTGCTGTTACTATTTTTTACTGAACTGCTACTAAGGAGTCTCTTCTCCTTAGTAGGTGCTCATTTGCACAAGCTAGGGTGAAAACCCTAGCTACAATCTTCCTTCTTCATCTTGTCAAAATAATCTAGCCATCCTACTTGTTGAAAACTATTTTTACTTCGTTGTTTCCATAGACCATATCCATGGTTTCAGGTTCACTACGAATTGCTCCCTTCATTGTGTTTTGTTCCTTATTTCTCCCCAAATGCTTACAATGCTTCAAGTTTTGTGTCGGTTTCCCGAAAAAGAATGGACCTGGGTTACACGAAGGTGGGCTATCACTACTGATCTAGCTGAGAGCTCGTAGGTGGTGGTATTATTATCAGGAAACAGTTGGTTTGATAGAATTTCAGAGGAAACCCAATTTCTACCCCCCCCTAACCAACTTGGCACACAACCCCGTCTGGCACTAATTGGCATGATAAACCATGATCTGTCCTTTTGTACTTATCAAAAGCAAATGAAGGATGGTTACGTACCTGCCTTGCCTGAGAAGATATGCATGGAGTTTAATTCTTGGTTGGTTGCAATGATGAGAAGAAGAGTAGAAGGTTCTCCACTTCATGCGCTAATGGTTGTATGGATCTGCGATCATTCTCCTTTGTGGCTGACAACTGCAATAATGTTCTGGTATCGAATCCTGTCAAATGGGATTTGATATGACTCAGGCTGCTGAACGGGATCCCTGATTCTACGGATCAATGCTGAGTGATCCTTTTTCCATTTGCCGGCAACGTCAAATGATGATGGGCCCATACAGGTAAGAGAGATGCCGCCATGTGGGTGTGATGTGGAGGGTGGCTGAGAATGTGACCATTAAAGTGCTGAGAAGTGAGAAAAGGAGCCGGTACATTATGTAAAATGATTCCATGGTGTTGCGGAAAATTATGGGAAATTGATAAGGTTTCTATAATGGAGAGGAAAGGGATTCGGTAATGGAGCGGAAAAGGTTTCGGTAATGGAGTGGAACAAGTTCCGTAATGGAGCGGAAAGGGGTTCTGTAATGGAGTGGAACATGTTCCGTAATGAAATGGAAAGAATTTCTATATTAGTGCGGAACATGTTCTGTAATGGAGCGGAACATGTTCTGTAATGGAGCGGAAAGGGGTTTTGTAATGGTGTGGAACATGTTCTGTAATGGAGCAGAACATGTTTTATAATGGAGTGGAAAGGGGTTCTGCAATGGAGCAGAACATGGTCCGTAATGAAACAAAAAGAGGTCCTGTAATGGTGCGGTATATGTTCTATAATGATGTGGGTGAAATAGTGGAAAAACTATGTAACACCATCTGAAGAGTAGTTTATCCAAGAGAGCAGGGCCATCCATAAGTGAGTGATATCAGGAATAAGGGTGGGATGTATGGAATAAGAAGGGGAATTACGATAGAATGTCCCTGCAAAGAATCGACATATAGACTTATTAGTATCACAAATAAAATTTCTTTTCTTGGTCTTTTTTCTTCTTTTTCTTCTTCTTCTTTTTTTTTTAGGCTGTGTCCAAGGAGGATTTTCACAGTCCATTTTCTCCTCTGGTTTTTTTTAGGGCTGCGTCCCAGGAGAATTTTCACAGTCCATTTTCTATTTTTTTTATTTTTTTATTTTTTTATTTTGTTATTCTTCAGAGGTTGAGATGGTAATCTCGAAGTCATTGGTACACCAACAGGCAACAATATCAATATTGCGGATGAACGCCTCTTTGGACAATGGTTTCTTATATGGCCTTAGTTTGTGACCATTGGCCATAAGAAATGTTCCTTCAACATCAATGGTCCTGAGTCATACTATACCATTATCAAAGACTATTTCGATCTCATATGGTCCCAACCAACGAGTGTGAAGTTTTCCTTTGAACTTTTTGAACCTGGAGCCGTAGAGAAGAGCCCAGTCATCGTCTTGAAAATACTTAGTTTTTATGAATTTATCATTCCACCTGGTTTGTTGTTGTTGCACAATGGTTGTATGTTCTATGGTATCCAGTCGCAATTCATCAAGCTCATTAAGCTGCTGCAGGAAGGTATGTTGGTCCTATGATAAATCCATGCCTAATTGAAATGCATTTCTTAATGTTTTAATCTCAACTTCTATTGGCAGGTGTTGTTCAGGATTTTTACCCTATAGTGAGGAGATGGACACTACCAACTGGGTGGGGTTGACAGGTAAACACATTGATTATACTACATATGGTTATTGCAAAAGAAATGGATTGGGATTGAAGGACATTCCTCTTTTCGATGTTTGATCCTAGCTTTTGCTTGGTCCTTCACTTGATCTCCTGCTCAACCTTCTGCTTGATGAACTTGCAATACAAGAGATACCTTCCTTAGCGTATCTTGACCATATAACATATGATGAAATGACAAAGCAATCTAACATCAAATATAATCAAGAATTAAGCCAAATAGACATGCAATCCAATAGATATCATATTTGGGACAGGAAGGGTGTGTCGACCTCTTTATTGTCAAAGAAACATGAAATCAATACAATATACCTGACGTGTAGAGATGTTTCTACAACCGGATCCTGGGCTCCTACTCTTCACTCCGACTTGGAACTTTCCTCCAGCGTAACAATACTTCAAGCCTTCTCTCAAGATTTCATGAGCATTATGAGGATAATGATTGTATGAGTCTATTGAGTAACCCCTCTCATGTATTCTCATTGTATTTATGGGACAAGGTAGGAAGTTAAGATCGAGAGGTGGTTGGATTGGGAGTTTGGGGAAGTTACAGAACCAACTTCAACTAATCCCAATTCATCAAATTAATATATTTTTTGATTTCATCTTAAGATGTACACGGGTTTCATACAACAAGAGTGGTGTACAGGAAGCAACTTTTATGCTTTACAACATGTGTTTACAAATTTTTTGGAGGTGTATGTTGGTTGTCCTTGTGGAGAGTAGAGTACAAAACGCAAGTCTTGTGTACAGAGAGAGGCGTACAAGTGGAAAAAACACAAGAAACTGTTAAATTCTCAGGTGAGAAGTGTACTTCTGGAAACAAGTCATCTAAGGCAATCATGCTCTTCAATCCTTTGTGTCATTTTGTGTGATATACAAGGCAAGGTGATCGCGGGACGGATAAGTGCAGATTTGACCTATAACAGATGCCCCCTAATGTGTGAGTTCAAAGGGAAACGCCGAAATACATTATAAGTCCAAGTCAAAGGATGGGCAAGGAACCACAGAACCAAGTCGCAAAAAATACCTGAAACAACGATCAAGGTCAGCGAGCAATTACAATCTTGACATCATATAGATTTGTAACATGATCTCCAATACATAGCTAGGAGATGTTTATATAGAGCATGGCCACTGAAATACAAGTGTGGATCCATGTCAACAGAGAGATCATAGCCATAAAAACAAGCTGGATCTATGTCTCATGGAGAGCCTAAATGAGTAAGGCTCAGTCTTGCGCAGCTTGGGGGATAACATAAACATGGTGATGATATCATAGTCCCAAGGTCTTCATCCAAAACAACCCAAGGTACAAACCCTAACCATGCGAATAAATGAGCTAAAGTCGAACATGGGGGGTATCATTTGATTACCGGTCATTGATTTATACCGTTAACAAACGCGAGGAATTCCATCGATAATGATAATGGGGTCCAAGGTACCTAGTACGATCCAACAAGTGTGAATAAGAGGACTTGACGTCCAACACTTGAGGAACCTATCGAATAAGAGACATTGATGCATTCCCATTGATTCAACAGCGAGGGCAACTGCCACTGATGACTGCAATCCCCAAGGTACTAACTGAAACTCTAAACTTCATTCCCAGAGCATAATGAGATGAGGTCGATGGGAAGAAGTCCGCTGGAAGGGAGGCATTAATGCATCCTCCATCATCCAACATGAGGAACACTCATAGGTATGAGCTGATGTGGAGTAGGACGAGTAACAAGATGAAACAAATTGACACCAGGATGGACGACACATGAAATTCAAAGTAAACTGCAGAATGGTCGACACAGGCTGTATCCTTGAACAGTGAGCATGACACAAAGTGGCTTAGGCAGTTTTCAACATAACGGGGAAAGTGATATAATTCTGCTATGTAGGAGACATAACATACCATCCATATGATTGGAAGAATAACCAACCGGGGGAGTTGACAACTCAGAGGTCAGGTTCACCCTAAGGTCAAAAAACTAAAACCCTGTCACCTACCCAAATTTCGGAAAATAATTATTTTATTTGCAAAATACTTTATGTTAAATTTAATTACAAAGTTTTGTAATTAAGATCAATTTTGATCAAGGATGAATGTAATTACTGAATATTATTATTTAAATAAATTATTTAGGAGACAAACACCCAAGGGGACTATTAAATGAGTTTTCACTGACCCACTAGGAGGAATAGAAGCTGTTGGAAGGTATGGGACAGATGGCAGCAATTGCACTTCACCACTAGCTGTTGGTTATGGGACAACTACCCCTAAAAATGTGGAATTATCCCCCAGGTGGAGGGAGTGAGCAGGCAGCTCATTTAATGACCCAGTAACAACTGAAAAGGCCTAGGTAGCCTACAAAAGGCAAATTCGAATTGAGCAGGCAGCTCTTACACAATATTTTCTGCAGAAATATTTCCTCATGTGCATGAGGTGATCACTGAGAGATTCGAATAGGGAGGCTAGTTGTGAGTGCAATATTAAGTCTGCATATTGCTGAGAAGGACCAAAGATGCTAGTGCAGGTCTATTGGACTGCTAGTTCTTGAAGATTCAATAGTTAGTACTATTGTAAGTGGAGATCCTAATTCCTAAAGTTTCTTCTTCCTGGTGGTTCAATGAATAGGCTCGGGGGTCCTAAGGCAAGTACTTGACTGTCTTCATGAATTGGTTGGGTGGAACAGTCTTCTTGGGCTATTTGTTTCCCTACAGATTTATCCAAGTTTTACAAATTTTCTACTTTATCTCAGCTAATAGTTCTGTTCAGTAAAGTTAGTAATCTCTATTTTCTGTTTGGAAAAATAATCTATTTCTAAATTTGTTTCAAGTCAGAATGTTAAAGTTTTGATGATGATTTGGAATTGATAAACTAGTATCTATATTTTTCCACATGCTGTTTTATGCATCGTACTCTAGTATAGATACGCAAATTAGGAATAGATGACAAGATAGGCAATGTGCCATTGAATTCGATAGATAAAGATAGTAATTATGTGTTTATCAGTTTTTGTCCTATAGTTAATAATAGTAGAAAGTTCTGTACAATACTTAAATATTATAGAATATTTCATTATTTCCCGTTTAAACAAACATTGTTTATTTCATGTACAATATATTGTAAATTCTTATCTCTACTATGTACATAAGAAACAAATAAAATTCAAGTTTTCTTATATCATATTATATCTTCATTGTAAATAGACTTGCTACAAATAGATAAAGGTTTTGACTAGGAATGTAAGTTACAAATTACAGTCAATACACTTTTACACACACATTGTGGTTTTCATCACTAAATTACTGATAGAATAATTTCCTATAATTATACAAGTATGATAGAATAATTTCCTATAATTATACAAGTATGATAGAATAATTTCCTATAATTATACAAGTATTATAGGAACTGTAATCAAAGGAAATGTAAGACCTATATTATCTTCACTTATCATTTCACTTTACAAATTGCATATATTATTCATTTTGAGTGTTGTAATATCTATTATATTACGAACTGCACATATGTACTAAAACATAGTAACTATCCTATACAATCTCATATTCATGTTATAGCTATTACTATCTATTTATTTCCTCAACCGAGATCGAAATCAAGACAAAACGAACAAACATCCATGGGAGTTGAAAAACATAAATGTTTTATTTTCAGAAAACATTTTATTTACATTGTATCAACTGTTGCTGTGGAACGAACAGGTTCGTTCCAGATCAAAACTTAACAAAACAGAGTATTACAAACGATAGTAGGAACCAAAACAAAAACCCTAGCTTCGTTGCAACGTTCGGCATCACTTTGAATTCTAGTATTCATTGAAACCACACCAGGGCCCTACGAAAACGCAAGGGAAACCACCGGAGCTTACCGGAGGGAGACGAAGGATACCCTTTTGCAACGTTTGCACCATCATTTCCCAATTGGAATTGGTACCTACAATTTAACCAACGGCCGAGTGGTTAAACGTATTTCCAAGTTTTACAAAAACAAATAGTATTACAGTAATGAAACCTTTTAATGGTTTAAAAACTTACCTTCAAAGATCAAAACTAAACTTCTCTGCAACTTCATGACGGCAACGAAGCTTCATTTTTGAATAGTATCCACCTTAAAAGAAATGCAGAAGGTTTGTCAAACAACCCAAGTATCAAAACCTCGACCATTTGCTTTCGCACTAACAAACTGGAAGAGCTCCAAACTCACATGACAGTGGAAGGATTAACAACAAGGAACATAACTACTTTCGGATGCAATTACAAATACAGCCGCATGGACTGTGAAACCATGCTAACACCTTAACGATTTGCAAGGTAAACTTTGAAGTCTCGTGACTGTAAAATAGACCCAGGATTGAAACCCTAGAAGGACAAAACCCTCCATTTGAATTTCGGGCAGCCTGTCGGCCCTGTTTAAAGTTCACAATGAATACCAAAAGGGCCATGGAGTGTTTTCACTTACGGCATGATTAGGGTTCTAGATCGACGACGGAGGGAGACCAAGATCAACGATGGAGGATGAGCCAACACACTACCTTGTGTTTCGAGCAAATAGCATTTATCATTGCATTTAATGGCACCACCTTACCAGAATATTAACGTAGGTTTCCAAGCTGATACAACACACGTCTGGGTTATGAAAACAGCCGACGACGCACACCAGCAAGTATTCACTACCCCTCTCGATGTCAAGGTTCACGTGGTATGGTGGCGTGGAGTCTCAACACAGCAATCCGCCTCAGAGAGTTTAATGGCGACCGTAGCCTGGCAGACCTGTTCACACATTACGATTACCGTTAATTCCTTGCATTTAATGTTTGATAAGATAGTATGTTAATACGGGAAGGGTTACGAAACCATAGCATAATTTTAACGTTGCATTATATTGTTTTTAATTCTTTTCACAACCTTGTTACAATATAGTTTGTTATGAAAACGTTAAACTTTGCATTATATTGATTTTCATTATTATCACAACCATGTTTACGATATAGTTTTATTTCATAAAACATTAAATTCTAGTGTATGGTTTCGATATGGATTATGTATTATTCACACAATGTATATGGTATCGTTACCATATTGTTAACATTAGTTTTGCTAACATTTCCATTATATATTGTTAATGTTTAGTTTCAATGTTAAGTCATATTTGGTTTATGGATAGACTATATTATCATTAAATTGTAATATTATCATTAGTTTGATTTTTAATATATATGTTTACAATGTATTGTTAATATTACAATAATATTATTTAATATGTATGTTTGCAATATATACATTAAGTTTTATAATATTATGTTATAATTATTACAATTGATATTTGTAATTTTAATACAATACTTCATTATCCATAGAAATGATTCATACATTGTTTCTGCAATAACATAGTGTTATGAGAACATTGCAAAAATCTCATTTAATTATGTGTTTACTGTCGCATTGGAAAATCATAACATATAGTTGTTATGTACAGTCCTAGTAGTTGTTGTTTAGGTACAAACATAGTGTTTGTCTAGTCACAATCATAACTTTAACTAGGCACAATAATACCAGCATTTTTGTAATATTACATTTGTAAATGTGTAGTACTTAGGATTCTATACTCTATATCTTTTATGCAATTATGAATTTCCATTAAGATACATAGAATGATAATTGTATACCTTATTAGTACGTGGTTTACTAACTTGACTCTAATGACGATAATTTGATCATTAATTACTTTAAAAAAAGGTACAGGGACACTGCAATCAGAAACTAGAAGAGTATAGAAGACATTTTACAAGTAAATTAAGGACTGAGAATTCTTACCTCTGTCTTTTTGCAGGTCTTCGCAATAATGTACTAATACTTAAATATTTTACATTGACGTCGAGCTTAAATGTAAACAAGTACTTCTATTTATCTCTATGTTGTCTTGTGAAATTTATTACCTGTAGTCTGCACATGAAAATATTTCAACAGCCTTAGTTAAACGTAGCTAAGTAAGCTCCAGGGCGTCTCGTAGGACCCCTTGTCAAACAAAAATTCAAACTGACAGTATTATTTCAAGTTTTCATTTCTTTATCAGCTAAATATATTCTAGAACTGAAAAACAAGTCAGAGTATAATACACATTTGCTTAACAAAAGGAGTCATTATCGAAGTATTTAACATCTACTTAATTTAGTAGATTTTCGTTTACATTTAATCATTGAGAAATTATGACAGGTCACCATCATTAATTACTTTGATTAAGTTTTCATTTAAATTTATTTATTCCGCATTAAATGAATTTGTTTAAATTAGCTACTATTAAAAAAAAAAAAATTGGAAATTTCGGGATACTACAAACCCAACTGACATGAAAGACTCAAGTAGGTGTTGTGTTCAAGGATATGAATGACATAACTTCCTTTGAAACTGAAAGAGATGCGATACACGCTTCTTATCCCTTATTCTTTTTGGTAAAAGAATGTTCTTCTTGTTTATTTAATGAGTCCAAGAAAAATAGAAAACTCAATAGGTCCAACCATGTAAAGAGTTTAACGAGCCCATGGGAGGAAGACTCAGGACCTTCTTCATTGTTTACAGAGTTCGAAGAAGAGATAGAAGAATACTCTATAGTACTGATCTTTGGATTTTAATATCGAGCTGAGATCTATTCTTGCTCGCCGGTGTTTTCAATTTTAAAGAGTCTAAAAAACTTAAACAATAACTCCATACACCTACTCGTGGATTTTAATATCGATCCCAAGTAGGTTAATGCTCACCGGTGTTTTCCTGTTTATAGTGTCATAACCCAAAAATTTCGAAAAAAAATTAAAAAATTTTAAATTAGCATATAATCTTTATAACTGCATACCTTGATCTATTTGATTAGTTAAAGGAATCATAAATGTGTCTAAATGATCTGTTATTATACTTAGATTTGGTTATGAGTTTCTTTACCGTTGCTGTTTGTTTTTTTTTTTTTGTATTTCAACCACAAGGGAAAATGTCATGACAGACTAGCTTACTTAGATTCCGAGCTAATGCATCCAAATGTCTTTCTCTTACAGATGTACAGGCAGTGTGCGGTCGCTATAATTAAATCTTTAAAGTACGATAAATCAGTTATATGTACCATATATTTCAGTAAAAGTCTATGCATGCTATCCAGGTTTAGCAAGTTTATAAAGGTAGAACTCTTCCTGCATTTATGCCAAGTTCAACTTCATGTTATGTTTTGATTTTTACTTTAATTACGAAGGACTTTTCTTATCATCAGCAATTGCAAAGATTATCTGTCAAAAACTGTTTTCTATTGTTTAAATTTTAAGGTTTTGCCTTGTTTGGAATCTACTTTTTGTTTCCATAAATGATACTTGAACAAAATCTATAAGTACTTAGGGAAGTAGTCCTTCATTTTCATATTTGATTGAACTCGTTGTGTATTAAGGATAGCGCAGGTCTATTCTTTCTCAAGCCAATATTTATGAGTTGCATAACTTGATATCCACCAGTTAAAGTTCTATCATGAAGAAATAACAAGTCTTAATCATCTGTGCAATGCGATCTCAATATAGAATCGTCATTTATTTATGCCCTACATCTCTACAATAACTTAGAGAATTGATAGAGATATAGTATCTCTTATTCTTTCACATTAGGCTAGGGTATAAATTTTTGTGACCGGTTTGCAATTAGCATTTGATTTACTTGATAACTACCTCCTTGGCAATTTTTATAATAATTTATCATATGCTTTATGTTTGAAACAGACTCCAAGTCTTAATCTCAAATTCTATTGACCAAGCAAGTTTTTGTTGAATATAATACAAGGTATTAAAGACATCATTCTAGGGTTTTGATTATTAGAAGAATGATATGTGAATTATCCATTATGAAGAATCATACAATAACTTTATCTAAATATATTATGAGTTTTTATTTAGCAACAATGATAAGAATATCATCGAGATCTTTGAACTTTATTGTCATTAGCATGATTGTAATGATTGTAGGTCCAAGTATTATTGTTCTCCAATACAATAATCGAACGCATGTGTTAACATGGGAATTTTGGCAAGTTTGAACTATGGTTTATTACCATAATTGGATATCCTTACTATGATTTTAATTGATTTACAATAATTGGGATGTCCCCGTGGAACTATGGAGTCTCGACCCACTACATGGAAATATTAAGCTGCTACATGGTTAATCGAGATCCAAGTGCTTGGTGATATAAAACATTGGACCTAACCCTACCTCGTCATTTTCCTTCGCCTTCGGGCTCGGGTCTTTCTGCAACATCTCCAGGTCTGAGTTTTGTTGTGGTGATGTTGATACAGTTTCCAGGATATTACAGTTCCTTTGCTTAATGTTATCATTTGGAAGTCTTTAGAATTGGCTGTTGATAGCTATGAGTGTGTTAAAATGCCTAGGGTTTATCCCTTGACTTCCTTTACTGGTCTGGTCCTGGCATAAGGGTATTATTCAACTTGTTTTTGTCACGGCTTCCACCATAGAATAAATCTTTTGCTTCTGTCAGTTGCTCATTCGGTGACGAGGAAGGTGTGCTCGTGGTTGACTGGATAATTTCTAAGTTTGGAACTCCATTCGGGTTCGCGGGTAAGCAATGGACATTCCTTCGTTTTTCAGTATAAAAGAAAAGGGTTTAACAAAATCAAAACCGTAGCTAATACTACTCTGTTGTTTGTAGGTTTCGGATCTTCTACAAAGCGTGGATGGCACGAGCTTTGACCAAGGAAATTCCGGTTAAGCCTGGTTTTCACCATGGCGTTCCTCCTTGTTGGTTGTCTATATGGTTTGGTTTTGAAAGACCACCCTTGTGGCTAGCTCCGTGTTGTTTGGTCTTGAGGCTACTTGTTACCAACGTTCATGGACGTGTTTTAACCCTGTGCTGTGTATGAAAGGTTATGACTACGATCATATGTAATTTAATCGTCTTGCTTGAGGTACTTAGGGTTTGTAAATTAATTAATGTGTAAAAGAAAGGCTATGAGCCTTCTCAAAATGACGGGGTTACGGCCTCAAGGTTTTTATACTATACCTGTACTTGCTTAGGGTTTTTACCTAGGGTTTTGGAAATTACTTAATATAAGTTGTTGTCTGTATAATGGCTTGTTTTATGTCTGTGTTTTCCTTTAATTCGATAATATGTACAATAATAAGTAAATCTTTAGTTTTTAAAACCTCTTGTACAGTGTGTTTGTGAACTCGGTTGTAGGTAGAATAATGTCTTAGCATTGGTTTTGCTCCTACATTTTTCCTGTGTAATTTAAGCTTTAAAAAATGACTTGTTATAGTCATTCTGTATGATGGAGCCGGTGTATAGTGTGTGTTTTAAATTTCTAATTTTTATGTAAAATCCTTCTATTAATAACTAGCTGCAGCCGTAGGTGAAATCGTTGTAATGAGTTTCAATGTTTGGATAATACGACTTGTTAAAAGTCTCCTGTATGTTTTGAGCTGATCTGTGTAGCATATTTTCAACTTCATGTTTAAGATTTTCAACACTGTGAAATCAGGGTTGCGGCTGTGGTGGAATCATGGCTTGAGATCTTAATATTTAAATTACTGGATAAACTGGGAGGATGGGATTCCATTCTAAAATTATAGTGGTGATTTTATTAGGTGATTATTATGTTATTAGGAAATAGGACTCTATCGATACTGTGAATTCATGTAAAGGTCATAATTAAAATATTTGAGCTTGATAATGAGCTAAATATAATGTTCTGTTATATTGTTTTATGACTCTAAGGTAAAAATGGAAGTTTAAGAAAACAAATATATACTAATTTGTTTAAGCTCAACCCCGAGCTAGATACTATTCTATTTTTGTTTCTTCTGTTTAAAAGTTAGTAGCTAGGCCGAAGCTCTGCCAGTGGTTTCTTGTTGTAGAAACTGGAGAGATAGGGTTTTGATCGAACTCCACGGTCACAATTTTTGTTTAGTTAAATATTCAGTTTGTTATGACTAAGGCTCTGTCGAAATAGTTAATTAAATGAAAGATATACTATAATGTTTTTTGGTTCGATGTTGAGTCAATTAGGGTTCTGCTAGTCCTTTCGTATGTTCAGACAATAACTAAATAAACCTTCTGTTGTAATTTGGCTCATTCATTTGTGTGACAGATAATGATTTGTATATTTGTTAACTAGGGTTTGTATCTTTATGAGCTATTCTAATTATAGCTATAACTTCTTCTGCAATATTATCTATGATAATATTATTACTGTAGTTTATATGGTTATATTTATTTCTGTTCCTATGATTGTTTTAACGAGTTTATATTTCCAAAAAAAAAAATTTACTGTATAATGAAACTCTACTTATCCATTTAACTATTATATTAAACCAGGTTTAAGAATCACAATAACATCCTATTATTTACAATAATAACAATGTATAGCAAGCATAAAAAAATACCTTAACCGTAAGATAATAATGTTAATAGGGAATTGTTGAGACACAATAACTCTACAGAATCTATCTATTACTATTCTGATATACTATTTTACTAACTACTTACTCTTCAGACATATATAAATCAACTCATCACACATTTATTCTGAATTGACAACATAAGGAGATAAATGGCAGAACCTGTTTCTGGGGACAACAACAGCAATGGGAGGCTGTTCCTCCCTACCAACTCCTGGAGAGTGCCCAGACAGCACTTCTCAGGACCCCCGAGCTTGCTCTGGTCTCCCTGGCTGGAACTAAGTGCAGCAAACAATTCTCTCAGCCCAAACAGCTACAATGGAACCAAGTTACTACAGCATTCCTCTCAAACAACTTACTTACTGTATAATTCCCTCTTCCTCAATGGGGCTTCTGAATAACATTCACCTGAATGTATTCTCCCTACAGAACAACTGGACCCCCAGCTTAGTTCATTGAGTACTATTTAAAAGATTGCCTAGGTCTTTGTTGAGTTAACTGTCAATTAATGAGCCACCTGCTCAAATTCCACTTTCTTGAAGAATCATGACCCCAAATATAGGGAAGTTGCCACCTGCAACTTAGGAAGTGTTTGAGGATGCTTCCACTTGTCATTTGCCTTTCCACCTAGTTCCATCCACCAATTTGACCAGTAACCTCTTTTTAACAGCTCTCCCATGTTGTTGTCTCCATAATTTATTTATTAATAATAAAATATTCAGAATTACATTCCATTTCTAGTGACTCTGCTGAGTCATCCATTCCTACTTAGCATTAAATTTAACATAATGTTTCAGGAATATAATGAAATAATTACATAATTTTTTACAAAACTGGGGTATGTGACGTATAGAGTCTGAAAAACTTAAGCAATCCTCTATTTACCCTCTCATGGATTTCACATCGAGCCCGAGTAGGTGAATGCTCACTTGGTATTTTCATGTTTAGAGAGCCTGAAAACCCTAAAGAGAGGCTCCAAAAGGCCTTTTTCGTATAGTTAGTCCTCTCCCTCGAAAAAGTATAAAACAATGAGAGGATAACTCTTCTAGCCACGGATGACTAGAGTATTCATTTTTCATAAGTAATCCGCAAAGGTCCGGAAAAGTGTTAAACTTATACCTGAGCGGATGGACCTTCAATTCCTTTAACGAGCTTGAAGAGGCCAAGTTTGCTCGGCAATTTTGTTTAGTTTTTCATAGTCAAACCAAGAGCTTAAAATGACTTAAAAGACAGCTACTAGGATCATATGTTCATGACCTGCCAAAATATGATCTAAAAACTCTAGTTAGTAAATGGTGACAACATTTCTCAATGACGTAATAAATTATTAATACAACGTCTATATTAGTCCATGAATGAAGAAACTAAGTCATACCAGTTCAATGTTTTGAGAATTTAGTGAAAATTTGAAATATCTAGGGTAGAATTACTTCACCAAGACCTGCAAGTATTAGTGATTAAATAGAAACCTTTAAGAACAATTTGAAACTATAGACTTTTTCAAAAAGTGGGTAAAAAATAAACTCACTTTTATATAACTAGTTTCAAAATAGAAAATCAAATATCACAATTGAGAATTTGAGAGCAAGAATTGGAGCAAACCCTTGATCTTCTTCCACTCATTACGATCAAACTGGAGTACCAATCAACCTTCCGCTTCCACCAAGTAAGTTCAATCCTCCCAAACTTGCATTTCCATGTCTTTTTTGTCAATTTTTATGGTAAAAAGCCCTCTTTTGGCAATGCTCACAACATGCTCTACGTGTACGCTACTCTTCATGAATAAAAACAGTGTTCTAAATGTGCCTGTCCAGTGTGAAGAGCAGCGTACACCCCTGAAAGTGGCCAAAAACTTAAAAAATGCAAAAAATTGATTGTTTTTTGGGCAGGATGGTGTTGGTATGGAGGGAAAGAGAGCATGAAGATATGGATAGAGAAGCTTTTCAAGATCCAACAACTCTTCATACACTCAAAAGGTGTGTATTACTGAAATTATACTAAACGGTCAACATGCGGGCCCAAATTCACTTGCTAGAAAGACTTTTCCAATACTGGGACGCAGATGCCATGGTTTTTGATATCCAAGGTGAGATACTAGAGCTCACCATTGATGAAATTTACTTTATCATGGGTCTCTCTCATAGAGGAGATTCGATGAATCTAAAAGGGTCTTCTAGCAAAGTGGGTGCATTAACAGTGCAAAAATACATCAATGCATATTGTGTACTAGGAAGTAAGAAATGTGGTAGTCAAGTTCTCATCTCTATTGTTGTAATCTTTCCTCTTAGAGTTATTCTGAGTGTTCTCAACAGAATGGGGGGAAGTTCCTCACAACATCTTTCCTCGAGGAACTACATGCATATAGACGTTGAATGCTTGCAAGGGCATGTTTTTTAATGGTGTTCAAGTCTGTTGGAGAACATGAAACTTCAACTCTTGGGATGTAAGACCAGGAGGATGAAGAACTTCGGATATGGAAGCATACTTTTTACCTTCTTCTTTGAGAGAATACCTACTATTAGTTTGGGTATGGCACTGCCTCCTGTCAACCCTTGCAAGCCAATGCTGGCCCATTGGGGTGATATCTTCCTCTGCCAGGGTGGTGGCAAGAGCAACCTATGTTACCAAGAGGATGACTTCTGGGTTTGTTGGGAATAGCAGGTGCCATCCATTGAGCAGTTTCCATATGCAAGCCTAGATTTCTTTCATGATCCAAAGCTGATACTTCCTCCAGGAGCAGCCTGGGGAGATATGGGTATGTTTATGTTTTTTGAAAAATTATTTAATTTTTTCAAATTTATGCATATATGATTTTTATGATGAGTTCGAAATACTGAAACAAAGTGTCAAATGTAGATGTTGGACCAGTGCGCCCTGAAGGACACCCATATACTTTTGTAAGACTAGTAGAAGTGGGTGCAGCTGATGCCACTCTAGGCGCCATAGAGAGGAAGATGGGTCGGTTGACCCATGATATTCCTACATACTATATTGAGTGGATGCCAGTTGATATGCAGGAGGATGTAGTAGGTGTGCCCCCAGCCTGGATTAGGTTGTTGCGGAAAGTAGCTAGGCTGGTCATCTGCTATCGAGAGGTAGCAGAGGCAGATGAGGCCCCACCTTCTCCATAGGAGAAGGATATTCTATGTATATTTTGAGGCCATTGAGCCCAATTTTGTATCTTATGAATCGACTTTGTGACAGACTTGTGATCCCAAAACTCATATTTTTTTTGATACAGTATCGAATATCTACATATATGTTTTTGTGTTTTATGCATGAATTACTTATGTGTGTGAATGATACAAATGCCAATATAAAACATAATTTGCAAATGAATCAGCTAATGCATTCAAGTTCCTTGGAATATGATGATATGTGATATAATCAAACTATCTCTCAAGTAACCTTACTCGCATGAACTGACGTAGAAAAGTAGGATCTCTAACCTGATAAACACCCAGTAACTGAAAAACAACTAACTGTGAGTCGAGCTGTACCGCCAAACGTGAAATGCCATTAGACAGAGCATCTTGGAGTAGCTCTATGACTGCACTATATTCAGCCACATTGTTCGTTGTGGGGCCTAGACAAGTCCCTCCCGAAAACACCAATTGACCAGATGGTGAGTAAATAACCCAAGATGTTGCGGCCAACTGACGGGTGTGGCGGATAGCGCCATCAACAAATCCTATAAAGTGTTCAGTTGACATCTGAAACACAAAGCAATAAATGCATAAGACTACAATGACTGTAAATAAAAATCAACTTTACATAAATGTATAGCTAAAAATACATGAAAAAGCACAACAACACTTCTTCAAGTAGGGTCAGTTCCTAGGATCTCATCATGAGATCGGGAAAATATGTCACGGAAATCATTAAACAGATTGGTGTATGAAATGACCTCATCAAGATAGCAATCCGCTCCAATAAAGATGTTTTCGGTGACCCTTGGTTCAGTGGAAATATTGATCGAGATGGTTCTCGTTGTACTTGTCCTATTCCCTTCGGCAAGAATAGCTTGTGAAGTGGAGGGGACAAAGGACCAATCAACATTCTCACTGGGTCTCGGAGAGAACTCACCTCTCTCTATCAAGTTTAGAATGGGAAGTAAATAGGACCTGGGGTGTAACTATTCCCAAGGGTGGTCCAGGCCTACCATAGCTTCCAAAAATGTTTCGTTAGAAGGAAAAACCATGTCTGGACAATCAGGAGAGTGGGTGGATTCTAGTGACCATGCAAAAGCACAATCCATATCTAACTCAGTAGAGACCAATAGAGTCATTATGTATTCTATTGCATTTTCTTGAGAATCTATATGGGTTACCTCTGCAACAAATACAGGCACAACTAGTTCTAATTCGGTGGGGAGATTCCGTGTATCTGTCGTTGAACAGACAGTGGAGGTCTCAGAAAGTGAACATCCTTCAAAAACAACGAACAAAGTAGGAGCAGGTAGGTAAAAAGTGCCTATTAAAGACCCATAGATCCCTACTCCTAAACTCTCAGTGACGAGGCCAGATTGATCAATCAACGGAATGGATGAGCCTGATGAAGCCTAGTTGTTCTTCTGGGTAAAGGAAAGTTGATCCACTGTGACGATCTTTCCTTCGTATGGGAACATAATGACCTAGAAAATAGTTGATGGCACTGCCTACATGGCATATGTCCAGCTCCTTCCCAACAACAAGTTGTAATCGAGTGGGGCACATAGAACTTCGACCTCTACTGATACTAGCTTTCCTGCAATTTCGACATCGAAGGATGGTAAGACTCCATGTGGACAGAAGAATCTTCCATCGAAGGCAGTGAGTATCATGTTCGAGGGGGCTAACTCAAGTTCACCCAAGGTTCTCTAGCATGAAATAGACATTACACACGTAGATGCGCCCTCATCCACTACAGCTCGTCCGATGGTCTTAGGACCATGGATGACTTTGATATGGAGGGAAACATGATACAGCAACCGGTACTTGATATCTTTCATATCAAAGCGTGCAAGCACATTGGATGAATCAGCACTCCCAATCGCTGCCAGAAGAGCACTGCGTTGCAATGGAAAACTTTGCAGTACTTCCAAGGTGGACATGGCACAGGGGGTTTGGGCTAAGTCCTCCACAACATTGTAGTTGGGAGCATCCCGCAAGTTAGGGTTGTGTATAGCCCATTTGTAGACACCTTTCGGTATCTTAGGCATCGTCTCCACAGGTATGTGAAGAGGAGTGGAATATTTAGTAGTGTCCTTTTGCTGCGGGTCTGGGGTATAATTCCTGGCTCGAGTTTGCAACAAAGTGTTTGAATTAACCATGTTAATAAAATATTGATAAGCTAGGGTGCCCCCAGCACTAGAGTTTCCAGAAGCTGAACTTTGTCCATGAGGAAAAGGATCTTTTAAGACAGTCGGTTTCTTCTCACGGATCAGCTTCTGGGCTTCTTCCATAAGAGCGCATTGGTGGGTAAGGTGGTCCCCTTGACACAGTTTGCAAGGGAACTTAGCCTTCCGTTTCTCTTTTTTTCCCTCCTTGGCATTTTGCTTATTGTTGGGATTTTGTTGGTTTCCCTCCCCTTTCTTGACCTTTCTTTTGGGCTGTCAAGAGCCCTTTTGGTTTGTCCGCACCTGCTATACAAATTCAGTTGTAGAAGGGGAGGATGCAACAAAAGTTGCTTCTGCAGCAGTTTGTTTGACTGACAATGCATGAACCTGCTTTGTTAAGGCATCAAACGCTGGAGAATCTACCGAACCCACTATTCCATCAGCATGTGGTCCAGGTTTAGGCTTACCTAGGTCTATATTAGACCTTGGTGCATCAGGAATAATTTCGTACAACATCCCAGATTGAGCATAAACTAAGTCGAGCTGCTGAGTTCTCAAAATGGCCTCCTCCTCAGAAGACACCCCTGAAGTGGCAGCTTCCTTAGAAACATAAGGAAGAAGAGACTTAAGGTACCATTCCAGTAAGAATGCTGGGGGAATGTCATCCTTTATTAGCCTCTTTTGCCTCCGCCACTCTTGAATATGAACAGATAGATGAGTGGCCTTGTTTTTTCAAAATGTTGACAAAAGGTATGTACCAGCATCATACCAAACAGGAAGCTGAAAGTGGTTCAAAAACACAATGGCGAGATACCGAAAGGTGCTAAAGGTGGCCGCGGGAAGTTTAATATACCACTTGGAAGCAACGCTCGTTAAGGTTCTTTGGAATAGCCTCAACCTTATGGAATCATCATTTAATGAGTTGGAGGAACACCAGAGATTGAAGGTTGTTACATGGTCGCCAGGGTCCTCACCAGTCTTACTTTCAAAATTTGGTATGTCTGAGGGAAGTTTGGTGGGAATGGGTGGCCATGCAGCATCATGACGCATGGGATCATTTGTAAGCTTTGAAAGGTCTGGCAATTTTAAAGTTTCCAGAAACGGTAAGCATGGTTGAGCCAATGGCATCTGGTAAACAAGAACCTGGTATTGGGGACCACCCATGGCCTAGTTCGTGTACTATTGGTTGGGGTTTCCCCCAGCCACTGGTTGTGAATTGAAAGGATTGAAATTGTTCCATCTGAAAGTAAGCGGATTAAATCCTTGGGCAGCAATCCATTGTGTCTGGGGGTTAACCCCACCGAACTGTGAGTAGATGATATTACCCCCCTCCTCCAGAAAACAAAGAGAAGGGGACACTCCCTACAGGTATGTTTGACGGATTAACGTTATAACCTTGATAGGGGTTGAAACCCGGTGTGGTAGTAATGGATGATGCCATCATCATACCCATGGTGGGCATGGATGGAGAAGGGATGGATCTGACCACGGATGAAGAAGAAATGTTCTGAGTCACACCTTGCAATGATTGTGTGGTAGAAGACTAAGTAAAACTCACTGCTGGTACCATCGATAGGGGTACATTATTGGGTCCAAAAGTGGGTGTGGTGGCTAAGGCAGATGTCGAAGTTGGTGAACTTGGCATGCCTAAAGTGCCAACATTGAAACTAAAGGATGGGGTCGAGGCTGAAGCATTCTGCGACGAACTCGATTGTGCAGTGTTTGAGAAAGAAGGATTAAGAATCCTTGCATCCATAGAAGTTGTGGGAGTTTGTGGAACTCCCTACTCATCTCCTAGGTTAACCATGGTATAACCCTGTGTAAAAAGATAAGCACTAAACTCAGGCTGCTAGAAATCAACAGGTACCAGAAGTGGATCGTGGGGTCCTGTAAGCAGAGGGTTGAAAGGAGTACTAAACTCTACAACAGTTAGATCCTCAACCTCGACAATGTCCAAGACTTGTCGATCCATTGTTCTAGGCTATGGTTCTCCAAGAACCTCTATCTCACCCGTAAGTACAAAAGAACCACAGGAATCAGTTCTCCTATGTCGCGGTGGTGGTGGAGGCTCCACTATAAGTGGGGGAAGGTTTTGCAACCTTCGAGACCGACAAAGATCTTGGTCCTCCACAACTATAATAAAATAAAACTAAGTAAAAACCTAGTGGCCACTACAACTAAGGAGCAAACAACAAACCACTAAAAAATTTCCTAAGTAATCAAACCAATCAAATGGATAGCAAATACTCTCGGAAGCAAGTCTGGGATGATCAGGGCCCAGAACAGACTAACAAAGTATCGACAGTCAGTTTTGTGGCTTCCATTAGAGGTCCACTGGGTGCAAGCGCTTGAATCACCAAATTGCTTTCCCTGGATTACTGCGAGAGGGTTACCTTCCACGCCTGTCCAAGGTGAAGTGGGAATAACCACCCACTCTACCTTTGTAGAATCCTAAATGTCTAATACTAAGGCTACCATCAATACGAAATAACTTGGGGGGACAGTCGTCAGCCTAGTCGAAATGCATGGATAGAGTAGCAAAGCCCGAAATCCAAAAGGATCCCTGTACGTGAATCAACTCTGGTTTATGGTCAAAAGGAAAGTGAGGGGATATCCTCAACAATTCCAGTCTCCCATGACCTCGTGCTTAGCTCTAGTTTAAGTAGAGTTTCCCAACACTATTTGATATAGATGGGTTTACCTAAATGAAAGTCTTACTATGATTTTTGAGTAATGAAGCCAGTTCCGAGCAGTTTAAGGTGATTTAAGCTCGAAACTCTAGCCTAAGCTAGTTGATGTTGTGTATTCCTAAAAAGAAAAATGTTGCTAATAAATTTTATTAATAATTTCTTTTTAAGGGTTACTTGTTACTCAAAGGTTGAAATGTAGTGTGTGGAATGATTTGTTATGAAAGTAAAGTACTTGAAAAGATAACACTTTCAAATTCACAAAATTTTATCTTTTTCATTTATAATTCTTTCAAAACTTGAAACCTAAGAAATCCTAAAACATCTTTTTGTATTTTCTTTTTGAATATTTCAAAGCAAATAAACTACCTCGAAATAAATCAAGATCTTACTACTGAGCTATTGAAACATTTTTTTGTCTTTTTCTAATAACTATAAAAGAAAGAGAACTTTGTACAAAAGAAAGCAAGATCTAACTATAAAATGTGTGCAAGGCAAACATATAAATGGATCAAATCAAACGAATCGAAAGACTCGATGAAGACTTGACTTACCAAATTTTTGCAAAAGAAAAACTTGAGGCTTGGAAACGAAATGAAAAGAAAACAGGGAAAAGAGACACTTGTGACGGAAAGGAAAACCTAAAAAGGGTGCCCCTAAGTATCAAAACCCTAAGAAACCCTAAGCCAAACAAAAGTAAGCAAGTGAACCAAGAATGACCTAAACAACACACAGACTCAACACCTGAAGACTAAGAGGCTTTGACTTACTTGAACAAACTGATAAAACAATCAGTAAGTGACTGAACCAAGCAACCTTTCGGAAGAAACCCTAAGGACTCAAACTCGATAGTCAAACCCTAAAGAAGGATGAGACCAAGTGAAAGCATGCAAAATGTTGCAATAGACAACAAAAAATCAAAGTGTAGGTCTGTAAGAATAGCGCACTAACTTCAAGAAAGGGCTCATAAGCGGCAAAGACACTTAAACAAAGGCTCAAACAAGAAAAAACAAGCTCAAAGAGATTGGAGAGGCTTACAAGACTCAACAAAGGCATAAAAGGTCTCTCGGGTCATTGAAGATAGCAAAGCAACAAGCTGGAACAACAACCAAAGCTTAAAAAGAAAACCCTAACAACAAAACAGGCCACTACATGAACATACCCTACTCTGCAGTGTTACAACCAGCGTACACCAAGACATGTACACTACTGAGCAATGCAAGGAGAGGCATACACTAGCCATAAAATGCTACTGTGTGTAGGGGAGACCAGCGCACATGCCTCAAAAGGTAAGAATCAGGCTTTGCAAACAAAAAACTGAGTTGAATCAAGCATACAGGAAATATAACACAAAGCTATAAGACCTCTCAGATAATCAAAAACTGAGAAAAGGGCTGGACGAAAACCAAAATTAAGTCTCTTAGAGCATAACAACCAAGCGGTTACTCCTCAGCGGAGTCTCCAGTCTGTTGTTCGAGATTTCTACCCTATAGTGAGGAGATGGACACTACCAACTGGGCGGGGTTGACAAGTAAACACATTGATTATACTGCATATGGTTATTGCAAAAGAAATGGATTGGGATTGAAGGACATACCTATTTTTTATGTTTGATCCTGGCTTTCACTTGGTCCTTCACTTGATCTCCCGCTCAACCTTCTGCTTGACGAACCTGCAATACAAGAGATGCCTTCCTCAACGTATCTTGACCATATAACATATGATGAAATGACAAAGCAATACAACATCAAATATAATCAAGAATTAAGCCAAATAGACATGCAATCCAATAGATATCATATTTGGGATAGGAAGGGTGTTTCGACCTATTTTTCGTCAAAGAAACATGAAATCAGTACAATATACCTGACATGTAGAGATGTTTCTGCAACTGAATCCTCGGCTCCTGCTCTTCATTCTGACTTTGAACTTTCCTCCAATGTAACAATACTTCAAGCCTTCTCTCAATATTTCATGAGCATTATGAGGATAATGATTGTATGAGTATATTGAGTAACCCCTCTCATGGATCCTCCTTGTATTTATGGGACAAGGTAGGCAGTTAAGATCAAGAGGTGGTTGGATTGGGAGGTTGGGGAAGTTGCAGAACCAACTTCAACTAATCCCAATTCGTCATTTAATATATTTTTTTATTTCATCTTAATATGTATGCGGGTTTCATACAACAAGAGTGGCATACAAGAAGCACCTTTTATGCTTTACAACATGCGTTTACAACTTTTTTGGAGGTGTACGCTGGTTGTCCTTGAGGAGAGTAGCATACAATACGTAAGTCTTGTGTACAGAGAGGGGCATACAGGTGGAAAAAACAAAATAAATTGTTAAATTATTAGGTGAGAAGTGTACTTCTGGCAACAAGTCATCTAACGAAATCATGCTCTTCAATCCTTTGTGTCCTTTTGTGTGATCTACAAGGCAAGGTGATCACGGGACGGAGAAGTGCAAATTTGACCTATAATAGTAGGGTGACTTGCTTACCATAAACTAATTGATAAGGACTCAAACCTGTTGTACTTATCCATGTTGTTCTATAGGCCCATAAGGCTTCAAGCAGCATATCAACCCAATCCCTTTGATGAAGTTGAACAGTCTCTGTAATCACAGATTCCAGAATTTTGTTTGTGCCTTCCACTTGCCCGTTGGCCTGAGGGTGATATGGTGAAGTTACCCTATGCTTAATATGGTACTTTGTTGTGAGGGCTTTGATAAGTTTAGATGTGAATTGTGATCCTCCATCAGTAACAATCTCCCTCAGAACTCCAAACCTTGTGAAAATATCTGCATATAGAAAGTCTAAAACTGCCTGCGCTGTTTCCCTTGGAAGTGCCTTCGCCTCCACCCATTTAGTTACATAATCTGTGCATACTAGGATGTATGATTTCTTCCTGGATGGAGGTTCTATAGGGACAAAAAAATATAATTCCCACTTCTCAAATGGTTCCACCACGAGCTAATTCTGAAGTGGCATTTCATTGGACTGTAGTGGTTGCCCCATCCTTTGGCAACTATCACAACTCTGGATATATTCCCGAGCATCTTTAAATATTGTGGGCCAATAATGTCCCAATTGTAAAATTTTGTTGGTTGTTCGTTTATCGGAAACTTTTCCTCCACATGGACCATCATGATAGGTTCTCAGAATTGGATAGATTTCATCTTCATGAACACAGTGACGGATCACCAAGTCCGGTCCTGTATAAAACGAATAGTCGTCAATCCATGAAAATATGTTGCTACGATGTACAATCCTTTTATTTTATTTTGATGTCATATGCCCTAGAATTCTTCCTGCAACCAAATAATTTGCTACATCTGGAAACCAAGGAACATTAGTAGAAATAGAAAACAAGTGTTCATCTAGGAAAGCATCATCCACTGGTTGAGATTCTTCATCAATAGTTATTCTTGAAAGAAAATCAGCAACCACATTAGTTTTACCAGGCCTGTCCATTATTGAAATGTCAAATTCCTGAAGCAACAGCAACCACCTAGTGACTCTGCCATTTGTGATGGGTTTATTCATGAGGTATTTGATAGTAGAGTGGTCAGTGTGGACAATCACAGGATACCCTGTAATGTAATGGCAAAATTTATTAATGGCATAGATGACAGCCATGAATTCTTTTTTGGTTACTGTATAATTAAGTTCGGCAGCAGTAAGATTTTTACTAATAAAATATATGGCATAGGGTTTCTAATCTTCCTGCTGGCCTAGGACTCCTCCTATGGTGGTATCAGAGGCATATGTAGAAATCAGGAAAGGCAGGGACCAATTTGGTCCACATAGGATAGGTGTTGTAGAGACTTTTTGTTTAAAGTTTCCCAGGCTAGTTGACAATCATTCATCCATTCAAACTGTTTATTTTTTGACATAAGCAGAACTAAGGGACTAGCAATCTTTGAAAATTTTTGAACAAATATTTTATAATAACCTGCATATCCAATAAAACTACATACCTCTTTTTGTGTGCATGGGATTGATAAATTACTGATCACCTGGATTTTTGTTGTGTCTACTTTGATGCCATCAGGAGATATGAGATGACCTAGAAAAACACCTTGAGTGAGCATCATTCTGCATTTCTCACTGCTAAGACAGAGATTCATTTCCTTGCATTGTGTAAGTACTTTGTCCAGATTATTCAAAGCTGCTGCAAAATATTCACCATGGGAGGTAAAATCATCCATAAAAACTTCCATAGTGTCATGAACAAGATCAGAAAAGATACTGAGAACAACCCGTTGAAATTTGGCAGGGGCATTGCATAATTCAAAAGGTAACACGCAATATGTGAAGGTACCCCATGGGCATGTGAATGTCATTTTCTCTTGATCTTCCGATGCTATCCTAATCTGGTTATACCCACTGAAGCCATCCAAAAAAGAGAAATACTTCCTTCTTGCTAGTGTGTCCAACACTTGATCGATCAAGGGTAACAGAAAATGGTCCTTATGCATAGCTTTGTTTAATTCCATGTAATCAACACAAATATGCCACTTCCCATTCTTCTTAGGAACTATAACCAGTGGGGACACCCACTTGCTATCGGAAACGGGATAAATAAAATTTGTAGCCAGCAACTTCTGAAGTTCTTCTTTAAACACCTCTCCAAGTGCCAGATTCATCCTGTGTTGGGGTTGCCTGATGAGTCTGGAATCATCCTTAGTATATATATGGTGTGTGCACAGGTCGGGGTGCAGACCTTTCATATCACTATAATTCTAGGTGTATGCAGACTTGTGTTTCCTTAATACCAAGGTAAGCTGGTATGTTTCCTGCTTCGAAAATGTAGAGCTAATCTTCAGGAGCTTGCCAAGTTCAATTTCCACTTCTGTAATTACAGACTCACCATTGGGTATAGCAGTACTATTAGATGATGTAGATGAACTTGGAATGCTTTCAATTTGTTGGGTAATGCAAACTGAATGAAAAAACTCTACGAAATCTCCCGAAGGACTAGAAGAAATGAATTGACTAAGAAGATCATCCTTAGTTAATTGTTTTGCTGCCAGCAATTGTTCAATCATGTGCAGTTGTAGGGTTTCATCTTCTTGCTCAATTTCCTCTTCATCTGGCCACGAAGGGAGTTCTGGTTGTATTATTGGCTTCACGGGAAAATACAAAGTGAGTTCCTTAACAACATTACCATGAGATATGTGCATGTTTCCTGACCGGCAGCCAATATAAGCATCCGTTGTGGCCAACCATGGTCGCCCCAAAATTAGGGGATAGCCTCCCAAGTTTGATTTCGTCTGTAGAACCATAAAATCCACCAGGTATTCCCATGAGTCGACTGAAATAACAAGATCTTCTATAATTCCCTCTAGTTTTACAGGAGATTGGTCAGCCAACTATAAAATAGTAGAAGTTTGCTAGAGGTTTGTAATGCCCAATCTATCCATTGTTTGTTTAGTGATGACATTAATAGCTACTCCCAGATCTATCAGTGTATTAGAGAGAGAAATGCCATTGATTTGCACTTTGACAACGGGGCTACCAGGGTCAGAGTACTTAGTAGTAAGACTGTTACCCATCATTAATTCATCCAAATCCCCTATCACATGGACAATTGGGGGGCGTTTTCTCTTTCTGCCTGGTATTTTCAAACATAACTCTCTGACAGCTTTGGAGTAAATGGGAATGTCTTTGATAGATTGAAATAGTGGAATTTTTACGCAAACATTTCGTGATTCTCCAAGGAGATCAAATACTGACTAAGGCATAAATTTATCTATGGTTAAGCACTCAGGATATGGTGGAGGTTGCTTTTTCTCTGTTTGGGGTGGTTTCCTGGGTGGGATGGGTGGGAGATTATCTTCGGATCGCACTGGTATCTCTTCGGATTGGACTGGTAATATTTTTGGTGTCTCTTCCTCTTCCTCCTCTATAATTATAGGAGGGGTGGTTTTATTAATTTGTCTGCCATAACATAATTGAATATCATGGAAGTCCACCATGGAGATGGAATAGGCTGGGTAATTGGGTATTTCAATAGCCATTATAGGTTTTCCAACCTTATTATTAGGGTTAGGAGCGGGTTGTGCAGGAAGGAGTGATTTTGGAGGTGGATTTTTCAATGGCAAGGTTAACTAAGGCTGTAGAAGAGGCTGTATTAATGGTTGTACTGGTGCAAACAGGAATTGAGGATTTTGGACTTGAGGAGCTAGATGTTGAATTTTTTGTTGATTCCCGAAATTTGAATTCCTCTAGTTTGATTTCCAAGGGTTATTTTGAAGGTAGGAATGTGCCCAAGTCTGTTGAGGCAAGGGTGGGTATGAAGGCTGAGAGTTTTTTTGTGACTTGATGGAACTTATTGCATGGGATCTAGTACTGTACCTGAAGGTCGGGGTTTCCATGGATGCTTTTGAGATATAAAACAAATTGGTTCTGCATCCGTCCCTTCTTCTTTGTATATAGCCTTGAGTCCTGGTAGCGAAGGGCATTCTTTCGTAGGATGTTCCATATCGCATAGGAGGTAGATTTCCACTTTGTCTAATAGGTAGTTCTTGATAGGGTGTCTCTTTATGCATTTAGGACAAAAGATAGCCAAAGTTGGATCTTCCTCTTCCTACCTTTTCTTCGCTTGAAGTGCATCTAAATGAGAACTCAAGGAACTGAGTATGTCGGTCTTGAAATCCTCCAAGAGGTTTCCAATATCCACCCTTGAAACTCCTTCTCTTGAGGTGTTGGTGGTCCTGTTTACTGTGTCCCTAATTCCTTTTCCCGATCTGGAAGCATTCATCGAATACCTTCTACAGAGGTCGCATATCTCCACATATTTTAGTAGGGATACATCCCCTGCACCCATCAAATTCAACAAATCAATGCAATCATCTCTGATCCCTCGTAGGAGCATAATTTTTAGTGTATCATCACTTAACCCATTCTATCTCAACCTTTGCAAATTATATTGGAATGTCTCCACATAGTCCTCTAGGTTCTCATCCTCATGCTGGGTCATTTTAAAAATGCCTTCTTTCCGATCCTTGTCATTGCAATATTCTTGATATTTATCCAAGAAGACCTTCTTCATTTGAGCCCAATTCGTTATACTGTCCCCTCCCAGCCCCATGAACCACCTCAGAGCCTGGATTTTCAATGTGGCTGGGAAAAGTTTGAGCTTCTAGTGATCTGTAATGTAATCATATGTAATATCCTGATTTTGACCCCATTGCATTAAAATGTAAATGATGTAATATTGTTGTAAAATCATGGTGAGGAGATCAAGGCCAAGGCCCCACCATTGATTTATTGATGCATATGGTTTATGTGCTAGCAAGGAACATTGGAATTGTAAATATGCATTTTAATCAAATACCCACAACTAGCTATGCAATGCAACAAGAGATGGGGGCATAATATTACAAGGAATTGGGAGGGAAATATTCAAACCCTTGAGCCAATGAATTCAAGCCAAGTGTCAATGAAAGAACCCATCAACCATCAACTACCCATGTTGACTTTGGTGCCCAATCATTCATTTCTCCCAAGAGTTGGGTGAAGTAGTTAATGCCTTGGGGATTGGGAAGGTATGGCTGTCCAAATTCGAGTATGGGCAAGCCACCCTCATGGAAAATCGTGTTTTTTCTTCTTGGGAAAGAAAACAACCATGATTGGCTCCCTAAGCCATTACCCATGAAGGAGTTTTGCCTCTCTCACGTTTTTCGAACTGCCTGGGCATCTTCCAGCCACGTTTTTCTGGTTTCTCTGGGTCTTCTAGCTGGGAAGAGGGTGTTTTTTTGTTGCAGGCTTGTTGGGAGCTGCCTAGGTGTTTTTCTCCACTGATTTCCAGTGTTTTCCTCCCTTTTGGCATTGCTGGGAACTCGTTTTTGTATTATATACCTGTTGGGAAGGAGAGAGCACGATTTGGGGGTTTGTAGAGACCATTGCAGCTCTTTGAATGCCCATGGACGTTTTCAGAAAATGAAATTGCCTTCTCAAGGTTGTTTTCCCCATTTCTCACTTTGTTTTTGGTTGCCCACGTTTTCCATTCATACCCAACACTTGGGATTTTGCTGTTATGTGTATCCATGCCCAGTTTATGAGTTTTCTGTGTGTAGGAGATTGTTGGGGTTGAAATGGGTTTCCATTGTTTTGGCTTGAGCTTGAGTGGAAGCATCCACAAATGAAGAGGATTCAGATTTAGCCTAATAAACCCAGCTGTGGACTGGCTTGGCTTAAATGCAAATTATTATTTGGCTGTGTATGAGCTTGAGAGTCCCCTTTTCCTTGTAGATATCATGCCCAGGTCGGGGGTGGTCTCTGAGTGTTGAAATAATACAAGCTGGGCAGAGACCTACGGTTGGGAGGAACATTGCAGCGACATAGCTAGTTGTGTGGGACAATTGCACAACAAAGATAAGTGTTTTCTATTTATGTGTTTTGCCTCTGCAGTGTTTACTTTAAATGACTGTTATTGATATATTGAATGCATATGAAATTATGTGTGTGGATGAGTTTATCTCTGCTGTGCATGTTTGTTGAATTTACATCTCTACACATGGGTTTTTAATTGTATGAATCTAATGAATGGGTTGAGTTAGTTTAAAAATCACCATAGATTGGCATCATGTTCCCTTACAAAAATTGGATAGGTGGGAGGGAATGTGACAGATTGGTATCAGAGCTTAAGGTTCAACACTACGGCTATTGGGCCCTTCATAGAGATATAAATCATTGTGTGTATATGTATGTAGTATTTGAAGTTAAAATGAATTAGAGAAACCTGAAGATCTCATAACTTCTATTTGATTAAGATGGGAAATCATTTCCATGATTGTTTTGGGGATTCTTGCAAAATTGCTTGCATTGATTTCATGCTATGAAAGTGAGGAAGGAGGGAGAAAATCCCTTTTTCAGGTTGAGTGCTTACTTACATTGTTTCTAATGTAGTAGCATTCTGTTTTTGCATTTGTTGATTTCCCCATGAAGAAGAGAAGGAGGCGCAACCTCTTTCCATCTTATATTATTTTGTTGCTTCGTTGTTTCATGCTTGACATGGAAGAGGTGCAATATTTCTTGAAATACTTTATGTTTTATGCGATTTTGATCTATAAGTAGCTCACCTCTGTAAGGAAACAAAGGACATATTTCAAGAAAAGAATTCTAACTGTCTTTGAAAATTTGCAAAAAAATTTCTAACTATTTTTGAAAATTTGAAAACTTTCTAAGTGTTTGCTGCTAAGGCTGCGACGGCAAAATTAACGTTAATTTTTGCGACGCGCGGTGGCAGAAATTTTAATGCTAAAATCTGCGATGTGCGCGGAAAAAGTAATGTTAAAAGCAGTGACACTGGCGGAAAATTTTAGGCTTAAAAGTTGCGATGGAGGCTTGCGCACGGTGGCGATTTTAGCCTTAAAACCTGCGACACGGTCGCAACGATAAAGGCTTGTGGGCGCAGAAGTTAAGGTTAACTTTGTGACACGGTCAGCGGTCGCAGGGTTAGCAGTCGGAGATTTTAACCTTATCTCTTGTGACACGGTCGGCGGAGAAGTTGGTAATTCTGCGCCAAAAGGAAGAGAAAATCTCAAAATTTTCTAATTGTTTCGAAATTTTGCCAAAGGGTTATGGTGACGAAAATTAGGCTAATTTTTTGCGCACGCGACGGTGAAAATTAGGCTAACTCTTGCGACTATGTTGGTAAGGATAATCCCAAAGGTGCCGCAACGGTCGGCGAAATAGTTTCTAACTCTGCGTCGAAGGGGAGCGGTCGATGGTCGCAAGGTTAGCTGTCGAAGCCAAAAGGAAGAGAAAATTCCAAAATTTTCTAAGTGTTTCGAAATTTTGTCGAAGGGTATGTCGGCGAAGTTAAGGTTAACTTTTGCGCATGGCGGTAGAATTTGCATTAATATCTGCGACGTCTGCGGTGAAGTTAAGGATAAATTTTGCACGCACGATGGAAAAATTAGCAATAAGAGCCATGCCACCCGTGGCAATTATAATCTTAACATCCGTGCCAACCGCAGCAATTTTAACCTCAATATCTGCGATGCAGTCGGAGGAGAGCTCAATAAGTCCGCCAAATGGGGAAAATGCAGCAGCTTTTCACTGAGATTTTCAGGTGCCAAAAATGGAAAATCACCATGAAAGTTATGCACCAGATTGCGCGAAATGGCAAGCCCCCTTGACCCCCGTCGTCCCCCGGAGACAATCGTTGAAAGTATGAAGTGCAGAAGTAGGAATTGCATAGAAATTTTGTGGAAATGCATTGCGGAAAAGCAATGGGAGCAGTAAGGAAACGCTGATGAAAGGGAAATCTCTCACCTTAAACCATTTATGTTTATAACATTATAATTGTATGCTTGGAAAATATCATGAATGTATGTTATACACGTGAATACATATATTGAATTTCTACTTTGTGAGAAGATCATAGCTAATAATTGCATGTTTGCATGGTAGAGAGCCCATGAAATTGGATCAGCTATGATGTGGAAGAGGAAATTCCATGCTACAATGAGGAATTGGAAGGGAGAATTCCTCCACTACCCTCTTGATATTGTATTTATAATTATGAAGTGGTCGTGCATATAAATTATGGCACAGGAATGTTGAAATGCAAGAGATTAGATAGATGATATGACTATGCACTAGTAGGCATATTAAGAAACATTGCACAGTGCATGTGAGATGTTTGTGCATGAATAGGACATTGCATATTGGTAAAATAGTGAGGTTTCACATATGCAATGAGCCAATTGAGATAATTATGGTGGTTGCTAATAATTAGTTGTGTCCACATTGGTTGTAGGAAAAATACAATCAAAACATGGCTAATGAATTTGATGATGTTGTTGCACGTGACCAACAACCTTATGAAGAGAGGATGGTGCAACAAGTTTGTGATCACGATATTGGCAAAAGGACTAAGTAGCCTTGGTAAGAGGCCAACTGACCAGGTAACATCAAGCGATGTTAGTAACAGCCATGCAGGTAATGGTTATTTGTGCTAAATTGCATGAATGTTGAAAGAGAATTTGGTGAGACTCCTTCAACTCGGATTAAACTATGTTGATTTAGTTTGCATATGGTATTGAGTGTCGAATGGGAATGTTAACCTACCGAGTATGGTGAGGTATTGGTAAGTGAAGGAAATGATCCTTACACCCTATAATTGCTTAGAAATCTCCATGCATTCATATGAAATTATGTCATGCCATGATGGTTGTGAACCAAAGCAAGTGAGGACTTATGGCCCTGTCATGGTAGTACATGGTTAGGCCATAATATGTTTGAATGCATAGTACTCATAAATTAACGCAGGGTTGCATTGAGGAGATGTGAATCAAAATATTATGTACAATCTTGTGGTTATACATTGAGTGATTGCACACTAAAAGATTATGTGAGTGATGTAAAAGTGCATGCATATGTATAGGTGCACATGTTGAGATGCATTGTGTGAATGCATGGTTGTGATATATATATATATATGATTCAATGCAGTTAGATAATAGATGAAATGGTGGACTATTGTTAATCCTGATACCATTTCATGAGCTGCTATGAATGCAGGGGAAAGACTGCATGAAGAAGGTGGACATGTGATGGGCTACCAGAGCACTCTGTTGGAAGGACATAATTGCATGGAATGTGAAGTAATGAGTATTTACAGTTTATTTAAATCGCATGGATAGTGTGACTGTGTCTTGCAATTTTATTGTGATAATGATGCATATATAGAAATGTATATATTTCATTGCATTTGAAATGTTAACAGCTGAAGATGTTTGAATTATTGAGTGTTATAATTCTAAGATCACTTTAGTGACTGTTGTAGCAATGAAAGGATTATATGCATAAAATACTCACAACATGTTTGGCTGATTGAAGTTTTAGATTCTAGGTAGAAAAGTCTTACGTATGGCAATGAAGATAAGTCCATAGTAGAGACCGGGATCTACCATGTGCAGAAGCCAAAGGTTATGAGAAGATTCTCATGGGTGTAACTTATGCATGAAACAAATCTAAAAATTTTATGGTTTATATATTTGTGAGAATAATCCCATGGTGGTAAATCTAATTTCTATAGGGAAACAGATTTACAAATTTCAGATTTGAGAATCACTTATATTTTCTAATCACTGTTTGGCGTATATAAAAATTGTGTCGGGAGGACATGTTGTAGATGGATGTTCATGTATGGTAGCAAGGGTGAAACCATAATGGACAGAGTGATACCACTTACGAGAGCCAAACAATATGAGGATAGCCTCATTACTAAACAAATCAATTTCTGTAGGAGACAGAATTGTCAATTCATGTTGAATTAATTATTAATGCTAATGATTGGTTATGGAACAATCATACTTGAAGATTATTGCTAAATGTTGCTGACTATTTGGATATTTGATAAATGTGCCAAGAAAACACATTGCAGGAAGACCAGGAGTGATGGCCTGCAAAAGCCAAACTAGATGGAAATACCCCATGCTTTGGAAATGGGTTTCAGGTGAAACACCATTGATAATATCTCAGCCAAACCGCATGTTGGTAAACCATGAGAGTGAGATGGTAAAGCTATGCCCAGAAGGCATGTGAGATACATCTGCAAAATGAATGAGTATTCTGTGACCCTAGACAAGAACATGCATGTCTAAATTATTAGGGTTAATATGCATAGCATGCTCTATCTTATTTATATCATTGCAGACTGCTTGAGTATGATTAGGGCATACATGGCGTACATCGGAAAGGGGGTGCACACCTTTTCTGGTGGTGGTTCATGATAGGGTTTTCAATATTGACTACACCCTAAGGGAATGGATGCATTCCTGGTGTTTCAATACTTGATAGTTAATGATATGGATTATGGTTACATAATTGAACATCAATACTGATGAGCTTGCTTATCCTTCTTGTGCTGTCATCCCACACAGATGCAGATTGATACTGCACATTAAGAGGCAAAGTGAAGAAGGGTATGCAAAAGGACTGTATAGGAATTGGTAACCTTTCTATGCTCACACGAAATATTACCAAAAGGGATGGACAAGCCCGAAGAACTGTGTAATAAGAAGAGGTATCATCCTTGTGTGAGTGGGGTCATGCTAACCTGCAGTCAAGAAAGTCACCTATAAAGTTCCTAAAAGGAACCACCGATTTGCACTAGAGAAGGAGTGACGTCCTTGTATGAATGAAGAGTTGGGTGTGTGAAGGGTTGTGGTGCAAGAAGGTGTGGTGACATTGGTGAAGGCATAAAATCTCTATGGGGATAGAAGTAGGAGGGAGAGTGCCAAGACTGACTGAAAACCCTAAGATGCCTATGGCTCCATAGTAGAGCCTTGACCTATAATGGTCAGGTGGAGCAGTTTCCTTCCATTGGTAGATGACCTAGACGAATGTGTTGGCTCTACAATGGAGAGGGCCAACCAGGTATGGGACTGGTCTGGCACCACCAAATGCTTGGTAAATCCAATCAGCATGAAGGTGTACTGGTGAAGCATTAACTACATCCAAGTCCATAGGTGATCCCAAGGCTTGCAAAGTGAAGCAGGATCCTGTGGACCAGAGGGGAAAATGCACAATACAGATAAGTATTCAGTTTCATTTATGTTTTGTTTGGAATAATGAAGATTTCAGGTATAAGTCTTCTAATAACTAAGCTGATACACTAATGTTTTTTTGTTGGAAACCTTGGTCATTGCAGGAAAGCAAGACCCTGAAAGCGCTATAAAATTACTGGTAAATCCAGATATTAAATGAGTGGGCAATATGAAATTATTGATAAATCCAGAGTAATTGGTTGGGAATTCACTACTTAATATTGTGAAACAGCGTGTATGTTGGCCCAATGCCCCTTAAAAATTGATAAAACCAGTCAGTGTACTAGCCTGGCATTGCCTATTCGAATGATTGTGGAGTAGCCTATGTGCTGGCCCAACATTCATAATTGTGTCCACGGGAAATGAAAGGCTCGTAAAGCAAAGAAGGATCCCGTGGAATAAAGTGAAGACATCCAATATAGATAAGTATTTGGTTATCTTGCAGCTTCTTGCTTATGAATATACGTGTGTATATGATTTGGTTATGACTTCTCAGACTCTTGTTTAGAGAAAAAACTTATGAAATAAACTAAACATGTGAATTGATTCAATGTTTGAGTATAGGTATTGTTGGAAGCAAGGACCAAGAAGGCATCATAGGGATGCATATGGACATATTACCATCCTAAAGAGCTCAATATGAGCAGTAATAAAAGATGGTGCTAGCATGAGTGAGTCCTAGCAACCAAAGGTTCTGTAAGCAGAATGGGAAGGGGTACCCAAGTTGAAAAGCATTAGACAAACCTTAGACACTAAGTGTCATAGCCAATAAAGGGAAATTCAAGCATTCACATTAAAGTGAAAGAGACTAAGGAGCATGAAACCACAGTGATGGCATAGCTTCGTAATAAAACAAGACTAAGAGAGAGAAACTCTTTCTCTTCTCTTTCCTTTTTATTGATGCATTTATAAAACAAAGAATTGTTGAATGCATGTCATGACTAGAAGAAGAATGTGTTTATTTGCTTGAATTAAATTGTGAATGCTAAAATAGTTATTTCACTGTGAAAGGATGAACATGAAAGAGATCATTTGTATGTTGGGAAACCATGAAAAAAATTTGGAAGTCACATGAGTGAAGCATGGACGTTCCATGTCAATTGGGAAATAATTGACTAATTTTAATGTTTATATTATGCTTGTCCTAACAAAGAGTTTCCATGATAAATTTCACAGGGAGAAATTGAAACAATTGGTTGCAGCCGACACAAGCAAGTGTTGCTAGTGAGAAAAGTGAAGAGCCAGTTGTGCGCATTGATGATAGCAACAGACCAAAAGCTATTGTTTTGGTTGAAAATCTTCCTCAAATAGTTGTCAGGACAACAAGAAAGATGGTAGTCATGAAAATTCCAGACTTGGAGATCAGCTGGAAGGTGAAAAAAAGGAAGGGATTCTTGTGGAGCAATACCCACCTGTAAAGATGGAAGATCAAAGCTAGCAGGAGCAGCTTGAGGAAGCCAAAGGACTTGATCCTAAAAGTTCAAAATAGAGATATGAACGCAGGATAGACCTGCCACATTTTGTGAATTTTGAGACATGTTTAAAGTGGGTATATATTCCTAAGTGTTGGAACACCAAGGACGTTTTTATTCCAAGGGGGAGGGGATTGTAATATCCCGATTTTGACCCCATTGCATTAAAATGTAAATGATGTAATATTGCTATAAAATTGTGGAGAGGAGCTCAAGGCCAAGGCCCTGCCTTCAATTTATTGATGCATATGGTTTACATGCTAGCCAAACACATTGGAATTGTAAATATGCATTTTAATAAAATACCCACAACTAGCTATGCAATGCAACAAGAGATGTGTTGTTGCAGCAACATCCCTTCCCAAAATTTTATAGATATTAGGGCCCCTCCATTTTATTTTCCTAAGAAAGTCTGGTTAAAAGGATTAAGCCTCCTTTGAAAATCTTTTGAACTTAGTTTTGTTTCAAGTGGGGAACCTGTTTTTAAAAGTTTGAAGTTTTTCTTCTAAGACAAAACTCAAAAATCTCTCCCATAATGGCGGAAGAACTCAGGATGTTCGCCCGCAATTACGGAAAGACTTAAATTTTCTCCCCGAAACAGCAGAAGCACTTACATATTCTTTGAACTTCGGCAGAACTCAAAGTTCTCTCCCGAAACGGCGGAAGCACTTGAAAATTTTCGCCGCAACGGGCGCCCTCTTACCAAGTTCCCAAGCCATCCCCTTTGTCGAAAAGACTTACCAAACTCCTTCGTCATTTGCGGAAGAACTTACCGAGTCTTTCCGCAATGGTGGATCAACTCAAGAAACTCCACCGCGATAAAATTTTGGGAGAATAATTTTTGGAAGAACTCACAAAGTCCTCCCAAAACATCGGGACAACTCACGAACTTGCGCCGCAAACTTTTTTTTAGCTCGACGGTTCCGGAAGAACTCGTCAAACCTTTCCGCAAAAGCGGAGCGTCTTTCCTTTCTTTCCCGCAATAAGCAAATTCTGCTACGTTCGAACTCCAAGTTCCCCCCCGCGTTTCGGAAGAAACTCATGAAGTCCGTCTGCAACAGCGGATGAGACTCATCTTTTTCTACCGATATTGATGGTCGCACATAAATGCCAAAAGGATGGAAGTGACCCCTTTGTATGGGTAATTAACCCCGTCATAGTTCCGCCACCTACCCAATTTATTGCCCACACATACCAATCTCAATATAAGGGTGGCGGGTTTTCTTTTGCACCATTGTGAGATTTTGATTCGGAGGACGTCATTCAAAGTTGCACGAATCGATTCACTCCAGCTTAGCTCATTTTCCACCAAGCCAATCCCATTTTCACCGTTATCTCACTACCAGGTAAGTGCTTCTACCAGTAATATTGTCTTATCTATGGGTCAAATCTTTTTCGGGTGTTTTTCATCTCATTACGTGACCTATGGGCACTTGTAGTAGACTATCCTAGATCTTTACAGCCGTTACAGCCCTATAGATTTCTCATTGCTGGTAGCTAGAAGTCATGACCAAGCCAAATTATTCTCTGTTGTCCCATTGTTAATTCAAACCTGCTCAGTCCCACCAGCCGTAGTGCCATTGCACGACTGCCCAAGCCAAGCCGATGCACTCAAACTGAGTTGTTACGCATTAAAGCGAGAGAAAGTGCTAGTCATAGCTAGCTAGGATGCTCAACCGGTCAGCTACTTGGCTTGGATACCAGTCATTAAAAAGCGGCCATGTTATTTTTTTTTGCTTCCTCATAAGGTTTATCAATCCTAGCCAGCCTGCCCTTCACGCGTTAACCATTAGAAGTGCCTATAATTTAGGGAATCCTATCTTCAAAGATGAGGAGGGAAATAAGTTTTATACATCACCTTTTTTCAAAAAAGTCTCAAAAGGTTCCTTCCTCACTTTGCCTCCCTAGAATGATCAAGTCTGATGACCATATTTTGTTTTCTTGGATAATCCATGTGTTGGTTTGCTTCCCCAGCATGTAGCCTTGTAATTTTGTTATATTTATCATCAGCATGCTAAATCTGTCTTGCTCTATGTTATGCTCTCATAATGATTTACAATTTTATATCCATTCACATATGGTTGCTGACAGGGACAAGCCATGATGCCAAAAGGTGGTACAAAGAAAGCTAAAATGATGGAGCCAGAGCCAGTGCAACCAAGGACTGAAACTCTTTTTCAAGATACAAAGTGCACCACTGGCATCCCTCCCAAGGTCCGGTGGGGAGATGTTTACCGGATGATCAGGGACCAAGATATCCCAGACGTGCTATTAGAAGAGGAGCAAATCTACCTCAACATCAGAACCTCTGGCATAGCCAAGGCTTCTACTTGCCCTGAATTATTCCCGTGCTTTGAAGTGATCGGGTGGATATTGGAACATGCCAACCCACAAACTATAGTGCTGTAGGACAGAAAGGGAGAGGCATTCGCTTCATTCCATCCATATTATATTGTGGCATCCTACAAATTATCACGTCCCCAGCAAGCACTAAACGATGAATGGTTGGGACAGATGAATAATCTCGAGATGGCTAAGAGGCTGTTAATCACAGGCAAACATCTAAGGAAGAGAGATAATGATGAATATGACATTCAGAGACTAAGACCTCCTTTTAGGTTAATTTCCCTAATGTTAAGAAGAATCTTCAGTATGCCCGATGGCACTGTATATAGGATACAATGGGCCCCCATAATCCACTTCATAGCATTCAAGGGAACTGTGTTTGATTGGGCTACCATCCTCTCAGATATTCTTGCATCCACTGCGGCCGTAGCTAGAGAAGGTTTGGCCTTAAAAAAGTCAAAGTTCTTCATGTCTTCGTACCTCATTGATTGCATCTTAGCAAAGGTCCCTTTCCCCAGGTTAGGTCACTCATGGGATCAAGCCAACACCCCGGTATACACTGCCTATAAAATAATGTGGGCTCAAAATTACAGAGAAAACTATAAGCACATCTGTGAAGAGTTCATCATGCCTCTGTATGAGAACATGTTAAATGAAGAGCCCAATTGCCTGTCAGAGAATGCCATGGAAGTCCTGGAGAATTATGGCGATTTCTACTTCTTAGAAGAGGGCACTTACATCAGGATGTTTGGAGGTACCAAGACACCATACATTTTGCCAAAGTATGCCACTGATTATGTAGTCCTAAAAGAAGCAGTCAGGCAAGTTTTCCTTGATGGAATAGGAGTGCTTAATAAGCAGCATAGGGCTTCCTTCCCTCCTTTTCCTTTTTGTATAGGAGCTTATAAATTCTCAGGAGTTGCAGCAGCCGAAGAGTTCATTCAGAAGTTGAAATCTTTTCACTTCGGTGAGGTAATATTCCATAGAAATGAAAGGCGGAGCAAGGTTGCCGAGCATTTCAAGGAGGTATATGCTCATTATGAGTATTCCCATTACTATGATTCCGAAGAAGAAGTGTTCAGAGAAATTAGCAACATGACTGAATTGCAGATTTGTCGTCACGGGAGTGGATCTAGCTCTAGCTCTGCCCCATCCCGAGAAGCCAGTCAGCAGAAAGAAAATGAAGCAACTGAGGCCCTGGCCCATGAAGAATGAAGATTGAAAGAAGAAGCTAGATTGCAGCAAGAAGAAGCGGAAGCAAGGTTACGAAGAGAAGAAGAGGAAGTAAGATTGCAGCAGGAGGCCGAAGAAGCAAGGCAGTAGAGGGAAGCAGAGGAAGCAATATTGTAGCGGGAAGCTCAGGAATAAGAGTAGAGGGAAGAAATTGAGAATCAGCAGCAAGGAAGGCTTAATGCCGAAGAAGAGCAAAATATTGAAGGGGAGCAAAATCCTGAAGGAGAACAAAATGCTGAGGGAGAAAATAACGCCAACGAAGATGCTCAGGAAAGTGGCTCTAGCACCCAAGATATGGAAATAGACTCCTTTCAAGTGGCACATACCCCACCTGCAGAAGCAAAAGTCCATATAAGAGACCTCCCGATTATCCCTTTCACCCCATCCGAAGATCATACTGTGTCCTGATGGGATAAATTTGTGTACTATAAGAAGAGGAAGGTTGTGGTCCTAAAATCGGAAGAGAGGATAAAGAGACTTTTCCAGGCAAACATTGTTACCCAGCGAGAAACCACGGTCATGCAGAATACAAACAAGGCTCCCATATCCATGGCATCCGCCGCTGTGTTGGCAGCAAAAGAAACAGAAGATAATGTGATTGACATGGTCAAAGAATTTGAGTCAACGAAGAGGAGAGCTCGCATGCTGCAACATATTGTGGCTAATGAGAAGGCTTATAGGTATCTTGTAGTAAACAAATATAATCGCCTGTATGTTGATCATAAGGAGTTGTCGGATAAGTATCGACATCTGGAAGAAGAAAAGGAGCACCTGGAAATCTAGATGATGGTTCTAGAAGTGGAAAATAATGATTCTGAAGCTAGAGTCTTTAACCTAGAAGTAGATAAGTAGGCAATGGTTGAGCAGTTAGAGCAAGCGGAAAATAGAGTGATAGATATGTCTCCCTTTCATGAGCAGTCTTGTGACATCTTAAGTCAAATGCATGCCACACAAGAACCGATAAATGAGGAGGTGTGCAAGCTCAATTCCATGTTGGTTAGGTTGAAAGAAGTCAATTCCGAAGCCATCAGGCTTAAAGGAAAATACACTCGGGTTAAAGCCAACATCCTGAGTTAGATGGAGTGGAGAGAAGGGAAGGTGGATTTCCCTAAACATCTCCCATTCAAATCTATGGATGATTTTAAGGAAGATATAGCCCTCATGGAGTTTTGTAGGAATTGTGGCATCAAGCTGATGGCTAAGATCCAAGGAACAATTGAGAAAGGTAACAGCTTGTATCAAAAGATCCATGAAGTACATGAAAAATGCAAGTTGATCTTTCCTCAGTCCCTCGATGAGTTTCCAAGCAAAGAGTAGCGTTTGTCAGACTTGAAGGAAGAACTGGGCATTCAAATAGAATATGTAAAGAAGATTGATGTGCTGGCCACCGATGATCTCCATCATTACATTGGGCTATCATCAGTATCATTTGCTTAAAGAGATCCACCAGGAAGCAATAGCAGGAATTCATGGTATTGAGATAGAGCTTGGTAAGCATGTGACTTCACAGAAGATCCTGCTCCCTTCACCAGCAAATGTGGTTATCAGGGACACTGGTATTTGGTTCAGTTATATTGCAGAGGAGGAGAAGAAGGCAGCAGCAGCAGTAGCAGTCAGCGCAGGCACATCATCCCTAGCAGAAGCGCCACCCCAAGGATGAACGCGCTAGTCAAAATACGTTGTTCTTATTTTGATTTATTTTTCCTTGTGGTTAAAGCGTAGAGTCACAAGGACAGCTGTCCTTTTCTATTATGAGAAAGAATTTCTATTTTAGGAAAAACGAATTGATATTTCTAGGAAAAGTCTTTAAAAGACAAGTGTAAAAAGCCAGATGGCAACCCAAGAGGCATTTTGTAAGCTTATAAATAGATGCATAGGTAATAGTGTAATGGACTTTTGGCAGGGAAAGGAATTTTATCAAGCTTGTATGAACTATTTTGCACTTGCTTCCAGAAAGTGAATTTGCCTAATATGAGCCTGGAGAGGACGCATTTTTCCTAGGAATGTGTGTATGATGTCTGTTGGATTCTTCTGGTGACATTTATATGTATTACAGTAAAATCTTTCTCTGTTGTTCGAATTATTTCTGTGCAACGAATGATTTTACTATTCTCCATGCAATAATGTTTCTCCTATATGAGTAATAGACTGCTTTCACATGTATTAAAAGCTATCTTTTATATTCTTCATCTCTTGCTGTAGATGTATCTTTATGATTTAATGGTTATCTGTTGATCTTCAAATGCTTCTTTCAGCACATTACTTATACTTATAGTTTTGCTCCTTGCAAGGATAGATTAGATTTATTTCAATCCTTTTAGACACAGATTTGTTTCAAGTTCTGCTAGATTAAGTTAGCTTAGGCACTTGCATATCATCTTAACCATAAAATAAAAAAATAACGATGGATCAGGCCATAACCAGTGCAGAAGAAAACAAATCCAAATCTAACGGTAGCTGGAACTGCTAACTGAACGGATTCCCCATACCAAACGATGGACAATCTAATTGGGATATTTTACCGAGGAGAATCCCTTTCTGCTTGATGCTGCGATCTTCGGGGCATCAACAAGATGGGGGCATGATATTACAAGGAATTGGAAGGGAAATATTCAAACCCTTGAGCCAATGAAGTCAAGCCAAGTGTCAATGAGAGAACCCATAAACCATCAACTACCCATGTTGACTTTGGTGCCCAATCATTCATTTCTCCCAAGAGTTGGGTGAAGTAGTTAATGCCTTGGGGATTGGGAAGGTATGGCTGTCCAAATTCGAGTATGGGCAAGCCACCCTCATGGAAAATCGTGTTTTTTCTTCTTGGGCAAGAAAACAGCTATGATTGGCTCCCTAAGCCATTACCCATGAAGGATTTTTGCCTCTCTCACGTTTTTGGGACTGCCTAGGTGTTTTCCAGCCATGTTTTTCTGGTTTCTCTGGGTCTTCTAGCTAGGAAGAGGGCGTTTTTGTGTTGCAGACCTGTTGGGAGCTGCTTGGGCGTTTTTCTCCACTGATTTCCAGTGTTTTCCTCCCTTTTGGCATTGTTGGGAACTCGTTTTTGTATTACATGCCTGTTGGGAAGGAGAGAGCACGATTTGGGGTTTGTAGAGACCATTGCGGCTCTTTGAATGCCCATGGACATTTTCTGAAATGAAATTTCCTTCTTAGGGTTGTTTTCCCCATTTCTCACTTTGTTTTTGGTTGCCCATGTTTTATATTCATACCCAACACTTGGGATTTTGTTGTTATGTGTATCCATGCCCAGTTTATGAGTTTTCTGTGTGTAGGAGATTGTTGGGGTTGAAATGGGTTTCCATTGTTTTGGTTTGAGCTTGAGTGGAAGCATCCACAAATGAAGAGGGTTCAGATTTAGCTTGATAAACCCAGCTATGGACTGGCGTGGCTTAAATGCAAATGATTATTTGGCTGTGTATGAACTTGAGAGTCCCCTTTTCCTTGTAGATATCATGCCCAACTCGGGGGTGGTCTCTGAGTGCTGAAATAATACAGGCTGGGCAGAGACCTACGGTTGGGAGGAACATTGCAGCGACATAGCTAGTTGTGTGGGACAATTGCAAAACAAAGATAAGTGTTTTCTATCTATATGTTTTTTCTCTGCAGTGTTTAATTTAAATGATTGTTATTGATATATTGAATGCATATGAAATTATGTGTGTGGATGAGTTTATCTCCGTCGTGCATTTGTACACATGGTTTTTAATTGTATGAATCTAATGAATGGGCTGAGTTAGTTTAAAAATCCCCATAGATTGGCATCATGTTCCCTTAAAGAAATTGGATAGATGGGAGGGAATCTGACATCATAGCTCCTGCAGAGGACATCGAATTCGAATAGGAATGTATTCGGGTCTTCACTTGCCATACCATGAAAATTGGGAAATGCCGAATGTGGAATATTCTTTATTTGGTTCGTAAGTGTAGATCCGGAATTTCGGATTGGAAATTCAAAAGTGACCGTTCCAGTACTTGATTCTCCATTTGTATTTCCTCTGTTTGTTTCCTCCCCACGGGGAATATGTTCTCCGTCGCCATCCATATTTACTTTAAAATATTCAAATGTAGTTGATCCAGATGACAACGGAGATTCATCAAACAATTTTTCCTCACCTGCTTGATTTTAACACCGAGTTGATTAGGAAACCCTTCTTTTTGAACAAACTCTTTTTCTTGAACAAATTTTGTCACTGATAGATTCTCATCAGCATGCGTTGGTAAGACCATTCCGTCGATGTGCATGGTAGAGTGATCAGGCCTTTCAGTCTCTTGCTTAGAACTGCTGATAGAAGGTGACCTACCTTGAACACGTCCTCCTCTTATTGCGCTTCCTGCATGGTTAGTACCTGGGGGGGTATCATATGCATAACAAGTCTACATGTACTATCTCTTACTCTACACATGAATACTTTGCATGTTCCAGGATCACAGGGAATTATGGCGGGCAATATTCTAATGAATTTGTCTATGTGTCTTACTTGTCCCTCCACTGAAATCACACCAAACTATTTCTAGAAAAACATATGTCACACACAATCCACTCAAAGAAAAGAAAACGAATCGCAACTAGAACCAAAATAATCAATTGAAACTACAATGTCCTTGGAAGCTCCCTGGCAACGGCGCCAAAATGATGAGCTCTTTTATTCCTTTTTAATTAAATCAAAATAGGAAGTTGTTCATAAATTATCAACCCACAACCACAAAGGCTTATGAGCTACCAAGCAAAATATATGCCAGACACTGCAACTTGGATGATCTTAACACAGAGGAAATCAAGGAATTACCGAATTGAAATTAGGATGCAATCTTTTGGTGAGTAGACTCCTAAGAAATTGCCAATTACAGAAATATTCTTGCAATTAAATCCAAGCACTTAACTATCAACTTCAAGAAATGTTCTGCTATGATATAATGTTCTTCTATGCTACGGAAAGTAATCAACAATTAACAACACTGTCATACTACATAAAGCAATTAATTTCTAAATCTAATTTAATAAACTGAGAAATTCCTAGGGAAACAATTCGATAAACCACAGCTGAAATGAATAGACTAATTAACTTCTATAATCTACCTCTACCCTTACGCTTTAACAGCAAAATTCCAATAATAACTTAATGCATCCATTCCCCGCAGGAGTAATTCGAATTCAACATTCATCATTCATCTATCCATCTGTAAATGTAATAGAAATGACAGTGCAATCCAATCGTACCACTAATTAAGAAATTCACACTCAGCTACGCTCAGCACACCAATTCTGAATATTAAATAATTAAATCAATCAACACTGCATCAACAATTAAATTTATTAACCTGAACACACATGCATAAAGGAAAGAAATCCTAGTTATAAAAACACTTGTTGCAGAAGGGGGCCCTGCCTCCGGCAACAGGGGCTGAACAGCCACTCAATCGCACGAACTTGATCAACACATTCAAATCAGGTAAACCCGAAATTCCCTATATAAAATTCTAATACAGTGTGTAATAGATCTTATGCAAATTGTGGCTAACCCTTCTGAAGAGTCCCCAATGTCTTTATACATCCATGCTCATGAGAGAAATATGAGAAATCGTATAGTTACAACAGGTTTCCAAATAAGGCCTATCTACGGATCTTAAAAGAGATATTTCAGGAGTCTGCATCATGGAAAGTGGATATGACCCTAGAGATATCGGAGTGGTCAACTATGAGTCATCATAGACTCAAAATACCGAATTAACTACAAAATCTCCAATCCTTGGATCGACTGCCTCATCATCTAAATGTTGGGTAGGTAACCACAATGATGTAGAGAAATACATCACTTTGATACCTTTTTGTAATAACTCTGGACTGAGATGCATATCGTCCTGCTTCCATAATCCTTCATTATACAACATGTAGGTAAAACAATACTAAAACTGAAAAACCACTTCTTTAGTAGGAAATAATGGCAACATAACTCTATCCAATCATAATCAATTGACAAATAACAAAGAGGACAAGATCAATCCTTACCGAGGCCAAAATGTGCAAAATGTAAGCAAGAGAGCCAGTGGTAATACAGTATTATGTCAAAAAAGAGTCATAAACAAGGTAGAATAAGGGAACAAAAAGGGTCATATGCACAGCCCATCAATACCTGATGTTGATAATAGTGAAGTTGAAAGTATTTCTCCCATGGTGACTTGTATCAAATCTGTCTTTACATACATTTTAGATATGATTTTGGTTCTATTGTTTCTTGGAGATAACATTCTTAGCTGGACTTATACTTTTTTACCAGTCCTTTTCGACATTTCGTTCGGTCACGGTAGGTGTATTCAAAACCTCTCATATAGATTTAGGCCTTCCCGTCGTTATGATAGGTTTGTTCGTCCTTGACAATATGCTGACAGTGACTTGGTCCTCCTTTATGACCAAGCTAAGGAACCCCTGGGGGAAGGCACTTTTAACCCAATGTGGCATGGTCCTTACATAGTGAGGCTTTTCCTTGAGAAAGGAGCCTACAAGTTAGAGGATTATGAGGGGAATGCCTTGAAGGAGCCTAGAAATGGGCTCTACCTCAAGCAGTATTATGCTTGAGCTTCTAGCTCGAGCTGATACGTTTGTATACTATTGTATACATTTTTTTGTACATAGTTTAGCTTTTTTTTTTTTTTTTCGGGTCTACTGATTCACTTCCGTTTGGTTGACAGATGTCACTGGAATCTCCAGTTTTATTAGGATTCGTGGATGGGGCTGGCCGTCATACGCAGATACTATATTCTACTGCGTGGGTTATTTACTTGCCCAACCACCAGGTTGTGTCTTTAGGAGGTGCTTGTCTCGGTCCTACATCCAACAATGTGGTTGAGTATAGTGTTGTTTTCGAGTTACTTCGTGATGCCATTTTGCATAGTATCCAGTCTTCATAATTCCTCCTGGATCCGCAACTAGTTGTGTCTCAGTTGAATGGCTAATACTATGTGAGGGATCCTACGTTACTAAGGAGGTTCTTAAGGGTAAGACTCTTGTAGCGTCATTTTGTTTTTATTACATACATTCATGTTCTGAGACGCTTTAATCATGTAACTGATGCATATGTTAATTATGTCCTAGATTGGCCTTTGTCACATCAATAAAAGAAGCACACAAATAAACATTCATTCATACATTTGTACATACACAATAGTAGAGCCGGAAAATCATAGTTTTTTCATTAATAATATGTCCAAAAGTGGTGTCATAATACAAACCTGGAGCTCGTAGCTCTCAAATATACAATCCGATACAAAAAATAGGACTCCATGGCATCTAAGCCCTATGGGGAGGCCTCGCTGCCTCGGTAGGATTTGTTTGAATATAATAGTGCACAGCATTGGCTATGCACAGAAGTAGTCGCACCCAGGTACCAGGTACTCCTACAGCATGTCTCTGCATCGCCTCCGGGAGATGCTCTACCCCTATGACCGATACCCTAGTAGTCATGCGGGTCAAGTTGACCCGTATCGTCTCTAAAGTGCACTTTGCTACTGCACCTACCACCTCTCCACCCCTGCCTCTATGACGATGTCGTGGGAAGCCCCATGGTCTTCGCGGATCAGCATCTGCAAGCAAACAGTCAACCATCAATATATGATACCACACCAAAAACATTTTTTCATTCAATTATAATAAAAAATACAAAAAAATAAATATTCCAAAAAGAGTAACTTGCTAATCTCTCTGAATGTGGCCCCTGGAGGGAGCGGCATGTCTCGGTCTCCTTGGTAGTCTATCCCCTCATATGGGTAGTCATCGATGGTGATGACCTATCGTCTCCACCAGTGGGAAAAATTCTCAGAATATGGCGAAGCCTGTCGGCCACCCCCTGTCGCGTCAATACTTCCACCCACTAGGTCTAGGCGGGATTTCAGAGACTATGCGGAGGGACTTCAACCATCGGACTCAAGCCCAACACTCTCTCAAAGAAAAATATGCATAAGATACTACCAAAATCGAACTTTTTGGCCTACCCTAGCTTGCACTCCATCGTTTGGGTCTTCATCGTGCCCAACAATGTTGAGCACCAATCATAGACCATTAGTCTCATGCACTCAATTGCGTATAATATCAAAGGCCTCGAGTCCTAATGAAGTGAAGCCGATCCTGTAATCCTCTCGAGGGTGAGGACTATGGTATTCATGCTTAGGCTTGCTATAGCCTCTATGGGTACCTGGATACCCACCTTCGAGGTGTCAGTGATATAGTACCTGTCAATGTAGTCACTGATAGTGATTCCTACCCCCACTCTTCGAGACCTAAGACTCACCACCTCCCCTCGGCGGGATAATCCAGTGATGAAATATATATATTCCACCTCCAATGGAAGTGGTTTCCCATCTAGATCAAAATGTTGTGCTTCTGCATCCCAATAGTTGACCAACTGAGTGAGCAATCGGTTTTGGGCTCTCAAACCCTTGATGCTCAAAATTTTTATAACCCACAAGATTTCAATGCTTGTTGGGTGGCCAAGTCTTCGCATACGTGCTAATCAACAATGTCATGTTCTCTCTCTCTCCATTATAGGACCATCCTGGAAGCAAAACCATGTATTTTTTAGTGCCCATGTGTTTAATTTATACCACTCACCGCATTGTACACGGGCTATTTTGTATACAGTCACGCATATACGCGATCAACGAATGCGTTGACCGTGCACAAAAATCCCTCCATGTGAACTGCATAGTTATAGCCCACATACAACGAACTATGGTTGTATCCCATGGAAAAAAAACATTTGACCATCTGAAATAAAAACCATGGAAATGAAGAGCAGAGTGAGAGCACCAACCTGATCCAAACAGCTCGTGATTCCAATGCCCGTAGCTCCCAGAATTAGCAACTAAAGATCGAGGATAAAAACTAACCAAAAGCACTATGGTGGGTGAAAAGTGAAAATGGATGGTAAAAGTAATTTCTTTTTACTATTTATAATTTTTGAAACCCACTTTCCTATAGTTTTTGTCATTTTTAAGCTATTTTGGACTAATATGTCATTGAAGAATGCCTTTTTGAGCAGATTTTCTAACGAGAGTGGATTTTTCAACCGTTTCGCGCCTTCGACAGATATTTTCTACACCTGACATATAGGTTAGGATGTCATTTCGCCTGCCTTTTTTCATTGACCTTATGACCACATTCATAAACCTTAGGTGCGACCTCCCTTTTTAACTGACACGGAACCTCTATGTTGCTTTAGAAGTGTCGTTATTTGGCAGTAGAGCTTGTCCGACCATGGGTGCCCTAGTTAGATCCTTTTATGCCTTTTGGAGCCCATGCCATCGTTTCTCCTTAGTATTGGGAGTCCTTTGTAGTGACGCCATGACATTGTGAGTCCTTCATTTTATTCTGGCCATCTCCCATGAGGACTCCCCATTTATGTTGAGTTGTGATTGCATTTTATCATCCTGCTTGCCTTTGAGCCTTGTGTCGACTACCGCTTTTTCATAGTTATTATCCATGTGCCTGAGAACTTTACCTTCCGAGCCAAGCAAAGCCTTCAATTATCTTTCGCAGCTTGATGACCCTTTACCTTGAGTGAACACCCCCCCAAGTGTCCACATCTTGAACATGCTTCCTTTCATTGATCATAGGTATGTTCCATTGCTTGGAACTAGTTTGCTTGCACTTGACACTCGTTCCCTCACTTGTTGTACTATAAGCAATTTTATTCTTTTTCAATCTTTCATAATATGAAAAAGACCAAAAAAATCATATAACTAAAAAATCCGGATGGGAAAATATTTACTACCTCTTATTGGCAGTTGTCGTGTCGCCTTTGAACAGAGCATTCATTTCCACTCCATCCATCATGAGTCGGGACATTAGTAGGACCTTAGGAGCTGTACTCGTTTCTCAGATATTACTCCACCGGTTGGTTAAGCTTCCAGTCATTATGGAGCCTTTTCTGATGCCTCCTACGCCGCAAAGTATCATTGTCATCTAGTACTTGAGTCTATGCTGCCTGAGTCTATCCATCTACTCATGCTCTTGTTCAAAGGAAGTATTGAAACGAGAGTCGGCCACTCCTCATATCTCTTGACTATTGCATGTCAGCCATCCCATACAGTTTGATCTATTAGTTCGACTTCTTCCAAATATTTCAGTGTAACTGTTACCACAATGATGTAGAGAAATACATCACTTTGATACCTTTGTATTATAGCTCTAGACTGAGATGCATATCATCTTGCTTCCATAATCCTTCATTATACAACATGTAGGTAAAACGATACTGAACCTGAAATAGCACTTATTTAGTAGGAAATAATAGCAACATAACTCTATCCAATCATAAGCAATTGACAAATAACAAAGAGGACAAGATCAATCCTTACCAAGGCCAAAATGTGCAAAATGTAAGCAAGAGAGCCGGTGGTAATACAGGATTATGTCAAAATAGAGTCATAAACAAGGTAGAATAAGGGAACAAAAAGGGTTATATGCACAGCCCGTCAATACCCAATGTGGCATGGTCCTTACATAGTGAGGCGTGTCCTTGAGAAAGGAGCCTATGAGTTATAGGATTATGAGGGGAACGCCTTGAATTAGGAGCCTAGAAATGGGCTCTACCTCAAGCGGTATTATGCTTGAGCATCTAGCTCGAGCTGATACATTTGTATACTATTGTATAGATTTTTCTGTACATAGTTTATCTTTCTTTTGTTTTTTCGGGTCTACTGATTCACTTCCGTTTGGTTGACAAATGTCAGTGGAATCTCCAATTTTATTGGGATTTGTGGATGGGGCTAGCCGTCATACGCAGAGACTATATTCTACTGCGTGGGTTATTTACTTGCCCGACCATCAGGTTGTGTCTTTAGGAGGTGCTTGTCTCAGTCCTACATCCAACAATGTGGTTGAGTATAGTGTTGTTGTCGAGTTACTTCGTGACGCCATTTCACATGGTATCCAATCTTTATAATTCCTCCTGGATTCGCAACTAGTTGTGTCTCAGTTGAATGGCCAGTACCGTGTGAGGGATCCTACATTACTAAGGAGGTTCTTAAGGGTAAGACTCTTGTAGTGTCATTTTGTTTTGATTACATACATTCATGTTTTGAGACGCTTTAATCACGTAACTGATGCATATGCTAATTATGTCCTAGATTGGAATTTGTCACATCAATAAAAGAAGCACACAAATAAACATTCATTCATACATTTGTACATACACAATAGTAGAGCCGGAAAATCATAGTTTTTTCATTAATAATATGTCCAAAAGTGGTGTCATAATCCAAACCTGGAGCTCGTAGCTCTCAAATATACATTTCGATACAAAAAATAGGACTCCATGGCATCTAAGCCGTATGGGGAGGCCTCACTACCTCGGCAGGATGTGTTTGAATATAATAGTGCACAGCATTGGCTATGCGCCGAAGTAGTCGCACCCAGGTACCAGGTACTCATACAGCATGTCTCTGCATCTCCACTGGGAGATGCTCTACCTCAATGATCGGTACCCTAGAATTCATGCGGGTCAAGTTGTTCCATACCATCTCTAAAGTGTGCTTTGCTGCTGCACCTACCACCTCTCCACCCTTGCCTCTACGACAATGTCATGGGAAGCCCCGTGGTCTTCGTAGACCAGCATCTGCGAGAAAATAGTCAACCATCAATATATGATACCACACCAAAAACATGTTTTCATTCACTTATAATCAAAAATACAAAAAAAATAAATATTCCAAAAAGATTAACTTACCAATCTCTCTGAATGTGGCCCCTGGAGGGAGCGGCATGTCTCAGGCTCCTCGGTAGTCTATCCCCTCATATGGGTAGTCATCAATGGCGATGACCTATCGTCTCCACCAGTGGGAAAATTTCTCAGAATATGGTGAAGCCTGTCGGCCAACCCCCTGCGCGTCAATACTTCCGCCCATTGGGTATGGGCGGGATATCAGAGACTATGCGGAGGGACTTCAACCGTCGGACTCAAGCTCGACACTATCTCAAAGGAAAATATGTATAAGATACTACCAAAACTGAATTTTTTGGCCCGCTCTAGCTTGCACTCCGTTGGTTGGGTCTTCATAGTGCCCAACAATGTTGAGCACCAATCATACACCATTAGTCTCATGCACTCAGCTGCGTAGAATATCAAAGGCCTCGAATCCTGATGAAGTGAAGTCGATCCTGTAATCCTCCCAAGGGTGAGGACTATGATATTCATGCTTAGTCTTGCTATATCCTCTATGGGTACCTGGATACCCACATTCTAGGTGTCAGTGATATAGTACCTGTCAATGTAGTCACTAATAGTGATTCCTACCCCCACGCTTCGAGACCTAAGACTCACCACCTCCCCTCGGCAGGACAATCCAGTGATGAAATATATATATTCCACCTCCAATGGAAGTGGTTTCCCATCTAGATCAAAATGTTGTGCTTCTGCATCCCAATAGTTGACCAACTGAGTGAGCAATCGGTTTTGGTCCCTCAAACCTCCGATGCTCCAAAATTTGTATAACCCACAAGATTTCAATGCTTGTTGGGCAGCCAAGTCTTCGCGCTCGTGCTAATCAACAATGTCATGTTCTCTCTCTCTCCATTATAGGACCATCCTGGAAGCAAAACCATGTATTTTTTAGTTCCCATGTGTTTAATTTATACCACTCACCGCGCTGTACGCGGGCTATTTTGTATACAGCTGCGCATATACGCGATCAACGAATGCGTTGACCACACACAAAAATCCCTCCACGCGAACTGCATAGTTATAGCCCGTGTACAGTGAACTATGGGTGTATCCCATGGCAAAAAATAAAAATTTGACCATTAAAAATTGAAATAAAAACCATGGAAATGAAGAGCAGAGTGAGAGCACCAACCTAATCCAAACGGCTCGTGATTCTGACACCCATAGCTCCCAGAATCAGCAACTGAAGATGGAGGGTAAAAACTAACCAGAAGCACTCTGGTGGGTGAAAAGTCAAAATGGATGGTAAAAGTAATTTCTTTTTACTATTTGTAATTTTTTAAACCCACTTTCCTATAGTTTTTGCCATTTTTGAGCTATTTTGGACTAATATGTCATTGAAGAATTCCTTTTTGAGCAGTTTTTCTGACGAGAGTGGATTTTTCAACCGTTTTGCGCCTTCGACAGGTATTTTCTACACCTGACATATAGGTTAGGATGTCATTTCGCCTACATTTTTTCATTGACCTTATGACCACATTCATAAACCTTAGGTGCGACCCCACTTTTTAACCGGCATGGAACCTCTACGCACTTTAGAAGTGTCGTTATTTGGCGATAGAGCTTGTCCGACCATGGGTGCCCTAGTTAGATCCTTTTATGCCTTTTGGAGCCCATGTCACTATTTCTCCTTAGGATTGGGAGTCCTTTGTAGTGACGCCATGACATTGTGAGTTCTTCATTTTATTCTGGCCATCTCCCATGAGGAGTCCCCATTTTTTTCGAGTTGTGATTGCATTTCATCATCCTGCTTGCCTTTGATCCTTGTGTCAGCTCCTGCTTTTTCACATTTATTAGCCATGTTCCTGATAAATTTACCTTCCGAGCCAAGTACAGCCTTCAATTATATTTCGCAGCTTGATGACCCTTTACCTTGACCGAACACTCCCCTTAGTGTTCACATCTTGCACATGCTTCCTTGCATTGATCATAGGTATGTTCCACTGCTTGGAACTAGTTTGCTTGACCTTGACACTCATTCCCTCACTTGTTGTACTATAAGCAATTTTATTCTTTTTCAATCTTTCATAATATGAAAAAGACCAAAAAAATCATATAACTGAAAAATCCGGATGGGAAAATATTTACTACCTCTTGTTGGTAGTTTTCGTGTCACCTTTGAACAGAGCATTCATTTCCACTCCATCCATCATGAGTCGGGACATTAGTAGGACCTTAGGAGCTGTACTCGTTTCTCAGGTCTTACTTCACCAGCTAGTTAAGCTTCCAGTCATTATGGAGCCTTTTCCGATGCCTCCTACGGCGCAAAGTATTATTATCATCTAGTACTTGAGTCTATGTTGCCTGAGTCTATCCATCTGCTCATGCTCTTGTTCAAAGGAATTATTGAAACTAGATTCAGCCACTCCTCATATATCTTGACTATTTCATGTCAGCCATCCCATACAGTTTGATCTGTTAGTTCGACTTCTTCCAAATATTTCAGCGTAACTGTTACCTCGTGCTGGTTGATGGGGGATCCATTAATGCCCTCCTTCCAATGAGTTTCATTCCGTCTGCTCCAACTCATTTATTCTTGAATCGAGGCTTAGAGTCCATTGAGTACCTTGAGTGCAGTCATTAGTGGTAGGTTCTCTCGCCATTGACAGTTTTGGGAATTCATTAATGTCCCCTGATTTATGGATTCATCATATTGTTCGACCTCAACAACCCTATTCACACTTGGTGATTGTACTCCGTGCCATGATTCCCATTTTCATTCTTGATGGGTTATTCACGTCTGTTAATGGTATAAATCATTGACCGGTAATCAGACAATGCCACATCAGGTTTGAAATCAACACCTTTATTCGCTTGATAGGGCATGCACCACAGATGATTTGTGTAGAAGACCCCAGACTTCAGTGGCATTCAGTATGCTACTGGTGATCATGATTATGCTTATGAGAGATCAGTCTCATACATCAACATTTTGTACCTTCAGTTTGCATTAGTTGTTTCCTCTTTAGCAGAAGACCATATCTTACTGGGTCATGGATATGACCACTTACGACATGTATTCACTATATACTGCCTATTCATGGCCATTGTATCAGATTTCTATGTATGGCACACTTCTCTACCCTACGTTGTAGGTAGCCTTAGATTTGATATGTCCTGCCTCAGTTAACCTCGGACCAAAGATTCAATCATCACCCTTAACTAACACATTGATTCATAAACATAAGAAAGTTTAAAGGAAGTCTATGGGCTTGAGCCTAATATTTAAACTTCTTTCCTTGTTGTGATGAGGATAATCAATCAATGACTAAGTTGTAATAATGTAATACTCAATGATTACTTTGACATATTAGTTATCAATTAAAGAATTTGTTTTCTTAGGTTGAATAAGAATACTTATGGGCATGGATACTAGCTAGATGCAACAAATATGCTTCAATAGGAATGAAATATAAAATTTTGTAAATCAGCAACTTAGATAAGCAATAGACCAAAAGAAAAGAAACGTGTTAACACAATTGAGATGTGACAAAAGAAAGCAATGGATCAGACTTTATAGTACCAATGTTGGTCACTTCTGCATCATGTTGTTTTAACCCTATATCAATATGTGAAGTTTTTTGTCCAATCTCACCTATAGTTTGAAGCTTCCTGGTATAATTTTCCTTCACAGTCATCCTATGGTTGTCCCATGGCCTGGTTTCCATCCAGTGCTCTAACCAGCTCCATCCCCAGTGAGGCTTGTCAGGATCAATCTCCATCAACATGGTCTGGACTGATTTTGGAGGATTTTTCCATAGCTGCAAACATACAAGATTTTCCAAAATGTGTCAAACAGATTGTTGAATTCAGCATATTAGCAGTTTAAAATAGCAGTTAAACACATACATGATGAGAAAATGCATAGGCCAATTCCCTCTCTCGCTTAATAGAAGCTTCTATTCTAGTTTGCAGTCTAGCCTCGATTTCTTCCTTGGTTAGCAGGATGTTGTCCCATTCTTGTTGATGATCAACTTCAGACTGTCCACAAACAGCACCACAAATGGAAATCTTTTATTCTTTGACAAATGAAAAGGATGAAATTGGCCAACAAGAAGGAAGCAAAGGAACATACATTATTTTCATTGAAACCAACTGAATTGATTTAAGAGAAGAACCACAGATACACAAAACATGTTTCTTTTGTCGGACTGAAACAATGTGTACTTTTAATAGGAGACTATTCAATGGAAAAAAAAAGGGAAAATATAAAATAATGAAGCTGCAACATAACTTGTTTGCCAAAAAATGCAATAATGCAGGTATAAATCACCAGGACTACAAATTTTCATTCTTGTTCTATAAAGACTATGAGATTCGATCCATTTCTCTAGCCAGGAATGGGAATTCCTATATAATATAATTTATGAGTTTATAAGTATGTTATAATACAAACCCCCAAAAATTGGAAATAGCACATCAAAAGATCAAACAGACTCTACTCAATAGAACTTAGTAGTGTTTATAAGCAAATGTAATTCTAACCGTTGACACCTCTGATGCATAGATGTCAAGGTATGTGTTAGCAATTTTCTGCTTATCTTTGTCCTAGGATAATTCTATTGTAGTAAGGCAGGATTCCCATCCTTCTACCCATCACCTGCACATGAGAGTTTCTGCAATAGGTAGACAGTACACTTTAGGCACAAGTGCTTACAAGAGAAACTAACCAACATGTTGTTGGGTCTTGGCTTATTCATTTAGTGGCGTGCAGGCTTATGTACAATTGTTGTTTCAGAAATCTTGGTAATTTGACCCAGTAGCTATACAGGGCAGAAACAGAATCCCTAGCAATGGGGCACAAGTGCAGAAAATTTAGATGGTATTTATATGTATAATATTCACTTTGCATTAATAGATATATTGAGTATCTATGTAGGTTATTTGCTGATAAACTAGATTAGGTTTGTTTTCAAATGGTATAGCACAAGGTAACTTAAATTAGGTCGCAAATGCCAAAAAGAAAAAACCTAAACTACACTCTATTAGGCCTTAAAGGAAGGAATCAAGTGGCCTTAAAGGTTACAATAAGGAAACAAAAAGCCTGCCCAAAGACATGGGATCTGGCTTACATTAGATGTCCTGTCCTTCAATTCTTTTTCATATTTCTGCTGAAGGTGGTGTTGAAGAGCCTGATTTTCCTCAAACATGTGAATCCTACTGGAGCTGATTTGTGAATGCACTCTAGCAAGTGCTTGCATGCAGCGCATAGTATTTGTTGCTTGAAGCCGCACACTTTGGCCCTGCACCAACGCTTGCAGTATCATGAGACCCTAAGAGTGTGGAAATTTCTCCTAACTTGCATGGAATAGATGAGCCTATTATTAAAATAAATAATTTAAGCTATGAAAACATTGTGAAATCCCTCTTCTTATTTAAAGCTACCATAATGGAAAAAGAGATTGCACCAGATAGCCCCGAAATGCAGTCTGAATTTTGATGGATGCACATTCTTCAGGGGAATTGGAAGAATAATATGACTCTGTAAGATGCACAACCTTGTAAATAGCATGAGTAGCTGCAGCAGTAGCTACTGTTGCAACTACCACTGCAGATGCATGACTACTTTGTTCCTCTTTGGCCTCGACCAATGGTTTCTCATGTTCATTTTGTATCTATTGGCCTACCCCCAATGGTTTGTTTACCCTGACATCTTCCTTTTGGGTGGCAGCTTCATGATGTCTAAAGCTTCCAAAACAACATCCAACCATCTTCTGCCCCTGCTTTTTCTGAGACATAACAACCCATATTCAAGTTTAGGAATCAACTTCTTTAAAAATAAAAAAATAAAATACTAAACAAAAACAGACAGAAACATGTTTACTGCATGGGATTTATGTTTAGCACAGAATGCCTATTTCAAGGCACTGAAACAAGATCCCTTCTTATCCATTCCCAAACCATCACTCTTCATCAAATCTACAGAACAACAGAAATCAATTTGGATTTATAATTAATATTGGCTTTCCCAAGAACCCACCTTTGGGGATTGTATTACTATAAAATCATAATGGAGACAAACTTCATCATACAATATCATCCACTTTCACACTAATTGCAGAACCAGAAATCCATGCGATATGATCCTTGTATCCTTAATCAGGTTAAGAGAAATTTACTCATAGAAAGGATTATAGACTTTTAGTACTCAATAGAGAACAAACTCTGAAATTCATGTCTATAATCCGCATTCATACAAAAACAAGGCCTGCTGTACAGGAAAAGCAGGAACAAGAAATGCTGGAACTGACAAGAATTACATGAATAAAAAAGCACCATTGTACTTGTATGCAGAAGCAGATTCTGACCACGACAGTATGACATGAATAGGTTTCAACTGTCAACCAATATACACATGACAAAACAAATGAATATTTACATAACACGCATACATAATGACCAGCAATGGTCTATGGGGTGTGAGAATTGATAGTTGTCTCAATGTTTCAATACCCAATTCATGGTCTGTCCTATATACAAATTCCCCAATTTGATTTATCTGTATAGAACCCTAACCCTAACTAATATTTAATCATTTGTTGAACCCAGATGCATATAACAAAACAAATTAAAGCTACCAATGATCATCATGAAGGAATACAGAGTTTTATATCATGGGGAAATTGAAAAGAACCGATACCTCTGATATGCTTGCTACTGAGAGGCCTGGTGGACAGGGAAATTAATCAAAATACAATATTGGTATCTCTCCTTCTCCAAGTATTCCTTTTGCATCCCAACTCCTCTTGGTCTCCGAGTTTTGCTAGGTCAATGAATGATAAAAGATGTGAACCTCCACTCTTCATTTCCCCCGCATTTCTGTTCTGCAAATCATGTTCAACAACAACTTTGAAGTGGGTCAGTGTTGACTTTCAAATCAATCTATTTATGGTTCCCTCATGCCTCACACCACTCAACTTGGTTGAGTAGTCATTTGAGAATAATGCACCTTCTGGTCAATAAATCATTTTCCCATTTGATTTCTTCAATTGTTTCTTTCCTAACTTAGCCTATCTCTTCTAATGAATTAAGTACAAAGGTTTATAGGAGTTCCATCATTGCAAACTATATGGGGAGGTGGATACAGTGGCTACTACGGAAAATAAAATGAGTGCAGGAAGTTGGGATGGGGAAGGAGCTTCGAGTCTAGGATACTCACGGGAAAAAGAAGGTCAAGGTGGGGAAGGTGTTATAATTTTGAGAACCACTATGGGATCTTAAATTTGAAGCTAAGTTATTTCATGGAAATCATATTTATGACACTATGAAATTATTATAATAATGTACTATTATTATGATAAGGGTGTTTGATTGGATAGTTGAATGGAATGGTGATAATTTATTTTTATAAAATTCAATGCTTAGTTTTATAAAATAGTCTAGATTGTAGATGTTATGATTGTTAAATTTAATTAAACAAAGTGCTTATTTTAAAGTGTGGCATTGTATTTTATAAGTGATATAGGTTTAATCTTCTAACAATAACAATAAAATACTTCAATTCTTCATAAATAATAGATATTTAATATTATTTTTAAAATTATTTTATTATAATATTCAATAAGCAATGTTTTAAAATATTTTTGTTGTTAGCTAGTTTGGTTAGAATATTTAGTTTTCACCTAGGTGACTTTGGTTCAAATTTCGGTAAAGAAAAGTAGCAATTTCTTTATTTGGGTTTAGGGCTTAGGCCCGTAGGTGGATTGGAAAAGCCACCGTTCTTTGATCGTTTAGGACTCCAGTAGGTCTCAGTTTCAAGTCCAAATGCTAACAAATTGACTCAAATGTGCTAGTTGAGGTTTTTTCAACAAGGTGGTCGGATGTTGAACACAGCAAGAGGACCCTGGATTTGTTGAGGGATTAAAAACTCAAACAAATATCCATATAGTTGGAAATACATGTTTGATGATACACGAAGAACATGGAAGACATGATTGCTACTTTCCATGGCATACATTTTGGATAGTCGCGTGTATACAACAATCAAGTTTTTTAATTTATTCCCCGATAAGTCATGAGGAAGACTTACTCGTTTGTCAACAAGATATAGGTTAGGGTGACTCCTTCCCATGGCTATTGGGAGTGGAGCTTTGAACTTGACCAAGTTTTACAACAGGGCAACGGGGCTCTATGATGAAGGAGCAATAATCTAGTTCACTATTTGAGCAATAAATGTTGAATTCTAGGCACTCAGAAGCTTTCTTGAAGTCCTAGATCCTCTACTATTATCATATCATCCTTCAACAAATCATAGAAACCCAAGTAAAATTCCACTATTCAAAATTTGGACCAGGATTTTTTTACTTCTTGAAAGAGTTCAGAATTGTTTTAAGTCTACTAATTTCTTCCTCTTATCTCCTTCAATTCATTTTGTCTCTCCTTTGAATTTCTTCTTGCCCACTCACCCACTTATTTTCACATTTTTTCAAATTCTCAGGAAAATTAAAACATTGTTGTCTCACATGAGCTCGGGTCATATTTCCTCCATGTTTTAACTACTAACTGAAAAGGCAACTTCCTTGTTTTTTTAGATTATCCTTATAGGTCTATGACTCTATAGGAGCAACAATGCAACATTTATAGGAGCTCTCCTCGTTATCCACATAACTCCCTCCAGTAGCATTTGCAGTTTGCATTTCAACATTGTGAAGTTGGATGTGCTCTGTACATGGTCACACTCCCAAATAGACCGAGTTGATCATACTTGCAGGTGCTTGGAACTACCTGCAATGCCTGGAACATGCTAAAAACCAAACTAATCAATTGAAAAAAAATCAGAGACAACACTCCAATGACTTGAGCACTCAAGGAATCACAGTCAATAACTGCTCATAAGTCTGTATCATTATCACGGATTGAAAGCTTCTGAGTGAAGTCTGGTCAGCATACCTATAGTCATTAGGTTTTAAATGAAAACCTAGATACTTGATTCCTTTCTCCAAGGATGCTAGAGTATAAATGGTGATTTGAGAAATTTGTCTTTCCATTTTTTCCTTAAACCCATTGAAGAGAATAGAGGACTTGTGGATGTTTACTTTATCCCAGTCGCTTTGCAGTACAGGTCCCAAATATCCTTGTATTTCTGTACCAAATATCATTACATGATCTATGAATAATCATGTAACAAGAGCTTCGCTAACAAGAGTTTGGGGTTAAATATGTGCCCATAATTACTTCAACTTGGAAGAGATGAGATTTCATCATGAAAAGAGCTCATAAAGCTGCCTAGAATGACTTAAATCGCACCCATACATGGTTTTTAGGGTCTGAAATTAACTCATATTTGCTCTTTTAGTTATGTTTACACCATTTTTGTGGAGAGAAATCACCCAGAATTCATAATATTGTTGTAAGCTACTGATTCGGAGATTAAAACAACCCTTATTCGTGCCCAGAATGAAGGATTGAGGTTGTTGGAGTGCCCAAGTCTGCTCTTCGTGTCCATATCCATGCCCATAATTGTTTCTTAATGCCATTTCAACCCTCAAATTCAACCCATCATTCCTCCAAACCTGTTGTTGGTGGTTGTTAATCACTTTTCATCGGGTTGTTCATGCCCAGAATTGTCTTTTAACCCTCCAATTCGACCCAGTTTTAGAGATAGGCCTGTTTGGTAGTGGAAAGGTGCACAGGGATGACTGATTCACAATTTTTCTTGCCACATATTCACTCAGCACAAGAATTGAAATATCACCAAATAAATCTCAGCAATCATAGCGATGGAGTCAATTGGGATAGGGGATATGCAATAAACCAAATAGATTATGTGTAGACATGGGTGAATAAGTGCATATGCTCCAAACAAGGGTTACAAGCACTTTTGCCATGAAATAGAGATGATGTTGATGATGAAACAAACTGAGTATTAATACTTCCCTCTTGCACACATGCATGTTCCTACTACAATGGTACTAAACCTATATAACCTACCATACTTCCTACCTCAATACTATCAACCTTAATCCATAGCCTCTAACACCTAAACAATATTACAACAAATAGACTCTATAGGAAATTTCAATCCTCTTATTACAGATATGGGAAGCATTCGTAGTATTTTCATAGTAGGATTTGGTATCAAGGTCAGGTATCGTGTTCAAGACATTGTGTTTAGTGCTAGATGGCTAGAATCTCATTTATGAGATAAACCATTTAGGCTGTGTTGACTACCATTCAGGTCCTTTTTGTAACCTAAAGTGACTAATTTGAAACCGTTGATAGGTTGGGTGGAATCATGTTTAGCCTTGGTTGCTCATAAGCTTTATTTATATGATAAGGCTTGGATTTCCTTCCTTGACTATATCAATGTCTTGAGACCAATATATAATGCTTAAATTTACAGGTACCCCAAGCCTCATAGGAAATCTAGATGAGGCCCTCATCTTCTTCTCATCCCCGGTAAAGTTCACATTAGTTTTAGGTTTGGTGGAAGGTTTGATACTAAATACTCTGTGGAAGTGCAGGGAGCTCTAGTTTGTGGGAAAAAAACAAAATATTACTATCGACTACCATTCCTCCATGTTTGTGTTCCTTGTAGAAGTTGTAGATATTAGAATTTATCTTTAATAAACTTGTGGGTGAGATTCCATAGATATTGAGAAGCTACTCTTTTTGTTGAATATCATTCTTTGTTCCTTTAGCTCTCACTATTGAGGTTGTAAGGATAGATGATGAATCCTCTTTAGCTAGATAAACTACCCCCACAGAAGCTTCCTAAGTCGAATGTTTTTCACTAATCATATGTGAAGGTAACATGCATGGGGGATTTAAAGAATTCATGTGTAACTAGAGTGGTTCCAAGTACTCCCCTTCAATTTCTATTGCACCTATATCTTATATGGAAGAATATTAGGCTTCTCAAGTTTCACTAAATTCACATGATACTATTACAGGATCAACATGTTAAGAAGGTGAAAATATTCCAATACTAACCCATCAATATTTGGTCCTGAGTGATGCTTCTAGAACCGATGCATGCCCAACATCTAACAAAGTTGAAGATTCATGGGAACATGAAATGGTCATAATTCTGAAGAGGATATTTTTTCAAACCTCAAAGTTCCCCCAAGTTATGAATCCATGCAAAAATCATGAACTTGAGGGAATGAAAAAAACATGACCTCATTTTTCACTATTGCCTTGACTATGCCAACATATTTTTTTGTGTTGACCATGTCCACTTAATTGGAAAAGAAATATTTAGACTACCAGAAATACCTTCTCATCCTTTTCAAGTCATCTCAGATTCCTCAAGGCCTTATGGACAGTGTATCATCTTTCACAATGGATAATAAATATGAATATGAAGAGTTCAATGCATATATTGAATTGATTGAACGCTATTATGGGAATAAAATACATGAACTTAACAGAAGGATTCAATAGGATATAAATGAAATCAAATATATTTGGAATCAAAGAAGAAATTAGCATCTGCCTATTCCCAATCTTTTAGATTGTTTCAATATAAAAAGATTAAAATTTAATGAGCATGCCTCTGCAAGGGAGCTAGTGGTCAATACCCTTCAAAACCCTAAAAGGGTATTTTTAAAGGAGATTACAAGAATGAACAATAACACTTACCAAGACCTGTACAACCAACATGTCCAGCACATTGCTTAGCTTATGCTTGATAAATTGGGGTAATGACCAATGAATCCATACCAAGTTTCAGATTGTATACATTCTACCTAGCAAATCCAGGATCAACAACATAGTAGATTCCATCAATCATCAGAGTAGCTTCTGCAATATTGGTGGCCACAACCACTTTTCTTTTACCTGGAGGAGCAGGCTCAAAAATTCTTGATGGCATCTCACTAGGAAAAGAATTGTATACTAGCAAGATGATTAACTCAGGGAGATTCAGTATTCTTCTTCTCCCACAGGGTTGTAACCTTCCTTTCAGTACAACAGTTGTTGGTAGCTTAAGGGAATGTGCCTAGCATCTTGGTAAACCCCCTCTTTTCAGTGTAAACAACAATAAGGAATGGCATAAACAGAGATTTTTCCCTCCACAGTAAATAGTGGTTCACACAAGTAAAATGCAGTCAACAATGAAGTGTGAAAACTCCACAAAGAAACTCGGCCTCCCTAACAAGGGACAACACCTCCTTCCCACTTGGTACTGGGCTCTACAAATCGATCCCCAAATATGAAAGGCAATCCTCAAGATCTAGAGATGAGGCTGAGATTGAACTCACCCTTTTTTTTCTCAGCTGTGAGTAGATAGGAAATATGTGGAGTTGAAATTGTCCCTCATGTCCTCCTGAACAAGTGTTCCTCCTACCAAAAATGACTGAAACTTGATCAAACAACAACAATGACATTGATGATGGTGACAATGATGATCATGACAATCTCACATGTAGGCTAGAGATTCTTATGTGGTAATCTAGGTTAACATGCATGTACCATCAACCCCATGGAAAATTAATATGGCATTAGACCCTAAATTTAGTTCACATGCCATAGTCCAGGCCATGAGAACCATCCTTCGTGTTACAAATATTGAAATGGCCACCATAAATAATGCCACTAATTAGACACTGACCTAACACAACCAACCCATGTAAATGACTCATGCACTTGGCACACTTGATCCATGCAATCAATTCATTCACCTAGGAAGCTTCAACCTCTAACCCCCTCACCTCGTACATAACCTTTACATCTAGCCCCAAACCAAATAGCATGATAACTTATAAACCACTTAACCACTACTACCAACAAAACCAGAACCCCTTGCCCACTAACCCACTAATCCCTTAGGTGCCTCTCTTCTAATCCAAAAACTCCCCAAAGCCTACCACATTATGAAATTGTATAAAATATCCCCTTAAGCCAGTGTCCCTCTAACCCTAACCCAATCACTAACATGCCTACTGCACCAAATCAACACACTAACACAATAAAATTTGACCTTGGGTTATTTATAACCAAGGTTTTAGATCAAAGACTTTGACATCAAGGTTTGAATGATCACTGTATGGGATTTTATCAAACCAAAATTAGTGCAAACATAAACACAAGAACTTAGACTATAAAAAAATATTCCCTATCTAGGATATGTATGATGACTCAAGTCCCTATGCATGGCCCATGAGTCTCAAAATAAATTTGTATTGTCCAAGAACCTACATTTTGGCCCTAGACCATAACATAGGCTCCTAGAACCATCCACAACATGAAAATACTAAAAAAATGACAATTTGTTACTCAAAATCTAAATATTCCTTGCCTATGGCCTATGTGGTGGTACAGAGAAATGCCCATAGGTCACAAGACCTTGAGGTAACTACCAGTCATTATAAACTAGATTTTGATCTAACACCATGGACACCATGGATTAGGCTTCAAGAACCATCCATGTTGTTGTAAATATTGAAATGACCACCATACCCACTTGCAAGTTAAATATTCCTTATGTAGGAATCATGTGGTGATTAGGGCCCTACACATGGCCCATTAGCCATAAAGGATAATGTTATGGCACACAAGTTTATATTTTGACCATGGATCATGGAAAGTTGGAGTGTGAGAACCACCTTTGATGTGAAAAACCTAGCATGAGTGCCACAAGTTATGAGAATTGGGATTTTAGGGGGGTTTTTCAAACAACCGCCTCTAAAAGTTCAATTCTCATGACTTTTAAGGGGGGTTCCAAACAAACCGCCTCCCAAAGTTCAATTCTCATGACTTTTAGGGGGATTTTTGACAAACCGCCCCCAAACATTATGAGAATTGGGCTTTTAGGGGGGGGTTTCAAACAACCGCCTCCAAAAATTCAATTGTATCATGACTTTTAAGGGGGGTTCCAAACAAACTGCCTCCCAAAGTTCAATTCTCATGACTTTTAGGGGGGGGTTTGACAAACCTCCCCCAAAAGTTATGAGAATTGGGCTTTTAGGGGGGGTTTTCAAATAACCACCTCCAAAAGCTCAAGTCTCGTGACTTTTAAGGGGGGTTCCAAAAAAATCGCCTCCCAAAGTTCAATTCTCATGACATTTAGGAGGGGGTTTGACAAACCTCCCTCAAAAGTTATGAGAATTGGGCTTTTAGGGGGGGATTTCAAACAATCGCCTCCAAAAGTTCAATTCTCATGACTTTTAAAGGGGGTTCCAAACAAACCACCTCCCAAAGTTCAATTCTCATGACTTTTAGGGGGTGTTTTGACAAACCACCCCCAAAAGTTATGAGAATTGGGCTTTTAGGGGGGGTTTTCAAACAACCGCCTCCAAAATTTCAATTCTCATGACTTTTAACGGGGGTTCCAAGAAAACGGCCTCCAAAAGTTCAATTCTCATGACTTTTAGGGGGGGTTTTGACAAATCGCCCCCAAAAGTTATGAGAATTGAGCTTTTAGGGGGGGTTTTTGACAAATCGCCCCCAAAAGTTATGAGAATTGAGCTTTTAGGGGGGTTTCCAAAAACCGGCCCCAAAAGTCAAATTTCAGGACTTTTAGGAGCGGATTTAAAAAAAACGCCCCCAAAAGTCCAATTTCCATGACTTTTAGGGGCAATTTTAAAAGACCGCCTCCAAAGGTCTAAAAAAAAATTAGGGAGGGGTTTAACAAGACCCTCGCAAGCCAAAACCGCCCCTAAAGGGCCATTTTGTTGTAGTGTCTTTAGCTAGATAAACTACCCCCACAGAAGCTTCCTGAATCAAATGTTTTTCACTAATCATATGTGAAGGTAACATGCATGGGGGATTTAAAGAATTCATTGTAACCAGAGTGGTTCCAAGTACTCTCCTTCAATTTCTATTGCACCTTATATCTTATATGGAAGAGTATTAGGCTTCTCAAGTTTCACTAAATTCATAGGATACTATGAATTCCAATACGGGATCAACATGTTAAGAAGGTGAAAATATTCCAATACTAACCCATCAATATTTGGTCCTGAGTGATGCTGCTAGAACCGATGCATGCCCAACATCTAACGAAGTTGAAGATTCATGGGAACATGAAATGGTCATAATTTTGAACAAGATATTTTTTCAAACCTCAAAGTTCCCCCAAGTTATGAATCAATGCAAAAATCATGAACTTGAGGGAATGAAAAAAACATGACCTCATTTTTCACTATTGCCTTGACTATGTCAACATAATTTTTTGTGTTGATCATGTCCACTTAATTGGAAAAGAAATATTTGGACTACCAGAAAGATCTTCTCATCCTTTTCAAGTCATCTCACATTCCTCAAGGCCTTATGAACAGTGTATCATCTTTCACAATGGATAATAAAGATGAATATGAAGAGTTCAATGCATAGATTGAGTTGATTGAACGCTATTATGAGAATAAAATACATGAACTTTGTTGATGTATTTGTAACTTCGGAATGTATTTCATATATGTATATTGTATTGTTATAGAGATTTTATTATTCCTCTATACGGAAGTGTTTGTATTCCTATAGAGATGTTATTATTCCTCTATACGGAAGTGTCGTCATTTATATTGTAAGTGTCGTAACTTATACTTGATGGGTTATTAGACCACCTTGATGGGGTCGGCCCTATATGAGTCATGTGGGTAAAAGGTTTATTAGACCACCAAGTGTGGGGTTGGCCCAGATTAATGTAACCATGGGTTATTAGGCTAAGCTAGACAAGTCGGCCCCACTAGTTTATTGGGCAGGACAGGACAAGTATAAATAGAGATCGGGAGATCTCTATTTGATATCTTATTACTCACTCTTCCATCACTCAGAAAGTGGCGCACATGTGAGGAGGAGTATCAACTGCTAGGAGAAGACTATCTCTTGTACTTTGGTTGTACTTTGGTTGTATCATTGCTCTATCTATCTCTGAGGAAGTTGTGGGGTTTTTCTCCTTCTTGGTTTTCCCCAGTAAAACTTCGTGTCTCTTGTGTGCTTGTATTATTGTGTCCATGATTGATATGTTGTACATGTTATTATCTCACTTAAGATCCTAGATCAGAATGAAGTAAATTCTGAAAAACTAACATGGTATCATAGCTATCCTGAAAGAAGGCATGGTATCGCATTTATGACACTTGTTGCATTTGCAAAGCTAGGGCTTGATATAGAAAAAACCAGTCATCATAGCACTTTCGCTATACATACATTTTGGAAAGCTTTCAGGATCTGAAAATCTTACAGGTCGAAAATTAGATCCCCTTGTACCTTGTGTCCAAAGGACAACCTCTAATTCGTTGTACTTTGTGATGTATGATCTGTACAATATAGGGTTTCTACCTCTTCCAGATCTGAGTCATAAACAGGTGACCTAGGAAATAAGGTCATAACTTGTCCTAGGAAGATCCAATTGAAATTTTGTAAAATGTGGAAAGTAGGGCACGGAATCTACTTTCTCAGGTAAGTTTTTTCAAAGGCCGAAATTGAACCAGTGACATGTGGAATGTCGTACAAATTCACTCTCATGTTGTATCCCATAAACAGGTCACGTTGTGACACTTGGCATAACTCTCTCTCAGAGAATCCAATTGAGGTCAGACCTATGGGGTTGGAAATATAACAGGTCAGGATGCCACAGAAAGAATTTTCAGACCCTGTAGATATAAAATTTTGGATTTACACCAGAAACAATTAGGTGCATATTTCTGTCAAAACAGAATTAGATTTTGAGCACCTTCATTCATGGCTCCGAGAATTTTGGGTTTCGGAGAATGTTGGAATTTTTTGTATCGGTGACCACGGCTGAATGCACCTCAGAAAAATTGAAATTTAGAGACCAAGATTGAATTTTTTGGTTGGGAAGAAGGTTGGGCTTGATCAAACTCTAGTTCAGGATTTTGATCGGAAAGGTGGAAAATTAGGGCTTCTGCAAAAGTTGGAATTTCTAAAGTCTGTGACCACGGCTGGAAGCTCCTCAGAAAAATAAAATTTTAGAGATTTGGATCGAACCTTTCGGTTGGGCATAACGGTGGGCTTTACCAAACCCTAGTTCAGGATCCTGTCAAGAAGATCCGGAAGTTTCAAAGACAATTTTAAGGGGTGAAACTTTGCAGTTTTCAAATTCTGAGTATACCAGCTTGATCAGCTCATCAAGGTGTATCTTTCTATCCTTTCAGAAGTATGAAATTCAAAATTTGAATTTTTAGGGTTTCTCTGACAAACCCTAATCCAGCTCCAGATCCAGTTTCTGCAAATCAAGTGGATTGGGTTAATCCTAGAAGAGGATGGATTGGTCACCTGCATAAGTGAGAAGTTCCTGTTTCAAAGGGAGATGAGGCTAAGGCCTTACATAAGAATATTACAAGCAATCTCGACAGGTATGACTTATCTAGGTATGTTTCGAGATCTGTTCATGATTAATTTTATGGTATTTTTGTCTTCATTAAATTTAGTACAATCTTGATTAACTTTAGACATGTCACATCACCTTAATAAAATTATGAATGCAAATATTCATTGATTAGGGTTTTGACACTTATGATTGTACTAATGCATTATGGTGTTGTATGAAGTTGATGTTGTCTGCTAACATGAAAGGTACATCAAGAAAGATAAATCATGTTCTAGTTCAAGAACATATGACCATGTTGACATGAAGACAAAGATTCATCCATTGTCATGGATCACATAGAAGATATACTTACGAGGTATGTATAACTTGGTTCTATAATGATTAACCTATGAGATATGCAGGTTACTAGCACAGGTCATTGAAGAGAACAAAAAGACATTGCTAGACATAACTAGCAAATATGTTAACCAGGTATGTTTTTCCTATATCAAGTTAGAATCCTACCTTGTGTTAGGATCTCTTATATAAGTATACATGGCATGATTGATAATAATTATTCATTGAAGTTAGTAATCATGGGTTTAGGCATATTATGCTTCTTACTTTGATTGATGATATGACTAACCAGAAAAGTCCTTTGGTCAAATAAGAATATGCATGAGTAAAAGAAGTATTCCCTGAAACCTTGAATACTAATGTTTATTATCTGTGTTTGAAATGATCATGACTATACATGTTTAAGATTGTTGTGTTTTGATTATACTAATGAATGTATTATTATGTATGAGATCTCGAGGATAACACAATGATGATACTAGTAAGCATGCATAGTGATCAAGGATGGATATAAGTTCAAGGACAGGTAGTCCAGGAAGCAAAGATCAAGAAGGAGCACACTCCAATAGTTTCTGCAAGGATGCAGACATTCAAAGGGATTTGACCACTTCTCACAATCCACATTAGAATGGAGTTGCAGAAAGGAAGCAAAGACTGAGAGGGAGTCCACCCTACAACCAAACAAAGATAAGTATTTGAATTGTCATTTCTTGCATATTTGTTTGTTTAAATAATATTGTTCAATGATGTATATGCTTATGTCCCTAGACTTAGGGTGTGTATTATGCATATTAGAATAATTGCATTAATATACAGTATACTACTAATATGCATCTGATGGGTAAGTGGCCTATGGCACTGTACAACATTCCATTGCTACTTATCTAGAATGAAACCTATTTGTTGACATGTTGGGACTTGTGCACACTCTTAACAATGTTCTGGTAGAGATTGGAAGGCATCTAGGAAGTTACGAGATATGGATAAATGTTGTATTGAAGCATTGGCTAAGATAATTGCATGACTGTATGACATATTTATTTATGTGTAAGAATTTGTTCTGAAAACTATGAGATGTTTTCTAATCGTGCAATTTAACTTGTTTTGTAGGAAAGATCGTATACCATCACCTGCAAAAGAAGGACTACAACATTTGTTCAACAACAAAGTTATCTATTGAAGATATTGAAGTTCCCAAGATTCGGGAAGAACGGCATGATCGAGGAGTACCAGTTGATCATGAAGAATGATATTTGGGATGTAGTCCCAAGACCTGAAGGTAAGCCTGTTGTGACTTCTAAATGGATCTACAAGATCAAGCATGCTGCAAATGGTAGCATAGAGAAATACAAAGCAAGATTTGTAGCTCGTGGCTTCTCCCAGAAAGAGGGGATAGACTATGAAGATACTTTTGCTCCTGTAGCCAGATGCACTTCCATCAGATTAGTACTTGCTTTGGCTGCAGTGATGAAATAGAAGATACACTAGATGGATGTCAAGACAGCTTTCTTGAATGGTGTAGTCGAAGAGGAGGTGTATGTGGAGCAGCCACTTGATTTGAGACACATGATAGGGAGTCATATGTGTGCAGGTTGAAGAAATCCTTGTATGGCTTGAAGCAAGCTCCTAGGACTTGGTATGGTAGGATAAACAACTTTCTATCTAGTTTGGGTTTCACCAAGAGTAAAGTGGATTCCAACCTTTACTACAAGGTTGAGGAAAGCAATCCAGTGATACTACTTTTGTATGTGGATGACCTGTTTGTTACAGGTGAGGATATTTTGATTGCCGATAGGAAGAGGAAGCTTGCTGCCGAGTTCGAGATGAAGGACTTGGGAATGATGCACTATTTTCTAGGCATGGAGGTGTGGCAGAGTGCAAATGGAATCTTCCTTGGACAAGGGAAGTATGTAGTAGATATCCTGAAGAGGTTCGGGATGATAAACTGCAAGGCCATGGCCACACCTATGGCATCGAACCTGAAGCTTCTGTGTGATGCTTCATCTGATCTGGTTGATGTCACGATGTATCGTCAGATGATTGGGTCCTTGATGTAACTAACGAATACAAGACCAAATATTTGCTTTGTGGTGAACACATTGAGCCAGTTCCTGACGGATCCGAGAGGTGTTCACCTGGTTGTTGTAAAGCATATTCTGAGGTACATGAAGGGTACGGTTTATTACAGGATCAAGTATGATGCGAATCAAAAGTTTAACCTGCAGGGTTATGTTGATTCAGATTGGGCAGGAAGTGCTATAGATAGGAAGAGCACTTCTGGGTGTTGCTTCAGTATGGAATTAGGTGTGATCTCTTGGTTTAGTAGGAAGCAGTCCTATGTAGCACTGAGTACAGCCAAGGCAGAGTATGTTGCATCTTGTTCGGCTAGTTGTGAGGCAGTATGGCTGAGGAAGCTACTATCTTATTTATTTGATCTCCCACTGGATGTTACTGGTATCTTATGTGATAACCAGAGTTGTGTGAAGCTATCTGAGAACCCGGTGTTCCACGACAGGTCGAAACACATTGAGATCAAATATCACTATATCAAGGATATGGTGTAGAGAGGAGCAGTGAAGCTCCTTTACATTGCGACAGATGAGAAGGTTGCAAATGTGCTGACGAAACCACTAGCCAGAGTGAAGTTTGAGTACTTTAGGGAGAGGCTTGGTGCTCTTCAGATTGACGACACTTCGAGTAAGAAGTGATGGACACATTTGCTGGAGCCATTCCAAGCATGGTGAGAGGAGGATCCTCCACATGGCTATGGATGTAAGCGCTGGATGATGAGCATTAAATGATGCTCCAGTTACTGCTTTGTATATGCATCATGTTAGATGCTTGATATATTTGTATATGCATCATGTTGGATGCTTGTTATGATCAGTTGGACCATGTATATGTATATGCATCATGTCGGATGCTTGATATATTTGTATATGCATCATGTTGCATGCTTTTTATGATCAGTTGGATCATGTATATGTATATGCATCATGTTGGATGCTTGGACCATGTATCTGTATATGTATCAGGTGGATACGTTGTATGATCAGGTAGATCATGTATGTTGATATATATATATCAGATGGATACATTGTATGATTAGGTGGATCATGTATCTGTGTATGTATCAGGTGGATACATTGTATGATCAGGTGGATCATGTATGATGATATGTATCAAGTAGATACTTGGTATGCATCAGGTGGATGCATTGTATGATCAGGATGATCATGGATGACGAGATTTAGGATGTTTCTCCAAATGACATGCATCAAGACGATGTAGTGATGATGATCAGGATGATCATGTGTACATAAAGATGATGTATGGTGAGTATCAGGTTGATACTCTGTGGTCGTGGAACAGGTTGTGCAGATAAGAATATAATCCAGCCCTGGGAGGTTTGCAGATATTCTTTCGAGGTTTTTCCTATGGCATGTAATGTGGCCCTGGGATATCTGGCAAACGCTCTTTCGAGGTTTTTCTTTGGAGGACATATAATCCGTCCCTAGGAGATTTGCAGATAGTCTTTCGAGGTCTTGCGTATGGCATGTAATCTGGTCCTGGGATATCTGGTAGATGCTCTTTCGAGGTTTTGTCCTATGGCATATAATCCATCCCTAGGAGATCCGATAGGTTGAGCTGTGTGCTCATAATCCGTCCTAGGATGCTCTTTCGAGGTTTTTCCATGACCACATGTAATACGCCCTAGAGATCTGGACAGGTTGTGCTAGTCATGTAAAAGGCCTCAGATGCTGTTTATAGTTCTTGCTAGTCAAGACACTCTTTAAAGGTTTTGTGGTAGGGGTCACATGTAATAAGTCCTGGAGATCTAAACAGGATGAAAAAGGCCTCAGATTCTCTTTAGAGATCTTGCTTTTCAAGACTCTCTTTTAAGGTTTTGTGACAGTCACATATAATACAGCCCTGGGAGATCCGACAAGTAGAGAAGTGTGCTCGTAACAGCCTGAATGATCTTGCGAGGTTTTGTGACGCACGTAATAAGTCCTGAGAATTCCACAGTATGGCCAGTGATGATGAAGACCTGCAGGTGGTGGGCCTACATCCAATATGAAAAAGGACTGGCTCTGTAGAACTTCCTATGACGAGTGTATTGGAGATTGATTGAGATAGCAACAGTGACAATGATTCAATGATGATGATCTAGTGATGATGATCCAGAGAAGAAGACTTGTGCTAGCAGATCTGTGTCGAGAAATACCTTCCTAGTTAAGAGGGAGTGTTGATGTATTTATAACTTTGGAATGTATTTCATATATGTATATTGTATTCCTATAGAGATGTTATTATTATTCTATATGGAAGTGTTTGTATTCCTATAGAGATGTGATTATTCCTCTATACAGAAGTGTCATCATTTATATTGTAAGTGTCGTAACTTATACTTGATGGGTTATTAGACCACCTAGATGGGGTCGGCCCTGTATGAGTCATGTAGGTAAGAGGGTTATTAGACCACCAAGTGTGGGGTCGGTCCAGATTAATGTAACCATGGGTTATTAGGCTAAGCTAGACAAGTCGGCCCCACTGGTTTATTGGGAAAGATAGTACAAGTATAAATAGAGATCGGGAGATCTCTATTTGATATCTTATTACTCACTCTTCCATCACTCAGAAAGTGGTGCACATGTGAGGAGGAGTAGCAGCTGCTAGGAGACGACTATCTCTTTTACTTTGGTTGTACTTTGGTTGTATCATTGCTATATCTATCTCTAAGGAAGTTTCGGGGTTTTTCACCTTCTTGGTTTTCCCTGGTGAAACTCTGTGTCTCTTGTGTGCTTGTATTATTGTGTTCATGATTGATATGCTGTAGATATGTTGTACATGTTATTCTCTCAGTTAAGATCCTAGATCAGAATTAAGTAAATTCTGAAAAACTAACAAAATTAACAGAAGGATTCAATAGGATATAATGAAATAAAATGTATTTGGAATCAAAGAAGAAATTAGCATCTGCCTATTCCCAATCTTTTAGATTGTTTCAATATAAAAAGATTAAAATTTAATGAGCATGCCTCTGCAAGGGAGCTAGTGGTCAATACCCTTCAAAACCCTAAAAAGGTATTTTTAAAGGAGATTACAAGAATGAGAAACAATAACACTTACCAGGACCTATACAACCATCACATGTAAAAGAAGGACTACAACATTTGTTCAACAACAAAGTTTGACATCAAGGTTTGAATGATCACTGTATGGGATTTTATCAAACCAAAATTAGTGAAAAAATAAAGAACTTAGACCATAAACAAAATATTTCCTAACTAGGGTATGTATGATGACTCAAGTCCCTATGCATGGCCTATGAGTCTAAAAATAATTTTTTATTGTCCAAGAACCTACATTTTGGCCCTAGACCATAACATAGGCTTCTAGAACCATCCACGACATGAAAATACTAAAAAAAATGACAATGTGTTACTCAAAAGCTAAATATTCCTTTCCTATGGCCTATGTGGTGGTACAGAGAAACTCCCATAGGTAACAAGACCTTGAGGTAACTACCAGTCATTATAAACTAGATTTTGATCTAACACCGTGGACACCATGGATTAGGCTTCAAGAACCATCCATTATGTTGTAAATATTGAAATGACCGCCATACCCACTTGCAAGTTAAATATTCCTTATGTAGGAATCATGTGGTGATTAGGGCCCTACACATGGCCCATTAGCCATAAAGGATAATGTTATGGCACACGAGTTTGTATTTTGACCATGGATCATGGAAAGTTGGAGTGTGAGAACCATCTTTGATGTGAAAAACCTAGCATGACTGCCACAAGTTATGAGAATTGGGCTTTTAGGGGGGGGGCTTTTCAAACAACCGCCTCCGAAAGTTCAATTCTCATGACTTTTAAGGGGGGTTCCAAACAAAACGCCTCCCAAAGTTCAATTCTCGTGACTTTTAGGGGGGGTTTTGACAAACCGCCCCCAAAAATTATGAGAATTGGGCTTTTAGGGGAGGTTTTCAAACAACCGCCTCCAAAAGATCAATTGTATCATGACTTTTAAGGGGGATTCCAAACAAACCGCCTCCCAAAGTTCAATTCTCATGACTTTTTGGGGGGGGGGTTTGACAAACCGCCCCCAAAAGTTATGAGAATTGGGCTTTTAGGGGGGGTTTCAAATAACCGCCTCCAAAAGTTCAAGTCTCGTGACTTTTAAGGGGGGTTCCAAAAAAACCACCTCCCAAAGTTCAATTCTCATGAATTTTAGGGGGGGGTTTGACAAATCGCCCTCAAACGTTATGAGAATTGGGCTTTTAGGGGGGGGGTTCAAATAACCACCTCCAAAAGTTCAATTCTCATGACTTTTAAGGGGGGGTTCCAAACAAACTGCCTCCCAAAGTTCAATTCTCATGACTTTTAGGGGGGGTTTTGAAAAACCGCCCCCAAAAATTATGAGAATTGGGCTTTTAGGGGGCGTTCAAACAACTGCCTCCAAAAGTTCAATTCTCATGACTTTTAAGGGGGGTTAAAAAAAAACCGCCTCCAAAAGTTCAATTCTCATGACTTTTAGGGGGGGGGTTTGACAAACCGCCCCCAAAAGTTCAATTCCCATGACGTTTAGGGGCAGTTTTAAAAGACCGCCTCCAAAGGTTTGAAAAAACTTTTAGGGGGTTTTACCAAGACCCCCGCAAGCCAAAACCGCTCCTAAAGGGCTATTTTGTTGTAGTGCAAGTTGATGTCATGTACAATAATGACTCCAAGGTGATGTAGCTACACAAGGAAATCCCAAACCACTCCATCACAAGTCTCCACGAACTCCATTGATCCTCTAAAGAAACACGTTCTACTAGGTCATCTACCCCTTGCAAGAACACTATTGAAGCCCTAAGCATTATCAAACCATATCCAATCCTCTAAATGGGAATCCAAGCTGCCACATGCAAACTCGATGTTGAATCCATACTCCATGATGAATAAAAATCCAGAGTCCCATGTAGGGAATTATCCATGAAGGTGGCTCCACCATGGGGTCCTAATGAAGGGTGTCGACCTAACCGCCAAGATATCTCCAATGCTTAGAGAAGTAAACTAAGCCAACAATTAAATGAGGTTAATTATCCACTGAGAATTCTATTTCAACAATGCATATCCATCATGAACCATCTCTCAGACCATCTAGGGGTTAAACGTACACCTTGTACCCAAATTGTCATGAACCACCACAAAGCATGGTGTAAATACTTTCGAAGTAACTCAAAAATATAGCAAGATGCAAAAATGCATTTCAAGTAAAGAATGTTGGGATGGAAGCAAACATGTATAACCACTATATAAATAGAGAAACAACTAAATTATGAAATGATATTGAGGTGAATCTAGCTACCATGTAATAAAAATAGTAGTTGGACTATAACATCTAAGTATTGAAATAGGGAAAGAAGTTGTATGTCTAACAACCATGAAAATAGAATAGCAATTATACTATGAATGTAATGATGAAATGAAATGACAAAAAATATTGTCAGTGAAAGATACATGCACTTACTAAGTTTCAAGCAATGCCATGGAAGAGCCCAATTTTGGGTGTACCATACGAGAGAAGAGAGCCTTCTTGCACATGCTAGTAACCTAGATGTGATTATTGTAAATAAAAAACTATCAGACGAAATCATTTATAGGAAAAAAGGAAACTAAGAAGATTTAGTAGTAGATAGTTGTTCTCACTTGAGTATGGGAACTAATGGCATGGGAACATGCTTAATTGTGCAAAAAGCTATTAGTATAGTAATCATAGTGGAAAATAAAATGATGTACCTACAATACAAGTAACAACGGCTTGCACTAAGAGAGGAGGCGATGGGAGCATCAACTATAGGGAATGATAGGCAACAAGCGAAGGTAGGTGTAGGAAAGTGGAGAAGGAAAAGAGATAGCTAAATTAGGGAAAAATAAGTGAAGGCAAGAGGAAATAATAATACGATAAAAATAGCTAAGGAAATATCTGAGAGGAAAGAGATATATAGAAGACATGGTTGAGGAAGTGATCCCACAATTGTAGTATATGGGGTGCAATAACAAAAAATAACATCCAAGGAAAGATATAAAGAAGAAAAGTCATGGTAACCACTCCCCCTTGGTAAAGTGTCATTTTGAGTCAGCCTTAACTAAAATGATGACATAGAGGGATCCAATATTAACAAGGCATGCAACTAGAGGAGAAAGGAAAGAGGATTGTTTCAAGCAAATCAGGCCATGGGTGGAGGAGAATGGTGAGAAATGAAATAAAGAATAAAAATGAGAAGTGAGGGAAATGCATTAGGGGAAAGTGGCTGTAGGTGATGTAGTGTAAGCTAGTTCCTCATCATCATAATGGAATTCTTCTCTCCGTTTAGGTGTTAAACTTGACAATTTTGTTAGATTGGCATACCCAGTGATGGATGAAAAGAAAAGCTCCACGGGTTGCATGTAGGTGATGTGATGTTAACCAAGTGGAAGATATAAAAAAAGGAAGAATGAGAAACACATATTCATTTTAAGTAGAGAATGTTGGGATGGGAGATAAAAAAAAAGTATAATCATCATTGAAGTAAAGTAGCATCTAAAACATGAAACGAGATTCAATCAATGTAAGTATTGAAAAATAGACAGTAGTATGTCTAAATGCTATTAAAATATATTAACGACTAAACTATGAAAGTAAATATTTAAATGAAATGAACGATGCAATCAATGTAAGTATTGAAAAATAGAGAGTAGTATGTCTAAATGTCATTAAAATATATTAACGACTAAACTATGAAAGTAAATATTTAAATGAAATGAACGAAGGGATAAGGTAAGGGGCATATAACTACACTTAACAAAGAGAAAGCAATGTCATGCAAGATTACATTTTTGGGTGCGCTATATGAGAGAAGACAACCAACTATGATATCCTAGCAACCTAGGAGTGTAAAAAAGGAATGATAAATGAAATTAAAAAAGCTTAGAAAGAAATGGAAAAGAGATATTAATGTAATATCTATACTTGAGCTGATGACATGGGAGACTATTGAGGCATGCGAAAGATGTGAGTTTCATAATCACGGTGTTAAAGCAAGATACACGCCTACAATACAAGCGTTCACAATGTGACCATAACAAAGAAGGGATATTGGAAAATTCAATTTCTAGTTAAAATCATATGGAAGGGATATTGGAAAATTCAATTTCTAGTTAAAATCATATGGAAGTAAATCTAATTACAATGTAAGAATTGTAAGTAATATAGGAGCTAGATCATGAAATGTAAGTACTGAAAATGAGAAAAGAAGCAATAATTCCAATTACTATGAAATTAGAATAGCAAGTACTTTATGAATGTAAATGGTGAAATCAAATTACAGAGGGAATAGGGTACGGGATTGATACCTACACTAACATAAGTGCAAGATATTGCATGCAATATCCCATTTTTGGGCATGCCATATGAGAGAAGAGAGCTTTCTTGAGCATGTTAGAAAGAAAGGTGTAAGTGATGTAAAGAAAAACCTAAAGATCAAATAAATGAAATGTGAAAAGGGAAAGGGGGAAGAGTTAACAATACAATACCCATACTTACCTAAACATTAGAGTTGATGATGTTGGATCTTGCTAAAACATACAAAAGATGTGGTCATGGTAATCATAGTGCCAAAGAAAGTTATGTACTTGCAACAGAAGGGTTAGCATCTTTCCCCCAACAAGGAAGGAAGGTAATGTCAACTCCAACGAAATATACGTAACGAATGGATGTCAATGAAAAAAGAAGAGGAAAAGAGGTAGCAACACTAGGGAGCTTGATAAAACATACAAAATATGTGATTGTGGTAATCATAGTGCCAAAGCAAGCTATGTACTTGCAACACTAGCATTAACATCTAGCTCCCAGCGAGGAAGGAAAGAGACACCAACTCTAGGGAATGATATGTAATGTTCAAACAAATATGACCGAAGAAAGAAGAGGAGGAAAAGAAGTTGTGACACTAGGGAATATTTTAGTGAAGGCAAAAGGAGATGATGCTATAGCAAAGTTATAGAACACAACGAGGGAGTGGCAAGGACACTAATGTAGAACTAGTGAGGGAAATTTATGAGAGTAGGGATATTTAAATATAGACTTGCATGGTTGGATGATCAATGCAACACAAGGCTATAAGGGTCGTGTTTAGGCAATAAGATGTCAAGCAAATGTAAGACCAAGAGAAAATATTGAGTGAGAGGAAAAATATGTACCTACAATAAAAGTGTTAGCAACTTGCATTGGTAGAGGAGGGAATGGAAACATCAATTCTAGATAATGATAGGGAGCAAGTGAAGTTGAGTGGAGAAAGGAGAGAAGCAAATTACATGGTATTACTAGGGTGGAACTATGAATGCAATAGGTGGTGATGTTAGCATTGAACTAGCGAAGATAAGAGGTGACAGGAAGGAGATGTTGAAGACATAGTTGAGGAAGCCATCATATATTTATAGTCTACAAGGTGAGACAACTAATACCAACGTCCTAGGGAAGATATAATGAAATGATGTCATGGTAATCACTCCCACTTAGTAAAGATTCATCTTGACTAAAATCCCACTTGAGAAAATGATGACAAAGCCAATCACTAGAGAGGCACCAAAAAGGAGAAAGGAAGAGGGAGGGTTTCTTCGAGTGAATTAGGGAAAGTGAGGAGGTGAAAGAGGAGAAAGGAAACATTGAAGAAAGAGGAGAACTGAGGGTGTTGTATTAGGGGAAAGTGCATGTAGGTGTAGATCGTGTAATATGAGCTAGTGCTTGATCATGGCAGAGGGATTCTCTTGTCTATTTAAGCATAAAATTTGACTTTCACGGAAAGACCCTCATGCCCCAATGATCGATGCAAAGAAACTCTATATGGTCTACATGTAGGTGATAAGATTTCAAGCATGTGTAATATAGTGAGGAAAGAAATAATGAGAATCAAAGATGCATGCCAAGCAAAGAATGTTTGTATGGGAGGAAAACAAGTATAATCACTATCGAGGTATTGCAACAACTAAATTATGAAATGAGACGCTAGCAAATATAATTACAATGTATGCAAAATAGGAGCTAAAATGTGAAATGTAAGCACTTGAAATAAGACAAGAAGCAATGAGTCTAACTACCATGAAAATATAATAGCAACTAGACTATGAAAGTAAATGTTGGAAAGGAAATGATAGAAGGATTAGATTAAGATAATGATACCTAAATTAAGTGCAAGCAATACCATCCAAGATCCCATTTCTAGGTGCGCCATATGAAATAAGAGAGGTCACTTTGGCATCCTAGCAAGTTAGCAGTGACTAATGTAAAGAAAAAACCTAAAGAATAAATAAATGAAATGCGGAAAAAAGGGAAAACACGCAGTAATGCAATACCTATACTTACTATAGATGATGATGTGGGATATTGTTGAGGCATGCAAAATATGTGAGTGTCATAAATACAATGGAAAAACAAGAGATATAATTCCAATGATATCATTAGTGGCACCACCTAAGTGAGGAAGTGAATGAGACACCAATTCGTAAAGGAAGACAAGGAGTGACAAAAGGTTAGAGAAGAAAGGATAAAAGGAGAAGAGGCAACGATACTATGACACACCTTAATGAAGGTGAGAGATGGTGACACTAGGGTAGATTTAGGAAAGGGAAGATGTAGTAGGTGGCAGCAATGCTAATGCATGCTTATAAAAGGAAAGAGGTGAGAGGTAAGGACGCTAGGTCAAAAATATCGAAGGAACAAGTGGAAAAAAATGAGGTGTTGAAGACATCTTGGAGGAAGCGATCCCATTTTTGTAGTTTGAAGAATGTGACAACCAATACCAAGGTCTTAGGGAAGATACAAAGAAGCAAGAGCATGGTGACTAGTCCCACTTAGGGATAACGAATCTCAAGTTGGGCCCTACTCATGACAATGACTAGAGGGAGAGAGTCACTGGAAAGACCACTAAGAGTAGAAAATAGTTTTAAAGATATGGGGGGGAGAGTAGGTGACCAATCCCACTTAAGAATCCCTAATATCAATTTGGGCTTTGCATATGATGATTTAGAGGGAAAGAGTCACCAACAAGATCACTAAGAGAAGAATGGAGGCAAAATGAGAGGAGTGGGATATGCTAGTGCTCTATCATCACGTGGGAATTATCCACTTTGGTTAAGCCTAAAACCTAATTCACTTGTATAGACATGTTTGTCTCAATGATTGATGCAAAGAAAAGCTAGAAGGGCTACGTGTATTTGATAATATATTAGACGAGTGGAAGAACGAAAAAATGGGTGAGAAGCAAAGATCCATGTAGAGTAGACAATGTTGGGATGTGAAACAAATAAGTCTAACCAATACGGAATTAAAATAACCACTAAAGTATACAATGAGATGCAAGTAAACCTAGATCTATCATGTAAGCATAATAGGAGCTAGACTACAAAATGTAAGCACTAAAAATAAGACAAGAAGCAAAAGGTCTAATTATTATGAAAATAGAATAGCAACTAGATTATATAAGTAAATGATGAAATGAAAAGTCTAAGGGAATAAGGTAAGAGACCATTATGCATTTATTTGAGCACAACCAATACTATACAAGTGCTTGCTTTTGTGTATGGAGAGAGGAAAGCCTACTTGATGCTCTTTCAAACGTTCATTTCCCAGCCATAGCCCTTGTCTTAAAAAATATACTATCAAACATATAATTTTAATTTTTATATATAATAGGAATTCAATATCAAACATATATGACATAAAGGAGGACGTTATTAAATTATTATTTTTAATTAGTTGCTTTTTATTATTTCCATATTATTTATTCTTTAGCGATTCACATTCATGAATGAACAATCAAATGTCCTTTCAATATGATATTAACGCGAAGATTTAAACACAAGGTAAGTTAACAAGTACTAATACTCGAAGGTTTTTAGATGAATCATGTAAACACGGGGAAAATTAACTAAGCATGTAGATGTATTTGGATAATAGATTGTAGATGTATTTGGATAATAGATTGAGTACCCACCTAGAATTATTAATGATAATTTTTTCAGGTGTTTTTTTTTGTTAATTAATTTAAAATGACAAACACATATTGATGAGAGTTTTTTTAAGTAATTAACATGATATATCACTATGAGAGAAAATGTGAAGTGTTTAGCATAATAACTCAATCTAATGTTCTTTTGAACAGGTTGCGATGATTGCCTACTTACATACCTACAAATGAAAGTGGAGACCCTCGTGCACACACAAGAGGAAAGGTATTTGGATCAACTTTTTTTCTTAGATATATTAACCATGTGCAGTGTTGAGACCTCAACATGTGCACAAGTCACGTCAATATATTTTTGTGATACCGATAACTAGAATTGGGAATATATATGACTTGGGGAAATTCAATTGAGATTGTAAAGCTTACTTATCTCACTCACATGTGAATATTTCACACTACTTCGCAATATTGCAAGGCTTACCTATCTAACTGACATGTGAATATTTTACACTACCTCGCTTGTATCACTTGATGCTTGAGTAACACAAGAATATAGAAAATAGGCAAACAAGGATTACTGTATGCATATCAACTGAGGAGACACATGGTGGTTAACTCTCTCATTTTCAAGTCGATAGGGATAAACACTACTTCATCAAATGGAATTGCAACAATATTTGACTAAAAAAAACATGATATCTAATGTGCACATGAGATTTTTTTTAACCCTTGAGCATGCACCCAATTCTAGTAACTAACAAATGCGTTTGTCATGGAAAGTTGTCTCATCATCCTTCTCTTGTAGGTCGTCTTTCCTACAAGTCAAATTCAGTCAAATAGTTAACAACATTGCATAATCATGAAATTTAATCAAATCATATTGACATTTCAATGCTTTAGCACAACACCATCCATATCCCAAACACACTTGGTAACTATCTGGATGCCTTCCATCTTCACGAGAACACACTATCAAGAGCATGCACCACTCTCAGCATGTTAGTGAAGAGGTTTCATCCTAGACTAGTTGCATCAAGGGCTCATGCGATGTTGTGCAGTACTATAGGTGACTTACTCAACATATATATAACATGCACTACATGACCCCACTGCTCGTCAATATTAGTCATATATAAATGCATAAAAGAAAATTGTATCATATATCTACATATAACTGTCATAAACATTATCCTTTAAATTAAACATTCAAAGATTTAAATAAAACTCAAATACTTATATTTTATTGTTTTATTGGCTCCCTCTTGATCTCTGCCAGGCTTGCAGGAATAACATGAGTTCTCATATCTCCATCTTCTTTCTGCAACCTATTCATACATCACCAATGATAATTACATCATTTAGATACTGCATTCATTGGTGCACTCATGCACTAAAATCCTAGTTTGGTTAAAGTAGATTAAGTGTTTGCGTTTATGAGAATGTTCCACAATTGCTGATTTAGTGCTGCAATTAGGATTTGTGTCGGCTATCTTCTCTTTCAGTCTAGTTTGGATGGCCCTTCCTGTTTGACCAATGTATGACTTTCCTCAAGAGTAGGAGATTTGGTAAACCCCTTGGTTTAGCAAAGGGTTAGATTTGTCCTTAATGCTTTTGAAATTTTGTTTTAGGGTCTTATGAGTTTTGAAGAGGGTTTTGATTTTTTTTAGGGTTTTATGAGGTTTGAAGAGGGTTTTGATTTAATTTTTGGCTAAGGATTCACCATACGTTCAATGACTCCTTGGATGCAAGGAAGGGAAGTGAGCGTCCTGGTGGGTTCAATAGGAGGGGGATTTAGGTTTAGGATGGAGGACATTGTGAAAATTTTATTTATTTGGGTTAGGGAGTAGTAATTGGTTTGAAGATCTTGAGTGAGGTGGATTCTCTTAGACTTGAAATGTTGGGGATCAGAGATTCGGATAGCTATATATATGAGGGTTTTAAGAACTCTCTATTTTTGAGCGGGATGGGGATGGGAATGGGCATGAAGGTATATTTCAGTATGGGTTTTCTTGCGATATACCCGGTGAGATAGGGATTTGTTAGATTGGCTAGTAATGAGGACATATAAGAAAGGGAGAGAATCATCTTGTTCAATTTCCATGGTGAATTCGATGTGCAAGGAAATCCTATTGAGATTATTGTGTGTTACATAATTTAATTAATGTTGATTAATCATTATTACTTAATATATCCTTTGCATAGCACCATTTACTTTACCTTACCACACTCCATTTATTTTTCCTTACCACATATAACTGAGATATGGATGCGCAGACAGTTATAGAGCATTCACTTCCACTTTAGCTTCTATGTCAACTTGTCATGATGCTTTCTTTATACACAAAATGGTATTGAAGAGGTGTGGCGTGAGGAAAGTGGAGCGAGTGTTTTACTTTACCCTACCACACCCCAATTTACTTTTCCATACCATGTATCGTCGAGATATAAATGGGTGAACAATTATGGAGCATTAGCTTTGGCTTCCATTTTAGTTTTTATAATTTGGTTTTCTTTGTTCACGAAATGGTATTGAAGAAAGAGTGGTGTGAGGACTCGGGAGCGAGTGTTATGAAATGACACTTATGAGATATCAACAAAGGAATATTGATTTCTCGTATTCATCTATTGGCTTGATTTATCAATTTCAATCTGTGGCTATGAAAGAACATCTTTCGATTTGAGCTCAATCTATAGCTACAACAATTAAATGTGATTTAGTGAATCCGGCGCAGCTTACCTTGGACTGCACATCTCACCTCAACATGTACTAGATAGATTCAATAGTTTCACTATCATGTTAATTATTATCTATTCATTAATTTTATTTGGAAATATTTTGCAGGCATATGGTGATCGACTAATATTAGAATACCAGTTCTGTTGAAAAATTTGAATTAATTCGTCACTGAGAACAAGATTTTCAAGCATAAAATCCATGAATATGTAACTTCAACATACACTCATAGCATAAACATATATGTGGTAGAAACATATATTCCTCCTTCTACTTATTTCATTCTCATGGGAAGACCCTGTGTTACCCACGAGGGATTTACTCACAGATTTACTATAGATCAAAAAAGAAGCAAGTAGTCGAGTCTTGATTTAAGCTTTCCGCCTCTTGGGAAAAAATCCATAGTCACTCCAAATACACGGCCTTCCCATGCCTTCTATCATCCACTGTAAACAAAGGATGTAATTTTAAGGGATCATAAATTTATTTATTAATTAAGTCTTTGTATAAAAATTTTGAGTTGATAACTTTTATGTGGTTTTCATTTTATTTTTTAAATTAACCCTAAAATAAAATGTCTTCTGGTTTGGTTAGCATTAATTTGAATTGTATAATTATCCTTCTATACTATAATATCTCTTCACACAGGTGACCTTATCTGTGAGGTTGTCACCTACTTGTTATAAGGTATTCAATGGTCATTTTGTATACCCAATCATGTGGTAAACTTTGTGGTTGTTTTGTTGAAAGCCTTTAGAGACATCAAATTTTAAGGCATAATGGAGTAAATAGAAAACACAAACCTTCATTGTTGAAATTCTGCATTGAAGACAATGAATTTTAGTAACAACCCATCCATATTTATGTTGTAGTATAAAACAATCTTGCAAATTGGACTCATTAATTGGAGAACTGCCTACTATTATCATGGTATCATGAGATGTTGAATTGAAAAGTATTGTGTCGTTGAAGGACTTTATTTTAATTTGATAATTATGTTTGTTTATATTAATGCTTTGAGATATAAATATTAGTTTTGCTTGCGCTATGCAATTCAAATTAAATTATTAATAATAAAAAATTAGATGATTATAAATCTATAATATTATATATACAATTAAATTATTAATAACATAATTAGGTGATTATAAATCCATAATATTATATATAACTCCATGGAAAATAGAAAATTAAGAAAATATTAATCTAGAATTGGGGTGGCAAAGGAAATCAATTATCTTGTTGGGGAAGGAAATCTCTCCATAGTTGTGGCATATGTCAAACGTAACTATATCAAAAATAATGGTGGAAGCGGGTTAAGTAACTATGTTAAAATTAATGGTGGCAGTAGGTTAGTGCAAATCCTGTAGCTTATGTTTAAAACAAAAATAACATAAAAAAATCATAACTTTATTTTAAATTCGGGTCACAGTCAGTCAAATCAATGATTATATGTACTCGATAGCAGGATGCCATACATGTTTCATTTCTGAAAACTAACATTTAAATTATAATTTTTTGAAATCCATAGAGAAAAAAAAGTAATTTAGACAAGTTGTGGACATGCATGGAATTGGACAAGACATTAGTTTGTACAACAAACTTAATATACCAAAAAATGAAACTTTTTTTATTCTATTTCTCAAACTGTGATTATTTTGAAAAAGTCTATAATCGAATATTTTCACAAATGTGAACTCGTAAAAAGAGAGTTTGAAAAAGTCTATAATAGAATATTTTCACAATTGTTAACTCGTAAAAAAAGAGCAACACACTCCAATTATTAAATGAAATTGAACTCTTCTAACAAATCTTTTTCATTATAAGAGATTGTAAATTTTTAAATATATTTTAAAAACTGATTCCTCAAATTGCAACTTTGGTGAAGGTTATTGCAAAATTAGTTTTATAAACTTACGGGTGCAATAAGAAGTAAATTCTTATATTAATACATACTTCGGAGGGTTGGAGTTCCAAATTTTAATTTATAATCTTAGCTTCATTTAATTTGTGGTTGTTTACTTTTCTATATTAAATATATATATATATAAGTTAATAAATATTTTTATTGTAGTATTGGATGAAATGTGTCAAATTGTCTTTCTTTTAAAAAGTCCATTAAATAAACAAGATTTATTGAATATATAGATTTATAGGATTAAAAAGGTGGGCAACATGGTTTGCGCGCTGGGGACCAAAACAACAAATTTTTTCACAGATATGTTGATAGTCGCCGGATCTCCAATTCTATTTGGTCTTTAAAGCGGGGTGATGGTGCTTCGATTGGTAAGCAGTTGGACTTATTGTTGGTTGCTTATTCCCATTTTCAGGAATACTACAATTGTGACTGTGAGGCTTCCATAAACGATCAATTTCAGGTTATAAAAGAGCTTCCTCGACTATTCACTGAATCTGAGGGTAATGACACATTTAAGCCGGTTACCCCGATAGAAATACATAAAATATTGAAGAAATTTAGTCGAGACAAGAGCCCTGGTCCAGATGGCTGGACCTCGGAGCTTTTTTTGGCTTTTTTCGACATCATGGGCTCTGAATTATTGGCAATGGTTGAGGAAACCAGGATTACGGGACAGGTTTTGGTGGCACTAAATTCAACTTTCTTAACACTCATCCCAAAATATTCAGTGTCGAATTCATTTGATGATTTTCGGCCCATAGCACTTTGCAACTTGGTATACAAAATTATTGCTAAAGTTCTGGCAAATCGGTTAAAGCCTATACTATCTAGGGGAATTTCAGCTGAACAAGCTGGTTTTCTGGAGAATAGGCAGATTCTTGATGCCATTGGCTTGACTCAGGAAACCTTTCATAGCATCAAAGTCAAGAACCTTCCCGGCATTGCTTTACAATTAGACTTGGCAAGGGCTTATGATAAGGTGCACTGGGGATACCTTCGGTTTGCTCTCATTCAGATCGGATTGCCATGGAATACCATGATGTGGATTATGGGTTGCATTAGCTATGTACATTATGGTGTGCTCATCAATGGTTCTCCAATGGAATTCATAGAAAGTTCTTGTGTCCTTCGGCAGGGGTGTCCCTTATCACCCCTCTTATTTTTGATCGTAATGGATGGGCTTAGCAGGATATTAAATAAGGTGTTGGAGTATAACGTAATTTCAGGTATCAGGGTCACAAAAAACTCCAGGGTAACTCACCAGCTCTTTGCTGACGACGTCATGCTCTTTGGGACTGATTCATTAAATGACTGGAAGGCCATCAAAACTCTTCTTGATCTTTTCTGCAGGGCCACTGGGATGGTTATAAACTCATCCAAATCTGTTTTATTGCATCATAATGTTGATTGTAAGATACTCGCAGACATTGTCAATTGTTTTCCTGTGCAAGTGAAAGAACTAGAACTAGGAACCATCTACTTGGGCTACAACTTAAAACCAAATAATTACAGAACTTGAGATTGGTACTGGCTTCTCCAGCGATATGACAAGAGAATTCATCTGTGGAGTTGGAAATAGCTCTCGATTGGGAGAAGACTGTCCTTGGCAAAGTCTGTCCTTCAAAATATGGTTGTTTATTGGCTATCATTATGCAGAGTCCCAAAATCCATTATATCAGGCATCAAAAAGAAAATCATGAATTTCATTTGGGCTGGTTCGGATAAGCCAAAGATTCATTTATGCCACTGGAAATGTATCTCGATGTCGAAAGCTTGTGGTATATGGTCTCTAAAGAACCTTTATGTTTTTTTTGACGCCCTCCGCGCTAAATCTCTATGGAGACTTCTTACGATGGATAGTCCCTGGCAATCTATCTGCAAAAGCAAATATTTCAAGGGCAATACGACTGTCCAGTGGCTGAGATCGACACTTGGGCGTAGTTGTGGGGCTTCTCCATGTTGGTTGGGCTTGGTCTCGACCAGGCCTATCATCCTCCTGTGGTTTGCTTGGCAGCCTGGTAACGGCCGTTCCATAAGACTTGGTGAGGACCCGATTATTGCTGGGCCTCTAACATTTAAATTGTCTCCATTTCTCCGTGCTTCTCTTCGAGCCAAAGGTTACTATCTCCTGGCACAGATTGCAATATATACTCCTCTGAATTTTGGGCCAACGGTTTGGTTGAGTGCGGATCAGTTGGGACTTGTGGGAGAATTGGCATTGGAATGGTCCACCTTCCTATAGGGGTTGAGTTTATGTTGTCTGCGATGATCAAAGCGAGATGATTGCCTGTTGTGGTCGTGGAACACCCGAGAGGGACGGGTGATGGCCAACCTTGCTTACAGCTCCATCATGGCGACTTCTCAGGGTACTTTTCGTTGGTGGCACACTGCCGTGTGGAATTGGCTCATACCTCCGAAACTAAAGATATTTATTTGGCTATCTCTAGAAAACAAATTGCTCACATGGGATAACCTCCTCAAAAGGGGGTTTATTGGCCCTAGCGTCTGTGTGTTATGCGGGCTGGAAGCCGAATCGATTACCCACATATTTTACCACTATACATTTTCTACTGCTCTGTGGCGTGAGATTCGTGCCATCTATTCTGATATGGGTGTTTGGTATGGGGATTCCATTGATACTTGCCTTCGAAACTGGATCAAATTCAACCCTCAATACATTTCATTGGCGGTGCATATTCTATGGGAATTATGGCTGGCGCGAAACAAATGTATCTTTGATGGACATAAGACTTCATTTGTTTGGTTGGCTCGAAAGTTGGCAACACTCAGCTTAGCCATAACTGATTCTTCCCTATCTAGCAATGATCAACTGGTTCGAGTGTGTTCACCTATCTTTCTGAGGCCCGAGCTATCAGCTTTTTTTTATGGTGCATCGCAACTAGGTGGTGCCATTTGTGGGGCAGGTGTTGTGATCAATATTGATCATCTTCACTTCTACAAAATTTGGATGAATGGTGGTAGGGGATCCAATACAAGAGGGGAACTTCTTGCCCTTTGGATCACTCTCTTTTTCTCCAAGTGTAAATCCATTCCTCTCACTCAGATTGTTGGTGACTCCAAGGCTATTATCGACTGGGCTTGTGGCTGCGGCTCTCTTCACTCTTTGGCACTTACTTTTTGGATGGATATGGTGACTTCTCTCTTAAATGACTTCCATCATCTGTCGATCAACCATATTTTTCGGGAGGTTAATTCTGAGGCTGATTTTCTATCTAAGCGGGCTCTGTCCACTTCCGGTGGTTGTATCCATTTTGAGTATTGGTCCCACTCTCTCCTCTCTTCGAGTGGGAGTGTTCCCCTTTCGGCCTCTTCCACTTGGTAGAGGTGTCTCCCTTTGAGTGTGGACATATTTTGCGGCGATATTTCCTATTTTTTCTCTCTCTTTTATTGTTCGGCTCTATTTTTTTGCTGACTTCTCTTCTCAAGAGTGTTGTGGGATGCCCTTGTGGCTCGTCATCTCTTTGTTTATTGCGGATCTATTGGTTGTTGTGGACAGTTCTATCGTGATCTTTGTTCTTGGACTTGATGGTCGGGATGTGACTTTATCCATGTGGAGCGTTGGTTTGAACACTTTCATATATTTTAATACAAAATATAGCTATTTTTCTGTTGAAAAAAGGATTCATTGCCATTAGTAAATTAATTGTGATGTATGGTAAGTTTATGTATAAGATTAACCAATTAACATCTTTATAATTAAATTTCATGTATTATTAATTATATCACCAAGAAACATTAATTTAAAGTTGAAATAAATACTAAATAAAAATATTATGTAATAAATTATAATATATATATCTATATAATAATAATAATAATAATAATAATAATTTGATATTAATATGTATTTATTATTTAAGGTGGGGAAAGCAATATAAATATTCTCATCCATGAATGTATATCAACCATATTATTATTTAATAAGATTATGCTAATATTTATTATATTATACTATTATAGATATGTATTTTGATTGGTATTCATGAATAAATTCTTTAACTACGACAATTTTCTCTTTAAATTCCAATTCCATCCTTGCATGAAATTGACCAAACCACAGTGGTGAAAGCCCTTGTTATCTGTTGATTTTACAAGGCATCGGAGTGAAATCCAAGTGCCCTAACCCACCAAAAGAAATTGAGAAACAATGATGGATTTATCGATTGTTTTTAGCCTCAATGAACATCCTCGAAAGAAGCTCACTCTAGTTTTGACTATATTTCAAAAAATGAAGAAAAAATTATGGTGTAAAGAGTTATGGTTTTTTCATGTCATCAAATCCATAGCAAGGTAAATATTGAGACGTCGTAGCAAATAGCTTACATTCTAGCTCTTGACTTTTGACATTTTTTACGGGTGGGGTCGCTTGTATATGAGATTATAGTCTAGTGAGTCCAATGGATGTTGCAAGGAGCAATTGAAAGATTGCGATTGGTGACTATTGGATATCTTATGGATTCTAATGTGTTTTTTTTAATTCCTATATAGCACTTCCTTATTACTGGACAATTGATTACTCGACAATGATTTGATGGGTGGCAGCGACTTGCAGATGTTTCCAAGATGAAGGAAACAATTTGGAGAATTTTTTAAATATCCTTGCTTGTGATTTTTTATGGTTCATGCAAATTAAGAGCATAAACCTCATCGTTCTCTACAACTAAGCCCCTGTTAGAAAGAGTATTTAACTCCCACTTAGTCTTAGCTAGTAGCTTAGCTCTATTTTTAGAAGTTCAGTTCAATTGATCAGCATGCACGCATGAATTAGCCTAGGGTTTAGCATGTAGCAAGCATATAAATTCATGCCTTTGGGTTCATTGAAATTGTGAATTAGATATTTCATATTTATCAATAAATATTTGCAGAGCTACAACTCGTTTTTACATTATAATTGTGTTTATATTTTTTCCTCCAACCTTTAGATTGGTATCAGAGCATCAAAAGCAAATGTAAGAGAGTGTGAGTTTGATATGAGTCTAAAGCAAGAAGAAAGAGCCGTAATATTTGCAAATTTGAAGAATTCACGCTGGATTGTGATTCTTCAAGAATTCGATCTCCAGTTTGAGAATGCCAAATAAAAAAAGTCTTTGGTTTTTGCGGAACTGATTTGCGATCTTCCCCATACTGACAGGAAATTAAGCCCATGGAATCTCTCCCCGATGAGTCCTTGTTTCTCATCAGTACTTCTGACCCATGGTATGGAGACATCCCATTGTATCTCCAAACCCAACGCTTCGGTCCTCAACTATCTCGTGATGAATGTCGTCATGTCCGTCACTACGCAAAATATTACCTCATCATCGGTAATACATTATATTGTCGTGGTATCGATTTTATTCTCCAACACTACTTAAATCATGAGGAGCTCGGACATGTTTTGAATGATTTCCACTCGGGGGAATGTGGCGGTCATCTTTTTGGGATGGCTACAACCCAAAAAATCTTATGCATTGTATATCATTGTCCTTCCATATTTAAATATTGTATTGAAGTCATCAAGAAGTGTCCTCCTTGCCATCTTTTTCACTATAAAAAGAGCTCACAACCGCCCCACTACATCTATCTATCGTCGTCGGTCCCTTTTCCAAATGCGGCATCGACTTCCTGCATTGTAATCCCACCTCGTCCCGGGGGCATGGTTATTTTATTGTCGCAGTTGACTACTTTACCAGTGGGCCGAGGCTATGCCTACATACAAAGAAGACGACGAAACTGTTGCACTCTTTATGTTCAACCATATCATTGCACGATTTGGAGTCCCTCGAGCCATTGTCACCGATCGTGGATCACATTTTCAAAACAAGATGGTGGATGAACTAAGCGCCAGACTGGGTTTTCGACATGAGAACTCAACTCCCTACTACCCTCAATCAAATGGACAAGTAGAGGCCATTAACAAGGTCTTGAAAACCATGATTCAGCATATGGTGGGAACACATCAGTCCAACTGGCATACTATGATTTTTTCATCCCTATGGGCGTATAGGACTTCCGTTAAAACTACCACTGGGTTTACACCCTTTCAATTGGTCTACGAACTAGAGGCAGTACTACCTATCAAGTGCAAGATTCCATCTCTAAAACTCATTTTCAAACTTTTACCGAACACCATTGTCGAGGAAGAACGGTTTCTATACTTGGAAAAACTCGATGAAACCCATCGTGATGTAGCTCTGGCTAATGAAGCACATAAGAAATGCATCAAGGCCCAGTACAACAAATCAGTAAAACCTCGTATCTTCAACGAGGTTGATTTGGTCCTCACATATGACCAAAAACACGACAAGCTAGGGGCAGGAAAACTTGAGTCCATGTGGCATGGTCCATATGTGGTAAAACGTGTTTTGGAAAAGGGAGCATACGAACTAGAGGATTATGATAGGATATATTTGGGGGATCCTCGCAATGGGATCTACCTGAAGTAGTACTATCCCTAAAATAATTTATGCATTGGTACTTTGTATATACTGTACATGATGTGTGTTTTGTTTGGTGTGACTTTTTATTTTTAGTGTGCTAGGATCTTATCATTGCGCTTATACCATGTTCTTCCTGGATGTGTAGATGGAAACATTCTTTGGATTTGTAGGTGGAGCTAGCCGGAACACCTGCAATCTCGCTTCAGTATCTTGGGTATTGTATTCCCCCGCTGACAAACTGATTAGTTCAGGAGGAACTTGCTTAGGGTTTTCTACCAACAATGTTGTTGAGTATCATGCCGTATTTGGACTATTGACCGACTCATGTTCCTTGGGTGTGGATGACATTACTATCTATATCGATTCACGATTAGTGGTCTCCCATCGTAGTTACCGTGTCTACACTATCCGTGACCCCTTATTACTCTGTCTGTTCCGACGAGTACGTCTCTTGGAGATATCCTTTGAGTCCATTCAATACCTACACATTCCAAGAAACATGAACACAGTTGCTGAATCTCTAGACATATTCATATTGGACTGGTACATTGCACATTCATAAACATTTTATCAAAAATATGTGTAAAAACGACATAACATATAAACTACTCATAGTGTGTAAGCTAGCATCCACAAGATCCCAAATCATCATAGGAAACACAGTGTATAAGACCGCAAAATAGTGTTTTGTATATATCATCATGTCAGTAAAGTACAAAAAGTGGCACTGATACAAAATCTAAAGCCCATAAGCGTTTAGTAGGTCCTGGTTACAAAAGTATGAATCCTATGGATTTCAGTACATACATAATACAATGAGCTATCCCTGAGGAAGCTTGTCGTAATAGATAATAGTCCGGGCTACTCAACGGAGCAGCCGACCAAAATTCCCTCAAACTCTAGCTGTACAGCACTAGTAACCACGAGGCAAGTCATCGATGGATATGTCAGTAATATCCATCATCAATCTATGGAGGTTCTCCTCCAACTCATTCATCTCCTTTGCTGCATCCTGCTGAGTAGTCACCATCTCTCGTACTACTCCTTTCATCTCAATGGGAGAAGAAATTGTCGGTTGAGTTGGGCCAACATCTACATAAAAAAATGTGTGAACCCTCAGTACTACCCAAAAACATTAAAAAACTACAAAATGCATAAAAACAACAAGAGTTTCGCTAGAACCAAGATCTCCCCACTCCTCCCCCTCGGGAAGAACTAAATCTGGGTCTCCCCTAAAGTCAGTTGCTGCATACGCATAGTCCTCAACCATGAGGAGCTTCCCACGAAGCCACCTAAAGAAGGTATGCCCATAATTGATGATAGGACCTTCGCCTCCATGGCAGGCCATTACCTCCAACCATCTAACCATATGAGGATCTCGCGAATCGATATCATCCAACTCTACATGTGGTCTCAATAGTGGAACTCGCTCTAGGAAGAATGAGACCACGATGGATCCATATCTGAACTGCTTCAGCTCACCCCTACATTTGGTGAGTTGATCCTTTAGATTCATGAGGAGTCCCTCACACCAGTTGAACACCGTCGGTTCCATGCACTCGATGGCATACAACATGTGTGCCTTGGTGGCCTGATGAGTAGCTTTGCTTCTCGCCACCCTCTCTATGGTAAATAGCACAGTTCGCAGGGGTCGATCACGGATATTCTTGATGGGAATATACCCAACAAGCATATGTGTCCCTGGCTGTAATGTCCCCATCTTGACCCTATTGCATTAATATTGTAAATGATGTAAATATTGTTATTTAGTCATGGTGAGGAGCTCAAGGCCAAGGTCCCGCCATTGATTTATCGTTCTATGTATCGGCAATTAGAATAGATGCATATGGTTCTTGTGCTAGCCGTGCACAATGTAAATTCGAACATCATGTAAATATGCAATTTTAATGAAAAACCCACAACCAGCTATGCAATGCAACAAAGAGATGGGGCATGATCTTACAAGAAATAGGGAGGAAAAATAACCAAACCCTTGAACCATGGAGTCAATCCATGTGTCAATGAGAAAACCCATGAGATCCCAACTACCCATTTTGGCTTATGCCCCAATCATTAAATTCTTCCAAGAGTTGGTTGAGGCAGTTAATGCCTTGGGAATGATGAGGTATGGCAGCCAATTTCGGGTATGGGCAATCCATCAATCTAGGAATTCGATTTTTTTTCTTGCAAGGCAAGAAATCACCCACGTTTTGCCTTCCCAAGCCATTCTGAACCACGGTCTTTCCTCTCTCATGCAGCCTGGGGAGAACTGGGGTTTTTCCTTCACATTTTCACCATTTCTATGCATTCTTCCATGCTTGGGAACTCGTTTTTGGTTAGCACAGTGGCTGGGAGAAGAGAACCACGATTTTCTAGGGTTATAGAAGCCGTTTCTTCCCATGAAATGCCCATGGACGTTTTTCTGAAAATGATTATGCTCCTGGGGTTGTTTTCCCATTTTCCAATTTTCATTTTGGGCTTTCCCATGTTTTTCTAAACTGGTTGAAATCCCATCGTTGGGCATCCTACTGCAAAAACGCCCAGCACTTGCATTTCTGGCTGTTATGTCCCTCCCTGTTTAGTTTGAACCTGTGAGCAGGAGATTCAGGAGTGGAAGAGGACAGATTTGGCTTGATGAGCCCAATGAAGTATCCATAGCTCAATGGTTGAGCCACTAGCCTAGTAATTCACCTCTGTCCATCTCTTAGTAGCCTGAGAAACCCCATTGCTGATTGGTTTGGCTGATTCTGGTGTATCTTTGGCTATGTGAGAGCCTGCTTTCCCCTTTTCCTTGTGGAGATCATGCCCAGCTCAGGGGTGGCAGTGGTGCTGAGAGATTGAGGAGCAAACTGGCCTATAGTTGGGTGGAACGTTGCAGAAGCGTAGCTGGTTTCTCAGGGACTACTTGGTTTAAGATAAGTATTCTCATTTGCTAATTTGATATTGCTTAATTGATGAATGACATGAAAATCTAGAATGTATGATGTATGTGTAATGGAATTAAATTCTGCTGTGTTTTCAAGATTTTATGCATTTTCATATCTCCATCTACAATTTATATGAATGCTTATTTGATTAAGTATGGGACTAGATGTCCAGTATTATTGTTAGTGTCTTCTCCATAGCCTTGCAGGATAGGAGGGACATTACACTGGCATGCAAAATAGTGCTACAAGGATCTCTATAGACTGATCACTACCCCATGTCCCGGATAATGAGACTGGGGATCCCCTCCTGGATAACCCCATCAGGAAATAGATATCCTCCACATCCAAGGTGAGGATGTGGGCACCAACTTGGAAATGTTGTTGATTTGGATCCCATAATCTGATCAGATAGTCTAGCATTTGTACTTGGGCCCTCATGCCCTGTACATGAAATAATTTCAAGAGCCCGCATCTTTGTAAAGCATTCATCGAATGCATATCATTTGTCGCTTGGGAAACTTCAATTGCATGCTCTCGTTCCTTCCATTGAACCATTGTGTGAGCTAAGACATGTGTAAACATCAAATAGACACTCATTAGAACCTTTTCATAATTTTGGGGTGGGCCTTTTTGGCCCCATTTTTTATTTTTCATTGTGGATCTGCACCAATGTACCCCGCTTTTGCGAACAGTGCACTGACAACACACTTTCTCCATGGGGGAAGCGCGCCAGAGATCCTTCGATGCATTTCTCACAAGGGGAAAGCGCGTCGCCCAGGGCGCGTGCAATCCCCCTCTTAATGAGCCAAAAAAATCCAAAAAATCACAACTAAATTAAAAATTGATTCGCTAAAAATGTAAACAGAAAGGTTAAGGCCTACCTGTAACTAATGAGGTGCTAAACAACTGACCGTAGGTTCCGCAATCAACATTTGAAAATCGAGCTCCAAAGGGTTTTTTTTATTATTCCAACTTGGTAAAAAACAATTGGTGAAAATTTCTTTACTATTTGACTTTTTATATAAAAGAAATGGAATATTCCCTTTTTAATATTTCTTTTATAGGTTTTTTACCATAGTTGGTAATTTTTTATGTCTAAACACCTTATTATCAGTTCTAATTTGATTTTTGGAGTTCGCCAATCAAGTAAAGCGGTGTTTTGAGATTTTGGAGACCATCGTAGGCGTTTCATACTTGTTTCAATTGTGAACGACTATTTGAGTGTTTTTTATGTTATCATCACGCTCGTTAAAAATAAAGTATCGATGACATCGAGCTTACATTTTGTTCTTTCTCGTGCTCGTAAAACTATGAGAATAAGTCACCGAGTTACATTTTACCACTTTTTCAGTGTAATACCCCCAATTCGACCCTTAGGATATATTAGCCTTTAATGTAAATAATGTGTACATGTGATGTATGTTTTCCTAGCGTGGAGCTCAAGGCCAAGGCCCTGCTAGTGAAAGCCCGAATTTTATTTAAAGGGAAAGCATTGATATTTTGATGCCCATGTGCTTTTAAGCCATGTAAATTGTAAAAAGGATGTAAATAAACATCATGCAATAAAAATCCCAAGACTGGCTATGGAGGCAACGAATGAGAAGGGGCCACATGTATCCACTAGGGAGTGGTGAGGGGGCTATGGGACTAAACCCTAGGATGCCATTTGTCATTATGAGAACCCATTGACTTCCCTAGGTGACATTAATGCCTGTTGTAAGGAAGTGGTTGAGATTTCATCCCATGGCTTCAATGGAGCATGGGTAGCCTTGAAATTCATATGGGTAGTTATGAGCTCTGTTTTCTTGTACAAGAAGTCACTCAACCTCATGGGAGGTTGCTTCATTCTCATCCCCATTCCATGGTGAAAGAACCTAGCATCATTTTCCATCCAAAAACGAGCTCCCATGAGTGAGAAAACCAAAAATCGTGACTTGGAAGGAACCCACGTTTTGGGGAAGCCAAAACGCCCAGAATGGGTATTAGACAGTGAAATCCAATGGGGGATCCATTGGTATGAGTCTTTGGTCGAATTTGGGAGCAATAGCTACCCCAAAATCCATGGGAAAACCCAGTTTTAACTGCCCAGAAAATCAGTGACGAATTTGGGGTTATTTGTGACAAAGTTGTGAGAAATCCAAGTGTGGATGTATGAACAGAGGATGGGATTGTTGAGTCCATCTTGAAGTGTATGTGGCTCTAGGATTGAGCTCAGTGGACTAGCATCCTCCTCCATCTCCTATTGCATGCTTGAAAAACCCAACTATGTGTTGGCTTAGCATGGCTGTTTGAGTGAAACCCTGACTGTGAGTGAGCCAACTAGTTCCTCCTTAGTGGATACACAGCCCAACTCGGGGGTGATCTCTCAGCTGAAAGAATACAGGCTGGACAGAGATCTATGTTTGGGTGGAACGTTGCTCTCACGTAGCCAGTTGTTGGACATTTGCGTTGCAAGATAAGTGCTCTCTGTGATTTTAAATTATATACAATGTGTGTTCTGCAATGTGTTATTTGAATTATTATTCTTTATGTTAATGAAATCGATATGAAGTAGCATAAGAAGGGGATTGAATTCTCTACCTGTTGATTTCTTGAGATAAATATGCTGATGCGAATCTATGCTTCTGTGTATTATTATGTTTAACTCCGCTGTGTTTTATTGAAGTTCGAATCTGCACACAGAAGTTTTAATTCTCACATACTTTTGGAGTATAAATATTGGGGCTAAGTCTGCCAAAAGCCCGGTGTGTTGTTAATGTTTTCCTTCCCTGCAATTCATGGGTGAAGGGGACATTACAGTTTGGTATCAGAGCTCTAGGTTCAACACTACGGCTATTGGGCCCTTCACAGAGATATAAATCATTGTGTGTGTACATGCATTTTATATTTTGAACTAAAATGCATTAAAGAAACCTCAAGATCGCATGGTTTCTATTTGTTGGAATGGGAAATCATTTCCATGACTGTTTGGGGATTTTTGCAAGCTGCTTGTATTGATTGCATTCTATGAAATAGAGGAAGGAGGGAGGAAATTCATTTTAAGGTTGCATGCTTGCTCTAATTGTCCTCAATGTTGTAGCAGTCAGTTTTGTATTTGTTTGTTTTCCTCCACGGAGGAGAGAAAGGAGGGGCAACCTCTGCGATCTTATACTATTTTTGTTGTTTTGTTGTTTGATGCTTAACATGAGGAGGTGCAATTTCTTTTCTTGAAATACTGTTTTTGTTGCAAGTATGATTTCAAATTTTTCCTAAGTGTTTTCGAAAAATTTTAAGTCTGTTTCGGAAAGGATTCCCGAATGACTCCCGAAACTGCGGAAGCGTTCTGTGAATTGCCCCGAAACTGCGAAAGCATTCCGTGAGTTTTTCCGCAACGTGGAAGAGTTTGGGAAGTCGCCCCGAAATTTGCGGAAGGGATTCCCTTCCGAAATTTGCGGAAGGAATTCTCTTCCGAAATTTGCGGAAGGATTCCGCGAGTTGTCCCGCAACGCGGAAAAATTCAGCGAACTGCTCTGAAGAAATGGAAAATTTCTCTAAGTGTTCGACGTCAAGATGAAGTTTTCGGAAATATTTCTCTTCCGAAATTGCGGAAGAGCTCCACAAATCCTCCCGAGACTACGGAAGCATTCCACGAATGGCTCCACAACCGCGAGAGCATTCGCCGAATCGCTCCGCAACTGCGGAAGCATTCAGCGAATTGCTCCGCAATTGCAGGAGCATTCGTCGAATCACTTCGCAACTGCGGAAGCATTCGGCGAATTGCTCCGCAATTGCGAGAGCGTTCGACGAATCGCTCCGCAACGGGAGCATTCACCGAAATGCTCCGCAACTACGGGAGCATTCGCTGAATGGCTCCGCAATTGCGGGAGCATTCACCGAATGGATCCGCAACTGCGGGAGCGTTCGCTGAATGGCTCTGCAATTGCGGGAGCATTCGCCGAATGGCTCCGCAATTGTGGGAGCCTTCGCCGAATTGCTCCGCAATTGCCGGGAGCGATCGGCGAACCGGCCCGCGACGGCGGCAAAAAAAAAAAAAAAAAAAAGAGTAAAGTGACCAAAACTTGATTTTTGGATAGGAGGAGCATCCGGGCTCAAAATGGAATGATTCCTATGGGGCTCGGAGGCCATCGACGAAGGCCATGAAAGAACCAGTGAAGACTCCGAGCCCATTACACTCCGATTTGACAGAAAATGGATAATAGTGACTTTTGAAGGGCGGAGTCCCGAGGCTTGACGGAAGGTCGGTTTGAGCTGAAATTGATCAGGCGCGGTCATGAAGCAAGCACGATGTTAAGTTCAGAATCTTGGAGCCAAACTCCAAGGGATGTGAAGTCGGGGTGAGCAAGAAGGCCAAAAAGCATTATTCCGGGCCACTTTTTCAGGATTTTGAAAAGCTTGTGGGCAGTAAAAGTGACCCTAGATGTGGGAATCAAAAATTTTACTGAACTAGACATTTCATATTCTCATTAAGACGGACAGTTTCCGTTAGACGAAGATTTCCCAGAAATGCACCGTTTGGGAGATAGCCATTTTTTGCCCAAAATTTGGAATTTTGGGAAAAATGTGAAAAGTGAGAAGTAGTAAAACCCAGAAATTCATAGAAGATGAATGGTGCAGCGGAATTGAAATCCATGAATTGTTGAGTGTTCCTTGTGATATGGAATAACTTCACCCGATAGATAGCTTTTTGTGATTCCTCATAGATTTTCTTCCACAGGTGGCTGAAGTTGACATTCTGGACCAAAATGCAACTGTGTAAAATGCACAGAATTGGAGTGAAAGTTGTCATTTTTGAAGAGATGCAGTTCCCGCACCCGATGTCGGGATGGAGCATGAAGACAGGCATTGGAAAGCTTGTCCAGTAGGGAACAATGATGCATGACCAGATTTTGAATGAGGTCTACATATATCACAGATATTTAGTGCAGAAGAGTGCCAGCGGTTGTTTTGACGAACAAATTTTGTTGTCAATGTGGTCAATTTCTACAATTGCATGATATGGAAGAGGAATTCCATGTTACGAGGAGGGACCGAAAAGGGAAGAATTCCTTAAACCCCTGTTTGTTATCATACTTATAATTATGAAATTGTCATATGGCATAAAAATGTTAAAAATGTAAGGGATGACATAGATGTATATGCACTAAATGGCATCTTAACAAACATTGCATAGTGCATATGGAAATGCTTGTTCATAAATGGGATATTGCATATTGGTAGAATAATGAAATCTGCATATGCAATGAACCGCTAATGGAGAATATTGTGGTTGATAATCACTATTGATGTTGGTATTGGTTGTAGGACCAAAGATAACAAAGAGCATGGCTAAATGTGTTGAGGATGTTGTTGCATGAAGCCAACAACCTTATGCATAAAGGATGGTGCAACGAATCTATGATCATAACGTTGGCAAAAGGACTGAACAGCCCTGGTAAGAGGCCAACTGATTAGGTAACATCAGGCGATGTTAATGGTAACCATACAGGTAATGATTATTGGTGCCAAATTGCATGAATGTTGAAAGAGGATTTGGTAAGATCTCTTCAACTATGTTTGAGCTATGTTGAGTTAGTTTGCATGTGATATTGAATACCGATTGGGATTGTTACCCTACCAAGCTTGGTAAGGTGTGGATAAGTGAAGGAAATGATCCTCACACCCTATGACTGTTTAGAAATCTCAATGTATTCATATGAATTTATATTATGCCATGTGTATGATTATGTGCTTAATAACCAAAGCAAGTGAGGACTGGTGGTCCTGATTATGGTAATACAAGTTGTATGAGATAGTCATGTTTCGATCATAATATGCTTGAATGCATAGTGCTCATAAAACAATGCAAGGTAGCATTGAGTAGATGTGCATTGAGAGATTTTATAAATCTTGTGATGCATTGTATGAATGCACGGGGATGATGCACGTGAAGTAAATAAATCTTGGTGGTATTGATATATTAACAGCTGAAAATTTTGGATTATGGAATGTTATAATTCTGAAAATGTTTCAGTAACTGTTGCAGTAATGAAACATTATATGCATAGAGACTTACGAAGTGTTTGGCTGATTGAAGTTTCAATTTCCGGTAGGAAGGTCTTACGTATGGAAAATGAGGATAAGTCCATAGTAGAGATCGGGATCTACCACATGTAGAAGCCAAAGGTTATGAGAAGGTTCTCATGGTTGAGAGATCTAAGTTCCGTCAGTAAAGAACAGTTGTAAATATCAGATTTGTAAATGTTTCGGATTGGAAATTTTACTAATAATCGCTAATAACTGTTTGGCTTATATGAAAATGTGTCAGGAGGACATGCTGTAAGTGGATGCTCATGTATGGCAGCGGGCATAAGACCATAACAGGCAGAGTGGTGTCACTTACCGGAGCCAAGCCAAACAATATGAGGATAGCCTCATGGATAAGAAAACCAATTTCTGTAGTAGATAGAGTTACATATTCATACTGAATTTAATTATTAGTGCCATGGATGGGTTATGGAACAATCGGATTTGAATTGTATTGTTAAATGTTGCTAACTATTTGGCTGTTCAATAAGTGTGCCAAGAAGACACATTACAGTAAGACCATCAAAGTGGGCCTGCAGAAGCCAAACTTCATGGGAAGAGATTCCATGATTTGAAAATGGGTTTCAGGTGAAAAGCCATAAGACATTAATAATGTCTCATCTGCACTACATGATTGGTAAACAATATGAGTGAGATGGTAAAGATTATGTCAGTAAGGCATATGAGGATGATGTAACATCAAAAAGGAATTGGGATGGAAAATCGAGGGACTGTCAACTCAGAGAAGGAACCCCATTCCTCATTAATGAAGAGAAATAACATCTACAAAATGGATAAGTGTTCCATAAACCCTGGCTGATATATATATATATATATATGCATGCATGTCTAATTATTGGAGTTAGTATGCAGAGCATGTTTGATTTTATTTCCATTATGGCAAACTGCTTGAAGTATGATTAGGACCTGCATAGTTCACATCAGTAAGGAGTGCACGTCTTTCTGGTGCTGAGTTATGTTAGGGATTCCAATATTGATTACGCCCTAAGGGAATGGATGCATTCCTGGTGTTTCAATGTTGGATAGTGAATGTTATGAAATATGTTTACAGTTTTAGAGCAGCAATACTGATAAGCTCGCTTATACATTTTTGTATTGACAGATTATACATATGAAATTCAGTGCTACGCATTAAAAGGAAAAGTGAAGAAAAGAATACTCAAGAGGACTGTATGAGCAGTGGTAACCCTTGTGTAGGGTGAGTGGGTATCATGGGGCCATGATAGCCTGTAGTTAATATAATAAAGTCATCTAAAGAATTCCTAAATGGAACCACTGGCTTACATAAGAGAAGAAGTGCCACCTTTGTGTGGGTGAAGAATTGTTATGCGCATTGAGGGATTGTGATACATGTGAAAGGATGATGCAAGCCTAAGGCAGAGTAGTGGAGCCTTGACCTGTGATGATCGGTGGCGCAATTACCTTCCATTGGCCGATGACCCAGACGTATGTGCCGGCTCGGCAATGGAGAGGGCCAACCAGGTATGGGACTGGTTGGGCACCACCAAATGCTTGGTAAACCCAGTCGACGTGAAGGTGTACTGGTAGGGCATTAACTATTTGATGATTTGGAGCAGCCTGCGTGCTGGCCAAACATCATAGTCTGCAGGAGGATCCCAAGGCTTATAAAGTAAAAGCAGGACCCTGGGGACCAGAGAGGAAATGCACAATACAGATAAGTGTTCAATTTCATTTATTTCATGTTTGTAATAATGAAGATTACAAGTATAAGTCTTGTAACAGTTAAGCTGATGCACTAATGTTTCTTTGTTGGAAACCTTGGTCATATAGGAAACAAAGACCCTGAAAGAACTATAAATTGCTTAGTAAATCCAGAAAGTGGTTGGTTGGGCAAGATTATTGATGTTGTGGAGTAGCCTGCGTGCTGGCCAAACATGCAAGATTATTGATGATTTGGAGCAGCCTACGTGCTGGCCAAACATGCGAGATTGTTGATGATTTGGAGCAGCCTGCGTGCTGGCCAAACATACAAGGTTATTTTATGTTGTGGAGCAGCCTGCGTGCTGGACAAACATACAAGACTATTAGATGTTGAGGGGCAACCTGCGCGCTGGCCAAACACCCAAATCCATAGGCGATTCCAAGGCTTGTAAAGCAAAGAAGAACCCTATGGAATTAAGTGAAGACATCTAGTGCAGATAAGTATTCGGTTATCTTGTAATTTCTTGCTTATGAATATACATGTATATATGATTTGGTTATGATTTCCTATGAAAATAAACTAAACATGTGAATTAATTCAATGTTTGAGTGTAGGTATTGCTAGAAGCAATGACTATGAAAGCACCTCAAGGATGCATGTGGACATGTAACCACCCTAAAGAGCTCAGCATGAGCAGTAATGAAAGATGGAGCTAGTGGGACTGTGTGAGTCCTAGTAGCCAAGAGTTAGACCAACCAAGTGGAGGAATTGCATGGTTGAGAGATCTGGAATAGACCATAGACACTACGTGTCATAGCTAAGAAGGGCAGGTCGAGCATTCACGTGGAGTGAAAGAGGACAGGAGCATGAAAACCACAGTGGTGGTGTGGGTTCCAGAATGGAACAAAACTAAGAGGAGAAACTCTTACTGCTCTCTCTCTTTCTTTTTTATTGATGCATTTATAGAATTAGAAAATTACTGAATGCATGCATGACTGAAAGTAAAAGTGTGTTTATTTGATTAAAGCGAATTGTGAATGCTAACTAATGAATTTCCTGTGAATGGATGAACATGAAGGAATTCATGTATATGTTGGGCAAGCATAAAAAGTGTGGTAGTCTCATGAGTAAAGCATGGACTATCCATGTCCACTGGGGAAAAACCATTGACTGATTTTTAAATGTTTGGGTTATGCTTGGCCTAACGAGAATTGTAATGATGAAATTCACAGGTGGAAATTGAATCAATTGGTTGCAGCCGGTGCAGGCAAGTGTTGCCAGTAAGCAAAGTGTGGTCAGTTGTTGCCATTGACCATGGTGGCAGACCAAGGGCTATTAGAGTTGGCTGAAAATCTTCTTCAAACAATTTCTAAGACCTAAGAAAATATTGGAGAGATGCTCAAGATGCAAAAGCAGCAGAACGAGATGAACCACAAGGTATTGCAGGACACTCTTCGTCTGCAGAAAGAGGTAAAAATCATTATGAGAGCAATCAACAAGGGAAAGAAAGGTGGATCAATGAAGAAGCATTCATCCAATCGTCCGATTAAGAAACGTTCCAGGTGGGAAGACTCAAAGGAAATTGAGCAGGTAAAGATGAAGCAACCAGTGAAGTGTTGAAAATGTGGAGGAGATCATTGCCTTCGCAACTGCCCAACAAGAGAACCTCAAGAGGGTAGAAGCCATAAATTTTTCAGACTTATGGATGAACTGGAAGATCCGAATCAGCAGGAGCAGCTTGTGAAGATCAAAGGACTTGGACCTGAAAGTTCAAAGTAAAGGATAGAATGCAGGACAAATATGCAAAGTTTTTGAAGTTTTGGACATTTGTAAATTGTATATGTATGCCTAAGTCTTGGAACATTGAGGACGGTGTTGTTCTAAGGGGGAGGGGAATGTAATACCCCCAATTCGACCCTTAGGATATATTAGCCTTTAATGTAAATAATGTGTACATGTGATGTATGTTTTCCTAGCGTGGAGCTCAAGGCCAAGGCCCTGCTAGTGAAATCCCGAATTTTATTTAAAGGGCAAGCATTGATATTTTGATGCCCATGTGCTCTTAAGCCATGGAAATTGTAAAAAGGATGTAAATAAACATCATGCAATAAAAATCCCAAGACTGGCTACGGAGGCAACGAATGAGAAGGGGCCACGTGCATCCACTAGGGAGTGGTGAGGGGGCTATGGGACTAAACCCTAGGCTTCCATTTGTCATTATGAGAACCCATTGACTTCCCTAGGTGACATTAATGCCTGTTGTAAGGAAGTGGTTGAGATTTCAGCCCATGGCTTCAATGGAGCATGGGCAACCCTGAAATTCGTATGGGTAGTTATGAGCTCTGTTTTCTTGTACAAGAAGTCACTCAACCTCATGGGAGGTTGCTTCATTCTCATCCCCATTCCATGGTGAAAGAACCTAGCATCATTTTCCATCCAAAAACAAGCTCCCATGAGTGAGAAAACCAGAAATCGTGACATGGAAGGAACCCACGTTTTGGGGAAGCCAAAACACCCAGAATGGGTATTAGACAGTGAAATCCAATGGGGGATCCATTGGTATGAGCCTTTGGGCGAATTTGGGAGCAATAGCTACCCCAAAATCCATGGGAAAACCTAGTTTTAACTGCCCAGAAAATCAGTGACGAATTTGGGGTTATTTGTGACAAATTTGTGACAAATCTAAGTGTGGATGTATGAACAGAGGATGGGATTGTTGAGTCCAGCTTGAAGTGTATGTGGCTCTGGGATTGAGCTCAGTGGACTAGCATCCTCCTCCATCTCCTATTGCATGCTTGAAAAACCCAACTGTGTGTTGGCTTAGCATGGCTGTTTGAGTGAAACCCTGTTTGTGAGTGAGCCAACTAGTTCCTCCTTAGTGGATACACAACCCAGCTCGGGGGTGATCTCTCAGCTGAAAGAATGCAGGCTGGATAGAGATCTATGGTTGGGTGGAACGTTGCTCTCACGTAGCCAGTCGTTGGACATTTGCGTTGCAAGATAAGTGCTCTCTGTGATTTTAAATTATATACAATGTGTGTTCTGCAATGTGTTATTTGAATGATTATTCTTCATGTTAATGAAATCGATATGAAGTAGCATAAGAAGGGGATTGAATTCTCTGCCTGTTGATTTCTTGAGATAAATATGCTGATGCGAATCTATGCTTCTGTGTATTATTATGTTTAACTCCGCTGTGTTTTATTGAAGTTTGAATCTGCACACAGAAGTTTTAATTCTCACATACTTTTGGAGTATAAATATTGGGGCTAAGTTTGCCAAAAGCCAGGTGTGTTGTTAATGTTTTCCTTCCCTGCAATTCATGGGAGAAGGGGACATTACACTCAGGCTCATAAAACTCCCACGAAAAAGGAACCCCTTAGAGTTCCTCTTTAAGCTCTTTTCAGACTCACTAAATATGAAAAGATCACCAAGTGAACTTGATTCTTTCACGCTTGTAAAAGTATTTGAAAGATCATCTCTTTGGGGATAGTTTACCCCTTTTTTCAAACTAGGAGGACTATTTACGAAAAAGGAGCACTTCGATTAATCATGACTGGAAGAATTCCCTCTCATGTTGTTTTATCCTTTTTCGGATGAGGAGACTAACTTTTATGAAAAAGAAACATTTGGAGTCTTGTTTAGTTCTCTTCAGACTCTCTAAATATGAAATGACATTGATTTTTCCTTCTTTGGACTCATTAAAATTTGACATTGAAGGGCCCTTTTTGGGGACAAACCCCTCCCATCTCAGGTTCGACAGATGGAAATCAGATATCCTGCTGCCCCTAGTGTTTAATTCATATACGATAATTACTGCCTTATATCTATGTACTTGAGAACCTAGGATTAATTAAGGTGTACACTAGCAGTCATGTAATATCTAGTTTATTCTCTCACTTAAGCTGTGTTCCAAGAAAAACTTAACTAAGATACAAACTAATTTGTATTACCCGTTACATAATACTACAAAAACCTACCATTTAATAGTTATGAGCTCTTTATTCTACTCTTGTCTAGCATGCGGTATCTATATATTATTTTAGTAAATAGTCCCTTATATGTAACTGGCTAAGTAAATAGTCCTGAACTCTATGAATTCCATGTTCGTTACCTTGTTGAGGTGAAACAATCAGTAGCAGGTATTATGGTACTCAGCTTTGTAACTTATCATGAGCTTCTGCTAACTTGTAATTAATATTTCACTCAGAGCTATACCTTTTAAAAACCTAAGTACAAGCTCATATCAGGAATATACTAAGGCGTATTGTGTTAATCTTAGTCGTATATGACCAGAGGCATATGATCTCTCCCTGGTTTACAGTTAGTGAACCCTGTTCCATGAGGCATTGAGTTCCAGGAAATTACACATAGAATTATGACCTTACTATCATGGATTCAATGTATTTATTGCACTGTAATGCTACATGTTCTGCTAATCGATCAGTACACATCCTATTATCCATGAGCAATAGATACGTCCACAAGGCTAACATTATTATATTAGTTATGATGTGCCTAGTTATAACCAAATAAAGGCTTAGCTTAATAGGCTCATTATTGTGATACTAAGGCTCGTTATGCTCGTACTCTTGTCAACATATGTAGTATGGCTAAGAAACCCACCACTATAATAGCCTGGTACGTCTGCGATATAAGTAATCCAGAAGCAGGGTATTATATGAGTTATAGAGGCCTTTAATTACTCTAGCATACCAATTAAGGATAAATAGGCTACTAGATAAACTCAACAATTTGCATCAATATTCGAGTTAGTAATCCTGAACGACACACCCATAAATCTAAAACCTTTGTTCATGAGGTGGACTTCATGCTTGTCGTGAGTATATCAGCTGATTATTATGTGACAAATTTCCTTGTTGTAAAAACTTTACTCTGATGACCTCACTATTAGTAGCTAACCAACCAATATACTGGTTGATTGCTGCATAACAACTAATACATGTTAACCGGATTAGTATGTTTATGAGTATTTTGTTTTACTCTAATGTAATTTACTACGCAAATTGAGTTATCTATATTAGAGAGAGTGTAGTGAGATAATTGGATTACTTCATTATGTAAGCAGGCTTGGTTAGAATCACTAGTATGTTTAATGCTAGCTTAATTACAATCGATCATGAATACGCTCATAGTACACTTACATGAGCTCTTGAAACAGTGCCATTAATATTTCATATATTTACTGACCACTCTAGTCAGAGATACACTACGAGTTATATAAGCTTGTTTACGAGTAGTGACTCAGATAGAATGCTCATTACTCGGGTCAAGTAAGGAAATAAGTAATAAGTTAGTCATAATATATACCAAGGCATACTAAGTATATGTTGTACTCGCTCCTTTAAGCTCACGAATCCAGGATGATTCTACTTATGGCTAATATATATAGCTTAGTAGTCACCGAGTAAGCTTAGTAGTTTCCTCTTGTCAGACCCTAAGTGTTTAATCCAAATAAAAGGTTATCCAGTTACTATGACTTTCTATCTACTGGTGTATAATGAGCTACCACTATCTTATGGATAGTAGTGGAATAGTAAATAATGTCCTAGGATTGAGATCGGACTTGTCCGAAGGATGAGCTTTACTGGGCATTTATTACCCTCCTCAAGCTCGTTAAAAACAAAGAGGTACTCATCAATCATGATGGGGATAAGGAAAGAGTTTTTGTTTCATTGTAGTCATGGAAGTACTTAGTCACTCTTGAACATGGTACTCGTTTGCATATGCATTCAAACACTTGGATAATATGCTTGTCTTTGAGTCCCACCAATTCCATGAGCCATTTCACTCCTTTGAGTTATTCAAAGAATGCTTCCATCATCAGTTGCATTAGTTGTCGGTGTCATTCTCGTCATGTCAACGCTGCCAAGTCATGCCATTCCCATGTTCAAGAGAGGTATGTTCATTGAGTCAATCCCTGCAGTCATCTTACCTTCTATCATGTTGGTCATTCCTGAGTCAATCTCAAGTGTCACACTACAGTTTGATATACGGCATAAATATTTGATCTTGTTTCCTGTCGACGATGGGGGAAACATCATGGCCCTCCTTCGACCAGTTTATCATTTTCAACTTCAACACATCATCTAAGGATTAAACCTAGAAACCAATCAAGTACCTTGGGACTGCATGCCTTAATGGTAGGTTACCTTGCTTTCAACAATAAGTTCACATCATTGAATTCTGATTGAAATATTCTGCTCAGTGTTTGACCTTGGATCATTGATTCACATTCAGTGGTATGTACTATGATACCTTGGGGATCATTGACATCAATGGTGATTTCCCTCTCACTTGTTAACGGCATACATCGATGACCGGTAATCAAGTGGTTTCTACCATGTTCGACTTCAAGACATTGTAATCACATGGTTAGATTCATATAGTTGCAGGTTCGACTTGAAGACACTCGGTTAACTCAATTATCTTGCCCAGGTTGTGATGGAGATTTCTTGAGTCACATTACACGAATCCAATTTTGTATTGGTCATGGTTGTGTTATCATATCATCATGGATCTACGATTATGTCTAGTAGCCATGATTGTGTTCAGTCGGTATTTACTATCATGGATATGCAATGTATTGGTCGGAAGCCATGTTATGAGTTAGTTTGAGACATATATCTCAGAGTTAGTTGTACTGCAAGAGTTTATTCTAACAAATGATCCTTTCCACAATACTTCATATTGAAAATCATTTAACCTATTATATTATGCCAGCTTCATGCTTTGGGGGGCATTCTGTTACACCAAAATATCGTCATCATGAGTTTTGTGTCCTCTATATTCCCTGATCCCTAAAGTGCCTAGTTTAAACCATCAGAAGAAAGGTTGTTGTTCATCATTTTAACCATATGTAGTCACCCTGACGTTCCTTACCCTCTAGCAAGATGCGTTAGTTTCAAGGTGACACTCTCTGCACCTTAGAAGAGTGCTTCGATGACGCGTGGTGATCTTGTACAGGGTGCATTGATCTCCCATTGGAGCATGTTTCCCTTCTGCAAGGTGCGTCGTTGTTGGTTAAATTGAATAAAGAAAAGCTTCAAGCGAATTCTTGAAGATTGGATGGCATGGATACCTATCCCTACTTATCTGGAAAGGTGGCATTCGATCCCCTTTTCTAGTGGGATGATCCCTTAAGCCTCTCCCTAAATCCTCAACCTCTCTTATGAATTAAGGTGCATAATTACTTCTTCCCTTGTTCATATTTATGATGTGAGATCTTTCTTACTTTATTGGACTATTCTAATGGCGTATGAATGATTTTACTAATTTCTGTTATAAAATGAAAATGTCTGTGTAGAAATGAGTAATGAATGAAAACAATGAGTATCAAAACTATCTTTGTGTAATCATTTTACTATGGTTGTGAATATTTTATTTCAATCAATTAACTGTTGAATTTGTACTAGCAGTCTCAGATATTACTCATATTTTAAAACTCGCTCCTTGCATAGGTTAGTTTAGTTAGTTAAATGATGTATTTTATTAGGGTAGTTTTAGTTAGCCCTCGGGGTGTAGACCAGTTGGAAACCATGTGGTTTTTAAGGCGTACAGGTTGTTAAGCACGTTGTTGTTTCAAACCTCGTTGCAGCCTTGAGGGTGCGTTGTGGGGTAGGCATACTCTCCTGGAGGTTATAGTGGTAGCGATTGGAATCGACCCCGTGTCACGTGAGTGCAAAGCCCTCTAGTTGCCGATCCCTCCAGTCAAAAACAAAAAGGGTAGTTTTAGTTGATTGATAAGGTAGAAGTGATAAGATGAGAGGTAAGAACATGTGCATCACTTGTGAGGCTTCTACCTATCAGTCAAATTTATTTTAGTTAGAATCATGCATTATTAGAATTAGAGCATTTGCATTTGCATCCCCCAAATATAAAATATAAACGGTGGGCTAGGTCGCAACCAATAAAATTTAAATTCAAATTACCATCTACAATAGTCAGCCCATTAACCAGATGGATTCCCCATTCCAAATAGTGAATAGTCTAATTGGGACTTTTCATGGGGAAAATCCCTACTGTCGGTGCAAAATTTTTTCCAGGCATCAACAAAATCTTAATAGATTCTGGTAGTACACATAACTTCATTAACTACAAAGTGGCCAAACTTCTTAATTGCTTTATTTATCTAGAACCAAAGTTTCAAGTAATAGTTGTTGATGGGAAAACTATAAATTGTTCAAGGAAGTGCCATAGTATTAAGCTCATTATTAAGGGATATTTATTGGATAGTCTAGTGATTGCAATCCAAATGGGTGGGGATGATGTTGTATTAGGGGTACAATGGTTACAATTAATAGTCCAGTGATTTTGTATTCATATTATAGATAACTTCGCAAGATGACCATTAAATATAAGTTTCCTATAACTATGATTGATGAATTACAAGAAGCAGTTTTCTTTACCAAATTGGATCTCTGTTCAGGATATCATCAAATAGAATGAGGAGAGAATATGTCCCAAGACCACCTACGAGATTATTAATAGTTAGTGTGTGGTGGAATTAATATGAATTCTTGTGCCTTGAAACAAGATCTCAATGTTCGTTCATTCACCCAACCATAGTCGTCTTATATTAAAGCACCAAAGAGATAATTAATGATTAGTTTGTTTGTTGGAGTTAGTTTGATTGACTCCCAAGGGATCTCATCCATTCAAACGTTCATTTCCCAGCCATAGCCCTTGTCTTAAAAATATACTATCAAATATATAATTTCAATTTTTATATATAATAGGAATTCAATATCAAACATATATGACATAAAGGAGGAGGTTATTAAATTATTATTTTTAATTAGTTGCTTTTTATTATTTCCATATTATTTATTCTTTAGCGATTCACATTCATGAATGAACAACCAAATGTCATTTCAATATGATATTGACGTTAAGATTTAAACACAGGGTAAGTTAACGAGCACTAATACTCGAAGGTTTTTAGATGAATCATGTAAACACAGGGAAAATTAACTAAGCATGTAGATGTATTTGGATAATAGACTGAGTACCCATCTAGAATTATCAATGAGAGTTTTTCCAGGTGTTTTTCTTGATAAGAGTTTTTTTAAGTAATTAACATGATATAGCACCATGAGATAAAATGTGAAGGTGTTTAGCATAATAACTCAATCTAATGTTCTTTTGAACAGGTTGCGATGATTGCCTACTTACATACCTACAAATGAAAGTGGAGACCCTCATGCACACACAAAAGGAAAGGTATTTGGATCAACTTGTTTTCTTAGATATATTAACCATGTGCAATGTTGAGACCTCAACATGTGCACAAGGCATGTCAATATATTTTTGTGATACTGATAACTAGAATTGGGAATATATATGAGCTGGGGAAATTCAATTGAGATTGTAAAGCTTACTTATCTCACTCACATGTGAATATTTCACACTACCTCGCAATATTGCAAGGCTTACCTATCTCACTGACATGCGAATATTTCACACTACCTCACTTGTATCACTTGATGCTTGAGTAACACAAGAATATAGAAAATAGGCAAACAAGGATTACCGTATCCATATAAACTGAGGAGAAATGTGGTGGTTAACTCTCTCATTTTCAAGTCGATAGGGATAAACACTACTTCATCAAATGGAATTGCAACAATATTTGACTAAAGAAAACATGATATCTAATGTTCACATGAGCCTTTTTTAACCCTTGAGCATGAACCCAATTCTAGTAACTAACAAATGCGTTTGTCATGGAAAGTTGTCTCATCATCCTTCTCTTGTAGGCTGTCTTTCCTACAAGTCAAATTCAGTCAAATAGTTAACAACATTGCATAATCATGAAATTCAATCAAATCATATTGACATTTCAATGATTCAACACAACACCATCCATATCCCAAAAACACTTGGTAGCTATCTGGATGCCTTCCATCTTCACGAGAACACACTATCAAGAGTGTGCACCGCTCTCAACATGTTAGCAAAGAGGTTTCATCCTAGACTAGGTGCATCAAGGGCTCATGCGATGTTGTGCGGTACTATAGGTGACTTACTCAACATATATGTAACATGCACTACATGAACCTACTACTCGTCAATATTAGTCATATATAAATTCATAAAATAAAATTGTATCACATATCTACATATAATTGTCATAAAAATTATCCTTTAAATGAAACATTCAAAGATTTAAATAATAACGCAAATTCTTATATTCTATTGTTTTATTGGATCCCTCTTGATCTCTGCCTCCTTGCAGGAATCACATGAGTTCTCACATCTCCATCTTCTTTCTGCAACCTAGATATTCATACATCACTAATGACAATTACATCATTTAGATATTGCATTCATTGGTGCACTCATGCACTAAAACCCTAGTTTGGTCAAAGCATATTAAGTGTTTGGGTTTGTGAGAATGTTCCACAATTGTTGATTTAGTGATGCAATTAGGATTCATGTCGGTTATCTGCTCTTTCAGTCTAGTTTGGATGGCCTTTCTTGTTTGACCAATGTAGGACTTTCTGCAAGAATAGGGTATTTGGTAAACCCCTTGGTTTAACAAAGGGTTAGATTTGTCCTTAATGCTTTTGAAAATTTGTTTTAGGGTCTTATGAGGTTTGAAGAGGGTTTTGATTTTTTTTAGGTTTTTATGAGGTTTGAAGAGGGTTTTGATTTAATTTTTGGCTCAGGCTTCACTATATGGTCAATGATTCCTTAGATGCAAGGAAGGGAAGTGAGCATCGTGGTGGGTTCAATAGGAGGGGGATTTAGGTTTAGGATGGAGGAAATTGTGAAAAGTTTTATTTATTTGGGTTAGGGAGTAGTTGTTGGCTTGAATATCTTGAGTGAGGTGGATTCGCTCAGACTTGAAATGTTGGGGGATCATAGATTCCGATAGCTCTAGATATGAGGGTTTTAAGAACTCTCGATTTTTTAGTGGAATGGGTATGGGAATGGGCATGAAGGTATATTTTAGTATGGTTTTTCTTGCGATATACCCGATGAGATAGGGATTTGTTAGATTGGCTAGTAATGAGGACATCTAAGAAAGGGAGAGAATTATCTTGTTCAATTTCCATGGTGAATTCGATGTGCAGGGTAATCCTATTGAGATTATTGTGTGTTAGATAATTTAATTAATGTTGATTAATCATTATTACTTAATATATCCTCTACATAGCACCATTTACTTTAACTTACCACACTCCATTTATTTTTCCTTACAACATATAACTGAGATATGGATGCGCAAACAGTTATAGAGCATTCGCTTCCACTTCAGCTTCTATTTCAATTTGTCATGATGCTTTCTTTATATGCAAAGAATGGTATTGAAGAGGTGTGGCGTGAACAAAGTGGAGCGAGTGTTTTACTTTACCTTACCACACCCGAATTTACTTTTCCATACCATGTATCGTCGAGATATAGATGGGTGAACAATTATGGAGCATTACCTTTGGCTTCCATTTTAGTTTGTCTAATTTGGTTTTCTTTGTTCACGAAATGGTATTGAAAAGGGCGTGGTGTGAGGACTCAGGAGCGAGTGTTATGAAATGACACGTGCGAGATATCAACAAAGGAATATTTATTTCTCTTATTCATCTATTGGCTCGATTTATCAATTTCAATCTGTGGATATGAAAGAACATCTTTGGATTTGGGCCCAATCTATAGCTACAACAATTGAATGTGATTTAGTGACTCCAGCGCAGCTTAGCTTGGACTGCACATCTCACCTCAACATGTACTAGATAGATACAATAGTTTCACTATCATGTTAATTATTATCTATTCATTAATTTTATTTGGAAATATTTTGTAGGCATATGGTGATCGACTAATATTAGAATACCAGTTCTATTGAAAAATTTGAATTAATTCGTCACTAAGAACAAGATTTTCAAGCATAAAATCCCTAAATATGTAACTTCAACATAAAATCATAGCAGAAACATATATTCTCCTTCTACTTATTTCATTCTCATGGGAAGACCGTGCGTTATCCATGAGGGATTTACTCACATATTTACTATAGATCGAAAAAGAAGCAAGTAGTCGAGTCTTGATTTAAGCTTTCCGCCTCTTAGGAACAACTCCATAGTCACTCCAAATACGCAACCTTCCCATGCCTTCTCTCATCTACTGTAAACAAAGGATGTAATTTGAAGGGATCATAAATTTATTTATTAATTAATTCTTCGTATAAAATTTTTGAGTTGATAACTTTTATGTGGTTTTCATTTTATTTTTTAAATTAACCCTAAAATAAAATGTCTTCTCGTTTGGTTAGCATTAATTTGAATTGTATCATTATCCTTCTATACTATAATATATCTTCATACATATGCCCTTATCTGTGAGGTTGTCACCTACTTGTTATAAGGTATTCAATGGTCATGTTGTATACCCAATCATGTGGTAAACTTTGTGGTTGTTTTGCTGAAAGCCTTTAGAGAAATCAAATTTTAAGGTATAATGGAGTAAATAGAAAACACAAACCTTCGTTGTTGAAATTCTGCATTGAAGATAATGAATTTTAGGAACAACCCATCCATATTTATGTTGTAGTATAAAACAATCTTGCAAATTGGACTCATTAATTGGAGAACTACCTACTATTATCATGGCATCATGAGATGTTGAATTGAAAAGTATTGTGTTGTTGAAGGAATTTATTTTAATTTGATAATTATGTATGTTTATATCAATGCTTTGAGATAGAAATATTAGTTTTCCTTGCGCTATGTAATTCAAATTGAATTATTAATAATAAAAAATTAGATGATTATAAATCTATAATAGTCTATATACAATTAAATTATTAATAGCATAATTAGGTGATTATAAATCCATAATATTATATATAACTCCATGGAAAATAGAAAATTAAGAAAATATTAATCTAGAATTGGGGTGGCAAAGGAAATCAATTATCTTGTTGGGGAAGGAAATCTCTCCATAGTTGTGACATATGTCAAAAGTAACTATATCAAAAATAATGGTGGAAGCGGGTTAAGTAACTATGTAAAAATTAACGGTGGCAGTAGGTTAGTGCAAATCCTGTAGCTTATGTTTAAAACAAAAATAACATAAAAAATCATAACTTCATTTTAAATTCAAGTCACAGTCATTCAAATCAATGATTATATGTACTCGATAGCAGGATGCCATACATGTTTCATTTCTGAAAACTAACATTTAAAGTATAATTTTTTGAATCCATAGAGAAAAAAGTAATTTAGACAAGTTATGGACATACCCAGGAATCTCTCATTGACTAGAAACATGCATGGAATTGGACAAGACTTTAGTTTGTACAACAAACTTAATATACCAAAAAATATTGAGATGTCGTAGAAAATAGCTTAAATACCAGCTCTTGAATTTTGACATTTTTTACACGTGGGGTTGCTTGGATATGAGATTATAGTCTAGTGAATCCAATGGATGTTCCAAGGAGCATGGAAATACTGCGAGTGGTGACTATTGGATATCTATTATGGATCCTAATGTGATTTTTTTTATTCCTATATTGCACTTCCTTATTACTGGACAATTGATTACTCGCCATTGATTTGATGGATGGCAGCGACTTGCAGATGTGTTGAAGATGAAGGCAACAACTTGGAGAATTTTTTAAATATTCTTGCTTGTGATTTTTGATGGTTCACGCAAATTAAGAGCGTAAACCTCATCGTTCTCTACAACTAAGGCCCTATTAGAAAGAGTATAACTCCCACTTAGTATTAGTTAGTAGCTTAGTTCTATTTTTAGAAGTTCAGTTCAGTTGATCAGCATGCACGCATAAATTAGCCTAGGGTTTTAGCATGTAGCAAGCATATAAATTCATGCCTTTGGGTTTTGGGTTCATTGAAACTGTGAATTAGATATTTCATATTTATCAATAAATATTTGCAGAGCTACAACTCATTTTTACATTATAAGTGTGTTTATATTTTTTCCTCCAACCTTTAGCTTGGTATCAGAGCATCAGAAGCATATCTAAGAGAGTGTGAGTTTGATATGAGTCTGAAGCAGGAAGAAAGAGCCGTACTATTTGTAAATTTGAAGAATTCATGCTGGATTGTGATTCTTCAAGAATTCGATCTCCAGTTTGAGAATGACAAATAAAAAAAGTCTTTGGTTTTTGCGGAACTGATTTGCGATATTCCCCGTACTAATCAGGAAATTGAGCCCATGGAATCTCTCCCGAATGAGTCCTTGTTTCTAATCAATACTTCTGACCCGTGGTATGGAGACATCACATTGTATATCCAAACCCAATGCTTTGGTCCTCAACTATCTCGTGATGAATGTCGTCGTGTTTGTCACCACGCAAAATATTACCTCATCATCGGTGATACATTATGTTGTCATGGTATCAATTCTATTCTTCAACACTACTTAAATCATGAGGAGGAAGAACATGTTTTGAATGATTTCCACTCGGGGGCATGTGGCGGTCATATTTATGGGATCGCTACAACCCAGAAAATACTACACGCTAGATAGTATTGGCCTTCCATCTTTAAAGATTGTATTGAAGCCGTAAAGAAGTGTCCTCCTTTCCATCTTTTTCACTATAAAAAGCGCTCACAACCCCGCCCCACTGGGTGATTCCATGAAGATGGGTAACTCTTTTTGGCGAAATATGGCGATGAAAAATGGAAATTTTACCCATATATTAAATTGAATCCCTCGAAACTCATATTTTCCATATGAATTTCGACATGCGGTTAAAAAACAAAATGTAGAGAATTATGTTGGCTTTCCAATGATATTTTTTTAAAAATATACCAATGTCATTTATCATGTCAAATTTTCATTTAATGAAACATGTTTCCTTAAAAACTTGAAGAGCAATTAAAAAGTGGCTTGTGTGTGTGCAAAATAATTTAAAAAAATGAAATATGTGAACATGATCTAGATAGAATGCACTAGTGTGTACATATTTTTCTTTTAATTTTCCTTGAAAATTTATATTTATTATTATTTTTTGAAACTGACCAGTGAATATTTTAATCGCATTTTGCACACATGTGCGTGTGTGCACCAAATATTTTGATTATTTACATAATTTGCAAAATTAAAATACTATTTTGAAGAGGACGCACTAACGTAGTGCTTGTATATTTTTTCAATTTTTTTGGATGTGTATTTTGAATTTTGTTGATTTATCTTTGAGCTCATTCGAAGTTGTCGACGGGATTTTTTAGGGTAAGCTTTAGTAGAAATTAAAAAAAAAATGACATACAAAGATAAAAATTCGTAAACTATATGTATATGGATAGAGGATTCATTGACGAATCCAACGGTATCAAGTTCGCCCATTAATGTGCATTTAATGACATACTTTAAGCCCGTGAAAGGAAAACAAAATTTATTTTCTGTAGTGAAAAGGGCTTTCGGCCTGTTTTTTAGGCCCTCAATTGAGGTATTTGCTTGATTGAGGTTTTTAAAAAACCCACGATCGAGGAATAAATGAAACCTCGATCAAGGGTTTGACATAGACCTCGTTCGAGGTCTTATCAAGCCCTCAATCGAGGTCTTATCAAACCCTCAATCGAGGTTTATTGCTCAATCGAGGTTTTGTAAAAACCCTCGATTAAGGATTTGTCTGTGTAAAAAAAACATAAAAAAGAAACCAGGAAAGGATTTGGACAATTAATGTTTTCAACCACTCTTCCCACACAAAAACAACAAGAAACCTCTATATAATCACTAAACAATTGCCAAAAAACACTTATTTAAACCATTGTTAATTTACTTTCAATTAGAGCTATGTGAATTTGATGTTGTTCAATTAGAGTTCATTAGACATGTAAGAAGTATTATTAATGTTGTTCAATTTCATATTAACATATCACTACATCTAGTTATTGTCGTCGGTCCCTTTTCCAAATGGGGCATTGACTTCATGCATTGTAATCCTACCTCATCTGGGGGGCATGGCTATGTTATTGTCGCAGTTGACTACTTTACCAAGTGGGCAGAGGCTATGCCTACATACAAAGAAGACAGTGAAACTGTTGCACTCTTTATGTTCAACCATATCATTGCGCAATTCGGAGTGCCTTGAGCCATCGTCACCGATCATGGATCACATTTTTCAAAACAAGATGGTGGATGAACTAAGCGCTAGATTGGGTTTTCGACATGAGAACTCAACTCCCTACTACCCTCAATCAAATGGACAAGTAGAGGCCATTAACAAGGTCTTGAAAACCATGATTCAGCGTATGGTGGCAACACATAAGTCCAACTGGCATACTATGCTTTTTTCATCCCTATGGGCGTATAGGACTTCCGTTAAAACTGCCACTGGGTTTACACCCTTTCAATTGGTTTACGGGACTAGAGGCAGCACTACCTATCGAGTGCGAGATTCCGTCGCTAAACTCGTTGTAAAACTTTTACCAAACACCACTGCCGAGGAAGAACAGTTTCTATAGTTGGAAAAACTCGATGAAACGCGCTGTGATCCAGCTCTGGCTAATGAAGCACATAAGAAATGCATCAAGGCCTAGTATGACAAATCAGTAAAACCTCGTATCTTCAACGAGGGTGATTTGTGTTAATATTATATGCTACCATATACTATATTGCAAATTCATTAGCATTCAATACATTATTCACAATAGAAGCATAATAAGGATCTCTGAAAGATACACAATCACAAAGCATTAAAACAATTTATCCTAGGAAACCCTCAAGGGGAAGAAAAACCAGCAAGAAATTCCTAAATATATATGATCAAGTACAATGCCCCAAAAATATGTCTCACAAATAAGAGAGACAAAAATACCAAACTCTGGACTCAAGCCTCTCCTCCTTCTCCTTCACAGATCTCTCTCTTTCTCCTCTAATAAGAATTGCACAAGTGAGTGAATGAATAAATGAAGGAGTCTCTCCTTCTATTTATACATTACTTTTGACCTAATATTTAACTCAGTTATGTCAACCCCAGTAATCCTAACTGGGCTGACTTCTCTAGAGAGACTCAATTACCACTTATATTACATTTACTTGGGTGCTAATGACGGACTTACAATGGAGGTTTAACCTCATGACCTTTACATGACCAAATGTAATAAAGACATCCCCGATGGAGATAAAACATCCCCGGCAGAGTTACAATAATAAAGTGCAAGTATAATTACTTTGAAGTTACATTAATTTAACACTCCCCTTAACAAGAAGGGTATTCTATTGACAACAACATCTGCATGTGTAACTCTACACAATATCATCGGAGGGAGGAGGGAATCATCATCAACATTGATACATCTATAAATCATTGGAAGTTATTCAACATCATCATCTTCAGCATTGGAGCATCCTCATCTTCAGCACTGAAACATCAACATCTTCAGCACTGGAGCATCCTCATCTTCAGCATTGGAACATCACCTGCAGTACTAGAGCATCCTCATCTTCAGTATTGGAACATCTATTAAGTTTGAGCATTAATTCACAATACTCTAGGATCTTTACTGAGAGAATAACATATACAGTATATCAATGTAGAACAATCAGCAATAAGCATGACAAGCATCACAAGAATCAAAAGCATGAGAGACAAGAGACACAGAGTTTCCGTGGGGGAAAACCCTAAGGTGAAAAAAACCCACAACCTTCCTCAGAGATAGAGAGAGCAATGGCTCAACCAAAGTACAACCAAAATACACTTGAGATAGTCTCCTAGTAGAATATGATCCTCCTCCTCACTAGTGCGCACTTTCTAAGTGAGAGAAGTGTGTCTTTCCGAATGATCCAAATAGAGATCTCCCTATCTCTATTTATACTTAACCTGTTTGCCAGTTACACTATGGGGCTAACTTGTCTATCTAGATACATCCACAATATAATATATATTTCAGGGTCGACCCCACACATGGTGTTCTAATAACCCATCGGCAAGTACACACACTTGCGACACTTGTCAATCCACATGACGACACTTCCTTATAGAGGAATAACACATCTCTAATAAGGGTACAATAAATATATATGAAATACATAGATGAAATACATTCTGAAGTTACATATTCATCAACACTCCCTCTTAACTAGGAAGGTATTCTCGACACAGATCTGCTAGACATGTCTTATTCTCGGGATCATCGTCATCATCATCATCACTGCTAGCTACTATCTCAACCAATCTTTGACTCTACTCGTCATAGGAAGTTCTACAGAGCCAGTCCTTTTTCATACTGGATGTAGGCCCACCACCTGCAAGTCTTCATCATCACTGGCCATACTGTGGAAATCTTAGGACTTATTACGTGCGTCACAAAACCTTAAAAGAGTCTCTTGACTAGCAAGAACCCTAAAGAGCATTCTGAGGCCTTTTTCATCCTGTCCATATCTCTAGGAATTATTACATGTGACCCCACCACAAAACCTCGAAAGAGAATCCCAGGACTAATTACGAGCACAAGGCTCAACTATCAGATCTCCCAGGGCACAAATTACATGTGGTCACCACAAAACCTCGAAAGAGCATCCCAGGACTGATTACAAGCACAAGGCTCAACCTATCGGATCTCCCAGGGCACAAATTACATGTGGTCATGGAAAAACCTCGAAAGAGCATCCCAAGACTAATTACGAACACACAGCTCAACCTATCGGATCTCCCAAGGCACAAATTACATGCCATAGGACGAAACCTCGAAAGAGCATCTGCCAGATATCCCAGGGCACAAATTACATGCCATAGGTAAAACCTCGAAAGACTATCTGCAGATCTCCCAGGGCACAAATTATATGTCCTCCCCAAGCAAAACCTCGAAGAGCATTTGCTAGATATCCCAGGGTACAAATTACATGCCATAGGAAAAAACCCTGAAAGACTATCTGCAAATCTCCCAGGGCACAAAATTACATGCTTATCTGCACAACCTGTTCCACGGCCACAGAGTATCAACCTGATACTCACCATACATCATCCTGATGTACACATGATCATCCTGATCATCATCACTACAACATCCTGCTGCATGTCATCTGAGCAACATCCTGAAGCTCATCATACATGATCATCCTGATCATACAATGCATCTACCTAATGCATACCACGTATCTACTTGATACATATCATCATACATGATCCACCTGATACAAATATAAATACATGATACATATCAACATACATGATCTACCTGATCATACAATGCATCCACCTAATACATATACAGATACATGGTCCAAGCATCCAACATGATGCATATACAAAATTACATACACATGATCCAACCGATCATATCCAACATCAACATGATGCGTACATACATACATATAAATGATCCAACTGATCATATCCAGTATCCAACATGATGCATATACATATAAATGATCCAACTGATCATAACCAACATCCAACATGATGCATACATACATATATAAATGATCCAACTGATCATACAAAGCAGAAAACCAGAACATCATCCTGATGCTCATCATCCAGTGCTTACATCCACAGCCATGTGAAGGATCCTCCTTCCAGCATGCTTGGAATGGCTTCAGCAAATGTGACCATCACTTCTTCCTCGAAGTGTCATTAATCTGAAGAACGCCAAGCCTCTCCCTGAAGTACTCGAACTTCACCCTGGCTAGTGGTTTCGTCAGCACATCTGCAATCTGCTCATCCGTCGCAACATACAGGAGCTTCACAGCTCCTCTCTACACCATATTCCTGATATAGTGATATTTGATGTCTATGTGTTTTGACCTGTCATGAAACACTAGGTTCTCAGACAGCTTCACACAACTCTGGTTATCACAAAAGATACCAGTAGCATCCAACGGGAGATCAAATAACTCAGACAGTAGCTTTTGTAGCCATACTGCCTCACAACTAGCTGAACAGGCTGCAACATACTCTGCCTCAGCTGTACTCAGTGCTACGCGGGACTGCTTCCTGCTAAACCAAGAGATCACACCTGATCCCATATTGAAACAGCACCCAGATGTGATCTTCCTATCTGCAGCACTGCCAGCCCAATCTGAATCAACATAACCCTGCAAGTTAAACTTTTGATTCGCTTCATACTTGAGCCCATAATCCACTGTACCCTTCAGGTACCTCAGAACATGCTTTACTGCAACCAGGTGAACACTCCTAGGATCCGTTAGGAACTGGCTTAATGTGTTCACCACAAAGCAAATATCTGGTCTCGTGTTCGTTAGGTACATCAAGGACCCAATCATCTGACGATACATAGAGACATCAACCAGCTCAGATGAAGCATCACATAGAAGCTTCAGATTCGATGCCATAGGTGTGGCCATTGCCTTGCAATCCATCATCCCAAATCTCTTCAGGATATCTACTGTGTACTTTCCTTGACCAAGGATGATCCCACCTATATCCTGCCACACCTCCATACCTAGGAAATAATGCATCATTCCCAAATCTTTCATATCGAACTCAGCAGCAAGCTTCCTCTTAGTATCTGCAATCAATCTGTCATCTCCTATTACAAATAAGTCATCTACATACAGGAGTAGAATCACAGGATTCCCTTCCTCAACCTTGTAGTAAAGGCTGGAATCCACTTTACTCTTGATAAAGCCCAAACTAGATAGGAAACTGTCCATCGTGCCATACCATGTTCTGGGAGCTTGCTTCAATCCATACAAGGCTTTCTTCAATATGCACACATACGACTCCCTGTCATGTATTTCGAAACCGAGTGGCTGCTCCACATATACTTCCTCTTCAACTACACCATTCAAGAAGGAAGTCTTGACATCCATTTGGTGTATTTTCCATTTCATTGCTGCAGCCAGGGCAAGTACTTTTCTGATGGAAGTATACCTGGCTACAGGTGCAAAAGTTTCTTCATAATCTATTCCCTCTTTCTGAGAGAAGCCACGAGCTACGAATCTTGCTTTGTATTTTTCTACACTGCCATCTGCAGCATGCTTGATTTTGTAGATACATTTGGAAGTCACAACAGACTTCTCTTTAGGTCTTGAGACAACATCCCAAACATCATTCTTCATTATTGATTGGTATTCCTCAACCATGGCATCCTTCCATTCTTTCTTTTCTGCTACTTCTTCATAACTGGAAGGTTCTTTGTTCATAATGTCACAGAGTAAATCAACGTAGCTGGTATGTGATCTGGTTCTCTTCTTTGCTCTGTGTTCTTCTTCTGGAATGCCAAATCTTTCTGCATCTTGAATGAGCTCTCTATCCCATGCAGGTTTCCTCTTGTGAGAGTTATCCTCACGGGATGGATCTACAGGTTATTGTGGATCTTCAAACTCACGAACAACTTCTGGAATTGCTTCAGTCATGGTAGTGTCTTGAAATCTAGTTTCCTTAGGTTCTTCATAAACTTCGATAAGTGCCTTCCTTGATTTGATGAATGTTGAGTTTTTGTCAAATGTTACATCCCTACTGACATCAATATTCTTGAACCCTGGAAAGGATATTTTGTAAGCCTTCGAGCTTTCACTGTAACCCACAAAGATACCCTTCTTTCCTGAAGGATCTAGTTTGGTCATCTTTTCCTTTGGGACATGTGTGTATACCGGACAACCGAATATTCTGAGATGGCTGACTTCAGGTTTCTTACCAGAAAATACCTCTTCTGGTGTTTTATTGTCCAATATCTTGTGGGGTGTTCTGTTCTGCACATATACAGCTGTTCTAGCTGCTTCTGCCCATAGATGCATAGGTAGATCCTGGTCATGCAGCATCGCCCTTGCTGCTTCCATGATTGTTCTGTTCTTCCTTTCTGCAACTCCATTCTGTTGAGGATTATAAGGAGCAGTCAACTCCCTCTTGATCCCTGAATCACTGCAAAGCTTCTTGAAGTCACCTAAGGTGAATTCTCCACCATTGTCGGATCTGAATGTTTTGATCTTCTTGTTAGTTTGATTCTTCATCAAGGTTTTGAATTCCTTGAAATTATCAAACACCTCATCTTTGTTCTTCAAGAAGTATACCCAAGTCTTCCTAGAGAAGTCATCAATAAATGAGACATAGTAAACATACCCACTCAGAGAACTGGATGACATAGGACCACATACATCTAAGTGGATGATTTCTAGGATGTCTTTTGCCTTGCTTTCACTGCTTGGGAAAGCCTTCTTAATGTTCTTACCTTTTGCACATCCTTTGCAAACACTTTCATGTTTGGTCTTGATATCTGGAAGACCCTCTATAGCCTTGCTTGTAATTGGAAGTTCCCTATAGTGCATATGAGCAAGTCTTCTATGCCAAAGTTCACTTGGCTCCATGGATTCATGTACCATTGCATGTTTAGGTTGTCCCTTCAATTTATACAAACCTCCCTCTTGCTCTCCAATCACTACTGCATCATCTACGGTCTTTCCCTTTGACCACATTAGGACTTGGCCATCCACAAATGCAACCCTCATACCTCTTGCATCGAATGCATAGATGGAGAGTAAGTTCTTCTTGAGCCCAGGTACATAAAGGACTTATTTCATCTTCAAAGATTTTCCAGAATCTAGGTTGTAGGAGGCTCCACCACTTCCTTTGATTGGGTATTGATAATCATCCCCAAGTTTCACTTTATGGGGTGATTCATGTTCAGACAGATTTACAAAAGATTCTTTAAACCCAGTCATGTGTTTGGAAGCACCACTGTCAATCAACGAATCATTACAACCATGGGAGATAGTACCTGTGAGAGAAAAAATTAGAACATACTCTTCTTCACTTGATGAGTCATCATCACTATCACTTTCTGCCCTAGCCTTCTTCTTTGGTGGTTCATCATCTTCGGCAGCATGAGCATGATATCTTCTTTTGTTATTCTTCTTCTTGTTGTCTTTCTTCTTCTTGGGACAATCTGAAGCGAGGTGTCCCTTCTCATTGCAATTGAAGCATCTGAGATCTTTCTTATCTTTATTATAATGGTGGTGTGAGAATTTCCTGTTATGAGATGATTCCTTCTTGGAATTGCCTTTCCTGGCATGTGCTGTGAGAGATTTATCTTCATTTCCCATCTTTTCTTCTCGGGCCACAAGCCTAGCTTCTCCTTGAGAGCATTCTTCCCGCAATCTGTTGAAGGAGATCAACTTCTTCCTTGCACAAATTCCTTGAATAAAGGAATCTCGTGACCTGGGTAGGCCATTTAGAGTAGTCATCACCACTTCACCATTCTCCACCATTTCATCCACTGCTTCTAGTTGTTCCTTGATCTGGGAGACCCTTGAAAAATAAGATTGAATGGTTTCTCCATTCTAAAACTTTACTCCTTTCAATTGGTTCCGCGGGGTCATCTTCCGATTTATGTTCTTCCCTTCAAATAACTTGGTCAAAGAGTCAAACATCTCCTTGGGTGTATTTAGAGAAGACACATGGGGTATGAGATGGTCTTTGATAGAATCAACAATGATTCTCTTTGCCTTGACCAAGTTCTTCTTATGCAATACCTTAGCCTCTTCATCATCTGGGATAGGGATGTCTTCTTTTATGAGTCCAACTCATTCTCTTCCACGATTAACCCAATCCTATACTTCCAAGCTCGGAAGTTATCAACTCCTTCAAGCTTATCCTCAAGCTTGGTGTGGTGAGACATCTTAAAGAGTACTTCAAATGGAAATAGAAAAGATTAAGGTCTTACCACTTGAAATGTTGAAAACTAGATCTGGTCCCGGATTAGGGTTTGTTGGAAAAACCCTAAAAATTCAAAATGTGAATTTCAACTTTCTGAAAGGATAGAAAGATGCGCCTTGATGAGTTGATCAGACTGGTGTATTCAGAATTTGAGATCAGCAAAGCTTTACCCTTCAGATTTGCCTTTTTGTCCCCTCGGGTTCACTGGGGAGAGCCCTGAATTAGGGTTTGAGTTTCTTGGAGATCTACCCAGCCAAAAATCTCGATCCAAAGCTCTAAACTTCGATTTTTGCAAGGAGCGTCCAGCTATGTCTTCAGATTTCAGAAATTCCTATTTTTGTGGAAACCCTAATTTTTAGGGCCAAATCTGAAAATGCTCAGAATGGAATTCTGATTAGACAGATAGATTCTGCTTGATGAGTAGAGTCAATCTACTATACTGCTTTTCCAAAAACTGTGGAGAGAAACCCAATAAACAAGAAACTCAAGTTTCTGCCACTGCAAATGTCTTCTTCTCAGGTTAGCTCTGATACCATGTTAAGTTTTGAGCATTAATTCACAATACTCTAGGATCTTTACTGAGAGAATAACATATACAGTATATCAATGCATAATAATCACAATAATCATGACAAGCATCACAAGAATCAAAAGCATGAGAGACAAGAGGCACAGAGTTTCCGTGGGGAAAACCCTAAGGTGAAAAACCCCAAAACTTCCTCAGAGATAGAGAGAGCAATGGCTCAATCAAAGTACAACCAAAATACACTTGAGATAGTCTCCTAGTAGCAGATGATCCTCCTCCTCACTAGTGCACCACTTTCTAAGTGAGAGAAGTGTGTCTTTCCGAATGATCCAAATAGAGATATCTCGATCTCTATTTATACTTAACCTGTTTTCCCAGTTACACTATGGGGCCGACTTGTCTATCTAGATACATCCACAATATAATATATATTTCAGGGCCGACCCCACACATGGTGTTCTAATAACCCATCGGCAAGTACACACACTTGCGACACTTGTCAATCCACATGATGACACTTCCTTATAGAGGAATAACACATCTCTAATAAGGGTACAATAAATATATATGAAATACATAGATGAAATACATTCCGAAATTACATAGACATCAACAACATCATCATCTGCAGCACTGGAGCATCCTGGAATCTCATCAACTGTAGAGCTGGAGCATCCTCATCTACAGTACTGGAATATCATCAAGAGCATCACCTGCAGTACACATATGATCCTTCCTTTTGGAACTTTGGATCATGGATAGTCCTTCCTTTCGAAACCAGGGATTAATCCCAACACCATATCAATATTTAAAACTATCCTTCCTTTTGTAACTCGGGATCTCTGTCTAGGGATGATCAATCCCACCACAATCATTTAAGAAACCTTTGTCTAGGGATGATCGAACCCAGCATAATCATTTAAGACACCTCTGTCTAGGGATGATCGGACCCAACACAATCATTTAAGACACCTCTATCTAGGAATGATCGGACCCAACACAATTACTTAAGACACCTCTATGTAGGGATAATCGAACCCAACACAATTATTTAAGACACCTCTATATAGGGTCAATCAAACCCAACACTATTATTTAAGACACCTCTGTCTAGGGATAATCGAACCCAACACAATTATTTAAGACACCTATGTTTAGGGTCAATCAAACCCAACATAATTATTTAAGACACCTCTGTCTAGGGTCAATTGAACCCAACACAATTATTTAATACAGCTCTGTCTAGGGTCAATCGAACCCAACACAATTATTTAAGACATCTTTTTCTAGGGTCAATTGAACCCAACACAATTACTTAATACATCTTTGTCTAGGTTCAATCGAACCCAACACAATTATTTAAGACATATTTGTCTAGGGATGATTGATCCCACCACAACTCACGATCAACATTTAGACAATCTTTGTCTAGGGATGATCAATCCCACTGTAACTCGGGATCAACAGTTAAGACAATCTTTGTCTAGGTATGATCAATCCCACTACAACTCAAGATCAACATTTAATACATTTAATACAATCTCTATATAGGGATAATCAATCCCATTGCACCACAATACCATCAGCACTGATCCCCCTTTCGAGGGAATTCCTTTCAAACTATACCAAGATTTTCATGGAATTGCTCAAACTTCACTCAAGACAGAGGCTTAGTCAACACATCTGCAACTTGCTCATCCATTCTCACGTACTAGAGCTTTATAGCTCCCCTCTGCACCATATCATGGATGTAGAAAGGTCGTATTTCTATGAGTTTTGACCTCTCATGGAACACAAGGTTCTCTGTCATTTTTATACAACTCTGGTTATCACATAGAATCACTGTGGTATCCAACTCTAGATCAAACAGACCTGATAACAACTTCCGAAGCCATATGGCTTCACAAATCGCAGAACAAGCTGCAATATACTCTACCTCTACAGTGATGAGAGCCAAACTGGATTGCTTCTTGCTTAGCCATGAGATCATGGTGTTATACCTAAATCACGTCACCATGACTCCCATGTCGACTCAGTGCCTTAATCCCTGAATTTTCCCTCACCAGAAAGTGTTCCTGAGCATGTTGTGGTTTTTTTTCCATGGTTTTTGGGTAGCTCAGCGTAGCTTGTCAGTTAGCGAGAGGTGCCTGACTGAGCCCAGTGCAAGCTTCCATCTGGAAGCATGCATCATTGGCTCAGGATTCCTTTGTGCATCTTGCGCTTCCCCTTCCTGGCACAGGTTGCCTTCATGCATCATGCGCCAGGGTTGGTTAAATTGGATAAATGGAACCTTCGAGCAAGTTCTCTAAGATGGATGAGGTGGATGCCTATCCCTAACATCTAGGTGAGTTGGAATTCGGTTCCCTAACCTAATGGGAGGATCCCTTATCCCTCTCCCCATGATCCTCAACCTACTCTATCCACTTGGTCCTATATATACAAATCTCCTCTCCATTCCAAAGGGAGGAAAGTCTATAGTACTCTCATGCTAGTGAAATTGACCTGGGTGATATTTTTCCATCTCTTGGGAGGCATGCCTTTTTATTTGGAGGCATTGGCTTGGCTTGTTGGAGGAATATTGCAACGTTAAGGCTTGGGTTGTAATCATCACTCTTCTATGTATTTCCCACTTATTTACAGTAATATATTCTCTTTCCATAAATGTCTTTGTGTTAATGATATTTAGATATTTCTTCATTAACTGTTTGCTTAGATCAATTAGTGTCTAGATGTACTTTTACAGCTCACTTTGTCTCTATGTGCTTTAACAAGTCTTGCAGCTGCAGATCTGATGACCACGAAGCTTGGAAAAAAAGAGAGGAGAAGGATTCGTGAATCTGAAGGTAAGACATCTATCTACCTTGATCTCTAATTGATCTAGGAAAGTAGTTTTATATTTTGTTTCCATTTTTTCTAGATCCGCTTGGACTATGGAGATCTAGCTCGTGTCTGCTCGAGTAGATTGTCCAATAACAAATATGGCGACTCCGCTAGCGATATCTTTTGTTTGATTTCAAGTTGAATGTGTTATTCATTGATTTCTTATTAAGCCATTTCTTTTCCTCCTAAGCCTCTTCTCACCATCCAATTTTCTTCTTGAAGAGATTGTTGGCTTTCCCTGATCCCATTTGGATCATTATCAGACCATTGGCTTCGGCATTTTTGGGGGATATCTACTTGTTTCCTTTGATAATTAGCCCGATGCACCTGGGTAATGTATCCAGTGCACCTTGACCTACCCGGCACTATTTGATTTTGAACAGTCTGCACTGCCAGCGCAGTTCCCGTTCATTCAACCTGTGCCATCAGCGCTGAAGACCTGTGTGCAGAGTGTGCCCGATGCTCTAAGCCTAACTGTAGAGTGCACCGGCCTTTCAAGCCTGGTGCTTGGTAAAAATACTCTCCAAATTTTTCTTTTGGTCTGATCCATTGAGCTCTGCGTATGTATGATTCAGTCAAAGAACCCCTAGACATAGCATACTGTCATTTTCCTCCATTTTTTGGGCCTTTTGAGATTTGGATCCATGTTTGGCCCTTCGATTCAAAACTAGTGTTTTGCTTGCATTTTTAAGCGAAATGGATTCTATTTTAAGCGAAGTGTTTTGCTTGCAATTTTAAGCGAAATGAATCATGTATCCTACAGTTGTTTTGACCCATATTAAGGTTTTAAGATAATTTTTGGTTTGGTGTAATTGGCTTGTTTTAAAAGACTTGAAAAGTGTGGGATATCCATGTCTTTTTAAGCCTATTTTCCTTGGGTTGTGCATCTTGTTTACTTTACATGCTGAGCTATCTAATGATTGTTGGAAAAGATTGATTCTTTGTCTCCACTTTAGTTCAAAGAGAAGCTTGATTTTGTCACTCTTTTGCTATATTCATGAAATTGGAAAACATAAACATTCTTCTTTCTTTAATTTGATCATTTGACATTCTTCGTCTTACACTCATAAGAAGAAGAAAGGCCTGTTTCAGATTTGTGTGCATTTGAGTTAGATAAGATTATTAAGTGCTTTTATTTGTCTTGCATTTGATTGGAAACGTTTGTGGAATCTTTCTTTCCATAGCTTAGACGTGTCTTTTTCGAGTGTAAAAAGACGGGAAATGGATTAAAATTTTAGCATTTGGTGTTCATAAACAAATCTCTTTTATTGCTTTAGGATATTTTGGGTATGGTTCTTACATGATTGGTTATCATTCATTAAAAAACTAAAAATTGCATTTGCATTGGGTTGTGCATTTGGGAAGAAAAGGTATCTCTCTCTCCTTCTTAAGTAGGACTTCATAGAAATGAAGACTTGCATTTCCATATAGATCAGATTTGCATCTTGTTTAAATTCAAAGTCTTCACTTCATGGATTCACTTAACTGTACAAGATAAAATCAAGTGCTAGTTTAAGTTAAAACTTTTAGCAACTTGTGTGTTAGGTTAGTGACGTGTTTCGACGTCATAAAACGTGGCAGCTTTTGTTATTTGCCTGCACTGCATCCCGGGGGAATTGTAGTTCTTCCACGTACCAACTAGTATATCGAAGGCTTTTTCACTTACCTTATGGTATATCAAAAGGCACTTCACGTACTCAGTAGTATATCATAAGGCTCTTTTCGTATGGTTGTGCATTAGACAGCACCACTATGAATTTGAGCTCCCACATACCTTGATTATATCGGGATACACCATTAGGATTCCTGGAACCATTCGAGCAAAAATTTTGACTGTCTTGTTGTCACGATACATCGAGAATAGCACTCAGGTATATTACTACGAACATACTATTAGGTAGTTAGGTTATACGGCCAAGGTTACGGTCCTAATCCTCCTTGGTTAGTGCTCTGAAAAATTGGGTTGAGTATAACTGTTGGACCCTATAGTATCTTGCAAGTTGTGACGGCTTGACACACCCGTGAGGATCCATCTTTTACATCCCTCCTATTCACAATTTTTCCTGTTGCTTTTAGTTTGAGTAGCATTTATTGTGTGTGATAATTAGAAGGACTTAGATCATTTAGATATGGCAACCTCTTCTGGGACTACCAATCAAGAAGCCCCTTTTCAAGGGGTACCTTTTTCCTTTCCTCCAGTTGGAGATATTGGTACTCCCTATATTTCCATTTTAAATATTCCTGGATTAACCATAGGATTAACGGTATGGTTATTCAATCCATTGATTCCAGCTGTATCCAATGTTTCAAATGTTAACTCTCCACCACGAGAGTGTCAATCCCAAATTGATCCTTCCCCTTCTTCATCGAATGCATCTTCTTTTGTTTCTTCTTCCTCGTCTGATCAAAGCAGTAGTGTTAGTAATCAGGAGGATAAGAAGAAGAAGAAAAGGAAGATAAAGAAGAAGAAGGATAAGAAAGAGACTAAGCATCAACCATCTTCCTCCGATGGCACTCATTCTATTAGAACACCTCATATACCCAAGTTCCCTTGCAAGCTTTGCAAGGGTAATCACCTTCTCAAGGATTGTCCCAGTATTTCCAAAGTGTTAGAAGAGTGGTCTAAATCCTCCAAACCACCTATATCGTCAACCTCTGGACATCCTACTAATGATACCCCATCAACTAGTGACTCTATGGTTATAGATTCAAAATGGTAAAGTAAAAAGTCCATGTTTGTTATGCAAGGGTATGCACCTTAATTACCTTTGTCCGCACATGGATGAAGCCTCACAATTGTTGGAAGACATTAATGTATCTCAGAAACACCTTCTAGCTGGATGGCATAAGTCATCCCTTGACCCCCCATTGGTTGATGAAATGGTCGATCCAACTCCATCCTCGGTTGATCCCACTCTTTCTTCAAAGAGTGAAGTTGAATTGGTCGAGTCGATATCACCTCAACTCAATCCCACTCTTTCATTGGAGAATTCCTAGATTGAAGTAGTCACCATGATAAAATATTCGTCTCATTCTAGTCTTCCAGTTGAGAGTGAATTGGAAACTGTTGATGTTTTCCTAGTCAGTTCAGATTGTCTAGGAAAGTGGAAACCCTGTCCATTTCCAAAGGACCCCCTCCAAGCACTGAGGTCATTTCCTTTGATTGGAATGGGCTAACAGAATCTCGTCTTCCTTCGAGTGTTCCTTTCCAAATATTTGTAGGAGTTTTCGATAAGGAAATATTTCGCACTATAGTGAATGAGGGAGCTTCTCTTAGTATTTTATCCTCAACTTCTTGGCAAGCTATAGGTTCCCCTCATCTTGTGTCAGTCGCTGACCAGATATTGGGTTTTAATAGAAGGCTTACTGGACCTTTAGGGATCCTTCCTCAGTTACCTATCACCTTAGGAGGGAAATTTGTCTGTGTTGATGTTATGGCAGTCCAAGCTCCCTTATATTTTAATCTGATCCTTGGACGTGATTATGTCTATGCTTTGAAAGTTGTAGTGTCCTCACTCTTTTGAGTGATTTAATTTCCTCATCATGGGAATATGGTAACCATCGATCAACTTTCCTTTGTGACACCCACTCATCGCATCACTCCTAGTCATCAGACTTCCCTAAATGTTCCACATGTTTTAGTGGTTTCTTCCACCTAGGGCTAGGGGGCATGTATCAAGCCTCTGGACATCATGCTGGAGTTATTCCCCTAGCTTCTTGTGTTGGGGGTCACTCTACCAACCTATAGATATCATGTTGGGAAGGAACCCGTCAATGGGCCTTAGTCATGAGCATAGTTCCATTTTTGTGTCAAGCTCATTAGTTCCATTTCTATGTCAAGCTTGTTAAAAAATGAAACAGGTTCCCATGAGCACAGATTAGTCTTTGATTCCAAGCTCGTTAAAAAATGGCATAGACCCCTACAAGCATAGTTTTCCTTTGGTTTCAAGCTTGTGTAAAAATGAAACCATTCCCGAGCATAGTTTACCTTTGGTTTCAAGCTTGCATAAAAATGAAACCAGCTTCATGAGCATAGTTCCCTTTCTGTGTCAATCTCTTTAAAAAATGAAACAGCTCATATGAGCATGGTTATTTTCCTGTGTCAAGCTTGGTAAAATATGAAACAGAAGAAAATGAGAATATTTCTATTCCTATGTCAAAAAATGAAACAGGTCTTTTTCCATTGAGTCGAGTCTTCCCATATACTTAGTACCTAAACATTATTTTCATCCTCCTATGCCATTTGATCTTCCTTCATATCTGGTGAACATATTCATATTAGTAACCAGGATTTTAATCGAGTGAAGATGTAGATTAGGAGAATGAAATGAAGCTTGGGGGCATGTATGCAATCTATGGACATTATGTTGAAGTCAACTTGATCGCCTCTCCACACCATGTTGTAGTTAAGTCACTTCTAGCAATCATACTAGGGGCATGTACCAACCTTTGGATATCATGATGGGAAAAAATCCACCAATGGGAATACTTTTCCAGCATACTTTCTTTTGGGTTTTCGAGCTCGGTAAACCATGAAAACAATCTCGTTCATAGTTCATTTTATATTACAAGTTCATTAAAAAATGAAGCAGACATCATGAGCATTATTTTCACCTGTCTTCAAGCTCGTTAAAAATAGTAAGATGGTATTGAGCTTACTTTTCACTTTTTTCGTGCTCCAGTTGAAACATGAAAAGTGGTTTGAGCTTACTTTTTACTGTTTTGTGCTCTGGTTCAAATATGAAAAAAGATTCTGAGTGCTTTTGATACCATTGTTGTGCTTGCCAAAAAATTGAGTAAAAAGGTGTGTCTAACGAGTATAGGTTTATCACTTTATCTGGCCTCGCTAGAATATTTACGGAAAAGGAACCGTGTCGAGTTTACTTTTTCCTTTGTCGTACTCGGTCACCAACCATGACAAAGTTGTTCATGGAGTCCTCTTTAAGATATTTTCAGACTCCCTAAATAGGAAAAGATCGCCAAGTGAACTTGATCCATTCATGCTTGTAAAAGCATTTGAAAGGTCGTCCTTCTGGTGATAGTTTACCCCTTTTTTCGGACCAGGAAGCACTCTTTACGAAAAAGGAGCACTCCATCCAACCATGACTGGAAGAGTTCTCTCTCGCGTTGTTTTACCCTTTTTTGGGTGAAGAGACTAAGTTTACAAAAAATGAACTTTGGAGTCTTCTCTAGTTCTTTTCAGACTCTCTAAACATGAAATGAAACCGAGTTTACCTTATTTGGACTTGTTAAAATATAACATCGAAGGGCCCGTCATGGGACAAACCCCTCCTATCCTAGGCTCATAAAATATTTGGGATTGGACTCATCCACGGGATGAGCTATACTGAGCATATGTTTACCCTCCTCAAGTTCATTAAAAAACAAAAGAGGCACTCATCAATCATGATGGGGAAAAGGAAAGATTTTGTGTTACACTAGAATTTATGGCATTACATAGTCACTCTTGAACATGGCACTCGTTTTCATTTGCATTCAGTACTTGGGTAATCTGTTTGTCCTCAAGTCTTATCAATTTCATGAGTCTTGTCACTCCTTTGGGTCATCCAAAGAATGCTTCCATCATCATTTTCATTGGGGGTTGGTATCATTCTCGTCGTGTCAATACTTCCAAGTCATGCCATGCCCATGTTCAAGAGACATCATTACTCATCATCTGCAGTAAGTACACCTTCGATCAAGTCGATCTACCTTGAGTCAGTCTTGCAAATCACTCTATTTTCTGATCCAATCTAGACATTTGTAGTCATGTTTCGTGTTGATGATGGGGTATTCATCATGGCCCTCCTTCGACGGATTCATCCTTGTCGACTTCAACACATCATCCAGGGATTGGATCTAGAAACCAATCGAGTACCTTGGGCCTGCATGCCTTAATGGCAGGTTACCTCGCTTCCAACATGATTTTACATCATTGCTCTTTATTAGAAGATTCCATTAAGCGTTCGACCTCAGCTCATTGATTCACGCTTGATGGTATGTACTATGATACCTTGGGAATCATCGACATCAATGGTGATATCCCTCGCGCTTGTTAATAGTATACATTAATGACCGGTAATCAAGTGGTTTCTACCATGCTTGACTCCAAGACAATGTAATCACATGGATAGATTCATATCAGTGCGGGTTCAGCTTGAAGACCCTGGGAAAAATCATATCATACCCAGGTTGCGATGGAGATTGTTTGAGTCATATTACACGGATCCACTTTGTATTGGTTGTGGTTGTGTTATCATCTCATCATGGATCTACAATTGTGTCTAGTAGCCATGATTGTGTTTAGTCGGTATTTACTACCATGGATCTGCATTGTATTGGTAGGAAGCCATGTTGAGAGTCATGTGAGACTTGTATCTCAGATTCAATTGTACTCCAGCAACATCTTCCAGCCAGCAAGTCCTTGTCATCCATCTTTCAAATCATTTCACCTGTCTTACTTTTCCAGCTTCATGCTTGGGGGGGGGGATTCTGTTACACCTAAATCTCGTCACCATGACTCTTGTGTTGACTCAGTGCCTTAATCCCTGAAGTTTCCCTGACCAAAAAGTGTTCCTAAACAAGTTGTAGTCCTTTTTCCACAATTTTTGGGTAGCTCGGCGCAGCTTTTCAGTTAGCAAGAGGCACTTGACTGAGCTTGGTGCAGACTGCCATCTGGAAGCATGCACCGGTGACTCAGGTTTCCTTTGTGCATCTTGCACTTCCCCTTCCTGGAGCATGTTGCCTTCATGTAGCATGCGTCGGGGTTGGTTAAATTGGATAAATGGAACCTTCGAGCGAATTCTCAAATATGGATGAGGTGCATGCCTATCCCTAACATCTAGGTGAGTTGGCATTTGGTTTCCTAACCTATTGGGAGGATCCCTTAGCCCTCTCCCCGTGATCCTCAACCTACTCTATCCACTTGTTCCTATATATACAAATCTCCTCTCCATTCCAAAGGGAGGAAAGTCTATAGTACTCTCATGCTGGTGAAATTGACTTGGGTGATATTTGTCCATCTCTTGGGAGGCATACCTTTTTATTTGGATGCATTGGCTTGGCTTGTTGGAGTAATATTGCATCGTTAAGGCTTGGGTTGTAATCATCACTCTTCTATGTATTTCCCACTTATTTACAGTAATATATTCTCTTTCCATAAATGTCTTTGTTTTAATGATATTTAGAGCTTTCTTCATTAACTATTTTCTTAGATCAGCTAGCGTCTATATGTACTTTTACTGCTCGCTTTATCTCTATGTGCTTTGACAGGTCTTGCAGCTACATATTTGATGACCACGAAGCTTGGAGCAACAGAGAGGAGAAGGATTCACGAATCTAAAGGTAAGACATCCATCTACCTTGATCTCTAATTGATCTAGGAAAGTAGTTTTATATTATGTTTCCATTTGTTCTAGATCTGCTTCAACTAGGGAGAAATAGCTCACATCCGCTCGAGTAGATTGTCCAATAACACATGGTTGAACCCAGACTATAACATCCACCTGAAGTGCTCTTCCTGTCTGAGACACTTCCATCCCAATCGGAATCTGTATAACCATATAGTCTGAACTCATGATATCAAGTATAATTGAGACCATGGTCCATTGTACCTTTTAGGTACCTCATCACATGTTTTGCAGCTACAATGTGCACCCATATGGGCTCAACCAAATACTGACTCAAGGTGTTCACAACAAAGCATATATATAGCCTTGTATTCGTCAGATACATCAGCGACCCAATAATCTTCCTGTATAGAGTCACATCCACTAATTCTCATGAAGTGTCAGATAATAACTTCAATTTGGTATCCACGAGTGTGGCCATGGCTTGCACTCCAACATATCAAATAGTTTCAATATTTCCACTGCATACTTCACTTGATTAAGGAATATTCCCTCTGGGCTCTGCCATACCTTGAGACCTAGAAAATAACAATCTTCTCTTTGCACTCTGAGATTCTCTTCTCATTACCTGTCAGGAACAAGTCATCCACATATATCAATAATATAACTGGTTCATTCCATAACCTTGAAGTAAAGGTTAGGATCAAATTCACTCTTAGTAAATCCCAAGCTCATCCAAAAACAATCAATTCTTCCATACCAAGTTCTTAGAGCTTACTTCAACCCATACAGAGCCTTCTTCAATTTCCAGACATGTGTCTCTTTGTTTTCAACCACAAAACCTTGTGGTTGTTCTATGTAAACTTCCTCCTCAATAACACCATTCAGGAAATTTGTTTTCACATCCATCTAGTGTAACTTCCACTTCATCGTGGCTGCAAGTGACATGATGGTTCTAATTGAAGTCTACCTTGATACAAGAGAAAATGTTTCCTCATAATCGATTCCTTTCTTTTGAGAGAATCCTCAAGCCACAAACCTAGCTTTGTATTTCTCAATACTTCCATCCGCAGCATGTTTTATCTTGTATATCCATTTGGAATATACCACACTTGTACCTTCTAGTCTGGGAACTATGTCCCATACATCATTCTTCATTATTGACTGGTATTCTTCTGTCATAGATTCTACCAGGGTAATTTTTAAGGGTGAAATATCGCCAATTGGCTATTTTTCAGGATTTGTTTCAAAAAATAAATTCGCTATTTGGTCCTTTTTAGTCTCTAATATCGCCTATATTTACATAAAATATGTTTTTTCAGTATAATATTCGCCAAAATTTACACATTTTAGTAGTAAATTGTATGTTTCAGATTTAATATTCGCCTACCTATCTATATACATGTTTTTCTCAATCCAAAATAATCACCTACGATACTATACTTAAGTATAATATTAGAATCCTTAAAAAATACCCTGGATTCTACCCATTCTTTCTTTTGAATGGCCTCTTCAAATCAAGTAGGTTCTTTGTCTACAAGATCACACATCAAAGCCACATAACTGGAAAAAGGATTTGGCCTCTTGCTTTCTCTTGTGGAGCCTTCTGGATCTCCATACTTCTCAGAATATTTAATAATTTCATGATCCCAAGCTGGTTTTCTCTTGTGATATATAGGCATGGATGGAGGTTCTTGGGGCTCCAACATATCATTATCTTCCGGAGTCTCATCAATGGGAGAGGGTGCCACTTCTGTAACTCTGGTAGCTACATCTTCTTCATATACTTATTCATGCTCGCACTTTCTGGACTTCTTGAGTGCTACATCTTCATCAAATGTTACATCCCTACTAATATCGATGTGATGATAGCCTAGTATATAGATCCTGAAGGCCTTGGATACCTCACAGTATCCAACAAATATTACTTTCTTTCCGGAAGGATCCAACTTGGTTCTTTTCTCTTTTGGAATATGAATAAACATTGGACAACCATTGTCACTTTTTCTATGGAACAAGTCTCGTCATTCTCCATTTGTAGGTGATTGTAGTCAAATTCAATATCATGGTTCGAAACATTTCATAGTTTCCAAAACACATGCATAAAGCATAAGTCACACTATCTTAGCCAATGCTACAACATTCATCCATATCCCACATTCATATGGTAACTTTCTAGATGCCTTCCATCTCTACCATAACATTATTAAGAGCGTGCACTACTCCCAATATGTTAGCAAAGAGGTTTCACTCTAGATAAGTAGCAATGGAATGTTGTATAGCACCATAGGATACTTACCCGTCGCTGCAAACATCTTAACACGCATCCTAAATAAATGTGTATACAACTGGATACTATCATTTAAACCAAAATGACAATTCAAATACTTATCTTTGTTTGTTTGGTAAGATCTCTTTTGATCCTAGTCTTCTTGCATGGATTACTAGAATGGACTCTACGTGTCCCTCCTTCTTCAATCACAACTACATCCCTTCTTATCCAATGTTGAGATAGATAAGAGGTTCTTCTATCTTCCAGTAAAGTTGTCCTTTTGAAAACTGCTTCTACCTTGACCTAGGGTTTGGCAGAGAAACCCTAATTTTCCAACTTTGGGATGTTGAAGAACTGACTAGATGCAAATATGTGCCTTCTTAAGGTGATTTGAGCAAAGTACTCTTTCTCCCAAATCTTTGAGTAGATCTTCCAAAAACTTGATGCCCTAGTTTCTTCAATTTCTACGGCATATTTCTCGAGTCTTAATTCTGATGTATCTCTGAAATTTATGATCCTCAAGGTCTGAAACTTCGTCTTGTGATAGTATGATCTGTCATCTATCCAACCCCATAGGTTATAGCAGGATTGGATTCACCAATTGGAACTTATGCTAAGTTTACTAAGATGACTTTTTTATGAATTGTTTTAGTATAGCGAAATTGTAAGGAATTTCACGTGTCACTATTTCATCTTCGGGTTCTGAAACTCGCACCTAAAAAACTAAATTTCGTTCACTTTCTGTAAAATCTTACGAAATTCGATTTGGATCTTCCTATCCTGAGATATAGCATTTCTCTTTAGGTAACTTGTTTAAAACTGAATTCTAGAGGAGGTTGGAACCCTGATTTTCATGGATCATATCTCCTAAAGTACAGAGAATATGAGGTTGAAACTCGCACACAAGGTACATGAACCTTTAATATTTATCCTGTCCAAGTATCAGATCCTAAACCTTCTCCAAAGGTGATTTATAGCGAAAATTACAAGATGACTAGTTTCCGGAGAAAGAGAGAGAGATTTACCCTAGTGAAAACTCCTCTTTTTAGTCTAGCTCTGATACCATGTTAAGATTATATGCCACCAAATACTATATTTCAAATTCATTAGAATTCAATACATTATTCACAATAGAAGCATAATAAGCATCTCTGAAAGATACACAATCACAAGGCAACAAAAAAAAATATCCTGTGAAACCCTCATGGGGAATAAAACCCAGCAAGAACTTCCTCAATATAGATGATCAAGTACAATGCCCCAAAAATATGTCTCACAAATAAGAGAGACAAAAAATACCAAACTCTGGACTCAAGTCACTCCTCCTTCTCCTTCGCAGATCTCTCTCTTTCTCCTCTAATGTGAATTTCACAAGTGAGTGAATGAATAAATGAAGGAGACTCTTCTTCTATTTATACATTACTTTTGACCTAATATTTAACTCAGTTATGTTGGCCCCAGTAATCCTAACTGGTCCGACTTCTCTAGAGAGACTCAATTACCACTTATATTACATTTACGTGGGTGCTAACGAACCGACTTACAATGGAGGTTTAACCTCATGACCTTTACATGACCAAATTAAATGTAATAAAGACATCCCTGATGGAGTTACAATAATAAAGTACAAGTAGAATATACTTTGAAGTTACATTAATTTAACAATTTGGTCCTTACTTATGACCAAAAATACGACAAGCTAGGGGCAGGAAAACTTGAGTCCATGTGGCATGTTCCATATGTGGTAAAATGCGTTTTGGAAAAGGGAGCATATGAACTAGAGGATTATGATGGGATATATTTGGGGGAGCCTCACAATGGGATCTACATGAAGCTGTACTATGCCTAAAATCATTTACGCATTGGTACTTTGTATATATTGTACATGACATGTGTTTTGTTTGGTGTGACACTTTATTCTTAGTGTCCTAGGATCTTATCATTGCACTTATACCATGTTTTTCCTGGATGTGCATATGGCAACATGCTTTGGATTTGCAGACGGAGCTAGCTGGCACACCCGCAATCTCACTTCAACAGCTTGGGTATTGTATTCCCCCGCCGCTGAGCTGAATAGTTCAGGAGGAACTTGTTTAGGGTTTGCTACCAACAATGTCGTTGAGTATCATGTGGTATTTGGACTATTGACCGATGCCTGTTCCTTGGGTGTGGATGACATTACTATCTATCTCGATTCACAATTAGTGGTCTCCCATATTAACCATGTCTACACTATCTCTGACCCCTTATTACTCTGTCTATTCCAACGAGTACATCTCTTGGAGATATCCTTTGAGTCAATTCAATACCTACACATTCCAAGAAACATGAACACAGTTGTTGATTCTCTAGCCAATTTCATATTGGACTGGTACATTGCACATTCATAAACATTTTATCAAAAATATGTGCAAAAATGACATAACATATAAACTACTCATAGTGTGTAAGCTAGCATCCACAAGATCCCAAATCATCATAGGAAACACAGTGTATAAGACCGCAAAATAGTGTTTTATATATATCATCATGTCGGTAAAGTACAAAAAGTGGAACTGATACAGAATCTGAATCCCATAAGATTTTAGTAGGTCCTGGACACAAAATATGAAGCCTATGGCTTTTAGTACATACATCATACAATGAGATATCCCTAAGGATGCTCATGGTAACAGATAATAGTTCGGGCTACTCGATGGAGCAGTCAACCAAAACACCCTGAAACTCCAAATGTACAGCGCTGGTAATCGCGAGGAAAGTCATCGATGGATATGTCAGGAATATCCATCGTCAATCTCTGGAGGTTCTCCTCCAGCTCGTTCATCTCCTCTGTTGCATCCTGTTGAGCAGCCCCCATCTCTCATACTACTCCTCTCCTCTCAATGGGAGAAGAACCTATCAGTTGAGACGGGCCAACATCTGCATCAAACATGTGTGAACCCTCAGTACTACCCAAAAACATTAAATAAATAAAAATGCATAAAAACAACAAGAGTTCTATTAGAACCAAGATCTCCCCACTGCTCCCCCTCAGGAAGAACTAAATCCAGGTCTCCCCTAAAGTCAGTACCTTCATACGCATAGTCCTCAACCATGAGGAGAAGCCCACATAGCCACCTGAAGAAGGTATGCCCATAATAGATGATAGGACCTCCACCTCCATGGCGGGCCATGACCTCCGACCATCTGACCATACGAGGATCTCACGGATCGATATCATCCAAGTTTACCTATGGTCTTAGCAGTGGAACTCACTCCAGGAAGAATGAGACCATGATGGATCCATATATGAACTGCTTCAGCTCACCCTTGCAGCATTTGGTGAGATGATACTTTAGATTCACGAGGAGTCCCTCACACCAGCTGAACACCAGTGGTTCCATGCACTCAATGGCATACAACATGTGTGCTTTGGTGACCTGATGAGTAGCTCTGCTTCCCGTCACCCTCTCTATAGTAAATAGCACAGTCTGCAAGGGTCGATCGCAGATATTCTTGATGGGAATATTCCCAACAAGCATCTATGTCCCTAGCGTGCAAAACAATGCTACCAGGATCTTTGTTGACTGATCACTACCCCATGGCCCAGTTAGTGAGATTGGGGCTCCCTGCCTGGATAACCCCATCTAGAAATAGATATCCACCACATCCAAGGTGAGGATGTGGGCACCAACTCAAAAATTTTGTTGATCTAGATCCCATAATCTGATCAGATAGTCTAGCAGTTGTACTTGGGCCCTCATGCCCTGTACATGAAATAATTTCAAGAGCATGCACCTTTGTAAAGCATTCATCGAATGCGGATTGTTTTCCACTTGGGAATATTCGATTTCATGCTCCCATTCCTTCCATTGAACCATTGTGTGAGCTAAGACCTGTGTAAACATCAAATAGACACTCATTAGAACCTTTTCATAATTTTGGGGTGGGCCCTTTTGGCCCCATTTTTTATTTTTCATTGTGGATCTGCGCCAATGCACCCCACTTTTGCAGACAGTGCATTGGTGACGCGCTTTCGCCATGGGGGAAGCGCGTGAGATATCCTGCAAGGGGAAAGCGCGTCACCCAGGGCGTGCACAATCCCCCTCTTAATGAGCCAAAAAACCCCAAAATTGCAACTAAATTAAAAATTGATCCGCTGAAAAGGTAAAGAGAAAGGTTAAGGCCTACCTGTGACTGACGAGGCACGAAACATTTTACCATAGCTTCTGTAATCAACATTTGAAAATTGAGCTCCAAAGGGTTGTTTTTACTATTCCAACTTGGTAAAAAAGAATTGGTGAAAATTTCTTTACTATTTGACTTTTTATATAAAAGAAATGGAATATTCCCTTTTTAATATTTCTTTTATAGATTTTTTACTATAGTTGGTAATCTTTTTATGTCTAAACACCTTATTATCAGTTCTAATTTGATTTTTGGAGTTCGAAGATCAAGTAAAGCGGTGTTTTGACATTTTGGCGACCATCATAGGCATTTCATACTTGTTTCAAGTTTGAATGACTCTCTGAGTGTTTTTTATGTTATCGTCACGCTTGTTAAAAATCAAGTATCGATGACATTGAGCTTACTTTTTGTTCTTTATCGTGCTTCTAGAACTATGAGAATAAGTCATCGAGTTACATTTTACCACTTTTTTAGGCTCGTAAAACTCCCACAAAAAAGGAACCCCTCGGAGTTCCTTTTTAAGCTCTTTTCAGACTCCCTAAATATGAAAATATCACAAAGCGAACTTGATTCTTCCACGCTTGTAAAAGTATTTGAAAATCCTCTCTCTGGGGATAGTTTACCCCTTTTTCAGACCAGGAGGACTATTTACAAAAAAGGAGAACTCCGATTAAATATGACTGGAAGATTCCCTCTCATGTTTTTTTATCCTTTTTCGGATGAGGAGACTAACCTTTACGTAAAAGAACCATTTGGAGTATTCTTTAGTTCTTTTCAGACTCTCTAAATATGAAATGACATCGAGTTTTCCTTCTCTGGACTCGTTACAATATTACATTGAAGGGCCCTTTTTGGGGGATGAACCACTCCCATCTCAGGTTCGTAAAACATATGAGATTGGACTTGTCTGAAGGATGAGCTATAGTGAGAATCTATTACCCTCCTCAAGCTCGTTAAAAAAAAAGAGGTACTCATCAATCATGATGGGGATAAGGAAAGAGTTTGTGTTTCACTGTAGTTATGGCTGTACTTAGTCACTCTTGAACATGGCACTTGTCTGCATATGCAATCAAACACTTGGATAATCTGCTTGTGTTTGAGTCCCACTAATTCCATGAGCCATTTCACTCCTCTGAGTTATTCAAAGAATGCTTCCATCGTCAATTGCATTAGTTTTCGGTGTCATTCTCAATGTCAATGCTGTCAAGTCATGCCATTCCCATGTTCAAGAGAGTTATGTTTATTGAGTCAATACCTGCAGTCATGTTGGTCATTCCTGAGTCAATCTCAAGTGTCACTCTACAGTCTAAACTACACCATAAATCTTTGATATTTTTTCGTGTCGATGATGGGGGAAAAGTCATGGCCCTCCTTTGACCGGTTTATCCTTGTCGACTTCAACATATCATCTGAGGATTAAAGCTAGAAACCAATCAAGTACCTTGGGCCTGCATGCCTTGATGGCAAGTTACCTCCCTTTCAACAGTAAGTTCACATCATTGACTTCTGATTGAAATATTACGCCGAGTGTTCGACCTTGGATTGAATCACATTCAGTGGTATGTACTATGATACCTTGGGGATCATTGACTTCAATGGTGATTTCCCTCTCACTTGTTAATGGTATACATCAATGAACGGTAATCAAGTGGTTTCTACTATGTTCGACTTCAAGACATTTTAATCACATGGTTAGATTTGTATCATTGCGAGTTCGACATGAAGACCCTGGGTTAACTTAATTATCTTTCCCAAGTTGTGATGGAGATTTCATGAGTCATATTACACAGATCCACTTTTGTATTAGTCGTGGCTGTGTTATCATCTCACCATGGATCTATGATTGTGTCTAGTAGCCATGATTGTGTTCAATCGGTATTTACTATCATGGATATGCAATGTATTGGTCGGAAGCCATGTTACGAGTTAGTTTGAGACATATATCTCAGATTTAGTTGTACTGCAGTAGTTTATTCCAACAAATGATCCTTGCCACAATACTTCATATTGAAAATCATTTCAAGTATTCTATTATGCCAGCTTCATGCTTTGGGGGGCATTCTGTTACACCAAAATTTTGTCATGATAAGTTATATGTCCTCTGTATGCCCTGATCCCTAAAGTGTTTGGTTTAAACCATCAAAATAAAGGTTGTTGTTCATCAGTTTAACCTTATGTGGTCACCCCGATGTGCCCTGCCTTCTAACAAGATACGTCAGGTTCAAGGTGACACTCTCTACACCTTAGCAGAGTGCATCGGTGACGCGTGGTGATCTTGTAAAAGGTGCATTGATATCCCATTGGCGCATGTTTCCCTTGTGCAAGGTGGATCATTGTTGCTTAAATTGGATAAAGAGAAGCTTCGGGCGACTTCTCAAAGCTTGTATGGCGTGGAGACCTATCCCTACTTATCCGGAAAGGTGGCATTCGATCCCCTTGTCTAGTGGGATGATCCCTTAAGCCTCTCCCCTAAATCCTCAACATTTCTTATCCCTTTAGCCCCCTATATATGAACCCCCTCTCCAATATTAAGGGAGGAAGGATAAAGTACCCATATGATAGTGGAATTAGGTCAGGAGATCCTCTTCATCCATAGGAGGCTAGAAGGATTTGATATTTTGAGGCAAGATCATTTGAGTTGGAGTCGTAACATCAAGGCATCGGTTGTAACTCTCTACTTTATATTTGCTACAAATTACATTTAATATAAATATATTTCCATAAACTTGTTATGTTTTATAATTATGTTTAGGATTCGCTTCTTTGACTATTGATCTAGTTAGATTCATAATCATATGCTTTCATATTGTTTGTTTGTTTCCACTTGGTCCTTGTTTTGCAGCCGAAGATTGAGGAATTGGAAGTAGATCAAACGAGAAGGAAGGAATTGCGTTTATGAGGTAACTCGCTTTCTGATTTACTTTTCAATTTAATCTGACTAGGAAGGATAGTTATGTTATGTATTCGTTTTATTCTAGATCTGAATCATTTAGACTAGAGAGAATAGTTTTTGCCTGCATTAATAGTTTGTCTATAAACATTGATGAATTTCCATCCAAAGAAAAACTCTTAGCAAAGTTAAGATGATAGTTTTGGGGAGGATTTGGATTAGATTAAAGAGATGGGCATGCTCATTGCGGAGGATCTTCAGCAGCATGTAGGGAAAGCAACTCTAAATGTGTACTTTCTAGGAGAAGGTCACAAGGCAACAACAAAGGGACTAATAGATATGGTCAAAGAACTGTCCACTCACGAAGTTGCTTTAAAGTTATTAGAACCTCAACAAGTTAATACGATATCTTCTGAAAGTGACCTTTGGGACAATTACATTTCAAGTCAAGGAAATCCTCTATCAAATTAATGTAAATTGTGATTTACTATTTATTTTTGTTTATTTTTTGTTGTAACCACAAAAGGACAAAAATGTGGAAACCAAAGGTTAAGAGGGAATGCAAAGTGATTGGTCACATAGAGACAAATCTTTGTAAAGATAAATATAATGGATTAGAATGAAAAAAGGCTTTGGGGCTGGTGTAATAGCAAGTAAGTACCATTCTGTATGCAAATTACTTTTCTGCTAATGAGAAAAGGATTACATGGAGTTTGCATGGAATGTTATGAATTAAGGTGCAGAATTACTTCTTCCCTCGTTCATATTTATGATATGACATCTACCTTACTTTATTGGACTATTCTAATGGTGTATGAATGATTTTACTGATTTCATTTATAAAATGCAAATGTCTATGTAAAAATGAGTAATGAATGAAATCAATGAGTATCAAAACTATCCTTGTGTAATAATTTTACTGTGATTGTGAATATTTTATTTCAATCGGTTAACTGTTGAATTTGTACTAGCAGTCTCGGATATTACTCATGTTTTAAAACTCGCTCCTTGCAAGGATAGATTAATTTAATTAGTTAAAATAAGTCTTTTATTAGGGTAGTTTTATCTATCCCTCGGGGTGTAGACCAGTTGGAAACCTTGCGCTTGTTAAGGCGTACGGGATGTTAAGCACATCGTTGGTTCAATCCTCGTTGCAGCCTTGAGGGTGCGCTGTGGGGAAGGCGTACTCTCCTGGAGGTTATAGTGGTAGTTGTCAAAATCAACCGCGTGTCACGCGAGTACGAAACCCGCCAGTTGTCGATCCCTCCAGTCAAAAAAAAATTAGGGTAGTTTTAGTTGTTTGATAAGGTAGAAGTGATAAGACGAGAGGTAAGAACATGTGCATCACTTGTGAGGCTTCTACCTATCATTCAAATTTATTTTAGTTAGAATAATGCATTATTAGAATTAGAGCATTTGCATTTGCGTTCCCAAATATAAAATATAAACGGTGGGTCGAGCCACAACTGGTAAAATTTAAATTCAAACTACCATCTAAGGTACCTGAATCGTTAACCAGATGGATTCCCCATTCCAAACAGTGAATAGTCTAGTTGGTACTTTTCATTGGGGAGAATCTCTATTGTCAGCGCAAGGATTTTTCCAGGCATCAACAAAATCTTGATAGATTCTGGTAGTACACATAACTTCATTAACTACAAAGTGGCCAAACTTCTTAATTGATTTATTTATCTAGCACCAAAGTTTCAAGTAATAGTTGTTGATGGGAAAACCATAAATTGTTCAAGGAAGTTCCATAGTATTAAGCTCATTGTGGGGGGGTATTTATTGGATAGTCTAGTGATTCCAATCCAAATGGGTGGGGATGATGTTTTATTAGGGCTCCAATGATTTTGTATTCAGATTATAGATAGCTCAGTAGGATGACCATTAAAGATAAGTTTCATACACCTGTGATTGATGAATTATTATATGAATTACAAGAAGCGGTTTTCTTTACCAAATTGGATCTCTGTTCAGGATATCATCAAATAGAATGAGGAGAGAAGATGTTCCCAAGACCACCTTTATAACACACGAAGGTGATTATGAGTTTTTGGTGATGCCATTTTCCCTTACAAATGCACATCAACATTCCAAAGCTTGATGAATTCTATTTTCAAACCATTCCTCGGAAAATTTGTGCTAGTATTTTTTGGTGACATATTGATATATATCAAATCTTGGGAAGAGCATGTATGTCATGTTGATAGGGTCCTATAGTTATTGAAGGAGAATCAACTATATGAAAATCCTTCCAAGTGTGCTTTTGGGGTCCAATAAATATTTGGGTCATATTGTATCTGATGAAGGTGTCAAAGTGGACTCTAACAAACTTAAAGCTATTATGGAATGACCAGCTCCCAAAATATTGAAGAATCTTGGAGTATTCGTAGGATTAATAGGCTATTACCACAAGTTTGTCAAACATTATGGTCAAATAACAACACCTCTAACAAAATTATAGAAAAAGGAGGGATTTTCTTGGAGTGGAGAAGCAACCAAAGCCTTTGAAAAACTTAAGGTTGCAATGTGTACCACTTATGTCCTAGCCACACCCGATTTCAAAAAAAAAATAGTGTGGAGTGTGATGCCTCGAGGAATGGTATTGGTGCAGTTTTAATGCAAGATGGAAGGCCCCTTTCCTTTGAAAGATTCCAAATTAAAGGAAAGAACTTGATCAAACCAATTTATGAAAAGGACATATTGGTCATACGACATGTAATTAAGAAATTGCATCCTTACCTAATAGGAAAACACTTGAAGCTAAAAACAGATAATGATAGCTTGAAGTACTTCCTGGAACAACGATTATCATTAGAAGAGAACTTAAAATGGTTTATAAAGATGCTAGGTTATGAATTTGAAATTCTATACAATAAAAGGAAAAAAAATAGATGCAAATGTTTCAAGGAAAGATTGTAGTGTCCCTTTTTAATTAATTGTAAAAATTGCAATTTTTGGTCAATTCGAACCTTGAAATAGTGGTGACTCGAATGCTTCCAAATGGCTCCTAAGGATTTCAAATTGGATATAAAGGTGTTTGAATCATATTAGGACATAAAAATTAATTTGATGGTTGAATCGATACTCTCAAAATACTTCTGCAACATTCATTAATATTCAGGAGAAATTGGGGAATTTTACTATTAATTTCGAGGTTCAAACCCCCAAGGGTGGAGGTCACTAATGGCTTCCCAAATGCAGTATGAACCTCTAAACGTTTAGTACAGAGACATGGATTAGTTATAATACTTCAATCGGCACCAAAATACATCATTAATCAGTTCCTAAAGGTTGTTGCAACTCCTATAATCAGAGATTTGTAGACATGTCTTCACATAGGGGAAAACGATAGAAAAACACTATAACTTGCTATGAAATTTGAGAGAAATGTTACAAGGACCTGTATAATGGATATAAAATTATTCAGTACATTAATGCCTCTCCATACAACAATAAAATCATAGATATTGATTGTAATAATTCAATACCAAACAACTTCAAGCTCTTACAACAAGATATAGGGGAAAATGGCACCATTCATACATAGTTTGTCATTTTTACATATTTTCACTTGAAGTTTTGATCTGAGGTTCATCTAAGCATAAAATAAAGAGTGTATAAATCATAAAACAAATAAATGGGTCCATTTTGACTCCCTAGAATATATCAGCATCTCACCATATGCGCCCTTCCTCCAAGAGCAATAATATGAAGAGAAAGGTGAGAGAGATGTGGGAACAAGTTGAAGAAGAAATGGGGGAAAAATCATGGCCCTACTTAGACCAGTTTATCCTTTTTGACTTCAACATATCATCCGAGGATTAAACCTATAAACCAATCAAGTGCCTTGGGCCTGCATGCCTTAATGGCAAGTTACCTCGCTTTCAACAGTAAGTTCACATCATTGACTTCTGATTGAAATATTCTGCTGAGTGTTCAACCTTGGATCATTGATTCACATTCAGTGGTATGTACTATGATACCTTGGGGATCATTGACATCAATGATGATTTCCCTCTGTTGTAGATATTTCTCCCTATGGATAGGTAGAAACTCTCTTAGGTTAAAGTAGACTCGACTAACTTTAAACTAAGACAAAAAGATAACAAATGCTACCTTGAATTCCTAGATTCAAACCCATGCTTCAAGATTATACTGCTGAAAGAAATGGAAGAGGTTTAACTGACCTTTGATTTAATCGCTCGTCCTAGTTACTGTCCCGATCCTCAAGTCCTCGCGAATAAACCTGTTGGGATGAATCAAAGTACAAGCACATACAATCTTTCTAGCAACTTGAAATATATGTCAAAATCTAAATCTGTCATAGAAAAAAATCATGTAATTGAAACAACATCAAGACACACAATTTGGGAAACAAGACAACTTATATTTTTATTGCAAACTTGAAGTGACTTACAACAATTGCTTGATGTCCAAGCCAACTCCCAACTCCAAGTGCTTTCTCCTCTAGCTATCTCCACAAAGATCTAAGACCATAGGTTTGATATCTCAAAGAGTCCTCCCCTTTGCTCATAGAAGGCCTCTCTCTTATAGTGTGTAGGAGGATTAACCAATAAGAGAGAAGAATGGATCTTGGGAGTGTTTAGTGGATCAGACCCACTAATTTGAGAAGGTGTGTTAGGATTGAAACAGAGGTGTCAATCCTTAAGAATCTCTCGAAGATCAAGATCCCACAAGTCATGGCAAAAAGGCTAAAAAGAGACTACCGTGCCCCTAAACCTGAGCATAGAACGGTAGTACCACGCTCAAGGAAAGAAGCATAACGCGGTAGTATGGAATACCGTGCCCCTAATCCTGAGCAAGGAGCGGTAGTGTTGATAAATAGGTATCAGTTGAGTTTGTCAGGTGACATGAAGGATTTGTCTTTATGGGTCATTCATTACTTTTCCCTTCTGGGTGTTTTAAGTAGCAGGGGAAATTTCGCCAAATGTTTTTATTGTGAAGATGCGACACTATGAAATATAGTGGTATAATAGATGCCCCCTAAAGTGTGAGGTCAGAAGAGACTGATGGCCGAAAGAATTTACAAATACTGTGTGGAGATATCATCGAGGAGAGCAACGAGGAGCTGAAATAGAAACAAAATGTCAGATATACCACCGAGGCGGGCATCCCCATGCTCAGAAACAATTGACTCAAAGCATGGTTGCCGACCAATACATTGTAGATCCATGAGTACTAAGATGATATAGACTGCAGACAAATCATGGCTACTATGAACAAAAGTAGATACATGAAATAGTAATGACACAGCCACGACCAATACATAAGTGGATATGTATGACAATACAAGAGAGATTTCCATCGCAACCTGGACATAGTTAGAATACAAAAGAATGTCCAGGGTCTTCTACCTGATCGCAAGTGATACGAATCTAGCCATGTGATTACAAGGTGTTGAAGTTGAACATGGTAGAAACCATTTGATTACCGGTCAATGATGTGACCCATTAACAAATGCGAGGGAAATCACCAATGATGACGATAATCCCCAAGGTATCTATAGTACATCTCAATGAAATGCGAATAAAGGAGTTGATGTCGAGCATCCGAGAGATCATTCGATCAGAGGTCAATGATGTACACCTACTGTTGAACACGAGGAAACCTGCCATTGAGGCATGCAGGTACCAAGGTACTAGTGGTTGATTCCTAAGTCTGATTCCTGGATAGTGATTTGGCGTTGACAGGAATAGACTCGTCAAAGGTGGGCCATAATGATTCCCACATCATCGGCACGAAACCAGAATGAAAGATAATATGGAATGATGAAACAACAGGACATGTACTGACACAACGAAAGTTTGACACAATGAATGACTTTGAACAATGCAACCCTTTGAACATATAACGGCATGAAGCAAGACCTAGCAGTAGGGATTCTTGATAGCAGAGGATAGACACCAAACGAGTAGGCTCGTGGCCAGAGAGACAACTAGGGATGATGACCATAACTCAGCAAGAATACATAAGTACCCAAAAGTAGACAAGGGACAAACGCATGCCATGTTCAAAGGTGATGACTGACAAGCTGCCAACAAAATAAACTCGACTTGTTTCCCATTTCTCCCCCGACATGATGAACAAGTACCTCTTTGTTGTTTTATGAGCTTGAAGAGGATAACAGATGCTCGGTATAGCTCATCTCATAGATGATTCCGATCTCACATGTTTTACGAACCTGAGAAAGGAGGAGTTCATCCCAAAGTGGGTCCTTCGATGTCAAATTTTAACGAGTCCAAGGAAGGAAAACTCAGTAGTTTTTCACATTTAGAGAGCCTGAAAAACTTAAAGAAGGCTCCAAAGCATACTTTTTCGTAAATTTAGTCCCTCAGTCTCGAAAAAGTGTAAAACAATTCCCGAGAGAACTCTCCCAATCAAAAATTGACTGAGGTATACCTTTCTCGTAAATAGTCTAGACGGGCCGAAAAAGGGGTAACCTATCACCGAATAGACGACCTTTCAAATACTTTGACAAGTGTGAAAGAGACAAGGTCACTTGGCAATATTTTCGAAACGAGGGAGTCTGAAAAGAGCTTAAAGAGAACTCCAATGGTCTTTTTTGTAATTTTTAATTATTCTGGTCCCAAAAAATAATAAAATACAACCAAAATAATACTTTCCTCATCGTTTAACGAGCACGAGTAAAGTTGACTAAGCTCGACACCGTTTCTTGAGTTTGACAAGCACGACACAGGTGTGAAAAGCGCTTGGAATCTTTTTCAAGTTTTAATCCAGAGCACGAAAAAGATAAAGTAGGCTCAAAATGATGGTCAAAATAAATAAATAGACGCCAGTGCGAACATTTCAAGGAGATCCTGTCAAAAAAGGCTTATGGAACCAGATAGTAGTAATGTGAAAAGAATTTTGACCTAACAGGATAAAATAATGAGTAAAAATTAAAATGTAAAAGTTATATAAACAAGGAGTAAATATGGAAAGTTACCATTTCACTTGTTCATTTGCTCAAAGAGGAAATTTCATCCATTGGAGGGAAAAACTTCAAAATTCCATATCTGGAGATCTGGAGCACCATTTCAACAGCCGCCTGTGCCAAGTAAGAGCTTTCAAGCTCCTCTTTCATTTCATAGGTTAAAAACTTGATTTCAGTAGGCAAAAATCAATTTTTAGGCAGGACCTAAGAGGCTCTTTTCGCGCCTGTAACTTCCGCAAGCTCGCTTAATCGGTAAGCGCGGTACTGTCAGTAAATACCGCTCTGTAGGGTTAAATAGGGGCGTGATAGTGTAGACTACCACACGGTTAGGTTTCCCCCAGGCGCGGTAGTGGCAAACCCTAAGGAAAAAAATGTGATTTTTTCTAAATTTTTTGCTAAGATCAAGTTATCAAGTTGCTAATGAATGATTCTTGTGACTTTTTGCAGGTGTTTGCAACTTGTTTGGGGAAAAATGGTCAGCTGGAAAGAAAGGGAGCATGAAGAGGATGATTTACTAGCTGAAAATGACCAAGAGACTTTGACTGCATTGTGGGAATGTGGGTTATTGAAATTTTTCAAAACCAAAGGTATCTGCAAGCAAGCAAAACTTCTCACCCATATTATACAAATGTGGGGCCCTGAGATTCAAGCCTTTCGAGTTGGAGTGCATACCCTTGATATTGAGCTCGAGGACATTTATTTTCTCACGGGTCTCTCAAAGAGAGGGGTCTGGGTTAACTTGACAGGGTTCACGACCTCGGAAGCGAGCACTGATGCCTTGATTGCTCGCTACTGTCGTCAAGGTTTCGGGAATAAAAGTGGTAAAGTGGTCATCAAGGATGTTGTGGAACTTCCTTTGAAAACTATGTTGTTTACCATCACATGTGTAGCAGGTAGTATGAGTCCCCATTAGGCATACCGTACACAAATGAATCTTGTCGTGGACTGTATGGCACCAACACTGTTCAACTGGTGCGAAGCGATGTTAACCAATCTCAAGGAGAAAGTGACCAAGTGTAGAAATGGAGAGAACCACCAGTTTGGGTATGGGAGCATTTTGGTCACCTTCTTCTTCGAGAGGGTGCCATTGTTGCATCTGCAACTGACCATGCCCGCCCGTCTACCCACCGAGCCATGGATAGCTGAATGGAGTGAGTATGCAGGACGGCTCGGGGGGCCACAGCGTTTAGCTGTTGGTGAGGACTTCTTTTCATGGCTCGAGGAGCAGATCGTGATGATCAAGGACTACCCCTATGCAGGGGTGGACTTCCGCGAGGATATTGACTTGGCACTGCCTGAGGATGAGGATTGGGATAACTCAGGTATGACCTTCATTAATGTATTTTTTAATTTTTTGAATATATGATTTTTAATTATTTTTTAGAATCTGTGAAAAAAATCACATATATGTATATGTGCATGTCGCAAATCGTGGACCACGGAGACCTGTAGGCTATTTTCTGTTACGTCGAGATAATATCGAGCGCCAAGTTGTTTCGGAGGGGGGAGAAGAAGAGGAAGACGAAGCGGGAGGGGTTCAAGACATAGAGCAGAACCTACAAGCTTTGACCCACGGGGTTCCGGCTATGAGGATGGATGATGTTCCTCTGCATCTTCAGTGGCATACCATAGGTGTGCCTAGATGTATTGGTCTTCTCCTCCGTAGGGTGGCTAGAGCCATAGTCTGCTACCATCAGCGGCGCGAGGAATCTGACGAGGATCGTGATAGATCTCCTTGGTCTCCTTCGACAGTAGTATTTTACTTTTTGCAGCATGTACACGATATGTAGGCTTGAGAGCCAAATTTTTGTATGGGATTAGATCCCAAATTTTGTCTTTTGAACAAAAACTTTATGTATTTGAGAAAAACATTTTTATATGCAGTGATATATATACATGGACCTACTTTTATGATCTATTTATTTACAATGACTTGTATGTTTATTTCATGATGTATTTTTTATGTATGGGCTAGATGCTAATCCAGAATGTAGTTAGCTAATGAATCAACTACACAATTGAATTCCCTTGGTATGTGTTGATATGAAATTTAATTAAAAGATCGTTCCAAGAGGCTTACCCTTCGAAATAAGCGAAGTAATATGGGATCACGGACTGCGTAGATGCGATTCAAATGGGAAACCACGAGTTGGGAGTCTAGAAAGACCAATAGGGAGTCAATTCCAAGGGAAGCAACCCCTATCAAGAGTCCAATGACTGCATGGTACTCTGCAATATTGTTGGTTGCAGGACCCAAACAAGTGGCTCCTGAAGATAACAACTCGCCAGTGGGAGAATAAATTACCCATGCTGCGGAAGTGAGGTTCCGGGTGTGTCGGCTCGCACCGTCGACGAATCCGTAATAGGCAGACATCTGCGCATAAAAGCACAAGTCAAGGTAAGTATGGATACATGATATCCGTGAGTGCATACAAAAAGATAAATGAAAACAAACTAGGTACATTATGTAAAAAAAGTGTCTCGTGCAGGATGAACCTACGCGTAGAAACGTTTGAGGTACAGCCCGTTGTGGGGCCGTGCCAACGGTGTGCCATCACAATCGACAAGTTCATAGGCTCCTTTCTCCAAAACACATTTTACAACGAAGGGGTCGTACCACATAGACTCTAGCTTTCCTTTTCCAAGTTTATCATGCATCTGGTCGTATGTGAGTACAAGGTCACCTTCGTTGAAAACCCGAATGGATTTGTCATACTGTGCTTTGACGTGTTTTTTATGGGCTTCGTTGGCTAAAGCAACATCTCGACGGGTTTCATCTAGCTTGGCTAGGTATAGAAACCGTTCTTCTTCGGAAGTGGTATTGGGAAGTAGCTCTATGGCTATCTTAAGTGACGGTATTTCACATTCAATTGGTAAGATGGCTTCCAGGACATACACCAGTTGGAATGGTGTGAATCCGGTAGCACTTTTTACTGAGGTTCAGTATGCCCACAATGCTGAAAAAATAGTTGAGTGCCAATTAGACTAATGGGTACCCACAATGTGCTGAATCATATGTTTCAGAACTTTGTTAATGGCTTCGACTTGGCCATTATCCTGTGGGTAGTATGGGGTTGAGTTTTCATGATGAAAACCCAAGTTGGCGCTCAGTTCTTCAATCATATGGTTTCTGAAATGGGAGCCATGATCGGTCACGATGGATTGTGGGACTCCAAACCTAGCTATGATTTGGTTGAATATGAACTGTGCTGTCGTTTTACCGTCTTCAGCATAAGTAGGCATCGCTTCAGCCCATTTTGTGAAATAGTCCACAGCTACTATGACATAGCTATGCCCCCCGGCTGAAGTGGGCTTACAATGCATGAAATCTATACCCAATTTGGAAAAGGGGCCGACGGCAATAACAGGATGAAATGGAGCAGGGTGAGAGCATGTCTTACTATGAAAGAATTGACAGGATGCACATTTCTTAACCATTTCAATGCAGTCTTTAAAAATCAAGGGCCAGAAATATACCGCTCGCAGTATATTCTAGGCCCTAGCCATCCCAGAGAGATGACCACCACATGCTCCAACGTGGAAGTCATTAAGAACATGTTCGGCCTCATCTAAATTCAAACAATGTCAAAGAACGGTATCAATGCCATGACGGTAAAGGGTATCGTTTACTATAAGGTAGTATTTGGCATGATGTTGGATACGTCGACGTTCATCGCGGTTGAGGTCGAGGCGAAAACGTTGAGTTTGGAGATATAGTAGAATATCCCCATACCATGGGTCGGTCATGCTAATGAGGAACAACGATTCATCGGGAAGAGAATCGATGGGCTCAGTTTCCTTAGTAGCACGGGGCAGATTACAAATCAACTCGGCAAAGACCGAAGATTTCTTGGATTTGGCTTTGGCAAATTCCAAGTCAAACTCTTGTAGGATGACAATCCAATGGGAATATTTTCCCCCAAGTACTTGACGTGTGAGGATATAGTACATTGGATTGAAATCCGCTATGACAATGGTCTGGCGGAGCAGAATGTAATGATGAAACCTCTGGACAGCGAAGACTGTTGCTAGAGCCAGTTTTTCAACATGTGAGTATCAAGTTTCGGAGTCAAGAAGACTCTTGATAAGATAATATACCACATGTTCTATGTCGTTGGTGTCTTCTTGGACTAACACAATGCCAATGGTCGAAATCGAAGCTGCGAGATAAAGAATGTAATCCCATGTGTAATTGGGGGGTTAAATCACAGGATCCTTAGTTAAGGCTGTCTTTAGATGCTTAAAGGAGCATTGGGCTTCGTCGTCCCACAAGAAGGGGGTGTTCTTCTTTAGAAGCCTCATGTAGACTTTTGTTATCTTGGCAAAATTGCAAATAAAACGGCCTAGAGATTTTGCGTGCCCTTGCAAACTTTGAAGTTCTGGTATGTTCGTGGGGGAAGGCAGGGCTAGAATAGACTCTACCTTCATAGGGTCCAACCGTATACCGCTTTTGGAGATTATGAATCCCAAAAATTTTCCAGCTTCAACGCAAAAGACGCATTTGTGCGGATTCAAACGAATATTGTAGCGATGGCACCTTGCAAAAATGGCGCCTAAGTGATCGGGATTATCTTCCCTAGTCTGAGAATGAGCGGGAAGGTCATCAAGATACAGTTATGCAATATGTTTGATATCGTGAAATGCATACGACATCACCCTTTGGAAAGTTTCCCCAGCATTTCTCAAGCCGAAAGGTAGCTTTCAATATGCAAAGATTCCCCATGGGAAGATAAAGGCGGTTTTATGCTAGTCCGCTGGGAGTATCTCGATCTGATTATAGCCAGAAAAGCCATCCATAAATGAAAAGATGACACTCTCAGCGCAGTTATTGATGATCTGGTCGATGAACGGAGTTGGATAGTTGTCCTTTGGACAAGTTTTGTTCAAGTCACGGTAATCGACACAGACTCTAATCGTACCTTGTTTCTTGGCTACGGGAACGATATTGGATACCCATTCTGTCAGTGGGATAGGATAGATAAAACCAACATGCAAAAGTTTTTCGACTTCTGCTTTGATAGTGTCTGCCTTACAAGGGTAGACGGGTCAGAGTTTCTGCCGAACAGGTCAGGCGCCAGGAAAGGTTCGAATCTCATGGACCACGATAGACGGGGCTATTCCTGGCATTTCTTCATAACTCCAAGCAAAAATGTCGCGGAAAGTTTTAAAGTAGGCAGTATAGAACTCCATTTCGATGGGAGTACATGTCTTTCCAATATGAATGTTTTCAACGACACTGGGCTTCACTGAAATGTCAATGGGAGTGGTTGCCATAAGGTTGGCCAAGTTTCCTTCGGAAAATACTTCATCGAGCGAAGTGGGAAACTTGATTTGAACCATTCCAAGTGAAGTGCTATAATTTGTATCGGGCTCAATCGTTTGGATGGTGGGAAAAGAAGATCGATGATGGAATTTTCCCCATGGTGGTTCATCACCGCACATAAACTCCATAATTGATTCGTTAGTGGGAAAAATCAATGTGAGAGGATCAATAAGTGGTGGGGATGAATGAGTCTCAGACGAGAGCTGTGCCACTGTGTGATGAGTAGTAGGATCGACCCAATCGGTGGCTGACTAGATCGCTTCATATGCTGCGAGGTTCCCATTTAATGGCATGGAGTTGTCGTAGTTTTCAATCTCAATGGGACTCGGTATCACCCAAGAATCATGGAAGAATCCTTCATAAGACCAACGCCAACATCTTGGAAACAGTAGCGAGGTAGATCCAATAACGGGACGGTGTTGGTGGAGTTTGGATGAGAGTTTGGGATACATTAATCTAGCTGATCTATGGTGACAATATTCCCTTCATGAGGAAATTGTACGATTCGAAAGACAATAGATGCTATGGCGGTCATGGCGTAAAACTAGCTCCGACCAAGTAGAAGATTGTAATCTAATGGCGCATCCACAACTTCAATGAGTACAGATACTGTTTTTCCCCCCAGTCCAACACCGATAGCAGGAATGAATCCACAGGGTTGAAAACCATGTCCGTCAAATGATCTGAGAGTAGTGGGAGACATCATGACTTCGGGTGAGCCTAAGGCTCTCCAACAATTCAAAGACATAATCGACGTGGAGGCACCCACATCTAAGACAGTGTGATGGTTGCTATTTCCATGGATTTTTGTATGAACTTGGAAGTCTAACTAATGGGAAAGCCGAGGTTTGACATACTCCAAGTTAAACATGATGGTGTTTGAAGTATCCGAGTCTACTGCCCCCAGTGCTGAAAATAAGGTTCTGCGCTGCATAGGGCAGTGTTGGAGAACCTCGAGAGTCGACATGGCGCATGGTGCTTGAGCTAAATCCTCAACAATGTTGTAATTTTGGGCAGCTCGCATGTTGGAATTGAATGTCACCTTTCGTATGGTTCCCTTGGGTGGGCGTAGCACTGTGTCTGTAAGCGGTCTCTCGATTTGGAGATGGTCGTTAGGGGGGGGTGTGAGAGAAGGATCTTCAACAGAAGACTTGCCTTTGGCTGTCTCTGACTATTTGTTTGAACTTGGGGGGTTTTCATACATCTTTGAACGAGTGGTTATGTGAATCTCTTCATTACTCGTCATCAAGATTTCGTGGTTTGCGGACGTCTCTCCGCGAGGTGGGTTGTTCGGGTTGCCCCCTTGTGGGGATTCTTGGGCAATCATTTGTTGTTGTTGTTGAGGGAAAGGGTCGGTTAACATCGCGGGAAAAGAGGATCCTTTAACGAATTTTTTGAATTCATCCTTATAGGGATAGTCATGTGTATAGTGATCGTCTTGACAAATGAGGCAAGGAAACTTAGCCTTCCGACGTGGTTTTGGGTTGTTATGGGTGGTTTGTGGCTTGGGATTCTCCTACTGGTTAGAACTTTTCTTGGATTTTCCATGATTGTTCTTCTTCTTTCCTCCGGATGGTTGTGACGTGGATTGAACTGCGTTCACTTCGGAGGAGACAATAGGAGAAGTAGAAGCTTTTGGAGCAGCCTGGGGTGGAGTTGGGGAAGTAGGAGTTTGTTGCCCCGTCGGTTTGATGGTAGGCTGGGCCTTGACTGAACCGATAATACCATCGATAGGGGGTTCAGTGGTAGGTTTAGTTGGATCAGTAGTGATGCGGGTGGTGTGGGGAAGAATTTCATGTAAAGTGTCAAATTGGGTGAATACCAAATCCATCAATTGGGCAGCCGAGATGGCTTGTTCCTCCATGACCGGCCCACGCATAGCAATGTCCCTGGCTATGGCAGGAAAGAATGACTTTGTGAACCAATCAGCAAGTAGCTGATCCAGAATGGGTGCCTTGATTAGCCTACGGCATCGACACCACTCATGGATGTGGTCCGAGATGTGTGTAGAAGTGGTTTGATGCAATGAGGTTAACAGTTCTGTTCCAGTCTCATACCGGATGAGGAGCTGGAAATGGGTCAGAAACTGCATAGACAAGGTGTTAAAATCATGAAAGGAGTGTTGTGGAAGCTTGATGTACCATTTTGTTGTCGTGCCGGTAAGCATGCGCTGGAAGAGCCGTAGCTGAATGGAGTCGTACATCATTGAGTTGGATGAAAACCAAAGATGGAAGGTCATCACATGGTTCTTGGGGTCTTCCCCGGGCTTGGCATCGAACTTAGGAATGTCCGATGGAAGTTTGGCTGGGATAGGTGGCCAGTGAGGTTCATGCCATTTAGGATCGTTAATGAGCCTCGACAAATCGGGTAAATCTAGCGTGGCCAAGAAAGAAAGTTGACGGTTGGGTTGCGGGTATGAGTAGTAACTGTATGGTGTAGGATGCCTGAGGGGCCCTGCACAGCATATTGCTACGTGTTGTACCCATACATGTTTCCCGTAGGGTACTGCTGGAAATTCTGGGGGTAGTAGGCCATCTGGTTAACCGGTTGTGTGTTGGAAGTCATTACTTGACTGGGAATCATAGTGGTAACCGGTTGTTGGATGTTCTGTTGAGTGGGGATGGTGGGTATTGTACCCTGGGGTTGTTGTGTCCCAGGAATGGTTGTTTTTCCTTATTGGGGAATGGTTCCCTGGGGTTGTTGGGTCCCAGGAATGTTACCACTACTTTGAGTAGGTGGAGGATTTCCCATACCAGGGTTAGGGGGTGGCTGCAAGAATGGTGTCCATGGAATATGGGTTCCACCCTGATGAAGAGGTGGAGGTTGAAGAGATGGGTTCCATGGATTTGTTGCAGCCGAAGGGTAGGGGAAGCCGGAATTCAAGTAGGGGGGAATTTGAGGTTGCCCCCCAGTTAGGTTCCAGTTTCCAAATAATGAGTACCCCCCGCTCTATGGGATTTGAGATCCCCAAGAAGGAAGTGTGCCTGATGAGGGATGTTGAAGATGAGGCCCGATTGGAAAACCGGTATAAGGTTGTCCGCTTCCAGGTGTGTTGTACATATCGAACTGAGCAGATGTTGTTGGTTGGGAGAGTTATTGAATGGTACCAGTGGGTTTCCCTCCAGCAGGTGGATTGGATGGTCCTATGGGAGGAGGTTGGTGACTAGGAGTAGTATTCCCAACAAAGGGTAGTCCTCCTATAGGCTGGGTTGATGGCCCGCCAGGAGGGGGTTGGTTGTTGGGATTAGTGGTTGCAATAGTCGGTTTTCCACCTCCTGAAATGGTGTAGATAGTGGCTGAAGGTGAACCTCCGGTTAGTATGGATGATCCAGCGATATGACTTGATGTTCTTACGACACTAGAAAGGTGAGATAGTTTCAATTGGCCAATGGCACCAAAGGTGTCGATTTGTGGAGGGGGTCTTCCATATGTGACAAGCGGGGACAGAGAAAATATTGGGTTATACCTCATAGAATGTGTGCCAAACATACTTGACGGTAGTAAATGTGGGGAATTTAACCAATGGGTGTCGGGAGTTTCATCCATAGCGTCTTGAACAATAGGAGGACCATCAAGGACTAGGTCCAGGTTTGTATCCTGGAAAGGGTTTTCGGGGTCCGGAGGGAACTAAGGTATAATGATATATGAAGGTCCGGAACTGTCTGCATAGGAGTGGTGAAAATTTGTGCTAGACGGGACATTGGGAACCTGATAGTCGGGAGGACGGGTAGCAGGGGGATATCTAGAAGCCGTCGAGAGCATTTGCTGTGTATCACATTTAAACTATGCCGATGCTAAAGGGGAGTTAGCTAGACTAACCATACTAGATTGGATTGAGGCCATGATCTCATGTCGCGAAGGGAGGTTGGGGAGGGATACCATACGAGGTATGTTGCTGGAACAACCGGTTTCCTGTGGATGACAACTAGATCGCGCAGTGATAGCAGGCATAGGTTCCGCCTGGGAAGCGAGAAAGCCATAGTCAGGTTCAAAAGGTGTATCAGGAAGTTGGGTTTCTTCAATAACTTCAACGTATCCATCTGGGACTGTAATTAAGTTGGATATATCTTGGTCGAATCCTTCAGTGATGCCAACATAGCCTTCCAGAACATAGTAGAAAGTATCTGGTGGAAGGGTAGTCCTGACATTGGGGGGGATGATGGCCTCCGATCTAGTATCTTGGGCAGTGTTATTTTCAGCCGCTGCAGTGTTATCCACTGTGACAGGTAGATCTGGAATAACAGTGGGTGAAGTGACAGTCGGAATCTCAGGTGTGTGACTGGTTTCAGAAATTGCAAAGGGTTTTGAGACCGTGCTGTGAGTAACAGTTACAGGCGGAACTGAAGATGTAGTGTGGATCGGCGTTGGAACGTTCCCTCAACCGGCACCGCGTCCAGGAGGGGCAGGAATACATGATGTAGGTGTACCATAGGTCTGTGGTGGTGGTGGTGGGCTTCATCCCTGTACTCTTCGTGATCTTCGTGGTTCATACATACTGGTAGGAATACAAATGCTGAGGGCAGTCTCGTAAAAAAGAACTCAAAAACCCTAATGCAACCGAGTGTGCAAAAGGGGAGCTAGAAAAAGCAAGGCTCTCAGGCCAAAAAGCAAGCTCCAAAAACTATACTGAAACCTATGTCGCAGTAAGCAAGCTGAGAATAACAATGGACAGAACGCCAACAAGCAATCACTAAAAGAAAAAATGACCCTCTATGAAGATGAGATAACAAGCAAAACCTCCTAACTAAGAGCTGGAGACCTCAACAATTTGTATCCTTCACAAGGTGATGAAATCCAAGTCGAACAATACAACGTGAGAGACCAATAAAAGAAGGGTATCCCTCTACCGAAATGGATCTCGAGTAAAAGAGCCCTAGTAGAAGAGTCACTAAGCTACCTCGTTCATGACACGTTGGAAAAGGTTTTCGGCACTTCTGCCTTATCACCCTCGTATCACCAATATGGTGGCCGAAGAATACAAGGAAGACAATGATCAATGTTTCCTTAGGGCTAGGTGGAGTGCGGAATTCCACAGAGTCCGTTCGGTTCTCGATCTCGTGGTGGTTTAACCCCTCAAACAACAGGAGGCCCCTCCACAAACTAGTGTATGACCTTGTCAACAAATACTAGAGGATTTTGGTACCCTAGAGGACAACAACTATGTCTCAGATGATAATGACAAGGGGGAATTATTTGGATGCCTATCCCTGGTGTCCTACCTAACTAACAAATTCTTTTTCTCCTCAAGTGAGGTTATGGTGTGTTTAGTTAGGGGGTGTAAATTTTAGTTGTTGTATTACTCAATCGGGTAAATGGACGTGAAACTTGGTGATGTTGTGACGACTCAAACCATGCAAGTGAGAATGAATCAAAATGAGCCTTTTATTCGATGAAATCTAGCTACATAAAGGAGAGAGTTCTTCGATCACCATGCATGAAATTTTCAAAAACAATGAAAGACCACATCAAAACAAACTTTTTTGTTTTATTTTTCTAAGTGAAGCCAAACTAAAATAAACACTTCTTTCAAATTTCACTAATCTACAACTATAATGCTTTAGAACGAGAATTTATGTGGCAAATTTGAATGCTTCACTTCCGAGTGCATAACAATATAACTAGATTGTTTCAACCAAGGAAATACAAATGTTCTCAAATGAAAATTTCCAATATGGATTTTAATAACGATAATGGAAAAGATAATATGTATAAGAACGATATGCTTTGAAAATTACATAATCCAGTGAAAGAGAATAGTAATAATAACTTGGTTATGATGAAAGGATCAAGCCAATGCAATCAAAGTGAAGGGGTGACCAAGTATGCAAATAATGCCACTCACTCAAAAATAATCAAGCTCACACCAAGAGATAAACAAACCACAAATAACTGTGCAAGGGACAGGATGCTAATGAGCAACAGGAAAAACCAATCTAAGGGAGAGAAGGTCAGGGATGACCTATGAAAACCAAACAGGAAAGAAAAAATCAAAAAATGTAGGCACTATCACGTGGCTTCTACAGGATGATACGTGGTACTGGTACACTACCGCGCTGTAAGGATTGCATGGGGCGCGGTACTACCACTCTGGAGGGAGTAATAAGGGCATGCTACTGCTGTAAAGGGTGCAAAAAGCGCAAATTTTGAGAAAAAATTTGAATTTTCCAGGAGTGCTGCAGGCCCAGGTGACTCACTGATCACAAAGGGAGAAAATATGTAAAGAGGAGGGATCAATAGAGGTCAAGGAGACCAAAATCCAGTACTGGTTTGAAACGAAAGAAAAATCACAATCAAGAATGGATGAAAGTGAAATGAATCAATCAAATGGGGTTTAAACCAGCGGAGTCGCCAGTTTTTGTTGTAGATATTTCTCCCTACGAATAGGTAGAAACTCTCTTAGGTTAAAGTAGACTCGACTGACTTTAAACTGAGACAAAATATAACAAATGCTACCTTGAATTCCTAGATTCAAACAAATGCTTCAAGATTATACTGCTGAAAGAAATGGAAGAGGTTTAACTGACCTTTGATTTAATCGCTCGTCCTAGTTATTGTCCCAATCCTCAAGTCCTCGCGAATGAACCTGTTGGGATGAATCAAAGTACAAGCACATACAATCTTTCTAGAAACTTGAAATATATGTCAGAATCTAAATCTATCATAGAAACAAATCATGTAATTGAAACAACATCAACACACACAATTTGGGAAACAAGACAAGTTATATTTTTATTGCAAACTTGAAGTGACTTGCAACAGTTGCTTGATGTCCAAGCCAACTCCCAGCTCCAAGTGCTTTCTCCTCTAGCTATCTCCACAAATATCTAAGACCATAGGTTTGATATCTCAAAGAGTCCTCCCCTTTTCTCATAGAAGGCCTCTCTCTTATAGTGTGTAGGAGGATTAACCAACAAGAGAGAAGAATGGATCTTGGGAGTGTTTGGTGGATCAGACCCACTAATCTAAGAAGGTGTGATAGGATTGAAACGGAGGTGTCAATCCTTAAAAATCTCTCGAAGATCAAGATCCCACAAGTCATGGAAAAAAGGATAAAAAGAGACTACCACACCCCTAAACCTGAGCATAGAGCGGTAGTACTGCGCTCAAGGCAAGAAGCATAACTCAGTAGTATGGACTACCACGCCCCTAAGCCTAAGCAAGGAGTAGTAGTGTTGATAAATAAGTCTCTATTGGGTTTTTCAGGTGACATGAAGGATTTGTCTTTATGGTTCATTCATTACTTTTTCCTTCTGGGTGTTTTAAGCAGTAGAGGAAATGTCGTCAAATGTTTTTATTGTGAAGATGCAACACTGCGAAATATAGAGGTATAACAGATGCCCCCTTTTTATTGTCAAAGAAACATGAAATCAGTACAATATACCTAACATGTAGAGATGTTTTTGGAACCGGATCCTGAGCTCCTGCTCTTCACTCTGACTTTGGACTTTCCTCCAGCGTAACAGTACTTCAAGCCTTCTCTCAAGATTTTATGTGCATTATGAGTATAATGAGTGTGTGAGTGTAACCCCTCTCATGGATCCTCCTTGTATTTATGGGACAAGCTAGGCATTTTAGATCGAGAGGTGGTTGGATTGGGAGGTTGGGGAAGTTGCAGAACCAACTTCAACTAATCCCAATTTGCAAATTAATATATTTTTGATTTCATCTTAAGAATTACGCGGGTTTCATACAACCAAAGTAGCGTACAGGAAGCAACTTATGTGCTTTACAACATGCATTTACAATTTTTTGGGAGATGTACGCTAGTTGTCCTTGAGGAGAGTAGGGTATTTCTCAAGGTGTACGCTGGTCTATAGTGCAGAGAGGGGTGTACATGTGGAAAAATCATGGGAAATTGCAATCTTTTCAGGTGAGGAGTGTACTTCTGGCAGCAAGTCATCCAAGGCAATCTAGCTCTTCAATCCTTTATGTCCTTTTGTGTGATCTACAAGACAACGTGATCACAGGATGAAGAAGTGCATATTTGACCTATAATAGATTCCCCCTAATGTGTGAGGTCAAAGGGAAACGATGGCTGAAATACATTATAAGTCCAAGTCAAAGGAGGATCAAGAAACCGCAGAACCAAGTCACAAGAAACACCTGAAACAACAATCAAGGTCAGCGAGCAATTACAATCTTGACATCATATAGATGTGTAACATGATCTCTAATACATAACTAGGAGATGTATATATATAGCATGGACACTGAAATACAAAAGTGGATCCATGTCAACAAATAGATCATAGCCATAACAACAAGTTGGATCTATGTCTCATTAAGAGCCAAAATGAGTAAGGCTCGATCTTGCGCAGCTTGGGGGATAACATAAATATGGTGATGTTATCATAGTCCCAAGGTCTTCATCCAAAAGAACCCAAGGTACAAACCCTAACCATGCAAATAAATGAGCTGAAGTCGAACATGGGGAGTATCGTTTCATTACCGGTCATTGATGTATACCATTAACAAACGCGAGGACTTCCATCGATAATGATAATGGGGTCCAAGGTACCTAGTATGATCCAAACAAGTGTGAATAAGTGGAATTGAAGTCGAACACTTGAGGAACCTATCGAATAAGAGACATTGATGTATTACCATTATTCAACAGTGAGGGAAACTGCCACTGATGACTGCAATCTCCAAGGTACTAACCGAAACTCTAAACTTCGTTCCCAGAGCATAATGAGATGAGGTCGATGGGAAGAAGTCCATTGGAAGGGAGGCATTAATGCATCCTCCATCATCCAACAGGAGGAACACTCACAGGTATGAGCTGATGTGTAGTAGGACGAGTAACAAGATGAAGCAAACTGACACCAGGATGGCTCACACATGAAGTCAAGGTAAACTGCAGAATGGCCGACACAGGTTGTATCCTTGAACAGTGAGCACGACACAAAGTGACTTAGGCAGTTTTCAATATAACGGCGAATGATATAAGTCTGCAATGTAGGAGACATAGCTGACCCTCCATATGGTTGGAAGAATAACCAACCGAGGGAGTAAAAACTCGGAGATCAGGTTCACCCTAAGGCAAAAAACTAAAACCCAACTAACATGAAAGACTCAAGTAGGTGTTGTGTTCAAGGATATGACTGACTTAACTTCCTTTGAAACTCAAAGAGATGCGATACACCCTTCTTATCCCTTATTCTTTTTGGTAAAAGAATGCTCTTCTTGTTTATTCAATGAGTCCAAGAAAAATAGAAAACTCAATAGGTCCAACCATGTAATAAGTTTAACGATCCCGTGGGAGGAAGACTCAAAACCTTCTTCATTGTTTACAGATTCTGAAGAAGAGATAGAAGAATACTCTATAGTACTGATCTCTGAATTTTAATATCAAGCCGAGATCTGTTCTTTCTCGTCAGTGTTTTCAATTTTAAGGAGTCTGAAAAACTTAAACAATAAATCCATACACCTACTCGTGGATTTTAATATCGAGCCCAAGTAGGTTAATGCTCACCGGTGTTTTCCTGTTTATAGAGTCTAAAAAAACTTAAACAATCCTCTATTTACCCTCTCGTGGATTTCACATCGAGCCCGAGTAGGTGAATGATCGCTTGGTGTTTTCATGTTTAGAGAGCCTGAAAACCCTAAAGAGAGGCTCCAAAAGTCCTTTTTCGTATATTTAATCCCCTCTCCCGAAAAAAGTATAAAACAATGAGAGGAGAACTCTTCTAGCCATGGATGACTAGAGTATTCCTTTTTCATAAGTAATCCACCAAAGTCTGGAAAAGGGTTAAACTTATACTAAAGTGTATGTCGCTTCAAATCCTTTAACGAGTCTGAAAAGACAACTATACCCGAAAATCTTGTCATATTTAAAGAGTCAAACAAGAGCCTGAAAGAACTCTATAAAGATCTTTTTCGTAAAGTTTTAACGAGCCCGAAAAAGTAAACTCGTGACCTCCTTACTATTTTTAATGAGCTCAAAGGAGATATAGAAAAATGCTCTTAACTTCCTTACTTTTTTTAACGAGCTCGAAGTGAAGATGGAAGAAATGCTCGTAACTTCCTTACTGTTTTTAACAAGATCGAAGTGAAGATGGAAGAAATGCTCGTAGCCTCCTTACTGTTTTTAACGAGCTCGAAGGAAAGGTGGAAGAATGCTCATAACCTCCTTACTGTTTTTAACGAGCTTGAAGTGAAGGTGGAAGAATGCTCGTAACTTCCTTACTGTTTTTAACGAGCTCGAAGGAAAGGTGGAAGACTGCTCGTTGGTGGATCAATGTCCAAATGAAAAAAGACTACATTATAGACTCTAGGAAAACTTCATCAGAAGGAAGTATATTATCCCAGATGGAACACATATCTAAACATTCACATGGATTCATCACCTGGTCAATTGTCGGGACCCAGTCCCAAGAAGGTAAGCATGAATTCAGAGGCTTCTTCTTAGTAGCAATTGGACTCAAGGAACAATATGCCACATAATTTGATTGTGACATGGTATTACTTACTATCGGGGGACATACTTGGTCTATAGTTGGGTAATAAGAGGGATCAACAAATGTAAGTTGATTGATAGTGACAATGCTTTCGTTGTGAGGAAAATGCATCACACGAAAGAGCATAGACACCACGGCCTGCATAGCATATACGTAATCACACCCAAGGATCATATAAAATCCATAGGGTCCTTTAAAACCATAAAATCAACTAAGACTATTTTTCCACCCAAAGTAATAGGTACTTGAGGGAGGAATCCCAATGGTTCACTAGGTCTTTTATCGAAAGTCAACGGCCAATTACAGCTGGAACAAGGTTAGGAAAACCTAAATTGTTATACCTCCATATTTCATAGTGTCGCATCTTCACAATAAAAACATCTAACGACACTTCCTCTGCTGCTTAAAAAACCCAGAAGAGTAAAGTGATGAATGACCCATAAAGACAAAGCTATCATGTTAGGAAACAACCCATTTGAGACCTCATATACCAACACTACCGCGTTCTGCTCTCCTACTTCTGCGCGTTAGTCCCCACTACCGCGCTATGCTAGTTCTCTATTGCGTGGTACTACCGCGTTATGCTCACCTTCAGGGGCACGGTAGTCCCTTTTTATCCCTTTTGCCTTAGCTTGTGGGATCTTTATCTTCGAGAGATTTTTGAGGATTGGCATCTATGATTCGATCCTAACTCACCTTCTCAGATTAGTGGGCCTGATCCACTAAACACTCCCAAGATCCATTCTTCTCTCTTGTTGGTTAACCCTCCTACACACTATCAGAGAGAGGCCTTCCATGAGCAAAGGGGAGGACTCTTGGAGACATCAAACCTATGATCTTGAATCTTTGTGGAGAAAGCACTTGGAGCTGGGATTTGGCTTGGATATCAAGCAACCATTGTAAGTGACTTCAAGTTTGTAATAAAACATAACTTGTCTTGTTTCCCAAATCGTGTATGTTGATCTTATTTCAATCATATGATTTGTTTATGCTATAGATTTATATTCTAACATATATTTCATATTGCTAGAAGATTGTATGTGCTTGTACATTGGTTCATTCTAACAGGTTCATTCGCGAGGACTTGAAGATTGGAGCAACAACTAGGACGAGCGATTAAATCAAAGGTCAATCAGATCTCTTTCATTTCTTCCAGCATTATGGTATTGAAATATTTGTTTGGATCTAGGAATTCAAGGTAGGATTTGTTATCTTTTTGTCTTAGTTTAGAGTCAGTTAAGTCTACTTTAACCTAAGAGAGTTTCTACCTATCCGTAGGGAGAAATATCTACAACAAAAACTGGCGACTTCGTTGGTTTGAACCCCATTTGATTGATTTACTTCACTTTCAGTCATTCTTGATTGTGATTCTTCTTTCTCTTCAAACCAGAACTAAATTTTGGTCTCTTTGACCTCTATTCACCCCTTCTCTCTACACCTTTTCTCCCTCTGTGATCAGTGAGTCCTCTGGGTCTGCAGCAACCCTGAAAAATTCAATTTTTTTTTCAAAAGTTGCACTTTTTTCCACCCTTAGCAGCAGTACCGTGCCCTCATTACTACCTATAGAGCGGTAGTACCGCGTACCCTACGCTCTTACCAACATGGTAGTGTACCAGTACCGTGAGTTAGCCATTGTATACCACGCAATAGTGTCCGCAATTTTTCATTTTTTCTTTCCTGTTTGGTTTCCTGAGTCATTTTTTTATCTTCTCTGCCTCAGTTTGGTGTTTTTTGTTGCTTACCACTATCCTGTCCATTGCACAGTCATTTGTGGTTTATTTTATCTCTCAGTGTGAGCTTGATTATTTTCTGAGTTAGTGGCATTATTTGCATATTGGGTCAACCCTTCAGTTTGATTGCATTGGCTTGATCTTCCTATCACAACCAAGTTGTTACTACCGTCCATTTTTACTGGATTGTGTCAATTTTCATAATCACAGCATTCTTATGAATATCATATTTTCCATTATTGTTATTAAAATCTATACTGGAAATTGTCATTTAAGAACATTTGTGTTGCTTGGTTTGAAACGATCTAGTTATAATATCGTGCATTAGGAAGTGAACCATTCAATTTTCCACATAAATTATCATTTTGAAGTATTATAGTTGTAGATCAGTGAAATTTGAAAGAAGTGTTTATTTCAGTTTGGCTTTACTTAGAAAAAGAAAACAAAAAGTTTGTTTTGAAGTGGTTTTTCATTGTTTGTGAAAGTTTCATGCATTTATGATCGAAGAACTCTCTCTTTCCCATAGCTAGTTTTCATTGAATACAAGGCTTATTTCGATTCATTCTCACTTGCATGGTTTGGGTCGTCACATCACCAAGTTTCACATCCATTTACTCGATTGAGTAATACAACCACTAAAATTAATCTCCCTAACTAAATCAACATTAACCTCACTTGAGGAAATCAAAAGAATCTGGTAGTTAGGTAGGACACCGGGGATAGGCATCCAAATAATTCCCCATTGTCATTATCATCGGAGACATAGTTGTTGTCCTCTAGGGAACTAAAATCCTCTAGTATTTGTTGACACGGTCATACACCAGTTTGTGGAGGGGCCTCCTGACTATTTCAAACTTTCAGGGGTTAAACCGCCGCGAGATTGAGAACCGGACAGACTCTGTGGAATGCCGCGCTCCACTTATCCCTATGGAAACATCAATCATTGTCTTCCTTGTGTTATATGGCCACCATACTGATAATACAAGGGTGATAAGGCAGAAGCGCCGAAAACCTTTTCCAATGTGTCATGAGCGAAGTAGCTTAGTGACTTTTATACTAGGGCTCTTTTACCCAGGATCCCTTTTAGTAGAGGGATATCCTTCCATTATTGGTCTCTCACGTTGTATTGTTCAACTTGGATTTCATCACCTTGCGAAGGATACAACTTGTTGAGGTCTCCAGCTCTTAGTTAGGAGGTTTTCTTGTTATCTCATCTTAATAGAGGGTCATTTTTTTTTCTTTTAGTGACTGCTTGTTGGCATTCTGGCCATTTTTGTTTTCAGCTCGCTTGTTGTGACGCAGATCTCAGTATAGTTTTTTAGAGCTTGATTTTTTGGCCTGAGAGCCTTGCTTTTTCTAGCTCCCCTTTTGCACACTCGACTGCATTAGGGTTTTTGAGTTATTTGTTATGAGACTGCCCCCGGATTTTTTATATCTACCATTATGTCAGAACCACCATGGAGATCATGAAGAATACAGGGACGAAGCCCACCACCACCACCATAGACCTCTAGTACACCTACATCACGTATTCCCGCCCCTCCTGGCCACTGTGTTGGCCGAGGGAACATTCCACTACCGATCCGCACTACATCTTCAGTTCCGCCAGTACCTGTTACTGACAGTACGGTCTCAGAACCCCTTGCAGTATCTACAACCACTAATACACCTGAAACCCCCACTGTCACTTCACCCACTGTTATTCCAGATATATCTACCACAGTGGACAACACTACAATGGCTAAAACTAGTACTGCCCAAGATACTAGACCGGAGGCCATCATCCTCCCTGATGTCAGCACTACCCTTCCATCATAGATTTTCTACGATGTTCTGGAAGGATCTATTGGCACCACCGAAGGATCCAACCAAGATATATCCGAATTGATTACAGTCCCGGGTGAATACGTCGAAGTTATCGAAGAAACCCAACTTCCTGATACACCCTTTGAACCTAACTATGGCTTTATCACTTCCCAGGCGGAACCTCCACCTGCTATCACTGCACCATCCAGTGTTCATCCACAGGAAACTGGTTCTTCCAGCAACATACCTAATACAGTATCCCTCCCTAACCTCCCTTCGGGACACGAGATCATGGCCTCCATCCAATCTAGTATGGTTAGTCTAGCTAACTCCCCGTTAGCGTAGGCACAGTTTAAACGTGATACAGAGAAAATGCTCTCGACGGCTTCTCGATATCCCCCTGCTACCCATCCTCCCGACTATCGGGATCCCAATGTTCCATCTAGCACAAAGTTTCATCACTCCTATGCAGACAGTTTCGGACCTTCAGATGTCACTATACCTTGGTTCCCTCCGGACCCCGAACACCCTTTCCAGGATACAAACCCGGACCCAGTCCTCGATGGTCCTCCTATTGTTGAAGACGCTATGGATGAAATCCCCAACACCCCTCGGTTAAATTCCCCACATTTACTGCCATCACGTATGTTTGGTGCACATTCTATGAGGTATAACCCAGTATTTTCTCTGTCCCCGCCCGTCACATATGGGAAGACCCCCTCCACAAATCGGAACCTTTGGCGTCGTTGGCCAATCGACACTATCTCACCTTTATAGTGTCAGAAGAACATTAAGCCATACTGCTGGATCATCCATATTTACCGGAGGTTCACCTTCAGCCACTATCTACACCATTTCAGGAGGTGGACAACCGACTGTTACGACCGCTAATCCAAACAACCAACCTACTCCCATCAGGCCATCGACCCATCCTACTGGAGGACAACCCTTTGCTAGGAACCCCATTCCTAGTCAACAACCTCCTCCCATCGAGCCATCAACCTAGCCTACTGGAGGACAACCCTTTGCTGGGAACCTCATTCCTAGTCAACAACCTCCTCCCATAGGACCATCCAACCAACCTGCTGGAGGGAAAACTACTAGTACCATCCAACAACCCTCCCAACTAGCAGCATCTGCTCAGTTCGGTATGTACAACACACCTGCAAGCAGACAACCTTATACCAGTTTTCCAACCGGGCCTCATCTTCAACATCCCTCGTCAGGCACACTTCCTTCTTAAGGATCTCAAATCCCACAAAGCGGGGAGTATTCATTGTTTGGAAACTGCAACTCAGCTGGGGGGAAACCTAAAATTCCCCCCAACTTGAATTTTGGATTCCCCTACCCTTTGGCTGCAACAACTCCATGGAACCCATCCCTTCAATTCCCACCTCTTCATCAAGGTGGAACCCATATTCCATGGACACCACTGTTACAACCACCCCCCAACCCTGCTATGGGAAACCCTCCACTTACTCAAAGTAGTGGTAACATTCCTGGGACCCAACAACCCTAGGGAACCATTCCCCAACAAGGAGTAGCAACCATTCCTGGGACACAACAACCCTAGGGTACCATACCCACCATCCCCACTCAGCAGAACGTCCAACAAACGGTTACCACTGTGATTCCCAGTCAGGTATTGAATTCCAACACACAACCGGTTAACCAGATGGCCTATTACCCCCAAAACTTCCAGCAGTACCCTACGGGAAACATGTATGGGTACAACATGCAGCAATATGTTGTGCGGGGCCCTTCAGGCATCCCTGCGCCATATGGTTACTACTCATACCCACAGCCCAACCGTCAACTTCCTTTCTTGGCCAGGTTAGATTTACCTGATTTGTCGAGGCTCATAAACGATCCTATATGGCATGAACCTCACTGGCCACCTATCCCATCCAAACTTCCATCGGACATTCCCAAGTTCGATGCCAAGCCCGGGGAAGATGCCAAGAATCATGTGATGACCTTCCATCTTTGGTGTTCATCCAACTCATTGATGGACGACTCCATTTGGCTACGGCTCTTTTAGCACACGCTTACCGGCACGGCAGCAAAATGGTACATCGAGCTGCCACAACACTCCTTTCATGATTTTAACACCTTGGCTATGCAGTTTCTGACCCATTTCCAGCTTCCCATCCTATATGAGACTGGAACAGAACTGTTAACCTCGTTGCATCAAACCACTTCTACGCACATCTCAGACCACATCCATGAGTGGCATCAACGCCGTAGGCTAATCAAGGAACCTATTTTGGATCATCTACTCACTGATTGGTTCACAAAGTCATTCTTGCCTCCCATATCCAGGGACGTTGCTATGCGCGGGCCAGTCACGGAGAACAAGCCATCTCGGCATCCCAGTACATGGATTTGGTATATACCCAATCCGACACTTTACACGAACTTCTTCCCCACGCCACCTGCATTACTACTGATCCAACTAAACCTGCCACTGAACCCCCTATCGACAGTATTGTCGGTTCAATTAAGGCCCAGCCTACCATTCAACCGATGGGGCAACAAGCTTCTGCTTCCCCCACTCTACCCCAGGCTGCTCCAAAAGCTTCTAGCTCTCCCGCTGTTTCCTCTAAAGTGAACGCAGTTCAATCTACGTCACAACCATCTGGGAAAGAAGAAGAACAACCATGGAAAGTCCAAGAAGACTTCTAATCAGCAGGAGAATCCCAAGCAACAACCCACCCACAACAACCCAAAACCACGTCGAAAGGCTAAGTTTCCTTTCCTCATTTGTCAAGACGATCACTACATGCATGACTGTCCCTACAAGGATGAAGTCAACATATTCGTTAAAGGATCCTCTCGTCCAGCAGTGTTAACTGATCCTTTCCCTCAGCAGTAACAGTAGATGGCTGCCCAAGAAGCCCCACAAGGGGGCAACCCGAACAACCCACCTCACGGAGAGATGTCCGCAAACTATGAAATCCTGATGACGAGTAATGAAGAGATTCACATAACCACTTGTTCAAATACGTACGAAAACCCCCCAAGTTCAAACAAATAGTCAGAGACAGCCAAAGTCAAGTCTCCTGTTGAAGATATCGCTCTCACCCTCCCCCTAATGGCCATCTCCACATTGAGAGACCGCTTATAGACACAGTGCTATGCCCACCCAAGGGCACCATACAAAAGGCGACATTTAGTCCCAATGCGCGAGCTGCCCAAAATTACAACATTGTTGAGGATTTAGCTCAAGCACCATGCGCCATGTCGACGCTCGAGGTTCTCCAACACTTCCCTACGCAGTGTAGAACCTTACTTTCAGCACTGGCGACAATGGACCCAGATACTTCAAACACCATCATGTTTAACTTGGAGTATGTCAAACCTCGTCTTTCCCATCAATTAGCCTTCTAGGTTCATACAAGAATCCGTTGCAATAGCATCCATCGCACTGTCTTAGATGAGGGTGCCTCCACATCGATTATGTCTTTGAATTGTTGGAGAGCCTTAGGCTCACCTGAAGTCATGACGTCTCCCACTACTCTTAGAGCATTTGACAGACATGTTTTTCAACCTTATGGACTCATTCCTGCGATTGGTGTTGCGCTGGGGGGGGAAACAGTATTTGTACACATCGAAGTCGTGGATGCACCATTAGATTACAATCTTCTACTTGGCCAGAACTGGTTTTACACCATGACCGCCATAGCATCTACTGTCTTTCGGATCGTGCAATTTCCTCATGAAGGGAAAATTGTTACCATAGATCAGCTAGATTACTGCATCCCAGACTCTCATCCAAACTCCGCCAACACCGTCCTATTATTGGATCAACCTTGGTACCATTTCCAAGACGTTGGCATTGGTCTCATGAAGGATTCTTCCCTTATTGGAGTTTTCCTAGAGCTGGGCTCCCACGTTCAGCCAGTCAACATGATATCATCGAATGTCACCCCTTTCAATGATTCTTGGGTGATACCGAATCCCACTGAGATTGAAAACTACGGAAACTCCATGCTGTTAAATGGGAACCTCATAGCGTATGAAGCGATCCAGTTGCTATCAATTGGGTCGATTCTTCTACCCATCATACAGTGGAACAGCTCTCGTCTGAGACCCATTCATCCCCACCACTTATTGATCCTCTCACATTGATTTTTCCCATTGACGAATCAATTATGGAGGTTATGTGCGGTGATGAACCACCATGGGGAAATTTCCATCATCGATCTTCATTCCCCACCATCCAGACGATTGAGCCCGATACAAAATCCAACACTTCACTTGGAATGGTTCAAACCAATTTTCCCACTTCCCTCGATGAATTATTTTTTGAAGGAAACTTGGCTAACCTTATGGCAACCACTCCCATTGACATTTCAGTGAAGCCTGGTGTTGTGGAAAACATTCATATTGGAAAGACATGCACTCCCACCGAAATGGAGTTCTACACTGCCTACTTTAAAACTTTCCGCGATGTTTTTGCCTAGATTTATGAAAAAATGCCAGGAATCGACCCGTCTATCGTGGTCCACGAGATTCCAAATTTTCTTGGCACCTGACCTATTCGGCGGAAACTCCAACCCGTCCACCCTCGTAAGGCAGCCGCTATCAAAGCAAAAGTTGAAAAACTTTTGCGTGTTGGTTTTATCTATCCTGTCCCACTGACAGAATGGGTATCTAATATCGTTCCCGTAGCTAAGAAACAAGGAACGATTAGAGTCTGTGTCAATTACCGTGACTTGAAAAAAGCTTGTCCAAAGGACAACTACCCAACTCTGTTCATCGACCAGATCATCGATAACTGTGCCAGGTGTGTCATCTTTGCATTTATGGATGGCTTTTCCGGCTATAATCAGATCGAGATACTCCCAACGGACCAGCACAAAAAGGCCTTTATCTGCCCATGGGGAACCTTTGCATATCGAAAGCTACCTTTCGGCCTGAAAAATGTTGGGGCAACTTTCCAACGGGCAATGTCGTACGCATTTCACAATATCAAACATATTGCAGAGCCGTATGTTGATGACCTTCCCGCTCATTCTCAAACCAGAGAAGATCATCCTGATCACTTAGGTGTTGTCTTTTCAAGGTGTCGTCGCTAAAATATCCGTTTGAATCCACATAAATGTGTCTTCTGTGTTGAATCCAGAAAAATTTTAGGATTCATAATCTCCAAAAGCGGCATACGATTGGACCCTATGAAGGTAGAAGCTATTATAGCCCTGCCTTCCCCCACGAACATACCAGAACTTCAAAGTTTGTAGGGGCACGCAAAATTTCTATGCCATTTTATTTGCAATTTCACCAAGATAACAAAAGGTTATATGAAGCTTCTAAAGAAAAATACCCCATTCATTTGGGACGACGAATCCCAATGCTCCTTTAATCATCTAAAAGCGGACTTAACTAAAGATCCTATGATTGAACCCCCCAATTACACATGGGATTACATTCTTTCTCGTAGCTTCAATTTCCACCATCGGTATAGTGTTAGTCCAAGAAGATAATAATGGCATAGAACATGTGGTATACTATCTTAGTAAGAGTCTTCTCGACTCCGAAACTCGCTATTTACATGTTGAAAAACTGGCTCTGGCAATAGTTTTTGCTATCCAGAGGTTTCGTCGTTACATTCTACTCCGCCAGGCCACTGTCATAGCGGATTTCAATCCAATGTATTATATCCTCACACGTCAAGTGCTTGGGGGAAAATATTCTCATTGGATTGTCATCCTACAAGAGTTTGACTTGGAATTTTCCAAAGCCAAATCCAAGAAATCTTTGGTCTTTGCCGAGTTGATTTGTAACCTGCCCCAAGTTACTGAACAACCTGAGCCCATCGATTCTCTTCCCAATGAATCATTGTTCCTCATTAACACGTTCGACCCATGGTACGGAGATATTTTATTATATCTCCAAACCCAACGTTTCCGCCCCGACCTCAACCGCGATGAACGTCGACGTATCCGACACCATGCCAAGTACTACCTTATATTCAATGATGCCCTTTACCGTCATGGTGTTGATATCGTTCTTCGACGTTGTTTGACTTTAGACGAGGCCAAACACGTTCTTAATGACTGCCACACTGGAACATGTAGTGGTCATCTCTTTAGGATGGCTACGGCCTAGAAGATACTGCGAGCGGGATATTTCTATCCCTCGATTTTCAAATACTGCATTGAAACGGTTAAGAAATGTCCACCCTGTCAATTCTTCCATAGTAAAACACTCTCCAATCCTGCTCCACTCCATCCTGTTATTATTAGGATATTCCTATACTCCAACCTAATCCCACCAGTATTTTGATCATTTACATTTTCAGTCATGCATGCACTTTTAGGGTTTGCATGCATCCCAGTCATCAATCCAGCACCTAGCCCTTAGTTAGCCAGCCCCCAGGAGCTTCTCACTATTCAGTTTTAGCCCTCTAGTTGCTTAATGCACCCTTCTTCCTTGATTTTAGGAAGCAACTCGCCCTTCTTCACCTACCAGTCCAGTTGTCTTCAGTTTATACTCAGTTACACTCAGTTACACTTAGTTACACTCAGTTACACCTACCAGCGTTAGTTTGACTGATGGTTGATAGTTACTTGAGCATTGATGACTCCACTGATGATGATGAAGACTTCCAGTTGTGCTCCGATGATCATGAGGACACCTAGTTGTGCTCCGATGACACTCTATTGATCTTATGATCACTCTGAGAGGCTAATTCGAATTGTCACCTTAGGCATTCAAATCCTCTCTACCATTGTACTATTTATTTGTCCATACTGTGATTAATTAATTAGTGTGTGTGAAGTATTATTGCTTCTATCTGAGTTCTACTGTACCATATTATTCTGTTGCTCATTATACTGTATTGTTCACTCTTCTTCTATTTTCCTGCTTAATCATAATTACTCTTGTGAGGTATACATCATCTCTTAGATCTGCTGTGAGGATTTTCACATGGTATCAAATCATTTTGAGAGTATTGTTTATCTCCATTCTTGAGAGTTTTTTGCAGGTTATTACCAAGATTTCGAGTGCAGCAGTTGCAGCAATTTCTGCATCTTTGCAGCAGTATTCTCTATTGTTTTTTGCAGGTCTTCTACAGCTTCAATGTATCCAGAATTAGAAGAAATCACTCCTCAATGTATCCAGATGAGTGGAAACAAAAAATAATAGCATATTTAAAGAGCCATGATCTCTTTGATTGTTATTTTGAAAGAGATTTCGAATCCTCTGAAGAGAATATTGGCTGGTTGAATAAAGGTGACATGCACATTGGAAGAATGAAGCTTACTATGCTAGATTACATATTGTTCCCAATCATTATTTATATTGAAACTCCACAAGAGCTATGGGCTCACCTGAATGAAGAATTTGGCAGAAAGAATGAAGGACTTGGTCCTAACCCATTCGAAAGCAAGCAAAGTGATGCATTCGCTCCTCTTGATGGTCTCTCAGATCATGAACCAGTATCATCTCATATTGAAGTTGTTGACAAAGAACTTGCAGATTCTCCACTGATGCTCAAACCTTCTTCTCTTTCTGTGCCAGCTCACACTCTAGATATTGCAGAAGGTCCTAAATCCTCTCTTGCACCAGAGTCCGTTGGTTTGCATTATGATCACATGATTATTTCGGAGGTCAAACAACTATTGAAGGTAATGCATTCACTCATCTCCAGCTATCTCCTCTTTTATACTACTATATGATCATAATTCCATGCTTTCGGAAGGTCAATGAAGAATATGGCCATTGCCATTCGCTTGGGAATATTTCTCATGCATCTATTGGTTTTGATCTCACCTCTCATGGTTCAAAGGAGATCTCAAGAAACCATGATTCAAGTCTTGTATCTAATTTGGGTTCTAAGCAATTACTTCTTGGGAAAATTTCTCATGCATATGATAGTTTTGATCTCACCCCTACTGGTTCAAAGGAGATCTCAAGAAACTGTTTTTTAAGTCTTAAATCTGATTTTGATTTCAAGCGAACATGTAATAGTTCTTTTTGGCATAATCTCACCCATGGTGGTTCAAAGGAGAAGACGAAAGACTATATGCACATTCAAAAATTTGGTCCTACCTCAGCTGATTCAAATCACAGGTTCAAGGATCATTCTCATACTGTTGGATTTGTTCTCATCACATTCGAACTGAAGAGCAAGTACAAACGCATGCTTTTTGAGCATGATCCACTTCTTCCCAAGAAGAAGATACCTCCAGACATATGACCAAGCATCGCACCTGCTTGAGTTTGGAGCATTTATTTTTGTGTGTGCCTTACAGTCTGTTTTTAAGGAGGGGGTATGTTTCCCATGAAATTTTCCAACGTTTCCGCCCTGACCTCAACCGCGATGAACGTTGACATATCCGACACCATGCCAAGTACTATCTTATATTCAACGATGCCCTTTACCACCATGGTTTTGATACCGTTCTTCGACGTTGTTTGACTTTAGACGAGGCCGAACACGTTCTTAATGACTGCCACGCTGGAGCATGTAGTGGTTATCTCTTTGGGATGGCTACGGCCCAGAAGATACTGCGAGCGGGATATTTCTAGCCCTCAATTTTCAAAGACTGCATTGAAACGGTTAAGAAATGTCCACCCTGTCAATTCTTCCATAGTAAAACATGCTCGCATCCTGCTCCACTCCATCCTATTATTGTTAGGATATTCCTATACTCCAACCTAATCCCACCAGTATTTTTATCATTTACATTTTCAGTCATGCATGCACTTTTAGGGTTTGCATGCATCCCAGTCATCAATCCAGCACCTAGCCCTCAGTTAGATAGCCCCCACGAGCTTCTCACTATTCAGTTTTAGCCCTCTAGTTGCTTAATGCGCCCTTCTTCCTTGATTTTAGGAAGCAACTCGCCCTTCTTCACCTACCAACCCAGTTGTCTTCAGTTTATACTCAGTTACACCTACCAGAGTTAGTTTGACTGATGGTTGACAGTTACTTGAGCATTGATGACTCCACTAATGATGATGAAGACTTCCAGTTGTGCTCCGATGATCATGAGGACACCTAGTTGTGCTCTGATGACACTCTATTGATCTTATGATCACTCTGAGAGGCTAATTCAAATTTCCACCTTAGGCATTCAAATCCTCTCTACCATTGTGCTATTTATTTGTCCATAGTGTGATTAATTAATTAGTGTGTGTGAAGTATTATTGCTTCTATATGATTTCTACTATACCATATTATTATGTTGCTCATTATACTGTATTGTTCACTCTTCTTCTATTTTCCTGCTTAATCATAATTACTCTTGTGAGGTATACATCATCTCTTAGATCTGCTATGAGGATTTTCACAGTTATTTCCGTCGGCCCCTTTTCCAAATGGGGCATAGATTTCATGCACTGTAAGCCCACTTCAGCTTGGGGGCATAGCTATGTCATAGTAGCTGTGGATTATTTCACAAAATGGGCTGAAGCGATGCCTACTTATGCTAAAGACAGAAAAACAGCAGCACAGTTCATATTCAACCACATTATAGCTAGGTTTGGTGTCCCACAATCCATCGTGACCGATCATGGCTCCCACTTCAGGAACCATATGATTGAGGAATTGAGCGCCAACTTGGGTTTCGTCATGAAAACTCAACCCCATACTACCCACAGGCTAATGGCCAAGTCGAAGCCATTAATAAAGTTTTGAAACGTATGATTCAGCGCATTGTGGGTACTCACAAATCCAATTGGCACTCAGCTCTGTTTTCGGTATTATGGGCATACCAAACCTCTGGAAGCCATCTTACCAATTGAATTGGAAATCCTGTCACTTAAGATAGCCATAGAGCTACTTCCCCATACCACTTCCGAACAGGAACGGTTTCTATACCTAGCCAAGCTAGATGAAACTCGCCAAGACGATGCTTTAGCCAACAAAGCTCATAAAAAATGAAACAAAGCAGAGTATGACAAATCCATTCAACCTCTGGTTTTCAACGAAGGTGACCTCGTACTCACATATGACCAAATGCATGAAAAACTTGGAAAAGGTAAGCTAGAGTCTATGTGGTACGGCCCCTTCGTTGTAAAACGTGTTTTGGAGAAAGGAGCCTATGAACTTGTCAATTGTGATGGCACACTGTTGGCATGGCCCCACAACGGGATGTACCTCAAACGTTTCTACGTGTAGGTTCATCCTACGTGAGATACTTTTATACATAATGTACCTAATTTGTTTTCACTTATCTTTTTTGTATGCACACATGGATCTCATGTATCCATACTTACCTTGACTTGTGCTTTTATGCGCAGATGTCTACCTACTACGGATTCCCCGACGGTGCGAGCCGACACACCCGGAACCTTGCTTCTGCATCATGGGTAATTTATTCTCCCACTGACGAGTTGTTATCTTCAGGAGCCACTTGCTTGGGTCCCGCAACCAACAATATTGCATAGTACCATGCAGTCATTGGACTCTTGACAAAGGTTGCTTCCCTTGGAATTGACTCCCTATCAGTCTTTCTAGACTCCCAACTCATGGTTTCTCATTTGAATCATATCTACGCAATTCACGATCCTATCCTACTTTGCTTATTTCGAAGGGTAGGCCTCTTGGAACGATCTTTTAATTATATTTTATATCAACACATACCAAGGGAATTCAATTGTGTAGTTGATTCATTAGCTAATTACATTTTGGATTGGCATCTAGCCCATACATAAAAAAATACATCATAAAATGAACACACAAGTCATTGTAAATAATCATAAAAGTAGGTCCATGTATATATATATCACTGCATATAAAAATGTATTTCCCAAAATACATAAAGTTTGTGTACAAAAGACAAAATTTGGGATTCAATTCCATACAAAAATTTGGCTCTCAAGCCTACATATCGTGTACATGCTGCAAAAGATAAACACTACTATCTAAGGAGATCTAGGAGATCTATAGGCCTCCTTAGAATCCTCGCGCTGCTGATGGTAGCAAACTATAGCCCGAGTCACCCTATGGAGGAGTTGGCCAATACGCCTAGGCACACCTACGGTATGCCGCTGAAGATGTAGAGGAACTTCATCTATCCTCATAGTCGAAACCCCATGGGTTAAACCCTGTAAGTTCCGCTCTATATCTCGAACCCCTCCCGCCTCGTCCGCGTCTTCTTCCTCATCCGAAGCAACTCGGCGCTCGTCGCTTCCTCGGCGTAACGACGAGTATCTTGCAGGCCTCTGTGGTCCACAATCTGCGACATGCACATAAATATATATTAAAATATTTTTTACACATTCTCAAAAACAATTAAAAATCAAATATTTAAAATAAAATTAAAAAATTAAAAAATACATTAATGAAGGTCATACCTGAGTTATCCCAATCCTCATCCTCCGGCAGTGCCAAGTCTATGTCCTCGCGGAAGTCCACCCCTACATAGGGATAGTCCTCGATCATCACGATCTGTTCATCGAGCCATGAGAAGAAGTCCTCACCAATATCCAAACGTTGTGGCCCCCTGAGCCATCCTGCATACTCACTCCATCGAGCCATCTGTGGCTCGGTAGGTGGACGGGCGGGCATAGTCAGCTGCGGATGCAACAGTGGCACCCTATCCAAGAAGAAGGTGACCAAAATGATCCTGTACCCAAATTGAGAGTTCTCTCTAGTCCTACACTTGTTCACTTGCTCCTTGAGATTGGTCAATACTGCTTCACACCAGTTGAGTAGTGTCGGCGCCATACAATCCACAGCAAGATTCATTTGTGTATGAGATTCCTGATGGGGACTCGTACTCCCTGCTGCACGTGTGATGGTGAATAACACGGTTTTTAAAGGAAGTTCCACAATATCCTTAATGACCACCTTACCGCTTTTCTTCCCCGAACCTTGATGACAATAACGAGCAATCAAAGCATCAGTGCTTGCCTCTGAGGTCTTGAACCTTGTAAAGTTCACCTGGGACCCTCTCTTTGAGAGACCTGTGAGGAAATAAATATCCTCGAGCTCAATCTTGAGGGTATGTACTCCAACCCATAAAGCTTGAATGTTGGGGTCCCACATTTGTATAATGTGGGTGAGAAGTTTTGCTTTCTTGCGGATACCTTTGGTTTTGAAGAATTTTAATAACCCACATTCTCGCAGTGCAATCAAGGTATCTTGGTCATCTTCAGCTAATAAATCATCCACTTCATGCTCCCTTTCTTTCCAGCTGACCATTTTTCCCCAAACAAGTTGTAAACACCTACAAAAAGTCACAAGAAGCATTCATCAACAACTTGAAAGCCTGATCTTGGTCAAAAAATTGAGGAAAATCATATTTTGTTTCCCCAACTTTCGCCACTACCGCACCTAGGGCAAACACGACTGCGCGGTACTGTAGAGTACCACGCCCTTTCTTAAGACTACAGCGTGGCACTATCACTCAGTACCACGCTTCCCGATATGGGGAGCGCGCAGTACTGTGAAGGGCGAAAAAAACCCCTTAGGGCCTACCCAAAAAATTAATTTTGCCTACTAAAATCAAGTTTTCTACTTATTAAATGAAAGAGGGGCTTGAAAGCTCTTACCTGGCATGGACGGCTGTTGAAACGGCGCTCCGGATCTCCATATATGAACTCTTGAAGTTTTTGCTCTTCAATGGGTAAAATTTCCTCTTTGGGCAAATGCACAAGTGAAATGGTAATTTTCCATATTTACCTCTTCCTTATATAAATTTTTCACTTATTTTTTACTCATTATTTTATCTGGTTAAATTAAAACTCACTTCACATTGCTAATATCTGGTTCCATGAGCCTTTTTTGACAGGGTCTCCTTTAAATATGTTCACACTAGTGTTTAATTATTCATTTGACCTTTATTTTGAGCCTACTTTATCTTTTTCATGCTCTGTATTAAAACTTGAAAAAGATTCCAAGCACTTTTTACACCCGGGTCGTGCTTGTCAAACTCAAGTAAACGGTGTCGAGCTTAGTCAACTTTACTCATGCTCATTAAACGATGAGGAAAGTATTATTTTGGTTGTATTTTATTCTTTTTTTCGGACCATAATAATTAAAAATTACGAGAAAGACCATTGGAGTTCTTTTTAAGCCCTTTTCAAGACTCCCTCATTTCGAAAAGTTGCCAAGTGATCTTGTCTCTTTCACACTTGTAAAAGTATTTGAAAGGTCATCTATTCGGTGATAGGTTACCCCTTTTTGGCCCGTTTAGACTATTTAGGAGAAAGGTATACCTCATTCAACCTTCGACTGGGAGAGTTCTCTCGGGAATTGTTTTACACTTTTTTCGGATTGAGGGACTAAATTTAAGAAAAAGTACACTTTGGAGCCTTCTTTAAGTTTTTCAGGCTCTCTAAATGTGAAAAACTACCAAGTTTTCCTTACTTGGACTCGTTAAAATTTGACATCAAAGGACCCATCTTGGGACGAACCCCTCCTTTCTCAGGTTCATAAAACATGTGAGATCGGGCTCATCTGTGAGATGAGCTATACCGATCATCTATTATCCTCTTCAAGCTCATAAAACAACAAAGAGGTACTCATCCATCATGTCGGGGGAAAATGGGAAACAAGTCGAGTTTATTTTGTTGGCAGCTTGTCAGACGTCACCTTTGAACATGGCATGTGTATGTCCCTTGTCTATTTTTGGGTATCTAGTCTTGCTGAGTTATGGTCATCATCCCGAGTCGTCTCTCTGGCCACGAGCCTACTCATTCGGTGTCTATCCTCTGCTATCAATAATCCCTGCTACCAGGTCCTGCTTCATGTCGTTATATATTCAAAGGTTTGCATTGTTTAGAGTCATTCATTATGTCAGACCTCCGCTATGTTAGTACATGTTCTATTTTTTCATCGTCCTATACTATCTTTCTTTCTGATTTCGTGTCGATGATGTGGGAATCATTATGGCCCACCTTCGACGAGTCTATTCCCGTCGACGCCAAATCACTATCCGAGAATTGGACTTAGGAATCAACCACTAGTACCTTGGTACCTGCATGCCTCAATAGCAGGTTTCCTCATGTTCGACAGTGGGTTTACATCATTGGCCTCTGATCGAACGATCTCTCAAATTCTCAACATCAACTCATTTATTCGCATTTCATTGAGATGTACTATAGATACCTTGGGGATCATTGTCATCATTGCTGATTTCCCTCACATTTGTTAACGGTTCACATCATTGACCGGTAATCAAATGGTTTCTACCATGTTCGACTTCAACACCTTGTAATCACATGGCTAGATTCATATCATTGGCAATTGGGTAGAAGACCCTGGACTCACCTTTGTACTTTGATTACTTCCAGGTTGCGATGGAGATGTCGTCTATATTGTCACACAGATCCACTTTTGTATTGGTCATAGCTATGTCATTACTATTTCATGGATCTACGCTTGTTCATAGTAGCCATGATTTGTCTACAATCTATATCATCTCGGTACTCCTGGATCTGCAATGTATTGGTCGACAGCCATGCTTTGAGTCAATTATTTATGAGCATGGGGATTCCCACCTCATTGGTATATCTAACATTTTGTTTCTATTTCAGCTCCTCGTTGCTCTCCTCGATGCTATCTTCGCACAGTATTTGTAAATTATTTCGTCCATCAGTCTCTTCTGACCTCACACTTTAGGGGGCATCTGTTATACCTCCATATTTCACAGTGTCGCATCTTCACAATAAAAACATCTGACAACACTTCCTCTGCTGCTTAAAACACCCAGAAGAGTAAAGTGATGAATGACCCATAAAGACAAACTTGTCATGTTAGGAAACAACCCATCTGAGACCTCATCTACCAACACCACCGTATTCTGCTCTCATGCTTCTACGCAGTAGTCCCCACTACCGCGCTATGCTAGTTCTCTGTTGCGCGGTACTACCGCGTTATGCTCACCTTTAGGGGCACGATAGTCCCTTTTTATCCCTTTTTCCTTGGCTTGTGGGATCTTGATCTTCGAGATATTTTTGAGGATTGGCATCTTTGATTCGATCCTAACTCACCTTATCAAATTAGTGGATCTGATCCACTAAGCACTCTCAAGATCCATTCTTCTCTCTTATTGGTTAACCCTCCTACACACTATAAGAGAGAGGCCTTCCATGAGAAAAGGGGAGGACTCTTGGAGACATCAAACCTATGATCTTGAATCTTTGTGGAGATAGCTAGAGGAGAAAGCACTTGGAGCTGGGAGTTGGCTTGGATATCAAGCAACCATTGTAAGTGACTTCAAGTTTGTAATAAAACATAACTTGTCTTGTTTCCCAAATCGTGTATGTTGATCTTGTTTCAATCATATGATCTGTTTCTGCTATAGATTTAGATTCTAACATATATTTTAGATTGCTAGAATATTGTATGTGCTTGTACCTTGGTTCATTCTAACAGGTTCATTCGCGAGGACTTGAAGATTGGAGCGACAACTAGGACAAGCGATTAAATCAAAGGTCAGTCAGATCTCTTCCATTTCTTCCAGCATTATGGTATTGAAATATTTGTTTGGATCTAGGAATTCAAGGTAGCATTTGTTATCTTTTTGTCTTAGTTTAGAGTCAGTTAAGTCTACTTTAACCTAAGAGAGTTTCTACCTATCCGTAGGGAGAAATATCTACAAAAAAAACTTTTGTTATACCTCCATATTTCACATAAATCTCTCCAAGCATAAGGGGATAAGATACTAACAGAGGCTCCTTCATCTACAATACATCGATGAACCACATGGTTTCTGATATCAACCTTTATCTAAAAAGGTGTAGCAGAAGGAAGGCAAGGCCCAGTTAGACTATTTCAATTAAATGAAATGATCCCATAGCTTGGTAGGGGTTCACTCGGCACACATGAAGTGCCCCACCTTTCAGAAACATCTGAACTGGTAATGCATAAGACTTCAGGGACAGATGCATCAGTCTCTAAAGGATTGATGGGATCGGTCGAAGATTGCATCGATTCGATCACTTCACTCTCTAAAGAAAGAGTGGGGTTGACCAAAGATTGCATTGGTTCAACCACTTCATCAACCAAAAGTTGATCTGGATGTTGGGAATCTATAGATAAATCAGGAGTAGAGGATCCTTCAAACATGGACCACACTCTCAGCACCTCTAGAATAGCAGGGCACAGGTGAATAAGGTGATCTCCCTTACAAAGTTTACAAGGGAACTTTGGCTTCCGTCCTATAAGCTTAGACTCTTTAACAACAACAGTACTCTCAACATGACTAGCATTGGCTGATAGCTTGCCCCTAACATGACTTGCAGTGGCTGGTTGCTCAAAAGCAGAAGACTCTTGAACTATAGACCATACTTTTTGCACTTCTGGAAGTACAAGGCACAAATAGGTCAAGTGGTCTCCCTCGCAAAACTTACAAGGGAAATTAAGCTTCCGTTTATTAGGTTTTTCAACAATGTCAATGTTCTCAACATGACTTGCAGTGGCTGATTCAGTGTCTCCAATATGACTCACAGTAATTAGTGACTTGTCATTAATATGACCAGCAGTGATCAATGATGTGTCCTCAACATGAGCAACAGTGGTTGAAGACATGCTTTCAGTATGATTTTCATTGACTAAAAGTTTGCTCCCAGCATGACCTCCAGAGGTTGGGTAGGTTTCCCCAGCATGACATTCAGAGGCTGGGTGGGTGAGTTCAATATGATTTCCAGTGACTAAACGAGTTCTCCCAACATGACCACCAGAGGTTGGGTAGGTGCCCCCAGCATGACCTTCAGAGGCTGGGTGGTGAGGCTCAGTATGATTTCCAGTGACTGAGCGAGTTTTCCCAACATGACCACCAGAGGTTGTGTAGGTGCCCCCAACATGACCTTCAGAGGCTGGGTGGCGAGGCTGAGTATGATTTCCAGTGACTGAGCGAGTTTTCCCAACATGACCACCAGAGGTTGGGTAGGTTCCCCCAGCATGACCTTCAGAGGCTGGGTGGCTGCCCCCTTGCTTTGGCATCTTCTTCCTATTCTTCCTCCATCTATTCCTTTTAGACGGTTGGTTACTAGTATTACTACTTTCACCACATGAGATAGAAGGAGGAGGAGAAGATGCTACTGGCGAAGGGGGCATAGGTTTCTGATTCTCTTGATGTGAAGTGCTTACTTGAGAAGCATCAGGAGCATGCAAGGCGTTCGGAGTGGAAAACAACCAAACCGGTAGCCCTATAGTGAATCCCGGAAGATTCAAAGTAGCCATTAAGGGAGTACCAATGCTCTCAATGAATGGAAAATCACAAGGAGCCCCTTCAACAGGGGTCCCTTGATTGGTTCTCATCGGGATGCTATCCATAGTTTTTGACTCAACGGGCCAGAAATATCTAAGGCCAACTAGAAACAAAAGGCACAAAGAGCACGCCACTTAAAAAGGTCCTAGGTAATCAAACCAGGCAAACAATGGAAAATATTCTCAAAAGCAAGTCTGGGATGATTAGGGCCCAGAGCAGACTAACAAAGTATCGACAGTCAATTATGTGGCGTCCTCCGTAGGTTCACTGGGTGCAAGCGCTTGAATCACCAAACCGCTTCCCCGGGATTACTACCAGAGGGTTACCTTCCATGTCTGCCCGAGGTGAAGTGGGAATAACCGCCCACTCTACCTGTGTAGAATCCTAAAGATACTAAGGCTACCATCAATACAAAATAACCTAGGGGGACGTTCGTCAGCCTAGTCGAAACACAAGGGCAGGGTAACAAAGCCCAAAGTCTGAAAGGACCCCTTACGCGAGTCAACTCTGGTTTATGGTCAAAAGGAAAGTGAGGGGATATCCTCAACAGTTCCAATTGCCCACAGCCTTGTGCTTAGATCTGGTTTAATTAGAGTTTCCCAGGACTATTTGATAGATATGGATTTACCTAAATGAAATTCATACTATGATTGTTGAGTAATGAAGCCAGTTTCGAGCAGTTTAAGGTGATTTAAGCTCGAAACTCTAGCCTAAGCTAGTTGATGTCATGTATACCTAAAACGAAAATTGTTGCTAATAAATTTTATTAATAATTCTTTTTAAGGGCTACTTGTTACTCAAGCGTTGTAGTGCGGTGTGTGGAATGGTTTGTATGAAAGTAAAGTGCATATAAAGCAAAGCTTTCAAATTTACAAAAACTTTCTCTTTTTCGTTTGTATTCTTTCAGAAATCGAAAACTAAGCAATCCTAAAATCAAAATATTTTTGTATTTATTTTAATATTTCAAAGCAAACTAAGCTACCTCGAAATAATGCAACACCTTACTACTAAGCTAATTGAACAATTTTTTTTCCTTTTCTGATAAATATAAAAGAAAGAGAACTTTGTACTAAAGCAAGCAAGATCTAAATGTAAAGCATGTGTAAGACAAACATCTAAATGGCTCAAATCAAACAAATCAAGAGATTCGATGAAGACTTGACTTACCAAGTTTCTGCAAAAGAAAAACTTTAGGCTTGGAAACAAAGCGAAAAAGAAACAGGGAAAAAGAGACACTTGTGATGGAAAGGCAGACCTAAACAGGTTGCTCCTAAGCATAAAAACCCTAAGAAAACACTAATCCAAGCAAAAAGTAAGCAAGTGAACCAAGAATGACTTTAACAACACACAGACTCAACAGAAAGAAAAATAGGAAGTTTTAACTCACTTGAACTGAAACTGATAGAACAATCAGCAAGTGTCTGAACCAAACAACCTTTCGGAAGCAACCCTAAGGACTCAACCTTGAAGTCAAACCCTAATGGAAAGGATAAGACAAAAATAAAGCATGCTATACGTTGCAACAGACAACAAAAATTAATGATGCAGGTCTGTATGACTACAACAGCAACTAGGGTGGAAGAATGCAGCTATGTCCAACAAGAATAGCGCACGAACTTCAAAAAAAGGGATCATAAGCGGCAAAGACACTTAAACAAAGACTCAAGCAAGCAAAAACAAGCTAAAAGAGATTGGAGAGGCTTACAAGACTCAACAGAGACATATGAGGTCTCAGGGATCAGTGAAGACAGCAAAGCAACAGGATGGAACATCAACCAAAGCTTGGAAAACAAACCCTAAAAGCAAAACTGGACACTACAAGAACATACACCACTGTGCAGTGTTACAACCAGTGTACACCAGGACAGGTACGCTACCGTGCAGTGCAAGGAGGGGCATTCATCAGGTGAAAAATGCAGCTGTAAGCAGGGGAGACCAGTATACAGGCCTCAAAAGGGCACAAACAGGCTTTGCAAACCAAAAACTGAGTTGAATCAAGTAGATAGGAAAGATAGCACAGACCTACAGGGCCTCTCAGACAATCAAAACTAAAAAAAGGGCTGGAAGAAAACCAAAATTAAGTCTCCAAGAGCAGAACGACTAAGCAGTTACTCCCCAGCGGAGTCGTTAGTCTGTTGTTCGGGATTTCTACCCTATAGTGAGGAGATGGAAACTACCAACTGGGTGGGGTTGACAGGTAAACACATTGATTATATTGCAATTAGTTACTGCAAAAGAAATAGATCAGGATTGAAAGACATACCTCTTTTCGACGGTTGATCCTAGCTTTCGCTTGGTCTTTCACCTGATCTCGTGCTTGATCTTCTGCTTGACGAACCTGCAATACAAAAGATACCTTCCTCGGCGTATCTTGACCATATAACATATTATTAAATTATAAAACAATTTAACATCAACTATAATCAAGAATTAAGCCAAATAGACATACAATCCAATAAATATCTAATTTGGGACAGGAAGGGTGTTTCGACCTTTTTATTGTCAAAGAAACATGAAATCAGTACAATATACCTGACGTGTAGAGATGTTTCTGCAACCGGATCCTGAGCTCTTGCTCTTCACTCTGACTTTGTACTTTCCTCCAGTGTAATAGTACTTCAAGCCTTCTCTCAAGATTTTATGAGCATTATGAGTATAATGAGTGTGTGAGTGTAACCCCTCTCATGGATCCTCCTTGTATTTATTGGAAAAGGTAGGCAGTTTAGATCGAGATGTGGTTGGATTGGAAGGTTGGGAAGTTGCAGAACCAACTTCAATTAATCCCAATTTGTCAAATTAATATATTTTTGATTTCATCTTAAGATGTACGCGGGTTTCATAAAACCAGAGTAGCGTATAGGAAGCAACTTATGTGCTTTACAACATGCGTTTACAAATTTTTGGGAGATGTACGTTGGTTGTTCTTGAGGAGAGTAGGGTATTTCTCAAGGTGTACATTGGTCTACAATGTAGAGAGTGGCGTACATGTGGCAAAATCAAGGGAAATTGCAATCTTGTCAGGTGAGGAGTGTACTTCTGGCAGCAAGTCATCGAAGGAAATCTAGCTCTTCAATCCTTTATGTCCTTTTGTCTGATATACAAGGCAAGGCGATCACAGGACGAAGAAGTGCAGATTTGACCTATAACAATATTGTATCTCATGAAGGTGTCAAAGTGGACTCTAACAAACTTAAAGCTATTATGGAATGACCAGCTCCCAAATGCTTGAATAATCTTGGAGTATTCTTAGGACTAATAGGCTATTACCACAAGTTTGTCAAACATTATGGTCAAATAACAACACCTCTAAGAAAATTATTGAAAAAGGAGGGATTTTCTTGGAGTGGAGAAGCAACCAAAGCCTTTGAAAAAATTAAGGTTGTGATGTGTACCACTTATGTCCTAGCCACACCCGATTTCACAATTTTTTTTATTTATTGTGGAGTGTGATGCCTCGAGGAATGGTATTGGTGCAATTTTAATGCAAGACGGAAGGACCCTTTCCTTTGAAAGATGCCAACTTAAAGGAAAGAAATTGCTCAAACCAATTTATGAAAAGGATATGTTGGTCATACTACATGTACTTAAGAAATTGCATCCTTACCTAATAGGAAAACACTTCAAGGTAAAAACAGATAAATGATAGATTGAAGTACTTCTTGGAACGACGATTATCATTAGAAGAGAACTTCAAATGGTTTATAAACATGATAGGTTATGAATTTGAAATTATATACAATAAAGGGAAACAAAATTTAGATACAAATGTTTCAAGAAAATATTGTAGTGTCCCTTTTTAATAAATTGGAAAAATTGCAATTTTTGGTCAATTTGAACCTTGAAATAGTGGTGACTCAAATGCTTCCAAATGGCTCCTAAGGATTTCAAATTGGTTCTGAAGGTGTTTGAATCATATTAGGACATAACAATGAACCTGATGGGTTATTGGACACTCTCAAAAGACTTCTGCAACATTCATTAATTTTCAAGAGAAATTGGGGAATTTTACTAGTAATTTCGAGGTTCAAACCCCCAAGGGTGGAGGTCACTAATGGATTCCCAAATGTAGTATGACACTCCAAAATTTTAGTACAGAGACATGGATTAGTTATATGAATTCAATCAGCACCCAAATGGGACGCGGTTAATGGCAGGCTCCCATGAGGGCCATGGGTTTTGACAGGGGGTGGGCCTTTCCGAGAGTACGGCCCCTTGTCATTACCATGATGGAAGCTGGGGAACATCTGCTGTTTTATATTCTCTCGTAGAGCAGTTTGGGTTTTTACTCACTCGGTTTTGGTTTTTAGGGCTACTGACAAGTTTTGGATTGGGATAGCTACAGAACGGTGCACATTGTTTTAGGGTTTTTTGGTGTCAGGAAGGAACCTGAGGTGGGGATGGAGGCATTGGTTGATAACTCCAGCGTCCAGACGGAGGTGCATGATGATTGGGGTGGGCTAGACGGAGGCGTGCTGGAGGGGTTGGAGGCCATCCCGAGGCTGGGGCCTGAAGGCTTGAATGTCACCGGTGTTAGGCAGCTGAGACCATCAGATGCTTTCTCACCATCAGATCTCCTTTCACCCTCCCCACAAGGTCATGTTGCGGAGTTCTCAGTGGAAGGGAAGGGGCTCCGGGTGGATCTGTGGGGCAGTACTAGCTGGAGGGAGGCGGGGGATTTCTTTGCTCGGAATCTAGGGTTTCCGGTTTCTGATGTGGAGGAGGGTTTTGTGGAGGTGCCAGGTTTTGAGGCTGTCGCGAAGGCGGGGGTGGCCAGGCAGGTGGCACAATTGATTGAGTCGGGAGGTGATGCAACTGAGGAGGAACCTAGGGTGGTATTGGATGAAGCTGAACAGAGGGGTTTTACAAAGGACCTTTCTACTGACGGATCTCTGAAGGGGGCTGTTGAAAACCCACCTGGGGATAATTTCAGAGGGCCTCCTAAACGACGTAAGCGGAGTTGGGTAAAAGCCAGAACAGCTGGGATTTATGCGGTGGGTGTGGATGTCACCTGGGAAAGGGTTCTGGATATGTCACAATTGACTCTGGTGGGCAGAGTGATGGGCAGGCAATTTGTTCATAAAACTATGAAGGACTGGGCGGCGGAAAACTGGAAAGGTCTTTTGGGGTATACTCCGGTTGTAGATATGCTGATGAGAGGGTGGTTCGCGGTGACACTGGAATCTGAACATGACTTGCGAGCCATCTTGAATAAAATTTGGCATATGAATCGGACGCCAGTTTTATTAAAACCCTGGCATCCACTCTTTGATGCAAGTCGGGAGAGAGTTGACAAGATCCCAATCTGGGTTCGGCTCCCTGGCTTGCCACTACACTTCTGGGATCCTTATCATTTCAAGCACATTGGTGACATGCTGGGGGTTTTTCTGGAAGCTGATCTTTCATATTTGGAGACTCATAACAAGCAGGTGGCTCGCATTATGGTGGAGATGAACATTCTTGAGGGACTTCCTGAATCTATCATTCTGGAATGGGGTCCTGTTCCTATCACTCAGATGCTGGATTACGAAAATGTGCCATTCCGTTGCAGACGTTGTCACGTTTATGGACACCCCGCATCGGAGTGTCGTCTCCCGGTTCGCATGTTACATGGGGGAAATAGGCAAGGTCGAAAGGGGGATTCGGTGGGTGAACCAATGGACCCTGATACTTCAGATCCCATGCCGATGACTGATAAATCTGATAGCGATAGGAATTCAGAGGAAATGGAGCCTATTGGACAGACTATGGAGGTGGAACCGGTTGATCATGCTGTTTTGGAGCCCATAGGTATTGTATCGGAGGCGGATCCGGTGACACACAACGTTTCTAACCTGACTTCATCAAGCGAGGATGTACATATTACAACTGTGGAAGATTCAATATCTCTGGGGCCTTCTATCCCGGGTATTAAAACTTTTTCCCTCTCTCCCTCTTTCAATTTAAAACTGAAACATTGTACTCTGGTTGGACTTGATTGGGTGGAAGGTTTGAAAAAACTAAATCTATCGGGTCCCTCTGAGGAGGTCTGTTTGCCTTCGGTGGAAGGTGGGGGGGGGCTGTGTCTATCTCGGAGTTGGTTCTGTCTGGGTCAACCTTTGATGGCTCTGGTGCTAATGCACTCATAGATGAAGTGGAACCGATTATCCTGGAGCCCGATCCAGGGATTGAGGTGGAGGATCGGGGCTACTCTTCCCCTGAGACCACTAAGTCGGGATACTTTCTTCGGTCTTGTAAAAAGAAGCCTGGAGGGGGTTTAGGGAAAGTGCAGGCTCCGGTCCGGAGGGGCAGGGGCAGAATATCGAATTTCCTTAAAGCCCAGTCCAGGGCCATAAATGATCTTCGGGAGGGGAAACAACTATCCATTGAAAGGGCACTTAGAGCGGTGAAAGCCCGGAAAAGTGTCAAGAAATGAAGATTATGTCATTCAATTGTCGGGGTCTGGCTGGGCCAAAAAAGAAATCAGCCTTCAAAAGGGTGCTTACTCTTGAACACCCTGATGTGATTCTGCTACAAGAGACCTTAGGCTTAGGAGATGTCATTAAGGAACGACTGGAATGTTGGTTGCCTGGCTGGACTTTTGTGACTTTGGATGCAAAGGGTCGGTCGGGTGGTTTGGCGGTGGGTTGGAAGTTGAATATGGCCAAACTCATTAACTCTTGGGGAATGGATTCTGTTCTGGGTGTTGAGCTCTTGTCAGTTGACCTGGGCTCTCATATCACTGTGATCAATGTTTATGGGCCTTATGCAAATAGAGAACCTTTCTGGGATTTTATTCTTCAGGACCCTTTTTTTGGAGGTGAATCGGTTGTGGTTGGGGGAGATTTCAATTTCACTCTGGGACAGGCTGAAATTTGGGGGCCACAAGCACAGGTGGATCCTCAGGCGGGGTACTTCCTACAGAAGCTGGTAGAAAAAAACTTGCTGGATATTGAGCCCATTAAGCTGAAGCCTACTTGGAGGAATAACAGGGGAGGGGAAGCTAGGGTTGCAAAAAGATTGGATAGATTTCTGGTGGCGGAACAGCTGGTGGATAGGTTCTTTTTGGTGCGACAGTGGGTTGGAAGTGGTGGCAACTCGGACCATTTCCCCATCTTCTTCGAGATCAAAAAAGGGCCAAATAATCCTCCCAGTTCTTTAAAGTTCAATAAGTGCTGGTTACTAGATGATTCTTTCAAGGCCCTGATCCAAGAACTATGGCGGCCTTTTGATGAAAATCATGTATGCACTGCGGCCTTTCAATTTGCTCAGAATATCAAAAGGATCAAAGGGGCGGTCAAGGAATGGGCTATTGCCAAGCGTCGAAGGGAGGATGCTGAATTAAAGATTATTGAGGCTGATCTAGAACTGATTTATGAATGGGATGGTGGGGGACTGCTATCGGTGGAAACAAAAGTAGCAATGGTCAGATTAGAAAGCAGGAGAAATTCTTTGCTGATCGAAAAGGAAGAAGCTTGGAGACTCAAGAGTCGAGCGATATGGCTCGAATGTGGAGATGAGAACACAAAATTCTTTCATGCTTACTCTCGGGGGAGAAAGGCATTAAACACTATCTGGTGCTTGAAAGATGAGGAGGGGATTGAACACCTGGATTTTGATGGGAAAGCCAGATGTGGGGTGACTCATTTTGAAGCTCTGTTTCGGGCACCTGCTCAGGCCTCCATTGCCGAAGTTATCAGAGTTGCACAGATGTTTCCGAGGTTTGCTGAGGAGGTGGATAATAGAAATTCAATGCGGCCTGTGCTTGAAGATGAATTAAAGGAAGTTCTGGGGAGCTTCCAAAAAGATAAAAGTCCTGGTCCGGATGGGTGGTCTATAGAATTTTTCTTGGATCTGTACGAGATGCTGGGGGCGGATCTTATTCAAGTGATAGAAGATTCTCGTACTACAGGAAGGATTCCAGCCAGCTTCAATTCGACTTTCATAGCTCTCATTCCAAAAACTGATAACCCGGCATCCCTACATGAGTTCAGACCTATCTCTTTATGTAACTGCATCTACAAGATTGTTTCGAAAGTGATTGCTCGCAGATTGAAAGTCATCCTTTCGGAGCATATCTCTGCTGAACAATTTGGTTTTCTGGAAGGGCGCCAGATTCATGAGGCTATTGGTGTGGCACAAGAAGGGATGCACAGTTTGAAGACCAGGAATATCAAAGGATCTATTTTGAAAATTGATCTATCTAAGGCATATGACAAGGTGAGTTGGATCTACATCCGTTTACTTTTAACTCATCTGGGGTTTGATATAAACTTTATTAGATGGATTATGTCTTGCATAACTACTGTCTCCTTTTCTGTACTGATAAACGGGGCGGCCACTCCTTTTTTTCATGCTGAAAGAGGCCTCCGTCAAGGATGCCCTCTTTCCCCTCTTTTATTCCTGCTGGTGGCTGAAGGTTTAAGTCGGGCTATCCTTGAGGCCAAGAGGTTAGGTCGTTTTTCTGGAATCCTTGTCGGTGAACACCTTGCTATTACACATTTGTTATTTGTGGACGATGTTCTGATTTTCTGCTCCGGTGATAGAAGGGAAACTAGAACTTTGAAGGAAATTCTGGATCTCTTTTCTAAAGCAACGGGGATGGAGATAAATGCTGAAAAATCAACTGTCACTACTAACTTGTTACGATCAGAAGAAGAGCTTGACATTCTCCAATTTTTCCCCTTCACCTCCTCAGACATTGATGCGGGACTCAAATACCTAGGGTTCTCCCTAAAAGCAAACTTATATGTGAAAAAGGATTGGCGGTGGTTGTTAGGTAAGGTGGAGAAAAGGTTACAGGTATGGAGCCATAGGTGGCTGTCGAGAGCAGGGAGGTTGGTCCTTGTGAAGGCTGTATTGGAAGCCATTCCTGTTTATTGGATGTCTCTCTCTTGGATCCCTAAAGGGATTCTGGAACAAATCAGACGGGTATGTTTCAGATTTCTTTGGAGTGGCAACAAGGTCGGTCAGGTGATGCCATGGGTAAGCTGGAAAATAATAGCTTTACCTAAAGGGCTTGGGGGATGGGGTTTAAAAAACATTTTCTTGTTTGCAAAAGCCCTGGCTGCAAAGGGAGGGTGGAGATTGATCAAAACCACTAGCTTATGGACGAGGGTTATAAAACAGAAATACCTCCCCAATGAAAACTGGGAGGAATGGATCAGGAGGCCGGGTAAGTCACACACTGGGGGGTCCGTTATCTAGAAGGCTGTGGTAAGATCTTTTAGTTTGATTGAGTCAGATTTGGTCTGGGATGTGGGAAATGGGGAATGGGTTCTGGTTGGAAGGGACCCCTGGCTGGGTAGTGATCAACATCATATCTTGCCCGAGGGGGTTATCCAGGCCTTGGACATCAGGGGAATTACTAGACTTCACCAGCTTGCAGATCAGAGACCTGGGGAACCTTGGTTTCAACACTGGAAGAGCGCTGATAGGCTGGGGTTGGTAGAACCAGAAGCAGGTTTTTTGGAGGTATATATCAGAGGTCTTCAAAATGCACACATACAGCTGTCGGAACAGGAAGATGTTTTGATCTGGGAGTCACATCCGGAGGGGAAGTATACACCAAAGGCGGGATATTTAAAATTGAGTACTGAGGATGGTTTAAGGGAGGAGGTATGGTGGTGGAAACCTCTGTGGAAACTCAAATGTCCTCCTAAATCAAGGGTGTTCATGTGGTGTGTCCTTGAAAACAGGGTTCCTACTTGGGACAATTTACAAAATAGATCCTTTCAGGGCCCTGGCTGGTGTGTCCTATGCAAAAAGGATCTGTAAACGATATCTCACCTCTTCATTACATGCCCTTTCTCGATTGCAGTTTGGAAAGAATGTTCGGGACAGGTCGGTCTGGATTTGAGATGGGAGGGCATCTCTGTGAATTGTGCGTGGGAGAGATGGAGGAGAAATGTCCCAAATTTGAATCTGAAAGCTTTACCTCTGATTGTGATATGGGGGATCTGGCTAGCTCGGAATGGGGCTGTTTTTCAGGACAGATCTTCCATCCCAGAAATTATCAGTGCCCAAGCTGTGGGCATTTCAAAAGCTTTTCCTGAACATGTGAGAGCGGCTAATCAGCAGAGGGACTTGGTAATTGAAATTGACAGAACAAAACCTTGGGGCTTCTTTGATGGAGCAGCGCAAAATGATCTTTGTGGAGGAGGAGCATTATTATTCCTGTCAGATACACATTACTTCAAGCTTACCATGGGGCTGGGGGCGGGTACAAATAACTATGCTGAATTGATGAGTATCAGACTTCTTCTTATCTTTGCCATTGAAAAGGATATTCAGCAGATGACGGTCTTTGGGGACTCGATGAATGTTATCAACTGGATCAAACAAACACAAGCATGCAGAAACATCAGACTTGCAAATTTGCTATCAACTGTTCAAAACGTCATATTAACTTTTGACAACCTAAACTGCCGACATGTGTACAGGGAGAATAACCGGGAAGCGGACCAGGCGTCCAAGGAGGGGCTGCACTTGGAATTCGGCATTTGGAAAGTGACAGAATTTAGAGATGGACAGATTTTTGAGTTTTATCACAGGCCGTTCATTGACTGAGCATTTTAAATTTCAAACTACTGTTATTAGAATTACATTCTCAATGTAACTCTTAAAAAACTTATATTATGCAGAAAACCAGTGCATATGTAACAGAAAGGTGACCGTAGGGACGTTCTTGTCACCTATTTTGAAAACAGAAAGGTAATATCTTCAATTATTTTGAAAGTAGACGTAACAGTCTCATCAATGAATCCTATGCGACATAGGAATTGGATATCACACTGATACAGTGAACCTCAAATGTAATTTTGATCTCAATATGATGAATGAAATTACATTTTTTTCTTTTTGAAAAAAGCACCCAAATGCATCATTAATCAGTTCCTAAAGGCTGCTGCAACTACTATAAATCAGATATTTGTAGACATGTCTTCACATAGGGGGAAACGATAGAAAAACACTATAAATTGCTATGAAATTTGAGAGAAATGTTCCAAGGACCTGTATAATGGATATGAAACTTATTAAGTAAATTAATGCCTCTCCATACAGCAATAAAATCACAGATATTGACTGAAACAATTCGATACCAAACAACTTCAAGCTCTTACAACAAGATATATTGGAAAATGGCACCATTCATACATAGTTTGGCATTTTTACATAGTTTCACTTGGAGTTTTGATCTGAGGTTCATCTAATCATGAAATAAAGAGTGTAGACATCATAAAACAAATAAATGGGTCCCATTGGACTCCCCAAAAGATATCAGCATCTCACCATGTTTGCCCTTCCTCCAAGAGCAAGAATATGAAGAGAAAGGTGAGAGAGATGTGGGAACAAGTTGAAGAAGAAATGGGGGAAAAATCATGGCCCTCCTTCGACTGGTTTATCCTTGTCGAATTAAACATATCATCCGAGGATTAAACCTAGAAACCAATCAAGTACCTTGGGCCTACATGCCTTAATGGCAAGTTACCTCGCTTTCAACAATAAGTTCACATCATTGACTTCTAATTGAAATATTCCTTCGAGTGTTTGACCTTGGATCATTGATTCACATTCAGTGGTATGTACTATGATACCTTGGGGATCATTGACATCAATGGTGATTTCCATATCACTTGTTAATGGTATACATCAATGAATGGTAATCAAGTGGTTTCTACCATGTTCGACTTCAAGACATTGTAATCACATGGTTAGATTCATATCATTGCGAGTTCAACATGAAGACCCTGGGTTAACTCAATTATCTTGCCTGGGTTGCGATGGATATTTCTTGATTCATATTACACAAATCCACTTTTGTATTGTTCATGGATGTGTTACCATCTCATCATGGATCTACGATTGTGTCTAGTAGCCATGATTGTGTTCAACCGGTCTTTACTATCATGGATATGCCATGTATTGCTCGGAAGCCATGTTATGAGTTCGTAAAGATAAATATGATGGATTATAATGAAAAAAGGCTTTGGGGCTGGTGTAATAGCAAGTAAGTACCATTTTGTATGGAAATTACTTTTATGCTAATGAGAAAAAGATTACATGGAGTTTGCATGAAATGTTAGGAATTACGGGTGCAAAATTAAGTCTTCCCTCATTCATATTTTTAATATGAGATCTTTCTTACTTTATTGGAATATTCTAATGGCGTATGAATGATTTTACAGATTTTGTTTATAAAATGCAAATGTCTGTGTAGAAATGAGTAATGAATGAAATCAATGAGTATCAAAACTATATTTGTGTAATCATTTTACTGTGATTGTAAATATTTTATTTCAATCGGTTAACTATTGAATTTGTACTAGCACTCTCAGATATTACTCATGTTTTAAAACTTGCACCTTGCAAGGATAGATTAATTTAATTAGTTAAAATATGTATTTTATTAGGGTAGGTTTAGTTATCCCCCGGGGTGTAGACCAGTTGGAAACCGTGTGCTTGTTAAGGCATATGGGCTATTAAGCACGTCGTTGGTTCAATCCTCGTTGCATCCTTGAGGGTGCATTGTGGGGCAGGCATACTCTCTTGGAGGTTATAGTGGTAGCGGTCGGAATCGACCCCATGTCACGCGAGTATGAAACCCGCCAGTTGTTGATCCCTCTAGTCAAAAAAAAATTTGGGTAGTTTTAGTTGATTGATAAGGTATAAGTGATAAGACGAGAGGTAAGAACATGCGCATCACTTGTGAGGCTTCTACTTATCAGTCAAATTTATTTTAGTTATAATAATGCATTATTAGAATTAGAGCATTTGCATTTGCATTTGCATCCCCAAATATAAAATATAAACGGTGGGTCGGGCCGCAACTGGTAAAATTTAAATTCAAACTACCATCTACGGTACCCGGACCGTTAACCAGATGGATTCCGCATTCCAAACAGTGAATAGTCTAGTTGGTACTTTTCATTGGGGAGAATCCCTACTGTCGGTGCAAGGATTTTCCAAGCATCAACAAAATCTTGATAGATTCTGGTAGTACACATAACTTCATTAACTACAAAGTGGCCAAACTTCTTAATTGTTTTATTTATCTAGCACCAAAGTTTCAAGTAATAGTTGTCGATGGGAAAACCATAAATTGTTCAAGGAAGTGCCATAGTATTAAGCTCATTATGGGGGGATATTTATTGGATAGTCTAGTGATTGAAATCCAAATGGGTGGGGATGATGTTGTATTAGGGGTCCAATGGTTACAATTAATGGTCCAATGATTTTGTATTCAGATTATAGATAAGTCAGCAGGATGACCATTAAATATAAGTTTCATATACCTGTGATTAATGAATTATTAGATGAATTACAAGAAGCAGTTTTCTTTACCAAATTGGATCTCTGTTAAGGATATCATCAAATAGAATGAGGAGAGAAGATGCTCCCAACACCACCTTTATAACACATGAAGGTGATTATGAGTTTTTGGTGATTCCATTTGGCCTTACAAATGCACATCAACATTCCAAAGCTTGATGAATTCTATTTTCAAACCATTCCTCAGAAAATTTGTGCTAGTATTTTTTGGTGACATATTGATATATAGCAAATCTTGGGAAGCGCATGTACATCATGTTTATAGGGTCCTATAATTATTGAAGGAGAATCAACTATATGCAAATACTTCCAAGTGTGCTTTTGGGGTCCAATAAATGGAATATTTGGATCATATTGTATCTCATGAAGGTGTCAAATTGGACTCTAACAAACTTAAAGCTATTATGGAATGACTAGCTCCCAAAATATTGAAGAATCTTAGAGTATTCTTAGGCTTAATAGGCTATTACCACAAGTTTGTGAAACATTATGGTCAAATAACAACACCTCTAACAAAATTATTGAAAAAGGAAGGATTTTCTTTGAGTGGAGAAGCAACCAAAGCCTTTGAAAAAATTAAGGTTGTGATGTGTACCTCTTATGTCCTAGCCACACCCGATTTTAGAATTTTTTTTATTGTGGAGTGTGATACCTTGAGGAATGGTATTGGTGTGGTTTTAATGCAAGATGGAAGGCCCCTTTCCTTTGAAAGATGCCAACTTAAAGGAAATAAATTGCTCAAACCAATTTATGAAAAGGAGATGTTGGTCATACTACATGTAATTACTAAATTGTGTCCTTACGTAATAGGAAAACACTTCAAGGTCAAAACAGATAATGATAGCTTGAAGTACTTCTTGGAACGACGATTATAATTAGAATAGAACTTGAAATGGTTTATAAACATGCTAGGTTATGACTTTGAAATTATCTACAATAAAGGGAAACAAAATTTAGATGCAAATGTTTCAAGGAAAGATTGTAGTGTCCATTTTTAATAAATTGGAAAAATTGCAATTTTTGGTCAATTCAAACCTTGAAATAGTGGTGACTCAAATGCTTCCAAATGGCTCCTAAGGATTTCAAATTGGGTATGAAGGTGTTTGAATCATACTAGGACATAAAAATAAAGTTGATGGGTGATTGGACACTCTCAAAATACTTCTTCAACATTCATTAATATTCAGGAGAAATTGGGGAATTTTACTAGTAATTTCGAGGTTCAAACCCCGAAGGGTGGAGGTCACTAATGGATTCCCAAATGCAATACGACCCTCCAAAATTTTAGTACAGAGATATGGATTAGTTATATGAATTAAATTGGCACCCAAATGCATCATTAATTAGTTCCTAAATGCTGTTGCAACTCCTATAAATCAGAGACTTGTAGACATGTCTTCACATAGGGGGAAACGATAGAAAACCACTATAACTTGCTATTAAATTTGAGAGAAATGTTCCAAGGACTTGTATAATGGATATGAAACTTATTCAGTACATTTACACCTCTCCATATAGCAATAAAATCATAGATATTCACTGAAACCATTCGATACCAAACAACTTCAAGCTCTTACAACAAGATATAGGGGAAAATGGCACCATTCATACATAGTTTGGCATTTTCACATAGTTTCACTTGGAGTTTTGATCTGAGGTTCATCTAAGCATAAAATAAAGAGTGTAGACATCATAAAACAAATAAATGGGACCCATTGGACTCCCCAAAATATATCAGCATCTCACCATGTGCGCCCTTCCTCCAAGAGCAAGAATATGAAGAGAAAGGTGAGAGAGATGCGGGAACAAGTTGAAGAAGAAATAGGCATGAGCATCCCTGAAGATTTAACCTACAACAAATTAATTCATGCAGCTCCAATGAAAGTTCTAAATGGCCTCTCCAATTTCCAATTAGGATGGGAATCGTGCACCCTCAAAATCGGTACTAAGGCAAGAAGAATAAACATTCAACTTGCATGGATAAGCTATACTCTCCAATTTGCAAAATAAGAAATGATAAAAATCCCCTCTCCTTATTTTTTCTTGTCTTTTATTATCCTTCCAAGTCCTCCATGGCTCGAATTCCCTCCAAGAGATTCATGCCAACTCGAGTTGGGGAGAGATTCCAATGAGTGCCACTTGTCTAGCAATTCCTAGCCTCCCTCTTCCATCCATTCGAATAGGGGGGAATCTTGGTTGCCATAACTCCATTGTGTGCCCTCTTGGAGGCTATTTTTAGCCCTGAAATTTCATATAGTTCATATGTCAAAAATCAGGTCCGAGCCTTGTCATAAGTGTCATAGCATATTCATCATTGTTGTCATAGAAACTAGGGAATCTAGCCCAAGTGTCACAATACCTCTAAGATACCTCTTCCTCTTCCATGGGAGTTATTCTTCCACTCAAATTAGACCCTCCTTGAGTCATGCCAAGTATAATTCCCTTCCAACTCCCCCAAGAACGTTAGACTCCACCTTGTATTCGAATGGGTGATAGTAGGATGCCATGTGGCATGGAGAATCTTGCTTTGTGTGGGACCCACACCACCAATGTGCCCTCATGACCAAGTGCCACCTTATTTTTCTATCATAAATATTTATTTATCCCCTTTAAATATATATTTTTCAATCTAATGTCCATTTGGGTTTTTATAGCTCCCTTATTCCAAATCTAAATGTTTCCACCTCAACCTAGAGAACTAGTAGATTGGCGGAATTTTCCCTTCTAGTGATTTATTTGGATGGGGACATTGCAAAGATGAAGACATCGAGGGATTACTTTGTGGGATCTCCCTTTATTAATCTGATTGGGTGGAATAAGGAATGATCAAATGGAAGCAAGATCATAAGGCATGTAAGATCATTCAACAATTAAAAGAGGACCCCAATGCACTAGTTAGATAAATTTGTGTGGAAAAATGATCTATTATGGTTTCAGGATCCCCTATATTTAGGTAATTATTCCCAACTCAAACACAAGATCATTATGGAATTACACACTTCCCCTATAGTAGGACACTCATGTTTGCTAAAACATTACCACGGGATTAATAAGATCAACAAAAATTGCTTTCTGAAGTGAATCTTGGTGGAAAGCATTAGGTTGATATGTTGAAAGGAAATATCAAGTAAAAACCTAAAGAAGGAAGTCGATAGATTGCTCTGAACAAGAGATGGCGGTCTTTCAACTAGAATATTAAAGAAAAAATTCTTGAGTCGAAGTTAACTAAGAAAAACGAAAGAAGAAGATATGTAACTATTGTGGTAAAGTTGGACACATGGAGAAAACCTGCTAGAAGAAGATTTAATATTTGGAAGAAAAGGTTAAATCTCTCGAAGGAGATGTAACAATTGTTCGGTCAACCAATTAGTTTGTGGACAACTTCACCTTTTTTACTAGAACTTCCAAGCATTGCATGCCTACACTTCACATAGTAAGTGGATAGCAAATTCTGGGTGTACTCATCACATGGCTAAGGATGATTCTATGTTTTATTCCTTAAGTAAAGTTACAAAACAAAATATTTATGTAGTTGATGATTATGCTTTTAAATTCATTGGATATGGAGATGTTCAATGTTGTTGTGGTAGAATTTCTAATGTCTATTGCGAGCCTAGATTGACTGCAAATATGTTGTTGGTCACACAAATCACCTAGAACGGAAAGACTTTAAATTTTTTGTTAGATCGGTCTGTTTTAGAAGACCTAAAAACTACGGGTTGGCCTATTGTTGTTGGATACTTCGATCCTAAGGATAGGATGTACAATCTTTGTGATTCTCCCAGTCAAAATTCATGACCAACTGCACTCATTGCTTAGACTAGGACATTTGATTTTTTGTATTTGAAAGATGATGGTAGTATAGAACATGGTTACTGTCTTACTCAAGACTCTTCCACCTGATGGAGTATGTGTTCTTGTAAAGCATCACTAGGAACCCTTTAATTCAGGAAAAGCATGGAAAGCACATGAACCACTGGAATTGGTTCACAGTGATCTTTGTTGTATGAACAATCCTTCACTTGCACGTGATAAGTATATATTGACATTTATTAATGACTTCTCCAGGTTTAGATGGGTCTTTTTCCTTAAGAATAAAATTCATGTCTTTGAAACACTCAAAGAATTTAAGGCTTTAGTTGAAAAGCAGTGTGGCCGAACTATTAAGTTTTTAAGGTTTGAAAATGGTGGAGAGTATGTGAGCAAACAATTTGAAGGTGTTGTGGCCACAACAGATCCCATGCTTAGCTGAAGCACGGGAACCCCATTTTGAATAAACACAAAGGTATTTTGGTGAGAGTACTCTGTAAATATGAGAATTTGGGTTTTCACTAGTTTAGATCTCTCACCCATACTTTTGTCCTACGTGTTTCCCTCTTTATGGATGATCTCTAGCTGTCCGGATTGTCAAAATCCTTAGATTTTGAGTATTTTACCCTTTTCTTCAATCAACCCGAAACCCACAACCCGACAATTTTAGGTTGCGGGGTGTTTGTTTTGCAGTTTTGGAATTGGACAACATGCAACCCGACGGTTGCAGGTTTCGAGTTCGTCTTGTAATAATCTTGGGAAATTGTCATCCTGAAACCCGAAAACCCGCAATTGCGGCTTTCGGTTTTGGGTTTTGTCTTTGTAATTTATTATGTTGCGCGTTCCTGAAACCCACAACCCCCAACTGTCGAGTTGCAGCTTTCGGGAAAGTTGTTTTCGGTTTACGAGTGTGTCATTCCCGAAACCCGCAACCCGCGAGTGTCGGGTTACGGCTTTTGGGAACACGTTTCTCATTTTTCGATTGTGATTAATCCCGAAACCCGAAACCCACAATTGCGGCGTTCGGATTTCGGGAATTCTTTTCCGCCTTTTCCATTTGCGCGACCCCGCAACGCACAACCCGCAATTGTCGGGTTGCGGCTTTTAGGATCCCTTAATAAATTTTGTGAATAAAACTTTTGCGCGACCCCGCATCCCACTTCGGTTAATCTCGGCCGTTCATTTGCTCTGATCGCACGGTTTTCTTTAATCTGGTAAATATAATAAGTAGGGTTTTTTTCCATTTTATTTTGTCATTTTTACTGCCCAAAAATTATCCTGTCGCACTGAGGATTTCACTGCGGAATCCTTACCAGAGGACGTTTTAACTAATTTTCAGTTACTTCTAGCTGGATTGATGCCTATGCTACACTCGGTGTTTGACAGTTCCGATTTTGTTTTGACACCTTTTCGTTATTCGTTTCTGCTCCTCAAGGTTTTACGCCATTATGCCTGTTTCAGTCTAAAATATTCTTTCGGTTATTCTATTAAATCCGGTCACCCCAATCCAGTTTGACGTGTACACGAGAGTTTCTAGTCTATGTACTCAAGATCCTGTTACAGTAATTTTGCAGTCAGTTTTCAAGCCATAATTTTCATTCTGGTCATGAATGCGAAGTCATGATTGCTGATGTGAAAATACTCATAATAATGAGCTTTTCAAACCAGTTTAAGACATGTGAGTTTCGATTGGTTTTGTACTTCCACATAGGTTTTATCCAACTAACATATGTCCTCGCTCGTTTTCATCACAGTTTGGGTAATTGCAGTGAATCGGTCGTATAACATCAATCATTGTTATTTGTCTTGCTCAATGTCTGTTATCTTATCGGTTGGCCTTCAATTGGCAACAAACATGAAACCTTTATCTCGTCCTTTACGTTCTTTAAGGGGAAAAAATCTGTGTGATAATCTTGTAATCCTCCTTCTAAACGTATCTGATAAAAGCAATATGCAGACAGGTAATGAATCTCCCAATGCCCGTTTTAAAGATGAAGAACTCTATCCCCTACTATATCAAGAACCTATGTCACCACCTTTTGAATCAAGTGTTCCTGATTTAAGTAGTGATAGCCATGAAGAAGATTTTGAAGCTCTTTCTGTCTGCATGCAATTCCCGGAGGAGAAAAGAAAGAAAATTCCCGAGGAACTGGCTGACCTCGACGACTCTATTCTAAAAGATTATATAATCAATCAAGAACCTGATGTTCCTTCGACTTCTTCTTAAATAGATCTTTTAATGGATTTTTCTGTTTTTGAGAATATAGTCTTTGATCCAGAAGTTCCCGGGGCAGATTCTCTACAAGCCGAATCGTCTGTCGTCTGTTGCTTATAATGAGCAAGTTGGGGTTGAATTCTTGTTGTGCCATGAGAATATTTTTGATTAAAGAATGCTTCTTTAATAAACTATTTTGAAAGGTGGTAGAAATCATGTAGACCGAGGAATGGCAAGATTTCTTGGATCAGTAGTTTTGATCCGATTTTGTAATCTCTGTTTTCTAGGGATCTCCATTTTTGGACTTTGTGGTAATTATTTAAAGAAGGATATCTCTCATAGTTAGGGGTTGGTAATTTTGGAGTTGTAAGTTAGCAAAAGACTGGACTAGAGATACTTTGTTAAGCAGAGCTTTTTGTAATTTCTGTACAAGACCTCTTCATACATTAAAGTTATCTTTTAATCTATCTTCTGTTATTCCTCAAATTTCTTTGAGAATTTCTGATTTATGCTTCAAATTGTCATCTATTATGTATCTGATCTTTTGTTAAACATTTGTTAATGCACAAATCTGTTGTATTGATTTTTCTATATGACTGGTTTATGTTTCAAAGTACTTGATTGAGTTTTTTCAATACAAGTACTTTCATGTTTTATTTCTGCAAATGATTATGAATTTATATAATCATTGTTAATTTTTAAATTAGAAGAGTGATTATAGACTGGATCTTGAATGAGCCTGAATGCTTGAATAATTGTCATTTGATTTTCATTAACTGATAATAATTTAAGTTAACAAGTAATACAACTAAAGACATTTCTATTGAAGATGTTCAATTACTTGTTTAATCATATCTCAAGACCAGTCTGCACATAATCAAGCTTTTATTTTAGAATAGGACTAACTTAGATTAGTTTCCTTTTCTAGAATAGGTTAGCTTAGCTTAGCATCACCATATCCACACCTTGGTTTTCCTTAACTAGAAACCGATCTAATAGATCAACTCACCAACTCTTAGAGTTCCAGCAAAGGTCAAATATCCGTGGAGGCTCACCACACCAAACAGGTTGGGGATAGAATTGCCCTTGCGTAGGGTCTTTCGAAGCCTTTCAACTTGGGTTTTCTTCCTATGTTGAGTGTCTTGGAACATTCCAGAACCTTTTGCATCTAACCTGCACAATCGAGGCATCAAAAAATGGCGCTAGAAGGAGGGCATGAAGTATAACATGCCTAAACAAGCCACTAAGAAACCTCCTCCACCAAGTACTTCAACGGTTCAAACTTGAGCCAATCAAGGGATTCAACATCTGAACAACCAACAAAGTCACAACCAACGGTTGTCCCTGTTACACCTGCTCAACCCACGGTTGTCCCTGCTACACTTGATCAACAAATTGTTGTACCCGTTGTATCTATAGCACAACAAGAAAACAGAGGGAATATCTTTATTGTATCACCTACCAGAGGAACCCTCTCACTAGAGCAGATATTGAAAACATCAGCCGATAGGGTCACTAGGGTAGAACAAAAATGTGTTGATCAATGAGGACACGGTCTTGCAACGATCAATTTAGAAAATTTTCTGCAGGCCAATAATCAAGAACCTCAGCAAGACACAGTTTCACAGATCATTGATCCAACCATCCAACAAACAACTAATCAAAATATTGAACATCAGCAAACGGTTAATCCACAACCTGAGAATCAAGAACTGGTTGGTCAATCAGGTTCCCCTGAATACAACCTTAGTCAACTTTTTCAGGAAACACAAGATCAACCAAAATTTGAAACTGGTGGACCACCACCATCTCCTCCTTCATCCTCATCCTCTTCCTTAGACAGTGAACATTCTTCAATATCTTTGTCAGAAGAAGAAGAAGAAGAACCACCAATGGCTACAGAAGGCCAAAACAGACCATGGCTCGACCAAGATGTAGTATGGGTACTTGGAGACCAACATAGACTACCCAAGAACCCTGAGAAGTGGTTACCCAAGTTTAACCCAGATGACAAATCACTTGCACTAGATCAGGTTAAAACCTTCATGCAGGCTATTAGGCTTAGAAGTGTCATTCACAAGGATGTGGTCTGCAGACTCTTTCCTTATACTTTTGAAGGAACGGCAGCTACATGGTATTTTGCCTTGCCACCAGGGTCTATTGTTTCTTGGGATGAGTTTGAGAAATTATTCATCCAAAAGTTTGGAGATGACAAAACACCACACGATCTTGTTTTGGAATTATCCTCCATGAAAATCAAAGGGAAAGAAAGGGTTAAAGATTTCAACCAAAGGTTCTCATACTTAAAAAATAGAATTCTCATCAACCTTCTTCCTGTTGAAGAATTGTTGATAGCCTACTATGAAAAAGGCCTACCTGCTTCGATTTCAATGTCGATAAAACGAGCACAAAAGGGAACTTTGCTGGAAGTGTTTGTTGAAGCAATACAAGTCGAAAAGGAAATTTTTTGTCTCGAGGACAGTTCGGAAATCTCAGAAGAATAGCCTTCAACTTCCAGGAAAAGGAATGATAGTGTTCCTAAACCCACTGCACAAAACAAGGATCCATTTGACATAACTGAAATGAAAAAGCTCATCCATAAAATGTCAAATGAGATGGTGGATTTGAAAAAAACTAACAATGAAAATCAAAACCAGAATAGAGGTTTTATGAGGCCACCTTTTAGGATACCTTATCAACCTCCACCGAATCCACCACCTCCTAATCCAACAGAAGGCCTCACGAATGAAGAAATTTATTCTATTTTTAGAGCCTTAGCAGTAGAATCTCAAAACACCCCTGAAGTTCCCAATGATCAAACTGCTCCAGACCCACAATTACATGAGGAACAAGAATATGAGCATGAGGATCCACAAATCAACACTGTAAGTTACTTCTCAGAGCTTCCTATGTGTGAAGAAGAAGAAGAACCTGAGACTGTGTTTAATGTCCAACATATTTATAACACAAGGTCTAAACCTCAACCCCTCAGGAACCATCATCCTCCACATAAGTTCCTAATAAAGGCAAGACCGTCACTCACAAGGATACAATCATCCCTGAGATGGAGTATAATTTAGTTGAAGACCTTAAAAGAGTGAAGGCAAACATCTCTTTGTTTGAATTATTGAAAATCCCCTCGATGAGGGATACTTTATCCAAAAGCATGGTGGTCAAACAGCCAAGAGAATTACAGAATAATAACCTTGACTCTTTCACTAAACCAGATGATCAAAAGTCTGGTAGCAAAAGGACATCTCCTTTTCTGCTTAACTTTGAGATCTTCAACCGAAACGTACATAACTACATGATAGACTCTGGTGCCTCATCAAATGTGATGCCTCTTTCCGTCTGCAGAAAGTTGAATGCCAAATGGGAACCTTGCCCTACTCATATAGTACAACTTGACAGATCAAAAGTCAAAGTAGTAGGAAGGCTCAAAAATGTCTTAATTACATTATCAACTGATCCTCGAATCCATCAAACAATTGATATAGTCATTTTTGATATCCCAAAAGAATATGGTATGTGGCTTAGTAGAGACTGGTCAGAAAATATTAAAGGTTATTTTGCTATTGATTGGTCCCATTTGTGGTTACCCTACAATGGTCAACCAAACAAGATTAAGATAAGTAGGGAGCCTTTCATGAAACAGACAGTAACAGACTTAAATGACTCAAGTGAGCCTATGGGTTATTTCAACATGCACATCGAACACTTTACCTTTGATACCTTTTTTAGGAATTTGTCAGCTGATGTTTCACCACAAGAGAATGCACAGAACGAATCTCAAGTAACTCATCTCACTTATGTGCCATTCTCAGGAGACATTGTACATAATGTTTTCAATGTAAATACAAATTTTAGATTAGATCCCATTGCTTAGACATTGTTTTTTGACGGCTCTAAATCTAAGGATGGAGCTGGTGCAAGACGTGTTCTCATAGATCCAAAAGGGACAAAAACTATGATTGCATGCATATTAGAGTTTGATTGTACTAACAATGTGGCTGAGTATGAGGCCCTGATACAGGGACTGAAAAAGGCTATTGACTTGAAAGTACAGGTCATCCATTGCTTTGGAGATTCAGAAATTATTGTGAAATGGGTGAGGAATAAGAGACACTGCTTGTCCCCCCGCCTATTGAAGTATCAAAAATTGGTAAGAGATATTACCAACTCCTTTATTGCATTCAATACTAATTCAGTCCCTAGGTCTCAGAACTTCGATGTTGGCTTGTTGGCGAATACAGCTTCCAGATTGATTCCACCAGAGGGCCTATCTCCTCAAACATTCTCAACAGAATTGATGTATAGGCCTTCCATACCAGATAATGTGACAAACTGGAAGGTATTCGATGATGATCAGCAGATACTTGATTTTCTGAAAAACCAGGACACATTCCAGGATATGGCTATAGACGAGGATGAACATGAAAAGTCTCTCTCTGATTCCTCGAATGTCATCCCAAAGTCTGTGATCAATTTGGAGAAGTTCTATGATTTGCAAGACAAGTTCAGACACAAAACCAATTGTAAAACACAGAGCTCTTCACTTAATTACGAGCAAGTCAATTTAGGGACCGAGCAAGAACCCCATTTTATCAATTTAGGAATTGATTTCACCCTAGAAGAAAGGCAAGCTATCATTAAACTGTGCAAAGAATATAAAGATGTCTTCACCTGGACCTGTGACGAATTGAAAATGTTTGACACTAGCGTCATCTACCATAATATACCTATGAAGCCGAAAGTTAAACCATATCAACAGAAACTGCGGAAGATGCATCCCAGTTTAGAGCCTTCTGTGAAGAAAGAACTAGAAATGCTACTCACAGCCCGAATTATTTTTCCAGTGAGGCATACTCAATGGATAGCCAATTTGGTGCCTATACGCAAGAAAAGTGGTGAAATCCAATTGTGTGTCGATTTCAAGAAATTGAACCGGGCCTCAGAAAAAAGATAACTACCCTGTTCCACCCATGGAACAGATTCTCCAAAAGGTAGCAGGGTCAGAAATGTTTTCTCTCCTAGATGGATTTGCAGGGTACAACCAGGGTATGGTTGCCCCAGATGACCAATTAAAGACAGCTTTCAGAACCCCCTGGGGAACCTTCACCTACAAGCGAATGCCTTTTGGTTTAATTAATGCAAGAGCCACTTTTCAGAGAGCTATCGATATAGCTTTCCGAGGTTTAATGCATAATTATTTCGTGGTTTATTTCGATGATATTATCATATTTTCAAAAAAGCGACATGAACACCTATTTGCTGTTAAGCAAGTTTTCGAACGTTGCAGGAAATTTGGCATTTCCTTGAACCCCAAGAAATCCATTTTCGCAGTCACAGAAGGGAAGTTGTTGGGCTTCATCATTTCAAAAGAAGGTATGATCATCAACCCCGAATGCACAAACACGATTTCAAAAATCGGCTTACTGGGTTCGCATAAAGCAATGCAGTCCTTCTTGGGTAAGATCAATTTTGTACGTAGGTTTGTACCTAATTTTGCTCAAATAGTTAAACCTTTACAGCATTTAGTTAAGAAAGATGTACAATTCACCTGGTCACAAGAACAAAAAGATGCATTCGTGGAAATTCATAAGGCTATTGCTGAAGTTCCTGCTATCATGTCCCCGTATTTTGATAAAAAAATTATTCTCTACACTTTCGCCACTGATTTTTCCTATGCAGCTATTTTGACACAGAAACAGGACAGCGATACAAAGATCCCAATCTCTTTCATGAGTTCAACCTTCAAGGGTGCAGAGCTCAATTATTCACAAATTGACAAACAAGCCTACGCAGTTTGTAAGTCTGTCAAACATTACAAGCCTTATTTGTTAAAATCTCAAACAAAGGTCATTGTCCCATATTCTGCTATTAGAAATGTGTTGATCCAGAAAGAGTTGGGCAAAAAAAGGGCCCACTGGATGACTGCTCTGCAAGAGTATGATTTGGAAATAAGGCCAGCAAAATTTGTCAAAGGACAAGGCCTTTTCCTTCTTACTGCTCAATCTAACGATCCCCTTCAGCAGCAAATTGAATGGGAACATGAAGAAGATATTCCTACAGGTTTTGTCAATACTATTGATACCCCGACATCAAAATGGTATGATCATATCAAATTTTTCTTGAATAATGGGTTTTCCCCTGAAACCTTGGACTTTAAGAAATGAAGAGCCTTGAGATTAAAGTCTTCCCCTTATCATTTTATTAATGAAGTTCTTTTTAGGAAAAACTATGATGGGGTTTTTCTTAGGTGTTTAGAAAAACATGAAACTGATGACATCTTATTCCAATTTCATGCAGGACCAGTTGGAGGTCATTTTTCATACGAGACAATAGCTCATAAGGTTCTAATAGCTGGGTATTACTGGCCTGCGTTGTTTAAAGATGCTTATGCCTATGTAAGGAGGTGTGAATCATGCCAAAAATGCACAGGGAATTTCAAGAAACCTGCTTTCCCTCTGCAACTAGTCACTGTTCAGTTTCCATTTCAGCAATGGGGGTTGGATTTTGTTGGACCCATAAATCCTACCTCATCCCTCCAGCACAAATACATTCTCACAGCAACTGAGTACTTCACTAGATGGGTGGAGGCAGTCCCACTTAAGCAATGTAATGCCAGCCAAGTCATTTCTTTCCTAGACAATCAGATACTCTCATGATTTAGTACTCCAGAATTCCTAGTTTTTTATAATGCGTCCTATTTTTCTTCGATTGACATAACTGAATATGCTTTTGAAAAGGGGATGAAACTGAAATTCTCTGCCAATTACTACCCCCAAGGTAATGGGTTGGTTGAGTCTTCGAACAAAAATTTGATCAACATTCTGAAGAAGACTGTGGCCTCTCACCATAGAGATTGGCATACACAGCTCAATAATGCTCTTTGGGAAGATCGGATTACTCTAAAGGCAGCAATTGGAAATTCTCCTTACTGTCTAGTGTATGGAAAAGAGGCCATTCTTCCTACTAATATTACCATCCCTTCACTACAGCTAGCCCAGTCTGTTCGAGAAGATGATTCTTCTCCCCTCCAACAAAGAATTAACACTCTACTTAAACTGGAGGAAGATAGAGAAGTGGATAGAAACAAGTTATATCATCATCAGCAGATGGTGAAAAGATGGTTTGATGAAAAATATTCATCTGACAAAGAATTTTCTATTGGAGACCTGGTTTTAAGATGGGACAAACAACACAAAGATAAGAACCAGTATACCAAGTTTCAACGCCTCTGGCTAGGACCTTTCATTGTTTCAGAAAAGATTGGTCCTAGTACAGTTCGATTACAGACATTGGAAGGAGTTGTGGACACTTATCCAGTGAATATTTCACTCCTAAAAAGGTATTTTGTTTGATCAGGTTGATGTACTTGTACATAGGTTTGTTCTGCTTTTTCTTTTCTTGATTGGATTGTTTACTTTGTTTTCATTTGTTTGTTTTAAACTCCACACATTTGGTGGTACTCATTGATCAGTTTCTCTCTTGGTGATGATTTCAGCTTGGGTTTTATAACTATTTTCCAAACATAATTTTGTCCTGTATCGGAGATTGTTTAACAAAGGGCATACAGCTAATGATTGCAGGACCCTGAATTGGTATCTCTCCACAATGGTCATTATCTTACACATGTATTATTTGTTTAATTGGGGTCTGGAAAATAGCAGAGTCTCCATTGCCTCATGTTTCATGGCTCAAGCTGCATATCATAATAACCCACCTAGGTTGTTCTGCTCTGGATCCTTTTACAATCACCTTGGTAATAAATCTCTTAATAAATGTAAATTACAAGGTGGGAGGTCTTGCTATCAAGCCAGCCCATTAGGTTCATAGATGCTAATCCAAATGACATCTTCACATCAAGCCACCACTTGGAAGATGACTTTCAGTTTTACTGGGAGTTGGAAGATCCTATTACAGGTCGGTCCATTCATGATCAGCAAAGCATTGGTGAGTAACACTACCAATATATGGTCACCAAGCCATGGTAGTGCCTTATAATTTTCAACCTAATAAAATTTGGTTTGCTCTTTTTTTAAAGATGCTCATGCATATAAGAATAGGTGGGTCTGTTTGCAAGCCATCCCTGCCATGATAATGGGTTTAATTAGGATTGAAGCTATCACAATATGGTCACCAAGCCATGGTAGTTGCTTTCAGTATTGCAACTGGAAGACAAGGAGTCTCTTTATCGAGCTGGCTTGATCAGTTTCTGAATTATGCTTGTGAATGGAACTGCTTATATCTGATCACTAAGTCAGGGTAGTGGTCTTATATACACAGTCTCTTCTTTTTAATCCAAAAAAAAAGGAATTTCATGAATTATTTTATGTAAATAAAATCTCAATAAATCAAGGTGATGTGTAATTAGGATATCCAGGATCATTTTCAAGTATATGCCTAGGTTCAACACAAGTTGCTTTTCCATGATTACATGAAGGTGAAGGATATCAGTTGTTTCTTCAACCCCCTTATCAGATTTGCATTATTCTGAACATGATCACATATGGGGATTTATTAATTTCATGTTCCATGCTCGTTAACTGTCTCTCTTGTGATCAATTCTTGGAAAATTCAGGTTGAAAAAAAAATGATGTGGCTAACATGTTTCATTTAAGTTGAATTTCATTGCAGAGATAACTGGTTCTTCCCAGCCAGTCTCCATTTGTTGTGGCCACAACAGATCCCATGCTTAGCTAAAGCACGGGAACCCCATTTTGAATAAACACAAAGGTATTTTGGTGAGAGTACTCTGTAAATATGAGAACTTGGGTTTTCACTTGTTTAGATCTCTCACCCATACTTTTCTCCAGTGTGTTTCCCTCTTTCTAGATGATCTCTAACTGTCTGGTTTGTCAAAATCCTCAGATTTTGAGTATTTTACCATTTTCTTCAATCAACCCGAAACCCGACAGTTAAGAGACCTGAAACTCGCAACCCGACAATTTCGGGTTGCGGGGTGTTTGTTTTGCAGATTTGGAATTGGCCAACCCGAAACCCGCAACCCAACGGTTGCGGGTTGCGGGTTCGTCTTGTAATAATCTTGGGAAACAATCATCCCGAAACCCGAAACCTGAAAACCTGCAATTGTGGCTTTCGGCTTTTGGGCTTTGTCTTTTTATTTTATTTTGTTGTGTGTTCTCGAAACCCGCAACCCGCAAATGTCGAGTTGCAGCTTTCAGGAAAGTTGTTTTCAGTTTACGAGTGTGTCATTCCCGAAACCTGCAACCCACAAGTGTCGGGTTGCGGCTTTCGGGAACACGTTTCTCATTTTTCGATTGTGATTATTCTCGAAACCCGAAACCCGCAATTGTGGTGTTTGACTTTCAGGAATTATTTTCCGCCTTTTCCATTTGCGCGAACCCGCAACCCGCAATTGTCAGGTTGTGGCTTTTGGGATCCCTTAATAAATTTTGTGAATAAAACTTTCGCGCAACCCCGCATCCCGCTTCGGTTAATCTCGGCCATTCATTTGCTCTAATCGCATAGTTATCTTTAATCTGTTAAATATAATAAGTAGGGTTTTTTTCCATTTTATTTTGTCATTTTTACTGCCCGAAAATTATCCCGTTGCACTAAGGATTTCACTGCTGAATCCTTACCAGAGGACGTTTTAACTGATTTTCAGTTACTTCTAGTTGGATTGATGCCTATGCTACACTCGGTGTTTGACAATTCTGATTTTGTTTTGACACCTTTTCATTATTTGTTTCTACTCCTCAAGGTTTTACACCATTATGCTTGTTTCGGTCTGAAAGATTCTTCCGGTTAATTTGTTAAATCCGGTCACCCCAATCCAATTTACACGAGAGTTGTTGGTCTGTGTACTCAAGATCCTGTTACAGTCATTTCGCAGTCATTTTTCAAGCCATAATTTTCATTCTGGTCATGAATGCGAAGTCATGATTGCTGATGTGAAAATACTCGTAATAATGAGCTTTTCAAACTAGTTTAAGACGTGCGAGTTTCGATTGGTTTTGTACTTACACACAGGTTTTATCCAACTAACGTATGTCCTCGCTCGTTTTCATCACAGTTTGGGTAATTGCAGTGAATCAGCCGTATAACTTCAATCATTGTTATTTGTCTTTCTCAATGTCTGTTATCTTATCGGTTGGCCTTAAATTGGAAACAAACATGAAACCTTTATCTCATCCTTTGCGTTCTTTAAGGGGGAAAATTCTATGTGATAATCTTGTAAGCCTCCTTCTAAACGTATCTGATAAAAGCAATATGCAGACAGGTAATGAATCTCCCAATGCCCATTTTAAAGATGAATAACTCTATCCCCTACTATATCAAGAACCTATGTCACCACCTTTTGGTGCAGGTGTTCCTAATTTAAGTAGTGATAGCCGTGAAGAAGATTTTGAAGTTCTTTCTGTCTGCATGCAATTCCCGGAGGAGAAAAGAAAGAAAATTCCCGAGGAACTAGCTGACCTCGCCGACTCTGTTCTACAAGATTATATAATCGATCAAGAACCTAATGTTCCGCCAACTTCTTCTGAAATAGATCTTTTAATGGATTTTTCTGTTTTTGAGAATATAGTCTCTGATCCAGAAGTTCCCGCTACATATTCTCTACAAGCCGGATCGTCTGTTGCTGATAATGAGCAAGTTGGGGTTGAATTCTTGTTGTGCCATGAGAATCTTTTTGATTAAATAATGCATCTTTAATAAACTATTTTGAAAGGTGGTAGAAATCATGTAGACCGAGGAATGGCAAGATTTCTTGGATCGGTAGTTTTGATCCGATTTTGTAATCTCTGTTTTCTAGGGATCTCCATTTTTGGACTCTGTGGTAATTATTTAAAGAAGGATATCTCTCATGGTGAGGGGTTGGTAATTTTGGAGTTGTAAGTCAACAGAAGACTAGACTAGAGATACTCTGTTAAGCAGAGTTTTTTGTAATTTATGTACAAGACCTCTTCATATAGTAAAGTTATCTTTTAATCTATCATCTGTTATTTCTCAAATTTCTTTGAGAATTTCTAATTTATGCTTCAAATTGTCATCTGTTATGTATCTGATCTTTTGTTAAACATTTGTTAATGCACAAATCTGTTATATTGATTTTTCTATATGACTGATTTATGTTTCAAAGTACTTCATTGAGTTTTTTCAATACAAGTACTTTCATGTTTTTTTTCTGCAAATGATTCGGTGCATATGAATTTATGTAATCATTGTTAATTTTTAAATTAGCAGAGTGATTACAGACTGGATCTTGAATGAGCCTGAATGCTTGAATGATTGCCATTTGATTTTCATTAACTGATAAGAATTTAAGTTAACAAGTAATACAACTAAAGACATTTTTGTTGGAGCTTTTCAATTACTTGTTTAATCATATCTCAAGACCAATCTGCACATAAACAAGCTTTCATTTTAGAATAGGACTAACTTAGATTAGTTTCCTTTTCTAGAATAGGTTATCTTAGCTTAGCGTCACCATATCCACACCTTGGTTTTCCTTAACTGGAAAACTGATCTAATAGATCAACTCACCAACTCTTAGAGTGCCAGTGGAGGCCGAATATCCGTGGAGGATCACCATACCAAAAAGGTTGGGGATAGAATTGCCCTTGCGTAGGGTCTTTCGAAGCCTTTCAACTTGGGTTTTCTTCCCTTGTTGAGTGTCTTGGAACATTCCAGCACCTTTTGCATCTAACCTACAAAACCGAGGCATCAACAGAAGGATACCTATTGTAATGACTAAGGGGGTCTCTATTCTATCTGCAACGTTAAAATTTCGAAATTACACTAAAATTACTACGATTTCGTAAATTGTCACACTGCAGATGGATTCAAAATCCATCTCTAGCATTAAAATTTAAGAAAATAGTAATAAAATTGTAATATTTTATTGACAAAATTGCAATCATCCATTGTTCCGTTAAAATTTACGAAATTGTAATATTTTATTGTCAAAATTACAATTATCCATTGTTTGGACAATGATTGCAATTTTGACAATAAAATATTGAAATTTTGTACATTTTAATGGAAGAATGGATGATTGCAATTTTGACAATAAAATATTACAATTTATCCATCTGCAGCATTAAAATTTATGAAATTGTAAAATTTTATTGTCAAAATTATCCATTGTTAGATTTTGTCAATATAAGTTAATAATCGAATGCATTAAGTTAGAATAAAAGTTTCATGACAGCTCTGCCAAGGTTTGACTGCCGTGAGCCTGCTCGGTGCCTCTCCTCATGTTCTCTGCATGGATGCTCCTCCGAATCTGGGTCCGGAGGACCGGCGGTGCATCCTGGATGAGGATTTCAGAGCCTTGGTGGCTTCCACACCCTCTCCCACTCCTTCTGCTCCAGATTCTGGCGACGATTTTGTCAAGCATGTTGATGCACCTCATATCCATTATGTCCCCCGCTTCAATATTGAAATCTCTTTCTTTAAGTGAGAAAGGATTGATAAGGCAATTTACTGGAATTTGGCCCTCGCCAAAAACCATGGATTTTTGGCTTAACAAGAACTGGATGCCTCTAATCTCTGGAGGCCTTCAACATTGCTTCTGTGGAAAGGGGTTTGTTACTTTCTTGTTCAAAAATAAAGAAGACAGAGATCTCATCTTCAAGAGTGGACCTTACTTCATGGGTCCTCAAGGTATTTACTTAAACCGTTGGAACTTAGCCTTTGACCCTGAAAAGGGTGTGCCCTCTGCGGGTCCCGTATGGGTTCATCTCCCACATCTTCCGTTGCACTGCTGGAATGATGAAACTCTTCAAGCAATCAGGAACTCTCTCGGAAAATACATTAATAAGGCAGAACCAAAGGAGCCTTTGTTCACTTGTGCAAGGATTTGTTTGGAGGTAGATCTGGAAAAAGGTCTACCAAAAGTTGTGAGTTTGTGTATGGATGGCTGGGAGCATCTGCAAAATGTAGACTACGAGAAGCTTCCATTTAAGTGTAAAAAGTGCCATGAATATGGTCATTTTGTCAAAAAATATCCAAAAGTAGCTCAAGAAATCCCAGGAAAAACTCAAGAGGAAGGTTGGAAACAAGTTAAAAGGGGAAGAAAAACACCCCCTTAAGATCCTCTAGCAAATGGGAATCAACCAGAAAAAAAATAAGGAACAATCTAAGGAAGGCAAGGAAGCCTCAACTAGTAATCAATTTTAGGCTCTGAATATGGAAGAAGGTGAAATCCCATCAACAGAAAACCTCTCAGTTGAAGGAAATCAAGAGGCCCCTGCAATGGCCAGCATTCCTGACTCATCTCCCAGAGAGGAAAGGCTAGAGCAAGCATCAGAAGGTACCCTAACACTGGGAGGCTCTTGGGTCGAAATGGTAAAGCATAGCAAAGTCACCTTGCATAGTTTCACTCCTGAGCGTTCTTCCTCCCAATCTCAAGAAATGCAGGATGTAGGACCGCCATCGAAAATACTAGAGGAAGAAAATCACAAAGGTATCATAGAGAGCAGGAAGCAGAAAGAGAGTTAGAACTTGGAAGGAAAAGGAGCCTTGAGGAAACTTATCTTCTACAAAAATCCAAAAACTTAGGAGGAGCAAAATTGGATGGAAGAGCCCGAGCAAGATCGCAATTGCTCAATATATAATGAAATCCATCTCTTGGAATTGCAGGGGTTTGGGAGGACCGACCAAAGTGGAGGCTATAAAAGAATTTATCAAATCAGAAAAGCCAGACCTACTGCTAATCCAAGAGATCAAAATGACTGATGTGGAGGTATTGGCAATCTCATGTTTGTTCTAGAAGAATTGCCAAGGGAAAGTCGTAAGCTCCAGAGGAGCTTCAGGAGGAATAGCCTCTTTTTTTTCAAACAATTTCACTTTAAAATCTGTTAGAGAAAAATAGCACTGGTTGCTGACAGAAATACAGGGGAAGGATGACTTCGATTCTCTCTTTATTTGTAACGTTTGTGGGTCAACGCACTACAGAGACAAGAAAAATTTATGGGGAGAGCTCTCTCTTCTTAAGGAGGATTTGCGAGGAAAATGTCTAATTATTTCCAGAGATTTCAACACCACCAAGTCACAGGTGGAGAAACGAAGCGGCTCAAAAGTTAGGGATCCATTTGGTGAGATGATGGAGGATTTGTTCTCAAATATATATTTAATGGATCCTCCTTTGAAGAATGGAAAATATACCTAGAGTAATAGAATATTGGGCACTGGCCACATAGCGGCAAGACTCAATAGATTTCTTGTAAGTTCTTCTTTTCTCCAGAAAGATCTTCTTCCAGCCTCCTTCGCCTTGCCTTCAGTTGTCTCCGATCACAAACCCATCTCTTTGGCTCTGTCTTCCCCGGTAAATCTTGGTCCCATCCCTTTCCATTTTAATCCCATCTGGATACAAGACGAAAAGGTTATGGATCTAATCCAAAATACTTGGAATCACCAATGCTATGGTTCCCCAAGCTATATCTGGGAATCAAAGCTAAGATCGGTGAGGTATGCTCTTAAGAGCTAGGCGAAAGTTGAATTTAGGAACCCAAGCTTCCGCAAAATTCAGCTTCAAAAGGAACTAGCTTCTCTTCACTCAAGCATGGAGAAGGAAGAGGTTACCAATTCAGTTCTGAGTATGGAAATGGAGTTGAATAAGAAAATTATCACCGCTACAAGGCAAGAAGAGGAAGTGTGGAGACAGAAATATAGGCAGTTGTGGTTGAAAGGGGGAGACAACAACATGGATTACTTTCATAAACAAACCAAGGTCGAGCTTAGCTTCAGCTCTATAAAAGAGTTGAAATATAGGAATGGGAATAAGATTACAGGGCAAGAAGATATAAAGAATCATGTTTTCAGCATTTTTGTGAGCTTTACTCTGACTCCAATGAGACCCATCCCGACGCCCAAGCCGACCTTCTAGTTGGAATCCCTTCTATTATATATGATCTTGAGAATAGAGATCTCTCAAAACCAATCCTCTAATTCGATATCAAGGATGCAATCTGGTCTCTACACTCAGATAAGGCCCCTGGGCCAGACGATTTCACCATTAATTTCTACAGAGCAGCATGGGATATCATCAAAGAGGACTTGAAAAGGATGTTAAATTAGACTAGGAAAAAAGATAAGATTGGTGGTGCCACCAATCTTCCTTTCTGGCCATGATTCCAAAATAAAGAAGCCCTCTATCGATTGATAGATTCCGGCCAATCTCTCTCTGCAACACCTCGTATCAGATTCTCTAAAAAATGTTGTCCTCTAGAATGAAGAAAATCATGGCCTCTCTTATATCGGATTCTCAGGGAGGCTTGTTGTTGGGAGACAAATACTAGACAACATTATCATCGTCCAAGAAGCCATTCATTCCAGCATGGAAAGAAAGAAACAAGGTATGGCTATTAAACTAGACATGGCTAATGCTTTTGATAGAATAAATCATTTTTTCCTCTTTGAAATTATGTCCAAATTTGGTTTTTCCAAGAGATTTGTTAGATGGATCAAGGCATGTATTGGCAGTCCATGGATTGCTCCGCTAGTGAATGGTAGGCCCACCAAATTCTTCCAATATACTAGGGTACTTAGACAAGGTTTCCCCTTGTCTCATTTCCTCTATCTCCTGGTCGATGATTCTATGAGCAGGAAGCTTCATTCTATACAAGGTGCGGGTGAGCTAAAAGGTCTAAAGATTGCTAGAGGAGTCAAAGCGGTCAATCACGCACAATTTTCCAATGACACAATTATGTTGGGGGGTGCTTCCATTATCATCGCTGAGAGATTTAAATGGGCTTTATCCACCTTCCTAAAAGCCTCCGGTGGTAAGGTGAACTCAACTAAGTCTAAAGTATATGGCTGTAACTCCCTCCCGGGACTCTGGCAAGAATTGCCAGGATCCTCGGTTTCGAAGGGAAGGTAAATTGGACTTCTTTCAACTACCTTTGGATTCCCATTTTCAAAGGAAAAAAAAGGATGTCGAATTGGCAAGGGCTGGTAGACAAGATCAAGGCTAAAATCACTTCTTGGGGAACAAGATGGCCCAACCCAACCAGAAAACTTGTTCTCATCAATGTTGTTCTATCAGCTTACCCTATTTATGTTTTCTCGATCTCCTTAGCTCCAAAAATAATTATGCAAGACATCATAAAAGAAATTAGAAAATTTATGTGGCAAGGAGGCAAATCCACAAACACTAAAAAAATTAATTTGCTTAAATGGGAGATAGTCTGCAGCCCGAAAGAATGTGGTGGAGCTGGGCTCAGAGACCCGAATTGTATGAACCTCACTCTTGGAGCAAAAATCCTCTAGAGAATAGTTTCTAGCGGCAAAGATTGGTGGAAGGAGATCTTACAGAAAAAATACATGAAAGGTTCAAGACAAAGATGTGTGGATGAGATCGATTTGAGCAGAGGCGGATCACAAATATGGGACTTATGTAAAAATGCCACATATATCATTCAAGACAACCTATATTGGATTCGAGGATGTGGGAAGCGGATAAATATTTGGCAAGACAATATAGGGCCCACCTCCCCTTCTAACTTCTTGTCGGTGTTTTCTGATCTCAAGCAATGGTTAGATCATTTAAATATATCCACTCTTTATGATCTATCCTCCTAGGCTCTCAACGGAAGATGGGATGGATGGAAGGATTTGGAGATCTCGGATTACCTCCTGGCAGACTACAACATCCTTCTCTATATGTTGCAAGGTTCTGATCCTATGCATAAACACCTAAAAGACAAAAGAGGATGGGGAAAATCAGGCTCCTACTCAGTTAAAGAAGGCTATCGTTTACTTTATGGTCTAAAGAATAATAGCAACAAAGAGAAAAAGTGGAACAAAATCTAGTGCAAGGATGGATTACCAAAAATTAACGCTTTCTTTTGGATCCTGGCTCATCGCAAAACAATAACAACTGAGAACCTGAGGAAAAGAGGGATCGAAGGACCTTTTTGTTGCATACTATGAAAAGATTCGGAAGAATCTCTTGAACACATCTTCCTGGAATGTAAATTTTCGCAAGAGGTATGGTTTCGAGCTCTTCATGGTTGCATTTCCATTTGACTCTACCAACTAGTTGGAACGATCTTTTCGCTTACTGGAAGGACTACTACCAAGGACCCCTCTCTCAGAATCCTGATTTCGCTAGAGCCTGGGAAGCTCTTCCTAAATACATCTGCTAGAATATCTGGACAATGAGAAATAAGGAAATTTTCGAAGGGAAAAACACAACTCCAAGCAAAGTTCTTTCTTCTGCAAAATCTCTCTAGGTGGAAGCCTTACACACAAGGGGGATGTACAATATAAACAAAGAACCCTTATCAGTGGAGGAAAGAGCTTGGGCTTCTGATTTTCTTGTACCCTCCCCCTCTCTCACTTGGATCAAACCCAACAAAAGACCTAAATCTATGAATTGGCAATTAAGAATAAGCTCTTTGGGTTTTCAAAGCTGGAGGAATAGCCTTGGTTGCAGGTCTCTGTTTTTCGACGAAGCCTCAAAAGGCAACCCTGGGTTGACAGGTGCGGGAGGATTCATTTATGACTCCAAGGGGAACAAGCAGAATGAGTACGCCTAGGGAATCGGAAGAAAAAAAAAAAGCAATGGCGCAGAATGGTTAGCTTTAATCAAGGTTCTAGAATTAGCAAGGATCATCAGCATTGAAGAGTTGGTGGTCATTGGAGACTCGCTAATGGTCACTAGAGAAGCAATAAATCTAATGAAGAACCGGAGTAATCCGTCTAATAAGACGCACTACCTTCTAAAATGCATTGTCAATGAATTCAAAGCTATTCAGTTCCTTCATGTGCTGAGAGCACTCAATCAGCAAGTGGATAAATTGGTCAACAAAGGAGCAAGCCTAAATTTCGGCATCCTAGTCTGCGACCATAAGGTTTATGAAAGAGTTTGGATTTCTTAGTTTAGAGTCCATGTCTAAAAGAAATTTTGGGTATAAAGTTCATTGGAGCAACAAGAATGCCCACATCTTAGATAGCGTCCACTTCTTAAACCACCATAGTATTCATATGATCATAAATTCGGGACCGAATGCATTTATGGGTCGCGATAATGCCGAATATTTACACAGGATCTTCACCCATGCTTCATTAATTGATTTGGGGAATGTCTCTAGGCTGAGACAGATGGTTCACATGCATAAAGTCCAGGTGGTTGGCAGAATTCGAGATGGAATTAAAGCAATAGGGTGGAGTGTTGTTTGTATTATTCGTGGTCTTTTTGCTGCTCAACGTCTGAAGAAGGAGCAGCCGGGAACAATCCTCTGTGCAATGGGTGAATACAGTGCTCAGGGTCCGCCTCTAGTTCATAGTTCGGTTCCTCCCCTACCTCAGTGTTTGCGGTGCAGAAAACCATTCGAAAGCACGAGGGTCTTACAAAACAGGATATCAGAAAAAGTTTCTCATTTCAGGATGATAGCCATGCGACTCCAGACCTCCCGGTAAGCCCTTCTGGTCACGTTTCTTGCAATCTCTATTTTCTTGGTATATAAGGGAAATGGTATCCTACTTCGGTGCATAAAGAATTTAGCAATTCCAGTCCACCTTTGAGGTTGGACAAAAGCTCCAACATGGTTGAGGGTTTAAATATTCTTAAGGAAATGGAGGATCAGATTAGAATGCTCCACTGCGAGAACTTAGAGATGAAGAGGGCTATCACTCACTTCTTCTCTCTCTCTCTCTCTCTCAATCCATGTATTCAGAGGTTAGAATCTATAGTATTAATGGACATGAAAGGGTTACCAATCCGGGTGAAAAAGTGGATATTGTTTCTACTGTCAACGTGGATACTAAATTCGACATTGTTATCAGTAATATCAAATCTGTAGAAAAGAAAGTGGATCTCCTGAGAGACGATGTTGGGCATTTCTTATCGGGCTTGAAATTTGGAGGTGGTTCAGCGAACGACATCTCTGAGGAACCTGTGATTTGCAACCTTCCAAGGCAAATGGAGGTTCATTATCAGACCTAATTCTCGAGTCTTCGCTCTTGTTTTTGGTTTTTTGTAATGGATTTTTTTGCAGAAGCTTTCGTCCAACCATGTTATATGGATTTTTGCTCCACGTTATAGGGAAGTCTACTACAGTTTTTCTTTCGTCGGGTCTTTTTGATAAGAAGTAGTTGTATTACAGAAGTCCTCTCAGAAGGCAAGGATTTTTATATTCTACATCAATGTTATGTTTCTTTATTTTTCTACTTGGGCAGTTTCTAAGGAATTACAATATACATAGAATAAGGAAGTTCCATGACAGTTATAGAATAGAAAAGGATGAACAAGGAGTCATGGATTCAGTCCTTCTATGGGAGCAGTCCTTCTCCTTCTATGTTATAAACTCTGCATCTTTTATATAATCAAAAGCTACTTATCTGTTTGTGTTAAAATATATATATATATATATATATATATATATAAGTTAATAACCATTGTTAGATTTTGTCAATATAAATTAATAAGTATATAATTCGATGTCCTTATAATCAAATATTTGTCAATTAACCTTATTATATATAAACTTCAAAACCCTTATATATATATATACATATATATATATATAATTAATTTTATGATATATAAATGAGAGCCCTTATTGTATTATATTATAACCCTCCCCTTCCCCTACCATTATCATATATAAGTTAATATATAGGATATAGTTTAATAATATATATAAGTTAATATATAGAGTAGATTTATAATATGTTATATACTTAATATATTAATATCTTAACTAATATGTAATATTAATATAATAGAATATAATTATGTTGTTATATATAGTTAATATATTAATGCGTAGTTTAAAAATTGGAAATCTAATTGTAATTTTTCAAAATTCATGTTATAGTTGTCAAATTTCATAATTTTGGGTGCCCCAAGGGTTTTTGAGTCTGTTGAATCTATTTCTACCATTAAAATCCCGATAAAACACAACTAAATTTTGATTTTGCAAAATAAAAAATCTTTGGATTCCGGATAGAAATGGCCATCCGATCCAAATCTTCAAATTTTTAGACATTTCCATATATTAATATATTATATTGTTGCTTAAGTCATTATCTTTTGGATATCCCAAGACCTTTAATATGTATAATGCCATTTTGAAAGAATTATAGTGCATAATGCTATGGTATATCTCCCAAAAGCTTGCTTTGTTGAGTCAAAATTATTGTCCATGCTATGTAGTATGTGGAAACCTTTGGTGAAACCCAAAAATGCTTTTTTTGCATGGTCACTGATAATGGGTGGTCTTTCTTTTGGAAAGAGACAACTCACATGTGTGTCTTGCATCCTAGATGTCATGTACGTGGTTGAGTTGAAATTCTTAAGCACCTTTTTTTGGCTCTGCTCACTTGTAATGTTTGGGTGTGAATGGGTTGAGTCTTTCTATGACTTGCCTCCATATTTTGGAAAACATTTATGTTGGGATGTCCAGCTACGAGCTTCATGACAACTAATAAGAGTGGAAATTATCTTTTTTAAATGTGAATAAAGAAATGGTGCCTTATTTAATCATGTAGCTATATTTTTCTCTTGGTATGCGAGCTATCTAATCTGTGCGATCTTATATTTGCAATTTCTCATACAAGTTAAAACTGTGAAAATGAATACGGCCTACCTACAACGACTTCTTTATTATTAATTTATGGTTAATGATATTTATGTTGACTTTGTGTAGACTTACCCAAAGTTGAATTTAATCCTTTAAAGCCAATTTCAAATTTCAAATTTGTAATGTGCTAATTTAATGTTTTAAAACTTATACTATTTTAAACTTTTAATTTTTTTAATTTAAAGCATTAAAGTAAATTTTAATTTAACTTTTGATTTTATATATATTTAAAAATAATAGTTATAATATAATATAAATCATTATGCTATATATATATATATAATAAGTTAATATAATATACCATATAATATGTAATAATATTAATTTAATATAGTTAATATATATAAATATATTTGAATTAAATATTATATTATATGTAATATTAGTAAATAAATAAAATTAAAAATAATAAAACAAATACAACTAAAGCCTAAAAAATTAAGAGATTTGGGGAAGGGCTATTTATGGTTTTAATTGGGGATTTTTTTCATTTATGTAGATTTTGTAATAAAATTTCGTTTCATTCTAGAGGAGCAAATGTTTAGTCTTCTGCAAATTGTAAGTATTGCTAAGTAAAAACCCCATCTTTATATTTTATTGTTGATTCTTGTCAAATTTTTATTATGCAATTTGCAACTAGGGTTAATAATTATTTTTGTAAGGAAATGAGAAATGGTAGTACAGTCGAGAATGAACCTGTGAGCAATCCTCCCTCCTCTGGATTTACCTTGTCTATGGAAATGTTTTCAAGGTTAAATGCGAAGAAGCATTACTTAGAATTTTTCACGGTCCAATGGTATAAATGGTAAGTATATTTTCATGTCAATTGAATCAAAAGAGGTTTAATGCTACTCATTTGTGTAAGAAGAGTGGATTTAAGGTAGAAATTATGTTATGCAATTGTTTAAAATGCTTACATTTAATTTAGTATCTAGGAAGTGATTTTGTTTTGTGTAATCCTCAAATGTTTACTTGGTTTTTCCAAATCCTTGTACCCCACCCACAACATCACAGGCTAGGGAAAATATTTTGTTTCGTTTCCAAATGTGTCTAGTATGTAAGTGCATTTTAAGGGTTTTGTATGATGTGATAAGGCAGAATAGGGAGATAAGTATAAATTTGGGACTGGGTCGGATGGATATTGATGTTCCAAATAACTTCATTGTTGATAATGGGAACGGAGAACTCCATGGAAAAAGGGATGTTTAATTTTACCCCGAACAACCAAGTCTCAAACAACAACCTGAAATGATAGCAAATGAATGAATTCTTCCAAAATAAACATTCATTGGTGTAGTTACTTATGCATATATATACCTTCCTATCAAACCTAACCTTCTACTACCTGCCATTGAATTTACTATACATCAGCATGTGTTGAATATGTAAAAAAACTAAATTGAGAAGATGGAAACACATATTATTTTAATTTAACAACCATTCAAATAAAACTCAATAACTTATAGGTATGAAAACACTTTACCCTACAAATAAGTACTGAAAATTTTTGTAGGTCGTAGCTGTGTTGAGCAGCAAGAGGCACAAAATAAACTCCAACATGGTGTTTGTCCATTCCAATCCCCCTTATGAAAACTAATGTTCTCTGTAATTATGAAAGCACTTCAACAGTGGATCTTGCATTGCATTTTGAGTACAAAGCTTCACCATAAACAAGACAAAACATTTAAGTCCAATGAAGAACTCATTTGAAGTATTCGTGTATAGAAAGCAAGCCAAACAACACCAAAATCCCAGGGACAACCTCATTGTCTCTATTTCCTGTACACCAAAAATATGGTCTCTGATTGTATGTAGATTGCTAGAGTATTTTAGCGGAGGCCACATGGAATACATAAGCAGATATCCATTTTACTCAAAGGAACACATATTTCAAGTAGAAGCATTCCAAGCTAGCAATACAAGATTGTTCTTGAGCAAGTCACATATTCATCCATTGTGGAAGTTCATGTTGAGTCTTTTTCCATCTTGTTGGTTCTTTGTACACATTTTGTTGTATCTTTTAGTCTCATAGACCACTTTTGGTGACTAGCAAACAAGAATAAAGTCTATTTATCTATGATAGTTTGCTACTGAAGTGATATTGAGATCCCATGGAGATACAACCTATCCATCCCAATGTCATTATGTACTTAGAATATTGAAATATATGCTATCTATGTTATACAATACAGACTATGTGTAATGGTGTTTATGGATGCGACCTTATCTTCAATTACCACGATGCCTGTTTTTGTTTCTATTTTTGGCATGATATAATATGCGATGACTATGACGATTGTTTCTTTGTAGTGAGTATTGTAGCACTTCTAATTGTAGCATTCAATGTTTGCAGTTGGATATCCATGTTTTTAATTTCTTCTTTGGTTTTCAAACAGATGTTGGAAAATATTTTGGACCAGAAATATGGACATGAAGATTTGCTACTTTGAGAGATTCAATTTGCGTTCATAGCTTTCTTGGTATGCACATCCCACTTGAATAATTCATTATCCAATGCTTGTTTCTTTGAAACAATTATCTCAACTATAGAAATTGTATACATAAAGAAATTTTATTTGAAATTTTGAAATGCAGATGGGTCAATCACTTGTAGCTTTTGTTCAATGGAAAGTTATTGTGTGCCTTCTCCTAAGTTGTGAGGAAGCAATAAGTACTTTTATTTTACAAAGTACAATATATTAGTGCTTTATTTTGATATGTTAGAAACTAACTAGCTTTATATCTGCATTATATAAAATTATGGCAGGCATTTCAAAATGAAGGAATGCTCGACATACTTATAATCACTAAAAACAAGAAGTTAATAGAATTTACGGAGTTGATAATTCCCACATAACTTATAAGTTTTCATCATTATACACAAATCAACCACCACCTAGAGTCACCAAAGATTTGAATTATTCGATCATCCCTGCTCGAAGCGAACCATAACAAATCAACCACCACCCTAGAGTCACCAAAGATTTGAATTCTTCGATCATCCCTGCTCGAAGCGAACCATAACAAACCCCATAAGGCTAAAACATCAGCTTTATTATTGCTACCCAAACCAACTCCCATCTTAATCCTAAAGTGGCAACTATCAGAGAGGTGGAGAACCATCCCTGCACCGCATAAATATTCCTTTGATGCACCATCAAAGTAGTCGATTGGTAATGCTGGCAACGTAGGAAGCTGATTGAGACACCTCAAGGGTTTGAAAGAGGGACCAACAGTGAAATCATGGAATTCACTAATGACCCGAAGGCTAATCGAGTGCACACAAGGTTTAAATTCCTCAATTATACATCTGTTGTGGGATTTCCACACCTCCCAAATAAGAAAGAATGGGATATCCTTAAAATGAGGTTTGTTATGAAACCAAACACCTGTAAAATTAAGAGAATGTGCAATCTCGCTCCATAACATCCTCATAAAACGACAATGAAAAAATAAGTGAGTCATCGATTCCAGTTCTGTCGAGCAGAGAACACATCGTCGAGGACCAGAAAAACGACATTTGATGAGGTTATCCCATGTGAGGCATTTTTTCTTCAAATAGATCCTAGTGAAGCATGTGATCTTTAAAGGAATGTGGCATTTCAAAAGATAGTTCGACCACTAGTTGGGACACACCAGCTCCATCCCATTAATAAGTACCTCATATTCCTTCTTTGCTGTGAGAACACCATAAGAATTGACCCCTTCCCAAATTACCATATCCTCCGAATTCAACAGGGTGGTACTTGCTCTGTTCAACATAAGAATGTAATGAGACCATTCATCTGATAACTCTAAAGGCACACCCATCTCACTATCATTGGACCAATAAGAAATCGAAGAGTGAACTGTAGATCGTCGATGGATATGAGAAAGGAACCTGAGATTACAAGAGTGTAGGAATTTACGTAAATAGTCAGACAATCTTCCATTCATGTCGACTCCCATAATCAGATCTATGCCAATAATTACATGTGTACCACTACCAATTTTCCAACTTAGTCCTTTATGGAGGAGTGGAAAAGCATTGAGCAGACCTCTCCAAATAATCAAAGCTCTATTAACATCAAGATTAGGCCTTCTAATCCATTTAAAAATAGGTATGTTCCTCAAATATTTTTGCTTTATAGTCATACTCCAAAGTCTTTCCTCAAACAAACATCACCAAATAGTTTTGTCCCAGAGGGCCAAACTAAATAGATCCAATATTTTCAGTCCCCATCCCCTTAGATTAAATGGACAGGATAGATTGTCCCATGATTATAAATGAAATGTGGAGTTCTGAGTTGGGCCATCCCAAATAAACTGAAATAAATTATTTCTGATAGCCTCCACAATCCCAACAGGAATCATAGAAAGTGAGAACCAATATACTGGTAGGCTTTGAAGAACCGATTTGGACAACATAAGTTTGCCACCCAGGGATAGCCAACGGAAAGACCAGTGATTAATCTGTCTATCAACTCTCTACACAAGCCAGTGCCAATCCTTATTTTCATAACAATTAGGTTTCAATAATATCCAAGAGATTTAAATCCTGAGTCAATAAACTCCATCTTGAAATGAAGCAAGTCTCAGACATATTCAATAAATCCTACATCAACGCAATTAAAAAAAAACATAGAATTGTGTACATTTATGGCCATCCTTGTGGCCTTGCATAACATATCAATAATACATTTAAAATTTGTCATTCCAATGTCAATCCAACACTAAAAACTAAAACATCATCTATGAATAGAAGATGGGAAATAGAGTGGTTACGGGTAATCGGGATACCTTGAATCTTCCCCTCAGTATTATCATTTCCAATGATACGACTCAAACCCTTGATAACCAGTAAGAATAATAAAGGGGAAAGAGGGCACCCCTGTCTCAACCCCATGCTACTGGGAAAGAAAGATGTAGGTGAACCATTAATGAGGACAACGAAAGATGCTGAACAAACACAAGACATGATCCAGTTCATGACTTCAGTAGGAATACCATCTGAATCAATACAAATATTAAGAAGGACCAATCCACTCGATCATAGGATTTAATGAGGTCCATTTTTAAGATGAGCACTTGAAGGTTCTTGACTTTGACCGAGTGGAGGCATTCCTATGCAGTTCCCACCATGTCCATAATTTGGTGATTCGATAAGAATCCGAACTGTTATACAGATATGTGCTGCTCCAAGATAGGTTTGATCCTATTGGATATGATTTTAGTAATAAATTTATAGTTTATATTACACAATGAAATTGGTCTATAGTCATGGAAAGTCTCCGGAAGGTCCTTAGGACTGAGAGTGATAAATGTAAAATTCAAGTTTTGAGGAATGGATTCCTTACTTCTTGACTCTTCAATGGCCCTACGAATTTCTGGACCAACCAAATCAAAAAAGTGTAAGAAGAACTCCATGGTCCACCCATCGGCATTGGGGACCTTATCCTTGATAACTTTTGCAGGACATATTTGATCTCGTCCAAGGAGACCTCCTTATCAATATTCCTACCATATGCCTCAAAGAAGAACCAGGGATATAAACGGAGCACCTTCAACTGATCAAAAAAATATGCATTAGATTCATGTTGATAAGTAGCTTTGAAGTGATAGACTGCTTCGTCCTTAAGATCTCTCTAATCGCACACACGAGTACCATATCTATTTTCCAATTCCCAAATAGAGTTTGTGACTCTGTGGTGAGAGGCATGGCGTTGAAATAAATTAATATTATTGTCTCCAAGAGCAACCCAAAGCGCTCTACTTTTGAGATGCCAAGTAACTTCAATCCGGTTAAGAATCGTTGCGTTCTTTGATTCCAAGGAAACAAGCCTCTCCTTCCTAGATGGGGAGAAGAAGTCACAATCCACCACACCTTCTATTTCCAGAACCTCTCTTTTAATATCCACTAATTCAGTAGAGTTAGCTTGCTTCTTATCCTTGTATCATTTGTCCACTTCATCTCTAAGTAATTGGAGCTTCTTGATCAAAGCCTACATAGGATAACCTCAATTGTGAACTAAATAGGATACCCATCTATTTTCTACCAGCTCACAGAAAGAAGGGTCATAGAGCCAAGTACGATTGAATTTAAAAGGATAATAATGAGAACAGTCGCCAAAATCCAATTGGAGTGCAATATCTCTATGGTCTGAGATCCTTGTCGGTATAGTCCAAGTGCGATAATGCCCAAGAACATTCCCAAGACTATCTGCCATCAGAAAATAATCAAGTCGCTTGGCCCTCCTGCTCTACTTGTATGATCGTTAGACCAAGCAGGGGATATAATGTTAGGCCTAACATAAAAAATACCAGCATTCTCGAAAAGTGAAATGAAATAATATGCCAGAGGGTCAATAGTAGAGCTGGAACCCCATATATTCTCCGATGATAACGTTAGGTTAAGATCTCCCGCAACAATCATAGAATGGTTATTAAGCAACCTTGACAGTGAAATGTGATCCCAAAAAATGCGCATATTGTTATAAGGCCCATAAATGTTCAAAATATTTAAGGGGTAATTAAATCCCCTAAGCCGACCCTCCAAATGGATGCATGCAACAGATTTAAAGGGAGAAACTTCTACAAGAGAAGGGTTCCAAGCTGACAGGAGGTCTCCTAAAAGCTCGTTTGAATCTAACCCACAACATTTCCAGCTGGGCTTAATTTTAAGGAAGAAAGAACAGGCATTAAAATTCAAGGTCATAGTCTCTTCATCAAGAAAGGTGTTCGGATGAGCACGTTATGGCATTTTACTAGATACGTGGGTTCTAGCTGCAAAGAACGTGCCATTGCTTTTCTACCTAGTTTGGTGAATGTGCCTTGTAAGTACCCTCTAAAGCTTTCCATGCCTTTAAAGATCATACATTTTCTCTATATTCATCCTCATAGAATATCCGGTGGATAATTCTTCATTTCTTTTATGTTTAGAAGACATCCACATTCAGTATTGTAAGATTCCTTTGTATTTGAGGTTCATTGAGAAAATTGAGGTTGTAATGCTTTTTGTTGATGTTCCAAACTCTTGAATATGGTTTATTACTGTTCCTATACTCCATTTTAAGTCATTAAGTGCTTCAAATGATAAATTTGAAAGCCTCGAAGATTGTTTGAATGTCATTTTATCAAGACTAGCTCATTGAGCTCTATTTCTTGACTAGTCTTTTAGTATTTGCTATTAAAAGTCACTTGAGAGTTATTTTCTTGTTATGATGGTCATATGTGATTACTAAGACCCTACTGAAGGAACTCCAATCCCTTCCTTGAGAATTCATAGGCCTCTTACCCTGTTTGGGAGCACCTGAAAGAAGACTAGTTGTGTTGTTCATCATAGCGTACTTCGCCCCTTTTGCTTCCAAACTCCGCCAACTCTTCCCAAATTCTCAGAAACACCTATCCATCATCATATTTGGGAAAGGCTGATATCCACTCTCTGGTTACTTTCGAGTGCAAGTGAATGAGTTTAGTAGGCATATGCCAGTGTGCCCAGGCATCCTTGGAGCAGAATTCAATGTCTACTGAATTCGACTCACATAAATGGCCCTAATACATTGTGCTTGGAACTCTGAAGTTGGACTTGACTCTAATCTCCTTGCTGCTACACACTCCATATCATATCTTGCAGATCCAAAGGACCCCAACTCTCAAGCTCAAGGTGAGTTAATCAGTGTTCGAACCTAGTCTTTCTACAACTAGTTGGTTAACTAGTTTTTGTATGAGCTAAATTGTGCACTGAATTTTTAAATTTGAGATAATATTCTTGGAATAAGATTCAGGGATATTACAGTGGATGTCAACAGAAAAGAAATGAAGGATTATCCATTGGATATGCTATGAGGATGAATATAGAGCATATGGCTTCTCTTTAAAGGAATGGCAAGCTTCAGAGAATGCTTACAGGGCGCATTCACCAAACTATATAGAAAAGCAATGGCGCGTTCTTTACAGCTGGAACCATTGGATCTAGTAAAATGGCCATAACTTGCTCATTCTGACACCTTTTTTGATGAAACAAAAAGTATTTCCTACTTGAAACGATGCTACGGACGCAATGGAATAGGTCTCAAAGTCCATAAATTCTCATAAAGTCAAAACCAGAACCTCCATTTCATCCCTTCGACATTATTCCTACTGAATGAAGGAGTTGAACCACATAATGAGAACACCAACCAATGGATACCACTATAATGTACCAATCAGCTCTGATGATACACTAACTGACTCTCCTACCAAACTTAAGGCAAAAAAATGAAAACAATGACTTGATATGGCTGTAGGAAGGATTCAAAATATTAATGGACTGTAAAATATCATTTTGGGTTCGCTCCAACAATTTTGAGGAATTTTTGGTGAGGTTTCAAAAGCAAGCAAGCAAAATTGTCTCCCAGGACTCCACAACTAGTTCAACTTCAGTATTTTCCAAATAGGGGTAGAAGGCTTCAAATTCTTAGTTCCATACATGGGATGAGTATGTTGGTATGTTAATTAACAACAACAACTAAAAGAAATCAATTTGGAGTTGTAGAGGTTCCTCTATTAATCAAACATTGAAAACTAGCTCTTTTTCATGGAAATCTAGACTAGGTGCAAGAAATTGGTATAAAAATCAGAATTCTCTCTATTCAAACTACAGAATGGAATTCATAGGTTCAATATTACAATAATTATAGCCATCATAAGCTGAAATACATCTCATAGAATACTCAGGGAATAAATACATGAGAGAAGGAACTCTCCATCACAGAAAGACCAAAAATCCATAGGAATTCGAATGGGAGGATTTCCAATCTCTGCAAACAAGCTTGAACTTCACTAGATCAAAATCCAGGACCTACAATAAATCCATGATGAAGACTAGATGTCATCATCCTCTCAAAAGAAGCAGTGGAACGTCTCCAATCCTGGACTAGGGGCACATCTCCCAAGTCAAAGAGGAAAAATTGCTCTCAATTATATTCTTAAACTGTTAAAATATGGGAAAGTGGTGTGCACTCCTTATTTTATAACATGGTTTGCTTCTTGGGAAAGTAATCCATGAGTTAGATGCATTGAACCTCCACACTGGCTCTTTCCTTCTAGACTTCTCTGATGAAAAATAATAAAATAATAATTAATAAATTTTTTGGAGAAAATATATTTTGGTGAGTTGGACACTTCTTTGGTAAGTTTATTTTTCCTTGGACCTACTTTCCTTCATGATTTCTCCCTCCTTGGCTAAAATTAGCCTCTAGATCTTTCCTAATTTTTTTAGCTTTCTTTCTTGCTTTTGCTAATCTTCCTTGAGCCTTATCTCTCAAAATCGGCAAACTTTTATCTCCATTGCTTTTCTTGATTTTATGCTTTTAGGACTTTCATGCTTTTCCTAATTTTCCTGATTTTATTCTTTCTTCTACTTTTAGGATGCTTTTCTTTCTTTCACTGCTTTATTTTTCTTTTCTACTTTCAGCCTGCTTTTCTTGCTTTTACTACTTTATTTTTCTTTTCTGCTTTCAACCTGCTTTTCTTTCTTTTTCCGCTTTATTCTTGTTTCTATCTTTTCTCAAGTGAGTGAGTGAGGTCCACCTTAAACTCATGCACCCTCATAGCCACATGAGCATCACCACTTGTACCAAAATTAATCAATCATAATAATGATTATAATAATAAAAAATAATTACAAAGTACCTCAACATTAAAATTATTAATTATTTAACTACTATAGGCCTGGCTCCAAAATTTATCCCAAATAATTAATAATTCCTTTCTTGTATTTTCTCCTAGACCCTTAGGGCCTAAAAGGGTCCAAGACTTAATCAGTAACCACTTAGGAAGGAACATGACCGTCCTCCCCTCCCAATATTGTTTGTCCTCGAGCAATGAAAAACATGGGGTTGAAGAACTTGTACACTACCACCAAACTGTTGTTGCCAATCAAGAAAGTATACTCCATCTCATAGTGTTGGCATATGCCGCACTTCTCCATATGATCCAATGCGTCTTCTTTGAAGCTCCTCCATGAAAACCTCTTACTCACCCTCATGTGAGTCTCCCAACAACCATGGTGACTATCTAGGAGTGGAACATGGACAAACCCCAAAATATCCTCCTTTGAGATTGACTTGGACACTAAGTGGATAGGGTCTTTAAAGTGTATGAATGTCATATGTTGATCTTCATGAATCATCCCATCCATAGAATCACATGCAAACCATTGTTTCCACCACCCATTGAGTTCAATCTCACCCTCAAATCTGCACTTAGCCAATGCACACATGTGGGCTAGCATCTCCTTGTCATGGTGTGGATAATGCTTCTCATAGAGCTGAAATCTCTTGTGCTCATATTTGGATATGGAACAAATAAGGGTGGAGTGAATCCTCTCCATGTAGACATCAGCTTCAGCTTTCTCAAGCATGATATTAACATATATTTTATTTATTCCTCCAACTTTACACTCAAACAATGTAAATTATATCCAAGCATGCAGTGCAACTCCCAAAGTAGGAGAAGACTTCTCCAACAACCCATAATGATCACACATGTCATCCAAAAGAGTAAACACATGCTTACCAATTTGCTTGTGGCATGATTCAAGTGCCCCAAATAAACTAGTGCCCATGCTCAGAAATCTTGAATAGTCACATTGGAATTCTTCATTTTTCTGAAATTGGTGATGGCCAAGGTGGAGATCAAACTTGTCCTTATGCCATTCATTCTATTCCTTTCGCAAGGTACTTTGAATGCAATTGGATTCACATAAATCTTGGTGAATATTTGTGAAAAATATTCCTTCATGTGCTTTCTAACCTCACCTTTGAACCTCTTGATATGCTTGTATGTGTGGGTGAACTTTTGTTGGACCATTACTCCCCTTTTAAGGAAGTGCTCAACTATAAACAATTCATGGGAATCCCCCATAAACTCCTCCATAAAATTGATTTTGGAACCAAAAATATTCCTTCCCCTATGATGTCAAATTGTTCTTCTTGAACCCAACCATCCAGCAGCTCATTTGCAAATCTGCCTTTGTGATACTTTTCTACTAAATGACTTTCCAAAACAAATAGGTCTTCCCTTGAACAGAGAAGAACATATACTAATATATTCTTTCATTCATGATTAGATTTATTAACTTGGACTTCACTTACCAATCTTGGTTTCCAATCCATATGCTTCATTGGTATCATGAAATGTATCCAATCGATGCAATTAACCTTGACCACCCAGTCACTCCACAATGAGTATTGTCTAGAATTAGCCATTGCATGCATGATGGGGATGATAGCTATGTCAAAGATGGTATGGTACCTTTCATGTTCCTGCAAGATTATACTTTCCAAATCAATGGATGCTTGGAAGATGACATCATGTTGGATGGTGCACCCATCTTCAACTTGACCTTATGCTTCACTCCTTCATTAGGTGGTCTTCCCGGTGGAAGGTATTCAAAAACCTTCTCAGGATCTTGTGGTGACTTCTCAATGTATTCAAGCTGATGTGAGAGGTTAATGCTTGTGCTTGGAGTGGTATTGAAATTTTTAGCATCCCTTTCACTATCTCCATACTTCACAATAGAACTCATGCCTTGAGATGACACCTTATCTGCTATGTATTTTCTTTTCCAAGGTACGAATGGGGATGTAGGGAGTGCATCATATTGCATCCATAGATTCCTTGGATTCTTCTCATAGACCATAATAAACTCAAATGCAACAATAGATCCACCACTAATAAAAAAATAACGCTTACCAATGTGAGCTAGTCTTACACAACCTTGGGTCTCCGTCTCGGTGATGTATCTATCCATCCAATCCAAGGATGAATAGGATTCTTTGTTTGTTGATCCAAATGATATGTAATCATCCACCTTCATCATAGCTAAGTCTTCATCACATGGAGACAAATCATGGTCCCCTTGACCCATGATAAATGCTTGGTCAACGTCTTCCAAGACACTTCATTCCTCAAGCATTTGTAGTTCTGCATACTCCTCACGCTCACCTTCTGCAAGAGGATCCTCCAATACATTATGTGTGCAATCATACACACACATCTGATCACAAGTGGCTATGGGAAAATAATATGGACTCCCAAAATCCACATGAAGTGGCTCCCCTTCCACCGTTGCTTTGCCCTCAACAAATTTGAGAGCCTATGTTTATCCATGAACAACTGCAAGTAGTCATCCTTCATTTCTTCCAGCTCTCATTTGATGATGCATAGTTCAGAGCTAGAGACTCTTCCCACAGCTCCACTTTGTCTCTCCTCCATTTGAACTCTTCCAACAAGATCTTCAAGAAACTTATGTGCACCATTGGTTCTAGACAACACTTGCGGGATCCTTTCTTATGTGACTAAGAGAAGGCTCTCTAAGTCACTCCATGGTTTCCTTACAACACAGTGAGTGTTGCCACATATGAGTTCCTCCACCCTATGATAATCATGCACTCTCATCCAACATTTCAACATTCTCACTACAATCTTCCTTAACTCCAAAATTTTGATCCTCGTCACTAGAAGACTCACACATTCCAATCTTCTCCATGGGAGTGGTTGCAATATCATAATGACCAAAAGGAAAATAAGAATCAGAATTTGGTTCATACCTTTGCATCACATTTTTGGATTCTTTAGTGACTAAGCTTTGAGGAAACATTGTCCCTCCTGAAGTTTGATATTATTAATATATATTATTGAATGTGGATATTAATTAAATAAATATCTATTAATGAAAAAATAATTCCAACAAGTGCATTTCAACTTTAAGAAAATAAAATTAACATCTTCTAATTAATTAATGCCTGAACTTTCAAAATTAACCCCAAGTGAATGAAATTTTCTCCTCAACCCAAGGGATTGATTGGGTTAGGAACTTAATCCAATGATAATCAATGAGGGGACATGACATTCCTTGTTATATTTTCAGAATTTACTTCAATCTGATCTAGGATCTTAACTGAGAGAACAACATGTACAGCAAATCTACAGCATATCAATCATGGACACAATAATGCAAGCACACAAGAGACACAGAGTTTACTTGGGGAAAACCATAAAGGTTAAAAACCCCAATAACTTCCTCAGAGATAGATAGAGCAATGATACAACCAGAATACAAGCGATAGTCTTCTCCTAGAAGCAGAGCCTCCTCCTCATAAGTGCGCCACTTTATGAATGAGAGAAGTGTGTGAGTGAATGATCAAATAGAGATATCCCGATCTCTATTTATACTTGTTCTGTCCTACCCAATAAACTAATGGGGCCTACATGTCTAGCTTAACCCATGGTTAACTTAATCTGGGTGGACCCCACACTTGGTGGTCTAATAACCCTTTGACCCACATGGCCGACCCCCAATAGGGTGGTTTAATAACTCTTTGACCCACATGACTTATACAGGGCCGACCCCAACAAGGTGGTCTAATAACCCATCAAGTATAAGTTACGACACTTACAATATAAATGACGACACTTCCGTATAGAGGAATAATAACATCTCTATAGGAGTACAAAATACATATATGAAATACATGGGTGAAATACATTCCGAAGTTACATATACATCAACACTCCCTCTTAACTAGGAAGGTATTTCTCGACACAGGTCTGCTAGAACAAGTCTTGTTCTCTAGATCATCATCAGCGAATCATCATCCTCGAATCATCGTCATCGTCACTGCTGTTGCTATCTCAATCAATCTCTAAATCTACTCATCATAGGAAGTTCTACAGAGCCAGTCCTTTTTCATACTGGATGTAGGCCCACCACCTACAGGTCTTCATCATCATTGGCCATACTGTGGAATCCTCAGGACTTATTACGTGCGTCACAAAACCTTGCAAGAGCATCCCATGTTGTTACGAGCACACAGGTCTACCTATAGGATCTCCCAGGGAGCTATAACATGTGACCCTACCACAAAACCTCGAAAGAGAATCCCAGGACTGATTACGAGCACACAGCTCAACCTATCGGATCTCCCAGGGCGCTATTATATGTGGTCACCACAAAACCTTGCAAGAGCATCCTAGAACTTATTACGGGAACACATCCCAACCTATCGGATCTCCCAGGGCGATATTACATGTGGTCATGGCAAAACCTTGCAAGAGCATCCCAGGACTTATTAAAAGCACACATCTCAACCTATCGGATCTCCCAGGGCGCTATTATATGCCATAGGACAAAACCTCGAAAGAGAATCTGCCAGATATCCCAGGGCCAAATTATATGCCATAGGAAAAACCTTGCAAGACTATCTGCAGATCTCCCAGGGCCAAATTATATGTCCTCCCAGAGCAAAACATCGAAAGAGCATTTGTCAGATATCCCAGGCCTAGATTACATGCCATAGGAAAAACCTCGAAAGACTATCTGCAAATCTCCCAGGGCCAAATTATATGCTCATCTGTACAACCTGATCCATGTCCATAGAGTATTAACCTGATACTCACCATACATCATCCTGATCATCATCACTGCAACATCTTGCTGCATGTCATCTGGAGCAACATCCTAGAGCTCGTCATCCATGATCATCCTGATCATATAATGCATCTACCTGATGCATACCAAGTATCTACCTGATACATATCATCATACATGATCCACCTGATCATACAATGTATCCTCCTTATACAAATACAAATGCATGATATATATCAATCATACATGATCTACTTGATCATACAATGTATCCACCTGATACATATATAGATACATGGTCCAAGCATCCAACATAATGCATATACAAAATACATACAAATGATCCAACTGATCATATCCAGCATCCAACATGATGCATACACAAAATACATACAAATGATCCAACTGATCATATCTAGCATCCAACATGATGCATACATATACATATAAATGATCCAACTAATCATACAGAGCAGAAATTAGAACATCATCCTGATGCTCATCATCCAGCACTTACATCCATAGCCATGTGAAGGCTCCTCCTTCCAACATGCTTGGAATGGCTTCAGCAAATGTCTCCGTCACTTCTTCCTTGAAGTGTCATCGATCTGAAGAACACCAAGCCTCTCCCTAAAGTACTTGAACTTCACCCTGGCTAGTGGCTTCGTCAGCACATCTGCAATCTGCTCATCCGTCGCAATGTACAGGAGCTTCACAGCTCCTCTCTACACCATATCCCTGATATAGTGATATTTGATCTCTATGTGTTTCGACCTGTCATGAAACATTGGGTTCTCGGACAGCTTCACACAACTCTGGTTATCACAAAAGATACCAATAGCATCCAACGGGAGACCAAATAACTCAGACAGTAGCTTCCGTAGCCATACTGCCTCACAACTAGCTGAACAGGATGCAACATACTCTGCCTCAGTTGTACTCAGTGCTACGCAGGACTGCTTCCTGCTGAACCAAGAGATCACACCTGATCCCATACTGAAGCAGCACCCATATGTGCTCTTCCTATCTGCAGCACTGCCATCCCAATCTAAATCAACATAACCCTGTAGGTTAAACTTTTGATTCGCTTCATACTTGAGCCCATAATCCACTGTACCCTTCAGGTACCTCAAAACATGCTTTACAGCAACCAGGTGAACACTCCTCATATCCGTCAGGAACTGGCTCAATGTGTTCACCGTAAAGAAAATATATGGTCTCGTGTTCTCCAGGTACATAGAAGACCCAATCATCTGACGATACATCATGACATCAACCGGATCATATGAAGCATCACACAGAAGCTTCAGGTTCGATGCCATAGGTGTGGCCATAGCCTTGCAGTCCATCATCCCGAACCTCTTCAGGATCTCTACTGCATACTTCCCTTATCCAAGGAAGATTCCATCTGCACTCTGCCACACCTTCATGCCAAAAACAAATAGTGCATCATCCCCAATTTCTTCAACTCGAACTCGGCAGCAAGCTTTTGTTGCATGTCAGCAATCAATCTATCCTTACCTGTTACAAACAGGTCATCCATATACAAAAGTAGTATCACTGGATTTCCTTCCTCAACCTTGTAGTAAAGGTTGGAATCCGCTTTACTCTTGGTAAAGCCCAAACTGGATAGAAAGCTGTCTATCCCACCATACCAAGTTATGCACATATATGACTCCCTGTCATGTGTCTCAGAACCAAGTGGCTGCTCCACGTACACTTCTTCTTCAACTACACCATTCAAGAAAGCTGTCTTGAAATCCATATGGTGTATCTTCCCTATCATCACTGCAGCCGGAGCAAGTACTGACCTAATGGAAGTGTATCTGGCTACAAGAGCAAAAGTTTCTTCATAATCTATTCCCTCTTTCTGAGAGAAGCCACGAGCTACGAATCTTGCCTTGTATTTCTCTACACTGCCATCTGCAGCATGCTTGATTTTGTAGATCCATTTAGAAGTTACAATAGACTTCTCTTTAGGTCTTGGGACAACATCCCAAACATCATCGTGATCGACTGGTACTCCTCGATCATGGCATTCTTCCCAGATCCTGGGAACTTCAATATCTTCAATATTTTCAATAGATAACTTTGTTGCTGAACAAATGTTGTAGTCCTTCTTTTGTAGGTGATGGTATACAATCTTTCCTACACAACAAGTTAAATTGCATGATTAGAAAACATCTCATAGTTTTCAGAACAAATTCTTACACATAAAGAAATATGTCATACAGTCATACAATTATCTTAGCCAATGCTTCAATACAACATTTATCCATATTCTGTAACTTTCTAGATTCCTTCCAATCTCTACCAGAACATTGTTAAGAGTGTGCACAACTCCTAACATGTCAGCAAAGAGGTTTCATTCTATATAAGTAGCAATGGAATGTTGTACAGTGCCATAGGCCACTTACCCATGTATATTAGTAGTATATTGTTCATCAATGCAACTATTCTAATATGCATAATACACGACCTAATTCTAGGAACATAAGCATATACATCATTGAATAACATTAAGTAAGAAATGACAATTCAAATACTTATCTTTGTTTGGTTGCTAGGTGGACTCCCTCTGAATCTTTGCAACTCCATTCTGATGTGGATTGTGAGAAGTGGTCAACTCCCTCTGAATATCTGCATCCTTGCAGAAACTACTGAAGTGTGCTCCTTTGCTTTCTTGCAAGAACCACTGGAGTGTGCTCCCTCTTGATCTTTGCTTCCTGGATTACCTGTCCTTGAACTTACATCCATCCTTAATCACTATGCATGCTTATTAGTATCATCATTGTGTTATCCTTGAGGTCTCATACATAATCACACATTTATTAGTATAATCTTAATACTATCAAAACACAATAATCTTAAACATGTATATTCATCATCATTCACAGATAATAAACATTAGTATTCAAGGTTTCAGGGAAGTCTTCTTTTACTCATGCATATTCTTATTTGATCATAGGACTCTTCTGATTAGTTAAATCATCAATGCATAAACCCGTGATTACTCAAACCTATACCTTAATGATTCTTCTGGCTAGTCATACCATCAATTATGGTAAGAAACATAATATGCATACAACCATGACTATTCAAACCTATGACTTCATGAATAATCATTATCAACAACACAACAGTATAGGATCCTAACACAAGGTAGGATTCTAGCTTGATATAGGAAAAACATACCTGGATTAGCATGCTAGCTAGTTATGTCTAACATACCCGCATAATGTCTTCTGGTTCTCTTCAGTGACTTGTGCTAGTAACCTGCATGTCTCATAGGTTAACCATTGTAGGACCAAGTTATACATACCTCGAAAGTATATCTTCTATGTGGTCCATGACAATGGATGAATCTTTGTCTTTATGTCACCATGATCATATGTTCCTGAAGTAGAACATGATTTGTCTTTCTTGGTGTGCCTTTTATGTTAGCGAACAACATAAACCTCATACAACATCACAATGCATTAGTACATTCATAAGTGTCAAAACCTTAATCAATGACTATCTTCTATTAAGGTGATATGACAAGTCTAGTAATTAATCAAGATTGTACTGTAATGATATGAAGACAAACATATGATAAATTCAACCATGAAACATACATGTAAGCCATACATGTCAAGATTGCTTGTAATCTTCTTATGGAAGGCCTTAGCCTCATCTCCCTCTGAGACAGGAGCTTCTTCACTTATGCAGGTGACCAATCCATCTTCTTCTAGGATTAACCCAATCCACTTGATTTGCAAGAACTGGACCTGGATATGGATTAGGGTTTGTCAAAGAGACCCCAAAAATTCAGACGTTGAATTTCAAACTTCCGAAAGGATAGAAATATGCGCCTTAATGAGCTGATCAAGTTGCTATATTCAGAATTTGAAAACTGCAAAGTTTCACCCCTCGAAATTGCCTTTTAGATTTTCGGATTCACTAGGGAGGACCCTGAATTAGGGTTTGAGTTTCTCAGAGCTTCACCCAACCAAAAGATTTGATTCAAATCTCTAAGCTTCGATTTTTTTCTGAGGAGATTCTAGCCGTGGTCACAGATTTCCAAAATTCCAATTTTTGCAGAAGCCCTAATTTTCCATCTTTCCGATCAAAGTCTCGAACTGGGGTTTGATCAAGCCCGACCTTCTTCCCAACCAAAAAATATGATCTTGGTCTCTAAATTTCGATTTTGATGAGTATCATCCATCCGTGGTCTCCGATTACAAAAATTCCAACTTTCTCCGAAGCCCTAAATTCCGGAAGCCATGAATGAAGGTGCTCAAAAATAATTATGTTTTGACAGAAATATGTACTTGATTGTTTCGGGTGTAACTCCGATTTTTTTGATCCACAGGGTCTGAAAAATTTTCCCAAGATAGACCAACCTATTATCTTTCCATCCCAACAGGTCTGACCTCAATTGGATTCTCTAAGAGAGAGTTATGCCAAGTGTCGCAACGTGGCCTGTTTATGGGATAATATAGGAGAGCGAACTTGTACGGCATTCCACATGTCACTGGTTCAACTTCGGCCTCTGAAACATTTTCCTGAGATAGCCCAACCTATTGTCTTTCCATCCCGACATTTTTGACCGCAATTGCATTCTCTGAGAGAGATTTATGCCAAGTGTCGCAACGTGACCTGTTTATGGGATAATACAGGAGAGCGAACTTGTACGGCATTCCATGTGTCACCAACTTCGGCCTTTGAAAAATTTTCCTGAGATAGTACAATCTGTGTACTACCTGTCACTTTTTACAAAATTTCATTTGGAGCTTCCTAGCCCAAGTTATGACCTTTTTCCCAAGGTCGCCTTATTTTGACTCAGATCTGGAAGAGGCCGAAACCCTATATTGTACATATCATAAATCACAAAGTACAACGAATTAGAGGTTTTACTTTGGACACAAGGTACATGGGGATCTGATCTTCGACCTGTAAAAGTTTCAGATCTGAAAACTTTGCCAAAATGGATTTATAGCGAAAGTACTACAATGACTGGTTTTTGCTATATCAAGCCATAGCATCGTAAGTGCAACAAGTGTCATACATGCCATATCATGCCTTCTTTCAGGCTAGCTCTGATACCATGTTATATTTTCAGAATTTACTTCAATCTGATCTAGGATCTTAACTGAGAGAACAACATGTACAACAAATCTACAGCATATCAATCATGGACACAATAATGCAAGCACACAAGAGACACAGAGTTTACTTGGGGAAAACCATAAAGGTGAAAAACCCCAATAACTTCCTCAGATATTGATAGAGCAATGATACAACCAGAATACAAGAGATAGTCTTCTCCTAGCAGCAGAGCCTCCTCCTCATAAGTGCACCACTTTCTGAATGAGAGAAGTGTGTGAGTGAATGATCAAATAGAGATCTCCCGATCTCTATTTATACTTGTTCTGTCCTGCCCAATAAACTAATGGGGCCTACATGTCTAGCTTAACCCATGGTTAACTTAATCCGGGCCAACCCCACACTCGGTGGTCTAATAACCCTTTGACCCACATGGCTGACCCCCAATAGGGTGGTCTAATAACCCTTCGATCCACATGACTTATACAGGGCCGACCCCAACAAGGTGGTCTAATAACCCATCAAGTATAAGTTACGACACTTACAATATAAATGATGACACTTCCGTATAGAGGAATAATAACATCTCTATAGGAGTACAAAATACATATATGAAATACATGGGTGAAATACATTCCGAAGTTACATATAAATCAACATTCCTCTCCTCCCAAGATTGCTTATCCCCAAGCAATTTTAAACCTGGATGCTGTAAGATGTGTTCTCCTTCCCAAGTAGCATTCTCACTATGCAGTCCTTCCCATTGCACCAAATATTCTTTAATGGCTCTGATTCTTAAGTTCCTCTCTCATACCTCCAAAATATTCTCTAGAAATAACACCAAATGCCCCTCATCATCAATGGGAGCAAACTCTTTTGAAACTTTAACTTGCCGCCCTATTGTCTTCTTCAAACAAGACACATGGAAAACACTGTGAATTTTACTTCCCGGAGGCAATTCTAGCTCATATGCCACTTCACCGATTTTCCTTAGTACGTCGTATGGACCATAGAACCTTATTTGTAGCTTCTCATCCTCCTTAGACTTCAATGAGGATTGTTTATAGGGCTACAACCTCAAATATACCAAATCACCTACTTGAAAGGTTCGCTCCAGTCTTTGCCTATTTGCATTCACCTTTTGTCTATTTTGTGCTACTAGCAAGTTCTCCTTGAGATATTTGAGTATATATTGACTCTCTTAGAGATAATCCTTTTATTTTGTCTTGCAATTGCCAAATATCAGATTAGAAAAATTGAGTGCATCATATCCATATAGGGCCTTGAATGGTGACATTCCAATTTTTAGATGAAAAGTGGTGTTATAACAAAAATCTCCCAAATGAAGCAAAGTAGTCCATGTCTTATGTTGACCAGTAACATAGTTTTTGAGGTACCATTCTAGCCACTAGTTCACTCTCTCTGTTTGGCCATCAGTCTGTGGATGGTAGCTTGTACTCATGTCCAAACTTGTCCCCATAAACTTGAACAATTCTTGCCAAAAATTGCTAGTGAACTTAATATATATTATAGACCATTACTGTAATATATCCCAGCAGGACAAAAAAATTGTTTCATCAAAAAAGGTGTTTCGATGAGCAAGTTATGGCCATTTTACTAGATCGGGGGGTTCCAGCTGTAAAGAACGCGCCAATGATTTTCTATCTAGTTTGGTGAATGCACCTTGTGAGCATCCCTAAGTCTTGGTACACATTCCATGAGCATCCATCTACTTTGTGTTCATCATTATTGCAGATCCAGTGAAGTACAAGCTTGTTTGCAGAGATTGGGAAGTCTCCCATTCGAATTTCTGATGATTTATAGTCTTTCTATGATGGAGAGTTTTGTCTTTCATGTATTTCTTTCCCGAGACTTCTATGAGATGTATTTCAAATTCTGATGGTTGTAATTAATGTAATGTTGAACCTATGAATTCCATTCTATAGATTGAATAAAGAGAAGTCTGATTTTCATGTCCATTTCTTGCACCTAGTCTAGATTGCCATGAAAATTAGCTAGTTTTCAGTGATTGATCAATATATGAATCTCTATAACTACAATTTTGAATTATTTCAATTGATAAGATCATTTAACATGTCAGTCAACTCATTCCATGTCTGAAACCAATAATTTGAATCCTTCTCCCCATGTTTGGGAAATCTTGAAGTTGAACTAGTTGTGTAGTCTCGAGAAACAATTTTGCTTGTTTGATTTTGAAACCTCACCAAAAATTCATAAATTTTGATGGAGAAAACCCAAACTGATATTTGACAGTCAATTAATTTTTTTAAGCCCTCCTCAGTCAAAATCCTTCACCATTATTTCTCATGTTGTGCCAAGTTGAAGATCTAGTTTGCATATATTGGGGTGCCCAGGAGCCTTGGAGTAGACTTCGACCTAGCTGATGTTTGAAACATTAATGATCCCATTAAATTTTGCAAAGAATATATTATCTATCATGATCATAATCCCTTCTAGAGTTGTTTGAAATTGCCTTCCTACAGCCATTCAAGTCACTAGTTTCACTGTTTTCCTTAAGTCTTGTAGGAAAGTCAGTTAGTGTACAATCAAAGATGATTGGTACATTACAGTGGTATCAGAGCACTTTTCTCTACTCATATGGAAATTAAGCTCTCAATTTGAATAATTGTCATCCATTTCCTACTCTAATGATGATTTCTATGAGCAGTATGATGATGACTATGATGAGGAATATGAAGAGTACTGTAGACAGTATGAGGAAGAAAATGTCCAGGTGGTACCTTCTTCAAGTATCTCCATAAGATCATATTTGGAAGGATAAAATATGGTTATTCTTATATCCATATGTATGGATAAGATGCATGTTCCACAGTCAAATATCGGCCTATTTGTGAAAAGAGTAGCAAAATATCTGAAGCTTCGTTGGATGCATGTGTTACCTACCTAATGAAAATTCCTAGATATTCTTCAAAAAGAGTCTCCAAAGATCTTGATACAAATAAAACTAAGTGTAAATATGCATCATCTTGCTTGAAAGAGCATGAACAAAGTGACTGCATGAGAGAAGAAAGTTGTACAAAAGAAGATGAAGAGGCATCCCTCACTAAGAACATGGATCGGAGAGAAACTACTAATGGTTGCTCAAGCTCTGTAGTAGCATCTACTGATGGATGCTATGAAGAGATACCTACTGATGGGTGCCTAATTTTTAAGGATACATCTACTAATGAATGTCCATCTCTCTATGTGGGTGACAAAGAGATACCACTTAAAGAGGCTACTGCAAGTACAAATTTCACTAAAATTGAAGAAGATGAAGTCCTTGCGGTCAAGGAAAATATATTAGGATCAATCTTACTATCACTAGAAGAGCTTCATAAGGTTGATCCACTAATTGATTAAGAGGAGTTTTGCTCTCAACCTTATCCTTTTGAAAGGTCACTCAAGATGAGCGAAAGGAAGATCAAGGAGGCCTTGAACATTCTCCATGACACACATGTTTCAATGCCACAGTCTTGTTGGAGAGCTACTACATTGGAAGATTCATCTTTCCTTGAATCCATGGAGAAGATCCAGAAAGCAATGACTACAATCCAAGGTAATTTTTCACATATTCTTTTTGAGAGAGATTACTTGTATGAACTTGTTCATATATTGCAAGGAGAATCCTTGAAGGATGATGAGGAGATTTGCAAGCTCAATGATGAGTTGATGGCCACCTAAGTTTCTTTCAGAAGCACTCAGAGTGACCTCTTGGAATACAAGATGGAGATAGAGCAACTTCACCAAGTGTTGCAGCGATCACACATTCCCTCCTACATTCCAGTCAGCCATTCTCTTTCAGTTGATGACATTAAAATTTCTATGGAGGAACCTCATGAGATGGTGGTTCATGAGGTGCATAATGACCAACATGTGTTTGAGGAGTTTTTGGATGCATATGATAAGTTCTAAACACATAATATCTACCAAAGCAAAACTTAGATTCTTCCTAGGGTGAGTCATCCCTCTATTGAGGAGTCAGAAGAGATTTTGTTTGATGGAACAGCCTTTGGTGGAGTTGATGCATCCACATATTTGGTGGATACTTGTTGTAGAGAGTTGGTTCATCCTTCCTCATCCTATACATTTGAGGCTGAGCATTGGGTTAAGGGTTTCTTCTTGATGGTGCTTGAAGAGGAGCATAAGGCTCCCACATTCGCTTCAGTGGATTCAATGACAACACCATTCCCTTCCCATGAGTTGTAGAGGCATATCATGCCTATCTTTGATGCCTCCATGTATAGAGGTGCATGGTATTTCCACATATCTTCATTGAGTGGATCATATGATGGAGGTTTGCACCCTTGTACCAGTGGCAGAGAGTTTATCCATTGGGAGTACTCACATAGGGAAGCACCTTGCTTTCCAGTTAGAGCATCGGGTTGGAGTGTCTCTTATTTTTCTATTTGGGAGAAAAGACACATGAGTGGTATTCATGCTTGCATCTATAGAGACTTTTTGGATACATTTTACACTTCTTGTGAGAAGCATGGGCATCCATGGAATTTTGATGATGCCTACTTTCTTTGTGATTGGACATTGAACTTTCACCCTTGTCAGTGGAACAACAGTGTTTTGATCTTTGGTACTTGTGTGCATTGGGCATATGAAGTACAATATGATTTGCATGTGCTTGGGGAGTTTGAGGTCAATGGGAATGAAGACCAAGCACCTATTCATTTCCATAGAGATTATGAGTTGCCTCTAGGTGGTAGTTGCATAGTTTTAGAGGAGGCACATGATATCACTTTGGTTGAGCCAACAATGATGGTGACTGTTACAGAGTTGGTTCACCATTCTCCATCCCACACACATATGGAAGCCAGCACACATAGGGATGAAGATTGGGTAAAGAGATTTTTTCTTCTGGTGTCACATGAGCAGAAGGAGGCCCCTACACACTTTAATGATGGTTTGATGGTTAAACCTCGGTGTTTGACAAGCGCACCTGTCCTTTACCAGTTTGATGAGCAACAACAGAGGAATCTATCTGATGTCTCCATCATGCATAGAAGTGCATAGGAGTTCCACTTGAGCTAGTTAGGTGGAACAAGTAGCAGAGTAAAGAATTGTTGCACCAGAGCAAAGATGGTACATGGGGAAGCTACAAGCTTTCCATCCAAATCACTAACATGGAGTATGCATCCATCCACTGATTGGGTGGACATATACACGAGGGAGTTGAGTACTCCAAGAGGTAATTTTGTTGCTTGCATCAGTGTAAAGTGTATGAACATATCATTCATCTTTTGGTAGTAGTTGTATAAGTAGTTGTGGATGCTATGTGATGTCTTCAGTATACCTGGATGGAAATGGAATTGTCACTTATGTCTTATGGGTGGCAATTGCAGTGCTAGTTTGCACATGGCACATAAGAAGTTTCATACTTGGTTGGAGAGACTCACGGAGGTTTGGTTTTGCATTGGGAGTGATAAACTTCCATTGTGGTGTTGGGATCCTGGTATCCTACATGATGATAGACCTTCCCCGATGGTACTGATATTTGGGAGCATGCGGTTGAGACAGTGGGATACTTACATTCTTTGGAGTATCAGGTTGCCACCTGAGACAGTGCCATTGTATAAAATGCATAAGTAGCAGTGAGATCCAAGAATTCATGGATCATTTTAGTTTGCATTGATGGATGGAGGAATGAAACATAAGCAATGAGATCCTAGGATCATTTTTGGAGATCCAGATATAACTAGAGTAGCGCAGCAGCAGCATGGTGGCACCTCCATTGAGTTCAGTTAGAATTTGGAATTCCAATGCTTGTCAAGTTCAGCTAAAGATCTTAAATTTCTTAAGGACAAGAAATATTGGGAGGGGAGGATTGTAATGTCCCCATTTTTGTATACCACCATGGGCCCTAGTGATAGTTTTGAACTAATTAATTAATGAGCGGTTAAGTTTTGAGGCTATAATTGCTAAAGTATTTAATTTTATTTCTTTAAATTTGAGATGCACTTAATAGAAGTTATTTTTCATTAACAAATATTTATTTTAATGAAATAAATTGGATAATGATTCACAAGGGCACATTAGAGGATAAGCTTTGACCAAGAGATAGCTTACAAAAGAAGAAAAGTTGAAAGCAGTTAAAGCTAGGAAAGCAGGAAAAAGAAAGGAAAAGTTGTCACAAGGCATAAAAGCAGTAAATATCAGGAACAACAGAATAAGCAAAAAAGAAGATAAGAGCAGAAGACAGGATAAGGAAGAAAATAAAGAAAAAACGAGATAAGGAAGAAAAGTAGGATAAGGGAGAAAAGCAGGAAAGAGCAATCAAAAGCAAAAAGAGCAGGATAGAAAAGCAAAAGCAGGATAAAGCAAAAGCAGAAAGCAAAGCAAAAACAAAAGATTGAAGGAAAGCTATCCTTATCCAATCCATGAGGGTGCATTATCCTAGATGAATTTCTCAACAAGTCACCTCAATTCTATAACAGAAGGAGTGCACACCACTTTCCCATCTTTTCGTCATTTGAGAATTGAATTAAGAGTAATTTTGCCTCTTCGACTTGGGAGATGTGTCCCTAGTCCAAGCTGGGAGATGTGCCCCTACTTATTCTAAGAGTATGATGGAATACAATATTCATCATTGATTTTATTGTAGGTCCTTAATTCTAATCCAATTGTTGGTGTTCTCATTGTGTGGTTCAAATCCTTCATTCAGTAGGAATAGTGTTGAAGGGCCGAAATGGAGGTTCTGGTTTCAAATTTTTTGAGCATTTTTTAACTTTGAGACCCATCCCATTGCCTCCGTAGCATCATTTCTAGTAGGAAACACTTTTGTTTGTTTATTAAAAAAAGGTGTCTGGATGAACAAGTTATGGCCATTTTACTATATCTAGGGGTTCTAGCTGTAAAGAATGTGCCATTGCTTTTCTATCTAGTTTGGTGAATGTGCCCTGTGAGTAGCCTTGAATCTTAGTATTCCTTACATGAGAATCCATATTCTTTTTTTTCATCATTATTGCATATCCAATTAAATACAATCTTGTTTTAAAATATTGGGAAGTCTCCCATTCGAATTTATGATGATTTCTAGTCTTTCTATGATGGAGAGTTTTGTCTTTCATGTATTTATTTCCTGAGACTTATATGAGTTGTATTTAAGATTATGATGGTTTTAATTAATGTAATTTTGAACCTATGAATTCCATTATACAGATTGAATAAAGAGAAGTTTTATTTTCATGCCCATTTCTTGCACCTAGTCTAGATTGCCATGAAAATTAGTTAGTTTTCAGTGATTGATCAATATATGAATCTCTATAAATCCAAAATGAATTATTTTAGTTGATGTTATCATTTAACATGTCAATCAACTCATTCCAAATCTAAAACCAAGAATTTGAATCCTTCTCCCCATGTTTGGGAAATCTTGAAGTAAAATTAGTTGTGTAGTCCTGGGAAACAATTTTGCTTGTTTGCTTCTGAAACCTCACCAAAAATTCCTCAAATTTGCTGGAGTGAACCCAAACTGATATTTGATAGCCAATTAATGTTTTTAAGCCTTCCTAAGTCAAAATCCTTCACTATTAGCCGGTAGTGCTAAGTTGAAAATCTAGTTTGCATATGTTGGGGTGCCAAGGAGCCTTGGAGTAGACTTCAGCCTAAATCATGTTTGAAACATTAATGATCCCAGTACATTGTGCAAAGTATATCTTATCTATCATTATCCTAATTTCTTTCGAAGTTGTTTGAAATTGCGTTCCTACAGCCAGTCAAGTCACTAGTTTCACTGTTTGCCTTAAGTCTTGTAGGAAAGTCAGTTAGTGTACAATCAAAGCTAATTGGTACATTAAAACATAGTTAAGGGCTAACCCGAATACTGTGAGAAGAACCATCCAATTTAGATTTAAGTTTCCGTCGGGTGGTAACTTTAGGACAATGGATCGATGATATAGGAATAGAGTGTCCATTGTCGTTTGGATAGCCCACAAAAGTAGATAGTGGTATTTTATCAAAAGGATCAACAGCAGAAGTAGAAGTGATCCCCAATGATGCATCTTTTTCTAAGATAGGATAAGCAGAGATAGAAATATCCAGGGAGGGTAAATTCAACGCCTTAGAGATTGGCCTCTCTACATAGGGATGGGAATCCCGACAAAAAGGTAAAGAGGGAGGAGATAAAGAGGTCTAACTCGAAACCCTAGGATATAAAGAGGCAGCCTCAGGAAAAATAAGGTTTGCTACCTAAGGGAGTGGAAGAGACTACGTGAAATAAGAGGGTAGGACCGCCGACTAGGAATTAGGAAGGGCCATAACACTCAGAATCTCATTTATAGACCAAGATTTTAAAAGTAAGGGGATGAAAACACGAAACCTACCCATAAATTGATGGACCGATTCCAAGTCTAGTGGTAGAGGAAAATATAATGGGTTGTCTTGCTCCAAAGAATGGACTTCCGAGGAAGAGCAATCCGATAGGTTATCGGTCGGTTCCGAAATGCAAGAATCCCTTAAATGACCCGTCTTATGACACCCGAAGAAAAGGAATGGGATATTCCAATAATTAATGTGATGATTGAAATATCTGGCTTCCCATATGACCTCGACCTCCTCCATCAAACCCTCTAAGGTGTCGATATCCACCAGAATGCACATAAGCCGATGATACATGGCTAGAGTGTTTGTTCTTCAACAAGGATGAACTTGCCAATAGAGTTTCCTATTGCGATAAAGGACCAGCAATTCCAACAGTGGGGAGGAAGGCCTAGTAGTATAGCCCATAAGTGCCGCCTCTTGGGATTCTCCTTCCAAGGGTCGAAAGAGGAATTCCAATGGCTAAGAACCAAGGATCCTCTGCCTAAGACCCAGTACTTAGATTTAGAACAACACCCATCCATTAACCAACATAATAAAATGGGGGACATAGTTGATGTGAGGCTTCTAGGTAATTGAAATCCAGTTAAGGATGTATTGACGGGTCATTCGATGGTACTCAAACTTCCTTAGTAATTCCCTAGTAGACAAATCCTCGACCATGTCTAAGTTCACATCTTTTCCCAAGATACAGAGTCCCCTTCCTTTGCACGCCTTTTCAGATTTAGTCCTTCAACTAATACGGGCCTTCTCCCCCTGAAACCCTTTTTTAGTGTTGGGGACTCCGAAACAGCTGGAACCATGACCAGAGAATGGGCGACCGACACCGGAATATCCCCAACCCTCAGGGGTGAATGATGAGGACCAATGCCAACCTCAAGCTCACACGCCTAGAATGGTCGAGTGGAAAATACCACCTGTGAATCAGGTTTGATCCAAACCTAGAAGCCTTATTAATCTAGACAAGAGTAGAAGTAAGCTTCCAAGGTAAGACCAGGAATACGGGCCTTCTCCCCCTGAAACCCTTTTTTAGTGTTGGGGACTCTGAAACAACTGGAACCATGACCGGAGAATGGGTGACCGACACCGGAATATCCCCAACCCTCAGGGGCGAATGATGAGGACCAGTGCCAACCTCAAGCTCACACGCCCAGAATGGTCGAGTGGAAAATACCACTTGTGAATCAGGGTTGCTCCAAACCTAGAAGCCTTATTAATCTAGACAAGAGTAGTAGTAAGCTTCCCAGGTGAGACCACATGTCTGATTCTTCCACCATCTGACTCGTCAAGGCTACTGGAGCGAGGAAAAAGATGACGCCTGACAAAAGACTACCGACTATCACCCTGGACAGAATAAATGAAATCCGATGCTTCCAGAGATGGACATGTTGCCATCAACCCATGAAAAAAGGATGGTTGACCCATACCCAAAGACATAATAGAATCCTCCCTACCATGTGTAACAGAGAGTCTGAATCACTAAGAGAGACAAAACCCAACAAAAAATCAAATAAACAAAGAGGAATGGAGAGTTGAAATCAAGTTACTAATTCATTCAAACCAACTAATACCAACGTGTCAAGTACAACTAGCCTTAGTGTCTTGCAATGAAGCCTACGATGAAAATTCATACTTAGTACTCGAGGCCTACGGGCGAATGTCCTGCATGGTCTATGGTGGATAAACAGTATTCTCCTCACAACACACGTCCTGAAATATTACAAATCATTCAAACTTTATTTCGATTAAAGGTTCGTCACAAAGTATGATAGAGTGGTAGTGTGATTTTACAATTTAAAATGGAAACTATCAATTATGTTAATATTTATTCTTAAACATTTTTAGATGGATGCATTTGATGTGTTGAACTAGGTTACAGTCGTTGTTAAATATTTTAAATAATATTGTATTATTTATTATTAAAATTGTATGTTATTTTAATCACAAAATTTCTAATAAACTTATAAAAGTATTTTTTACCTTAATATAATATAATAATAAGTTACTTTTTCTTTTCATCTAACATCAATTTTTTTTGGCTGAGAAGGCTTCCCTCCTTGGATCCACTCCCTCTGCACGCCGATTGGCATCCCCCTACCGAGAGTCACCCTGACTCCGGTCGTTCGTAGATCGGTCCTGGCCCATCTCCGCATGGACTCGTTTCTTGATCCTCGACCCAACGATCTGTTTTCCCCTGCCCTGATAAACTGTTCCCAGCCAGGGCTCAATCCCTCCCTTGATGGCTCACGATGAAGTCCCTGACCCCACCCCCCCTCCACCTAAGCTCAGCAAGTTTATGAAACTCATCTCAGCGCAAGGAAAGAAGAACCTGATGACATCTCAAAAACAAATCATGAAAAAACTTTCTGAAATACCTACGATAACTTTACTGATTGAGAAATCATGCAAATATGCCCTCAACCTCTCAGAACGGGGCTTGATCGGCCAATTCATAGGCTTGTGGCCCTCTCCAAAAGCTACCGAATCTTGGGTCCAAAAAAACTAGAGACCCCTCATTTCCGAAGATGTCAACTCTTATCTTCTAGGAAAGGGCTTATTCGCTTTTGTCTTCGAAAGCAAACATGATCGAGAGCTTATCTTCAGGAATGGACCGTATTTCATGGGACCAAAGGGGCTCTATCTGAACAAATGGAACCTAGACTTCAATCCGACTCAAGATGTCCCATCCGCAGTTCCGGTTTGGGTGAGGCTCTCGTACCTCCCTCTTCACTGCTGAAATCCTGAATCACTAGAAGCCATCAGGAATGTCCTCAGAAAATACATTGACAAAGCTGACAGGAAGAATCAATACTCGTGCGCAAGGATCTGCGTTGAGGTCAATCTCGAGCATGGCCTCCCCGAAGTAATAAACCTCACCGTGGCAGGATGGTCTCATATCCAAGAGCTGGGTTACAAGCAAATCCCCTTTAAATGCAGGTACTGCCATGAATATGGCTACTTCGCACGCTATTGCAAAAAAACCCATAGATCTGGAATCAGAAGGGAAAACAGATCATTGGACAACCATCCAAAAAAATCCTAACCCTAGATCTGGACCAAAGGCCCCCTCAAAAGAATGCCAAGGCTTGGGAAAGAACCCCCAGCAGCAAAAATCCAATCACACTATCAAAGAGAATAGATTCAAGATCCTCGAAACCCTAGAAACTCATGAAAACCATGAAGCCCCTGAAGAAGGATAAATCCCCGAACACCAAGTAACCCAAGAGTCCCCCCTAATTCATGACTCCCCAAAACACCCCCCACCCTAGAACTCTGCAAGCCCTAAAAAATTCAAAGAAACATCCTCTCCTTCTTATGTTGAAATCACCAAATCCAGATCCGCAGCTTCCCCCACCTCTTCAGAAGACTATGTCGATAAATCTTCCAAAAAACTTGGATGGAAATCTAGCAAAGACATAAGAGAAGAAGAAGCCGAACGTGAAAAGACTCAAGGATCTCAAGCTACACTTGACATGGATTTCAACAGAAACACCAGATCCATAATAGCAGGAAAGAAAACGGGAGACACGCCGGGAGGGGGGCCCTCCATCTACAATTGTAAATAATGAAGCTAGTTTCTTGGAATTGCAGAGGTTTGGGCAGCCCCGAAAAATCAGACACAATCAAATACCTTCAAAGCATCGATATGCCAAATATTCTCATGCTCCAAGAAACCAAACTCGATGAAAACACCATCCTCATAATTGGAAAAGAAAAATGGAATAAGGATGTCGGTATGGAGGTCAGTGCAAGAGGAGCCTCTGGCGGCTTAGCAACCCTGTGGTCCTTCGATAAGCTCCAGCTTCTGAACTCCTACGCTACTCAACACTGGATATTTACAGAACTCACGCACACTCAAAGCAATATTCAGATTGCGCTCTTCAACATGTATGTTCCTAATCTTTACTCTGAAAAAAAAAGACTGTTGGAGTCTTCTGGAGGACTTACTTGAGGCATATTCACCCCACAATCTCATTCTTGCAGGAGATATGAACATTACCTTATCTACATCTGGAAAAAAAAGGAGGTAACCCCGGAAGGGATACTTTCAAATCATAGATCGAAGCCATTATTCAAACTAGAGATTTGTTGGACATCAAACCTTAAAAAGGCAGATCCACTTGGTCCAACAAGCGAATAGGAAAAGCAAACATAATGTCTAGACTTGACAGATTCCTCGTCCACAACAGTCTCCTTGAAGAGAGATACATTGTATCATCAAAAATATTTCCCAATATAGCATCGAATCACAAACCGATTCTGCTTCACTTTCAAGAAGAAGAGAATCTCGGGCCAATACCTTTTAGATTCAACCCTCTATGGTTAAACCATGAAGGATTCTGGGATATCTTAGACAAAGCTTGGAAAACTCCAATCTCAGGTTCCCTTGCTTTCGTTTGGGTGCAGAAACTCATTGCTACCAAAAAATCACTCAAGATCTGGGCTAAAGACAATTGTCCCCCACCCTCCAACTTCAGAAAAAAAAATCCGTCTATAAGCTAGAGATCATTTAAACCTAACTGGATGATGGTCCAATTGACAAGGCACAACTCCAAGAAGAAGTCAATCAGCAAATAAAGGTCCACCAAGCCTTTCAGAAAGAAGAAGATTATTGGAGATTAAAATCACGTAGCACATGGCTCAAGGCCAGTGATAGAAATACTTCTTTCTTCCACAAACAGACCAAAATCAAATATTCAATCAACCACATCTCTGAAATCAGAATGGAAAATGGACACAATGTCAAGGGACATGAAAAACTCCAACAGGAAGCGTATGATCACTTCTCCAATCTATTCATGGAAGTAGATAATACTGGCAAAGAAGACGAACAAGTTCTCCTTAACCACATTCCAAAAAACATCACATTGGACAACAATATTTAGCTCCTCAAACCGTTCACAGAAGAAGAAGTTATCAATACGATCTGGTCTTTCGATCCCGACAAAGCTCCAGGCCCAGATGAATATTCAATTAACTTTTACCAAACCTACTGGCAGTACATCAAGAATGATTATATGAGAATGGTCAGAAATTTTCACTCCAAGGCAAAGGTCAGAGGCTACACCAATTCCACATTCCTCACACTCATCCCTAAAGAATCAAACCCCATCTCCTTCGATCGTTTCAGACCAATATCACTATACAATTCTTCATACAAGATCATTTCAAAAATGGTGGCGAACAGAATGAAGCCCCTCCTCACAAATATCATCTCCGACAATCAAGGAGGATTCTTAAAAGGGAGACAAATTCTCGACAACGTAGTCCTCGTTCAAGAAGCCATTCACTCCAACAATAAGCGCAAGGAAAAAGGTATGTTACTCAAAATTGACATGGCTAACGCCTTTGATCGAGTCAATCACTCCTTCCTCCTCAAAATTATGAAATGATTTGGATTCAGTGAAACCTTCATAAAATGGATCTCTGCATGCATTAGAGGGCCATGGATTGCCCCTCTCATAAATGAATGCCCCACCCAATTCTTCCAAGCATTGTGTGGAATCCGACAATGATGCTCGCTATCTTGCTTTCTATACATCATCCTGGCAGACTCTCTCAGTCGAAAGCTTAACTCCGATTTACAAACTGGCTCCCTCCCTGGCCTCAATTTAGCCCCCAACTCCATGGCATTGAACCATTCCCTCTTTATCGATGACTCCCTCTTCTTGGGAGGTAGCTACTCAATCATAGCCTAGAACTTCAAGAAGAATCTATCCTGCTATTGCAATGCTTTGGGAGGTGTCATAAACCAGGGAAAAGAGTTTTGTATACACTTGGAATTTAAACAAGAACTATGCCACCAATATAGGTCACATTATCGGAATTAAAGTGCATGAACAATGGGATAACTTCAAATATCTGGGCCTCCCCATTGCACAGGGTCATTCGAAGACTGAATTCTGGAAGGAGACCATATGCAAAATCAAGACCAAAATCAGAAATTGGGGAGGTTACTGGCTCAACAAAGCCAGGAAATTAACTTTGATAAAAGCAGTACACTCAGCACTCCCCATATACCAATAATCTCTCGTGTTATTGGTCACCCTATATGCTAATCAATTACAACTAACACACAGGATGCTCAATATAAATTGTCAACCCAAGTAGGTCTTTTATTTCAAAGGCAATTAGCACAATCTATGCATAAACACTCAAGTAGCTTATTAAATGAATGGAGATAAACTATCCTACCTATATGCTCAGTCAAACTCATCTCATGGTAAAACTAATCTAATTTATCTATCTAAGAATTCAAAGTACAATTACCTTCCTACAAATATCAATCCAACAGTTATCGATCTAGGAATAAATAAACTAGACTTACTTTTGCAAGAAGTTAAATACTATAAATATCAAACTACGGTATCCAATCACAACCTGTCTAATTCAATTATCAACTACTGTAACTCAATCATAACATGTCTAATTTAATGATTTCTAAGAAAGATAAACAACAACAAAGAACTAGAATTAAACTTGAACCATAATTTGACTAAATTGGAAATCCTAAGAAGGATAAACAACTGAAAGGAATCAGAGATGAGCTTGACTGTAACAACTAACTCACACACTTTGCATCAAGGGAAAACTAACCTACACAGTCGACTGTCACACCACATTGTTGCAGCACACCAAAGGAAATGCAATTCATAAACAATCTACTGTTGCAGCTAACTGGAAATGAACCTATTGTAATTCCACACTGAAAATAACTAAAATAAACTACAACATCTACTTAACTCGGCAATCTCTATGAGAAGGCGGGCCCTAGCCTTCTAAAAGAGATGTTGTGAACTAACACAAATTAAAACACAAAAATATAAATAACTCCACTCCTTGTATTAAATTAGTGAATCACAGTCACCACACTCTGTTATAGCTCTCAAGATCAAATGTTAATTAGCCAATCCCAGGATCAGAACGCCTCTTTACATTTATAAAAAAATACATGAATTCATTCCACAAATATCGGGTAGCCATGAAGATCTACGATCTTCAAGCTTCCGAATTACAATAGAACAGTTGCAACCATAAATGAATTTTGAATGAGATCGTTGCGTTCAGGCCTGAGCCGTTACATGTTGTTAACAGACTGAAATAGATTCTAACTGATCGGACAGGATGATTAATTGGATGCTCTGTCGTGGCCCAGTCACAGATGGCCTCATGGAGGAATACTAGAACTGTCGCAGCATATTGTGGAATCGTACTCGGGAAAACAGCTGGCGCCACGTATGCCTCTTCTCCAAAGGTTCAGCGAGCTGCTACACCTGTGGTCTTTCCAAGGCTTCTGAACCATCTTTGTCAAGTCAATTCATATTAGCATAAATTAAAAGAGAGTTCCTAACCATAAACAAATTAGGAATTAATGAAATGAAGTAATAATGAATTATACTTGTTGCAATCCATGCTCTGCTTAGGAAGATATTTGCTTAGGTTATGGAAAGGTGAGGAAAAACAGGGAAAAAGGTATAGATAAGTGTGGGCAAAAGGGGGCTATTTTGGGGCCCAACATCTCCCCCTAGATATCCATTTTCATGTCCTTATGCAACAGCCAACTAATCTGAATCTGAGTCTAGTCCTCGTTCATGTTGAGCAGAAAAATTGAAGGAAATCGCAAGTTCCTTACCTACATCCAGAAACCCATTACAAGCATCCCAATGTTCCCAGCATTGTTTCTCTTCTCCTTTGATCAGTGCATAATTATCCCTGTATTTCCCTGCTGGCCACCATATGAGTGGAAATTTGAACTTCAGTCCCAGCCAATGAATTCCACGCATATTCATGCAACTGACATACCCTGCTACCCTGGGAATATCCTGTTTAAAATTCTTGAGGTAGTAAGGGTTCCTTTTCTTCAAAGTTGAAGAGGAAGTTTGCCACCTAGGCTTGCTACCTTCTAGGGCAAGATGTTGTTGTTTGGAGATCAAGTCAACACAGTTAGAGATAACCATCTCTTGCAACTCCTTCAGATGTTGAGTCTTCAGAGGAGATAAGAGACTCCTTCCATGTTTTACAATGAGAACTCGAGGAGATTGAGGTTCACTCCTAATCCATAGATTGGAGTTGGCCTCATTCCTAGAAATTGCCTGAAAGGAATCTTCCCACTGCACATGATTATTAACAAAAGAGGCAAAGGCCCTCAACTGAACATCTCCCAAGTATGGAACAGGGTTAGAGCGAGAATCCATGAAACAAACTACATTATGCAAATATAATTAACACAACAGATTCTGCTCAAGGAAACTGCTTCCCATAAAGGTATCTATGAACTGAAGAAAAGTCATCAATTGATAAGGTCTACCCTCCTTTAAAGATTTCAATTTAAACAAGGTCATTTGTTCATACATAAACACTGGATAGGAAGGGAATGGAGCTCTAGAACTCAACAATTCCTGAGAGAGGACATACATTTGGTCTTTCTCTTTCTACATGGATTTGAATTCCTTCAACCCCTCCAATTATTTTTGCACCTCTTCCCACTAAGATCTCTGAAAAGTTAATTCCTCTGCCCATTTCTCCCTTAATTATTTGATAGTCCTTCTATGTCAAAAAGGGGAACCATCCCTTCCTAACACCGGTTAGCATGATATTTCCACTTCTTCACTTCAAGTTTCATCAGTGTAAGATCTTTTACCAGGCCTTGAACCTTTCTACCATCTGCATCTTCCTTCTTATATGCATGTTTCTCATCATCAGAATCTAAATTAATAATTTCTTGAGATAATTACATTCCTACATTGACAACAGATGTCTCAGCCTTCTCATTTTGTACTGGCAGTGTAACAGCTTCCTCTTCCATCAATGTTGCAATGGCCTCCGTCTCTGTTGCTGTAACATACGACTTTTTCCTGAAAAACATTTTATGTTGGAAACAATATCTTAACTTTTATTGTAAATTTTTATATTGGACAAGTGTCCAAGGATGGCTGTAATTTGCACAATATTTTATTCTTAAATAAATTAAATAGGAGACAAACACCTAAGAAGACTGTTGAAAGAGTGTTTACTGACCCACTAGGTGGAATGGAATCTGGGGTAGAAGGCAATGGACAAATGGAAGCTTCATGAGGCAAGTAACTAGCTGTTGATATGGGACAACTCCCTTGAATTGTGGTCATAGTGCCCTGTAAGATGGGACTGGAGCTTGAGGCCCATTTATTGAAAAATGACCACTAAAGACCTAGGCAAACTTTTTAAGAGCCATCGAATTTTGGACTGAGGTTCATCACTTTTCCTGACGAGGAAATTTACCTTGGGGTTCTGTTGCTTCCACCCAAGAGATTCAATGAGGGGATATGCTAGTTTTTTATCATGGTGTAAGTCTGTCTGATATACTGCTGAGTGCAGAGTTTCTACTGTTGAGTGCAGAGATTGAGGGTTTTGGCAAGTCTCTATTGATTATTGGTTATAAAAAGTTGAGTGCCTTGCTTCTACACAGATTTCATCTACCTGGTGGTTCAGTAAACGGGATCGGGGGTCCAAAGGAGGCAAGTAGATTGGTTGCTTCTTCTGGAGAAGGTTGGGAGGAACAGGCCTCCTTGGGTGTTTGTCCACCCTATCTACAGTTACAGTTTCTACTTGTTATTTCAATCCTAAGTAGTTAAATTATTCTGTAATCATTGATTTAGTATCTCATTAGTTTGAAACTGTTAGTTTACATTTTGCAGAAATAAAAGTGTGATTTTTTGAGTTATGTAGGATCTTGTAAATTGCTGAATAAATATATGAATTGATAAAATACTTCTACTGTATTTTTCCCATACTGTTTTCTGTATAGTACTCTAGTACAAAGAGGGAGAATTAATATAGATAAATGATAGACAGAATGTCAAATGAATGAATAGACTGACATTATTTTATTTCTTCAATATTCCTCATCGGTTATATGCTGTAATATAAATAATGTTTGTCTAGGTTCAGGAATTATAACAACATTTCATATTACAATCACCATATTATTTCTTTACATAGAAAACAGAAGTGAATATTTCCTTCCTATACAAACCTAGGTTTATCCTTTTTGGTCATTTATTTCCTTACAAAAGATATATGCTATATATATTTTCTTATCATTCTTTTCAAACAGATTAGTGTTATAAGTTCACATTGTTTCTTTCATCAGCATTCTTGAAACATAACAGCTGCAAAATAAATTACACAGAATGGTAACCAAATACTTATATCTTCAAAATAGAAGTTATCAATTGCAAACAACCACATTGCTGTATAATACTATTCCATCCACAAGTATTCACATCTTTAATTTTTTTTGTTTATCAAACTACAGTTATAAAATGCAAACACTTCTACTATAGAATCAAAACCCTAAGGTTCCAACCCTAGTTTCTATACTTCAACTTTAAGTATTCTTTTCAACATTTCTTAAACCAAATAAATCTTCCAAGATAGAGTTATTATAAGACTTCTGTATACATAACAGACATAAGTTCGAAACCCTAAACATAGAATTAAATAATATTAAGCATCATTACAGTTTCATAACTCTTTCGACGGTCAAACCATTAACAACGTAAACATCAACTTTTCGAGTTAATAACACAAGTAAGATTCAACACCCTCATCCAAACAGAAGTAAAGTTTATTCACAATTCCATTACTTAGACTACAATCAAAACGAAGGAACATATTTTAGCATCATTATCACACAGTGACTTTACAACCCTAGCATAACCATAGTCTAAATCGAACCAAACGAGAATAAGAATCAGTTCTCAGGTTCGACATCTCAAGACTATCAAAGCTACCATCGAAACCTATAGGTTCAAGGTTTTGACTGCACCTCACATGGTTAAAAACCTATGGCTCTCGGCCATCATTTAAAACACAACAGTTAGTAAACAAAAACATTAAAACATCAACATTAGACAGTGGTATTACTTCCCTATTGTAAACATTATCAGCAATAAAACCATATAAATGCACGAAGCTAGATTACTATTTTTTTTAAGATTCAACCTCTCAAACTTTCAAAGTCACCTCCTGAACAGAATAGGTTAGGGTTTTCAAGTTTAAAAAAAAAACATTTAGTCTTAGCTCTCGGCCATCACCAAAACCGACGAACCTTGACAGCAATTAACACGGAACATTGTTTCCAGACACGGTGTAAAAACCAAGGGCCGAACCCTTCATCATTATCCAGAAGTCGAGGGTTAAAACCCTGGTAACAAGTATTACATTTCAACATACAGTAAACTGTAGAATACATTGGAAGGGTAGGTTGAGGATTCCATCCTCCCTACATTGGCTTGACAGAATGTAAGCATTGCAATATCGACCACATCTCCAGAAAACTGAAAGCTTCGACCATTTCAAACACAACTAACAGTTGCCAGGAGAACCCACAAGGGAAACCACCGAGACTTACCACTTACACACAGTAGTTTCCACTTAACTAGAGCATAGACCCCTGTAGATGACAAAACCTATCACGAACACAGAAGGAGGTTATATTTTATCCCAAAGCTAAGCAAAATATTGACGAAGGAAACCATACGAAAACTACAAGTATGACATTACCTTGTTAATTAAAACCGAAGGTTTAAAAGGATAGCATCTGCAACTAGTTGAATCCAAAGACACTCGCACTTCATTGGGTGAATATAGTTCACATATTTACAGAAGTGACTCCACTCCTTAACCCTGAAGACTATCAACCTTCCCTGCAAATCGTGGTATCGAACCGGAGGAAGGAGTTCCTCATGAACTAGCTTTGAAGACAAATACCACTACAACCAACGTGAGTTTCCTTAGACATTTGAATACCAAAACAATACAGTAAACTTCCACACCAGAGCTTGGATCTTAAAATATCAACTTGTAACAGTAACCACTCTCGGGTCATAGGTTCGATTCATGGGAGGAGCTCTCAAAAACTACCAACAAACCCTAATCTTTTGCAAGCCGGTCGGCCTCTCCCCGGAACCACTCTCTAACACAATGAATGCCCAAGGAAAACTACAACGACGAAACTTAGTGGAGATTAGGGTTACTTCCCAAATGTCGAGAGCATCTCCATATGAACGATGGAGATCATACGTCATAATCCCAAGAAACCATTGCATTTAATACACTTTAATACACTTTCCAGCTCATAAAGACACTAGGGCAAGGATTTGTATAGCTCGACAATATTAGTTTTGACCTTACAACTTTTCACATGACAATCGACACGTAATATGCCACCAAGATCTCCCATGAATGTGGTAGATAGGAGTGTTTAATTCCAAGGTTGGTTTACGACACACCTGCCAGCACATATCCACTACATCACTAATACCCTGTCCTATCATGCGTTGGCATGTCGAATAGGTTTGCAACCCTGCCATAAATATTTATATTTCAATGTAAGTCATAATATATATTGGGATTCGAATCAACTAAACATCATGTATATGTCTTAGAAGGGCCCATGATGGTGATTATATTTTTATAGCATTTTTTATATTGAAACCAAGGCATAAACTTTACACATATAGGATTGCATATAGTTTTTATGTTATGAGAAATTACATAGGTTTTGCATATAGTTTACACTATAATGATTCATTGGAAATTGAATATAGTTCACACTTTTTGGATAAGCATGTAATTTACATATAGTTCACATGTTATAGGATTATAGGGTACCATGCACTTAGCCTAGGTATCATAAAAGCACTTTATTCTTGTTACAAATAATTGCAGCGCATATTATCCTAAACCACTGCTATAAAACTCTATTTCATCATTTAAATGATAAACAAAGGAATTGTATGCGTTGTATAGTTACAAATACAAATTGTAGACGAGTCATTTTATAAGTACCTTAGAAATTTATCTACAGAACCTTTGAGAGCTAACTGAAAGTGCATTTTAAAATATATTTGTATTACTTGATCTGATGTGTCACCCTTACCTGTAAACATGCGAAAGGGAAAGTCCAAATGCTTTAGCATATATGCTAAGTAAGCCTCGGGGTACCCTTGGGACCCTTTTCATCATCAAAAGAAGAACAATAGTTAGCACTTATAAACTTTATTATGTTTGAGCATCGATATAAGTAATCTAACACAGCTGAGACAAGGAAACATTCAATGGCATCTTAATGTGGACTTTAATTTCATTTCATAACAAAACAACAAACATTACACTGTATGATAGTTACAAACATTTATTCCAGCATGACGACATAGAAGCATTAATTATAATTCCACACAGCTAGTACATACATTAAATGTTATATTGAAAAAATTTTAATTTTGTTAAATTTTGGGGTGTTACATGTGGTATCAGAGCACGAGTTCAAACTCTAGGCCTGAAATAGGCTCACGCACGCAAAACAGAAAAATAAAATAGAAAACTTAATTACTGACTTTATTTAAATTTTGTTTATGTACAGAACAGTTTGATGTTTAAATTGCAGGTATGGACATACCGGAGGAATCAGCAAAGGACGGATCTCCTCATCATAATGAACATAATAACAACGCACATAATAATGGTAATGAAGGAATTTACGTAGAGTTAAATAATCAATCTTCTGAACTACTATATACTATAAAAGATTTAAAATCTTAAATAAGGACTGTTAAAGAAGAGAATGAACGAATTATGAAGGCACAGGAAGAGTTAAATCAGATTTTAATGGAGAAATACCATAACGAGGAAAGAGGAAGGAAATCAGAAGTAAATTCTGATTCGGGTACAATGTCTCACAAACATAAAAGTAAGAAAGCAAAGAATGGTAAAAATAATAGTTACTCTTCATCTAAATCTGATCAAAGTAATTATAATTCTGTTCATGACAACAGTGACAGTGATTGTTGTTCTAAGAAGAGGAAGCATAAGCATCATGAACAAATCACTGGAGAGTTTAAAAATATTAAGCCACCAACCTTTAATGGTGAAAATGAAAAGGGTGAGACAGCTTAAGCATAGCTGTCTGGCATGAAGAAATACTTTCATATTTACGATTACTCTTCTCAGTTAAAAGACAAGATGGCTATTTACAATCTGACTGGAAAAGTAGATATTTGGTTGCAGGATCTGAAAAGAATTAAAAGTATTAAAGAAATAGACATAACTTGGAGTATGTTTAAAAATTTATTTAAGAAAAAGTTCTTGTCGGAGCAATACTATGAAGATAAATCCAAGGAATTTTATGATTTAAAATTAGGTATTATGAGTATGAAGTAGTTATGCAGCAAGTTCCTTATCTTGCTGAGGTATGTACCTTACATGGTCGAAGAGAATCCTAAGGTACAAAGGTTTCTAAGCTGTCTACCTTTCAACATAAAAGACAGGATCGAGTATGATAATCCTTCCACTTTGGAAGAGGCTATGAGGAAAGCTAATTTATGTTTTGACCAAAACAGAAAAAGAGAAGGAATATCTGGCTGGAGAACTAACAAGTCTAATCATTTTGAGCATTAAAAGAAAAGCTTTAATCATAATTCTAGAAATTTTAAGAAAAGCTTTAATAACAAAAATTTTCCAAATAATAATAATTACAGAGGTAATGCACCACAGAACTTTACTGCTGCAAGGAATGTGCCTAATAATAATAACAACAATAATAATAACAACACCAGATATGCTAAACAGAAAGCACCTTTGAAGTGTTATGATTGTGGTGGACCCCATACTAGAGCTCAATGCCCATGCAACAGAAAGGCAGTCAACAACATTCACACCATACAAGCAGAGCCTACAGTTGGTGATGTAGCAAGAGAGATGCCTAGGATAAATGCAGCGCTGGAAAATCGTCAAGCAGATCATCAAACGCCTATGGTCGAAATCGAAGGTATGATACACAACAAATCTATTTCCATTCTAATAGATCCAGGTGCAAGTTTGAGTTATATTTCACCTGAATTAGTGAAAAATTGCAAGTTAAAGGTAGAGAAATTTGATAATTCATGGTTAGTTCAGCTAGCAACAGGCATCAAAAGAAAGGTTACAAATTTTTGTCAAACGTTGTGATGTATTTATGAGTCAGTTGAAAATGCAAGTTAATCTGAATGTTTTACCATTAGGTTCATATGACTTGTTGATTGGCATGGACTGGCTGGAACAACATAGAGCAGTACTTAATTGTTATAATAAATCTTTTACTTGTTTGAATAATGAAGGCAAAACTGAAACAGTAAAAGGAATTCATAGGAATATTTCTATAAGACAAATTTCGACTTTACAAGTTCAGAGAGTTGCAAGAAAGGGCTGTAAAATGTTTGTTGTTAATGTTATTAATGATGAATGTTCATCTAAAGAAGATAAGTTAAAACTGGAGGATATACCCATCTTTAGGGACTTTTCTGATGTATTCCCGGAAGAAATTGTAGGACTACCTCCGAAAAGGGAACTTGATTTCACCATTGAGTTAGTACCGGGTGCGGTACCAAACTGAAAGGCTCCCTACATAATGAATATTCTGGAGTTAAATGAACTAAAATCTCAGCTGAAAGAATTAATAGATAAAAACTACATAAGGCCTAGTGTGTCCCCGTGGGGAGCGCCAGTTATTTTTGTTAAAAAGAAGGACAGAACCATGCGACTGTGCATAGATTACCATCAACTTAATAAAATGACAATTAAAAACTGATATCCCTTACCCCGCATTGACGATCTATTTGATCAAGTACGCATAGTAGAGATATTCACTAAAATTGATTTAAGGTCTGGATATCATCAAGTTAGAATAAAAGACGAAGACATATTCAAAACTGCTTTCAGAACTCGTTATGGACACTACGAGTTCGTATTTATGCCTTTTGGGCTAACTAACGCACCGGCAGTCTTCGTGTGTTTAATGAACAACGTTCTACATAAGTACTTGGATAAGTTTGTAGTTGTATTCATTGATGATATTCTAATTTACTCAAAAACTAAAGAAAAGCATGACGAACATTTAAGAATAATTCTGCAAGTGTTAAGAGAACATCAACTTTATGCTAAGTTCAACAAGTGTGACTTTTATAAAGATAAAATATAGTACCTAGGTCACATAATCTCTAAAGACGGAATTTCGTCGACCCTGATAAGATAAAAGCAATTAATGAGTGGCCTGTCCCTAAAGACGTAACTGATGTACAGTCATTTATGGGAATAACAAGTTACTACAGAAATTTTATTGAAGGATTTTCACGAATAGCGAACCCCATTACTTCTTTGCAGAAGAAGGGGAAGAAATTCATATGGGATCAAAAATGCCAAGAAAGTTTTAATAAGTTAAAAGAATTATTAACAACCACACCCATTTTAAAAATTGATGATCCTAACAAAGACTTCGTTTTATGCACTGATACATGCAACGATGGACTTGGTGGGGTCTTAACTCAAGAAGGTCATGCTATTGGTTTTGAGTCTAGAAAGTTAAAAATCCATGAAAAGAATTACGCAATTTACGATCTAGAGTTGGCAGCCGTGATACATGCACTAGAAATGTGGCGCCGTCACTTGATTGGAAGGAATTTTATACTAATGACAGATAATAAGGGTTTAAAATACATGTTAGATCAAATAAATCTAAACACAAGGCAAGCTAGATGGCTAGCTTTCCTTAGCGAGTATGATTTCGAACTTCAACACATTAAATGGAAAGAAAACAAAGTTGTTGATGCCTTGAGTAGAAATGCCAAATTAATTTTTGTGGCAGCAATTAGCACATTTAAGATAGATCTGGAAAACCAAATTGAAGAAGGAATTAAGCAAGATGAAAATGATCAAAAGTTGCATGATAAGGTTGCTGCAAATTTATCTGAAAATTTAATAGCAGATTACAACATTAATGAAAAGGGCTTAATGACATATAAAAACAGAATTTATATACCGAATGTGTCAACAGTTAAATTGTTGATTTTGGATGAAGTGCATAAAAGTCCTTATTCAAGACATCCTGGTTATCAGAAAATGATAACTATGTTAAGGAAGGATTATTTTTGGCCCAACATGAAGAATGAAGTGGTTGAGTACATAGCTAGATGTTTTGAATGTCAGACCATTAAGGTTGAACATCAACATCTAGCTAGCCTATTGCAGCCATTGCCAATTCCGGAATGGAAATGGGAAATTATAAGTATTGACTTTATTACAGGTTTACCTAAGAACCAGAAGCAGAATAATTCAATGATGATAGTGGTGGATAAACTTAGTAAATTTGCTCATTTTATTCCTATTAAGACTGCATTCAAAGCTGCTAACATTGCAATGTGTTTATGAAGCAAATCTTTCACTTGCACGGAATTCCAAAGGTAATTATTTCTGATCGAGACTCCAAGTTTACTGGAAATTTCTAGACAGCATTGTTTTAAGGTTTAAATACAAAATTAAATTTCAGTACTGCTTTCCATCCACAAACTAATGGACAGACTGAAAGGGTTAATCATATTTTAAAAGACATGTTACGAATGTATGTTAAATATCAGCCAACTAAGTGGGAAGATTATTTGCATTTAGTTGAATTTGCATACAATAATCATTACCAAGCATCTGCTAGACTTAGTCCATTTGAGATTTTATATGGAAGAAAATGTTGTACTCCTATTTCTTGGGATAACCCTGTGGACAGATTAATGTTAGGACCAGATTTGTTAAAAGAAATGGAGTTAACCGTGAAACAAGTTCAAGGCAACTTAAAAGTTGCACAAGATCGACAAAAAAGTTATGCAGATCTGAAATGCACTGAAAGAGAATTTTAGGTTGGAGATCATGTTTTTGTAAAGGTAAAACCCAAGAAAAGTTCTTTAAAGCTTGGGAGTTGTGCTAAACTAGCACCAAGGTACTGTGGACCATTTAAAGTCCTATCAAGAATTGGACCTGTTGCATATTAGTTGGTTTTGCCATCTAACTTAAGAATCCATAATGTATTTCACATTTCTGTTTTAAAGAAGTACGTGCACGATGCTACTCATGTGTTGAATTGTAATGACATACAGGTGGAACCCAAAGGAGATTTTCAGGTGGAGCCGGACTGTATTCTCGACAGGAGGGAAATTATGCTCCAAAATCGTACCATAGGGCGGGTAAAGGTGCAATGGAAGCACCTTAGCCCTGATGAAGCTACCTAGGAACTGGAAAGTAAAATGCGGGCAGCATATCCAGTTCTGTTCCAAGGAGGCTCTGATGAAGAATAAGCAACATCGAGGATGATGTTGAGCTTATGTGGGGGTGTTTGTAACATACCCCTTTTTGCTTAAAAAAATTTTATGTTGGAAACATCATCTTAACTTTTATTGTAAAGCTTTATATTGTACAAGTGTCCAAGGATGACTGTAATTTGCACAATATTTTATTATTAAATAAATTAAATAGGAGACAAAAACCTAAGGAGACTATTGAAAGAGTGTTTACTGACCCACTAGGTGGAATGGAATCTGGGGTAGAAGGCAATGGACAAATGGCAGCTTCATGAGGCAAGTAACTAGCTGTTGGTATGGGACAACTCCTTTGAATTGTGGTCATAGTGCCCTGAAAGATGGGACTGGAGCTTAAGGCTCATTTATTGAAAACTAACCACTAAAGACCTAGGCAATCTTTTTAAGAGCCATCGAATTTTGGACTGAGGTTCATCACTTTTTCTAACGAGGAAATTTACCTTGGGGTTCTGTTGCTTGCACCCAAGAGATTCGATGAGGGGATATGCTAGCTTTTTATCATGGTGTAAGTCTGCCTGATATACTGCTGAGTGCAGAGATTGAGGTTTTTGGCAAGTCTCTATTGATTGCTGGTTATACAAAGTTGAGTGCCTTGCTTCTACACAGAGTTCATCTACCTAGTGGTTCAGTAAACAGGCTCGGGTGTCCAAAGGAGGCAAGTAGATTGGCCGGTTCTTCTGGAAAAGGTTGGGAGGAATAGGCCTCCTTGGGTGTTTGTGCACCCTATCTACAGTTACAGGTTCTACTTGTTATTTCAATCCTAAGTAGTTAAATTATTTTGTAATCACTGATTTAGTATCTAATTAGTTTGAAATTGTTAGTTTACATTTTGCAGAAATAAAAGTGTGATTTTCTGAGTTATGTAGGATCTTGTAAATTGTTGAATAAATGTATGAATTGATAAAATACATCTACTGTATTTTTCCCATACTATTTTATGTATAGTACTCTAGTACAGAGAGGGAGAATTAAGATAGATAAATTATAGACAGAATGTCAAATGAATGAATAGACTAACATTGTATTATTTCTTCAATATTCCTCATCAGTTATATGCTGTAATATAAATTATGTTTGTCTAGGTTCAGGAATTATAACAGCATTTCATATTACAGTCACCATAGCATTTCTTTACATAGAAAACAAAAGTAAATATTTCATTCCTGTACAAACCTAGGGTTATCCTTTTTGGTCATTTATTTCCTTACAAAAGATATATGCTATATATATTTTCTTATCATTCTTTTCAAACATATTAGTGTTATAAGTTCACATTACTTCTTTCATCAACATTCTTGAAACATAATAGCTGCAAAATAAATTACACAGAATGGTAACCAAATACTTATATCTTCAAAACAGAAGTTATCAATTGCAAACAACCGCATTGTTGTATAATACTATTCCATCCACAAGTATTCACATCTTTTATTTTGTTTTGTTTATCAAACTACAGTTATAAAATGCAAACACTTCTACTGTAGAATCAAAACCCTAAGGTTCCAACCCTAGTTTCTATACTTCAACTTTAAGTATTCTTTTCAACATTTCTTAAACCAAATAAATCTTCCAAGACAGAGTTATTATAAGACTTCTGTATACATAACAGACATGGGTTCGAAACCCTTAACATAGAATTAAATAATCTTAAGCATCATTATAGTTTCATAACTCTTTCGACGGTCAAACCCTTAACAGCGTAAACATCAACTTTTCGAGTTAATAACACAAGTAAGATTCAACACCCTCATCCAAACAGAAGTAAAGTTTATTCACGATTCCATTACTTAGACTACAATCAAAATGAAGGAACATATTTTAGCATCATTATCACACAGTGACTTTACAAACCTAGCATGACCATAGTCTAAATCGAACCAAACGAGAATAAGAATCAGTTCTCAGGTTCGACATCTCAAGACTATCAAAGCTACCATCGAAACCTACAGGTTCAAGGTTTTGACTGCACCTCACATGGTTAAAAACCTATGGCTCTCAGCCATCATTTAAAACACAATAGTTCGTAAACAAAAACATTAAAACATCAACATTAGATAGTGGTATTACTTCCCTATTGTAAACATTATCAGCAATAAAACCATATAAATGCACGAAGCTAGATTACTATTTTTTTTTAAGATTCAACCTCTTAAAATTTCAAAGTCACCTCCTAAACCGAATAGGTTAGGGTTTTCAAGTTTCAAAACAAAACATTGAGACTTGGCTCTCGACCATCACCAAAAACGACGAACATTGACAGCAATTAACACAGAACATTGTTTCTAGACACGATGTAAAAACCAAGGGCTAAACCCTTCATCATTATCCAAAAGTCGAGGGCTAAAACCCTGGTAACAAGTATTACATTTCAACATACAGTAAACTGTAGAATACATTGGAAGGGTAGGTTGAGGATTCCATCCTCCCTACGTTGGCTTGATAGAATGTAAGCATTGCAATAGTGACCACATCTCCAGAAAATCGAAAGCTTCGACCATTTCAAACACAACTAACAGTTGCCAGGAGAACCCACAAGGGAAACCACCGAGACTTACCACTTACACGCAGTATTTTCCACTTAACTGGAGCATAGACCCCTGTAAATGACAAAACCTGTCACGAACACATAAGGAGGTTATATTTTATCCCAAATCTATGCAAAATACTGGCGAAGGCAACCATACGAAAACTACAAGTATGACATTACCTTGTTAATTAAAACTGAAGGTTGAAAAGGATAGCATTTGCAACTAGTTGAATCCAGAGACACTCGCACTTCATTGGGTGAATACAGTTCACATATTTACAGAAGTGACTCGGCTCCTTAACCCTGAAGACTATTAACCTTCCCTGTAAATCATGGTATCGAACCAGAGGAAGGAGTTCCTCATGAACTAGCTTCGAAGACGAATACCACTACAACCGGCATGAGTTTCCTTAGACATTTGAATACCAAAACAATACAGTAAACTTCCACACCAGAGATCGGATCTTAAAATATCAACTTGTAACAGTAACCACTCTCAGGTCATAGGTTCGATTCATGGGAGGAGCTCTCAAAAACTGCCAACAAACCCTAAGCTTTCGCAGGTCGGTTGGCCTCTCCCCAAAACCACTCTCTAACACAATGAATGTCCAAGGAAAACTACAAAGACGAAACTTAGTGGAGATTAGGGTTACTTCCCAAATGTCGAGAGCATCTCCAAATCAACGGTGGAGATCATACATCGCAATCCCAAGCAACCATTGCATTTAATACACTTTAATACACTTTCTAGCTCAGAAAGACACTAGGGCGAGGATTTGTACAGCTAGACAATATTAGTTTTGACCTTATAACTTTTCACATGACAATCGACACGTAATATGCCACCAAGATCTCCCACGAATGTGGTAGATAGGAGTGTCTAATGCCAAGGTTGGTTTACGACACACCTGCCAGCACATATCCACTACATCACTAATACCCTGTCCTATCATGCGTTGGCATGTCGACTAGGTTTGCAACCCTGCCATAAATATTTATATTCAATGTAAGTCATAATATATATTGGGATTCGAATCAACTAGACATCATTCATATGTCTTATAAGGGTCCACGATGGTGATTATATTTTTATAGCATTTTTTATATTGAAACCAAGGCATAAACTTTACACATATAGGATTGCATATAGTTTTTATGTTATGAGAAATTACATAGGTTTTGCATATAGTTTACACTATAAGGATTCATTGGAAATTGAATATAGTTCACACTATTTGGATAAGCATGTAATTTACATATAGTTCACATGTTATAGGATTATAGGGTACCATGCATTTAGCATAGGTATCATAAAAGCACTTTATCCTTGTTACAAATAATTACAGTGCATATTATCCTAAACCATTGCTATAAAACTCTATTTCATCATTTAAATGATAAACAAAGGAATTGTATGTGTTGTATAGTTACAAATACAAACTGTAGATGAGTCATTTTATAAGTACCTTAGAAATTTCTCTACAGAACCTTTGAAAGCTAACTGAAAGTGCATTTTAAAATATATTTGTATTACTTGATCTAATGTGTCACCCTTACCTGTAAATCTGCGAAAGGGAAAGTCCAAATGCTCTAGCATATATGCTAAGTAAGCCTCGGGGTACCCTTGGGACCCCTTTCATCATCAAAAGAAGAACAATAGTTAGCACCTATAAACTTTATTATTGTTTGAGCATTGATATAAGTAATCTAAGAACACAGCTGAGACAAGGAAACATTCAATGGAATCTTAATGTGGACTTTAATTTCATTTCATAACAAAACGACAAACATTACACTGTATGATAGTTACAAACATTTATTCCAGCATGACGACATAGAAGCATTAATTATAATTCTACGCAGCTAGTACATGCATTAAATGTTATATTGAAAAATTTTAAATTTTGTGAAATTTTGGGGTGTTACAGTTGCATTCTCAAAAAATAATTTTGGGAATGTTGGTTCTTGTGTGACAGCATTCCCCTTCTGAATCCCATCCTCAGCAGCTTCAGTCTGAGTTGCAGTCTCAACAAATACTATTGGGGATGCTGGTTCTTGTGTGGCAGCATCCCTTCTTTGAAATTCAATCCTAGCAACTTCAGACTGAGTTGCAACTTCAACAAACATTTCTAAGAATGTTGGTTCTTGTGTAACAACACCCTTCTCTTGTATCTCAATCTCAGCGTCCTTTGCCTGAGTTGCAACTTCAACAAACATTTTTAAGGGTGTTGGTTCTTGTGTAACAGCGTCCTATTTTTCAATTTCTTTAGGCTGTTGAGGTTGCTGTTGTGTTACTTCAATGTCTTCTGAAAAATGAGATTGTCCCAAGAATACTTCAGTATCCCCCAATGGCTGGGATTTCATTTCTTCATCTTCTCTTAGTTCCAGGTCGGGGATTATGTCTATTTCTAGCTCATTTCCTTCCATTGGTTCCACTGTAGGTACTTCTTCTCCTTCTTTCCTTGCTTGTGCATATTTTCGTGATGTTAGGCCCAACACTTTGACTTTATGCCCTGCCAATTTGAATATATCTCCACATTCTGGGCATACTAATTCCACACCAATTCTTCATGTCCTTCATTCCTCAAAACAAGAGGTGAATTCTCCAGTTGGTCTGCAGCCTCCACCAACGTGTTCAACCTCTTCTATGCCTGCTTCTTGTATGCTTCTTTGCATTTCTGCAATTCACCCCGAAGCATTTGCACTTCCTCTTTTCGCAACTCATTTTCAAAAAGAATATTTTCAATTTGGGGACCTTCTACAACAGGTTCTTGTGTAACAGCGGGTGATCGGGGTTTTAGAATGGGAATTTCGATATTTTCCCCAATCGAATGCACCACTTCTGCTGCAGTAATAGATCTAGTTCTCTTTTTCTTTACAACCCGAGATGACTGCCCTTCACTGCGTACTGCTTCTGTTGCAGTAAATGCTCTAGTTTTTCTCTTCTTCATCGAACTGGATGTTTGGCCCTTGTTCCTTGGTATTTCCCTTCTTTTATGTGACACTAAAGTCTCTATAGTTTCGGGAACAAGGAAGAATTCCTCCTCTTTAATTATAGTTCCACTTCTTTCGGGGGAGGATTCAACATCCAAAACCTCCATGTCTCCTCCTTCCACTACCTCTATTTGATGTTCTTACTCTGCTATTGCAACATCCACAGCTACAGCTTCCACTGTCGCGGATTCTACAACTACTCCAATTTCATCTTCCTTTACTGCAACTGCTAATGATGCCATCTCTACTACTTCAGTTGCCACCCTAGATGTTATTTCTATCGGGTTTGTTGCTTCCTCTATAGCGTCTGCTGTTGTTGCAGCTTCTAATACCACAGCCTCATTTTCCACAGCTTCCACCGTTTCTTCTTCTACAACAGGGTTTGCTGCTGCTGCAGCTTCTAATACCACAGCCTCATTTGCCATAGCTTCATCCTCCAATTGATCTTCTAATACTCCATCCCTCCCCCCAGCTGAATCTGAGGAGCTCCGGTCCTCCTCCACTATTTCAACACCTCCTACTTCCAGGGTAGGTTCATAGGGTACCCTTGGCCGAGCAAGAAATTGTTCCCATGTCAAATCTTGGTGTGCAAGGGCCCTTAATACTAGCAGTTTAATTAACCCATGGTTTGTGAGGGAATAAAAGGGATGTCGAGCACCTCTGACATAATGAGCCATGCTTTGCCAGGATTTTAAAAGATAATATGGCATATTTAACAATTTGCGATGGCGTAAATTTGACAGGAGGAAAAATTCATATATGTAAACGACACAGTACCTACCCTCGCATGTGATGTATTTCTTGAGAAAGATTGCAACCTGGTCCCATGGAATTGGCAGGGTCTCCAAATTTTTTCCTCTGCCCCGTGGTCGAACACTTTCTCTTGCTTCCAGAAAACCTTCAGCTGCAGTCAAGTTATGGCGCTTCCAACCAAACCATTGCCTCCCAATTCTGGGAAATCCTGTTACTTCCGCCATGATTTCCTCTGTAACATCTATCCTTATACCGCGAACCTGTGAGTGGGTGTTGGTCATATTTTGGGCAAATTCAAGGGTCGTTTCCACGTGAAAACCATTCAAACGTTTGAAATAATCCGTCCACTCAGCTTCCTGAAAGATAGCGAAAACTTATCTATTCTTGTGCAGAGATTTTATCATTAGAGGTTCGTATCTCACAGCAATGCCCATATTGCTTAGCTTCTACAAATTCTACTAGCGAGTGCACTAGTTACAGTTTCAGACGTGGGAATGACTGCATGCAAACACGGTTAATGGATAGTCGAAGTTTGATTTGGGCATTTTTGGAAAGGTGGCACAGTTATTTTGGGTAATTGGCACAGTTATTTTTGGAATAAAATCGGTGGTAGGATTATCACACGAGTCGGATAAAATGACGGTCATGACATAAGTACGAGTAACAGCGTAAACGTGATTTTTGGTCCAGTTGATTGGCTACGTATTGATGACAGAGACTAATGATAAATATAATCATTATTTCTTGCTACGTCAGTGCATGCCTAATCATGGTTATAGTTAGAACCCGTACCTTTGAATTTAATGCTCGAACCGTCACTTGGCCATGGTGGCGCCATCTCACAGTCGCATCACTGGTGGGAAAATAAATGTGCACGTGCTTCCATGAGTTGGTTGTCATCGACTGGGAAGATAAGGTACATCCATGTTGGCAATAATCATAAGAGTGCACAGTGAAAGTGGAGCAAACTAACAAAGGCTGGTGAAGATAGAATGAGCTTTTAACTGTAGAATTAGCGGAGTCACAGCCCAAAATCGGAAAGATATGACAGAGTCACGGCTGGGAACTTATGAAAATTTGGCAGAATTTGGTGAGATATGGCAGAGTCACAGCTACAGAAAATAGGAAAATAGGCCAAATGTAGCGGAGTTACAGCTGCAGAAAATGGGAAAATAGGCCAAATCTAGCGGAGTTATAGCTGCGGAAAATGGGAAAAGTAGACCATATTTAGCAGTGTCGTAACTGCAAGAATAGAGAAATGGGAGAGATTGGCAGTGTTGTAGCTGCAAAAAAAGGGAAATTTGACAGGATTTGGTCATGTTGCAGCTGCAAAAATAAGGAAATGGGTGGGATTTATCAAAATTGCAGCTGCGGAAAAGGTTGGAAAAACTTTTAACTGAGTAATTAATGTTGCAACATGATCCATTTTTCTTTCAAGGAGTCATCCAACAGGAGGAAGATCAACCAGAATCCCACAATCGCTTGGCCCGAACTGCGACTGCTTCCATTCGAGTAAATATTTCCGCTTATACCTGTATAAAGTTCTAAAAAACAACCAAAACCATCAAAACTGAAAAATAAAATAAAACAAAACAAAACAATGATTTATTTATGTACAGAAAAATTTGTGTGGAATTGCAGCAGTTTCTTTAAAAATCATGAGGGATAGGGAAAAATACTTGCTCCTGAATCAGTTGATAATCTGGATCAACTGCAACATTTGAAATGAATGCATTCTTCGAGATCGATTTATGATACAGTCGCAGCCGATGACCATTGGAAAATAATGGTGTTTTGTTTTCATCAATGGTGATCAACCGAACTATTCCACTGTCAAACACTCTGTCTATTTGGTAGGGTCCTAGCCATCTTGTACGTAGTTTTCCCATTAAATCCCTTTTAAAACATGAATCATACAATAGACCCCAGTCTCCTTCACATAAGACTTTCTTCTTTATAAATTTATCGTGCCATTTGGAGCGTTGTTGTTCGATTAAGGTTGTATGATGTACTGCAGCTGTGCGCTTCTCATCCAATTCGTTTAGGTGATTCAGTCGGTTCCTCTGAGCTCTTGTTAAATCAAGGTTTGCTTCTATGGCTGTCTTCAGAGTTCTGATTTCAAATTCAATCAGGAAGACAACATTTTTGCCCTACACCAATTCATATGGGGAAAACCCATTAGTGTTGCGCCATGTGGTACGGTAAACCCATAATGCCTCTAGGAGTCTTTCAGCCCAATCTCTGCGGTGGCTCTTCACCGTTTTTGTCAAAATAGCCTCAATTACCTTATTTGTGCTTTCCACTTGGCCATTGGATTGTGGATGATATGGTGAGGTTATCTTATGCTGAATGTGATATTTCTGCAACAGGGCTTCCAAATTATGAGACACAAATTGTGGTCCTCCATCTGTAACGATCTCTTTGGGTACGCCAAAATGGGTGAAGATCTCTTCATATAAGAAATCCATTACAACTTGATCATTATCTTTGACCAAATCTACATCTTCCACCCATTTGGTCTTGTAATCTCTGCAAACAAGGATATAAACTTTCTGCTTCGAGGGGGGGTTGATAGGCCCTACAAAATCCAAATCCCATCTATCAAAAGGTTCAACCACCAGCTGTGGCTGAAGAGGCATTTCATCTAGTCTATTTGGTTGGCCCATTCTCTGGCAGCTGTCACAAGCTTGAAAATATTTTTTTGCAACCCTGAATATTGTTGGCCAAAAATACCCCATCCTTAATACTTTATGACTAGTTCATTTTTCAGCAAAATGTCCCCCATAGGGCTCATCATGGCAAGCCTTCAAGATACTGTAAATTTCATCCTCTCTTACACATCTTCTGATTTCCAAATCTGGACCTGTGTAGAAGAGCTGCCCATCTATCCAATCGTATCTAGCACTCTGTTGTATGATCTTTCTTTTTTCCCTCTTTGATAGGTGTGTTGGAAGCTTGCCTGCAGCCAAATAGTTAGCAACATCTGCGTACCATGGGGAATAAGCTGAAATTGCAAACAAATGTTCATTAGGGAAGGAATCTTCGACTAGTAAACTGTCATCATTGTTAGTAAGTCGAGATAAAAAGTCAGCAACAACATTTTCCTTCCCTAGTCTGTCAATAATTGTGATGTCAAATTCTGATGTAATAAAGTGCATATGAAGCATGGCCTTCCCGTTGTCCCAATACTACTCCAATGGAAGTATTTGAAGCATCTTAGGAAATATGAAAAGGCAGAGCCCAATTGGGCCCTCGTAAGATAGGTGTTGTGGACATCCTTTTCTTAAGTTCAATAAACGTTGTTTGGCATGCATCATTCCAATCAAACTGTACATCCTTCATCAACAGGGTGAATAAAGGAGAAGCTAGTTTGGAAAAAAATTCTATAAATCTTTTGTAGTAACCAGCATGCCCTAAGAAGCTATGTACCTCTTTTTGTGTTCCAAGAGTGGGTATGTTTTCAATTACCCTAATTTTGGATGGATCTACCTGGATACCATCAGCAAAGATGAAGTTCCCTAGAACTACACGCTCGCTCATCATCATATGGCACTTTTCAGTGCTTAAAGATAGTTGGGTTTGTTCACATCGTTCTAAAACCTTTTCTAAATTTTTCAATGCTTCCTCAAAGCTACTATCGTATGGAGTGAAGTCGTCCATAAAAATTTCCATGCAATCGTTTACCATCTCCGAAAAGATCCCAATCACAGCTCTCTGAAATGTGGTCGGTGCATTACACAATCCAAAAGGAAGTACCATGTATGCAAAGGTGCCCTAGGGACAGGTGAAGGTGGTTTTGTCTTGGTCTTCTGGAGCAATCTAGATTTGATTATAACCACTGAATCCATCCAGAAAGGAAAAATACTTCTTTCCAGACAAAGTGTCAAGAACCTAATCAATAAAAGGTAGGGGGAAGTGATCTTTCTGCATTGCTTTATTCAATTATCTATAATCTACGAAGACTATCCATTTCCCATTTTTTTTTGGTACGATCACGAGTGGAGAAACCCACTCGCTATTTGAAATTGGGTATATAAATCCTGCTTCCAAAATTTTTTGGATTTCTTCCTTCACAATGTCCCTCAAGTTCGGATTCATCCTTCGTTGTGGTTGGCACACTGGTCTGGAGTCGCTTTTGATGTAAATGTGGTGGGTACATAGATTAGAGGGGATACCCTTCATATCTGTGTATTCCCAAGTGAAATCTCCCCTGTGTTTTTTCAGCAAAGTGATCAGGCATTCCAGCTCATTAGGCGCAAGATTTGGATTAATCTTCAATGTTTTTCCTGGTTCAATTTCCACCGAAATGCTTTTCGAATTTTTAAGTACTGGAATTATGTTGGCATCACTGACTAAAGTCTCTTCCGTTAGATTTTCTTGTTCTTTTTCATCTAAGGTACTGTTCAGAATTTGGTAGACATGTTTAGTGACAGATGTGGGATCACTGATGAAATTATTAATAGTGTTGTCCTCTGTTTCATCCTTAAAGGTTAAGGCTCTCCCTATCATTAATAATGGTTGAATGCCTTCTTCTTCCTCCAGATCCACCCAAAGTGAAGTTTCAGCTTCTAAGCTTGGTCGGGCTAGAGGGTGTAAAGTCAAGATTTTAATGTTAGTCCCGTCTGAGATAGTCATGGACCCCAACCAGTAGCTGATGCAAGCATCTGTTGTGGCTAACCAAGGTATTCCCAGGATCAACGAGTGTCCCCCGAGCTGTGACTTCGGTTGTAAAACAAGAAGTCCGCAGGGTACTCCCACAAATCGATAGAGACTACGAGGTCATCCAGGATTCCATCAGGCTTGATTGTTGATCTGTGAGCAAGTTCTAATATGGTATGGGTTGGCCGAAGATTAGTGAGTCCAAGTTTCTTCACAGTTTCGATGGTCATAACATTTATGGTTGCACCTAAATCTACCAAAAAATTAGGTATCTGAGTGTGTCCTATGTGTACTGTAACAGTAGGTTTTCCAAGATCATCATACTTATCCAAAGGAGTCTTACCCATTATTAATTCGGAGAGTTTCCCCATTACATGAACAGTGGGAGGATCCCTGGGTTTTATGTCTGGTGTTTTTACACATAGATCTCTAACGGTATTGGCATAGATAGGCACATCATGGAGGGCTTGTAATAGTGGAATTTTGACATATCAATTCTTCAATTCCCCTAAGAGATTGAACCGAGGTTGTTCCACTGTCTTTTGTAAGGCCAATCGTTCAGGATATGGTGGTTCTCTTGTCGGTTGTGTAGGTTGTCTTTCAATGTATATTTCTTCCAGTGTTTCAGTAGGAGTTTCAACATCCTCAGTGATGGGGATTGTTGTATCAATTGAATTCTCAAATGGCTTATTCATTCTTGCTTCAGTCATAGAGGATGGAACATCCTCGATGACGATGGGTTCCACTACCCTCCCTAATATTAGGTGTATATCATTGCAGGGAATTGGGGAAATGGAATAAGTAGGCATGTTGACAGTCTCAAATTGATGAACTGCTTTATTATTCAGGTTGGGGTTAGTCTAGGCATGCAGATGTGGTCGTACTGGTACATTCATAGGTGTGGCATTGTTTTGGAGTTGCAGTTGTGGTTGTTGATACTGTTGGTGAGGATACTGTTGAGGAGGATACTGTTGATAAGGAGTTTGGTGATGAGGAAAATTATTTCCTGGGTAGGAATTTCTCCAGCTGAGAGACCAGGGAGCTTGCTGGTTTGATTGTTGTGTCCATGGCGTCCAAGGGTTAGTATTTTGCATTGAAGTTTGAGATGGATGCCATTGGTTGTTAGAATAATGTGAAGGGAATTGTGTATTCATATTATTCACATTACTCCAAAAAGGTGATGGATTTGGGTTCATACCTTGATTCTGAGGCTGCCAAGGCTTCTTCTCGGCGATAAAATAAGCTTGTTCCACATCTGAAGTAGATTCATGCAGGACTGCTTTGACTTTGGGTAATGAAGTACATTCCTTGGTATCATGATCCAAATCACATATCCGACATACCTCCACCTTGTCAAGCGGACATTCTTTCAGTGGGTGCTTCTTTCTGCATTTGGCACAGAATACACCAAGTGCCAGGTCTTCTACTACTTGCCTCTGTTTTTCTCTCAAGACATCCAACTCTGAGGAAATGGAGCTCATCATATATGTTTTAAAATTCTCTAGAATATTGCCAATTTATTCCCGAGTGGCTCCTCCACTAGCTGACTTCTGTGTCCTAGTGAAGACATCTCGATCTTGTTCTTTGTCCCGATTGTTGGTTCTGGAGGACCCCCTCGAATATCTTCGACATAAGTTGACAATCTTCTCAAAGGATTCTTTTGAGATGTCCCCCTTTCCCAACAAATTCAGCATGTCTAGGCAATCTTCTATGATCCCACGAAGTAAGATAATCTTGAGTACATCTTTCCCAATATCGGCATGACCAGACCTCTGTAAATTATATAACAAATCTCTCAACAAAATCTTCCAAGCTCTCCTCTTCCTTCTAAACCATTTTAAACAACTCTTCATTCCTATCTCTGGTTCTACAATATTCTTGATATTTGGAAAGGAAGTTTTGTTTCATTTGATCCCAAGTAGTAATGGTCTCATGACCCAAACTCAAGAACCAACGCAGAGTGTTTTCTTTCAGGGTGGCTGGGAATAATTTCAGCTTTTGCGCATTGGAGGTGTAGTTGTAACTACGACAGAGGATGTCGAACTCAAAAAGGAATTCATCTAGATCTTCAGAGGACTTACCATGGAAGTTCGGGAGAATCGAGGGTGAAATATTTTTCATTGGAGCTACCCCTGGTGTTTGGAGGATAGGAAATTCAAATGTGAAAACAGTGCCACCATTCTGATTATATTCCACCACCTCCTCATTTTTATTGTGGCGCTCATTATTTCCTTCACATTCTCCATTATCCATGTTGCTCCACAATTTCAATGCTTCCTTCGCTCTTTCTTTCGCTGCCCTTGCTTTTTCTTCTCTCCTCCTTTCTTCCTCTCACCTTCTTTCTTCTTCTTCTTCTTCTTGGCGATGTTCCAACCACTCCTCTTTAGTGACTATGTTCCCGTTAATATGATAGATCTCCTCTCGACCCACTGCACCTACAGCACTTCCTTTGTCTTCAGGAGGTTTCTTCTCCGGAATGGGAGTTGAAGGTCCCGTTGCATTCTCCACGGTCAGATGCATGAGTGTCAAGATTAGGGAGAACGAAGTTTCCTCTTCCTGAAGATGCTCATGGTAGTCTGGTAGAAGAATCAACTCTAGCAATTATATCATCAATATATGTTTGTCTTCCCAAACCTTGATTACGTCCACGACCTCTTCCACCTGCAATGTTAGTATTTTGAGGGGGTTCCCGAGTTGTCCTTCTTGTATTCATGCATGCTTCAAATAATCATAGCTAAACTGAAATCAAATAAATCAACTACTATCTATGTCTATCAATTACCATCTCTGTCAATGGCACCAAAATGTTGGTCACCCTATATGCTAATCAATTACAACTAACACACAGTATGCTCAATATAAATTGTCAACCTAGGTAGGTCTTTTATTTCAAAGGAAATTAGCACAATCTATGCATAAACACTCAAGTAGCTGATTAAATGAATGGAGATAAACTATCCTACCTATCTGCTCAGTCAAACTCATCTCATGGCTAAAACTAATCTAATTTATCTACCTAAGAATTCAAAGTACAATTACCTTCCTACAAATATCAATCCAGCAATTATCAATCTAGGAATAAATAAACTATACTTACTTTTGCAAGTTAAATCCTAAAAATATCAAACTACAGTATCCAATCACAACCTATCTAATTCAATTATCAACTACTGTAACTCAATCATAACATGTCTAATCTAATGATTTCTAAGAAAGATAAACAGCAACAAAGAACTAGAATTAAACTTGAACCATAATTTGACTAAATTGGAAATCCTAAGAAAGATAAACAACTGGAAGGAATCAGAGTTGAGCTTGACTGTAACAGCTAACTAACACACTTTGCATCAAGGGAAAACTAACCTACACAGTCGACTGTCACACCACACTATTGCAGCACACCAAAGGAAATGCAATTCATAAACAATCTACTGTTGTAGGTAACTGGAAATGAACCTACTATAATTCCACACTGAAAATAACTAAAATAAACTATAACATCTACTTAACTCGACAATCTCTATGAGAAGGCGGGCCCTAGCCTTCTAACAGAGATGCCGTGAACTAACACAAATTAAAACACAAAGATATAAAGAACTCTGCTCCTTGTATTAAAATAGTAAATCACAGTCACCACACTCTGTTACAGCTCTCAAGATCAAATGTTAATTAGACAACCCCAAGCTCAGAACGCCTTTACATTTATTCAAAAATGACATGAATTCATTCCACAAATATCGGGAAGTCATGAAGTTCTACAATCTTCAGGCTGCCGAATTACAAAAGAACAGTTGCATCCATAAATGAACTTTGAATGAGATCATTGCGTTCAGGCCTGAGTCGTTACATGTTAACAGACTGAAATATATTCTAACTGATCAAACTAGATGATTAATTGGATGCTCTGTCGTGGCCCAGTCACAGCTGGCCTTGTGGAGGAATACTAGAACTGTTGCAGCAAATTGTGGAACCGTACTCAGGAAGGAACAACTAGCGCCACGTATGCCTCTTCTCCAAAGGAAAGCGAGCTGCTACACCTGTGGTCTTTCCAAGGCTTCTGAACTATCTTTGTCAAGTCAATTCATATTAGCATAAATCAAAAGATAGAGTTAATAACCATAAACAAATTAGGCATTAATGAAATGAAGCAATAATGAATTATACATGTTGCAATCCATGCTCTGCTTAGGAAGATATTTGTTTAGGTTATGGAAAGGTGAGGCAAAAAAGGGAAAAAGGTATAGATAAGTGTGGGAAAAAAGGGGCTATTTTGTGGCCCAATACCTACTAGCACCCAAAGGGATCTCAAACCAAATAAGCAAACTCATAAGAGACTTCCTTTGGAGCGAGGGCAAGCTCAACGAAAACAAGATGCATCTAGTAAACTGGAGTACCATTAAGCAGCCAAAATGCTCTAGCGGCATTCAAATCCGCGACCCTCATCAAGTAAAATTAGCACTCGGTGGAAAATTCTCTGGCATATTCTATCCAACAAGAAGCATTGTGTAAGTCAATTACTCAAAAAGAAATATTTAAATGGAACAAAACTCAGATGCCTCGACAACAAACCCAGCTCTAAAGGAACATCGATTTGGGTGTTATGCAGAGCTGCCTAGGACACCTTTGAGCAGAACTTATATTGGATTCCTGGAAATGGAAGAAACGTTAACATCTTTTCTAACAAGATCATGGGACACCCCCCACTCCAGGATAAAAACGATCTTCACGACTTAGCCAATTGGCTCACCCACAACAGAATTAAAATGTTGAAGGACCTCAGTGTCTGGAATTCCAACAGGGATTAGTAGGCTTGGAAAGTTCTTAATACTCCAGATAATCTCGAACACTCCAGTATTCTCCTCATACAAAATCTGGCCGGTTGTGCCCCTTCCCATCTCCAAGATCATGACAATCGTGGCTGGGGGCCAAAAGGGAAGTATTCAGCTGCTCTCGACTACAAGGCTCTTCAAAAACACGATAGCTACATTAAAAGCTTATGGAGCATGGTATGGAACCCATTTGGATTTCCCAAAATAAATTTCTTCACTTGGACACTTGCTCACGGGAAAATATTGATTGGATACAATCTGGCCAAAAGAGGTATCATTGGACCACACAGATGTATCTTATGCCGAAGAAACACCAAATCAATTGATCACTTGTATTTGGAGTGCCATTTTGCTAAAAATTTATGAAGCCACATGCTCCATAGCCTTAATGTGACCATGCCAATTTTTAACTCCATCAATTGCTTGTTCAAAAACTGGAAATCCATCTATCCTCTCCCTCTCTCAAAAAGAAAACTTTGGTCCCTCATTTGGCTCACGATCCCCAAATTTGTATTCTGGAAAATTTGGTTAGCTAGAAACAAAGCCTTATTCCAAGACTCCCACACCTCCCCCATGCAAGTCGTCGGACAGGACAAAGGCCTCCTCATCGAATGCGTACACTCCTCCTCTCTCAAGACGGACACAAACATCTTTGCAAACGAACTCCTCTGGCTTGTCCCCCTCCCTCCCAACCACAAAAAGAATGTTAGAACATGAACTCGATCTCTGCCACTTTGGAAACTTAGATTTACCAACTCTGAATTTCATGAATGGAGAATCAGACAGAGCATTGATTGCTTATTGCTCGATCGCGCCTGCAAAAAAAACGGAATGACTGGAGCAGGAGGAATCCTCCTCTATGCAAAAGGAACAGTGGTAATCAAATACAGGTGGGGCCTGGGAACCTGCTCTAATAACCTTTCAGAAGCTTTGACACTCTTGAAAGGATGTCAAATTGCCAAAGACCACAAAATCGACAAAATACATGTATTTGGAGACTCCAATTTAATCATTCAAGCTCTCAACATGCACACCGATTCCAATGATCTGGCAACAAAACGAATCATCCATTGTATCCGACAAATTGCAACCTCCTTCACCCACTTCAAAGCGTTCCACATATGAGAGACTTAAATAACGAAGCAGATAAAGAGCCCAAAGCAGGCACAAGGCTTGAATATGGGAAGCTTGAATTCTCAAATGGGGAGACAACTCATCAAAATGTCCCTTAAATGTTGCAAAAGACAACTATGAGCAGAACAAAAGCTTGAACTATTTACCTTTCCAGCCATTATCAATCCGAAATACTCTGAGAACTCACACACTCATATTTCAATCTCTTCATATCTTACTTGTGGTTGCCCACTATTCGCCGCTTGAATTGGGCAAAGCCAATCAACGCAATTTGAATTGGACAAAACCACTCAGTGCAGCTCGAATTGTGTATATTTCAACTCAAAGCTCCAGATTCACAAACTGCCATGCATCTGCACTCTGTCATTTTTAATGAATCTCAAATTATGTACGTGGACAAGCCACTCAACGCAGATCGACTCGAACAAATTCCAACGCAAAACTCCAGCAACGCAGCTTGCCATGCACCTACACTCCGTCAATCTTATTGAATTTCGAACTCTGTATTTCCCATAGTAATGAAATTTGCAGTGAACAAATTCCTTTGGTTGTGGGTCTCTCCTGCAGGCATTTTGCAGGCCCCTTGCGGGCATTTTGTGGGCATTCTGCGAGCCTCCTGCGGGCTTGACTGCGAGCACTCTATGCAGGCACTTTCTGCAGGCTTGACTGCGGGCATTCTCCTATAGAACAGGCTGCAGGCATTCTCCAATTTCATCATCTATTTAAATAGAACAGGCTGCGGGCATTCTCCTCAGGATGCGAGCTTCCTCTTAACGTCCTCTTGGCTTTGCGGGCTTCCTTTCGGCTCCTGCGGCAGCTTAAAGTCAAACCAACGTCTTTCAAGATCAACATTCTGAAATCTGAAGATAATTGCATTTGCAATTTGACTCCACTTAAGAGATTTGAACTATGTAATGAACCTGATTGGCTCAGCCAAGGTTCCTCATTATTCCTTTTTTTTTCTTAATATATCTTATCCGTTTTTGTGAAGAAAAAAATATTTAAGTTATAATTTTCTAAAAGTTTGTAAAACTAAATAACAGTATATATATTTAAATTAAAATTATCAACAATATTAATTTTTAATTATATTTATTTAAATAAAATTTTAATCAATTTCAATTTTTAATTAAAATATAATGTTATAATAAATTATAAAAATGACAAAAAAGAATAACACACTTAACTATATATATATATAATATTCAATCTTTATTTCGATTAAAGTCATATTATAGTGTTTAAACATTTTTGAAATTGCAATTTAATTATTTATATACAAAGGGGACTAGCTACTCTGGTTAACGAAAAATACATATGTTAATAATAATAAAAACATATGTTTATACATGGTCCATATACTATAAAAAGCTTTGTATATTAATGTTATGTTAAAATAAAATAAAAAGTGTTATTATTAGTTCACAAAAATTGTCAGTTTATATATATATTGATTAAGTTTTTGGAATTAGAAATTAATTTTAATATAAATATGGTAGATTGTACAAAATGAATCATTATTATGTCCCTGAAGAAGATCATATATATATCATCAACCTCATATTAATTTGGTTGGTTTAGAAGCTATAAATTTTTACATTTTATAATGTTTAAACAATATACTGAATATTATATATTAAATATAATTTAAAAAAACATTTATTTAAATAATGATTAGCTTTAATTTACTGAGGTTTTCCTCGTTTTTCCCTTCCTATAAGGAAGCGACGATTTACATGTCTCTCTCCACATGGGAACCATATTCAACTTGTAATAGTCCAGGCTGCGGTTGAGATTTCTTTTAACAAGTCTCGGAACTTAAGTTTTGTAATCGGTTATTTTAACCCATGGCTAATCAAATGAATAAACACTACCATTCTACCTAGATTGAAAGTTAAAATCTTTTTTTATAGTTTTCCACATACTTTCACAATCGTTGTGAGGAATTATTCATAAAATGATAATCTATCTGACTAATTTAGGATGAATGTGCCTTATCCCCAATGAAAAATGTAGATAGCATTCTAACCAAATAAGGAAGAATCGGTTGAAACTAAATGAACATATTTTTGTATTTGTTCACGTGTTAACAATACATCTATTATTTTTTTTATGAAAATAAAAAAAATTGTAATTTCATTGAAAATACAAATAAATCTTAGAATAAATATTAGAATAGTTATATATGTTGTTATTGATTATTATTATTTTGTATTGTTTTTTTTAATTTTATATATTTTTTTCAACGAACATTTTAATTATATATAAAAACAAAAAAATTAAATAATTATAAAATATAAATATAAATTACAACATAAAAAAATATAAATTAAAACAATAAAATAAAATAAAACTCATTGTACTGTACATTGTTACCTAACCTAATGTTACCTGCAGCACAAACAGAGACCTACACTTTCCTATGACAAAAGATCACTTCCCATTACACTTTCATATGACAAAGAATTACTCCCCGTTACACTTTCATACACAAAATACCCCAATTTATATTACATTTCATATTGCTTCACATAATTAAATTAAATTACAATAAAATATGAAATTAAGTTTAAGAAGACCAATGATAAAGAAAAATAAGATAGAGCTTAAATGTGTGTACTTTTAGTTTCAAATTTTTGAATGGTATGATTTTTATTATAATGAAGAATACAATGTTAACATATTTACAATTATTTTAAATATTTTTTATATTTATATTAATTATGATAAAAGAGAAAATATAATACAAAATAAATAAAAATAATTTAATTTTTTTTAATATTTTAATATTTGGAGATTAAAAATTATTTAAATATAAAATATTTATAATTTTATATTATTGTTCTTTATTATCTTAAATTGAATATGAAATGTAATGAAAACATATTACCTTTTAATCTAATTTCATTTAATTAAGTCAAAGGTGTTTATTCAACAAGAAACTGTCTATTAACCTTGTAGCAGATTCCTCGCTTCTTCTTCGAATAAAATGGTGCCACGTTTGCTGCCCATTTGAAGTTTATATTCAATTGTATGTTTTCATCCTTGTGAATGTCATTAATTAAAGAACGAGTTTAAAAAGATAATTTGACATATTTCGGAGGAGAAATTGTTCAAGGTTTTTCTTCTAATAATATTGCTTAGTATGATTCTTGTTGATGTGATTACTTGAAGTGTGTTCCTGTATGCAAAGGTTTTTTTAGGAACATAGATAAATCCATCTTTTTTATTCAATTTTTTGTTCTATATGGATGTTCACATGCTAGGTTTTTCGTTGTGAGTTGTTGGGTGTTTGTTTTATTGGTGAAATTAATGCTTGCAACAGATCTCATTTATGACCTAGAAGGTATGGACGGTGAAGAAGATTTATTTCTCCTTTATCACCTCCACCTGTTTACTAAATCAACTACCAGATTTTGTGTGTTACTCCATCCAAGAAGAAATAATAATACAACTTGCGAATGATTTGAATGTTTTGCGAAAAGCTTTTTTTATTTTATTACATGACCCTCCTCTCTATATTTATTATGCCTACTCCACGCTCAAAGAGACCCCATGGGAAAGAAGGAAGAAAACTTCCTATCAGCGGAAAAATAACTGGGGAAGGAAGGCGTTGGCTTGTCACCATTATAAACCTAATGTAAGTTGATAGTTGCGGGCCTAGTTTATATGCAACTATGAGCTCTATATATTTGACGCTGGTATACCAATAATAATTACCCTTCGTGAAAAGGTTATTCATAGGGGCCGAAGAGAGATAAAACAAAGTCTTCCAATGTCAATGTGGTACCCACTTTTAGAAACATGTCTTGCTTGGCAAAGAGATAAAGGAAAAATCAATTACATTATTGATCTCACAAACAACATGGTTGACGTTGCCCTAAGATTTACCATTTTAGATCAACAATTGTTGATCATTTATGTACTTCACGTTGCTAAAACTTATACAATATTGCCATCCCTAAGTCAAATTTCTTTTCATATTTCATTTAATTTTATGAAATATTAAATGCAGTGATATCATTTCTTTTTTTTTCACAAGAAAAAAGACTATACTTTATTACAAGTATAAGAGGTACAGTAGGTGTATATGTCCATCAATACATACAGTAGTAAACCAACCAAGAACCGAATCCATACCAAGATTCCAACTTCTGTGGCAAACCAAAAATAAGCCAGGATATAACCATCCTCCAATAATGTATAAGTTCAAACCAATGGTCCAAAGCGATCAATAGTAGAAAGTAAATAAGAAAAATAAAGATACAGCCGGAAAATAGAGCCTAACTATAAAACTCAAAATTAAACATCAAAAAAGCTTCCAAAAACCCCTCGAGGGATTGAGGGAACCCTCAAAGATTTCATAGTAGATCCTACCAGCCAACTCATCAAGTCCAAAATGAGACAGATGATCAGCCATCGTGTTATGCTCCCTGAAAATATGGACAATAGAAGTCAACGAAATGTTACGTAGAAGTAACCTCGTTTGATCCAGCCATGAAGAAAGGGCCAGTGCATTGATGGGCACATTAGAGTTTTCCCAGTCAACTATGAGCAATGAATCACCTGCAATTTGATCCAGATGAATTTTAGCCAATACAGAAAAATGTAAAACAAGCCATAAAGCAACAAGTTCTCCCTTCGTGTTTGTCCCATCACCACCATGCATCCAAAGGTTGATCACATCCCCATTATGGAGCTCAATAGAAGCCTCGGCCCTGCATAGACCAGTCGAATGCAGAGCAGCCCCATCAAATCTGGCCCTATTGCCCCGTCCAAGGAGATTAGATGGTCTATGTAAACGATCATTGTTCACTAGGGGTACAATCAGAGAGCATCCATATTCTATGAAAAGGTTTTGAACCTCACAAGCCACCTTACTAACCACCAAAAATTTATTTTCAAATATAAACAGGTTCCTAGATTTCCAAATGATCCAAGCTAATATGCATGCTCTCATGATTAATTGCTTGTTTTGTGTATATATACTATGGAACCAATTCTGAATGGTCAAGTCATTTTCAAATATGATTTTTTGAAATGGATAATCCAGAAATTTGCATACCTGTAGGGTGAATGGGCATAAGACAAAAAGATGTAGAAGTGATTCTGGAGCATTGGAACACAGAGGGCATACCCCCGGGCCCCGAATACCACGTTTCTGAAGATTACTCCATATCAAAATTCTCTCCTCCATTAATAACCAAATAAAAATTCTGACCCGAGGAGGAATGTCCCATCTCCAAACCTAAATATGCCACCAACGAGCAGCATCAAACGTGTGAGTGCAAAGCGCCAAATATGCCAATTTTGCAGAAACAAAACCATTCACAGAATTCCACGACCATAAGAGCTGGTCTGTTTCCTAATTTAGCCTGGTATTCGAAAGGTATAGATCATATATATATGCTTCCCACTCTATTGCCAAAGCATCGGAGAGACCCAGCTGATCCGAACCAATCCATCTGTTAAATGAAATTGAAACCCTGTCCATTACCATAATGTGATATAAGTTGTAATACCCTCTGCTATTTAAATGATGCAGGAAAACCTGTGATAATTTGAAGCTTTTGGGGCCAGCTATAATAGGGTCGACCCCAATAATAATGTTACGACCATCTCCAGGCTTCCACGCAAGCCAATCAGCTATAATAGGAAAGGCATCAAGAAACCCTAACCACATATTTGAAACCCCCTTCTTTGATGTGTTACCCAGTCATATCCAGTTAACTGTGGAGAGCTTTCCAAAATATTTGTCCTTGAGGATAGAACCCCAGAGGCAATCCACGACCATAGCACGTCATAAGCATTTTGCTCGTAGAGCTGTAGAAAATTTAAAAATGTTTTTTAAGGCCCATCCTCCCTGAGAGTAAGGAAGTGCTAGAGATTTCCAATCCACCAGATGTATCCTCTTACGACCAGTTCCAAACCAAATGAACTAGTGGACCAATTGCATAATCTTCTTCAGGATAGATTTGGGGATTTTGCAAAGTGATAACCAATACACACCTAAATTCTGAAGTACGGACTTAGCAAGAATCAATTGACCACCATTGGAAATCCATCGACCCTGCCAGTTACTTATGCGGTTTTCAAATTTTTTGACATCCAATGCCAATCATGAACTCTGTAATCATTCAGCTTTAAGAAATAGCCTAGGTAGTATGTTCCATCAATTAATTTTACAACATGAAGTGGAATGCTATTGGTCATCTCACTTAATATCGATGCCTCCAAGTTATGTTCCAGAAGTTTTGATTTCTTTTTGTTGATCAGCATACCTGAAGCCATGCAGAATTTGTGTAACAGCTGCCATATTTGACGCCATTCCACAGCATCCGCGATAACAAATATCATAACATCATCAACAAAGAAAGAGTGAGTGATAGTGTGATGAGGGGATACTTGAATGCCAGAGAACAACCAGTTGTCTTTTTCCTTATGAATCATCTTGCTAAGTCCCTCAATCACTATCAAAAATAAAAGGGAAGAGAGTGGGCATCCTTGACGGAGGCCACGGGAGCATTTCATAAATTCAGTTGGACAACCATTAATCAGTGTAAATAATTGGCAGATGTAATACATGCGAATATCCACTTGATGGCATCCCATGGAATTCCTAATTGAACCAGCGCTAAACGGAGGTTTGTCCAGTTCACATTATCATATGCCCTCGTCAGATCCAGCTGCATAATAAGACCCTGTAGTTTCTTAGATTTTATACTGTGCATTGCCTCCTGAGAAATGCCGACAACATCCAGGATCTATCTATTGTCCAAAAATCCATACTACTCCAATGAAAGTCCCCTAGATAGTACAGGTTTCAGTCGATTAGCTATGATCTTTGATGTTATTTTGTAAACCACATTGCATAGTGATATAGGGCGAAAGTCCATATATGTAGAAGGGTTTGAGCTCTTTGGTATAAGTGTCTAAAAAGTTGCATTGATAGCTCCATCAATCATCCCCAGAGTTCTGGATTCTTCTACCATATCGAGTATATCATGACCCATAATGTCAAAAAATTCCAGGAAGAGTTTCGCGGTCCAACCATCTGGACCCGGACTCTTGTCTTTTGCGAACCCTTTAAGTACTGATTGAATCTCCAGTAGAGTGACAGGAAGCATAATATCCATCCCTTCTTTATCAATGAATATACGAGGGTATTCTTTTATAATATCAATATGTTCAATAATGGTAGATTTGCCAGGATCCCTATAGTATTCTTGGAAATGAGCAGTAGCTTCCTGCTGCAGGCCCACCAGATCCGATATTGGATCACCATTACAGTCCTTCAGTTCCCAGATTGTGTTGAAGATGCGCCGGCTGTTTGCAAATTGCTGGAAGAATTTGGTGTTTTTGTCACCCAATTTGACCCAAATCGCCCTACTTTTCAGTCTCCATGAAGCCTCATCAAGATTTTGTAGCACCAATCTTTTCTTCTCCAATTCCAAGAGCATTTTTCGAGCCACATCCGTCATGGGACCTCCGCAATGTGATTCATTTAGAGTGTTTAATTGTGAATCAATGATAGCTGCCTGCTCATGGTCAAATTTCTTTCTATAGCTACACCACTTATTTACCACCATCTTTAAATGCTGCAATTTCAGTAATAGACGTTTAGTCACAGAAGGTGCTTCCATATAGTCATTTTTAACCCACTCGGATCGGACAAGACTACAGAAATCCTCTATCTGTAAGAGAGAGTGATTGAATTGATACGGATATGGTATTTTAGCAGCCCCCATATCCACCTCCATCATTATTGGTCGATGATCTGAGAGGGAGGATAGCACTGACCATGTTCTATAGTTATGCCATATTTGGGATAGATTATCTGCTAATAGAAACCTATCCAGTCTTTTTGATATGTTATGTTCGCCAAGTCGACCATTGCACCACGTAGGCCCCAGAGGAACCGGCTGGATATCGATCAAGCCCAATTCATCAAAAAGATCTTGAAAATATGTACTCAGTGGGTCCATCATAGCCCCATTGCCCCAGACTTCAATCGAAGATAGTGTCAAGTTAAAATCACCCCCCATCACTATATTTCCACAGTTCAATAGCCCATTATCTTTGGCATTTTCCCAGAACTGTTTCCGTTCATTATATGGACCATATATGTTTATAAAATTTATAATATCAGAGGAACCTCTAATACATCCTTCCAGTAGGATCCCTAGCTGAGTAGAGTAAGCAGATAGTTGAAAGTATTTTGGATTCCATGCCGACAATAATCCACCAGATAGCCCAACAACATCCGAAGATACAATGGCCCAATCCTTCCTAATGCTGCTGAAATATTCCGGTGCCTTCTCCGCAGAAACCATAGTCTCCTGCAAAAAAATCATATCTGGTTTTAAAGAATCTACAAGTGCTTTAAGGGCCAATATTTTCTGAGGGCCCCCAATCCCTCTGATGTTTAGTGAGAAAAAGATCATCGTTTCACCCTTGCCAGGGCTTTCACTTCTCTAAGAGCCCGTTTGTTTTCCAATGTTCCTATAGAGGATGAAGAGACCTGTAGATTATCAAGGGAAGGTGAGTCATCCATTGTCAACTTTCCTTTTCTCGCACTCCTGGTTTTTATAGGAGAAAATTGACCAATGCCACCCTGTATGACCCCCTTTATAGTAGGGTTCAATCTAGGGCCTGGACCCCGCGAAAGAATGGGAGGAACAACTGGATCCGACGATACAGGAATATTATCAATATAAGTGGCTAAAGGGGTTTTTGTATTCACAATTTCTGCATATGACAGAGCTTTCTCCTTCAGTTGAGAACCCTCAAGTTCCACACCACGGATAGAAATTTCACACCCCTCATATGATGCTAATGAGGATCCCTGAGGGATATTAGACTTTCTTACCACTTCATGTTGAAACCCCACAGGCTCAATGGCAACCGAAGCTACCACCGGGATCTCAATGGCTACATCCACACATGAAACCCCAAGTAAAGGCTGCGATGAAATGTTTAGTGGCATTGCATCAGTTCCAGAAATCGATACCCCATTCGGAATAGTACTGGCCATAAATGGATGATCCGTCATTCGACATTCAGGATTTTGCTGCAAACCCAAAAAGAATGTGGGAGGGCCTCCAACGATGCCTTCCCCAATACGATCCCCTTTAACATCCAGCCCCGAAAGAAAATCAATGTCATATTTGTTTAATGTAGATGAAAAATGTGGATCCAATTTGATTAACTTACCAACAACCGAGGAAGGATTATCCATATCACAAGACAGATTGAAGACCAGAGGAATGGGTGGATCCATGCTTTCCACAGCCACATCCGATTCATTGGAGCTGTCAGATGTCGAAGCACGAGCACCATCTGAATATTCCCAATTAGAGCCGGAGCTTGTGTCAGGACAGTCCCTCCAAAGGTGCCCCACAGATTTGCAGTTAGAGCATCTAAAGGGAACCCCCCAGTAGTCCAGATTCTGTGAGTACCGGTGCTCCCTCCAAACAATTTCTATTGACTCAAATAAGACAAGTGACATATCAATCTCAACAAGAACTCTGCCTACCCAGCGATCCATTTCGTTGAGTATTCTGTCACTGATATGGAGGAATTTCCCCAAATGGTTTGCTACTTCCATAAAACCTTCACGATGCCACATCGCCATTGGGAAGTCTGGGAGAAGAACCCAGAGATGTCTAAACTGAACCCTTTCTATCATAGGGTTAAATCCCATGTGCCATATTTTTAGCATTAGATTCCCGTTCCCTTTAATCCAAGTTTTCTCTAGGATCAAGTCGGTGTGAACCTCCATTCTGAAATAAAAAAAATATACCAATCCTTACTCATGATATAGATTTCTGGTCTATAGCTAATAAGTTTTGACCAGTTAGTGGAAACCCACTGATCAATATCCTTCGGGTTCATGACCCCATAGGTAAATTTACCCACAAGAGCTTTTATGGATAGAGCTGCAATACCCTTCAGGCCCAATTGCCTCTCCATCAAGAGATCAAAGCCCTTACCTCGTGATTTCGTTTTTGGTTTTTTCTATTTATGATACCAGTTCTTTGTCTCGGACCAGAGGCTATATTCTGTCTAGTGCAGAGAGAAATAACCGGGTTGATGTTAGGTATAGTTGAACCCTCAACAGAAGAACGAAGACCTAACGTTCCTTGGGAAGTAGACGGGTTCAGTGCTTTCAACGGGTCTTGGATATTTTCGGTACCCAGCACCGGGATTGTAACCTTCCCAATCCCCAAGTGCCTCTCCCCATGTGATGCACGTGCTCGCCAATATTCCGCATCAGATTGAAAGGCCCCCACACCATCCCACCATTCATCTGAGCTTTGTCTTTGTTCACATGATGTTTCCATCCTGCCCGGGTTCTGACACTTCTCCATGCCCAGGGTATAAAAAATGGACAGTATCTATAGTCTATAAGTATATTCTTGAAGTTCGTCCTCAACCGCTAATCTCTCTTCAGTTACCATCCGTCATTAGCCCACCATCAAACATTACATGTTTTCCCCTTCATAGCCAAACTCTGATTGACTCGAGTTCATACATTATCCAGCTTGAAGAAAAGGTAGAGAACTTTGACACCCCATTACCCTTTCAAACCCATCATTCAGAGACAACAACCGTTTGTATGTTCACAGCCATACAAAGATTTTAGGGAGCTCTGACACACCATTATCCTTACCAACCCATCATTCGGCGACACCAACCATTTGAATATTCACATCCATACAATGAGAACCGAGACACCATAACCTAATACAGATTAAATATGTGAAATAAGAAATTCCAACGCTTTACATCCCAGAGTTTGTTTATTTGCGAGCACCCAGTATCTATAGTCTATGTATAGGATGTTGCCCTTTGTTGTGTACATTTAGGTAAATGAGCTAATTAGGAACAACAAATAAACTCTCTAAGTAAGGACGGGAAATAAATTTTACTCAACAAATGGGAAAAATGATATTATGATAGAATAATATTAATTTTGAATTCTATTTCTATTTTGGTTTTTGTATTGTAAATTTATGTTTTAAAACTACTAAAAGAAATAAGTTTAGAAATGATTATAATAAATATTAAAATTATAATATTAAACTATTAAAATTAATGTTTTTATCATATCACAAAATTGTTAATTTAATATTATGAATACCAAAATTTTATATAAAAGAAAAAAAATATTCTAAATTCAAATTTATCAAGTAGCATAAAGTTTAAACAATTATCTACGTTTACCTTTTACAATAGTAAACAAATTGATTCAAATTATCAATTTTAGCTCCAAATTTATATGTCACTTAGAATTCTAAAAAAACAACTGAGGATAAACTTCTCCACAATGCTTTGAACTAAAATCTTCTCCACAAAGCTACCTACAGCTAACCCAGGTGGCAATGTCAGGGACATTGCCACCTCGTGGCTCTTGTTAAAATTGTGTACATATCATTAATGAGAGTGTACAAAAAAAATGATAGTATTTATTACCATTAATGAAACCTTTAATACAAAGTCTACATGTCAAGCTTGAATGATTTGACGTTAATAAAACCTTTAGTACAAAGACCATATGTCAAGTTAGATTTTTTTTTGAATTTTTAAAATTAAAATTATTATTACTTTGTTTAAACAATTTCACATCCAACCAAGGATAATTTATCACTTCAAGGTCTTTAACCAATCATAAAATAGAAATAACAAATTTTAAATATTCAACAAAATAATTTATATTTTCATAATATTAAATTTAATACATAAATATTACAAAACATTAAGAAACATTATGAATTTGTTTTAAGATTAATATAAAGTCAAAGTTAATGTATGACCAACTTATTGCTTTAGCATGGACTAATAATCTAGTTATTAGTTAAAAAGTATTTAGTATGTAAATTTTTTTGTTATAATATCATTATGGGTTAAATCATATTCATGCTTGAGCTTGAACTATAGTCTAGATATTTTTTATTTTTTAAAATAACTCAAAATAGTAAACTATGAATGGCAAGTTTTCAATCATCCAACTCTTGATAGCAACAATTCCTAGTTTTGAGACACTAGATTGCTTTCCTCAGATTGGTTGTATGAAATGGAGTGTAGAAAAATTGCATTTTTTTCAAAGAAAAAAAAACGTACTTTTGTTATTTCAAAAGAAATAAAAAAGTACAATACATAGTCGAAGATGTTCATTCCTGGTTTATACAGGGCCAGCTGGCCATGCTTACATACATGTTCCAAAACATAATTACAAAATTAATCATAAAATAGAGACAAATAGTCCCATCACAACAAAAACAAGAGGCTAGCCTCAGCTAAAACTCTTCTGTGAAAAAAGACATAGAACCAGAATGCGAAAGCGACTTTTCAACCCATTCTTCCCAGTGAAGAACTCCAACATCCCCATCGAGAGCTTGTTTAGACAAAGCATCAGCTGTATTGTTGTGTTCCCTGTAGATGTGATCAATGGAGATATCTTAGAACCAATACATCTAATTATAAATTCTGTAACACCAATGTTTGAGATGAAGATTGTTGAGTTGAAGTATCTTATTTGCCCAGTTCACAATAACTAAAGAGTCACCGAAGATCTTGATAGAACCCAAACCACAGTACCTTGCCACTTTCAAGATACCCCAGAACCCCAACAATTCAGCCTTTGTATTAGACCCCAATCCACAACCAAGATGGAATTTGAAGGAGATATCCTCTCCACAGTTGATGAGAAAGCCAACACCACAATTCAACTCAGTCAAAGCTCTGTCAAAAAAGCCAAAAGCATTACCAACGGCGTCAAAGTTCCTTTTGAGACTTCTTTTAGGATTCCTGTTAACTTGAGGGGCATTTGTATATAAATGAAACAACTGCCAGAAATTATATAAGGCCAACTTCTCAGAAGGAACAAAATCTTGGAAAATAACTCGATTACGAATGTTCCAGATTGACCAAGCCACTAAACCAGGGATATTTTTTAAATTCAGATGTCTATGCAACCACATCCGGTAAGCCTTTTCAAAGCCCATGTTGGGCCAATCTTTCCCAATCTTAAGAGCCAAACAAATCTTCTTCCATATCTCAATGGAGAAACTACACTGTAAAAAAAGATGATCCACCGTTTCACAACTACTTCTACATAGAAAGCACATATTAGGACCCTGTCTGCCACGACGATTCAAGTTTTCCTAGGTTAGAATTTTGGCATTAAACACCAGCCATAAAAAACACTTAATTTTAAGAGGAATTTCCACTTCCAAAGAGCACCATACCACCATTTCCTGTAATGTTCAACATGTCTTTCGACAATCACCCGATAAGCTCTGCTAGCGGTGACCTGACCAGAAGTGGGATTCATAGCCCAAGATAGACAATCTTTTTCTTTAGTAAGTCGAATACCTGCAAGATTTAAGTGTTGGATATACCTATTCCATTCAACCTCCCACCTGCCTGCAATTCCAAGATCATAAGAAGTAAGCCAATAGGAGGGATCCGAGATTTGACCATTCGTCCTTTTAAATTGATTCAGGGTGCGCAAACCATAATCCTTGAATAGATTTCGAAGATCCCGAGATATTTTAAACTCTGTATCAATTCCCAAAATGGGATCAATACTCACTATGACTGCTTTTCCATCTCACACCTACCAAGCCACATGATTGCTAATCCAGGGAAAAAATTTCATAAATCCTTTCCATATAAAAGAAGCATTCTGAGGGGACCCTTATCCACAATTTAAGGGTATTGTGCAAGGAGAGAGAAGATTGAGAGGTCATTGCACAAGGAGAGAGAATATTGATCTCTAGATGAGCAAAGGAGAGAGAATATTGATCTCCCTATGCATAATCTGGGAAAAGTGAAGGATTAGACTAAGGAAAATCTAAGAAAATTTAAATGAAGCGTCCCCCTTGGAATCTCATCCCCTATCTTCTAGGGAGGTGTTAGAAACTTGTCATAAACCCCGATTGAAGGTGCAATAAGTGTCATGAGTGGTTTCATACTCATCCATTGGTAGTGTAAGAGGTGGTAAGAGCATCTTTAGTGACTAATAACTCTTTCTCCCTTGTTTCTAACTCCATTATTTTCCCTTTGAGCTCACTTTTGTATTCAAGAAGTGTGGGAGAGATAATGAGGGACAATTTTAGTCTTCGATCAGGATTGAGGAAGTTTCGTATCTCCTTCGAGCACTTGGAGGAATACTCCTCTCTTTTATGTAAGGATTTTGGAGGTTTTTCACCATTGAGTTTAGGGTTTGATTTGTTTTTGTAGGTGGAAGGTCTCCAAGGGTTGATTAAAAAAATTTCATGGCTTCTATACCTCCATTCTTTTCCTCCAAGCTCTATTTTATTATCCTCATTCTTTCTCCATGTTTTCAAGGCCAAACCCCCCAGGGGTGGGGTTTTTCTCTCTATTTGTTGGAAAATGAAGGAATTAAAAGGGAGAATGCTTGCAAAATTTTTTTAGGGGAGATTTAATGAAGGTAACGTCTTAAAAAATTTAACCATTGAACTTATTATGCAACATTCGAGGGGTTTTGGAAGTCATTTTCCATTAGTTTGGTCCCCTTTTTGCAAGTTTTGTGGAGAATTTCTAGCGTGATTACAGGAGTAAGATATTTTTGAATACATATTAACTACAAAATACTAAATGACCAAATTAGTGAAAATTTGAGTGATTTTAAGAAGGAATATTGAAAAAATCGAAGGATTTCGGGGCAAAAAGTGAAGGGGTAGTGTACCAAGTCAAAGTACAAACTCTTATAATGCTATTTTATGGTGCCATGAAACCTATTAGGAACCATTTGACCCATTATTAGTAGGCCATGGGAGCCTTGAATAGGATTTTGGAAGAGCTTTTCCCGAAAGCCTAAAAATCCCCAAGGGGAATTCAACAATTGAAAATCCTAAATGTAAATTTGGAAGTTAGATTATAAGCTAATGATTAAAACATGACCAATAAATTCATATTAAATTTATTTTCTCAAGTAATAACAAAATGGAAATCAGGGAGCAGGGGATGGAGCTCTGCAACCTAGGGTTTTGAGCCGATCCGAGTTGATCTCGGCGGCCAGGGCTCTATCCCTGGTCAGACTCCTTCTGAGCTCACTGTATTGATCGACGGCGAGGGAAGCATTCCTGTGGCGGCGACAGCGGGTGCAGAGGGGCGACTTGGCATTGTGGTGAGGCGGTTCAGCTGTGGGGAGCGGTCCAACAGGCTTCCATCGGTGGCTCTACAATGGCTTCCAAAGGCGGCTCCTGTCGGAGAGGTTTCTACGGCTTGCAAAGCGCGGCTGCTCCCACTCCTTCGTCAAAGGCCGTTAGCAAGTTTGAGGCAGTCGAAGATTTGTTCAGGATCCATGGCGGAGCCAGTGGGAGAACCTCTGAAAACCACCCCTCCATGGATACCGAACCCATGGAAATCCATGGAGAAATTTCATCGGTTGAAACCCCAATGGACGATGGTCTCCTCGGGAAATGTTCAGAGAATTTGAACGCGAGCGCAGAGGCGTTGTCGTCTTCTGAAAAGAGCTCATCATCGTCTTTGTCTTCGTTGGCTCTTCTTGAGAAAAGCTCATCGTCGAGCAAGCTTAACGCCCAAGATCCCTTGTTTGTTCCCAGAGCGCTAGTCGCCGTTCACGTCGGAGGATCGATTCCCCCATGTTTTACTGAACATTCGCTTTCAGAGCAGGTTTTTGAGCAGGAGGTCTCGGCGTTCTTGATTTTGTGTGCAAAATTATCCAAGATAACAGAGATTTCAAATCAAACGAAGGTCGAGGTTACAACGATTATACAAAGGAAACCCTGCTTGCTTCTCTGGAAAGAAATGAGTCCGAGATCTCGCCATCTCTCTATGGCTGGGCCTGCGTGGTTTTGCTTTCATGGAGCGTGATGGATATTTCTGAGTATGGAGAGAGGGCGGCGCCTTTGCGCGGCGACCCATTGGGTCTGCACGATCCAGTGGCGGCGGCGGCGGTTTTAGGGACCAGACCTGAAACCGGTGGCCCCAATTTCACCACTGTTCATGATATATCTGTTCTACTTCTTGTGGCAACATTATCTGGGTTCTTCTTTTTTTTGGTTCAGCTCATTATAAGCTGTTTGTTTCTGCTTATATGGGACAGAAATATGTGAAAATGTAGGGATCCTTGTTGATCTCACTACATCTGCAATATGTAATTTTAATCATCTTTTTGAAATAAAATTACGGACTTTTTCCAAGGATATTACCATGGAAAAAAAACAAAATGGAAATCAATTTATGCCTTTTTAGGTTTATTTTCCTCATTTTCAAGCTACATGTTTGCTCTAGAGTTTGTACCTAGACTACAAAAGTGCAAATCCCAGACATTTAAAATAAATCGGATTTGAAAATGGTTGCATTTTATAATATATAAAGGAAAGGATGAGGATTAGGGTAATGAAATATAAATAAAACTAATCAACAACAGGTGATGATATAATAAGTAAACAATGTCCAAGACTGTGTGAACATGAAATCAATAATAACATAAACCATATTTAAAACCTAATAGATGATAGATACATTATCTCCAAATATCAGGTAAAAATATTCATGAACATAAACACTTTCTGGACAAGAGATATAGTAAAAGCACACCAACTCAGGAGCATTTAAAGATAAATACTTTATCGGAAAACAAAATCATAAGAAGGGTAGCCAAACTGATAATAAGCATTTACTATAATAATGAATAAAACAGTCTCATATTATATATTGCATATCATTCCAAAATATAGTCTCCAAATAAGCTTACAAAGAACCAAGACATCCGTGTTGCATACCAAGCATAATGTCTTATGAGCCTTTTCCAAAAACCAACCCCCTCTACTATCTTAGTTGTTACATTTATAATCATACAGAGGTTTTAGAACAATTTTCTGATCCAAACTTTAAGGATCGAGTGTGCTCAAAATAGAAAAAAGATTTACATTGATAACTATATTCTAAATATAACAAAGCTAATTCCTCGAGCATATGCCAGCTTATAATACTTTATGCCACTTGTTCATTTTGATAAGATAGATCACCCGACCATTTCAAAATTTTGACTGCCACATGTATGATGAGAGACTTTTATCTGACTATGCTAGATGTGACGAGCTGCCTCAACCAATATAGTAAGTCCATCTAATGCTTGAGATCTCCTTTGCAATCGAGCATGTTCTACCTCCATTACTTGGACTCTGTCTTGAAGTTCTCTATTTTGTTTTGATAAATCTTCATTTTGCTGCTGAGCAATTTTCTTTTTGTTCATAACCTCTTTTGCAGTTGCTATTAGTTCCCGATAATTAGCATTGGTTTCTTCTAAGTCTTCCCTCAACCTTCTATTACCTTGCATTAACTTATCACTGGAATCATTGAGATATTCATTCTGATACTTATAATGTTGCAATGATCTTTTAAGAACTTCAATTTTTGACACTGTCTCCATTGGTATTTGATGCACGGGGTTTTCTACGTTTAAGCTTGGAGTAACCTCAACCTGCTCTTCGACAATTAAATTTTCCTAGGCTTTGAATAATTACTCTATCTTATGTGCATTAGCATCTTTTGTTTGAGTTTCCAAATTGATGGATTTTGAGCTTATACTAATTTCAAAATTCTGAACCTTTTGCTTGCCCTTAGCTTCATGATTTCCTTCAATCATCCATGGAAAGTTTTTAAGGATCTTATCAGTATTTTCTAAAGCTTGTGCCAGATTCTGCTCCATATTCTTGATTTTACAATCCTCTTTGCTTGAAGAATCTTCAACAGTGGTTACCATGTCCTTTTTAAATTTAGGATCCAAAATAACTCTCGTGTTCATCCTCAGTGTATTTTTAGGTTTGGTTTTTAGTCTCCATTTAGTAATTTGAGGTTCCGAGGAGAAGTAACCAAAAATTCAACATTGGAAGAAGGATCTTCAGTCATGCCTTTTTATGTTGCCTTTTCTTTTGTGTCATTGGGGGTATTTGGGGCAGATGTAGCTTCATTTTGTGACACAAGAGTCTCTTCTTCATGCAAATTCTCTTGAATTGGTTCTAGGGTTGGTTCATCCCCTGAATTGAACTCTTTTTCTACTTGTTTTGCTTCCTGTTCTACCCTTCTCCTCTGCCTTCTGGAAGTACCTTGTTCTTCTTGAATTTTGCGTATAATATGAGGACTTTTCTGCTTACTGATAGAAGTTTCTGTATCTTCTTTAGTGATTTGAGTTTTTAGATTATCTTGAGCCTCAGGATTTTCTGGTTCAAAGCCTGACCAGAATAGAAAATGCTGCTAGGAACGATTATGCTTTCTGAGCTCGGTTAACACCAACAACTTAACTAACCCATGGTGGAAAATTGACTGGTTTGTGTGATCAGATTCTAGTATCCATCTTTACAAGGCTCTTAAACATATAATATGGTAAATTCAATTTAGACTACCCATTCACATGAAGGAGAAATCTGAGATGATACTTATAAATTGTGGTGAACCTACCCTCACAATTGACATAACACTATATGATACCCAGAACATCTCTCCATTCTTGTTTTACATTGTTTAAAAGCATACCTTTACTCCAATCCAAAGACTCAAACCCAGGCAGTAAATACAAATTCAAATATTTCAAATGGATTTTTCTTGAACCAACAATTCCCTTCAATAGGCAATCCCGTTTCCTCTGCAACTGAGCCCTCGGTCAATTCAAAATTTAAAGTTTGGAATTTGATGGATGAACCCGTATAATTCTGAGCAAAAGATCGGGTGACTTCAACATTATAGCCTATAATTATCTCAAAAAAAGAATACCAACCTGCATCCATAAAAATCTTGGCGCATTAGATCTGGAGGATTCTCTTGCCGAATCTCCAGAGTAACCACTGAACCGCCGCATTTTAATGCTCTGTGGCTCAATGGTTAGTCTTGCCAAATCTCCAGATCTAACTGTCACTAACCACTGAACCGCCGCATTTAATGCTTTGCAGCTCAATGGTTAGTCTTGCCATTATAACAGCGCATCACCTATTGCAATTGCAATAAAGTTAATTAAATTTGAATCAATGTACATAACTTTCAAACTAAACTAAATGGAGTTTTTAAATTTTTGTTTGAATTTTTATTTTTAAAATAGTTTTTATTTTATGACAATTTTATTTCATACCGAATAAAATTGGCCATTTCGAAATATTTAGGCAATCAAAAATATAAATATAAAATTAAGAAAATAATAAAACCGGAATGAAAGAGTATTAAAACTAATGATCATTAAAACCGGAATGAAAGAGCATTAGAGCATTTACCAGCAACATTAGAGCATTTACCAGCAACATCCATATCAAGGGTTCGGAGGCTCCAGCGCTTCAGAAGCTTGTTCTTGGCTTTCAGCGGCATTCTATTTTAATCTGGTAAGACATCCAAGCTTGTTCTTGGCTTGTACGCACTGATAAGTTTGCGCTCTTTTCCATCCCTGTAAGACAAAACCTCCACAGGAAGAATCTGAGTTCACTCCAGAAGCTGTGTATTATTCCATTGTTTTCAGCTGAGAATCCTTGTTATAGAAAATGCTAGAAAATCCACAAATTCTCTGTATATAAAATGCATTTACAAAACCTCCACAGGAAGAATCTGAGTTCACTCCAGAAGCTGTGTATTATTCCATTGTTTTCAGCTGAGAATCCTTGTTATAGAAAATGCTAGAAAATCCACAAATTCTCTGTATATAAAATGCAAAATGCAGTAATTTTTTTCTCATGTTAGAATGCATTGTTCTAACATGAGTGTTCTTACAGCCCAGGGTGGGAGAGATCTCTGTTTATGCCTTACTTGTCTGCAGAACAGGTGACTAATGCAAATAAAATAAATTGAAAAAAATAATGCCCCTTTTCTAATGAAAATACTGTGGTGTTTTTTTGCTGGTTTATCTGTGGGAAGGGGATGGTCTAGGGTTTTGTCTGTAGGAAGGGGGGTTACTGACCCTTTATGTTAATTTTCCTTGTACTTGCTGTGTTAGTTATTTACTGTATTTTTGATTGTCTGCATGATTGTGAGTAGTGAGAAGAAGAGGGGTCTGAAGGATTGAGAGATGAGGATAGTTTGGCATAGACTTAACTGTTGGGGTTGGGGTCTTAGTTGCTGGGGAATTGTGTTGAGGTTTGGGGTTTTTGTTGGGGTTTTGGGTCTTAGTTGCTGGGAAATTGGGTTGAGAGGAGAGTGGTTCCAAATGTTAAGTTATTGCAGTCCAGAGAGGAGCGGTAGTCTGAGGTTTTAAAATGGATGAGTTCCATAGAAACGGAAAGGAAGATAGCTCTTGGCAACAATGCTTTTTATAGTTAGTTATAGAGTTGTGGGAGGAGTGGTAGTTATAGAGTTGTGGATGCTGTTGTGGTCTGTAGTACTAAAAGAAAAGAAATACCCCGGTTACCCCAATTTATGCTGTTGTGGTCTGTTGTGATTTGATATTGAGTTAGTTGGGGAAAATTTTCATAAAAAGTAACAATGAGTTTATTGGTCATAGAAAACTAGAGTCTCTAGTACATTATGGGTCTTTCTGATTCCTGGTAGGTGTTTCTTTGCAGGCTGTGCTTCAGCCAAGGACGGGGTTTTATGCATGGAGAAGAAGCAGGATAGTGAGAATGAAGTTAATCTCGGACTTTTCGTACTGAGACTGCATTTGAGTTCTGATAGTGAGGCTGATCTGGAGGAAGAGCGTGAAAAAATGGTGGTCGGGCCTAGAAATGAACCGATGAATGAAGCTGAAGTTCCCGGACAGCATGAGCCTCAAAATGATAATCGTGCCCATGATAGCCGTTCTAAAGCGGATGCAAAACAGATGAGGTACAAAAATAAAGTAAAGTGGGGAGCGAGAGATGAAATTGTTATGTGTTCTGCTGTCGTGGATGGTATAAAATGTGGCTTACAAGGGGCGAGATCTGCAGCAGATGTAATACATCCCAAGAAGAGTGAAGGGTTTTGGGATGAAGTGAACAAGAAATTGCAAGAGGAGACAGGGAAATGCGTGTCCAGGTCTAAACTTTATTACAAGTTCAGGCACACGAGGACAAAGTTCTTGGATAATAAGAGGAATCCAAATCCACAGCTAAATCAGCACGATAAAGAGGTTTTCCGGATACTTGCGCAAGAATTTGGCAATGGCAGAAAAAGAAAATCACAGAAACCCTTGACCACAGCTCACTCTTCTCGCCTTTCTACTGGCTCTGTTTTGAGAAATCAAAACAAGAGAAAGAACCCTGCAAGGTTTTTGATGAGTGAAAGAACTCCAAACCAAGATGATGGAATTTGGTTGAAGAACAGGATAGAAGAAGTCGGTTTGGATAGTTTAGCAGCTGGGTCCAGTGTTAAGAGATTGAAATGGGATTTGAGAGATGAAATTGCTGTAGTTTCTGCTGTACAAGACGCTATAAATTGTGGTGTACATGGTGTGACATCTTTAAGAGATGCATTGTCTTTTTGCAAGCACGGGAGTTTTTGGACTGAATTGGCAAAAAAATTGAAAGAGGAGATTGGGCGCTATATATCAACAGAAAAACTGTTTCAAAAGTTTAGGAGCATGAAGTACAGGTACTTGGCTATTAAGCAGAGTGATATCCAAGAATTTAACAAGCATAATAAGGAGCTTTTCACTGTACTTGAACAAGTTTTTGGCAATGCTAGCTGTGTCACTCCGCATTCAGATACTAAAAGACTAGACAATTCTGGTGCACATCCTTTTTCAGGCAATGAAATTCAAAAGAAATTATACAAACAGAGCGGAGTCTCGGCTACAGAGGATGAACCACAACTTGAACATGAGAAAGCTATTGGTCAAGATGGTCAAACTTGTAATCAGCTGCCTTTTGAAGTGCTGTCTACAGATGGGACCAGCATGGGAGCACAAATTAAACAGCGAAAAGAAGTTGAATCTTGTTCCAATGTTGTAAATGGAAGCACTCTGCCTGTGCCTTCTTTATCCCTTGGAAATCCTTCACCATGTGAAGGTTATCAAACAGGAGCAGCTTTCACAGCTTCGACTGATCACGGCGTGGAGAATCATAATGGGAGGAAGGACAAGGAGCATGCTGGAGGTAAAAATAAGCAACTCCATGATCGAATCAGTATGCTACTAAATGAAACTGAACAAAATCATGAACAGGGCCACCACGACATGCTTTCCAAATCAGAAAGAAAGAGTGGGGAATGGAATGGTGATCAATTGGTCACTGATGACATTTTGACGGGAAGCAGAATCCTTGAAGAACCATCGGATCATCAAAGTGATTATGTCGAGGTTGTAAAACGTCTTGAACGGAAATCAAGGAAGTTACAACTCATGCAGGAGCTTTACAAAATCGAACAACAGGAGATAGAAGATCGTATTTGCCAAGTGAAACTGAAAGCCTCCGGTAACCCTTGAAAGCCTCCTTCCACCTGTTTTTTAAGGCGGGCATTGGGACGAACGCTAGAGCTGAACTTCTAGCATTGTGGGGCCTACTGCATTTTGCTGTTCACAAAGAGGTATCTTCATTTTTGATATTTTGATGAGAAGTTCCTCACTTCTCTTATGTAGACATGTAAAGAATAATACAACTCTTATTAATATAAAGTTGGTTTTTTTTCTGTATGAAAAAAAACCCTTGAAATGGACCTGGTCACAGCAATGCACTTATGCCATGGAAAAATTTGTAAAATGCAGATAGTGATATCAGGAGAGATAAAAACATGCAAAATTTACTTATTTAAACTAAACCTGACAGAAGCAACAATTACTTATTTAAACTAAACCTTTATCTTGCATTCTTTGAGGCATATCTCAAAGAGCCCAATCAAATGTGATCTCTGGTAATTAAAAACCCCCCCAATCAACCACTAATTGGCAGACATGATTATTTACATTACGAATTTGTAAACAAAAAATAGGAAATACTTTTCCCAGCATTCTATATCTAGTATAGATTTGGAGCCTCTAAAGTGTTTCCCTGTTGTTGTCATTGCTCTCTTCCAGAAGGTTGAAACTTGCATATCGAAGTATCAGCAGTTGATACCACATTGTATAGTATCTCGGCCTTTAACCTTACTCAAGAAAGGATCAATTCTTACCCAGAAAAGTGAGAAAACAGAGCCCAAGAGAATGGACCAGATAACCACAACGGTGGGAGTTCGGTTCTGCTTGCCCATGAGACCCTTGGGGAAAGGTTAGAGATGCACAATGAACCAGAATGCAAAGAAAAGCTTACCCAACAGAGGGCCCCATGACTGAAATCCATTGTTGATTGCATCCGCTACGCCAACAACAACCCCCACCAGGTTGATGATAAGGAGGGTTGTAGGAGGAATGAGGAGTGTGGTCCATTTGGATGCGTATAGTTCCCCAAAGTCACCGTCATCTGATGCCTTGGCAGTGACTGAAATTTGTATCAATGCCTGCAATTACCTTGAGCAAACCTTGAATAACTGCAAAAAAATGTGCAGAAACACCTCCAATAACCCAGAACTGCTCCTTCCTCCACCATTCTTCAATGCTGACTCCACTCCACCTCATTTCCAGGATACCAGTGCGAAAATTGAGATAAAAAGAGCTATAAAAAATAGACTTGCAAAAGTACTGATCTGTAACAATAAAAGTTAGCCAAGATAAAATTGTTAGAAACATCGAACTCCCTTGGCAACAATAATTTTCAAAAGCATACCCATTTTCTACAGATCAAATACTGAAACTGGCTACTAGTATACCTGAGGGATCACGAATTTGCCAGTAAGCAAGCTGACGGCTGGAAGTGTGCAATAGGCAATGAGGGGAAGAGAGGTGAATGGATAGACAATAGTGTTGATATAGGCAAATCTTTCAAGCCATTTCAAGCCTCCTCCATAGCCATACGAGATTGGGCAAATGTCTGCTCATGAAAATTTCCACTGATCCCAAAGCCCAACATAGCACCTGGTTCAAACGGTCTGATAGATTGATTGGAGCAGACCCTTTGAATGCAGCTCGTTTGGGCATACAGTAAATGGACCGCCAGCCTCGAGAGTGCATCTTGAATCCAGTCAGAATGTCCTCTGACTGATCCATAAATCCATCCAAGCTGCAAGGGAAACATAAAATATTATTCACAGCAAAAATTCAGAATCTCCTCATTTGATGCGTTATGCGTCGCTAATCCAAGTCAATATTGACCAAGACAGCGAGCAATCAGCCTGCTTTAAGCATATTAAAATATTGTTTGAAATTTGCAAATACTCTGGCCAATAGAACTTGTGTCTCCTCTCTACAATTTAACCAACTACTAATTATAATATTTAATGTTGTATAGATTAAGATTCATTAGATTCATAGATATTTTAATAGATCTCAACTCTTATAATATTAATTGATAATATTCCTCATCTTATGGAAATTTGTTGGCTCCAATTCTTGATTCAGTTGGTTGCAGTAATACCCATATTATATTATGCAGTATAGCAGAGTACAATATCGTGTTTTGAAAGACACCAGGTAAACCAAAACGAACTCAATTTAAATAAAATCAGATTGAACAGTTATAAGATGATCATAAGCTAAAATTGGAATAAAGCAAAAAGCCCTGGTTGATTTATACTCTTACCTCTTTTCCCCATTCAGTTTTGTCTTCATATCCACAGCTGATGACATGAATAGCCTCCTTCAACAATTCAGCAGGTATGTGCCTCCAAGCTCAGAGAAGCTTAGAACCACGTTGTTGGTTAAGGCAAAGAAGGAGGTGGACAAAATCCTACAACCTGTCAAAAAATCATGGATTTCATCCGGGGTTAGTATTGTTTCTGATGGATGGACAGATTCAGCACGCCATCCACTCATTAATTTCATGGTGTCTTCCCATAATGGACCGGTCTTCTTGAAAGCAGTGGATGCTCTCGGAAAGTACAAGGATGCACAATATATGGGTGATTTGTTCATTAAAGTTATTGAAGAGGTAGGTGTTGATAATTGTGTGCAAATCATCACTGATAATGCACCTGTTTGTAAAGTTGCTGGCATGATTGTGGAAACTAAATATCCACAAATATTTTGGACACCGTGCATTGTTCACTCCTTGAATTTAGCAATTAAATCTATTGCTTCAGAGGTGATATGGATTGGCAATGTTATTGAGGATGCACGTTATATCCGCATTTTTGTACAAAACCATACCAATGCCCTCACAATATATAAAGAGTACACACATTTATCATTGTTGAAGGTTGCGGATACTCGGTTTGCTTCCTCATTCATCATGCTTAAGAGGTGGAGGGAGGTCAAGGCCGCTCTTGGGGCCATGGTTATTTCAGATCTTTGGTCTTTTTGAAGAAAGACAGATCAAGTTGCTTCAAGAAAAGTAAAGGAAACAGTGTTAGATGATGTTTGGTGGGAGAAGGTAACTGTTGTCATTGAGATCATGGAGCCTATCATTTCCTTGTTGCGGTTTGCAGACACAGACGAACCCATCTTAGGAGATGTTTATGAGGGGTGGGATTCCATGATTGAGTCCGTGAAGAACATTGTTATGCAGAATGATTTCTCTGAGTATGGGACATCATCAGAGAGCTTATGGTCCACCATACAGGACATTCTTATCTCCAGGTGGGATAAGAATTGCACACCTTTGCATTGCTTGGCACATTCATTGAATCCCAAGTTCTACAGTCAGGAATGGCTTAGTGGTGGGCCCTCACGCAGATTTGCTCCTCACATGGATATAGAGATATCAAATGGGAGGAAGTTAGCATTTAGGAGGATATTTCAGGATAGTGCATCCCTTTAGGAGGTGGAGGAGGGTTTCATAGAGTTCTCCACTTGCATGGGGAGATTTGGAGGGTATGATATGCTTGGAGACATGGGGGTCAAGAAGGCCCATGGTTGGTGGGCAACTCATGGGGCAGCATGCCCTATTCTACAACAGTTAGCCATGAGGATCCTTTCCCAGGTTACTTCATCCTCTTGTTGCGAGAGGAATTGGAGCACATACGGAAATTTGTACAGTTTGAAAAAGAGCAGACTTGAGCAGTCTAGGGCAGAGGCAATGGTGTATGTGCACACCAACCTTCGTCTTATTTACAGGAAGAGGCAAGAGTGGTTGAAGGGTAGAACAAAGATGTGGGATGTATTTCCTGATGATATGGGTTTGGATAACAATATAGAGTTGGCATTGGCCAACTTGGATCTTACTGACCCAGTGTTAGAGCCAGTGACTTTTGATGATGAGCTTGAGGGATCATCCTCCACACCAGCAGATGCATCATCCAATCTTGGATTGGGTATAGAGGAGGAGGAGGAGGAGGAGGAGGAGAGTGGAGAGAGCAGCGACAGTGATGATCATTTTGACATGGAGCAGCAGGAGATCGATTGACACTGGCTAGTACCACTGATACTGATAGTGATCTAGTATTTACTATGTGGTATTCGCATTTTGCATCTAGTAGTGTTGTAGTCTTGTAGATACTAGACTGTAGTCTGTAGTAGTATCTACTCCATTTTGTATTTGCCAGTGGCATTCTCTCGATATTTATCATCTATGTAATACATTATGATTTTCAGATTTTGATGGTTTAATATGAAATATCAAACATGCAGTTTATGGTTCAAACTCAAAGTTCATGATTCAATGTTAAATTTTAATTTTTAATGTTATTGTTCATTTTTCATTGTTAATTTTATTATTGATTCATCATGGATTCTGGATTCATGATTCATTGTAAAATTGGAAATTTCTATTGATTCATTGAAAATTTGAATGATATTATGATTCAGATTGATGTACATTTTATAGACTTTTAGTATTTTAGTTTTTAAAAAATGTGGATCTTAATGTATTTTTTTAATATATATATATTTGTATATATAAATATAATATATATATATATATAAAACGTGTCCCCCCGTGTCCTGTTTTTGGGGTCGTCGTGTCCCGTGTCGAATACTCGTATTTTCGTGTCCTCCGTGTCCCGTGTCGCAGTGTCATGTGACTTAGGGGCCAGAGTGGGATCAAATTCCACCTACCTTCTACTCCTTCCTCAATACCGTCCAGATTGTAGGCAGGAACTGGGATTCCTGTACTTTTCTTGCTACTGCTTTTCTTCGGAGACTTCTTCAGCTTCTTACGAGGACTGCAACAAGGGAGACAATCACAGGTCACCATCTTGGGACGTTTTGGGCCTTTGGGAGGCCCATACCCATATAGAGCCCGTCTTCTGAACATGCATCCAGTTCCCACATATACTGGCCCTTGAATTCCATCCAGACCTTTCATGTTGATCTGTAGAGCCCACCAATTTAAATGCAATCACTAAGACTTGAAACATTTTTAACAAGGAAAGAAAATGCAGAAGAGCATTTGTAACGTCCCCATATTCACCCTATTGCATTAAAATGTAAATGATGTAATATTGTTATAAAATCATGGTGAGGAGCTCAAGGCCAAGGCCCCGCCGTCGATTTATTGATGCATACGGTTTGCGTGCTAGCTAGGCACATTCGAATTTCAACATCATGTAATATGCATTTTAATAAAAATACCCACAACTAGCTATGCAATGCAATAAAGAGATGGGGGCATGATTTTACAAGGAATTGGGAGGGAAAACATTCAAACCTTTGAGCCAACCAAGTCAAGCCAAGTGTCAATGAGAGAACCCATGAACCCTCAACTACCCATGTTGACTTTTGTACCCAATCATTGATTTCTCGCAAGAGTTGGTTGAGGTAGTTAATGCTTTAGGGAATGGGAGGTATGGCTGTCCAAATTTGGGTATGGGCAAGCCACCCTGCATGGGAAATCGCGTTTTGCTTCTTGGGCAAGAAAAGAGCCATGAATTGCTCCCCAAGCCATTATCCATCAACCAGTTTCTCTTCCTCACGCGTTTGGAGCTACCTGGGCGTTTTTCAGCGATGTGTTGAGGTGTTTTCTTTCATTCTCAGCTGGGAGAAGGGCGTTTTTGTATTGTATACTAGTGGGGAAGAAGAGGAATGGAATTGGGGTTCCATAGAGACCGTTTTTGCTGTTAAATGCTTAGAGAGTTGGGGATAAAACGTTTTCTCCCTGTGAATGTATTTCATCCCACAATTTGTTTTTGGATGGAAACAATTTGGGGAAAGCCCAAACCTATGGCCATCCTGTTGGTAAATCCATTGCTTTGGCTTGAGCTTGAGCTTGAGTGTAAGCCTCCAGGGTTCAAATGTAGCATGATAAACCCAGCTGTGGACTGGCTTGGCTGAGATGAAACGAGTAATTGGCTGTGAATGAGCTGGAATGTCCCTTTTTCCTTGTAAGAATCATGCCCAGCTCGGGGGTGGCAGTTGGGTTGAGAGATTAATGAAAACAATTGGCCTATGGTTGGGTGGAACGTTGCAGCGACATAGCTAGTTGTCTGGGACAATTATACCATGAAGATAAGTGTTTTTTCTGTCTATGTATTTACTTCTGCAATGTTTAAATTGATGACTGTTTTGATATGCTGTATGCATATGATTTATCCGTGGATGAGTTTTTAATTCTGCTGTGCATGTTTGTTGAATTGCAATCTGCACACTCTTGAATTTATGTGTATGAATCTAATGAATTTGGCTGAGTTTATGTAAAAGCCCCATAGATTGTTAGCGTGTTCCCTTCCCGTAATTGGGTCCGCAGGTGGGTACGTTACAGCATTGATGGAATTGCAATTCAGGGTAGAAAAATCCATACATCGAAGAATATGGTGTTTCGATTGGCATAACGATCATTGCGATCAATGCCATCAAATCTCTGAGGGAATTGGACATAACAAACTTTTCTCCCAACTTGAGGATCCATCATGAAGCACACGCCTTCCCTGATTGCCTTGCTGTTGTTGATGTAGTGATCACAATCCAGATTCAGCATAAATGGAGCATTGGTGAGCACAGCAGAAACTCGAACCTGCATAATTGCATTAGAATTTAGCAGAAAAAACATTGATTTTCTAAGAGGCTGAATTCAAGGCAAATGGGAAAAGAAAGGGAAAAATCTTTACCAAAGCATTCATGGCACCGGCCTTCTTGTGGTGCTGAAAACTAGGTCTTTTCTCACGAGAAACATATACCACCCGAGGCAACTCATTGCCTTCTGTATCAAGGCCTCCCCTGTGACCCAAGAACACTTGGATCATACCAGGATGGTCACGGGTATTGTTACCAGGCCAAGGCGTACCGTCTTGCATTGTCCATCCTTCCTTGGGCATTTTAGAGGCCTTTGCAACCAATCGGTTGATGCGCACCTTGAATTCTTCATATTCTCTCTGCACAATCCATGCAATTTTAGAGTATTTAGAGCTGCTACTCGTTCCAGGGCTGAAATGAAATTTGAAATTCTCCTCTGAATTTGCAGATCCTACTTACCTTCATGGCCTGGTGCTCCTTGACAAATGTGGGTTGAAATTTATCCTTCAGATGGTCAATTTTCTGTGAGAAATAGATTTCGGGAGCCCGTGGCTCAGTGCTGAATTTCTTGCAGAATGGTACCCATTTTCTGGCAAATTCTGAGGTCTTAGAAAGAGATTCAAAAGTAAGCATCGACGCTTCGTCATCAGAGACATAACAGGACACCTTGTCTACAGGGTAGTCTACTGAGAGGATTGATAATACAGTATTGGCAATAACCAATGGAGGCTCCTTCAGTGGATCCACAGTACTCACAAAGAGGTCGACAGTAGCAAGCATTGATGGTTCTCCTTCTTGTTCGTACCTGACAAAATAATATAAAGTAAGCCCTCGTCTGAATTTTTAAAAGGTATGTCTATGCAGGATATCTGGCTATGCCAAGTCAGGTTTTCACAATGTTTTTTCAAAATAATTCCATTGATTTGTTGCAATTGAGGGCATGAATTAATACTTAGTGTTGGTGTTTTATGTCTGAGAAGCATGTGGGTTACCTTAATGTCAGTCGATCAAGATACGTCTCACGACTGATAGGAAACCATTTGGGAAAATGTCAGTCGATCAAGATACGTCTCACGACTGATAGGAAACCATTTGGGAAACTGATCAAGAATCCATGACATGGAAAACTAGATTTCACAAATGATAGAAGTGGCCCAGAGCCCATATGCATTCTTCACCGGATTTAAGAGACGGTGCTCTACAACCCAGTATGGGGGAGATGTTCCCAGTAAGTAAGTAACTTTTTTCAAAAAGGAAAAAAATCATATAATGATCATAAAGAAGCAAAATACATTCCACAGGTGCTTGCTAGCACGATTTCAAAAAATAAGATCAGTGCTTAGTGCACTTCATTGTTACAAATCTGCGTCAAAAATGACTAAATTTTTAGACAATATACTACCACAAAATTATTCTGTTTTGAAATGTCAAAAAGCTTTAAATGCAAAACTTAAAAAAGCGAATCTAGATGAAACCTTCTGGTTTCACTTGAATCATGGGCCTTAGTTGTTTTAATGCACTATCCATCTTCCAAACTTAGTCCCGCTTTAGATAAGCTATCAGCGTGTGAATTCTGGGCTCTATAAATATGAGCAGAAGATACTTCCTTTATTTGTTTAATCAGGTTTGTTATATTGCTTCCAAGGTTCTGCAACACATGATTGTTGAAAGAGTTACCTTTGATCATGTAATTGATCATAATTTTGAATCCCCATAGGTCTTAAGTCTTTCCACCTTGTCCTCAATAGCAATCAAAATTAGAGTGTGTAATGCTAAACCTTCAGCTCTGTTGTTCGTACCACTACCTCCATTTGCTTGAAAGGTATACATAGTCCCTGACAGTCTCAGAGTACCTCCCAAGCCACAAAGATTATTGCTGCATGCTCCGTCAAAGAATCCCACATGATCCTCCTCTAAGTCTGAGATGGCTTTAAGCTGTCTAATTTTAACCTTTTTCACTGGATCCTGAAATAATTTGAAGATTGAAAGCACCTGTGAGGTCACAAAGAAACTCGGTTGTTTAATAGCCTAAAAAATGGAGAGGTTACGAGCTATCCAAACACACCAAGGAATAAAAAAGACTAAACATTTGATTCTTTTCAAAGATGGATCATCAAACCATTGCTTCATAAAGATCACATATGAATCTGCCCCATCCACAAAGGTTATATTTAAAGATTTTCTCAGCTCATTCCATACATTTTGGATAAAAGGACAGTATCAAAACAGATGGGTTGCATCTTCATCTGCCGCGTAGCATAAGCTACATCTCCCCGGACCTTCTATGTTCCTCTTCTTCAATTTGTCCCAGGTTAATATTTTATACTGTATGATTAACCATACCAATATTTCGCTTTTATGGGTACTTGAAGCTTTCCATAGCTTCCCCCACCACCATGGATCTTCCTGCTGTTGATTGCCCCATAACGCTTTATAGGCTGCCTTCACCGTGAACGACCCTTTATCCACTAAACCGTGCCATTGTAAAGTATCCTCAGCCCTGTTTAAACAGATGTAACCCTTAGTTAATCCAGAGGTCCAGCTGTGCCAAACGTCGTGCCATCTTTCTGGCAGCTGCAATGCTGCAGCCGATTTCCATTGTTGAATGAAGAACGTCCTTCCCTCGGCAATATCGGCTAAAACCTTGATGCCCCTAACTTCCATATCACTGAGTAGTTCGCTGGGCAATCTCTGCGAGACAGACACCCCTTTGTATTGATCCATTCCGATGCGAGTCTTCTGCCCGTTCCCCACCTGCCAAATGAAATGATCCCCTATTACTGAATAGGCTGCAATAATGTTTTTCCAGAATAGTGAACCCCCTCTACTGTTTTTAGCAGGCTGCCGAATCCACTATAGAATAGAGAAATTGTGCAAATACTTTGATTTTAAGATTGCTTGCCATTTGCTGTCCTTTGATATCAACTACTAGACCGATTTAGTTGCCAGGGCCTTACTGAAGGTGAATAATTCTTTGAAGCCCCAACCCCCTGCTTCCTTTGGTTTACATATCGATTCCCACGAAGTCCAGTGGATACCTTTCCCCTCTTTACCCTTCTAGAGAAATCCGAAAAACAGCTTCCGCAGGGCATGCATAACTCCATTTGGAATTTTGGCGAGGATTGCCCAATAGACCGGAATAGCATTCAAAACACTCTTGATCAACACTGCTTTTCCACCTCTGGAGAGAAATTGATTACACCAAAACGAGATTTTGCCTTCCACCTTCTTGATCATCCAGTCCTAGTCTTTCTTTGTGTAACAATTGGGTTTTAAATGGAAGCCCAAATACACAAATCCTTCTGCTAAATGAGTAGTCCCCACTGGCATTACATCCAGAAAACTGTCTTTCTCTACCTCAGACAATGCATTATAATAACATATAGACTTATCGTAGTTGATGAGCATTCTAGTTGCCTTGCTAAATAGCTAGAACATGTCTTTAATTGCTATTACAAAAAATAAAAAAATAATTAAAAAATACATGTAGGCTCATAAAATAAAAAATTATTAAAATTAATTTAAAAAATCAATGTTGGCCTTGAAAATAAAATAAAACTTAAACCTGAATCTATCAAGAAAGAGAGGGATTGAATTTCTTGAGTATAAGATTAAAAAAATTATACCTAAAGAAATTGGATTCCTCTCGGTGCTTGATAGATCCGGGTTTAAGATGGATCTATGTTGGTTCATGTTAACTCTGTATGTTACACTTCGTCTATCTTAGCCCACTTACCTCTACTTCCACCTCCTTTATTTTCTTATCCAGATCTCTAGCACACTTTCTTAAATGTGCATTGGTCCCATGCTCCTAAATTTGTATGTTGCTCCCTTTAACTATATCTAAAAAAACATAATCTTTAACTATATCTAAAAAAAAACATAATCAATCACATTTGCATTGTTTATTCCTTCCTTAGCTTTGCACTTTATTTCTAACTTGATTTAAGTTCTATTTGGTGCACACTTTCAATTTATACATTGACTTTCTCTAGATACTCTTCTATCATTATTAAGCCACAGAAAGGAATTTCACTAACAACATATTGATATTACAAAATATTCTCTTAGGGTGATGCACAATAAACTAGGAAAAATAGAGAACTTAAGATTTGTATTAAAACTCATACATTTACCATATAACAACTTATAGGCTTGTTAAATACAAGACAGGGCGAGTGATATTTGACTTGTTCTTCTCTCTTTCATTTTTAATATTGAAGTATATGATTAATATCCACTACTCTCTATTCATCATTGATGTGCCACCTCTGGATTCTCGTACTGTAGGTGGCCATGGTTATTTTCCTCTTATACATTTAGATTGAAAATTGATTAGAACTTTCTTAGGTGTATTTGTTTTGTTGTTATTATAGATGAGATTTTCTTATGCAATGTTTCGCTTGTACAATTCCCAAATCTTCAAAGAAGCTTAGAGATTTCTTTTATTACACTACTATCTATTTAAATCAACTATAAATAAATGTGAAATGTACAACATCATGTTATATTGTGTCACTTTAATATCATTTAAGCAAAATTAGACTAAAGAAAAATATCAGACTAAAGAATAAAGTTTTATCAACAAAAACTTGTTAGATTGGTTGGTAGAGTGGAGGTGTTGGTATTCTTCTATTCAAAGTGGTTGGTAAAATAGATGTGTTGCTATTCTCTTATTAAATTTCAATTATCTCTAAAGACATCTTAACTCCTTTTGACTAACCTATTTATATAAATGAATTATTTATTATAATTAAGACAAAATACAAAACATAAATAAATTTATTAAAATAAATATTTGCATTAAAATAACTATTTGCATTAAAATAACTATTATAACCTTATGAAACATAAGGACAATTCAATAATATAGTTTACTACTAAATTAAACTTTACTACCATACAATCTACCAAATGTGCATAAATTCTAAATACAATACATTCATGAACTCATTGTAGTATAATTTTGATGTGGTCTTTACATTATAGTTAATAATTAAACTTTACTACCATACAATCTACCAAATGTGCATAAATTCTAAATACAATACATTCATGAAATTATTGTAGTATAATTTTGATGTAGTCTTTACATTATAGTTAATATGGAGAGTATAGTTAATATGGAGAGGGTGTAGTGTAGAGGAGTGGAGCAAGATATGGACATTGCTTTGCATTGTAGAGGAGTGGAGCAAGATATGGACATTGCTTTGCATTGTAGAGGAGTGGAGCAAGATAGTAATATATATTCATATTGAACTTTGTGTATATTTGTTTTTTTATACATAGGAAAATATCTATTAAATTTTTGAGAATCGTTTATTAAGAAAATAATATTTTTAAATTAATATAATTTATATTTATTTTATTTTGAATTTGCCTTAAAAATGTCATTTTAAATGTTTTGTTTGAAAAAACTTATAATATTTTGGGATATCAATGTAGCCTCTATTAATATAATTTGAAGATCTCGACACAATATCATTGTGTGTAGACAAAACTTGCTCACCTAAAACTCATTGGTAGTAAGTAACGGGGTAGATTTCCACTCTTCCCAAATGCCTCCGAGCCTTGGGATGTTAACATGTTTCCTTCCAAGGAAGACAAGCTCTTAGAGAATCTCAAATAGTTTTAAGTCATACTCTAGGACCAAAATGAAACATCAATTTATATATTATTGACAAGAAGGTTATTATCTCGTATTGTTTCCACTCAAGCTACAAGATTGGGGTCATGTGTCTTCAAGTAACACGTAATCTTAATGCCATACATGAGACTACAAACTACCCTCGATTGCAATATAACCTCTTGCTCATAAGGAAAATTCCGTTACTAATGTGACTTGATTCTTGAACCATTTTTAGATTAACTCATGTTTGCTAATCAACCATACATTCCATATTTTAATGTGATGTATTGACTTCTATATTGCCTTGCATTATAGAGTTCACTTTTTTCAGGAAATTTGTATGCTCCATGGTGCATAACATCCATATTGAACTAGTATGTGTCTTTTCCCCTTCTTCATTATTTGATGATCCACTCTACTTTGGTGTATATCTATTGGCCTTTTTCCTAAAAAAATCATCCTTATAAAAAAATATTTTGTGATTAATAGAGCTTACCAATCACTTAAAAGTACATGGCTTTGTAGTGGACATCTCTATGACTAGTAAAAGGCCATCTCTCCAACCTTTGTGCTTTGAAGGAGGGTTTTCCATAGGCTCATGGGAAGGGTTTTACTCTAAAAAGTTGCTTATTATTACATAAAATATGTTTTTTATAATATTTGCCAACATTTATAAGTTTTAGTAGTGAATTATATGTTTATTATATAATATTTGCCTACATATCTCCATGTATTATTTGTTTAATCCAAAATAATCGTATTGAATACTATACTTAGGTATACTATTTGAATCTTTAAAAAATACCCTACATATGGGTATTAACTTGTTGTTACAATCATGATTGCAATACTTAAAATCAAGAATAAGTTTGAATTGGTTTTGTTTATAAATTAAATATTTTCAAAGACAATCACATACACATAAGAAATGAGATGATTTCACACTAGATTTTCCTAAGATGATCAATGATAAGATTTCATGATAGTAGAGTCCTAGGCTAATGCTAGTTGTTCAACAAAACATATACACATTTTTAATAAATGCACATATAAATTATTGAAAGACAACATAAAGGAATTCAAATTTGCATTAAATTAAATGCATCTAATCAATCTTATTAACAAATTTAACAACTATATAAATATGTAAATAACGCAAGATGATTGACTCCAAACCTTTATCAATACACACATCCATCTATCGAATTGATTCTTACAAGTAACACAAGCATCAAATTTTAATCTTTATCAATGCACACAACCATCTATCTAATACAATATAGCGCCTCTATCCAATTGATTCTTAGAGACTAATGCCATTTGCTAAAAAGGTAGCAACAACAATACAATTGCCAATGTTTCTTTGAATTATAACCATATTCATAGCCACTTCTTCAACATTATATTTGGAGGCTCCAGTACAACTTGCCATGTTGATGCAGGAGTATCCTTGGTCTCACACAATCAACATAAAAAAAACATTTCGATTTCAAAGTTGGTTGTTTTATGATGAAATAAGGTGCTACAAATATGTTCTATAGAAACATAGCTATGAATCCTTGCTGCGGATCATGCCTTGCTATGATCCATGTGTCTCTTGAGGACTTCATGAGCAACATTGGGTTGTACGCGAGAGGAAGGGGAATCGAATTGAAATGGTTGAAGAGGTTGAACCGTCATAACTGACCATGCACAATGATTGTGCAGATGAAGTTTAGTGCATGTGAAGTGCAAGTAATGGAGCCTTTACTTGCAGAAAGCGATGGAGGAAATCTCCAAGTTGATTTGGAGGAAATATGCATTGGTATAATGCACGAGATAAATCTCGAATTGCATAGTGTGAGCATGTGGTTGAAATTGTTCCACAGAAAGAAGATGGACATGTTGCGAAATTTCCATATGAAGATACTATAAAATATGTAATGCTGGAAGGGTCCTATGGTATGGATGTTAATTTTATTATGGGTACAGTGAAGGATGTAGTAGACAAGAATGATGAAATATTCAAGGAGAATGATCCCTTGAAGAAGAAGAGATTGCTGATAATTTTGGTTGATTTCCAAGATGAGCAAAATTCTACCCGAATAGGAAGTCATGCAAAACATGAGAAGACCAATCATGAAGAGAAATTTTCGAAAGAGATTTAGAAGTCATGCAAAACATGAGAAGACTAATCATGAAGATAAATTTCCGAAAGAGATGATGACTGAGTTACCAGATCAATGTTGATTTCATGAAAGTATGGTGAATGTTGATTTCTTGAAAGTATGGTGAATGTTGATTTCTTGAAAGTATGGTGAATTTGATGATTGGGAATGTTGCAAATATGGTCTTTCTGAGGAAAGATAATGAAGGCATTGTCCAGAGGGAAAACGATTTAACATAATGAGAATATTTATGTGCAGATCTAAAAAGAAGTGATGCAAGAACAAAGAATGGACATTCATGTTCATGCCATTTCAACTAAAGAGTAAGTTTGATTTTGTAGGCATAATTGGTAGAGATGCCTGGGATGGTGTTTGCCTTTATTGTGTTGACAAAAATGTTGCATTCTAGAACAATAGTGCAGAGTTTGAACCACTAATGCTATTGATGGAATTATAGAGGGAGGATGGGGAGGTAGTAAGTCCTATTGGGCATGACTTTTTGCAGATAGAGAGCCCTCTTTGGCATGGATATTTGCAGATTGTGAGCCTTGTTGGGCATGGTATTTTGAAAATAGAGAGCCATGTTGGGCATGGATTGTTGCAGATAGGGAGCCTTATTGGGCATGGAAACTTGTCGACCGCAAGTGGTAATTGGTTTGGACTACAAAAAGGAACAATTTGGATGAGTGAAGTGAGGAATTTTGCAATATTAAAATCTACTGGAGTTTGAGTACTCTAGTAAAGGAGGATACAGTGGTTTAGAGTTGCAGAAATTTGTTGAAGCCTTGAAAATGAGAAGGAATAATGTAAGGTTGAGGAGACCATTTGATAGAGTGTGCAAGAGGCAAAAGAAAGAACATAAATAAATTTTATTTCAAATCATGACCATTTGAGCAAGATGCTCAAATCTTTCTAACCATGGGTGTCTAATGTAGGAGCATCTAGTGCATCCTTGGTCTTGTGCAGTCAACATAAACAGAAAAAAAAAAACATTTCGATTTATGAGTTAGTTTTAAGTGAAGAAGTGTAGCATTCAAATTATGTTCCAGTTCCCTCTTGTCTGTGTTTGATTTCTTGTAATTTATGCACTGTTTATATTTAGTTAATTTCTGCATAACCAACAGAGAAGGCTTGTAGCTGTGCACCGTTTATATTTAGTTAATTTATGCATAACCAACAGAGAAGGCTTGTAGATATGCACTGTGAAGAGCAACATGGGTAGTATGTAGCTGTTAATCAAGCTATAGGTCCTTGATGTTGCAATGTAATTGTATACTTAAATATCCATATTCAATTTGATATTATGTGACTGGTAGTACTGTTGTATTATATCACAAATTTACCATATTATTTTTTTTCAAATTTATTATATTTTAAAACTTTGACTTTCTATCCTACTATTTGAGAATCAAGGTATGGCCAGAATTACATTCATTATATATGGGCTCAACAAGAGCATCATGTGACTTACAAGAATTGAACCTCGGTGAAGAGGGTAACAATCATTCCTCCCAACCACCCAAGCTACATCCAATGGACAAAGTAATATGTATTTATAAATCCTTTGATAAAAACAAGAGTTACATAACGATGATGTTCCTATGCTTTTAAGTTTAAGTAGATAAAAAGGAAAAGAGCTAAAAGTTGTTTTGTGGAAAGCTAGAAGTTGTTTTGTTGTCAAATGTAAATAGCTACTAGTGTCATGAAGTTGCAAAAATTGAAGATGACATTGAACTTAGCAAAGAATAATCTAGTGTCATATGGTCTCATCTCAATTCAAGCACAAGAATCTATATATGACAAGTATTTCTTGAATGCTTTCTATTTTCTTAACACCATTTTGTAGTATGCATAAGTATATAAAAAATATTATTCAAAAGCATGGACCACAAGTGACAGAACCCTGAAGAACAAAGAGATCAAATAAAACTATGTTCAAGATATTTGTAGTAGCTGTGTTTCATGGGTACCCATACGCGGGGTAAGGTACACGTACCCGTACCAGATACTTGGATACACGTAAGGTATGTTTCCTGTCATACCCTGCCATACCTAATACTGGCTCCACATACTTGAGGCGTCGTTATAAAAAAGGGGTACTTATAGGCTAAATGGTACGTCGTACCTTGTGTTTGGGTACTCCGTACCCCATGTTTGGGTACTTCGGGGGTACAACCGACTCAACAAACTGCAAATCTGCAGGGGAAAATGTAATGACTCCCAACCAAAATTGAACTAAATTTTGCTAACTGTGTATGGAGTCTGGTTCAGGACTTCTGTCTAGCACTTTGCAACACTGTTCAAATTCCACTGAATATTGTCCAAATCTGGTAGACTAATTTTGCATTGATTTACAAGGATTTTTTTTGTGGTTTTGTGTTTAGCACTTATGGAACATAATTTGACTACCAAATGTGCACATAAAAAATATACTAATGTATTTAATACTGAGAAATACACCGACATCAACCCAGGAATATATTTGCAACTTTTTATTGCTTGTAACAACAATACAAATAGGTGTTTAAAATCATATTTCAATTGTATCTGAGTTTGATTGCTTGTTACAGCTGCTTGGTACAATGATTTATCAAATTTTATGTAACTTCCAGTCTTCCACTTGATATCTACTATGAGTACAACTGCTTGGTACAATGATTTATCAAATTTTATGTAACTTCCAGTCTTCCACTTGATATCTACTATGAGTCTACGATTTATCAAATTTTATGTTTTAAATTTTCAATATGAATGTTCATTGTTCAATGAATCATTGAATTATGAATTATGAATCATGATTCATAATTTATGAAAAAATCTGAAATATCCATGTATGATGTGACTGTGATATATATATATAGACCTGTGCCTAAATTGAGTCAATATGAAGATAACATAACAATTAATCATTCGATGTCACTAGGTACAAATTAGGAAAAGTATATGATCAAAGAATCACCAATTGTGCTAGGATTCACCAGGGATTATTAACCAACATAGACATTCAATGAAAGTGTAAGGTCAATCCAAGATCATCATATATGAAAGATCATTCATTACATTCATCATATGAAATATAAGAGTTCTTCACCAAATACCATTCACCAATTAAATGCAAAGATCATTCACCAATGCAAATATGTATCATCAACTAGTTCAATGTATTATTGCAAGTATCCACTTTTAACCATTTAACCATTAAAATACCAAAACAATTTTCCGTTCAAATACACTAAGGTAATTTCCAGAGAACACAGGTCATATAAGTAGGTATTCTCAACCAAGTACAAACGAATCAAATAGCTATTCCAATACATCTAAGTCAATCTAGAAACCCTATACACAAAAGATCATTACCTATATCACTATTGATCAATAATCAACATTACCACTAAATGAGCAAACTATGTTAACTTAAAATCATTTTTTCACTTTCAGATTTGTCAACATAAATGAAACTCAGAATTAAAAGGAAAAAAAAGGGGAAAAACTATCTCTAAAATGACACCACAATATGCATTAAAAATACCACTGAATAACCTTCAATTAGCCTTAACCTTTTTGTAAACAACATAACTTTAATATGTTGATGATTGTAGGTATGGGCAGCGAAGAAGTAGGGTGCACAGGGTCTGCAATATTGTTGTGCTAGGTGGGAGAAAGGGCTAGGATAGCAGTCCGAGGGGAGGAAAGGGAAACCAAAAAGGAGGAAGGATTGAGAATATGGTGGAGGGAGCTGCAAGGAAAGGAGGGAAGCAATAGAGGAGGCCGCAGGTAGCGGGAAAAAGGGAGAGATGGAGGGAAGGAATAAGGGCTGTAGATAGAAGGGAGGAAAAAGGGATAGGAAAGGAGGCCATGGGTAGGAGGAGGTAGAGAGAAGGAAAGCGTAGGTTAGTTAGGTATGTAATTAGGGTTTTATGCAGAAATTAAAACAATAATGTTGTTTCCCAAGATTTTATTTTATGAAAATTAGTTATAAAATAACATAAAAATCAAACTAAATTACAAAAAACCAAAAAAACTAAACTAACATAATATTTACAACATGAACATAACTCATAAATTAGGGTTTGGATCCTTTTAATTTAAGTTTTAAACATAATTTATGATATTTTATTTTAATTTATTATAAGTTTTAAAAATAATAAATTAACTAGTTATTTAAATATATATATTTTTAAATATTAAAAAGTATCATTATAAATAACATGGTTATGATCAATTTATTAATGAGTTTATTATGTATTTACATAATTAACATTAGTATTATATATTTAGAAAAAAACAAAATTTAAACTTTATATTTTAGCATAATAACATTTAAAAAAAATATATAACATGGGTATAATAAATTTATTAATAAGTTTATTATGTATTTACATAATTAACATTATTATATGTTTAGAAAAAACAAAATTTAAACTTCACATTTTAATATAATAACATTTTTAAAATATAAAATGATATGTTTTATGTAATAATTATTAATTTTATTATGATTTTAACATTTAAATATGTTAAGTTTATTGTATTGATAGGTGTTTATATCTTAGAATTTGGGGTGGACTAGCACTTATGCTTTATCTAGATTATACGAGGATGAGACAAGTGTACCGTCCATATTGATTTTTATGGCAGTCATTCAAAATTCGAAATAAACAATTATAAAAAAAAGATAATATAAAAAATAGTTGATAGCTAATGCATGGATAATTCTTAGTTGATGCATGGATAGTGGGCATCTCAACCGGTGATTACAATGCATGGAGAACAAGTAACATATAACTTATTTGTGGCCTATTGGTGTTCACCAACCACAAGTTAAGTGGTTTTGCTAGTTAATATAATAAGTAAACACATGGGTATTATATTTTACAAGCCCATTGAACTAAGCCTTATTAACTCTTATCTCAATACTAGTGTTCAATCCAACTTATTCAATGGAAACAACAGTACTCGTTACAAACATATTGAACTTGTTGATATTCACTAAGTAGTAACAAAGTTTTATGCATTTTAAAGAGGAATCACTGCAAGAATTAGTCCCTTTACTTGATAGAGTGTAGTATTATTGTTGTCAAGTACATCTATTTTGGGTTCAAGTCAATTGTCCATTAGTTATTTTAGAAATGATTAGTTTGTGATGTATAATTAATTAGATGTTGGATCACCGAAAGGCTTAGAGAGCAATTTAGAATTGGCACTTATTTTATTATGTACAAACACTAGAATTATACCTTGATTGCATTGATGCTAGATTGACCTATCAAGGGATTGTACCTCTTTGGAACAATAATCCTCATCCCCCACTCTTTTTTTTTAACAAGAGCGGCTGAAGAGATTTTATAAATAAAAGAGAGAAACATACGAGGTTACATAGATCCGAGAGGAGACTGTTCCAAATAGATAAGAACAACCATGACTCCAATATCAGTTTTTTTAGGCCTGTTACTTACATTGTAGTTTCCTGGACGGTGTATACTATACCTCCTAACAAACTGACCTAATAACAAAGAACATAAACAAAACATTTAAAAATTAGTATTGTCCAAAGTCTTGACGGCTTCTTGAGTTTCATCCTGGGGTTGTCGATCCAAAATACAGCTAAAATATGGTTTTGGAGTTTCATTACAGTACCCAAAATATGCCAAAAACTAAAACCTGATGCAACCACAGAGATGAAGAACTACTGAAGAGATGCTACGGCCTGACCTGCAGGTCCTCCAGCCAAGCCACCATCTTATTTTTGCAATTCTTGAGTGCTTTTCCTTATTTCCGCACGCATACTGTCTATTTTTGCTTCGACTATTTTGACACAGTAGTGAACAGAGGTTATTTTGGTGTCCAGGATGGTGGAACATGGGAAACCCTTATCTAGAACTTCAGCTAAACTTTCCACCTTCTCGTTTATCTTGTTTCTTATGCTGTGCAATTCAGAGTTTGTGACTTGCACCAGAGTTCGCAAATGGGAAATTTCCCTCTTGAGTTCATGATTTTCTCCCCTTATCAAGCGAATTTGAGTCTCCATGTCCCTCATGTGATTCTTGACCTCTTCCGGTATGCTATCAAACTCTTGCGTGAAACTAGTGCTGCCGCCATCTTCATTTATAGAGTGCGTAGGCAACTGCTTATCGAACCCCAATAGCCTACAGGAGTCATGGAGATTAGAATTACCCGTGCCATCTAGAGCCAAGAACTGGTCGTCATCCTTTCCTTGGACCGTCTTCATAAATCCCATGCTATCAGTTCCATCGGGGCGTTTAATCGGTTGTCTACAGCGAATGCAATGAGCCAGGAAAGGACCCAAGGTAGGGGGAGAATTACTCATTTTTGTTCTCTGTTCCTCCACGTTTCTTCCTCTCGAATTCAGACTGACCAGGTTCAAGTGATGAAGGGCGATAATACCACCTCCGCCATTTAATCTCCTACCTTATTGAATTCTCCACGCCTTAAATCGCTGCATGCTGGCCATGTGGTTTTGGTGTGCGAGCAACTCCCAGGTCGAGGCGTAATGATAGTTCAAATCTTCCACAATCTCGGGATTGTTCGAATCGTGACTATAGCAAGGGATTGGAATGTGACTAGAAATGAGACCATTCCAATCCACGAGGATTAAGCCCCTCACTACGCTATGTAATCTTTGAAAACTGTCCAACATAATCAAATGTGTGAGATTATGGGACCCAAGCCCTCCCATAAGTCTTCTGATTGCAAACTATTATTCTACAGTCAAGATCAACCCCTAAATTGGCCATAACATCCGCAAGTTGGTTGTTTGATCTCAACAAATGAAGGAAGTTGATGACTTTGTACTCATTGACAATACACTTGAAAGGAGATGAATCTTTGTGGCAGGGTTCTTTCGATTCTTAATTAAATTTCTTGCTTCTCTTATAACTAGCACCGAGTCAAACACCACCAATTCTTCATTGCCATCCCTTCTCGATAACTCCAATCCTTTAATTAGTGCTAGCCACTCCGCATCATTATTGGTCCTTCTTCCAATGCCCCAAGCATATTCTTTCAGTTTGTTTCCTTCCGAGTCGAAGTAGACTCCATCCGCACTTGCCAATCCTGTCCTTGTACCCCACTCTCGACACTCATCAAAACTTTGGTTATTTAGATTGTAAGAGAGGTTAGGGTATGTTTTTTCTTCTTCTAATTTGTGATTTTCACAATTCTTGAGGTGGATCATCCTATCATAGGTTTGTGACTTCTTTAATTTGAAGTCTGTTACACTTGATGCTTGATGTCTCGAGGTCTAATGGTGGCTACCTCCATTATTATTTTTAGCATCACAAGATTTGGGAAGATTTTTATATCGTTTCATGATTCTCGATGCTCAGAGACTCAACTCTGCTCGTGATTAGGGTACAATGACTTCAAGAATTTGTGAATAAGAAAAAAATCCCTGATTAAAAGCCTCTATGGATCACAACCACTTAGTGTAATTGGTAGTTTAAGTGTTTTAGTGGAAGAGTTTATCATCAAACAAGGGGTTTAGGGGGAGATATATTTTTGGTTAAGATGTGGCAGGGTGGGGTATATATTCACGAGTTATGTGTGGGAATGGGAGATTTGAATTTTGGTGGTGGAATATCACGAATCTCATTTATTGGTTAGAATATGTTGGTACTATGTCAATTTAGTGGAAAATGTATCTATAGGGATTCGAACTTTAGTGGGGAATATGATAATCTACTTTTTCTACAAGAATTTAAGTGTGGGTATCTATTTTACCAAATTTACTTCATACTTGCAGTTGGCCTCGATTTCAAGAAACAACATATTTGTTTTGGAGAGAAGGGTGACACTTCATAATGAAGTTAATAAGTGGACAAATTCAACAAAAGTGACTCCATTTTTTTGGGTGAAGTCATTTTTTGCATTTTTGATGATATGGCTTGTCTTAAATGAGCCAAAACCCTTTTTTCTAAAGGACAGAGTTCCATTGTCAGAGTTCTAGTTCCAATTTTCTTTTAATTAGATTGGATAGAATTTTCGTATGAAAAGGATTGAGTTTGTAACTTTCTCCACTTACTAACTTGGTCCATAAAAGTGATCTATGAAAAATTTAAAGTTTGGTGGGAGAACATCTTCACCCCTATTTTATCAATTACCATCCAATCAAGATATCTTTTAAACACAAACATTATTATGTTTATAGTAAACTATTATTATGTTGTAGAACTTTAGCTTTATGCCTAACTGAAACTCCTTTAAGGGGAAAGGAGTTTCACGATAAACTAAATTGTATCATGTAGTAATTGGCACAAGGTTGGTATATAGGGTTAAAATGAGGGAAGCTTATTGAATATAGTTTAGTTTAGTTAATGTTATATAGCCCAATTGTATGCTAACTTGTTAAGATTTTATTTTTAGTGTGAACTTTGATTAAGAGATTGTGATATATTTTTTGTGCGAACTTTGATTAAGAGATTGTGATATATTTTTAGTGTGAACTTTAATTTAGTGTGAAATTTGGTTCTATTTAAGGATGATATCTTAATGGAGGAGAACCTTCCTTATAAACAAGAGGTTGGTGGTTCGATTCCTCGGTGCCCTATCTACATAAATCAATGAATAATTAAATGACCAGTTAACAACAATTAATGACTAAATAAATGACCAATTAACAACAATCAATGACTAAATAAATGACCAGTTAACACCAATCAATGACTAAATGTACTACCAAACATAGATAATTAATGACCAAATAAAGACAATTAATGACCGAATAAATGACCAAATAGTGACAATTAATGACCAAATAAATGACCACAATCATTGACTTAATAGCAACAAATAATAACCAAATAAATGACTCAATATGTGACCAATGCTTGAAGCAATTCAAGAAATTTATGACCAAGTGATAAGTAACCAATTTGGTCGGGAGATAAGTGACTGCTAATTTGTCACTAGCGGCCACGTGACCAAAATTAGTCATTTATATTCATTTTTTAGTCATTTGTTTAGTCACTAATTGCCCATTCGTTACATTAAAGGTACTTATCAACTCAGTATCAAGTACTATCGCAACAATGAATCTTTGGTCGGATTCATTGATTTTGACTAGGCTAGTGATGGTGATGATAGAAAATCCATTTCTGGCTATGTGTTTTGTCTAGTCTTTGGACCTATGGTTTGGTTGTGCAAGAAACAAAAGGTAGTCTCTGTTTGGACTGCATAATCCGAGTATCATGGAGCAATTAATGCAGGAATAGAGTAGGTTCGGATTCGACAACTTTTGGAAGAACTTGGTTTTTTTGATAGTTCCTCAACTATCATCTATTGTGATAATCATAGTGCTAAGTAGGTTGTAGACAATCCTATTACACATAGTAATATTAAACATCTTGAAATTCTTGCTCATTACCTGAGATAGTTGGTTCATGATAAGGTTGTCACTCTTACTTATTGTTACACTGATGATTAGATTGCTTATATCTTTATGACGCCATTACCTGAAGATAAGTTCGTTAAACTTTAGAGTTTGCTTAGGCTTCAAGAAGCTACAATTATGGAGGGGGGGGGGTGTTCAGAGCAAATAATTCGACATCTTGAATCTGCAGAGTTTTGTGTTGATGGGGGGGGTCTTGGAACCTAAGGTTATCAAGTTTCATCACACCTCTATCCCTTCTAGATGCAATCAATCGAATGCTAGTCTACCAATAGAGCAATTGAAAAAATTTCAAATAGAATAGTCGACAGGATGGTCATCAAAGATGTTGAAATAATGGTTGATAGGTCTGATGAATCGACTAGACTAGTCAAATAGCCAAAGAAGCAAGGAATATTTTTAGGAAAGTGTTACAACATGCCTTCAATTATTTCTGGAATCGACTCCCCTCATATAAAGGAGGTTGGTTAGGTATTATTGCTATAAATAAGCCATCCTATGGGTGATCAACATATCAAACAAGTGACGAAGATGCATTGTGATGTTCTGATCACAATGCATTGTGCTTAAGTGTTGTAACGGTGTCTTCAGACACCACCTCTTTTCTCGGAATTGTAATTCTTTTTTATTGTTCTTTCCTTATCTTTTTGGTGTATATCTAGGAGAATTGGTCTTCCCAACAATTATAAAGTGGAAATTCAAATCTAAAAATTGCACTAGATATGGAAAAATGGAACCTTCATTAATGTGCTCACAACAAAGTACATGTACATATATCAAAGCCTTATCTCATGGTTGGTATGAATCTCCCAACTCTCCACAAACCCTAGCTAGGGAAAACCAACAAACCCTAGTAACCAAGGAGCTCCAATCTGCAAGAATATATCCAACACATAGTCCAAGGAAAGAACGGTTCTCTTTTCTTCTTCACCAATCGACCGTAGTGTTTTCTCACAAAACCATAATATCCAATCTTCAAGGTATTGACCCTAAACATATAACTCCAAGATACTCCAAGAAGACCAAGAAAACCTACTGCCTCAAAAGAAAGAGAAAATGTGTACATGTGAAGACTTGAGAGAAAGAAAATGCTTACATCCCTCCTATGGTTTCCTCATGAAACCATAGAGCACATACTCTAAGATTAAGAGTAGTTTCATGTGAGTGAACATGTGGGCCTAAGCTATTACAAGAAACCTACATTGAGCACTTGTAGAAAAACTCAAGTGAGACATCTAATTTAAAGTACAAGTGTCATGATTCAAGTTGATGTCATGCACAATAATGACTCCAAGGTGATGTAGCTACACAAGGAAATCCCAAACCACTCCATCACAAGTCTCCACGAAATCCATTTATCCTCTAAAGAAACATGTTCCACTAGGTCATCTACCCCTTGCAAGAACACTATTGAAGCCCTAGGCATTATCGAGCCATCTCCAATCCTCTAAATGGTAATCCAAGCTGCCACATGCCAACTCGAGCTTGAAGCCATCCTCCATGATGAATAACACTCCAGAGTCGCATGTAGTGAATTATCCATGAAGGTGGCTCCACCATGGGGTCCCAATGAAGGATGTCCACCTAACCACCAAGAGATTTCCAATGCTTAAGAGAAGAAAACTGAGCCAACAATTAAATGAGGTCAATTATCCACTGAGAAATATATTGAAACCATGCATATCCATCATGAACCATCTCTCAAACCATCTAGGGGTTAAACTTACACCTTGTACCCACAACAAAATTTGAACCCAAAATCTGATGAGCAAATCCGACAAAATTGACTATGTTGTTGGATTTCACCTTTAAAATTACGATTTTTTTTTTTTTTTAATTGATACATGGCATTGTCGGATATCCGAAGACAGTCGGTTATCTGGAGAGTCCCACTAGTTATCCGATAGCCACCATCGGATATCTGACATATATATTATAACGGTAACTATGGTAATATTGTTGGATATCCGACGAACTTTAAATTTTAAAAACTATAAATTATGGTAACATTTCGACATGTTTGCTATACAAACGACAGTATGCAGAAATTATATTCTTCGCACTTACTGTTTTCCGTAAAAAAATACACAATTGTTTCAATAGTTTTTGTGATTAAAAATAGTCAAGTGTGGAGCTTGACTTTTTAATATCGATAATATTCATTCAACCTCTTTATGAGAAAATGTCAAATAGCAATATTCTTGATCCAAATGAACAAAATCGACAATTGCTTGCTAGATTGTGGATGGACTGAAAAGAAAGGGTGATGGAAAATGTTATTGTCTATGTAGTCAATGCAGGGATATAAAAGGAGAATAATAAAGATCATAACAGCCATAAAACATTGTAGGGAACATGGACACGCTAAGTGGGGACATGCATATCATCCATTTGTAAGTTTTGCATTATATATGTTTTTATATTGATTGCTTTTGTAAATGTATGTATTATTTTAATATTTATTATATTAACTAATATCTATTGATGGTTTCATGTATTTATAAAGGAAATACATCCTAAGGCATATTGTCTGGAGGGCGTGCTTTCAGAACAAGTACCGGAGGAACATGGAGCTATGAATAATGGAGAACAAGTTAATGATCATATTGAAGAAGATGATCATATTGATAACATAGTTGAAGATGATGGTACAAATACATTGATCCATGATACATTTAATGTTAGAATGGATGATGATGATGATGATCATGAAAATGATGACTTTGATGATGTTCATGATTTACCTCTTCTTGAGAAGGCATACAAACCCCTTTATGAGGGCTCCAACACAAATCTTCTCTCTGCTATATTGTTGATAATGAACTTGAAGGTTATGAATGGTCTTTCAAACACATCAGTCACATGGATGTTAAGGTATGTAATATATTCCATCACACATATATGATCGCACTAAAGGTTATCACTGTTCGTCTAATAAAATTATTGTTAATTCATAAGTCAAATTAATATGGATGAAATGTGTTTCATTTATTATTTATATATTATATTAACTAGATTTTGATTTTAATTTGTTGTAGCTTGATAGCTAAATTTTTGTTACCACCGTCAAATATTTTACCTCGCACATATCGATATTTATCTGGCATCATGAAAGAAATTGGAATGCAGTATCAAGCAATTCATGCATGCCCCGATGACCATGTTATATATTATATTCAACATGAATTTGAAACTGAATGTCCGGAATGTCATATCAGTAGATATCGAACATATCAAGTAACAAAAAAGGTGCCTCGCAAGGTTCTTCGTTATATTCCCATTATTCCACATTTGTAACGACTATTCAGGTGCAAAAACAAAGCGCAATTTATGGATTACTATACACTGAACAAAAGTCAAGATGACATTATTCGAATGCCTGCAGATGGTTCCACATTTAGAGATATGGAGGAAAAATGGCCTCACTTTAAAGAAGAACTTCGTAATATTAGGATTTCTTTGGCACCATATGGTGTCAATCCATTTGCAGATATGAGATCCGTTTACTCGGTGTCACCTATTTTTGTTATCAACAATAACATTTCTCCATGGTTGTCAATAAAGAGGGAGCACATAATGTTGTCGATGATTATTCCAGGTATGTGTCTACAACCTTTTTTTTGTAATGTAGTGGCATATCATTTGTCGTATTTTGTTGCATAATCTCATATATATATTTTTTATTTTTCTCTTCTGCATGGTTTATATATATAAATGGTTGTAATAATTATATATTTTATATGTTCAAATCAATCAGGTAAGTACGAATTTAAAGATATGAATGTATATATCAAACCTCTTATTGATGAACTAATAAAGTTATGGAATGGAATCACTATGTATGACGTATCTAGACCAACATGACAAAGGAAATTTCAATTCCATGCAATGCTTGTATTGACAATACATGATGCCCCAGGGTTAACCCATTTTTGCGGTTTGTAATTAAAAGTTCCACTTTAATTGCATTTAATTTTATGAACTAGTTAATATATTATGCACACACGTTTTTTTAAATAATCCATTCATTTTATATATAATTATAATTGACATAGATAATCCATCTCTTTATGTAGGTCTTCAGACAAAGGAAAAATTTGCATGTCCAGTTTGTGGTCCTAAGATCAAATCTCGTCGTTCAAAAAGTTTAGGAAAGGAGGTGTTTGATGAGTATAGGTACTTCCTCTCTAAGAATCATAGGTATCAAACTATCGAAAATAATTTGTTCAATGGGAAGCAAGAGACTGCATAAAAACCGCAGAGAATGACACCTCACCTATGGAAGTTGCAATATAATAGAAATTGTTAAGGTACGTATGAATCATCGTATATGAAATGTTATGTATATTTTTTATTGTGTGTTGTTTACTGTAATTGACATTGATTTCTGTAATTTATTTATAAACTATGATTCATGATGGCCATTGTGATCATGAAGGCATTAATGGGATTCCACGAGGAATGAAAAGTTATCCTAAACAATTCAGTAGGTTGCCCTACTATGATCACCTAAAAATTGCTCTTCTGTTTGATACAATGCATATCAGAAAGAATGTGACTAAAAAATTATGGCAAATATTGGATGGAAGGAGTGAGAAATAAAAAATTGTCAAAATTTGCAAAGACATTCAAGAAGGCAACCATGCAATGAAAGACGCCATTCAATTTCATAGCAATAAAGACCAAATTAATATAAACTCACTTCCATGGATGTTAACGGAGCAACAAAGTAATGTTGTAAAATAAGTCATGTGAAAAATTAAATTCCCACCGGATTTTGTTCGAACATGAAGAATATCATAACAAAGAAAGGTGATTTTGCGGGGGTGAAAACGCATGATTGGCATATATTCATGAAGGTAATTATTATGGTATGCATATAATTATTGCTATATTTTTTTATTCCAGTGCATATTGTTGGTATTTTTTTGTCTACTTTTTGTAAAAAAAGTGAAACAATTTGTATATTGTTACATTATGTTCTACCTCTCTTTCTCTCTCAGACAACTTCGACAACAATGTCAAACAAGTTATATATAATCTTGGGAAATACACGAGGTAAGTAGCGATTTTTTGCAGCGCTTATTGTTTGTTTAATTCATTTTAAAAATTATATTTGATTTTTGCACTAATTTATGTTTTTTTCCCCAGAGTCTAATTCATGTTACATAATATAATTTTTTTTTTGTTAAATCTCGTGATTGCTTTGCATCACTTGTAGATGGTTGTCATCTAAATAAATCCATAAAGAAGATATACAGTATTGGAGGAGAGAAATTACTCATCTCATCTGTGAAGTGAAAAAGCATCTACCTTCAAAATTTTTCAATGCACAAGAACAATACCTCATACACCAAGTTGAGGAGATTGAATTGTGTGGACCTATACACTCAGGGTCCATGTGGATGGTTGAGAGGCACTTGAACTTTTTTAAGGGTTTGGTTAGACAACGAGCACGTCCTGAGGGTTCTATGATGGAGGGATATATGGTATACCAAAACATGTTGTATATTAGTGAATTTCTTCCTAATTAGCGTCAAAGCTCAATTTAGGTCGCATGTGTGATCCATACTCCAATAAAAATTTCGAAGGGGAGTACTCGAAGGGGAAAGGTAGATCGAGGAAGGTGAAAGGTAATTATTAGCTAGTGGAGATTAATTAATATAATACACTTGACTGTTGATTTTTATGTATATATCATACATATTCTATTTTTAATATTCAATATGCATCAATTACAAGTGTATACTTTGTTAAGTGAATATACATTTGTATTAGATTTTAATTTTATTTTCATCAAACAGTTGGTCGAGAGTGGGATGCACTTCATTTATACATCGCAAACAATCTTGACTGGATGAAGGTATGGATTGAATGATGTGAACAATATGGTCATGGAATATCATGGGAAGGTGTGGCTTCATTGGTTAAAGCAGCACATCGTAATGGAGATACCAATCTTACAAAAAGGTCCGCAATCGATTTAGCATATGGTTTAAAAGATAAGCAGGAAAGCATATTAATCAACCACACTAATTTTTTTTTTACAAACATATTGATGTACATGTTGATTTTTTTCCCTACAGGGAATAAACATGCACTTAATCATAAATGGATCATGATGTAACCTTTACGTGTATAGCTTGTTGTAGGTAAAACACCATAAGGCTATGTGGTGCAATGGCTGTAAATATCGCATCAAAAAGTTGGATGAAACGAAGAAAACATCAGATTGTGGGATATCTGCAGTCTTTGAGGTGACCAATGTTTTCTCTAGAAGTGACAGACATCCAAAACTCTAAAAAAATCAATACTATGGGTATTTGGAATATATTCTTCAATGTGACTTTAACTCCTTCAAGGTAGTTTTGTTCGTTGTCAAATGGCACATGTTACGATTGAATCAACGTGATCCTGATAAAACTATTATTGAACATGATAATGGATTTATCATGGTTAATACAAGGTTGTTTGAGCCAGGAACGGATCCCTATGTTCTTCCAAGCCAATGTGAACATGTATTTTACTCTGAGGTTCTAGGTAGAGGGGGTTGGTCATTTCTTGTGAGACACGATCCAATGGGAAGGCCGGTAAAGTATAACATATAGGAAGGTAATGAAGATGGTCTCAAAGAAGAAGATGATGTTGAAGATGATCACGTTCCAGAAGAATATGTTGGAGAATTAGTTGAATCAGATGATGTAGCAGACAATGTACATGAATATGATATCGACGATGACATGATGATCGTAACTGACATCGGTGACGATGATGATATGGCCAATCCTTACAATGTTGACTCTGGATCGGATGATACAGATGATGACTTGGTTGAAGAAGATGATGAAGTCCATTGAAGTGTATGAGGTATGCCTTAATGCATCTACTCTATATATTTTGATTTAATATTGCGATAGAATTAATGAATTTTATTGGTACGTATAAATTAACTGTTTCTTAGTGTTTTTTTCCATTTTCCTGTATGTTGGCATATATTATAATTAGAAACATTGCTTTTTTATTTTTATTTTTTTTAACACAAACGGTTAATGAGATTTTATATTAAAAAGAGGAAACATATTACAAAGCGTAGGGGAGACTGGTCCCAAAAAAAAGAGCTGTCGAAACAAGCTCTTCACACTTCAGTCTCTGATCTTCAAACATAGCCTTAGGCCTGCTACAACTGAAAATTTTAACGAACTGACCTAAGAGAAACTTACAAGAGTAATACATATAAGAAGAAGTACAAAATCCAAGCCAAAAAAGAGCTTCCAAAACATCGAGACGAGAAAATAGAAAGAGAATCAGTTGCCATGATGGGGATGAGCGTTCTTATCCTTGCTTCCTATTGTTGCACCTGCATTTTCATTGTCAATGTTCAGGATGACGGAGGGGCTATTTCTGCAGTTGGTTCTGATACAATCAACTTTGGCTTCCACTATCCTGAGGCAGCTATGGAATGAGTCAAACTTTCCAACCAGCTTCTCGAAGTAGTATTTCATCTTGCCATTGCTATTCCAGACTTCAGAGTTAGAAATTTGAACGAAGGTAGCGAGGTGAGATATGGCTTTCTTCATATCGGAGAAGTCACCCCGTAGACAACGGACCTGGGCTTCCAGGTCCAGAACTTGCATGAGAATTTCAGGGGAAGGGATGTCCTTCCCATGAGGAGAATCCAAGTTAACCAGACCACCATTATCGCCACTGCATGCTACCAATTTTGGTTACTGCCCAGTTCTCTCGAGATACCATGAAACTACTGCGGAGGACCACTTTGATTTCGGACTGCTTCGTAGGGGGTCGAGAAAAGCCTAAAGTCGGGAGTCGAGAGGACCTTCCAATTCCTGCTTCCAGAATCAAGATCGTAGCTAGAATGCTGCACGGGGCCCTTGATGCCCTGACCTTGAACAGAGTCGAGAGGAACCCATATTTTTCCACTGCTAGATACTCAACTTTGGAATGGCTGTGGAAAGCACGCTTTGTCAAGCCACCACGAGAAAGCTCATTACTGCTAGTTCTATGCCCTTGAAAAATACAAGAGAGGTAACATTTTGAGCCAACCCCCCCGGAGTGCCCCTGGACAGGATTCCTGCATTTTCGACATTGCAAAGCAGAAAGACATAGATTGCTATCCTCCATGTTAATACAAAATGACACGATTCAAAGAAATTAGTAGGGAGAACCTTCGCAGAGAGAGAAATGCAAGATACAGAGGGCGCCACCTTTGTGCATGATATAGCCTCTAAATTCCTTAGGGCTTGTCTGCATTGATCTCCCCGCATGAGAGACAGATGGAGCCTACCAAGGGTGGCCACCGGTTCATATGAGGAGACGTTTGAAAAGAACGAGGGGATCCCTAGGAGATTTGGCCATTAAATGAATTCATCAAATGGGTGAGACCGAGGTTATAAGGATGCAAGAGGGAAGGGATCATAAGCTTTAAGGAAGAAGTTAAGGGACCCAATTATCCACAAGGAGGAGATCGTTTATAATAGCAAGACCACAATTCAGGCCTGCGCCTATGTTAGCCATGGAGTCAGCTTTTTGATTATTATGCCTAAGGGCGTGAAGGAAGGAGATTGAGTGAAAATCCTTGGCCAAGTGGATGAAGTGGTGGTGCAGCGTAGAGACAGGTTTTCGGCGATGTTTGACTAAATCCCTGGCTTCCCTGATCACGAGCATAGAGTTTCCAAAGGCCACAAGATCCTTAACATATTCCTTCCTCGCAACATCCATACCTTTGATAAAAGCAAGCCATTCCGCTTCGTTGTTGGTTTTCCTGCCAATTCCCCAAGCATAATCTTTCACCTTGTTTCCGTCGGAGTCCATTAGGACTCCCCTCGCACCTTCCAACCCAGTTAATTAGAAACATTGCTTCTTAAGTATGACAAAAAACATAATTATTATTATTTTTTACATAGATTTTGTCGGGTTATGGGGAATTGAGAGTGATGTGAGGGGGCGGGACGGGCCATAAGAGCTTCCACCTTCACGTGGTTGGCCCTGTTCAGTAGATAATATTAAATTATTCTTGAAACAAAAAGTATCTCAGTAAGGCAATGCACAATTATCATGCAAACCCAAATGGTGTGCTTGATCATGTACTTCACTGGGCCAACGTTGAAATTTTTTAAATTTGTGTTTGCTTGGACTGAAATTTGGCATGGTTAGACTAGATGCATGCATTGATGGTGTGGGAGGGTTTCCATACTCAAACATGACTGACACTAACAACTCAAGCATAAAAAACCATACCTATAGATTAATTAATGTGCTACACAGGGCCAACGTTCATTTTTTAAAAATTTGTGCTTGTTTGGACTGAAATATGGCATGGTTAGACTAGACGTATGCATTGACAGTGTGGTAGGGTTTCCGTACTCAAACATGACTAACACTAACAATTCGAGCATCAAAAACCATACCTATAGATTAATTAATGTGCTACATGGGACCAACATTGTTTTTTAAAAAATTTGTGCTTGCTTGGACTGAAGTTTGGCATGGTTAGACTAGACACATGCATTGATGGTGTGGGAGGGTTTCCAGACTCAAACATGACTGACACTAACAATTCAAGCATAAAAAACCATACCTATAGATTAATTAATGTGCTACACGGGGCCAACGTTGAAATTTTTTAAATTTGTGCTTGCTTGGACTGAAATTTGGCATGGTTAGACTAGACACACGCATTGACGGTGTGGGAGGGTTTCCAGAATCAAATATGATTGACACTAAAAATTCGACCATAAAAAAACCATACCTAGTATAGATTAATTAATGTGCTACACGAGGCCAATGTGATTAATTAATGCTATATGAGAGAATTTAAATTCTTCAATTGAATAACAAGTTTGTGTTTATTTCAGAACTTAAAGATAATAGTCACATAGGATTTAGAAAATTTTACATATTCAAATTTTAAATATTGGTTAAGTTATGTGTGTATCATCAAAAGTAAATTGAGTATATGGTATCTTAGTTTTCCATGAAATCCCATGATAGTGCCATGGAAACATGAGAAACATAATTATAAGAAAACATGATTATGATTAAAAAAAAAAATTTCAATTTCAAAATATATCCACTTATTGTATTTTCTCAAACCTATACAATAGATGGGATCCTCACTTTTCCCTCACCTATTTGAGTAACTATGTTCTCCCACTCATTTTCCCACATGATAGAGCCGTTGACACTCCCATGTATATTGATATTTAAGTGACGACATTAAATTTAAAGACTTGAAGTAATAAATACATAATAATCGTTGTTGTAAAATTGAGGTATAACTTGGATTTTATCATTGTTTCAAAAATTGTACGTTATTGATTTGAAAGACATTATCTGAGTTGTCACATGAAACTACATTTGAGTACTTATCTCCTTAGGGGTGATTATGTGTGCATGTTCAGGATTAAGATGTTCATCAACGTCCTCTCTTTTATACTATATATTATGAATTTGGGATATGTGAATAAAATTATGTGGATATAATAAATTGTGAATGTGTAATGACCTACATAATTTATATTACAAAATTTAGAATTCAATCATAAACTGATATGCCCTCCATTTAACATAAGTGGAAAGAAACATATATAGAGAACTTAATATTTTCAATCAATGACAATATGTTCATGTTAAAATACTTAAACAGATTAATTAATGTGTTGATTCTTTGTATTAAAATGCTCAATTAACAACCAATTAATATAATAAACATACACAATTGTTATATAGAACAATACCACACCCTTGGGATGTGGTCTACATCCTTCATGGAACTAAAAATCAAACTCCATTTTTTCACAATGTATAATATCAAATCATCACGGCATAGCCCCCAAATTGTATCAATGTCCACCCTTTGTACACGAATTTCTGTTGAAATGGGTGGTGGTACACATATCTCCCTAGATATTGCAAGTAAAACACTACCCAATGCAATGTTCATTTTGTTAGCAATCACATCCCTTGACTCAAATCTCAGCTGGTATGAATCTCCTAACTTCTTATGTACAACAAGATTCCTAGAAGGAAATAGTATCAATCTCGCAAGAGTTGGTGTTGGGTAAATGTATCTATCAACCCAAGATGCCCTTAACTAAATCATTTCATGGAGCCATAAAATTTAGATCTAATGCTCATATAATTTATTCTCATGTGAAACACAAACTCACAATAAACATGTGTCATAGAATACACTATACACGGGGCCAACGTTTTACAGAGCATAAAAAAACCATACATATACCTATTTTTTTTACGATTGTGATGATGAATAGTGATGATGACAATTATGACGGGGATGGCGATGACGGTGATGATGATGATGATGATGATGACCATAATGATCAAGATGAAGATGATGATGATGATGATGATAATGATGGTGATGATGATGATAATGAAGATGATGATGATGATGATGTTGTTGTTTGTGATGATTGTGTTAATGAATAGTGATGACATCGACGTTGATGCTGATGCTGATGCTGATGATGATGACGATATTGACGACGATGACGATGGTGTTGTTTATGATGATGATGATGATTGATGATGACGATTGCATCAATGATGATTCTTACGATCACGATGACGACGACGACGATAATGGTGTTGTTTATGGTGATGATGATGATGATTAATGGCAACGGCGACCTTGATGATGTTTCTTATGACGATGATAATGGCGATGATGATTAATGACGATGAAAACGTTAATCATGATGCTTATGATGATGATGACGATGATGATGATGGAGACGATGATGATGATGTTGTTTTTTACGATTGTGATGATGACAATTATGATGGGGATCATGGCGATGACGGTGATGACGACGACAACGACCATAATGATGAAGATGAAGATGATGATGATGGTGATGATGATAATGAGGGTGATGATGATGATAATGAAGATGATGATGATGACGATGTTGTTGTTTGTGATGATTGTGCTGATGAATAGTGACGACATCGACGTTGATGATGATGATATTGACACCGATGACGATGGTGTTGTTTATGATGATGATGATGATGATTGATGACGATGATGACATTAACGATGATGCTTACGATCACGATGATGACGACGACGATAATGGTGTTGTTTATGGTGATGATGATGATAATTAATGAAAATGACGACGTTGATGATGTTGCTTATGATGATGATGATTAATGACGATGAAAACGTTAATCATGATTTTATGATGATGATGATGATGACAACAACGATGATGATGATGACAATAACGATGATGACAATGACGATGATGGTGACGATGATGTTGTTGTTGTTTTTTACGATTGTGATGATGACAATTATGATGGGGATCATGGCGATGACGGTGATGATGATGATGATGATGATGACCATAATGATCAAGATGAAGAAGAAGATGATGATGATGGTGATGATGATAATGATGGTGATGATGTTGATAATGAAGATGATGATGGTGACGATGTTGTTGTTGGTGATGATTGTGCTGATGAATAGTGTTGACATCGACGTTGATGATGATATTGATGACGATGTCGATGGTGTCACAAAAAAAATTGTATATGCTTTTAAATTTGTATATTTTTAAATTATGCTTTATTACTATGTTTTGAATATTCTTCATGGCTATGAATGTTTTAGAGAATGTCCTAAGAGTATCACATACCTTCAATTTTTAGATTAATATTTTCCATGCTAGTACAACACACCATCTATAATTTGTATAATGTTAAATTTGAATAATATCAACTAACTTCCTTTAATATTATGTTAGTTGGGTCTTAGATTGGGTGGTTAAAATGATAAGTTGTTATACATCTCACCTAGGTCCAAATATCATTTGTGACATGTTTTCCCTTTTGTGCCTTGATTGAGGCTGGCAAGGTACCGACGATCTTACTCCACTCTCACAAGTGTTTGAAGGTGAAACAAGATGTTTCCAAACCATATCAAAAAAAGGTCGTTAACTCAATTGTTACTAATATTACATCCCTTAAATTTCCTTGCAATATTTTCCTTTGAAAAAATGTTCCTTCATTATTTATGCTCACCATACCAAAGTAATATATTATTAAGAAATTTAAAAGATGCAAATCTTAACATGAAACTTATTCATAAACATAAGATAATCTTATTTATATCATTACTACATTAATACTTATTTAAATTCACAACATTATAAAAAATGGATTTTTAACGAATGCAAAATAAAGGTTACTCCAATTCATTCTATAAATGGTAGTAGATGGTAGTGGTTATAAGACATAGAGATTATATGACAAGGTTCATAGAATTTAGATTTGAAGTATTAGATGTTTTAGGGGTTAATGGTTAAATGGATTAATGGGTTTAGGTTCTATATGGACTAAAGGATTTAGAGGTTAGAAATTAAAGGTGTTATGGCATATATAGCTTGGAGGTTATAAGTGTTAAAGACTATAGTGTTAAAGGTTATAGGGATTAACAATTATATGGGCCATAGGGATTAAGGAATGATGAGGAATAGAAATTTCAACATTAAGGATTATAATGGTTATTACTTATATTAGGGGTTATAGATTTAGAGTTGAAGTATTTGATGTTATAGGGATTAAGAGTTAAATGGATTAACAAGTCTAGGTGTTATATGGAATAAAGGATATATGGGTTATCAATTATAGGTGTTATGACATACATAACTTGGAGGTTATAATGATTAAGGGCTAGATTAATGCTAAGGGTTATAGGGATTAAGGGTTATGGGGATTAAGTGATTATAAGGGTTAGAACTGATCAACATTAAGGGTTATAATATTTATTTATCATATTAAGGGTTATAGTGTTTAGGGGTGATAAAATGTAATGGATTAGAGATTATGGGTTAGATGTGAGGGATTATCGTGTTTATGTGTTATAGTGTTATGGAATAAGGGGTTATAACAAGTAAGGGTCATATGTTAAATGTGTGAAGGCTATATGTGTATTCGTTGTTAGATGTTATAAGCGTCAACAACTAAAGGTTAACATTAAAATTTATAGGTGGTAGGGGTTATGTATTCATGGTCATAAGTGTTAAATTTTGTAGGGATTTAAGGTTATGTTAAGGGTTAGTGGTAATGGGCTATAGATGATAATGGTTATATGGCTTAGGTGTTAGTAATTAGATAAAGGATTATTCATGATAGTGGTTATGACTATAATGGTTAGGTGTTGGGAGTAATAAGTTTTAAGGAGAAAGGGTTATTCACGATAGTGATTATGGTTATGAGGGTTGGGTATTGATGTTAGATTTATAGAATTATATGTGATAGGGTTACTATGTTATATAGAATAAGAAGGATGTGTTATAGAGTGAAGTGATAATGTGTTTGTACTTGGAGTATATAACTCCGGGGTTAGGAATAAAGGGTTATTGTGGCTCGAATATAGTAGTTTTGAGGGTTATACATTATAGGGTTGGCAGGTTGTAGGAGTTATTGGTTATATTAGGGGTTATCGGTGTTTATAGAAGTTATATTAGAGTTTATAATTGTTAGGGGATAATATATGATTTAAATATTAGCAATTACATGCAAACTATGTGATTTAGGTGTTAGTGATTATAATAGTTTGATTTATAATGTTATTACATTAATTATAGTGGTTAAAGTTATAGCATTAGATGTAAGGGAATATAAATGTTAAGGGTTGATATGTGAAAGGGTAAAGGTTATATGTGATGATGATAATGACGATGTTCTCTCTGATAACAATGATGGCCATGAAGACATAGGTGATATATTCGTGTTGACTATGATAATGACGATGATTTCATTATCAACATCATCATTTAGTTTTGTATTATGAGACTTTGGACTACTTGCAAGTGTTCATTACCATCTCTTTCTCAACCCTTGAGGTGTGTGCATCTTGAGTGGACACAATGAAGCCCTCTTAGTGCATCTTGAGTGGACACAATTGTCCATGAGTCTTAGCGATAAATGCTATGGATCAATACCTTAGATTTAAATCTCTACCTATGGAATGCTGACAATTTTGTAAAAATAATTTAACAAAAATAAATAACAAAACTAAATAAATAAAAAACACCTAGAATACAGATCATTTAACAAAAATAAATAAATAAATAAATAAATATATATATATTTAAATATTAAATAAAAAAAATAAAAAAATTAAATAAAAAAAGAAAACTATTAATTAAAAAAATGAAAAAACAAAACACATGAAATACCTTACCTCACTCTCTCGCTGTGAATTGAGTTGAGCTCTACCTCCCATCGCCGCTGAATGGACTGTGAACTCTACCTCTCGTTGTTGAGCGAACTATACTGGACTCTACCTCTCGTCGAGTGGACTATGAAATCTACCTCTCGTTGCTAAGAGAATTGTGGACTCCGCTTCCTTTGGGTTCCGAACTGTGGACTCCGCCTCCTTTGGGTAGGAATCGAAGCTGCTGCAATCTAACAAGCCAGGAACATAATGCCTGTAATGTCCCCTCCTATCATATCAGCATGATAGAGAGGACGCGATGCTAAAACAGGGCATCTAGCCCCATGAAATTTTAGCTAAGCATTCACATAGTATAAAAGTTCATATGGAAATGTATAATTATAAGAAAAACACAGCGGAAGTAATATCAATTACACATCCATCATACATTCAAGATATTCATCAAATAATTAATTGCAAAGTTAACACAAGAGAATACTTATTTGAACAAAGTAGTCCCAAGCAACCAGCTATGCTTTTGCAACGTTCCACCCAACCATAGGCCAGTTGTGCTTATCAACCTCTTGATGCAACTGCCACCCCCGAGCTGGGCATGATCTCTACAAGGAATCAGGGAACAACAGACTCACACATAGCCAAGCATACACCAAGATGAGCCAAGCCAATATACAATTGGGTTTATCAGGCTTCTAGGAAATGGAAAGGAAGAGTGGCTAAGCTAGTGATCTCAAGCACAGAGCCAGGGGTAACCTTATAAGATCTATCTAGCTTGGCACCCACAATACCTACACACCCAGCACAAGGAAGTATTCTTTTCACTGCTGTACAGTCCCTCAAGCCATACCTTCCCCATCTAATGCTCTCAGGGTGTGCATAGAAGAGTAGCCAAAGCCCTCTCGATCTTCTTGAGAGGTTGTCTCCCCACTAGGTTTATCAAGCCCTCTCTGTCCACTACCACTCCAATCTCTTGCTCACAGATTCAAACCAAAACAGGGATGCACATAACAACAAAAGTATAAGTGCTGGGCATGAAGAAACATTTTTACAGTGAGATGCCCAAAGATGGGGTTTTCATTAGCTTCGGAGAAAAAAAAACGTGGGAAACCCAAAAACAAAACTGGAAGATGGGGAATAACCCTGGGAAGCCAAATCCGTTTTCAGAAAAATGTCCATAGACATTCTGGGGCAAAACCGACCTCCATAGCAGTCCCAAATCATGGTCCTCCTTCCCTAGCCACTGTGTAACACAAAAATGAGCTCCCAGCCATGGAAAAATGCAGGAAAATTGGTAAAAACGTGATGAGGAAAGACTCAGTAGTTCAGACTACGTGAGAGAGGAAAGACTAACTGTTCAGAATGGATTTGGGAACCATTTTGTGGGTGTTTTCTTGCCCAAGGAGACAAAATACGATTTCCCAGGTTGATGGCTTGCCCATGCACGAAATTGGCTGCCATACCTCTTCATTCCCAAGGCATTAACTGCCTCAACCAATTTCTGGAAGAATTAAATGATTGGGTCCATAACCCAAAATGGGTAGTTGGTGGTTTATGGGTTTTCTCATTGACACATGGATTAACACCATTGGCTCAAGGGTTTGAATAATTTCCCTCCCTATTCCTTGTAGAATCATGCCCCCATATCTTTGTTGCATAGCATAGCCAGTTGTGGGTTTTTCATTAAAATTCGTATTTACATGATGTCTTATTTACATTGTGCCTATCTAGCACAAGAACCATAGGCATCTATTTTTAATTGCCGATACATAAAATGCTAAATCAATGGTGGGGCCTTGGCCTTGAGCTCCTCACCATGATTAAATAACAATATTTACATCATTTACGATTTAATACAAAGGGGGTCAAAATGGGGACATTACAATGCCTCCTAAATCGGTGATTTTATGTCATATCTAACATATCTCTCATTTTACTCATATTCATTTTGGGTTTGGGGGTTACAGAATAGGTTCAAGGTTCGGGTCATTGTGTTTTACTAGTGTTCGAGTCACTCAGGGGAAGCCCCGCATAAACCCACTTTCAGGGCTATCATGCTAGGTCAAGCGACCATGGGGAAATCCCTGCGTAAACCCCCTATCAGGGCTTGTCGAGAAGCTATTCAATTTGAAAGAACCTCGGCAACAATCATTTTAATTCTGTACAAATTCCTTGTTTTTTTTGTGTGTTGTCCTCTTCACGTTCATTAGCATACAGAATGTCTTGGTAAGAAAGTAGCCAGTCAACAAGTAGCATTTCCGTGTAGGCATTCAAAGGTTGGGGCTTCAAGTGTCCACCGTGAACATTCCTTATGTTCCTTTGGTACCAATTTTTCCAAAATGTAGAGCATCCAAATAAAATATTCTCTTCATGCGGATTTGGATTTGCTAAGGCTCCCTCTTAGACCATATTTTCTATTAACTACATTAGAAAATTCCCCTATCATTGCAACAATCTGTGCATACAACAACATTTTCTGATCCTTTGCTGCGAGATTTGAAAATATCGATTCCTTCAAACATAAACTGTGAGTATTAGTAATCTCTTTCACTTGTTGTATAATCTTTCACTCAAACATATGAGTAAATATTTCACTCGTTGTATAATATCTCAAGGAATATGGTGATGGCCAATTTCGTTGTTGGAGAATTCAATTTTCTAATATTTAAGACTAGTTCCAGCCTTTGCTTCCACATCGGGTTCGTGATTTAGATTCTCGATGATATGGAATGCTCTGAATTGAATAAAAGTTTTCACAATTTGCTGAATTCGTTGAACAATTATTTTTAATGCCAAATTGTTGAATTCTGTGTTCGAGTTGAGGGCTTTGATGAATGTACAAATTCCTTGTGGTTGTGGGAGAGAAGGTTGAATTAAAGGAGTACCAGATTTACCTTTCTTATCTTATACCGAAAAGGATTTACCACTTCCTTCAATGGTATGCAATTCTCGATGATGGATGTTTCATAAGTTTTAAATCGTTGTAACTACAACCAAACACATAAATAAAATATTTGAACAAATAAATAGATTCTGTTTGAATTATGCTAGAATGGATTTAGACATCTTTACCATCTTGGGTTGTTGAGGAGTTCCTAGATTCACTTCTTCAATTTCCTAACTTTGCAATCTAAAAACAAGCTTTACTGCTGCATCATTTGAATCAAATCAATTATAAACCCATGAGACATTCCCTTTGGATGGTATCATTAAACTTAAAATAGGATACATGTCAAATTCTAATGTTTGGTGCAGCGAGGTAGGGTTTGCTCACCCTAGAAAGGGTTTGGGACCAAAATTTGATGGCTTGGGTCCTAAATGAAACACTTATATGACACACAAGCCATGAACTAGGCTCCAAACCACAAGATAGACCCTCCAAGTGAAAAGTGTGTCTTGATACTAGGATCTAGACCCACTCTAAGATTTGGCACACCAAAGAAAGGCCTCCTCACCCAAGACATGTTTGAGGCCAAATTTCAATTTCCTAGGCCCTAAAATAACTACTTCTTATGCACATGACGGATGAATGAATACTTGGACCACAATACAAGCCCACCATAAGGAATATTTGGCATGTGAGTGGGATGTGAGACTAATTTGGAGATTTGGTAAACTATGGAAGGTTCTCCTTTATCCAAACATGCGTTGAGGACAAAAATAAATAGATTGAAACCTAAAGTGTATATTTATAAAGCACATGGGACATGAATGGGGACCCAAACTGTGACATAGGTAAATCCTTTGTATGGAATCATTGGTCCACAAGTAGGATACATGCCTAATTTTGAGGTTTGATGCATTGAGGAGGAGCTCCTCACCGAAGACATGCTTTAGGGGCATGTAAATGACCCTTAACCATGATATAGGTCCTTTGAAGGGAATATTTGGTCTAAGGTTGGGATACAAGTTGATTTCATGGTTAATGGCACTAGGAAGGGTATCCTTAGTCAAGGCATGCTTCAAAGTTGAATTCCAATGGAATGGTCTTCTTTCCCAATACATACTTCTTGGTTAATGTCCATATGCTTAGAATATATATTCTTCTTAGAGGACATGGTATGGAGTCAATACCCAAGGGATTAGGTCCTAACATGTTTCTTTTAGGGATCATGGTTTATTAATAGGGGCCCATAACACAAGACATGCACTCTAGCATAAGTATTTGTCCCACAAGTGGGATACAAACCCAATTGAAAGGTTTGTCACATGAAGAGTAGTATCCTAACCCAATACATTATTCAAGGCCAAAAATAAGCAATTTCTATCCCAAATGTTTATTATATGACTTGTGGTTCATCCATAAATCCATAGATCATGACACATGCCATAGGGAAGGAAATTTCTCCTTGGCACATGCTAATAGTTTCTCCTTGGGGTCAAATCTGTTTTTAAAAGGTGGAGTGTCCACATTCTACTACATTTCCAGTTCTCTGTTACATGGCTTTATATTTTTTTCTATTGGTGGGGCCATTTGGAAAACAAGCAAGTGATGCAAATATCTCAATTTAAGTGCTAGTGAGGGTCGAGTTGCTCCTTGGTGGATGATAAAAACACAAAATCACAATACCATATGCTCAGGTTACTCATTGCTTCCAAATATGTGTGAAGAAGATAGCTCCAGTGGACATTTCCAGTCATTGTTTAGTGGTGAAGTGGTCTCCTGTAGCAGCACGTTGAGAATGAAAGGAAACATCAACTACAACATTCCCAATGTTATGATTACATCAGCTATTGTTTGAGAGAAGTTGTGGATCAATTGTAGACTTGATATGTTGTCCCGCATCATTCTTCCTATTAACTGAATGTGGCATGTCACCAATTAATTCTACTCATCATTTCCAGGCATGCACACCGTTTTCTAATTAAATGTTCAGATCTGGTGCATTTCTTTAAAGTCTTTTCCTAGTGTTAAGTTGTTGTGCTATGCAAGTTTAATATCTTAACAAAGGATGTACATTCCCACATGATAACATGCAATGAAACCATTACACATCAAAATCCTATTTTTCCAAACAATTAAGTATCTACAGCAGTTAGATAACAAAGTGTTTAAAGAATATTCAAGTATGATTGAGAAATCAATACATTTTCTAGCCATGTGGATGGATTTGTGGAATTATCCTTCAAGAATTTCCAATTTATAAACATTAAGAGTCACCATTGGGATACCATCAAGAGGGATTCATAGATAAATTCATACTGTATAAAAAAAATGAGCACCCAGTTTATTGAACTTGGCCAATTTGGTTGCTTTTACCCCATGCCTCAGTTGTAGAACATTAACTATCCCTCCTTCAAGTGAATACTAATTGTATTATATAACGCAAATAAATACCCCATGGGGAGTATTGGGTGCTTTCGTTTTTCATTTATCCTTCTTCCATCTAAGTTGTTCTAAAATCCCAACAAAAGTGCTAGTGATGAGATAAAGGGCCAGCCACCACCTTTGAATTGCATGAAGCATTCTTTCTTTCCAACTACCCTTTTATCAACTTAAATATCTAACGCATACACATCTAAAACATACACATCTAACTTGCAAAGATTCTGTGATGGTTGGTTTCCCTCTCCATCAAACTTTCTAGGTTGTTACTAGGTGACAACAGGTAGTGTTATTTCGTATTTTCCGTTGCAGTACTATTTTTGTCAATTTATTAACTTCCACAATAGGGTGTATGCTAAAATCTTGGAAAATGTAAATCCCACCTAAACTTTATCCTTTATTTTACTCTATATACTATATTTCAATATTGTTTAGTGAAGAGGATATGATTGAGAAATCAATACATTTTCTAGCCATGTGGAATTATCCTTCAAGAATTGACCTTGCAAGGAGCTATTGCATATATTTGACCTTATTTGACCTTCCATCTCTTTGGCAGGTCAAATAAGAGGTAGTTACAAGGAGCTATTGCATATATTTGACCTTATTTGACCTTCCATCACTTTGGAAGGTCAAATAAAAGGTAGTTATAAGGAGCTATTGCATGGATGCATGGTTACCCCACATTGTCATGATTTTATATAAAATTGGCATCCAATATGCTAGTTTAGATGTTATATTGCTCATACTCTAGATATCGGGTGTGCTTGGCAGACTCAAACCTTAATTATTTTCCAAATTGTGTGCCAACAATTATGGGAATTAATGTATGGGATTTGTTTGTTTAGCATCAAAATCATTCCCATGGCCAATATACCTCATCACACATATACCTAATTTAATATCATTTATTTATAATGAAGATTGGATTATTCTGACTTGTTTTCATAAGGAAATATCAACATCTTCAAGTGTTCTAGATTTTCTAATCTCAATAACGGAACTCAGTGTATGGCAACCCTTGATAAAGTTCTAGGGATTGTATTACCCTAGCACCATCAAATTCAAAAGTCATAGTCTTCTTCTTCAAGTCAATGAAAACATAATGCGTCGGTTATCCGGCTACCATTCCAAAGAATCCGATGAATTTTCCATGCTACTGACGACAAATGTTGTGGGGATTTCACTTTTTTTTTGTGGGTATCTGCGTCGGTTATCCAACGGACTTGTGCTAGGATATCCAACCTCTCATAAAGCAATTTCGACCGGATATTCGATGGATTCGTGCTTGGATATTCGACCTTGGAGAAAGTGACGGTGTTCAAATATCCGACGGAGATGTGGTTGGATATTCGACCTTCCATAAAGTAATTGTGGTCGAATATCCGACCCCAATATTAAAAGAATTGTGGTCGGTTATCCGACATTATAGTGTCGGATATCCGATGATACCGTATTGCTGTCAGATATCTGCTGAAGTTGAACCGACGTTTAAAAAATGAGAGGCTTGTCAGATTGTCGACAACGTGAAGTAAAAAATCAGACATATATGACGTCGGATTCTGGGTTGAGATTTACATGTGACCCCAAAGCATGGTGTAAATAATTTCTGAGTAACTAAAATATACAACAAGATGCAAAAATGTATAACTACTATTTCAAGTAAAGAATGTTGAGATGGAAGCAAACATGTATAACCACTATATAAATAGAGAAACAACTAAATTATGAAATGATATCGAGGTGAATCTAGCTACCATGTAAGAAAAATAGTAGCTGGACTATAACATCTAAGTATTGAAATAGGGAAAGAAGTTGTATGTCTAAAAACCATGAAAATAGAATAGCAATTATACTATGAATGTAATGATGAAATGAAATGACAAAAAATATTGTCAGTGATAGATACATGCACTTACTGAGTTGCAAGCAATGCCATGGAAGAGCCCAATTTTGGGTGTACCATACAAGAGAAGAGAGCCTTCTTGCACATGCTAGTAACCTAGATGTGATTATTGTAAATAAAAAACTATGAAACGAAATCATTTACAGACAAAAAAGGAAATTAAGAAGATTTAGTAGTAGATAGTTGTTCTCACTTGAGTATGGGAACTAATGGAATGGAAACATGCTGAATTGTGCAAAAACATGTTAGTATAGTAATCATAGTGGCAAAGAAAACGATGTAACTACAATACAAGTAACAACGGCTTGCACTAAGAGAGGAGGCGATGGGAGCATCAACTATAGGGAATGATAGGCAACAAGCGAAGGTAGGTGTAGGAAAGTGGAGAAGGAAAAGAGTTAGCTAAATTAGGGAAAAACAAGTGAAGTAAAGAGGAAATAATACTACGATAAAACTATCTAAGGAAATATCTAAGAGGAAAGAGATCTATAGAAGACATGGTTGAGGAAGTGATCCCACAATTGTAGTATATGGGGTGCAATAACAAAAACTAACATTCGGGGAAAGATACAAAGAAGAAAGGTCATGGTAACCGCTCACACTTGGTAAAGTGTCATTTTGAGTTGGCCATAACTAAAATGATGACCTGTAGGGATACAATATTAACAAGGCATGCAACTAGAGGAGAAAGGAAAGAGGATTGTTTCAATCAAATCAAGCTAGGGGTGGAGGAGAATGGTGAGAAATGAAAGACAACATAAAAATGAGAAGCGAGGGAAATGAATTAGGGGAAAGTGGTTGTAGGTGATGTAGTGTAAGCTATTTCCTCATCATCATGATGGAATTCTTCTCTCCGTTTAGGTGTTAAAATTGACGATTTTGTTAGACTAGCATACCCAGTGATGGATGAAAAGCAAAGCTCCACGAGTTGCATGTAGGTGACGTGATGTTAATAAAGTGGAAGACATAAAAAAAGGAATAATGAGAAACAAAGATTCATTTCAAGTAGAGAATGTTGGGATGGGAGATAAAAAGTATAATCATCATTGAAGTAAAGTAGCATCTAATTCATGAAACGGGATTCAATCAATGTAAGTATTGAAAAATAGACAGTAGTATGTCTAAATGCCATTAAAATATATTAACGACTAAACTATGAAAGTAAATATTTAAATGAAATGAACGATGCAATCAATGTAAGTATTGAAAAATAGACAGTAGTAGGTCTAAATGCCATTAAAATATATTAACGACTAAACTATGAAAGTAAATATTTAAATGAAATGAACGAAGGGATAAGGTAAGGGGCATATAACTACACTTAGCAAAGTGCAAGCAATGTCATGAAAGATTCCATTTTTGGGTGCGCTATATGAGATAACACAACCAACTACGATATCCTAGCAACCTAGAAGGTTAACGAAGGAATAATAAATGAAATTAAAAAAAACATAGAAAGAAAGGGCAAAGAGTTTTTTTTTTCAGTGGAAAAATCACCTTCCTGCTATTCCGAAGGAATCAAGGAAAGCTTGAAATACAATCATTACAATAGCTGTTAATGTAATATATATATAGGGGCGAAGAGTTGTTAATGTAATATATATACTTGAGATGATGACATGGGATACTATTGAGGGATGCGAAAGATGTGAGTGTCATAATCACAATGTCAAAGCAAGATACACACCTACAGTACAAGCGTTCACAATGTGACCATAACAAAGAAGGGATGGCAACTTCAATTTCTAGATGAAATCATATGGAAGTAAATCTAATTACAATGTAAGTAATATATGAGATATATCATGAAATGTAAGTGCTGAAAATGAGAAAAGAAGCAATAATTACAACTACTATGAAATTATAATAGCAAGTACTTTATGAATGTAAATGGTGAAATCAAATTACAAAGGGAATAGGGTATGAGATTGATACCTACACTAACATAAGTGCAAGCGATTCCATGCAATAACCCATTTTTGGGAATGCCATATGAGATAAGAGAGATTTCTTGAGCATGTTAAAAAGAAAGATGTGAGTGATGTAAAGAAAAACCTAAAGGTCAAATAAATGAAATGTGAAAAGGGAAAGGGGAAAGAGTTAATAATGCAATACCCATACTTACCTGAACATTAGAGTTGATGATGTTGGATCTTGCTAAAACATACAAAAGATGTGGTCATGGTAATCATAGTGCCAAAGAAATTTATGTACTTGCAACAGAAGGGTTAGCATCTTTCCCTTGACAAGGAAGGAAGGTAATGTCAACTCCAAGGAAATATATGTAACGAATGAATGTCAGTGAAAAAAGAAGAGGAGGAAAATAGGAAGCAACACTGGGGAGCTTGATAAAACATACAAACGATGTGATTGTGGTAATCATAGTGCCAAAGCAAGCTATGTACTTGAAACACTAGCATTAACATCTAGCTCCCAGTGAGGAAGGAAGGCGACACCAACTCTAGGGAATGAGATGTAATGTTCAAACAAATGTGACCGAATAAAGAAGAGGAGGGAAAAAAGTTGTGACACTAGGGAATATTTTAGTGAAGGCAAAAGGAGATGACGCTATAGCAAAGTTATCAAACACAATGAGGGAGTGGCAAGGACACTAATGTAGAACTAGTGAAGGAAAGTGATGAGAGTAGGGATATGTTAAAGATAGACTTGCATGGTTGGATGATTAGTCAAAAACAAGGCTACAAGGGTCGTGTTTAGGCAATAAGATGTCAAGCAAATGTAATACAAAGAGAAAATAGTGAGTGGGAGGAAAAATATGTACATGCAATAAAAGTGTTAGCAACTTGCATTGATGGAGGAGGGAATGGAAACATCAATTCTAGATAATGATAGGGAACAAACGAAGTTGAGTGGAGAAAAGAGAGAAGGAAATTAGATGGTATTACTAGCATGGAACTATGAATGCAATAGTGGTGATTCTAAGGTTGAACTAGCGAAGATAAGAGGTGATAGGAAGGAGATGTTGAAGACATGGTTGAGGAAGCAATCATATATTTATAGTCTACAAGGTGAGACAACTAATACCAATGTCCTAGGGAATATATAATGAAATGATGTCATGGTAATCACTCCCACTTAGTAAAGATTAATATTGACTCAAATCCCACTCGATAAAATGATGACAAAGCCAATCACTAGAGAGGCAGCCAAAAGGATAAAAGAAGAGGGAGGTCTTCGAGTGTATTAGGGAAAGTGATGAGGTGAAAGAGGAGAAAGGAAACAATGAAGAAAAATGAGAAGTGAGGGTGTTGTATTAGGGGAAAGTGCATGTAGGTGTAGCTCATGTAATATGAGCTAGTTATTGATCATGGCAAAGGGATTCTCTTGTCTAGTTAAGCATAAAATTTGACTTTCACGTAAAGACCCTCATGGCCCAATGATTGATGCAAAGAAAATCTATATGGTCTACAAGTAGGTGATAAGATTTCAAACAACTGTAAGATAGTGAGGAAAGAAAGAATGAGAATCAAAGCTGCACGCCAAGCAAAGAATGTTTGTATGGGAGAAAAACAAGTCTAATCACTATGGAGGTATTGAAACAACTAAATTATGAAATGAGACACTAGCAAATCTATATATAATGTATGCAAAATAGGAGCTAAAATGTGAAATGTAAGCACTCGAAATAAGACAAGAAGCAATGAGTCTAACTACCATGAAAATATAATAACAACTAGACTATGAAAGTAAATATTGGAAAGGAAATGATAGAAGGATTAGGTTAAGATAATGACACCTAAACTAAGTGCAAGAAATACCATCCAAGATCCCATTTCTAGGTGCACCATATGAAAGAAGAGAGCTCACTTTGGCATCCTACCAAGTTAGTAGTGACTAATGTCAAGAAAAACCTAAAGATTAAATAAATGAAATGCGGAAAAAAGGGAAAACACCTAGTAATGCAATACCTATACTTACTAGATTTGATGATGTCGGATATTGTTGAGGCATGCAAAAGATGTGAGTGTCATAAATACAATGGAAAAACAAGATATATAATTGAAATGCTATCATTAGTGGCAGCACCTAAGTGAGGAAGTGAAGGAGACACGAATTCGTAAAGGAAGACAAGGAGTGACAAAAGGGTAGAGAAGAAAGGATAAAAGGATAAAAGGAAATGATACAATGACACACCCTAATGAAGGTGGGAGATGGTGACACTAGGGTAGATTTAGGAAAGGGAAGAGGTAGTAGGCGGCAACAATGCTAATGCATGATTAGAAAAGGAAAGAGGTGAGAGGCAGGGATGCTAGATCGAAAATATTGAAGGAACAAGTGGAAAAAAATGAGATGTTGAAGAAATATTGGAGGAAGCAATTTCATTTTTGTAGTTTGAAGAATGTGACAACCAAAACCAAGGTCTTAGGGGAGAGACAAAGAAGCAAGAGCATGGTGACTAGTCCCACTTAGGGATAACAAATCTCAAGTTGGGCCCTACTCATGACAATGACTAGAGGGAGAGAGTCACTGGAAAGACCATTAAGAGTAGAAAATAGTTATAAAGAGAGGGCGAGGGAGAGTAGGTGACCAATCCCACTTAAGAATCCCTAATATCAATTTGGGCTCTGCATCTGATGATTTAGAGGGAGAGAGTCACCAACAAGATCACTAAGAGGAGAATGGAGGCAAAATGAGAGGAGTAGGATATGCTAGTTCTCTATCATCACATGGGACTTATCCACTTTGGTTAAGCCTAAAACCTAATTCACTTATGGAGATATGTTTGTATCAATGATTGATGCAACTAAAAGCTAGAAGGGCTACGTGTATTCAATAATATATTAGACGAGTGGAAGAAAGAAAAAAGGGGTAAGAAGCAAAGATCCATGCAGAGTAGACAATGTTGGGATGTGAAACAAATAAGTCTAACCAATAGAGAATTAAAGCAACCACTAAAGTATACAGTGAGATGCAAGTAAATCTAAATCTATCATGTAAGCATAATAGAAGCTAGACTACAAAATGTAAGCACTAAAAATGAGACAAGGAGCAAAAGGTCTAATTATTGTGAAAACAAAATAGCAACTAGATTATATAAGTAAATGATGAAATGAAATGTCTAAGGGAATAAGGTAAGAGACCATTCTGCATTTATTTGAGCATAATAGGAGCTTGCTTTTGTGTATGGAGAGAGGAAAGCCTACTTGATGCGTAAAACTTGATGCTCTCATGGACATCGACATGCTTTGATGGTCGACACAAAGAAAAGCTCCATTCTTTGTACTTTATGTTTTGATAATGAGTGAAGTGTTCTTTGTTGAATCTCCATTAAAGAAAGACTCAGCTCGAGCAAAGAATTGGGTTGCGTTGTATTCCAATGATTACGTTGTATATGTAAGTGGCATTCACACCTAGAGAGATGACTCCCCAACTAGAGATCTCAACTGTTAAAGCGTTCATGCACCCAACGATATCCGTCTTATCTAAAACTCCCTAAGAGATTATTAATCTAAAAATACCTACGAGATTATTAATAGTTAGTGTGTGGAGGAATTAGTTTGAAACAAGATCTCAATGTTCGTTCATTCACCCAACCATACTTGTCTGATCTTAAAGCACCAAAGAGATAATTAATGATTAGTTTGTTTGAGTGACTCCCAAGGGATCTCATCCATTCAAACGTTCATTTCCCAGCCATATTCCTTGTCTTAAAAAATATACTATCAAACATATAATTTCAATTTTTATATATAATAGGAATTCAATATCAAACATATATGACATAAAGGAGGAGGTTATTAAATTATTATTTTTAATTAGTTGCTTTTTATTATTTCCATATTATTTATTATTTAGCGATTCACATTCATGAATGAACAATCAAATGTCCTTTCAATATGATATTAACGCTAAGATTTAAACAAAGGGTAAGTTAACGAGCACTAATACTCGAAGGTTTTTAGATGAATCATGTAAACATAGGGAAAATTAATTAATAATGTAGATGTATTTGGATAATAGACTGAGTACCCACCTAGAATTATCAATGAGAGTTTTTTCAGGTGTTTTTCTTTGTTAATTAATTTAACATGATAAACATATATTTTAAGTAATTAACATGATATAACACCATGAGAGAAAATGTGAAGTGTTTAGCATAATAACTCAATCTAATGTTCCAAGAAAAGACTCTCTTTCGATGCATTTGCGACAACATTCCAACTTGAAAGCATAAAATCCCAAAAGCATAAACTCCCTCGTGCTTAATCATTGTATTGATTAATTATATAATACATTTATTTATGCTCACAAGGTTATTTTCATGTGTTTAAGGGTTATACATAATTAAATATATTTATTTATGTTGAGCACTTTATAATAATTTTATTTATTTATGTTTAGTAATTTAGTTCGTGCTTCCTTTTAAGAAACGTATTATGTGACTGCGACTCTCTTAATGCTATTATTTTAGGGCTCTTTCCATAAAGCATAAAAAAATTATATGGCTAAAGTTACTAACAATACAATCTCTTAATTTATTATCTAGCAAAGGGTTAGATTTGTCCTTGATGTTTTTGAACTTTAAGAAACGTATTATGTGACTGCGACTCTCTTAATGCTATTATTTTAGGGTTCTTTCCATAAAACATAAAAAATTATACGGCTGAAGTTACTAACAATACAATCTCTTAGTTTATTATCTAGCAAAGGGTTAGATTTGTCCTTAATGTTTTTGAAAATTTGTTTAAGGGTCTTATGAGTTTTGAAGAGGGTTTTGATTTTTTTTAGGGTTTTATGAGGTTTGAAGAGGGTTTTGATTTAGTTTTTGGCTAAGGCTTCACCATACAGTCAGTGATTCCTTGGATGCAAGGAAGGGAAGTGAGCGTCATGGTGGGTTCAATAGGAGGGCGATTTAGGTTTAGGATGGAGGAAATTGTGAAAAGTTGTATTTATTTGGGTTAGGTTTAGGATGGAGGAAATTGTGAAAAGGGGATTTCAACTTTCCAAGATAGAACCTAGTCTTCCAAACAAAGAAAAAGGGGCACAAATCTTCCCAAATGGGGTTTGGAAGGGTTCAAAGTTATGTTATAGAGATCCTAAAGTGACTGGGAAGGTACACTTGACTCCGAGAACTAAAAAATGGCTTAGAGGACTCAAAATTGACCAAATGGCCTCAAAGATGCCAATGAAGGACTAGAGACAAAAATGTGGATGTAAAGGACTCAAATCTCTTCAAAAATGTGTAAAAAAGAAGCCAATGGACCATATGGAGGCACCCCAAGAGTTTGGAAGCAAAAAACACAAGGGAACCCCTCCAAATAAGCTAAACAATGACCAAAAAATGACAGTGCCGCCCCCTAGAACACTGTGGGGGAGCGGTAGTTTGACAGTACCGCGCCCTAGAACACTGTGGGGGAGCGGTAGTTTTGACAATACCGCGCCCTAGAACACTATGGGGGAGTGGTAGTCTCCTGTAGGATTAAAAAAAATCAAAGTTTGGCCAAGATCCGAGCAAGGATGAGGTCCTAAGTTTAAAATGATCCTCAATGATGATCAAAGAGGATCTAAGGTGATGAGAAACAACACTTAGAAGAGGATTTGATGATCTAAACAAGCAAGCAAAGGTGAAACTAGGGAAGAAAGGGTCCCCAGTATGGTCGCCAGTTTCTGTTGTGAGAAAATCTCCCTATGGATAGGTAGATATCCCCTTGGGATTAGAAAAGGCCCCTAGTTGCCTACCCAAGACAGAGATGAAACAAATAGACACTATAGTCCTCCTAGATCTAGCTCACACATCAGCTAACAAGCTATGGAAATACAAATCAAGTAGATGGCATACCTTACTTTGATGGTTGTCTTGCTGCTCCTGAGTTGCTACAGCTCCAGCCTTTGATTATGGACTTATGAACCTGTTCACAAAGCAAACACAACATCTTCTCCAACGAAATGTATGTATAAACAAAGATCTAACTATATAAATAGAGACAATTTCATGCATTCATCATTAAAGACATGAAAATGAGAGGAATAGGCTAAGTTATATTAATGATAAGAAAGCCAAAAGAAGCTGATTACAATGTTATACCTTGATGTCCAAAGTAGTAGCACCTCCTTCCAAGCTCTCCAACATCACCCTTGCAAGACTCATAGGATCATAGGTTTAATGTTTCCAAGATCACCCCCCATAGCTCATGGATGGCTCTCTTTAAGTAGGATTTGGGAGGCCAACCACTAAGAGGAGATTATGGATCTAAGTGAATAATATGTGGATCAAAGATCTAAATCATGCTAAGGAGGGAAAGTGAGATGGGATTCGAAGGGGTACCTCATCCCAAGAAAATCTCCATGAGATCCAAGATCCAAAATAAAAGGGATAAGCCTAAACCGAAACTACCACTCCCCTATAACTAATCAAAGCACGGTAGTACCGCTCCCCCATAGGCATGCAGAACGCGGTAGTTTGACACTACCGCTCCCCCATAGGCATGCAGGGTGCGGTAGTTCCAGAAGACTTAATTTTTGGAGGTGGTTAATGTGGGTTTCGACCCCTTACTTGTTGGATTTTCTTCCAAGTGTGACTAGGGAAGGTACCAACATTAGAATGAAGGGTCCTAACACCCTTACGAGGCATAAACATCATGTTTTCCATGGTGGTGAAACATGTATATTCTCACTTACACATGGTGTGGCAATTTGAGGTATAACAGATGCCCCCTAAAGTGTGAGGTCAAAAGGAATCTGATGGCTGAAACACTTTACAAATAATAAGTCTGCAAGGATATCTGAAGGAGAGTTGGAGAAGAGCTGCAAGCAAATATCGGCAATATGTCTAACGACCTCGAGGCGGGCATACCCATGCTTGGAACACCTGACTGAAAGCATGGTTTCTGACCAATACATTGCAGATCCATGATAATACTGACTCAACAATGACTGGAGACAAATCATGGCTACTAGACTACAAGCGTAGATCCATGAAAAGACAATGACACAACCATGACCAGTACAAGAGTGGATCTGTGTGACAGTACATCAATGAGGTCACCAACATAATATGTGGGAACCTACTCAAAAAATCTCCATCGCAACCTGGATGTGCTAAAAAGACTTCAGAACTATCTAGGGTCTTCTACTCGATCCCAAATCGATACGAATCTAACCATGTGATTACAAGGTGTTGAAGTCGAACATGGTAGAAACCACTTGATTACCAATCAATGATTGAAATCGTTAACAAGTGCGAGGGAAATCACCAATGATGAAAATGAATCCCAAGGTATCATAGTACATCTCGACGAAATGTGAATAGATGAGTTGATGTCGAACATCCGCGAGATCATTTGATCAGAGGTCAATGATGAAAACCTACTGTCGAATACGAGGAAACCTGCCATTGAGGCATGCAGGTACCAAGGTACTAAGGTTGGTTTCTAAGACTAATTCCTGGATAATGAGTTGAAGTCGACAGGAATAGACTCATCGAAGGAGGGCCATAATGGATCCCACATCATCGACACGAAACCGACATAGGAAAGTAATATGAAGTAATGAATCAGATGAGTATGGACTGACACAGGGATGTAAAGGATAACAATATTGCAGAGTATGACTAAGGTAAACTTCCCTTGAACATGAATGGCACGACAATAATGACTCGGCAGCATTGACTCAACGAGGCAGAGAGCAAGACATAATGCAATGATGACTGAGGCATTCTTCGGATGATTTGAAGGAGCGGGACAACTCATAGAATTGGCATGACTCAGAGATAAGTAGATTACCCAACTGTATGACGAGATGCAAAAAGGTGCCATGTTCAAGGGCGACACAAGCTGCCATAAAGCTTTCTAAAAGAAACTTAACTTATTCCCCCCCAAACCCCATCATGTTTGATGAGTACCTCTTTGTTTTTCAACGAGCTTGAGGAGGATAACAGATGCTCGGTATAGCTCATCCTTTGGACGAGTCCAATCCCACATGTTTTACGAACCTGAGAAAGGAGGGGTTCGGTCCCAAAAGGGTCCTTTGATGTTTGATTTTACGAGTCCAAGGAAGGAAAACTCAGCAGTTTTTCATGTTTAGAGAGTCTGAAAAGAACTAAAGAAGACTCCAACGGTCCTTTTTCGTAAAGTTAGCCCCATCGCCCGAAAAAGGGTAAAACCACGCGGGAGAGGACTCTTCTAGTCATGATTGGCTAGAGTATACCTTTCTCGTAAATAGTCTAGACGGGCTAAAAAAGAGATAACCTATCACCGAATAGACGACCTTTCAAATACTTTTACAAGTGTGAAAGAGTCAAGATCACTTGGAAATCTTTTCAATTTTAGGGAGTCTGAAAAGAGCTTAACTATGGACTCCATGTACAACTTTGTCATGGTTGATGACCGAGTACGACAAAGGAAAAGTAAACTCGGCACAGTTCCTTTTTCGTAAATAGTCTAGCGAGGCTGGATAAAGTGATAAACCTATACTCGTTAGACACACCTTTTTACTCCAATTGTTTAACGAGCACGATAATGGTATCAAAAGCACTCAGAATCTTTTTCATGTTTGGATCCAGAGCGCGAAAAAGGAAAAAGTAAGCTCAAACCACTTTTCATGTTTTAACCAGAGCACAAAAAAAGTGAAAAGTAAGCTCAAACACCATCTTACTGTTTTTAACAAGCTCGAAGATAGGTTGGAAGAATGCTCATAATGTCTACTTCATTTTTTAACGAGCTTGTAACAGAAAACGAACTATGCTCAGGATAATTTTCATGGTTTAATGAGCTCGAAACCTAAAAAGGAAAGTATGCTCGAAAATGTTCCCAATGGTGAACTTCTTCCCGTCATGAAATCCAAAGGTTGGTTCATGCCCCCAACATGATTGCTAGAAGTAAGTGACTTAGCTCCAACGTGATGTGGAGAGGCGATCAAGTTGACTTCAACGTAACTTCCAGAGGTTGAAGACATGCCCCCAAGCTTCATTTCATTCGCCTAAGGTATAGGCAAGTGAAAAGAAGGTTCAGTTACTAAGTCTACGAGGAGACTCGACTCAAAGGGAAAGGATATGTTTCATTTTTAACGAGCTTGACACAGGAGTAGAACTTTTTTCAAAATACTGGTTTCATTTTTTAATGAGCTTGAAGCCAAAGGTAAACTCTGCTCACGATTAAGGCCCATTGATGGGTTCCCTCCCAACATGATGATCAGAGGTTGGTAAATGCCCCCAGCATGATTGCTAAAGGCTAAACATGCCCCCCAAGCTTTGTTTCGTCTGACTACTCTTCTTCCTTACCCAAAAATCCTGGCTACTAATCCAAATGTGTTCACCAGGGGGGGTAGGGAGAACCAGGACCAAGTGACCCAGGCAGATGAAATGAAGGTTCAAATCCTAACCCTAGCGAGAGACGTGAACAAATGGAAGGGAGATCTATTTCATTTTTACACAAGCTTGAAAATAGATAATAAAAATGCTTGAAAGGGTCCTTTTTATTTTTTAATGAGCTTAAAACATAAAGAAATTATGCTCGAAGGTAGTTTCATTTTTACGCAAGATTGAAACTAAACGTAAACTATGCTTGGGATTGGTTTTGTTTTTACACAAGCTCGAAACCAACGGTAAACTGTGCTTGAGGATCGGTTTCATTTTTACACAAGCTTAAAACCAAAAGTAAACTGTGCTTGAGGGTCGGTTTCATTTTTTAATGAGCTTGAAACAGAGAATAAACTATGCTCGTAGGAACCTATTTCATTTTTTAACGAGCTTAACATAGAAAGGGAACTATGCTCATAATGATGGTTGGTTTCATTTTTACACAAGCTTAAAACCAAAAGTAAACTATGCTTGAAATGATGGTTTCATTTTTTAACGAGCTTGACACCGGAATAGAACTTTGCTCCAACGTCCCCCCCTAGGGGGAAGAAACCACTAAAACATGTGGAACATTTAGGGAAGTCTGGTGACTAGGAGTCATGCGGTGAGTGGGCGTCACAAAGGAAAGTTGATCGATGGTCACAACATTCCCATGATGGGGAAAATACATCACTCGAAAGAGTGAGGACACTACAACCTTCATTGCATAGACGTAATCACGTCCAAGGAGTAGATTAAAATCTAAGGGACCTTGGACAACCATGACATCAATACAGACAGTTTTCCCTCCCAAAGTTATAGGTAACTGAGGAAGGGACCCTAAAGGTCCAGTAGGCCTTCTATTGAAATCCAGTATCTGGTCAGTGACGGGCATAAGCTGAGGAGAACCTAAGTCTTTCCAAGCAGTTGAGGATAGAATACTAACAGAAGCTCCTTCATCAACTATCGTACGAAAAATTTCTTTATCGAAAATTCCTACAGATATTTGAAAAGGAACACTCGAAGGAAGATGAGATTCTGTTAGACCATTCCAATCAAAGGAAATAACCTCATTACTTGGAGGGGGTCTCATAGAAACGGACAGGGTTTCCCCTTGTCGAGGACATTCTGAACCGATAAGGAAAACATCAGCAGTTTCCAATTCACTCTCGCTTGGAAGATAAGAATGAGACAAAGATTGTGTCAAGGTGACTGCTTCAGTCTGGACTTTCTCCAATGACAGAGCAGGATCGAGTGGGGATGACAGCGACTCAATCACTTCACTCTCGGGAGGGAGAGTGGGATCAATTGCAGATGAAACTAAATTGATCACTTGGTCAACCAGCGAGGGGTTGAGGGACAACTTACTATCATTTGTTGGAAGCACCAGTTGAGAACTAGTAATATCTTCCAACCACCGCGAGGCTTCGTCCATGCTCAGACAAAGGAAAGTATGGTGCATACCCTTACATATCAAACAGGGATATAGGACTTTACCCTTCCGACCCTTCACCAAGGGGTCACTGGTCGAAGGAGTGTCATCGACATGATGGTCAGAGGTCGACGATACAAGTGGTTTGGGTTTTTTAGACCACACTTCTGATACACGGGAAAGACCATGGAAATCCTTGAGAAAGTGATCACCCTTGCAGAGTTTGCAAGGGAACTTGGGCTTACGAGGTGTTTTCGTAGAATGAGTGCCATTAGAGGCAACTGGTTTACGCTTGGACTCTTCCTTATCCTTCTTCTTCTTAACTTTCATTTTCTTCTTCTTCTTATCCACCTGACTACTAACACTATTTCTTTGATCAGGAGAGGAAGAAGGAACGGAAGAAGATTCATCCGACGAAGAAGGGGAAGGATTAGTTTGGTATTGACTCTCTCGTGGTGGAGAGTTAACATTCGAAACATTGAGTGCAATCGAAATTACCGGATTGAATAGCCATACCGGTAATCCTATGGTTAATCCAGGAAGATTTAACGTGGCAATAAAGGGAGGACCAATATCTCCAACTGGAGGAAAAGTAAAAGGTACCCCTTGAAAAGGGGTCTCCGGATTGGTAGTCCCAGAAGGAGCATGGGTGCATGGAGGTAGATTCTCCATGAAACAAAACTAAGTGATGTGGATGAAGTCTTGTTAAAAATAACTCAAAAACCCTCAAGCAACCAAGCGTGCGAAAGGGGAGCTAGGAAAAGACAAGGCTCACAGGCCAAAAGAGCAAGCTCAAAAAACTATACTGAGGCCGCTGCCATAGTAAGCGAGCTGTACAACAAAAAGGCCAGAATGCCAACAAGCATCCCTACAAAGAAAAAGACCCTCTACAAGATAGCAAGCAAAACCTCCTAACTAAGAGCTGGAGACCTCAACAAATTGTATCCTTCGCAAGGTGATGAAATCCAAGTCGAACAATACAAAATGAGAGACCAATAATGGAAGGATATCCCTCTACTGAAAGGGATCCTGGGTAAAAGAGCCCTAGTAGAAAAGTCACTAAGCTACCTCGTTCATGACACGTTGGAAAAGGTTTTGGGCGCTTCTGCCTTACAAGTAAGACAATGATCGATGTTGCCTTAGGGCTAAGTGGAGTGCGGCATTCCACAGAGTCCGTCCGGTTGTCAATCTTGCGGCCGTTTAACTCTTGAAAGTTAAAAACAGTCAGGAGGCCCCTCCACAAACTGGCTATGACCGTGTCAATAAATACTAGAGGATTTTAGTTCCTTAAAGACAACGACTATGTCTCAGATGAAAAATGACAAGGGGGAATTATTTTGATGCCTATCCCCGGTGTCCTACCTAACTACCAAATTCTTTTGATTTCTTCAAGTGAGGTTAATATTGGTTTAGTTAGGGAGATTAATTTTAGAGGCTGCCTTACACAATCGGGTTATGGAAGTGCAACTTGATGGTGTTGTGACGACTCAAACCATGCAAATGAAGATGAATCGAAATGAGCCTTTCTCTTCGATGAACACTAGCTAAAGTAAGGAAGAATTCTTTCCGTTCCCAATATGCACAACCCAATGCACATGCAATTTTATTTATTTTCAAAATGATAGAAAGAAGTAAAATATGTACCCAAAACTAACCCAAAGCAATAAAAAAGTTCTTTATATGAACACCAAACGTAATGATTCTAATCCATTTCCTATCTTTTCACACTTGAAAAAGACACATCCAAGCTATGGAAAGAAAGATTCTACAAATGCTTCCAATCAAATGCAAGACAAAGAGAAGAACCTAATAATATCGTCTAACTCAAATGCACATAAATATGAAACACGCATTTCTTCTTCTCATGAATGTAATACCAAGAATGTCAAATGATTAAATTAAGGCAAGAAGAATACCTTTGCGTTTCAATTTCATGAATATGGTAAAAGAACGACAAAATCAAGCTTCTCTTTGAACTAAAAAAAATGGAAACAAGGGATCGATCTATTCCAATGACCAATAAATAGCTAAAGATGCAAAGGAAACAAAGCGCAAAACCCAAGAAAATGACTTCAAAAGACAAGGATGTCCCAAGTTTTTCAAAGCCAATCTAATCAATCCAAATGATGCCAAACCAAACAAACCTTTGGAATATTACACTAAAGAGATTTTTGGAAAAAAAAAATGAATCCAATCACAATCCGATGGTGAGAAGAAGTTTTAAAAACCAATGCAAGCTATTGGGGCTTGAAAAGAATGAAAATTCTACCCAACAAGCAAACAAAGCACTAGTCTGACTCAAGAAACCAAACAAAGGCTTTGGTCTTCCAAAAGATGAAAATAGTTTCTAAAACAAGCTAAAAATGAATTGTATCAGTCCAAATTAGTCATGTAATGGTCACAAAATCATTGATCAGGAGACTCTAAATCAGAAAAATTGAAAACGTACACAAGGGATCAAGTTAACCCAAGGGGATTTCAACTTTCCAAGATAGAACCTAGTCTTCCAAACAAAGAAAAAGGGGCACAAATCTTCCCAAATGGGGTTTGGAAGGGTTCAAAGTTATGTTATTGGGAAGGTACACTTGACTCCCAAAACTAAAAAATGGCTTAGAGGACTCAAAATTGACCAAATGGCCTCAAAGATGCCAATGAAGGACTAGAGACAAAAATGTGGATGAAAAGGACTCAAATCTCTTCAAAAATGTGTAAAAAAGAAGCCAATGGACCATATGGAGGCACCCCAAGAGTTTGGAAGCAAAAAACCCAAGGGAACCCCTCCAAATAAGCTCAAAAATGACCAAAAAATGATAGTGCCGCTCCCTAGAACACTGTGGGGGAGCGGTAGTTTGACAGTACCGCGCCCTAGAACACTATGGGGGAGCGGTAGTTTTGACAATACCGCTCCCTAGAACACTGTGGGGGAGCGGTAGTCTCCTGTAGGATTACAAAAAATCAAAGTTTGGCCAAGATCCGAGCAAGGATGAGGTCCTAAGTTTAAAATGGTCCTCAATGATGATCAAAGAGGATCTAAGGTGATGAGAAACAACACTTAGAAGAGGATTTGATGATCTAAACAAGCAAGCAAAGGTGAAACTAGGGAAGAAAGGGTCCCCAGTATGGTCGCCAGTTTCTGTTGTGAGAAAATCTCCCTACGGATAGGTAGATATCCCCTTGGGATTAGAAAAGGCCCCTAGTTGCCTACCCAAGACATAGATGAAACAAATAGACACTATAGTCCTCCTAGATCTAGCTCACACATCAGCTAACAAGCTATGGAAATACAAAGCAAGTAAATGGCATACCTTACTTTGATGGTTGTCCTACTGCTCCTGAGTTGCTACAGCTCCAGCCTTTGATTATGGACTTATGAACCTGTTCACAAAGCAAACACAACACCTTCTCCAATGCAATGTATGTATAAACAAAGATCTAACTATATAAATAGAGACAATTTCATGCATTCATCATTAAAGACATGAAAATGAGAGGAATAGGCCAAGTTATATTAATGATAAGAAAGCCAAAAGAAGTTGATTACAATGTTATACCTTGATGTCCAAAGTAGTAGCACCTCCTTCCAAGCTCTCCAACATCACCCTTGCAAGACTCATAGGATCATAGGTTTAATGTTTCCAAGATCACCCCCCATAGCTCATGGATGGCTCTCTTTAAGTAGGATTTGGGAGGCCAACCACTAAGAGGAGATTATGGATCTAAGTGAATAATATGTGGATCAAAGATCTAAATCATGCCAAGGAGGGAAAGTGAGATGGGATTCGAAGGGGTACCTCATCCCAAGAAAATCTCCATGAGATCCAAGATCCAAAATAAAAGGGATAAGCCTAAACTGAAACTACCGCTCCCCTATAACTAAGCAAAGCGCGGTAGTACCGCTCCCCCATAGGCATGCAGAACGCGGTAGTTTGACACTACCGCTCCCCCATAGGCATGCAGGGCGCGGTAGTTCCAAAAGAATTAATGTTTGGAGGTGGTTAATGTGGGTTTCAACCCCTTGCTTGTTGGATTTTCTTCCAAGTGTGACTAGGGAAGGTACCAACATTAGAATGAAGGGTCCTAACACCCTTACGAGGCATAAACATCATGTTTTCCATGGTGGTGAAACATGTATATTCTCACTTACACATGGTGTGGAAATTTGAGCTATAACAACATTATAATTGTGTTTATATTTTTTCTCCAACCTTTAGATTGGTATCAAAGCATCAGAAGCATATCTAAGAGAGTGTGAGTTTGATATGAGTCTAAAGTAGGAAGAAAGAGACTTAATCTTTGAAAATTTGAATAATTCACGCTGGATTGTGATTCTTCAAGAATTCGATCTCTAGTTTGAGAAGGCCCAATAAAAAAAGTCTTTGGTTTTTGCGGAAGTGATTTGCGATCTTCCCCATACTGATCGGGAAATTGATCCCATGGACTCTCTCTCCGACGAGTCCTTGTTTCTCATCAGTACTTCTAACTCGTGGTATGGAGACATCACATTGTATCTCCAAACCCAACGCTTTGGTCCTCAACTATCTCATGATGAACCCCGTCATGTCCGTCACCACGCAAAATATTACCTCATCATCGGTGATACATTATATTGTCGTGGTATCAATTCTATTTTTCGACGCTGCTTAAATCATGAGGAGGCCGAACATGTTTTGAATGATTTCCACTTGGGGGCATGTGGCGGTCATCTTTCTGGGATGTCTACAACCCAGAAAATCCTACGCACTGGATACTATTGGCATTCCATCTTTAAATATTTTATTGAAGTTGTCAAGAAATATCCTCCTTGCCATCTTTTTCACTATAAAAAGTGCTCACATCCTGTCCCACTACATCTAGTTATAGTCGTCGGTCCCTTTTCCAAATGGGGAATCGACTTCATGCATTGTAAGCCTGCCTCATCCGGGGGGGATGGTTATGTTATTGTCGCAGTTGACTACTTTACCAAGTGGGCTGAGGCTATGCCTACATACAAAGAAGACAACAAAACTTCCGCACTCTTTATGTTCAACCATATCATTGCGTGATTCAGAGTCCCTCAAGCCATCATCAGTGATCATGGATCACATTTTCAAAACAAGATGGTGGATGAACTAAGTGCCAGACTGGGTTTTTGACATGAGAACTCAACTCCCTACTACCCTCAATCAAATGGACAAGTAGAGGCCATTAACAAGGTCTTGAAAACCATGATTCAACATATGGTGGGAACACATAAGTTCAACTGGCATACTGTGATTTTTTCATCCCTATGGGCGTATAGGAATTCCATTAAAACTGCCACTGGGTTTACACCATTTCAATTGGTCTATGGACTAGAGGTAGTACTACCTATCAAGTGCGAGATTCCATCGCTAAAACTCGCTGTCGAACTTTTACCGAACACCACTGCCGAGGAAGAACGGTTTCTATACTTGGAAAAAATCGATGAAACCTGCCGTGATGCAGCTATGGATAATGAAGCACATAAGAAATGCATCAAGGCCCATTACGACAAATCAATAAAACCTCGTATCTTCAACGAGGGTGATTTGGTCCTCACTTATGACCAAAAACACGACAAGCTAGGGGCAAGAAAAATTGAGTCCATGTGGCATGGCCCATATGTGATAAAACATGTTTTGGAAAAGGGAGCATACAAACTAGAGGATTATGACGGGATATATTTGGGGGAGCCTCGCAATGGGATCTACCTAAAGCGGTACTATGCCTAAAATAATTTACGCATTGGTATTTTGTATATATTGTACATGATGTGTGTTTTGTTTGGTGTGACACTTTATTTTTAGTGTGCTAGGATTTTATCATTGCGCTTATACCATGTTTTGCCTGGATGTGCAGATGGAAACATGCTTTGGATTTGCAAACGAAGCTAGCCGACACACTCGGAATCTTGCTTTGGCAGCTTGGGTATTGCATTCCCCCGCCGGCGAGCTGATTAGTTTAGGAGGAAATTGTTTAGGGTTTTCTACCAACAATGCCGCTGAGTATCATGCCGTATTAGGACTATTGATAGACGCCTGTTCCTTGGCTGTGGATCACATTACTATCTATATCGATTCACAATTAGTGGTCTCCCATCTTAACAATGTCTACACTATCCGCGACCCCTTATTACTCCATCTATTCGGACGAGTACGTCCCTTGGAGATCTCCTTTGATTCCATTCAATACCTACACATTCTAAGAAACATGAACACAGTTGCTGATTCTCTAGCCAATATCATATTGGACTGGTACATTGCACATTCATAAACATTTTATCAAAAATATGTGTAAAAATGACATAACATATAAACTACTCATAGTGTGTAAGCTATCATGCACAAGATCCCAAATCATCATAGAAAACATAGTGTATAAGACCGTAAAATAGTGATTCGTATATATCATCATGTCAGTAAAGTACAAAAGTGGCACTGTTACAAAATATGAATCCCATAAGTTTTTAGTAGGTCCTGGATACAAAAATATGAAGCCTATGGCTTTCAGTACACACATCATACAATGATCTATCCCTGAGGATGCTCGTGGTAACATATAATAGTCCAGGCTACTTGACAGAGAAGCCGACCAAAATGCCCTGAAACTCCAGCTGTACAACACTGGTAACTGCGAGGCAAGTCATTGATGGATATGTCAGGAATATCCATCGTCAATCTCTGGAGTTTATCCTTTAGCTCCTTCAACTACTCTGCTACATCCTATTGATCAGCCGCCATCTCTCGTACTAATCCTATCCTCTCAATGGGAGAAGAACCTACCGGTTGAGACATGCCAACATCTGCATCAAACATGTGTGAACCCTTAGTACTACCCAAAAACATTAAAAAACTACAAAATGAAAAAAATAACAAGATTTCCATTAGAACCAAGATCTCCCCACTGCTCCCCCTCGAGAAGAGCTAAATACGGATCTCCCCTAAAGTCAGTACCGACATACACATAGTCCTCAACCATGAGGAGCTTCCCATGGAGCCACCTAAAGAAGGTATTCCCATAACTGATGATAGGACCTCCGCCTCCATGGCGGGTCATGACCTTCGACCATCTGACCATATGATGATATCGTGGATTGATATCATCCAACTCTACCTGTGGTCTAAGCAGTGGAACTCATTCTAGGAAGAACGAGACCACAATGGATCCATATCTGAACTGCTTTAGCTCACCCCTGGGGCGTTTGGTGAGTTGATCCTTTATATTAGTGAGGAGTCCCTCACCAGTTGAACACCATCTATTCCATGCACTCGATGGCATACAACATGTGTGCCTTGGTGGCATGATGAGGAGCTCTTCTTCTCACCACCCTCTCTATAGTAAATAAGACAGTCCGCAGGGGTCGATTGTGGATATTCTTGATGGGAATATTCCCAACAAGCATTTGTGTCCCTGGCGTACAAAACGGTGCTACCAAGATCTCTGTAGACTGATCACTACCCCATGGCCTGGATAATGAGACTGGGGCTCCCCTCGTGGATAAAATCATTAGGAAATAGATATCCTCCACATCCAAGGTGAGGATGTGGGAATCAACTTGGAAATGCTATTGATCCGGATCCCATAATATGATCAGATAGTCTAGCAGCTGCACTTGGGCTCTCATGCCCTGCACATGAAAGAATTTCAAGAGCCCGCATATTTGTAAAGCATTCATCAAATGCAAATCGTTTTCCGCTTGGGAATATTCAAGTTCATGCTCCCGTTCCTTCCACTGAACCATTATGTGAGCTAAGACCTATGTAAACATCAAATAAACACTCATTAGAACCTTTTCATAACTTTGGTGTGGGCCTTTTTGGCCACATTTTTTTATTTTTCATTGTGGATCTGCGCCAATGCACCCCACTTTTGTGGACAGTGCGTCGGTGACACAATTTCTCCATGGGGGAAGCGCGTTAGAGATCCCTCAATGTAATTTCCGCAAGGGGAAAGCACGTCGCCCAGGCCGCGCACAATCCCCCTCTTAATGAGTAAAAAAACCCCCAAAAATGACAACTAAATTAAAATTTGATCAAGTGAAAAGGTAAAGAGAAAGGTTAATGCCTACCTTTGATTGATGAGGCGCAAAACAATTGACCGTAGCTTCTGCAATCAACGTTTGAAAATCGAGCTCCAAAGGGTTGTTTTTACTATTCCAACTTGGTAAAACAAATTGGTGAAAATTTCTTTACTATTTGACTTTTTATATAAAATAAATGGAATATTCCCTTTTTAATATTTCTTTTATATGTTTATTACTATAGTTGATAATATTTTTATGTCTAAACACCTTATTATCAGTTCTAATTTGATTTTTGGAGTTCGCAGATCAAGTAAAGCGGTATTTTGACATTTTGGTGACCATCGTAGGTGTTTCATACTTGTTTCAAGTGTGAATGACTCTCTGAGTGTTTTTTATGTTATCTCCATGCTTGTTAAAAATCAAGTATCCATGACATCGAGCTTACATCACCGAGTTACACTTTACCACTTTTTTGGGCTCGTAAAACTCCCATGAAAAAGGAACCCCTCAGAGTTCCTCTTTAAGATCTTTTCAGAATCCATAAATATGAAAAGATTGCCAAGGGAATTTGATTCTTTCACGCTTGTAAAAGTATTTGAAAGATCGTCTCTCTGGGGATAGCTTACCCCTTTTTGGGACCAGGAGGACTATTTAGGAAAAAGGAGCACTCCGGTTAATCATGACTGGAAGAGTTCCCTCTCATGTTGTGTTATCCTTTTTCGGATGAGGAGACTAACTTTTACGAAAAAGAACCATTTGGAGTCTTCTTTAGTTCTTTCCAGACTCTCTAAATATGAAATGACGTCAAGTTTTCTTTATCTAGACTTGTTAAAATATGACATTGAAGGGCCCTATTTTTAAGACGAACCCCTCCCATATTAGGTTCGTAAAACATATGATATCGAACTCATCCGAAGGATGAGCTATACTAAGCATCTATTACCCTCCTCAAGCTCGTTAAAAACAAAGAGTTACTCATCAATCATGATGAGGATAAGGAAAGAGTTTGTGTTTCATTGTATTTATGGCAGTACTTAGTCACTCTTGAACATGGCCATTGTTTACTTATACATTCAAACACTTGGATAATCTTCCTGTCTTTGAGTCCCACCAATTCCATGAGCCATTTTACTCCTTTGAGTTATTCAAAGAATGATTCCATCATCAGTTGCATTAGTTGTTGGTGTCATTCTTGTCATGTTACTGCTGCCAAGTCATGCCATTCCCATGTTCAAGAGAGGCGTGTTCATTGACTCAATCCCTGCAGTCATCTTACCTTCTATCATGTTGGTCATTCCTGAGTCAATCTCAAGTGTCACTCTACAATCTGATCTACTCCAGAAATATTTGATCTTGTTTCGTGTCGATGATGGGGGAAACATCATGGCGCTCCTTCGACCAGTTTATACTTGTCAACTTCAACACATCATCCTAGGATTAAACCTAGAAACCAATCAAGTACCTTGGGCTTGCATGCCTTAATGGCAGGTTACCTCGCTTTCAACAGTAATTTCACATCACTGACTTCTGATTGAAATATTCCGCTGAGTGTTCGACCTTGGATCATTGATTCACATTCAATGGTATGTACTATGATACCTTGGGGATCATTGACATCAATGGTTATTTCCCTCTCACTTGTTAATGATATACATCAATGAATGGTAATCAAGTGGTTTCTACCATGTTCGACTTCAAGACATTGTAATCACATGGTTAGATTCGTATAATTGCAGGTTCGACTTGAAGACCTTGGGTTAACTCATTTATCTTGCCCAAGTTGCGATGGAGATTTCTTGAGTCATATTACACGGATCCACTTTTGTATTGGTCGTGGCTGTGTTATAATCTCATCATGGATCTACGATTGTGTCTAGTAGCCATTATTGTGTTCAGTCGGTCTTTACTATCATGGATATGCAATGTATTGGCCGACAACCATGTTATGAGTTAGTTTGAGACATATATCTCAGAGTTAGTTGTACTGCAAGAGTTTATTCCAACAAATGATCCTTGCCACAATCCTTCATATTTCAAAGCATTTCACCTATTCTATTATGCCAACTTCATGCTTTGGGGGGCATTTTGTTACACCAAAATCTCGTCATCATGAGTTATGTGTCCTCTGTATGCCCTGATCCCTAAAGTGCATGGTTTAAACCATTAGAAGAAAGGTTTTTGTTCATCATTTTAACCTTATGTGGTCACCTCGATGCACCCTTCCCTCTAGCAATATGCATCAGGTTCAAGGTTACGTGCTCTGCACCTTAGCAGAGTGCATCAGTGATGCGTGGTGATCTTGTACAAGGTGCGTTGATCTCTGATTGGCGCATGTTTCCCTTGTGCAAGGTGCGTCGTTGTTGGTTAAATTGGATAAAGAGAAGCTTCGAGCGACTTCTCGAAGCTTGGATGGCGTGGATACCTATCCCTACTTATCTGGAAAGGTGGGATTCGATCCCCTTGTCTAGAGGGATGATCCCTTAAGCCTCTCCCCTAAATACTCAACCTTTCTTATCCCTTTAGCCCTATATATATGAACCCCCTCTCCATTGTTAAGGGAGGAAGGATAAAGTACCCATATGCTGGTAGAATTTGGTCAGGATATCCTCTTCATCCATAGGAGGCTAAAAGGATTTGATCTTTTGAGGCAAGATCATTTGAGTTGGAGTCATAACGTCAAGGCATCGATTGTAACTCTCTACTTTGTATTTGCTGCAAATTACATTTAATATACATATCTTTCCACAAAATTGTTATGTTTTATAATGATGTTTAGGATTGGCTTCTTTGACTGTTGATCTAGTTAGATTCATAATCACATGCTTTCATATTGTTCATTTTTTTCCACTTGCTCCTTCTTGTTTTGTAGCCGGAGATCGAGGAATTGTAAGTAGATCAAACGAGAAGAAAGGAATTGCGTTTATGAGGTAACTCACTTTCCGATTTACTTTGCAATTTAATTTGACTAGGAAGGATAGTTATGTTATGTATTTCGTTTTGTTCTATATATGAATCATTTAGACTAGAGAGATCAGTTTTTGTCCGCATTAACAGATTGTCTATAAACATTGATGAATTGCCATCCAAAGAACAATGCTTAGTAGAGTTAACAAATAGCTTTCGGGAGGACTTGGATTACATTAAAGAGATGGGCATGCTCATTGCGGAGGATCTTCAGCAGCATGTAGGGCAAGCAACTCTAAATGCGTACTTTCTAGGAGAAGGTCACAAGGCAATGATAAAGGGACTAATAGATATGGTCAAAGAACTGTCCACTCACGAAGTTGCTTTAAAGTTATTAGAACCTCAACAATTTAATGTGATATCTTATGAAAGTGACCTTTGGGACAATTACATTTCAAGTCAAGAAACTCCTCCATCAAATTAATGTAAATTGTGATTTAGTATTTATTTTTGGGTGTAACCACAAAAGGACAAAAATGTGGAAACCAAAGGTTAAGAGGGAATGTGAAGTGATTGGTCACATAGAGAGAAATATTTGTAAAGATAAATATGATGGATTAGAATGAAAAAATTCTTTTGGGCTAGTGTAACAGCAAGCAAGTACCATTTTGTATGCAAATTACTTTTCTTCTAATGAGAAAAAGATTACATGGAGTTTGCATGGAATGTTATGAATTAAGGTGCAGATGTACTTCTTCCCTCGTTCATATTTATGATGTGAGATCTTTCTTACTTTATTGGACTATTCTAATGGCATATGAATGATTTTACTGATTTTTGTTATAAAATGAAAATGTTTGTGTAGAAATGAGTAATGAATGAAATCAATGAGTATCAAAACTATCTTTGTGCAATCATTTTACTGTGATTGTGAATATTTTATTTCAATCAGTTAACTGTTGAATTTGTACTAGCAGTCTTAGATATTACTCATATTTTAAAACTCGCTCCTTGCAAGAATAGATTAATTTAATTAGTTAAAAGATGTATTTTAATAGGGTAGTTTTAGTTGATTGATAAGGTATAAGTGATAAGACGATAGGTAAGAACATGCATATCACTTGTGAGGCTTCTACATATATATCATATTTATTTTAGTTAGAATAATGCATTATTAGAATTAGAGCATTTGCATTTGCATCCCCAAATATAAATATAAATAGTGGGCCGGGCTGCAACCGGTAAAATTTAAATTCAAACTACCATCTACGGTACCCAGACCGTTAACCAGATGGATTCCCCATTCCAAACAGTGAATATTCTAGTTGGTACCTTTCACTGGGGAAGATCCGTACTGTCGGTGCAAGGATTTTTGGGCCAGGCATCAACACAATCTTGATAGATTCTGGTAGTACACATAACTTCATTAACTACAAAGTGGCCAAACTTCTTAATTGCTTTATTTAGCTAGCACCAAAGTTTCAAGTAATAGTTGTTGATGGGAAAACCATAAATTGTTAAAGGAAGTGCCATAGTATTTAGCTCATTATGGGGAGATATTTATTGGATAGTCTAGTGATTGCAATCCAAATGGGTGGGGATGATGTTGTATTAGGGGTCCAATGGTTACAATTAATATTCCAATGATTTTGTATTCAAATTATAGATAGCTCAGCAGGAAGACCATTAAAGATAAGTTTCCTATACCTGTGATTGATGAATTGTTAGATGAATTACAAGAAGCAGTTTTCTTTACCAAATTGGATCTCCGTTCAAGAAATCATCAAATAGAATGAGGAGAGAAGATGTTCCCAAGACCACCTTTATAACACATGAAGGTGATTATGAGTTTTCGGTGATTCCATTTGGCCTTACAAATGCACCATCAACATTCCAAAGCTTGATGAATTCTATTTTCAAACCATTCCTCAAAAAATTTGTGCTAGTATTTTTTGGTGACATATTTATATATAGAAAATCTTGGGTAGAGCATGCACGTCATGTTGACAGGGTCCTATAGTTATTGAAGGAGAATCAACTATATGTAAAGACTTCCAAGTGTGCTTTTGGGGTCCAATAAATGGAATATTTGGGTCGTATTGTATCTCATGAAGGTTCAAAGTGGACTCTAACAAACTTAAAGCTATTATGGAATGACCAGCTCCCAAAAGATTGAAGAATCTTGGAGTATTCTTAGGATTAATAGGCTATTACCACTAGTTTGTCAAACATTATGGTCAAATAACAAAATCTCTAATAAAATTATTGAAAAAGGAGGGATTTTCTTGGAGTGGAGAAGCAACCAAAGCATTTGAAAAAATTAAGGTTGCGATGTGTACCACTTATGTCCTAGCCACACCCGATTTCATATTTTTTTTTAATGTGGAGTGTGATTCTTCGAGGAATGGTATTGGTGCAGTTTTAATGCAAGATGGAAGGCCCCTTTCCTTTGAAAGATTCCAACTTAAAGGAAAGAACTTGATCAAACCAATTTATGAAAAGGAGATGTTGTTCATACTACATGTAATTAAGATATGGCGTCCTTACCTAATAGGAAAACACTTCAAGGTAAAAACAGATAATAATAGCTTGAAGTACTTCTTGGAACAATGATTATCATTAGAAGAGAACTTAAAATGGTATATAAACATGCTAGGTTATGGCTTTGAAATTATCTACAAGAAAGGGAAACAAAATTTAGAGGCAAATGTTTCAAGGAAAGATGAAGACATCGAGGGATTACTTTGTGGGATCTCCCTTTCATAATATGAATGGGTGGAAGAAGAAATGATCAAATAGAAGCAAGATCATAAGGAATGTAAGATCATTAAACAATTAAAAGAGGACCCCAATGCACTAGTTAGATAAATTTGTGTGGAAAAAAGATCTATTATGGTTTCAGGATCGCCTATATTTATGCAATTATTCCCAAATCAAACACAAGATCATTATGTAATTACACACTTCCCCTATAGTAGGACACTCATGGTTCCTAAAAAATTACTAGAGGATTAATAAGTATTTCTTTTGGGAGGGTCTTAAAAATGATGTTCAAAATTTTGTGGCAGGATGTTTGGTATGTTAACAAAACAAGGGAGAGACAATCAAGACCCTTATTCTTCTACAACCATTGACCATACCAAGTCAACATTGGGAAGAGCTTTCAATGGATTTTATGACAAGGCTAACAAAATCAGAAGGAAACAATGCCATCATGGTAGAGGTGGATCGAATCACAAAGTATTCTCATTTTTTCTCCATTTCTCATCCTTTCAAAGCAAGTACAATTGTTGCAACATTTATGGAAATAGTACAAAAGCTACATGGAACTCCCCAAATTATTGTAAGTGATAGAGATCTAATTTTCACTAGTAATTTTTGGACATAATTATTTTCTTGTTTGGGTACTCAATGAGCTCACAATTCCTCTTACCATCCTCAATCCGATGGGAAAACAAATTTGTGAATAAATGTTTGTAAGGGTATATTCATTTCTTTGCATATGATAAACAAACATAGTGGGTCAAGTGGTTTCCCTTGGAAACATGGTGGTACACCACATCCTTCCATACTTCATAGAAATGTACTCATGGCACTTTATGGATATCATCCTCCATCTAGCATGTCATTGTTGAAAGGGAAAGCTAAGGTTCAAGCAGTGGAGGACCACACAAAACACACATAGAATACCAGCAAGAGGTTCTACAATTATTGAAGGATAACTTGCTTAGCACGAAACCAGACGATGAAACAAAAATCATATCAACATTAAAATGAAAGGTAATTTGAAGTGGGGGATTAATTATTTCTTAGGTTTCAACCCTACAAATAGATATCCCTCAAGCAACAAAGGAAGTACAATAAATTAGCACCCAAATACTATGGTCCCTACAAGGTGTTGCATAGGTTTTAAGTATGGATTAAAAATTGGAGTTACCGCCATCTTCACGTGTCCATCCCGTCTTCCATGTTTCTTACTTGAAGAAGGTAATAGGTGAAAAGTGTTGGTTGTGGAGCCAGATCTTCTAGTCTCATAGATGATATTGTATTAGCCGTGTTTGTACCCCAGTTTTATATGATATGTAGGTGGATTGTACAGTCACCCCAGTGGGGGGGTGTGGGGTTCCAGGGGGGATTGGGGGCTAGTGGGGGTTCGGGGGCAACGCCCCCGAAGAAAATTTTTGGGGTTGTTTTCGCCAGCTGTTTTGCAGGCCCATGGTTTTGGGTATCCTGTGGTATTTTCCCATTGTATTTCCCTTATAAAATAAAGACATTGTAATACGGCTAGGTAGGATGATGTATTAGGTTTTATGCATTGTAAAGATCTCTGAGATCAGGAGAGAGACTGTGAAACAGAGAAGAGGAAGTGCAGTGGTTGTGCTGCAGGTTGTATCCCTTCACCTTGTTGGACGGTAATAATAATAAGGACTGGAAAATTAAGTGTGGACGTAGCTCATGTTGGGTGAACCACGATATATCTGTGTCTCTCTTGTAATGTGTATGTGTGATTATATTTTCATTTCTGTTTATTGTTATTGCTCTGCGATCCTGTTTTTCTAACAAAAAGATACTAGTTCAGACAATATTTCCTGAACTTGATGAAGAGGGAAAATTCATACCAGAATCAAAAGTAGTGATTGAAACAATGATCAAGCAACTATGAAATCGAGCAATTACAGAGTACCTCATCAATTGGAAGAAATTTCCAATAGAAAATGCAACATGGGAAGATGAGTTCTTTATACAAAAACATCCAAAACAAATCAAGTGTTGAGGGAAATGCTTGTCTGAAGGGGAGAGGCATGTTAAGCCCCTACATTACTATTGCATGTTATTGTTGTGTTTGGCTATGATACAAATGGTAATACCTCCTTAGTATATATAGGAGTCCAATGAAATGGTATGACCATTTCATTATAGTTTCAACGTTTGGACTTCTATATATACCAAGGAGGTCTTACCATTTGTATAATCAAATAATTGTACATTGATGTGTTGTAAAAGGAGGTTGCCATCTCAAAGTGGCTTATATTCAAAGCGTTGATATACGTCTTATTTTCTTATACTATTTGGGAACTAGGTGCACAACATAGTTCCTCATCACTGGCATGTCTCGATGATTGTTACAAAGTAAAGCTATAAAGGTCTCTTATAACATATAATATGTCAAGGAAGTGGAAGACAAAGAGAAAATATGGATCGGGGAGTGTGGAAATTTCTTGGAATCGACAGTTCAATGCAAAACATAAATTCCACCTTCAACCTCAAAGGTTTCTTGGATATTAGCCCTAGAATTTTCATCCATCCTTAGGACTACTATAATTTATATTACAAAACAACATCAGAAAGAGTAAAACAATTCACTTCAAAAAAATCTAAGCTTCCAAACAATTCAAGAGAAAAGACACAAAACAAAAAGGTAAGTTTTAGACCCTTCTACTTAAAAACATATAATTAAATATAAAAATGTACTTATATCAATAGAACAACAATAATATTGAACCCTTATATTATTACTTAGATTTCAAATCACATAACAATTTGGACTTTTACTTATGCAAATGGACAAGATATAAATGTTTGTAAATACCAATGAATAAAGAACATTGAAGTTTGAAATTCAAATCTGAAAATTGCACAAGATATGGACAATAGGAAACTTCATTTTAATATGCTCAAGATGAAGTACACATACATCTCATAGCCTTCTCTCATGGCTACTTTACATATCCCAACTTTCCACAAACCCCATCTAGGGAAAATCAACAAACCCTAGAAACTAAGGATCCCGAATATGAAAGAATATCTCCAACACATACACCAAGGCAATATGTCCTTTTCTCTTCTTCATCGATTGACTCTAGGGTTTTATCACAATACCATTATCTCCAACATTAAAGGGATTGACCCTAACCCTAGAGCTCCAAGATACTCTAAGAAGACTAAGAAACCCTAGTGCCTCAAAGGAGAGGTAAAATATGTAAAGTGAAATCTTGAGAGAAATAACACGCTCACATCTCTCCTAGGATTTCCATAGGCTCATCACACCTTTGGCACTTCTAGAGGTTGTTATTTGAATGACAGTCAACCAAAAAATTAGTTAACGGAATGTCCAATAGAACATTCGATAGGATGGTTGATAGAGTTGTTGATAGAATAGTCGACAGGTATGATGGAACGACTAGACCAGTCAACTTACCATCGAAGCAGGGTGGATTTACAAGAAGTAGTTACAATTGAATTCAATTATTTGTGGACCCGAATCCCTCATATCAAGGAGGTTGGTTATATTTTGTCACTATAAATAAACCACCCTATGGGTGATCAACATATCGAAAAGTGATTAAGATGCATTGTGATGTTCAAATCACAAAGTGTTGTAATAGTGTCTTTAGACACCATTTCTTTTTCGGGAATTCTAATTCATTCTTATTGTTCTTTGCTTATTGGTCTGGGATATATCTATGAGAATTGGCCTCTCCAACATGGTATCAAAGATCTTTTGTTTGGACCGGGCTTGATTACTAACAAATCGACCTGAGTTGGATCTAAGCGTGGATTAAATATGGGTTGAATATTTGTTGACCAAAAATAGATCTATAATACATTAGAAAGATTACGTCGAAGAAAAAACCTATTATTCTAGATGGACATAAATACATAGTATGGGAAATTGATGCTAAAAAGGAAAGGGATTTGGTAGTATACAAAGACTGCTATTCCAGATTTAATGGATGACTAGGTGAAGTTTTCCATCAATGGAAACAAGGATGAGGCTATTGGAGTCATATTGAATTACATTTCCAAGGATATTCACTTTCATATAAGTTGGATTGACTATCCTCATGAAGTCTGGAAAATGTTGAAGACTTTGTTTAACAAAGTTGACGAAAATCAAGTCATTTAGTTAGAGAAAGAGTTGATCTCTCTCGATCCTCATTTATTTGAAAGGATTTATTACTATTTGGATTGTGTAAAGGAGATATAGTTAAAGTTCAGAGAATGTGGAAAGGATTTTCCAAAGAAGGATGGAGAAATCCTTGAGTTGGTTGTGATGAATCCGAAGACACCCTTTCACATGGTTTACTCTTCATTCCACACCAAATGGATATCACACTAGGCAGACAATAAGGATTTTTTTCTTTGATAGCCGTTGTGATTTATTGATCAAAGATAAAAAAAATTGCTTTGTGAAATGAATCTTGGTGGAAAGCATTAGGCTCATATGTTGAAAGGAAATGTCAAGCAAAAAACTAAAGAAGGAAGTCGAGAGAATTCCCTGAACAAGAGATGGCAGTCTTTCAACTAGAATATTAAATAAAAATGCTTGAGTCGAAGTTAACTAATAAAAATTGAAAGAAGAAGATATGTAACTATTGTGGTAAAGTGGGACACATGGAGAAAACCTGCTAGAAGAAGATTTAATATTTGGAAGAAAAAGGTAATCTCTCGAAGGAGATGTAACAATTGTTCGGTCAACTGATCAGTCTATCGACAACTTCACCTTTTCTACTAGCACTTCCCAAGCATTACATGCCTACACTTCACATAGTAAGTGGATAGAAAATTATGGGTGTACTCATCACATGGATAAGGATGATTCTCCGTTCTCTTCCTTAAGTGAAGTTGCAAAACAAAAGATTTATATAGTTGATGATTATGCTCTTAAAGTCATTGGATATGGAGATGTTCAATGTTGATGTGGTAGAATTTCTAATGTCTACTGCGAGCCTAGCTTGACTGCAAATACGTTGTTGGTAACACAAATCACCTAGAACGAAAAGACTTTAAGTTTTGGTTAGATCAGTTTGTTGTAGAAGGCCTAAAAACTACAGGATGGCCTATTTTTGTTGGATACTTCGATCCTAAGGATAGGATGTACAAGCTTTGTGATTATCCCAGTAAAAAATCATGCCCAGCTGCACTCATTGCATAGACTAGGACATTTGAATTTTTGTATTTGTAAGATGATGGTAGTATAGAACATGGTTACTGTTTTACTGAATATCTTTCCACTTGATGGAGTATGTGTTCTTGGAAAGCATCACCAGGCACCCTTTAATTTAGGAAAAGCGTGGCAAGCACATAAACCACTGGAATTGGTTCACAGTAATCTTTGTTGTATGAACAATCCTTCACTTGTAGGTGATAAGTATATCTTGACGTTTATTAATGACTTCTGCAGGTTTACATGGGTCTATTTCCTTAACAATAAAAGTCATGTCTTTGAAGCACTCAAAGAATTTAAGGCTTTAGTTCAGAAGCAGTGTGGTCGAACTATTAAGTTTTTAAGGTTTGACAATGGTGGAGAGTATGTGAGAAAACAATTTGAAGGATACCTATTGTAATGACTAAGGGGGTCTCTATTCTACCTGCAAAGTTAAAATTTCGAAATTGTAATAAAATTATTACGATTTCGTAATTTTTCACGCTGTAGATGGATTCAAAATCCATCTCTAGCGTTAAAATTTACGAAATAGTAATAAAATTGTCATATTTTATTGACAAAATTGCAATCATCCATTGTTCCGTTAAAATTTACGAAACTGTAATATTTTATTGTCAAAATTGCAATTATCCATTGTTTGGACAATGATTGCAATTTTGACAATAAAATATTAAAATTTCGTACATTTTAATTGAACAATGGAAGATAGCAATTTTGACAATAAAATATTATAATTTATCCATCTGCAGCATTAAAATTTACGAAATTGCAAAATTTTATTGTCAAAATTATCCATTGTTAGATTTTGTCAATATAAGTTAATAACCATTGTGAGATTTCGTCAATATAAATTAATAAATATATAATTCGATGTCCTTATAATCAAATATTTGTCGATTAACCTTATTATATATAAAGTTCAAAACCCTTATATATATATAATTAATTTTATGATATATAAATGAGAGCCCTTATGATATTATATTATAACCCTCCCCTTCCCCTACCATTATCATATATAAGTTAATGTATAGGATATAGTTTAATAATATATATAAGTTAATATATAGAGTAGATTTATAATATGATATATACTTAATATATTAATATCTTAACTAATATGTAATATCAATATGTTTTTTTATAGTAATGGGTAATAAGCTTTTATATTAAAAAGATGGACGAGTTTACAAAAAGGTGGGATGATTGGTCCCAAAAAAGGAGAGTTGTCAAGACAAACCGATCAACTTCCACTCTTTGCATGTCATACACATTCCCTATTCTCCGAGAACTGAAATTTTTTACAAACTTTCCTAGAATGAAACCACAGAAGCAATACACAACGAGGTAGATGGGCCAGCTTCTACAAGCTTAAACAAAGAAAAGGAGACATCCATTACAAAAACGGTTCTGTAAAAACCAAGAATGAGTTGATAGAGAAGCTTCAATTGGCATGGAGCTGGAGAATGTTCTTCTCCTTGCTCCCAACCACAACACCTGCAATATCATCATCAGCGCCGTGGAGAACAGTGGGGCTGGTCCTGTTGTTGGTCCTGATGCAATCAACCTTAGCTTCAACAATCCTGAGGCAACTATGCAGGGAATCAACCTTTCCAGACAAGGTTTCGAAATAATATTTCATTTTACTTCTACTGCTTCGAACTTTCGAGTTCGAGATTTGAACAAAGGTGGCGAGATGGGAAATACCTTTTTTCAATTTAGAGTATTCTCCTCTAAGCTAGCGAACCTGTGTTTCTAGTTCAAGAACATGCAAGAAAACCCTCGGGGATGGGCTATCAGGTCCTTGTGGGGAGCCCAAGTTCACGAACTCACTGGTATCCCCAGCATGGTGCATCCAGTTTCTGCCGCTGCTCGTCTCTTCGGAGTTTCCACGAGCAAACTGCGACACATAACCACAATTGTTTTGGCCAAGTCCCACTTCCAAAAGACGCCAATTCGTGTCGCTAATCGGTTCGCTTGAGTGCCCACCGTGAACTTACAGCCCAGAATCCTTGTTGCTCTGTCCGCACCCCCCGTCGGGATGAGCCCATCTTCTGCCATTGCCAGAGTCATATCCACGAAAATCGTTTTGCACCAGACCCCCAACATGAGGAGCCTGTTTCTCAGAGCCACCGTGCCCTTACACCACATCGAGAGAAGACATATATCTCTTCATTGTGACCCCCGTCAAATTAGCCTGGACATGCTTCCTGCAATGTTTGCATTGTAGCATAGGAGTGTACTGACCAACGTCTTCCATACTAACAAGTAGAAAAAAACACAACACTTGGTGCAGAGGGATGAGCAAGATGCCAAAAATGTCACCTTCAAACATGATATAAGTTGCGTTGTCCTCGAAGCTTGGTTGCAATGAATTATCGCATGCAAGCTAGGTGGATTCGGTCAAGGGAGGCCACCGTTTGTGCTTGGAGGACGCGTGAGAGGATCTAGGGGGGTAGGGAAATCCCAATGCAATCTTAGCATTAAACACAAACAAATCGTGGTTGATTCCAAAGTTAGAGGGGTAGTGGGGTAAAACCCAATCCGAGAGGGTGCACATAGAAGGCGTGTCCATAAATATCCAATGCAAATGAGGAGGGGGAGGGTTATGGAACCCAATTGTTAGCCGATATTTGTTCATTGCTGATCAATATACCACATTCCAAGCCGGCTCCAATGTTGGCCATGGTGTCGGCTTGCTGATTATTGTGACTCGAGACATTAAGGAAGGAGGTAGTGTTGAAATCCTTGACCATGAAGATGAAGTGATGATGGAGGTTTGAGACCGGTTTTTGATGAGTTTTGGCTAGATCCATGGCTTCCCTGATAACCAACATTGAATCTCCAATAGTGATGAGATCCTTGACATATGCATTCCTAGATATATCCATATCTTTGAGTAATGCGAGCCATTCCGCATCATTATCGGTCCTTTTGCCGATTCCCCAGGCGATGTCTTTCACATTGTTTCCCTTGGATCCCAAGAGGACTCCTCCCACACTTTCCAACCTAGGGTTTCCCTTTGAGGCACCATCGAAAAAGATAATATGAATGCCAAGAGTCTTGACCCAAAGCTGTAGTTCCTATGGTTCCATTATGATGTGCCAATTTTGTGGCTTATGACTCTTGGAGGGAAGAGACGAAGTGGGAATAGGGGGGATCAAGAGGTCAACCACCCAATTTTTCTCTTCCACATTTAGAGGTTCATTGCCAATGTTTTTCATAATTATTGAGAGAGGGAATCAATCCAAATATATTTTGAAGAAGAGAGGAATTTACTAGGGGTGGCTCTAATACCTTCAAAAATCTCCTTGTTTCCGGCGGTCCAAAATTTCCAGCAGATGAATTTTGGAAAAGCTACCCAAGCTCTTTTGAAGTCCGGCTTCCTGGATAGCGATTTATGGTAGTAAAGATGCCAATTGGAAAAGAGATCATTCCAATTGGTAGGGAGGATGAGATTTGGTTGGATTTCCATGTATTCCCGATGCCAGAACTCTTGTGAGAAGCTATAATCCATAAATAGGTGGTCAATCGTTTCCTCCGCCTCCTTGTAAAGAACACATCTAGTTGGCCCTTCGATCCCCCTTTCTTGAGATTCTCAGCTGTGAGAGCCTTTATGTGAGAAAGTGTCTAGCTGAAGACGTTTACTTTCGGGAGCCCATCCTTGTCCCAGAGTCTTTTCCACTTGTTATCCTTGTTACGCTGATTACTAAGGGCGTCAAGAAGCCCATAGCCCTCCTTAATAGAGTAAGTACCTGCCCCAGCCACATTTGTCTCTCAAATTTTGATGGATGGGAATAGAACCATGAAACTAAGAGAGAAGCGATCGATAATCATGAAGAAAGTGATCCAGGAGCTCCAGATTTAGCCATCCCGTCCATCGACCTTGGTTGGACCAAGAGGACAAATAAAAAAGGGTGTAAATGTTAGCTTGATCCATCCAGCATCTCAAATCGCGGAATTCATGGAGAGAGTTCGCAGGAGGACTGGAACAAAAGTTGTCCTTACAAATTTGGATTTGTTTACCATTGCCACAGATCCATGACAAGTTGCTTTGAATGATGAAGGCCACATGTTTGCAGAGGTTCCAGATAGCAGACCCTTGTTTCTCCTTGTCAATATTATCCACACATCGATTTTTACCACCTGTCATGTATTTTTTATGGAGAATTTCCTTCCACCAAGATTTTTTCCCTGAAATGATCCTCCAGAGAATTTTGGCATGGAGGGCAAGGTTCATATATGAAGGATATTTGATCCTCGCACCTCCATAAATTTTGGATCTGCACACTATATCCCAGTTGATCAAATGGAACTTTTTTGAAAGGTTGGGTTTCCCTCCCTGCCATAAGAACTTCCTGAGTTGTTTAGTAATTTCCAACATCACTGCTTTGGGTGCTAGAGAAATGGAACAAGCATATAGAGGATAGGCCGAAAGAATGGAGTTGATCAGGACCAGTTTGCCAGCGGGATTTAGCCAATGGGAGCCCAAGAGTTGATTTTATTTTTGATTTTATCAATTATCCCTTTCCAGTCTACAAATCTTTTTCTACCTTTGAATATTGGGATGCCAAGTTAGTTAAAAGAGTTCCAGGTTCCGATACCTTCAAAACCTAGAATTCGTGCAATTCTTGCAAGAACCCCATGGGGGCAGTTCCAACTGTATATTTTGGATTTGGCTGAGTTGACATTGCCATCAGAAACTTTAAGGAAGGTGATTAGGACATGATTGAATCTAACAACAATAGTAATGGAGGTTTCCCCAAGGAAAATAGTGTCATCAGCAAACTGGGAGTGGTTGACCGGCTTGATGCCTATAACAATTTTTATTCCCTTTAGTTCTCCCGAGGCTTGCAGGGTGTGGAGTTTCCTACTCATAGAATCAGAAACAAGGAGATAAAGAAAAGGAGATAAAGGGAAGCCTTGGCGTAGACCTATGGAAGCCTAAAAGAATTTGTTTGATCTACCGTTGACTAAGGGAGAAATTCATGGACTGTTGATGCACGCTTTAATCCATCTTACGAATATTCTAGAGAAAGCAAACTTGATCATGATATCAAAAATAAAATTATGGTTTACACGATCAAAGGAATTTTCCATGTCAAGTTTGATGGCCATACCTTGATGCTTCTTATCAATGCTGGAGTGTATTGATTCTTGTACGATGATGATGTTGTCCAAGATTTGGAGACCGACAATGAATCCCCCCTAGGATTCAGAGATGAGATTTCCCATGAATTTTTCCATTCTAGTGGCAAGGATCTTAAAGAGGATTTTATAGGAGGTATTGCAAAGAGAAATAGGCCTGAAGAGTTCAATGAAGCAAGGAGTTTTTTCTTTTGGGATTAAGGCTAGGAAGGAGGAGTTGGTAGCCCCGCCTATTTTTTCTTTCTTCCTGGTCCAGTTGAGCATACTTTTCAGATCATCTTTAATGATCTTCCAGGCATCCCGATAAAAGTTGATGGTGAATCCATCGAGGCCAGGAGCCTTGTCGGCTTGGAGGGACCAGATGGCATTCACAATTTCATGCTCTAGAATTGGTTTAGAGAGGTCTCTATTAGCGCTATCCGAAACAAGATTGGGGATGCTTTCCAAAATATCAGCTTTTGCTTCAGGGTTAGTATCCCCACTATCCCTAAAGGGCTCGCTAAAATGATTGAAGGCATGCTCTTTTAAGTCTTCTTGTCCACTGACGCTTTCTCCATTCTGATTTTTTAGCTCTCTAATAGCGTTCTGGCTACGTCGAGCCTTAGCCTGGTTATGAAAGTATTTTGTGTTGCTGTCACCTCCCTTAATCCAAAGCTGTCTAGATTTAAGTCTCCAGATTTCCTCTTCCTGCTTGGACGCACTGAGGATTTTCGAATCTAAGTCTTTTTCCTATCTTAAAGCAGCCGCCGTCACCTCCTCTGACTCCATTAGTCGGTGAAGCTTGACGAGCTCATCTTGTAGGTTAAGTTTAGATTGACAAGGATTTTTAAAGGAGGACTTGGCCCAGCTCTTGAGTGCCAATTCGACAGTTTTGAGTTTGGATTCCCAAATGAAACTGGGAGATCCAAAGAAGCACGAGTTCTAGGATTTACTGACAATATAAAAAAAGGAGGGTTTCTGAAGCCAGAGAGGATTGAAGTAGAAGGGGATAGGCCCAAGGTTTTTAGGAGGAGAGAGGGAGAGAGAGATAGGTCTGTGGTCATAGGCAGCACAGGGAAGAGTGAATGAGCAAGCAATTAGATCAGAATGAAGGAAAGATGAGCTTACTAAGAAACGATCCATCTTGGCCACATTGTGCCCAATTCCGCTTCTCTTGTTGCTCTAGGTATATTTCCCATTTTTGAGTGGAATATCCATGAGGTCCAGATCATCCAATAGGTCCTCAAGATTTTCACCAAAAGGGTCACGACCAATGTTGCCTCCTCACTTCTCTTGTTGAGATTTTGTGACATTGAAATCTCCAGCGATGATGAGATTTTTCCCCTGCATGCTATCCTTAAGGTTGCTGGGATCTTCCCAAAACTTGATCTTATCCCTGTAGTGAGTGGGGCCATAAACATTGCAGATATAGAAATGGTTGTTGCTGCCATTTTCCTTTATTTCAGATAGCAACCAATGGCTGTTCTCGGAGGAAGAAAGAATTAAAAAATTAAGGGAGATTAGAGTGGAAATACCCCCAGAGGCCCCGCGAGCACTGGGAGCAGAGCCATGGCAATTCTTCCAGAGGGAGCGTGAGAGGGCCATGATCTCTACGTCCAACATTTTGGTCTCTTGGATTAGCATGAGATTGGGATTTTCAGATTTGATTATATTTTTGATTGCTTCCACTTTGTTCAGCTTGCCAAGATCCCTGCAGTTCCAAGAGACAACTAGCATTACTTCTTGGCTAATAGAGATCCTTCTCGGGACCTGCCATCTTTAGCTCCACTCTGAGATTTGGTATTATGAAGTAGTTTCATATCTTCCAGTATTTTTTGTCTACCTAGCTCGATCTCTCTTTCGGCCTCAAGTTCTCTATGATATCTTTGTGATTTCCTACCTTTGGTGTTTGGGGCCGGCTGCACCGTATCCATTTCCTCAAGAGATTTCGAGGATTTGTCCAGAGACGAGGAGAGTGGGATGAAGTTACTCTTCACCTTATCATCGCATGAACCACCTGGGGTGATGGAACCACCAATGTTTACGCCAATCAACTCTTCTCCGGGGGAAGAAGAGGGGATTTCTTCCCTTCTAGGTTCAACTGTGATTTCCCCTTCTTCTGTAGGCAGATCTTGGAATCTATTGGAGGATGGTCCTTCCTTGGCTTCAGGGGAGATTTATACAATGTTTTTGGCTTGAATCCCTTTGTTAGGGGGGGGGCAGGAGTAGTTTTTTTCCCTTCTTGATCTGTTTCCATCCTTCCTCTTGAGCTCTCTCTGGGGCTTCTTGAGCTTCCTTAGTGTAGTTTTTGACAAAATGTCCATATTCATGAAACTTTTTGCATTTGAAAGGAAACTGCTCGTAATCAACCTTATGCATATGCTCCCATCCATCCATAAGTAAGTTGAATTCCTCCGAAAGACCCTTCTCTAGATCTACTTCAACACAGATTTGGGAATAGTAGAACAAGACCCCCTTGTGGTAAAGTGGGACACATGGAGAAAACTTGCTAGAAGAAGTTTTAATATTTGGAAGAAAAGGGTAATTTCTCGAAGGAGATGTAACAATTGTTCGGTCAACCAATCGGTCTATCGAAAAATTCACCTTTTCGACTAGCACTTCCCAAGCATTACACGCCTACACTTCACATAGTAAGTGGATAGAAAATTCTGGGTGTACTCATCACATGGCTAAGAATGATTCTATGTTCTCTTCCTTAAGTGAAGTTGCAAAACAAAAGATTTATGTAGTTGATGATTATGCTCTTAAAGTCATTGGATATGGAGATGTTCAATTTTGATGTGGTAGAATTTCTAATGTCTATTGCGAGCCTAGCTTGACTGCAAATATGTTGTTGGTAACACAAATCACCTAGAACGGAAAGACTTTAAGTTTTGGTTAGATTGGTTTGTTGTAGAAGACCTAAAAACTGCGGGGTGGCCTATTTTTGTTGGATACTTCGATCCTAAGGATAAGATGTACAAGCTTTGTGATTCTCCCAGTCAAAATTCATGCCCAACTGCACTCATTGCATAGACTAGGACATTTGAATTTTTGTATTTGGAAGATGATGGTAGTATAGAACATGGTTACTATCTTACTAAATATTGTTCCACCTGATCGAGTATGTGTTCTTGTAAAGCATCACCAGGCACCCTTTAATTCAAGAAAAGCGTGGCAAGGACATGAACCACTGGAATTGGTTCACAATGATATTTGTTGTATGAACAATCCTTCACTTGCAGGTGATAAGTATATCTTGACGTTTATTAATGACTTCTACAGGTTTACATGGGTCTATTTCCTTAAGAATAAAAGTCATGTCTTTGAAACACTCAAAGAATTTAAGGCTTTAGTTGAGAAGCAGTGTGGTCGAACTATTAATTTTTTAAGGTTTGAAAATGGTGGAGAGTATGTGAGAAAATAATTTGAAGGATACCTATTGTAATGACTAAGGGGGTCTCTATTCTATCCGCAACGTTAAAATTTCGAAATTGTAATAAAATTATTACGAGTTCGTAAATTTTCACGCGGCAGATGGATTCAAAATCCATCTCTAGCGTTAAAATTTATGAAATAGTAATATTTTATTGACAAAATTGCAATCATCCATTGTTCCGTTAAAATTTACGAAATTGTAATATTTTATTGTCAAAATTGCAATTATCCATTGTTTGGACAATGATTGCAATTTTGACAATAAAATATTAAAATTTCATACATTTTAATGGAACAATGGATGATTGCAATTTTGACAATAAAATATTACAATTTATCCATCTGCAACATTAAAATTTACGAAATTGTAAAATTTTATTGTCAAAATTATCCATTGTTAGATTTTGTCAATATAAGTTAATAACCATTGTGAGATTTCATCAATATAAATGAATAAGTATATAATTCGATGTCCTTATAATCAAATATTTGTCGATTAACCTTATTATATATAAAGTTCAAAACCCTTATATATATAATTAATTTTATGATATATAAATGAAAGCCCTTATGATATTATATTAAAACCCTCTCCTTCCCCTACCATTATCATATATAAGTTAATGTATACGATATAGTTTAATAATATATATAAGTTAATATATAGAGTAGATTTATAATATGATATATACTTAATATATTAATATCTTAACTAATATGTAATATTAATTATTTTTTTACAGTAACGGGTAATAAGATTTTATATTAAAAAGAAGGATGAGTTTACAAAAAGGTGGGAATATTGGTCCCAAAAAAGGAGAGTTGTCAAGACAAACTCATCAAATTTTAGTCTTTGCATGTCATACACATTCCCTGTTCTTCAAGAATTGAAATTTTTTACAAACTTTCCTAGAATGAAACTGTAGAAGAAATACATAACGAGGTAGATGGTCCAACTTCTACAAGCTTAAACAAAGAAAATGAGACATATATTACAAAAAAGGTTCTGTAAAAACCAAGAACGAGTTGACAGAGAAGCTTCAATTGGCATGGAGCTGAAGAATGTTCTTCTCCTTGCTCCCAACCGCAACACCTGCATTATCATCATCAACGCTGTGGAGAAGAGTGGGGATGGTCCTGATGCAATAAACCTTAGCTTCAACAATCCCGACGAAACTATGCAGGGAATCAACCTTTCCAGACAAGGTTACGAAATAATATTTCATTTGACTGCTGCTGCTTCGAACTTTTGAGTTTGAGATCTGAACAAAGGGGGCGAGATGGGAAATATATTTTTTCAATTCAGAGTATTCTCCTCTAAGCTAGTGAACCTATGTTTCCAGTTCAAGAACATGCGAGAGAACCCCCGGGGATGGGCTATCAGGTCCTTGTGGGGAGCCCAAGTTCACGAACTCACTGCTATCCCCAGCATGGTGCATCCAGTTTCTACCGCTTCCCAGCTCTCCGGAGTTTACACAAGCAAATTGTGGCACATAACCACAATTGTTCTGGCCAAGTCCCACTTCCAAAAGAGGCCAATTCCTACTGTTGATCGGTTCACTTGAGTGCCCATAGTGAACTTGTAGCCCAGAACCATTGTTGCTCTGTCCCTGCCCCCCGTCAGGATGAGCCCAGCTTCTGCCATTGCCAGAGTCGTATCCACGAAAACCGTTTTGCACCAGACCCCCAAAACTAGGATCCCGTTGCTCAGAGCCACTGTGCCCCTGCATGACATCGAGAGAAGACATATATCTCTTCATTCCGACCCCCGTCGAATTAGCCTAGACATGCTTCCTGCAATGTCTACATTGTAGCGCAGGAGTGTACTGACCAACGTCTTCCATGCTAACAAGTAGAAAAAAACACAACAATCGGCGCAGAGTTATGGGCAGGATTCCAAAAATGTCACCTTCAAACATGATATAAGCCACGTTGTCCTTGTAGCCTGGTCGTAATGAATTCTCGCATGTGAGCCAGGTGGAGTTGGTTAGGGGAGGCCACCGTTTGTGCTGGGAGGATGCGTGAGATGATCTAGGGGGGTAGGGAAATCCCAAGGCAATATTAGCATTAAACACAAACAAATCAAGGTTTATTCCAAAGTTAGAGAGGTAGTGGGGTAAACCCCAATCCGTGAGGGTGCACATAGAAGGCATGTCCATAAAGATCCAATGCAAACCAGGAGGGGGAGGGTTATGGAACCCAATTGTTAGCTGATATTTGTTCATTGCTGATTAATATACCACAGTCCAAGTTGACTCCAATATTGGCCATGGTGCCGGCTTGCTGATTATTGTGCCTCAAGACATGAAGCAAGGAGGTAGTGTTGAAATCCTTGACTATGAAGATGAAGTGATGATGGAGGTTTGAGACCGGTTTTCGATGAGTTTTGGCTAGAACCCCGGCTTCCCTGATAACCAAATTTGAATCTCCAATAGTGACGAGATCCTTGACATCTGCATTCCTAGTGATCTCCATACCTTTGAGTAATGCAAACCATTCTGCATCATTATTGGTCCTTCTGCCAATTCCCCAGGCGAAGTCTTTCACATTGTTTACCGAATAAAAACTTTAATTAGTCAAATTTTGTTTTGGATCTACAATATTTCATTATTCTAATGCACAATTAGAGAAAGTTGTACCTTCATATCTCGATTTTCTTGTGATAAGTTGTGTCTAAGCCACCGTATCCTCTTCACTTGGTATTTTGAGCGATCTTGTGAACAAGAATGTGGATCTCATTTGCAATAGTCTAGGATTTGTTTTTTCAAGCATTTTCTTTTCGAGCCACCATATCCTATTCACTTGGGCTTTCGAGCGATCTTGTGAATGAGAAAGTGGATCTCACTTGTAATAGAGTAGATTTCAATTTTCACATACAGTTCTCGAGCTACCATATCCTCTTCACTTGGGCTTTCAAGCGATCTTGTGAGCGAGAAAGTAGATCTCAACTGCAAGAATTTAATTCATAAGTATTCAAAGGGCTCTGCGTATCCTCTTTGCTTGCACTTTCTGGTGGCCCTGCAAATGAGAAACATAGATCCCCCATGTAATAGAATTAGATTCATTGAGATATCTGTTTGGTTTACATTGATTTTTAAAATAAGTCATTATCCATATTTAAGAAGAATTGTTCATAAATATCCAAAATCTACCAACACATTTTTCATGTTTGGAAGACACACACGAACCTCTAACCTTTAATTAGTTTAGAACATTCATCGAATTGAAAGGTAGAGTAGTCAGCATATTGCATTGTTTGGTTTATATTTTTTCAAGTCAACACACCACCAGTTTCATGTCCATTCCTGAAACTATGAAAACTACCATTAAAATTGGTGCTTAATATAAAACTAACCAACATTTGATTTCCATATCACCAACAAGAATAGGTTAATGCATTGGATTAGTTTTGGAGAGTTAACACTCCTGGGCTACACAAATTTTGAAACCAACATTGATTATTGAGAGTTTAAATCCATTAGTAGCAAAAAATGCTTGTCGGGAAAGCGCATCTAACACATGCGTTAAGCATGAGGTGAATTTGTATAAGTAAGGGTGATTCCCCCCTCTTTCTTGTTTAGTGGAACATGAGCTCATCACGAAATTATATGTAAAGTGACAAGTCCTCAGGGTGACATCACTTTTCTAGAGTACCTGGTTATGAGATTTGTCTTAGACTTACAACTGTTCCGCCCGACCATCGATTGTGAAGTGGTAACCTTAGTTTCTATTCCTAGGATATCACATAGGCTATTGTGAGTGGGGGACACTTACAGTATCTGAGACAGACTTTGAAGCTTTTAATCCTTGGGAGGGTGATTGGTCAATAACCAATACTTGCACCCATGGCGATTAAAGTTTATTGTAACTATTTCTCATACCTTCACTTTTAGTAATTGTTTGAGGCTTGATATCCCTCAGCAGATACTAGTTTCAGAAGTCCTTCTAATACAACTTTTCACTAAGCTTTGGTTCTTTGGGAAAGTAGACTGCTTGCTTGGTTTCATAGGAATTTTTACTGTGTGGACACTTTTTCCTTTTTTGAGTCTAGAGTGACTTAGGATTGGTTTGTTCTGTTTGTGATTAAGAATACCATTTTAAAACAAATCCTTTTATCAAAATTCTTCAAAGTGGCTACTCTCCTGATTCACCAGTCATGGTGGCAGCGAGGTAAGTCACCAGAAATTGAAGGCCCCACTACATCGCGAAGACGGATTGAAAAGACCCAAACTTGTGACTTGGAAACTTAACAACTACTAGATTCAATTAAAAACAATAGAGAAGAACAATATCAAACAAAGACTAAAACTTCACATAACGAAGAAAACATAGACATTGCTGATAACCTTGCTCCATTTAAAATTGAAACACTAGAGAACAACAAAGCTACTCACGTAAACCCACCTTTGACAAATATTTCAGACCCATTGGTACTTCACATCAGTGAGTCATCAGATTACATCAATCCTCTTTTTAGTTATTGGACTAATATGCAAAATTCAACAATTAACCCTATGGATTCACAGGAGCGCAATGGACTACATCATCGTAAACTCAAACAGTTGGTAGAGGTAGTAATATTTCCAATTTGGCCTCTACATCAATCCCAATAGTTAGGATACCTGTTATTAATGCAAGTTCAACCAACACTTCAGTGCCAGTTGGTACAGTTTGTTGATGTATATGTAACTTCGGAATGTATTTCACATATATGTATATTGTATTCCTATAGAGATGGTATTATTCCTCTATAAGGAAGTGTCGTCATTTATATTGTAAGTGTCGTAACTTATACTTGATGGGTTATTAGACCACCTTATTTAGGGTTGGCCCTGTATAAGTCATGTGGGTCAAAGGGTTATTAGACCACCCTATTGGGGGTCGTCCATGTGGGCCAAAGGGTTAGTAGACCACCCTTTTGGGGGTCGGCCCACTCAGCATTATGTTATGTGGTTAAGTTCGAGCCTACATGAGTTAGGTAAAAAGGCAAGTCAAGTCAAGTATAAATAGAGTGCGGGAGGCACTCTATTTACTTACTCACTTCTCACACATGCACTCAAGGAGGAGTGGCGCACTTATGGAGGAGGAGGATCTGCTGCTAGGTTATGGGTATCTCCCTTGGTTGGTTGTATCATTGCTCTATCTATCTCTGAGGAAGTTATTGGGGTTTTTCACCTTTATGGTTTTCCCCAAGTAAATCTTTGTGTCTCTTGTGTGCTTGCATTATTGTCTCCATGATTGATATGCTGTAGATATGCTGTACATGTTGTTCTCTCAGTTAAGATCCTAGATCATATTGAAGTAAATTCTGAAAATTTAACATGGTATCAGAGCTATCCTGAAAGAAGGCATGATATGGCATGTATGACACTTGTTGCACTTACGATGCTAGGGCTTGATATAGCAAAAACCAGTCATCGTAGCACTTTCGCTATAAATCCGTTTTGGCGAAGTTTTCGGATCAGAAATTGTTACAGGCCGAAGCTAAGATCTCCAGGTACCTTGTGTCCAAAGGAAAACCTCTAATTCGTTGTACTTTGTGATTTATGATCTGTACAATATAGGAGTTCTGCCTCTTCCAGATCTGAGTCAAAATCAGGTGACCTTGGGAAAAAGATCATATCTTGGACTAGGAAGCTCCAAATGAAATTTTGTAAAAAGTGACAGGTAGTACACAGTCTGTACTATCTCAGAAAGTTTTTTCAGAGGCCGAAGTTGAACCAGTGACACGTGGCACACTGTACAAGTTCGCTCTCCTGTATTATCCCATAAACAGGTCACGTTGCGACACGTGGCATAACTCTCTCTCAGAGAGTCCAATTGAGGTCAGACCTTTCAGGATGGAAAGATAATAGGCCGAGATATCTCAGAAAACGTTTTCAGAGGCCGAAGTTCAAACAGTGACACGTGGCACGCCGTACAAGTTCGCTCTCCTGAATTATCCCAAAACAGGTCACGTTGCGACATTTGGAATAACTCTCTCTCAGAGAATCCAATTGAGGTCAGACCTATCAGGATGGAAAGATAACAAGTCAGGCTATCTCAGGAAACTTTTTTAGACCCTGTGGATCAAAAGGTTCAGAGTTACACCAGAAACAATCAGGTACATATTTCTGTCAAAACAGAATTATTTTTGATTACCTTCATTCATGGCTTCCGGAATTTAGGGCTTTGGAGAAAGTTGGAATTTTTGTAATCGGAGACCACGGCTGGATGCTACTCATCAAAATAGAAATTTAGAGACCAAGATCAGAATTTTTGGTTGGGCAGAAGGCCGGGCTTGATTAGACCCTAGTTCAGGACTTTGATCAGAAAAGTGGAAAATTAGGGCTTCTGTAAAAATGGGAATTTTTGAAATCTGTGACCACGGCTGGAAGCTCCTCAGAAAAATAGAAGCTTAGAGCTTTGGATCAAACATTTTGATTGGGCGGAAGAGTGGGCTTCATCAAACCTAGGTTCAGGGTCACGTCCAGTGAATCCAGAAGTTTCAAAAGCAAAATTGAGGAGTGAAACTTTGCAGTTTTCAAATTCTGAATTTACCAGTTTGATCAGCTCATCAAGGCGCATATTTCTATCCTGTCAGAAGTTTGAAATTCAAAGTTTGAATTTTTGGGGTTTCTCTGACAAACCCATATCCAGCTCAAGGTCCAGTTCTTGCAAATCAAGTGGATTGGGTTAATCCTAGAAGAAGATGGATTGATCATCTGCATGAGTGAAGAAGTTCCTGTTTCAGAGGGAGATGAGGCTAAGACCTTACATAATAAGATTACAAGTGATCTCGACAGGTATGACTCATCGAGGTATGTTTCGATATTTGTCCATGATTAAGTTTATGGTATGTTTGTCTTCATGTTATTACAGTCAGTACAATTTTGATTTTAGATTTGTCGTATCACCTTAACAAAATTATGAATGCATGATAGAAGATATTCATTGGTTAGGGTGTTGACACTTATGATTGTACTAATGCATTATGGTGTTGTATGAGGTTTATGTTGTCTACTAACATGAAAGGTACACCAAGAAAGACAAATCATGTTCTGGTCCAAGAACATATGATCATGATAACATGAGGACAAAGATTCATCCATTGTCATGGATCTCATAGAAGATCCATTTACGAGGTATGTATAACTTGATTTTGTAATAGTTAACCTATGAGATATACAGGTTACTAGCACAAGTCATTGAAGAAGAACAAGAAGACATCATGTGAGTATGTTAGACATAAATAGCTAGCATGCTAATCCAGGTATGTTTTTCCTATATCAAGCTAGAATCCTACCTTGTGTTAGGATATTATACTGTTGTTGATAATGATTATTCATGAAGTCATAGGTTTGAATAATCATGGTTGTATGCATATTATGTTTCTTACCATAATTGATGATATGATTAACCAGAAGAATCATGAAGGTATAGGTTTGAATAATCACATGTTTTATGCATAATATATCTCTTATCTTGATTGATGATTCAACTAACCTGAAGAGTCATAGGTTTGAGTAATTACAGGTTTAGACATGTTATGTTTCTTATGATTTGACTAACCTTAATAATTCTACATAAACCTTGAATGCTAATGCTTATTATTTTTTGTTTGAAATGATCATGACTATACATGCTTGAGATTATTGTGTTTTAATAGTATACTAATGAATGTATGATTTTATATGAGATCACAAGGATAACACAATCATGATACTAATAAGCATGCATAGGAACCAAGGATGAATGTAAGTTCAAGGACAGGTAATCCAGGAAGCAAAGATCAAGAGGGAGTACACTCCAGTGGTTTATGCAAGGATGTAGATATTCAGAGGGAGTTGACCATCTCTCTACATCCCACAACAGAAAGGTGTAGAAGAAGCTACTTCAGATTAGGACTCCAGCAACTCCTGCAAGGAAGCGAAGACTCAAAGGGAGTCCACCCAACGAACAAACAAAGATAAGTATTTGAATTGTCATTTCTTAAATAATACTGTTCAATAATGTATATACTGATGTTCCTAGAATTAGGTTGTGTATTATGCATATTAGAATAATTGCATTGATGAACAATATACTCCTAATATGCATGGGTAAGTGGCCTCTGGCACTGTACAACATTCCATTGCTACTTATCTAGAATGAAACCTCTTTGCTGACATGTTGGGAGTTGTGCACACTCTTAACAATGTTCTGGTAGAGATTGGAAGGCATCTAGAAAGTTACGGAATATGGATAAATGTTGTATTGAAGCATTGCCTAAGATAATTGCATGACTGTATGGCATATTTCTTTATGTGTAAGAATTTGTTATGAAAACTATGAGATGTTTTCTAATCATGCAATTTAACTTGTTGTGTAGGAAAGATCATATGCCATCTCCTACAAAAGAAGAACTACAACATTTGTTCTAGCAACAAAGATATCTATTGAAGATATTGAAGATATTGAAGTTCCCAGGATCTGGGATGAAGAAATGAAATGCCATGATCCGTCGATCATGAAGAATGATGTTTGGGATGTAATCCCAAGACATGAAGGGAAGTTTGCTATGACTTCCAAATGGAACTATCAGATCAAGCATGTTGCAGATGGCAGCATTGAGAAATATAAAAGTGATGAAATAGAAGATACACCAGATGGATTCAAGACAGCTTCCTTGAATGGTGTAGTTGAAGAAGAAGTGTATATAGAGCAGCCACTTGGTTCTGAGACACGTGATAAGAAATCATATATGTGCAGAACTTGGTATGGTGAAGATAGATTAATTACCGACACGCAGCGGAAGCTTACTACCGAGTTCGAGATGAAGAACTTGGGGATGATGCACTATTTGTTTTTGGCATGGAGGTGTGGCAGAGTGCAGATAGAATCTTCCTTGGACAAGGGAACTATGCAGTAGAGATCCCAAAGAGGTTCGGGATGATGGATTGCAAGGCCATGGCCACACCTATGGCATCAAATCTGAAGCTTCTATGTGATGCTTCATCTGCATCGATTGATGTCTCTATGTATTGCCAGATGATTGGGTCCTTGATGTACCTGACGAACACGAGACCAGACATTTGATTTGCTATGAACACATTGAGCCAGTTCCTGACGGATCCGAGGAGTGTTCACCTGGTTGCTGTAAAGCATATTCTGAGGTACCTGAAGGGTACAGTGGATTATGGGCTCAGGTATGAGGCGAATCAAAAGTTTAACCTGCAGGGTTATGTTGATTCAGATTGGGCTGGCAGTGCTGCAGACAGGAAGAGCACATCTGGGTGTTGCTTCAGTATGGGATCAGGTGTGATCTCTTGGTTTAGCAGGAAGCAGTCCTATGTAGCACTGAGTACAGCTGAGGCAGAGTATGTTGCAGCCTGTTCAGCTAGTTGTGAGGCAGTATGGCTATGGAAGCTACTGTCTGAGTTATTTGATCTCTCGTTGGATGCTACTGGTATCTTCTGTGATAACCAGAGTTGTGTGAAGCTATCCGAGAACCCAGTGTTTCATGACAGGTCGAAACACATAGAGATCAAATATCACTATATCAGGGATATGGTGCAGAGAGGAGCTGTGAAGCTCCTGTATGTTGCGACGGACGAGCAGATTGCAGATGTGCTGACGAAGCCACTAGCCAGGGTGAAGTTCGAGTACTTCAGAGAGAGGCTTGGCGTGCTTCAGATCGAGGACACTTCGAGGAAGAAGTGATGGACACATTTGCTGAAGCCATTCCAAGCATGTTGGAAGGGGGATCCTTCACATGGATGTGGATGTAAGCGCTGGATGATGAGCATTAGGATGATGTTCTGGTTTCTGCTTGGATATGATCAGTTGGATCATTATATGTATGTATGTATGCATCATGTTGGATGCTGGATATGATCAGTTGGATCATTATATGTATGTATGTATGCATCATGTTGGATGCTGGATATGATCGGATGGATCATGTGTATGTATTTTGTATGTACGCATCATGTTGGATGCTGATGGATACATTGTGTGGATCATGTATCTTTGTATGATCAGGCAGATCATGTATGTTGATGGATACATTGTGTGGATCATGTATCTTTGTATGATCAGGCAGATCATGTATGTTGATGGATACATTGTGTGGATCATGTATCTTTGTATGATCAGGTAGATCATGTATGCTGATGGATACATTGTGTGGATCATGTATCTATGTATGTATCAGGTGGATACTTGGTGTGCATCAGATGGATGCATTGTATGATCAGGATGATCGTGGATGACGAGCTTCTCCAGATGACATGCAGCAGGATGTTGCAGTGATGATGATCAGGATGATCATGTGTACATCAGGATGATGTTTGATGAGTATCAGATGATACTTTGTGGCCGTGGATCAGGTTGTGCAGGTAAGCATGTAATTTGTGCCCTGGGAGATTTGCAGATGGTCATTCGAGGTTTTGCCTATGGCATGTAATTCGGTGCCCTGGGACATCTGACAAATGCTCTTGCGAGGTTTTGCTTGGGAGGACATGTAATTTGTGCCCTGGGAGATCTGCAGATAGTCTTTCAAGGTTTTTCCTATGGCATGTAATTCGGTGCCCTGGGATATCTGGCAGATGCTCTTGCGAGGTTTTGTCCTATGGCATGTAATTTGCTCCTGGGAGATCTGGACAGGATGAAAAATGCCTCAGATGCTTCAGCCAGGTTTTGTCATGACCACATGTAATTTGCTCCTGGGAGATCCGACAGGTAGAGCTGTGTGCTTATAATAGCCTGGGATGCTTCAGCCAGGTTTTGTGGTGAGATCACATGTAATGTGCTCCTGGGAGATCCGACAGGTAGAGCCGCGTGCTCGTAACAGCCTGGGATGCTTCAGCCAGGTTTTGTGATGGGTCACATGTAATGTGCTCCTGGGAGATCCTACAAGTAGAGCTGTGTGCTCGTAATAGCCTGGGATGTTGCAGCCAGGTTTTGTGACGCACGTAATAAGTCCTGAGGATTCCACAGTATGGCCAGTGATGATGAAGACCTATAGGTGGTGGGCCTACATCCAGTATGAAAAAGGACTGGCTCTGTAGAACTTCCTAGGACAAGTAGATTCAGAGATTGATTGAGATAGCAGCAGCAGTAACGATGATGATGACTCGATGACGATTATCCAGTGACGATGATCCAGAGAAGATGACTTGTGCTAGAAGAACTATGCTGAGAAATACCTTCCTAGTTAAGAGGGAGTGTTGATGTATATGTAACTTCAGAATGTATTTCACATATATGTATATTGTATTCCTATAGAGATGGTATTATTCCTCTATAAGGAAGTGTCGTCATTTATATTGTAAGTGTCGTAACTTATACTTGATGGGTTATTAGACCACCTTATTTGGGGTCGGACCTGTATAAGTCATGTGGGTCAAAGGGTTATTAGACCACCCTATTGGGGGTTGGCCATGTGGGTCAAAGGGTTATTAGACCACCCTTTTGGGGGTCGGCCCACTCAGCATTATGTTATGTGGTTAAGTTCGAGCCTACATGAGTTAGGTAAAAAGGCAAGTCAAGTCAAGTATAAATAGAGTGCGGGGGGCACTCTATTTACTTACTCACTTCTCACACATGCACTCAAGGAGGAGTGGCGCACTTATGGAGGAGGAGGATCTGCTGCTAGGTTATGGCTATCTCTCTTGGTTGGTTGTATCATTGCTCTATCTATCTCTGAGGAAGTTATTGGGGTTTTTCACCTTTATGGTTTTCCCCAAGTAAATCTTTGTGTCTCTTGTGTGCTTGCATTATTGTCTCCATGATTGATATGCTGTAGATATGCTGTACATGTTGTTCTCTCAGTTAATATCCTAGATCATATTGAAGTAAATTCTGAAAATTTAACACAGTTTCGGGTTCCAATCCCAGAAGTACATCCACTTCCTCTGCAGGGATCCCTACTAGAGGGTGTACCTTACCGACTATGTGTTTTCCATATGGTTTGGATAATCAAGGTCAAAATAGTCAAGGAGTAAACCAAAATCCTCTTGGTATACCTAACATTTTTCCAAGTTCTTCTGAGGGAAACCCTTCACCTGATGAAATTTTAATATTCCTAGCGGAACTAATGGACCATGGAAAAAAAATTCCAATTGGGGTTATGCTCCATAGGTTAGTGGAAATTCCTCGGGAAGTCATCCCCCAACTTTTCCTAGCACAAATCCTAGGGGTAATCACATACCCCCAATAGGTATCACACCGGGAGGCAATCGACCTATCAATCCCATTCCACAATGGAGTGGGCAAGTTACAGGAAGTAACCAATCTTCTTGGGAACCAGCTCCACAAGGGGGAAATAAACCTTGGAATGCTTATCAAAACCAAGGAACCAATCAATGGAGTGGTCATATTCTGAAAAGTAACCAATCTTATTGGGGCCCACCTCCTCTGCAAGGGGGAAATCCACCCATTAATCATATCCTACAATGGAATGGTCATGTTCCACCAAGTAACTAATCTTATTGGAACATACCTTCGCAAGGAGGAAATCCACTCATTAATCCTATCCCGCAATGGAATGGTCATGTCCCACCAAGTAACCAATCTTATAAGAACATACCTCCACAAGGGGGAAATCCATACATGCATCCTATTCCACAATGGAATGGACAACATTCAGGAAGTAACTTTTGGATGCAATATCCGCAAGGAAAAAAAAATGGAGACATCAAGCTTCACCCTCATATCAAATGTTTTCTACGGCACCCGAAAAATCACCATTTCTAGCCACATTAAATCTATCAGATTTATCCTAGATGACTTATGATCCTGTTCTACATTTGAATGAATGACAAACCTTACCAACTAAGCTACCCTTAGACACACCCAAGTTTGACAAAAAACTAGGGGAAGATCCATCAAATCATGTGATGACATTCCATTTGTGGTGTTCATCCAATTCCCTAGTTGATGATTGTGTTAGGTTAAGGTTGTTTCAACGGACCCTAACGAGAACTGTTGCGAAATGGTACATTGAGTTTCCCCAAAATACATTCATGGAATTTTCATCTTTATCTATGGTCTTTCTGACACATTTTCAATTACCTATCCTCTATGAAACAGGAACAGAACTTTTAACTTCACTTAGGCAGTCCACTTCTACTCACATATCAGATCATATCCATGAATGGAGGAGGCATCGAAGGATTATAAAAGATGAAATCTCTGATCAATTCTTAGCGTATTGGTTCATAAAATCACTATTAAATACTCTTGCCAAATATGTAGCCATGTCAGGATCCATGACTGAAGAACAACTCATTCATAGTGCTCAACAGATGGATTTGATATATTCCCAATCGGGTACACTTTATGATTTAATACCTCATGCTGTAAGACCTGTGTTTGATCCAGCTAGGCCACCAAAAGGACCTCATACTGATGGTGTGATTGGATCCGTCAACCAAATTGAACATATTACACAACAATTGGGACAAATTTCATTTCATACTTTGCAACTCACAGCTGGCCAGGCAACACAACAATCCTCAACTCCCACCCAAAATTCTGAAGTACTTACAGTGCAAACTGCGGACCCAAAAGGAAAAAATAAGAAACATAAGAAGAATCCCAATGGTAATTTTGGTATGGGAGATGCATCTATGGTGAATAATCCTACTGTAGGCAATCAGGAGAACCGAAAAAACAAATACCCTTGCAAAATTTTCCAAGGGGATCATCCTACTCACCTTTCTCCTCATATGGATGATATTCATCGAATGTTGGCACAATGAGGAGGGAAACGAAAACCTATCGTCCTAGCTCAACCTTTCCCCCAACAAAAACAAGATATGGTTGCTGCGGCGCCAATACCTCCACCAGGAGGAAACCAGGCAAACCCCCCACAAGGGGTCAATCCACCCAATTCTAATATCTTCGCGATTGGTGAACATGAAATAAACATTCAAACAAGGGCTCGTTCTTATGACATACCTTCGAAAGATGCATAAACAAATGGATCTCATCCTAGTGGTTCTCTAACAATTGAGAAGCCAACAATAGACATAGTACCTCGACCTCCAAAAGGGGTTTTCCGTAGAACAACACACAATCCCAACGCGTGAGTTGCTCAAAACTACAATGTGGTTGAAGACTTAGCTCAAGCTCCTTGTGCAATGTCCACCTTGAAATTATTGAAAAGTTGTCCTACTCAATGAAAGGCACTATTGTCTGATATCGATGCTATCGATCCATATGCAAACAATTTGATAACTTTTGACTTAGAACAATCCACATGTAGGATTCCATCACAAATCACATTTCTGATCAAAGTGACTTCACATGGTAAGAACATTTTTCGAACCATTGTGGATGAAGGAGCCTCAACTTGTGTCATGTCACTAGTATGTTGGAAATATTTGGGATCACCCACCCTAGTACCATCCCATACATCACTCAAAGCATTTGATGGTCATTCGTTCCCACCTCATGGACTTATCATGGCTTTCCCAGTTGAATTGGGAGATAATACAATTCAAGTAGATGTTGAGGTAGTGGACGCGCCCATAGATTACAATTTTCTATTGGGACGTAGTTGGATACATAAGATGACGAATATAATGTCTTCAGTATTCCAAGTTATTTGGTTCCCCCACCAAGGGAATATTGTCACGATCAATCAACTAGAGTACTGCACACATGAAACTGGTCTCCACTCGAATGTACCTTTTGTAGGGGATTTGAAAGTGGCAATTCAAGATATTGGGGTAGGAATGTCCAAAGATTTATCCCTCAAGGGAACTTTCGCGATTCCACCACCGGTATTGACCACTAACAAGGCTCCAATTTTCACTATTACATCAGAAGTATACTTTCCATTAAAAAAAAATTCTAAGTCCATACCAGAAGTTGGCTCCACCTCATCGGAGGGAGCCTCCAAAAAGGACATCTTAGTTGTAAAGAGTGATGGAAATATACCAACTTCTATGCAACATAATGAAATAGAGAGTAGTGTTCCCCTTTCTATCATAGAGATTTCTTATCAAGCTATTCAAATGGCTTCGGTAGATTCAGATAAAACTCCTTCCTATATGGAGGAATATGATCCTTACACTTCACCAATATGGGCCATAAACACTCCTAACAATCATGATATCCTGGATCAGACTTTTTCATCAGATGAAGCCATCCTTGAAGTCATGAATATATTTGAACGAACTTGGAAATATATGCATCATAGATCCTCATTTCTTCCAAAGATAGGTCCATTAGAGGTCAAACCCAAAATTTTTTACCTCAAAGATGACATGGAAAAATACCAATTCCCTGTCCAAACACACAATGTGAGTTCGGAAGGAAATTTGTCAAATATTTCAAAAATCATCCCAATCGATATATCCATTAAGCCTGGAATCCTTGAAAACATCAATATAGGTGCAGATTTCTCTCCAGAAGAAATCATACATTACACTGCTCTATTCAAAGAGTTTCGTGATGTGTTTGGTTGGTCTTACGAAGAAATTTTGGGCATCGATCCCAACATAGTTGAACATGAGATAAAAACCTATGATAATGTTAAAACCAATGTGACAGAAACTACGTCCGATCAATCCTAAGAAATAAGCTTCCATCAAAGCAAAAGTCGAAAAACTTTTGAAAGCTGGCTTCATCTATCATGTTCCTTTAACTGAATGGGTATCCAATCCTCTTCCTGTTAATAAAAATCAAGGAACTATCCGGGTCTGTACTGAATTTAGGGATCTAAACTTGGCTTGTCCCAAAGACAACTAACCCACACCCTTCATTGATCAGATTATTGATGAATGTGTAGGGAATGGAATCTTTTCATTTATGGACATATTCTCCAGTTACAACCAAATCCAGATAGAAAATGAATATCAACATAAAACAACTTTCATATGCCCTTGGGGGAATTTTACATATCAGAAAATTCCATTTGGCCTTAAAAACGCCAGGGTTACTTTTCAAAGAGCCATGCCATATGCATTTCATGACATTAAAAAAATTGTTGAGGTTTATCTTGATGACTTGACAGCCAAATCTAAAAGGAAAGTTGAACATAGTGCACATTTACGAGTCGTCTTCGTTTGATGTCACAAATATAACATTAGGTTGAATCCACACAAATTCATGTTTTGTGTGGACTTGGGAGATTACTTGAGTTCATAGTTTCAAAAAAAGGGATTATGGTGGATCCCCTCAAGGTTGAGGCAATACTTTAGTTGCCTTCCTCAAAAACAATAACACAACTTCAAAGCCTTCAAGGGAAAGCTAATTACTTGAGAATATTTGTCGAGGATTTTGCTGAACGAGTTAACGGTTTCATGTGTCTCCTAAAAAAAGATGCACTATTCATATGGGATGACCAATCTCAACGCTCATTTGATGCAATAAAGAAAGATTTGGTATCTTCCGCGGTACTTAGTCCACCAAACTATAATAGATACTTTTTTCTCTATTTGGTAGCATCTAGTTCCACCATAGGAATGGTATTGGCTCAAGAAGATGAATCATCAAAAGAGCATATTATTTACTATATTAGTAAGGGCCTTGTCGGTCTCGAATTGAGATATTCCCATGTTGAGAAGCTGGCCTTGGAAACAGTTCATGCTGTCCAAAGACTTAGAAATTACATAATTCCAAGAAAACAACCATAGTGGCTGAAATGAACCCCATGAAACACATTTTGTCCCACCATATCATCGGTGACAAATATTCAAAATGGATAGTAATTTTTCAAGAATTCGATCTCAAGTTCAAAAATGCTAAAGCTAAGAAGTTGTTGGCATTTGCTGAACTAATGTCTGAGTTATCATGTGAGAAAGAGGATACTGTATCTGTTGAATCTTGGGAAGATGAACATGTATTCCTCATCGCAACATCAAATCTTTGGTATGGAACATTTATCACATATCTCCAAACCCAAAAGATTGATCCTCAGTTTTCTAGCATTGAACGGTGTCAAATTTGACACCAATCACGAAGATACCTCATCATATGGGATACTTTGTACCATCGAGGATTAGACATGATCTTAAGACGTTCTTTAATACACGAGGAAGCTGAACACGTTTTCAATGATTTCCATGCTGGGGCATGTGGTGGTCATCTTTCAGGGTTGGAAACTGCCTAGAAAATCTTGCGTGCAGGATACTTTTGGCCTACAATATTTAAATATTGCATCAATCCTGTTAAAAAGTGTCACCCTTTCCAAATCTACATAAAAAAATGCATGCACATCCTGCTCCATTACACCTTGTAGTAACTGTGGGTCCATTTTCAAAATGGGCCATTGATTTTATGACAATCAATCCACCTTCAGCCGATGGACACCACTACATCATCGTAGCAGTGGACTACTTCACCAAGTGGGCTAAGGCGATGCCTACATTCAACTGCACAGGTAAAACTATAGCATATTTTCTATTCAATCACGTGATAGCAAGGTTTGGTGTACCCAAAGAGATTATTACTGATAACATAAGTCATTTTAGGAATTCCTTTATGGATGAACTTACCAATAGGTTAGGATTGTGGCAGGACTTTTCCTCACCATATTACCCTCAAGCTAACGGACAAGTTGAAGCCATTAAAAAGGTTTTGAAAACTATATTGCAGAGGACGATTAATAAGAACAAAAATAACTGGCACTTAATATTGTTTTCTGCTCTTTGGGCTTACCGTACCACTGCTAAAAACGCAATTGGATTCACTCCTTTCCAATTGGTTTATGGAGAAGAGGTTGCGTTGCCGATTGGATGCGAAATCTCATCATTAAAAACAACAATCGAACTCCTACCTAACACTTATGCAGAATAAGAAAGGCTTATCCATCTTCATTCTTTGGATGAAACTAGAAGGAAAGCTTCTCTAAATGTGTAATCACACAAGAAAAGGGTTAAAATAGAATATGACAAATCATCCCGTCCCCGAGTCTTTTCTGAAGGCGATTTGGTTTTAGTTTATGTCGACCAAGACCAAGAAAAAATAGGAGAAGGGAAATTTATACCAAAATGGTTTGGCCCACTTGTAGTCAAAACTGTGTTAAACATAGTATCTTATGAGTTGATCAATTATGATCGGGAACCTATGTCGAAGATCATAAATGGTCTCTATCTGAAGAAATACTTCGCGTAGGCACTGATGCCTCGCAACACTTGTTGTACTATGTTGTATTCATTGTATAAATTTTTTTACTTTAGTTATTTCGAGCACACACTTATCTTTCTTGGCATTGTCACTTTGGAATATGGAACAAGAAACCTTCACATATTTGGGATATGTGAATGGCACCAACCGTAGTTCTTAGAAAATTGCTTCGTTCGCACGGGTGATTTTCACACCTAGTGACAAAGTTTTAAGTTCAAGAGGTATTTTTCTCGAATCTGCAATCGACAATGTTGTAGAATATAGCGCAATCATTGAGCTTCTTGTTAAGGCTATCACCCTTAGCATCCGATGGATAATAGTCAAACTGGACTCGGAATTAGTTGTATCTCAATTAAATGGTTAGTATTAGTTTCGAAATCCTACACTGTTTAGAAAATTTTTACGAGTACGTCTTTTAGAACGTCAAGTAGAGTTCATTGAATATATTCATGTTCCTAAAAGTATGAATAGTTGGCTGATTCCTTAGCCAACTATGTACTTGATTGGCATCTAATTCATTAACATCATACCGAAAAAAGAAAGCATGTACATTATTCATGGAAATTTAATTGAACATATCATTTAAAGACATAAGTAAAAGCCGAAATAAACTAGCTTACATCATAAACCAAAAAGTGTGTTGAGGTTCTAGACATTTTGAATAGTAACTTTGCACACACAAAAAATAATAGTGTAAATACTTTTCTCTTTTTGTTTCTTTTTATTCAAGATAAAACCCAAAAAATTTCACATAAACAATGAAAATATTTGGAAACTTCAAGTTTCAAAATTTCCTATTCTGGCATGAAAACTCACCCACAATTGGCAGATCAATGAATAAAGGTTCATAGCTTCTAGAAATTCATGCTGAAAGAAGATGCTTCCTATCATCCATCGGATACACCTAAAAGGAATATGATAAAAAATGAGTGTTTTTACTTATCTTTTATGCATACATGTATAACCATATCCTTTTGAATGATAAAAGGATGCATAATTCTTCAATGTTGGCTATCTTTTTAGATATTAAATGCACATTTGAACTAGTTTCTAACTAAACAGTTGGGTAGTGAAATGGTTTTGATTACAGTACTTGGAGACTTTGACAGTTCAAACTATTTGATTCAGGTAGTTGGAGATAAACCATGATTCATGATGATTTATGATTTTGGAATTTTTCACAAGACTCTATATGAAGTAAACCTCATTGACCGATTCCTACTTGGCCATCATACCAAATTGGATAAGCTCAATTACATGGTATTATTTCACCGTACGTCAACACATAACCCTACTTCAAATAGCCTACCCATGGAGGGAACATCTGTAAGAGTGTGCACAACCAACTCATCCCATGTTTACGAAATAGATCTTTGCCTTGGCCTGACCTATGCCCTTTAAAAATAGGAGTATGCCCATGTAACACTCGTTCCCTCCCATGTACTATAGCATTATTTATTCTCTTTCGAGCTGATAAATGAAAAAGCCATAAAAATTACAAAACAAAAAAATCCAAAAAGAAGGAGAATTGAATCATTTCATATTATATCCTTGAAGAAAATGGAAACAGTTAGTCCTTGTCGCCCTTGAACATGGCACATAATTTGATATCCCCTGTCAGTACACCATCCATATTTTCCTTAGGAAACTGTACCATTATTTTGAACAGATCTCCATCGATGGGTTATCATTCCCATCACGAATGGAGCTTTCATTAATGCATCTGGAATTGGCGTATTTCACTAAGGTCAGTTACTCACAATCCTATGTTGCCAATTCTGCATCGTGTTATGTGTTCAAGGGAATTTCAAACAGAGTCGGTCATTCCTCAAATATTCTTGACCAATCATGGCAGCCTTCCTTGTGTCAGTATACAATGTTGGATCTCACCGTTCGACCAAATTATATCAGATTATTGATCTTTGTTTCGTATCGGTTGATGTGGGATGCATTAATGCCCTCCTTCCGATGGATCTATTCCTATCAACACCAAATCATCATCTAAGAAATGGATCTAGAAACCCAGGAGTACCTTGGATCTTGTTGTCATTAGTGGCAGGTTTCCTCGCAAATGACAGTGGGTATACATCAATGACCCCTCATTATTTGATTCTACAAGTGTTCAAATTCAGAACATCTATTCACACTTGCTATTTTGTACTCAGTACCTTATATTCCATCATCATTATAAGTGGGTCTCTTCGCATCTGTTAACGGTATACATCAATGACCGGTAATGAAATGGTGTTTTATTATGCTGGACATCAGTCCATTTATTCACATGACATAAACTCGTATTATCGTTGATTTTTATTGAATACCTTGGGAAAAATAGTTGTAGCACCCATCGATGCACTGCCCAAGTTGCACAATATTAAACTACCATGTCAGAAGTTCGATGGAGACCTTGTTCTCGCACTCATGAAAGTGCATGTTTACACTTCTGAATTTTTTAACTTTTGGCATGGATACACTGTGTATTGTTCGTGGTCATGCTTGTTTACTGCTGAGCATGGGTATGCTCGCCTCAGGAAGATATTGTATATTTGAGAAATTGCTATGTTGGAATTGCAGGTGTTCTCCTAAATCATGTGCCTATGAGCTAATACTTTTTCATCCTTTCTTTGATCAATAAAGAGTATTAGTATGAAGAGTATCAGTATGAAGAATATCAATATAAAAATAATGTATTTCAGCCCTTAGCTCTACTTCGGACCTCACACATTAGGGGGCATTTGTTAACAACCAAATTAACACCATTAACAAAGTGAAAGGTAGAATCACACTTTACTATGCGCCCACAACATGAAGATAGAAGACAAGTACATAAGAGAACAATCCTCTCTTATCTAATCACTACTTCCATGATCAAAAGGATTGAGTGAAGAGAGAAGGATCCTAAAGAGACATGGTTCAGTGATTAAACTGCTCAATTGAAGGCTCAAATCTAGTCTCCACCAGTCAACAGTGAAAAAAAGTGCATAAGATTGCATTAATTGTACTCAAGAATGCCGAGGTTATGACAAATGCCTAAAAATACTATGGAAAGTGGGTTTTTGGGTAAAAAGAATAAAAAATCAAGAAAATGGCTGATCCCACATTGAAAGATGAAACTTGAGATCCCATTTCCCAATACTATAAAACAAAGGCATTTGGGGCATGGTAAGGGAGGAAAAAGGTGAAAGCAAAGGCATGCTGGAGAGATTTGGAGGTTGAAAATCTCATATTCATCAAAAGCAAGGATGGAGAAGGATAGCTCAAAGCAAGGGAGGATGGATGCATCGCAAGCACTATTGTAAGTAAGTATTTTTCTTCATTGGCATAATATGAAGCAATTCATTTTCCCTTCTATTCATGAGTTTAATTTTTTTCTTCCAAGTTTGATTTGAATTCTAAATGGTTAAATATATTAGGGAATGTTAGATAATTGTGGATTTTTGACAATGAACCTCACCTATTCATAGTAGCGTAGTAGTTTAGTGTAGATTCATCCCTACCTTAAATGCTATTATCATCTAGGATATAATTATCCCACTTAACCTTAAATTAATTAATAAATGTCTAGACCATCAATTTAGTATATGTCTTGGCTTAGTTTTACATGAACTCCCATTGACCACTTGTAAATAGAGCTTTTAATCTCATGGAAGTTTCCCAATAGATATCAGTGTGAAATTTGAAATAGGGATTATATCATAAACTTCATGTAGATCTAGTGGTGATGAAAATCTATAAATGACTAGATTGATCCTCGCAAGGATCTAAAATGGTTTAATCAAACAAGGAAACAATTTAATGTCCTTTCCCAATTTTATTGTATTTTATTTGTTATTGTAATGTGCAGAAAGACTTTGTATGTGTTTAACATTTGTTTTAGTCCCAGAGGCATTGAAATAACTCCTATGTTGATCCCAAGCATCATCAAACCTCCTTTTAACTTGAATTATAAGCCACTTATCATTAATTACATTCATTATCATTACAAGTTAAATATCACTCTTTTTTATATATGATATTTTGACATCATTTTTGAAGTAGGAGCCATATCTAGTACTGACTCAATCATGCGAAGGTGCAATCCATTCCACCTATACAAACCTCTAGAAGCTAGATTAATGTTTACCCTCTAATGCACCGGGTAGATCTAAATTATCATAAGGTATTGTCTCTATCATCAAGTTGTCACAACTATCCTTGAAGACACCACATATCATCGATACCATTTTGAGGTCCATATACAGCTCGTGAATCCACATATCTAGTACTGACTCAATCATGCGAAGGTGCAATCCATTCCACCTATACAAACCTCTAGAAGCTAGATTAATGTTTATCCTCTAATGCACCAGGTAGATCTAAATTATCATAAGGTATTGTCTCTATCATCAAGTTGTCACAACTATCCTTGAAGACACCACATATCATCGATACCATTTTGAGGTCCATATACAGCTCGTGAATCCACACTAAGAAGAAATACCAGCTCATTCCTAATTGGGAGCTCCTTCTTGATGATGGAAGCGACAATATCTATGTCATTGGCTGACACCTTTGAAACAAATGACAATGTGAGTGCAAATTGACCGTCATGGAGGGGAATTCCAACCCATCTCTATTGTGTCATGCAACGAGACAATTGAACTCTCTCCACTACTCTATTAACAATCAATACAATGAATTTTCATCTGTGATCTCCACGGTGTGTATCTAGCAAGAAATATATCGAGAGCATACATGTAATTGAATCGTCATGCAAATTAATAAACAAAGAAATAATATATATATATATATATATATATATATATATATTATACTAGTTTTGTATTGAAATATAAATGAAACTGGACTATGTATATATTCATATTCTTACTTTTTAAACTAGTATTACTTGAAAATACTACATCAATTTTTATATCTAAGTATATCGCCTTTAATTTTTTTTTAGAGAAAAAGTTGTAATTGATGAATAGTTTTAAAGGGATAGCAATGGTTGGTAATATTAAAAAACAATTAGATTTTTGAAATGGAGAAAGGATATATTACTTTCCCTCTATGCATTATGGATTTCATACTTGAATAAGGATTGACAAATCGATGAAATTTTGGCATCAGAATTGGGTCTTTCTTCTCAAGTTGCTATAGAATGCACTGAATATGTTAGGAATTTAAATGTAACTAGTATATTTTTATTTGATTAGTAGGATGAACTAGTGTGAGACTGGAAAATGCAAATGGGTCGCTCACAGCTATGTGGGTTTATGATGCTTTAATTGATAGGTTGAATTTTAGAGTTCCAGATTGGTGGGAAAAGAGGTTATGGAAATGGAGACTTCCACAGAGAGTTAAATGTTTCATGTGGCTATGTTTGGAGAATAAAATTATCATGTGGGATAATCTGTTGAAAAGGGGATTTTTCAGGGCTTGAGATCTGTCTTCTTTGCTGTAATGGGGATGAATTTGTAGTTCATATTTTTTCCATATGTGTAGTTTTTAGATCGGTGTGGGATGGTTTATGTGAACTATTGCATATTCAGGAATCTATTTGTACAGTTTCGTTTCAGAATGATATTAAGGATTGTGTCTTTCGATGGGTGCAAGCATATCCATATTTTAAAGAACTTCCCTTGTTTTCTATACAGGAAGCGTGGAAGGGTCACAATAAGCTTATCTTCGAAGGAAGTAAACCTTTTGTTTACATTGTGAGAACTAAATCTATTAGTTCTTTCTTTGAGTATTTAAAAAATAATGCTATTCCCATATCTCGTTTGCTTGTCAAGCCGGTTGTGTAGGAAGGTATGGTATCTAGTTTTTTTTACGGGGCTTCAAAAAATGGAATCTGTAGAGCTGGTATGATCTCCAGGTTAAAGTAGGATAATTTTTTGCATCATTGGCTGGGAGAAGGTCATGGAACAAATACAAGATCCGAACTTATTTCACTTTGGGGACTATTATGGGTCTCACACAGAAAAGGATTATTTAATATCAAAGTTTAGGGTGACTGTCGTATTTTGATTGGCTGGGAAACTAGTTATTCTTCTATGTAGGTCATCAATTTAGATAATTGGATGAAGAAAATTGAGAGACTGAAAGAATAATTTTCACTTATATCTGTTAGGATAATTAATACTCCATCCTTGTCCTACTTAGCATTATTTTATTTTTCCTAGTAGCTGATGATGTCATTCCCCCCCTAGTGATCTGCATATGTCATCTAGGACTCATTATCAAACTAATGCATCCTGCATGCATCATTTTAGGACCACCAGTGTCAGTTCCCTACATTTTAGGAGCCAACTCAGTGATTTGGTTCAGTCCACCTGAGTTAGCTGACTCTTGTGGGGGGTTTGTGCTCTGATTGCAACTGTTTTTGATCTAATTCACCCTTCTTGGTCAGTTAACTGACCGTGTCTTTAGTTAACTGATTTTTGGTTCAGTTGAGTTGAGTTTGGGTCTTCCAAAGCACTCCAGTGGTGATAATTCCTATGCTAGACAGACTAAGACTCGAATTATCCTAGGATGTTTGAATTCTATCTATTGTAACATATTTGTAAACTATATTGATTAAAGGATAATGTTACACATTTATGCTTCCATCTGAGTTCCAATGTCTGATTATTTTTTCTTCTCTTTTCAATGTAATTCACCTTCTCTGCTCATTCTTTCACTATGAGGTATTCTCAGCTCTATTATCTGCCGTGACTTAGAATTTCACATGGTATCAGATATTTGCTGAGAAAGTAATATTTCGGGGATTTTTTTCAGGTTTTTTTGTGTGTGTGGGTATTCTACAACAACTTCCATGAATTTGAAAGTAGTTCCTCCTCTCTCTCCACTAAACTATGATGAGTGGAAACCAACGATGACAACATATCTGAAGAGACAAGGTATTTTTTATATATGTATTGGTGTTATGAGATATTTTGCTTCATATGAAGAGGAAAATGATTGGCTAAATGATTGTGACAGAGACTTTGGAGAAATGTGTATTACTTTTCCTCCTAGTATGCGCTACCTCATTGATACTGCTGAATATCCAAGTGATCTATGGACCAATTTGGATAGAGAATTTGGAAAGCAAGAGGAAGAGGATTATGATATCCATTTGGAGAACAATCCCATTGATACCTACTTAAGTGTTCTCTCTTATTATGTCTCGGCCTTAAGCATCTTTCATGATGAAGTTGTTCAAGATGAAGAAGAAATTGCAGAACTAACTGCTCAAGTTTCTGTTGAATACTTTCCTTCCTCTGTTGCTCTAGAAGTTGAAGACAATTTCAAATTTTCCCCTTCCCATGTAGCTGATGCGGATGAAAGTGATACAACTAATGAAGCTAATACTTTTGGAAATATTATCCATTCCTCACTCATTTTCTCAATGTATTCTATTTCGAATTCTGAGCAAGATATGTCAGTTACTACTCTAGAGGTTGAAGAAAGTTTTGATTTCTCTACTTCCCATGAGCTTACTGATGTGAAAGATTGTGATCTACTGGATGTTTTGGAGGCTATATCAATATTTGGATCTGTTTCATATGATCTCCTTGGTTCCATGCCTCCTTCCTATTCCATAATGATCAAATGCACACTTCCTCAAGCTGCAATGAAGTTGGAGACATTCTGCATTCACTTGGACTGTTACTCCTCTCACTTAGAGCTGATTTGAAGTCCAAACCACCACCATCATGTCATGGTTCATTTGGTTATGATCTCACCTATGTTGGTTGAAAGGAGATATCAAGGAACCATCTACACATTCTTGGAGTTGATCATACCTGATTTGGTTCGAATTTCAAGTTTTAGGATGATATTCATATTTTTGGATTTGTTCTCACCATGTTTGGTTTGAAGAGCAAGTTCAGAGAGTCTACAGATTCGCTTGCATCCACTGAAGGAGAATTCAAGCACATGTTTTTGGAGCATGATCAACTTCTTCGCAAGAGGAAGATACCTCCAGACATTGATTCAAGCATCACACCTAACTGAATTTTGTAGAAGGAAATTTTTGGTGTGTTTCATGTCCATCTTGAGGGGGGGTTTTGTTCCCATAGGGTTTTCCCTCTTTCCTCACTTAAATGGAATAATAAATTTGTAAAGGGTGACCTTTAGTCTCAATTACCAGGGACCTATTTTTGATATTTCCTCACATAGTCAGGATTAAGGGGGAGTGTTGGAATATTCTAACCATCTCATCTTAGTTTTGCATGCTTTGCATGCATTCCATGCATCACTCCATGCATCCATGCATTGGTAGTTGAGTCTCCTAGCACCTAGTCCTTAATTTACCCCCCTAGAGCTTAAATTTGGTCATCATTATCCCTCTAATCCACTCAGAGCACCCTCATTACATCACTAAAGTACAAAGGCTCCCTCATGCATGATTTTAGGAGTCATCACAGTTAGTTCCATGATTTAAGGCACCTTGTCCCCTTGATTACTTAGTTAATTGACTATTACACCTAGTTTCACTGCTATTGATTGTAGGAGAACCTATTTTGACCACTACAAGTCAGTATTGTTCCTCTTTGGAGTCTCATCCCCTAATCTCTAGCCCCAATGACTCAGTTATGTGCCAGTCCACCCCAGTTGACTACTCATACATCATCGGTGGCCACTAGAACTTATCGGGGGATGGTTTCAAATTTCAATGCAAACTAAGCTTGACCCATGTGTGGATTCCAATTGCTTCTTTGGGATCATGAATTTCTCCTTTGTATATGTATTATTTATGTGCAAATTTTACTGAAAAATAGAGGTAATGGAAGTTTTTCAAATTGTTCTTCATTCTCTTGTGTTGTAACACACTTTTTCCTTCTCTATTTTCCCTGCTCAATTCTGTTGATCTCTGTTAGACTTAGTGTGAATGTTGTCTTTGTATCTAGATCTCTGTGAGAATTTCAAAAAATATCACAATATCCATATTTCACATTATCCATATTGCAGGATATTGAAGGTTTTTCAGTGCAGCAGTAACAACAGTTTCAATTTGTATTTGCTCCATTAGTTTCACATGGAGAATTCGAATGTTCCTTTATCTCCGAGGATCCTAACACCCTTCAATTATCTTGATTGGAGGGATGATATGCAAATGGTGTTGTGCAACAAATGTTTGTACAAGGTCACAATGGGCAAGGAGGTCGAACCTCAAGTAACTGTTGAGAAGGCCAAGTATCTAAACCGATTAGATGAAGCATTTGGTTTCATGTGTATTCATATTGCTAGAGATTTGCTCTTCCACCTTGATGGATTGAAAACTCCAAGAGAGGTTTGGTTGAAGCTTGATACCCTCTTCGGCAAGCAAGATGAGCTGAGGGGCCATATTATGGAGAATGAGTTAATTTCTCTTCAACCCAATAGTTTCTAAACCATACAACAATTCTTCTCTAAATTTAAATCCTTGGTCATGCAATGAAAATATTGTGGCATTGAGAAGAAGGATGATCAACTGGTGCTATCCATTATAAGAAAGCTTGGTCTGGAATTTTCTATAGTTGTTTCTACCTTCCATTCAGGGAGATTGTCAATCGCCAACTGGAAAATGCATTCTTTAGATGCATTCATTGAATCTCTCATCCAAGAACAAGACAAATTGACTCAGATGGGAACCTTGAAGGTCTCAAAAATCAATCTCTTATGGATGGAGAGTCAAAAAGTGTGAATGCTAAAGGGAAGAATAAAGGTAAAGAGAAGAAGCAATTTGAATCCAAGCAAAATGCAAAGTATAATCCGTCAAAAGGTGCCTCCAACTCCAATAAGGATAAACAAAAGGGGTATGAGAAGACCAAGTGTTCCTATTGCAATAAAGTAAACCACTCAGAGATATCTTGAATGAAGAAGAAGATAGATCAAATGACCAAACTCCTTGGAAAACAAAGCATTTCCCTCCTAGAAGTTGCAAGGAAGACTGATTCTGGAAGTGAGACAGATGATCATGAGAGATGCCATTCACTAAAGGATGGATTATCACAATCACAAGAATTAGTCATTGATTATGGAGCTTCCAACCACATGGTTTCCTCCAAAGAATCATTTTCTTCTCTTGATCTTACTAATGGTCCTAGTATTCACATGGGAGATGATTATTAGATCTCTGCTTCAAGGAAGGTCACAATACAAATATAGCATGGAAAGTTCAAAAATGTTCTTAATGTTCCTTCCTTGAAAACAAATTTGTTATATGTTTATCATATGACACACACAGGTCCACCAAAGAAAGTTGTCTTTGTTCCTGACACAATTGATATTGCAGAGATCTCATCTGAAAATCTGATAGCTAAAGGTGTTGAAAACCATCCCTCAAAGGCATATGATTTCTCACATTTTCTGCCATATTCTCTGCCTAATCCACTTGCACCTTATAAATATCATAATTATGTCTCTCCTTATGATCCATATTCATATTCCGAAGATGAGGACCAAGTTGAATCAAATCTTGATATTGAGTATAAAGTTTAAGAAGATCCTGATCTAGCTCAACATTGAGATGAAAACCTTGCACTATGTCATACAGATCCACTTCTCCCTGACAGGTGCTACATGATGGTAGGGTCTAATCCACAGTATTTCAGAGAGGCTTTCCATGATCCAAGATGGTAGGAATTCATGGATGAACAATATGAGTCACTGTAGAACAATGAGACATGGGATATTTTATCTCTTCCCCTAGAGAGAAAACTAGTTCAATGCAAATGGATCTACAAAACAAAGCTTGCATATGATGTATCTACAACCAAGTACAAGTATCGGTTGGTTGCAAAGGGGTACTTACATGTTTATGTTTTGGACTACAATGATACATTCTCTCCTGTAGAGAGAATGGATTTAGTGAGACTTTTTTTGGCCATTACAACTTCGAAACTATGGGAGGTACATCACATGGATGTGAAGAGTGCCTTCCTGCATGGTGACTTAGAAGAAGAGATCTATATGAAACATCTTGAGGGGTACACTGATGATCCATACTTGGTATGGAGACGAAGGAGATAATTGTATGGGATCAAGCAAGCCCCAAGGGCATGGTATTCCAAGATGGATTCTTTCTTACTATCACAAAAGTTTGAGAGATGCAAATCTGATTGCAATGTCTACATGCAGCAAAAGGGAGGTTTCCTAATATTGATTTTTTTATATGTGGATGAATTTCTAATCACTGGTGGTTCAACTACTAGGTTGAAGAACATCAAATCTTCTTTGAGTAAATCCTTCTCCATGACATATCTAGGACTATTGAACTAGTTTAATATTGGCCTTGAAGTAACTCAAAATTATTCAGGGATCATGATTTCACAGTCTAGATATGCATCTGACTTACTCCAAAAGTTCCACATGACTGATTGCAAAGTTGTAACCTTTCCTTTCTTATCTAGCATCAGATTGGAAGAAGGTGGTTCTACTCCCTTGGTTGATAGCACTTTGTACATAAAAATTATTGGTAGCTTGTTGTACTTGACACATTCGATACCATATCTATCATATGATGTTGGTGATGTGAATAGGTACATGCAGGAGCCACATGAGATACATTGGAAGGAAACACAGAGGATATTGCACTATGTGCAGGGTACGAGAGAGTTTGGTATACATTATTTTGTTAGTGTTCAGTTAGATTTGGTTGGTTTTACTGACTCATATTGGGATGGAGACAACACTAACCGAAAATCTACTTCAGGGTATGTATTCATGTTGGGATCAGGACCAATGTGTTGTCAAGCAAGAAGAAAGCAACACTCACACTTTCTTCAGCAAAAACAGAGTACAGAGGGGCTGTGAATGCATCTATTCAGGTAGTTTGGTTACATGGGATCTTGAAAAAAAATTGGATTCACACTTATCCTTCAATAAACCTTTTATGTGATAATCAAAGTGCTATAAGGATCTCTGTGAAGAACCTACAATAATTAATTAATGAAAACACACGATATAGCAGAAATAACAGAACTCAGAATCACTTTTATATTGATCGCATGCCACTTCAAGGGGGGAACCTCCTTTGAGCAAGCTCAATACAAATAAATTCACGGTACCTTCATTGGTCTCAACACAAACTTATATACTAAGTCTAGGCACCAATACCATGGGTCAATACCATGTGTCAATACAAACCATGGGCCAATACAAAATATGGATCAACAATTACTATGGGATGACTTACAAAGCATATGCATCCAACAAAAATAATACAAACTATGGATCAACAAATACTACGGGACAAATTACAAAACATATACGTCCAACAACAATATACTAACAAAGTAAATAGAAGGGTTGACATGGGTTCTTAACATTCCCTCTCTCTTAGAAAAATATTTGTCCTCAAAGCTTTAGATGTGGAAATTGATGCAAAATTTGAAGGAGTGGTTCCCCTGTAGCATCCTCGGCAGGGATGATTTTAAGAACCCCCCCAAAATTTATATGTATAAAAAATGGGCGAATCTCCCCGATATGTAGGAAAACTTGAAGGCGATTTTATCAATAATATAATATGTATATATAATTTTTTTGGCGAATCTTTCATTTCATTATATAATGCTGTAAAATATTGGCGAATCTTTCACTAAATTATAAGATATTGTAAAATCTTGACGAATATTTCACTTAATTATAAAAATTTGTAAAAACTTGGCGAATCTTTCACTAATTTATAAAATATAGTAAAAATTTGGCAAATCTTTTGCCAATAAGACTAAAGCTTTTGATTCTGTAGATTACTAAGGTAGTGCAACAGAAGAACATACACCGAAGCTCAACTTTGGACTCTTTGGACTCCTAGACTCTCGAATGAACAAGTGTATGAATGAGGAGATGATGGATTTATTTATACATTTCACAAGCAATATTTGATCACTCACAACTAGAAGGTGTCGACGAAACACGGCTGCAATAACTAGATTCAAGGAAATTAGGGACTCTACTACTTGTTATCTTGTCCCTTAACGGTCCAATGGACATGTGGGGTCATGAATCTTGACATGCCAACAAATTGATATAATTAAGTGAATATCCTAGTAGTGGGCCACTTTCTTTATATAGAGAGATAGTTATTGGACCAATTCCAAGCTTCCAACCAATCTTCTCACCAAAAATTATTCTCTTTGGTGTCGAATGGTAGGAGAGTTGCATATTTGTCAGTGAATACTTAAAATGGCTCAATCCACACAAATTTTCCTCAGCAAGTGACCATCACTGTTTTAAAATGTCCCAACACCATAAAAGCATCCATAAATTGATAAATAACAATCCCATGCACTTCTAAATTCACCCAGTGATGAAAATAACGCCCCATGCACTTCTAAATTCATCCAGTGATGAGAAAAACGCCCCAGACACTTTAATACTTGCCCTGAGCACTTCAAAATTCTCCCAAAGATGATAAAAAATCCCTAAGCACTTCAATATTTTCCTAGGCACTTCTAAATCCTCCCGAGGATGATAAGAAATCCCCATGCACTTCAATATTTTCCCCAAGCACTTCAAATTCCCTCAAGGCACTTCAATACTTACCCCATGCACTTCTAAATTGACCCAATGATGATAGAAATGCACCATGCACTTCAATACTTTCCTCATCCACTTCAAAATTATCCCAACGATCATAAAAACAGACACTTCAATTTTTTCCCCAAGCACTTCAAAATTCTCCTAGCAAAGATAAAAACGCCCCCATCCACTTCCATGATTTTCCAGGTACTTCATTACTTTCCCCAGACACTTCAAAATTCATCCAGTGATGATAAAAATTCCCTATGCACTTCAATAGTTTCTTTAGGCAAAGGAGAAAAACACTCGACAATGATATAATCACCGAGGAAATCACAAAAATGCCTCAATCCACACAAATTTGCCCCGGCAAGTGATAAATTTTCCCATCATTGTTTTAAAATGTCCCAACACTATAAAAGCATTCATACATTGATCAATAACAACCCCAAGCACTTCTAAATTCACGCGGTGAAGAGAAACAATGCCCCATGCACTTCTAAATTCACCTGGTGATGAGAAAAATGCCCCATGTACTTCTAAATTCACCTGGTGATTAGAAAAATGCCCCATGCACTTCTAAATTCACCCAGTGACAAGAAAAATGCCCCAGGCACTTCAATACTTTCCCCTGGCATGTCAATTTTCTGAAAGATGATAAAATTTCCCTAAGAACTTCAATATTTTCCTAGGCACTTCTAAATTCTCCCAAGGATGATAAAAACTCCCCATGCACTTCAGAAGTTTCCCAAAGCACTTCAAAATTTCCCCGAGTAACTTCAATACTTACCATACGCACTTCTAAATTGACCCAATGATGATAGAAATGCCCCATGCACTTCTAAATTCACCCAGTGATGAGAAACATGCCCCATGCACTTCAAAATTCACCCATTGACAAGAAAAATGCCCCCTGCACTTCAAAATTCACCCATTGACAAGAAAAATGCCTCAAGCACTTCAATACTTGCCCTGAGCACTTCAAAATTCTCCGAAAGATGATAAAAATGCCCTAAGCACTTCAATATTGTTCGGGTAAACAAGGTACTACCAAAGGACTGAACACCAAGAGCAACCACTTCACACAAATAGATCACAGATCAACACACCGATGTTTTGACGTGGTTTAAACCCTCTTGAGGGAAACACTACACGGCCTCGACCAAATAGCTTCTACGGGACAATTTATTATGCAAAGAAAGAAAGTTACAAATGAGCTTCTCATAATCTATCAACTAAACAATGACCCTCCATGCTCTTTAAATAGAGATCATGGACCAATCGGGTGTAAAGTCACGGATCAAGGTTAGGTATGATCTAAGAGAAGTTGAGCCGTTGGATCACTCTATGTCAGGAACATATCGTGACCGTCAGATTAAGTATTTACAAATGCATACTAATGCATACTAAAGAAACACACTTTCCCTAACGGATATACTACACAAGTTGATCTTAACGAACTCCTAAGTGTCTAAATATCCTAACATCCCCCCTTATGAACAACTTGGGATAGGATTGAAGGATTTACAAAAGTGACACTATTAGGAGAAGGAAGGAGGCATTAGAGCCTATCCCCCCTTAATGACAAGTTCTTGAACTCCTAACCTAGATCAAAGTTTAGAAAAATTCACTTCTGTAAGAGACTTGGTGAATATGTCTGCAACTTGATCATCTGTAGGGCAAAATAGCACTTCAAGAACACGATCATGAACAAGATTTCTGATGAAGTGCATATGTAGCTCAATGTGTTTTTTGCGTTGATGTAGAACTGGATCTTTGGCAAGCTTGATGGCACTTTGATTGTCGCACCAAAGTGGAGTAGGCTGCTGCTGCTCGAATCCAAACTTTGAAAGGATCCGTCGAAGCCATAAAGCTTCCTGACTACATTAACTGCGGCTCGATATTCTACTTCTGCTGAAGAAAGAGCAAGAGCTTGTTGTTTCTTACAAGGCCAAGTGATAGGTCCAGATCCCAGACTGAAAACATAACCTGGAGTAGACTTTCGATCATCAGGATCATCGGCCCAATCTGAATTAGTGAAACCAACCAACAAAGGTTTCCCCCTTGTACTGTAATGAATCCCAAAATGAACTGTACCTCGAATATATCGAAGTATTCTTTTAGTTGCTTTCTAGTGACTTTCATGAGGTGTCTGCATATAACAGGCAACACGAACAACGGCAAAGGAAAGGTCAGGACAAGAATGAGTCAAGTATAAGAGACTACCAACAAGCTGACGATACAAGGTGGCATTAACTTTAGGTGAAGTACAAGTGGCAGAAAGTTTGACTCTAGACTGGAAGGGAGAAGGGGCTGGTGTACAATCTTCCATGTGAAAGCGATGAAGAAGGTCACAAGCATACTTAGACTAAGAAAGAAAGATTCCTTCTTTGGTTTGCAGGACTTGGAGACCAAGAAAATAATGCAAATGTCCTAAGTCTGACATTTCAAAATTTTGTTTAAGACTAGATTTCACATGGGTTATAAGCTTAGGGTCACTACCAGTAAGAATAAGGTCATCAACATATAGAACAAGTATGATGATATGGTTTCCTACTTTCTTGGTATAGACATTGGGGTCAGAATGGCATCTAGAAAAACCAGTGTCAAGGAGAAAGCTATCCATTTTGGCATACCAAGCTCTAGGAGCTTGCTTAAGGCCATATAAGGATTTCTTAAGGACGTAGACAAGGCTAGAGTTATTCTGAACATATCCAGGAGGTTGTTCTATGTAAATTTCCTCCTGTAAATCACCATGTAAGAAGGCAGACTTGACATCCATTTGATGGACTTCCCAGTTATGTAAGGCTGCAAGGGAAAGAACAAGGCGGATGGAGTTCATTTTTGCGACAGGAGCAAAGGTTTCATTGTAGTCAATCCCTTCAACTTGGGAAAAACCTTTGGCAACTAACCTTGCCTTAAGTCTTTCAACACTTCCATTTGATGCATACTTAGTTCTGTAGACCCATTTACATCTGACAAGTTTTCTTCCTTTTGGAAGAGGTACAAGATCCCAAGTATCGTTCGCCATTAAGGAACGATATTCTTCATCCATAGCTGCATCCCAATCTAGATTTCCTGAAGCTTCTGCAAAGGTTTCTGGATCATGATTGTCGGAAACTTGAGCCAAAAGAGAAGAGGCTCACTGAAACTGAGAACGTGTTCGACGTTGATCTCTAGGATCACCGACAAGATCACCAACTGCTTCACATGTTGAACGGACCCATCAAGGAAGCACTTGTGCTGGTGCAACTGGAGGAACATGAGTAGGCGGAGGTGGATTTTCATCCTCACTGTCATCATCAGAAACTGGAGTTGGAAACCTGTCAGGGAAGTTGGAAGAAGAAGAAGAAGGCACAAACGCCGAATCAAGCTCGCAGGCCAAAGATGGCACAATCGTCGAGTTAGGCTCGCAGGCCAAGAGATTTTCATCAAATTTAACATCTCTTATAATGATTATATCATGAGAATGTGGTTGAAGAAGTCTATAACTTTTTACATCTTCAGAATATCCAACAAATATGCACTTTTCACTTTTAGGCTGCAATGCTTTCCATTTTTCATCCGGAATGTGAGCCCATGCTTCATTACCAAACACACGGAAGTGACTTACATCAGGTTTAGTTTTACTCCATGCTTCTTCCGGTGTGATACCTTGTAATGCTTTAGTGGGGGTGCGATTAACTATGTAATTTGCACAATTAATGGCTTCAACCCAAAATTGAAAACTTAGTCCCTTAGATTGGATCATACAATTAGCCATTTATTTTAAAGTGAGGTTTTTCTGCTCAGCTACACCATTTTGTTGTGGTGTATATGGAACAGTGTGCTGTTGTTAGATGCCTTGTTTAGTGCAGAAAGTAGTGAAATTTTTGTTAACATATTCTCCTCCATTGTCAGATCTTAACTTAATAATTTGATGACCAGATTGTTTTTCAACAAGGGCCTTGTAGGCCAAAAACATGTTAAATACTTCATTCTTAAGTTTTAGGAAATAAATCCAAGTGCGTCTGGTGTAATTATCAATAAAAGTTAAGAAATACTTGAAACCAGAAAATGAAGCAGATGGAAGAGGACCACACAAATCACTATGCACAAGCTCCAAGGGAACCGAGGCGTGCCAAGAGGCACGTTTGTCAAAACTGTCCCAATGATGTTTTTCGAGTACACAACCGGAACAAACACCATTCCTGCAAGATACCATCAGAAGACCTGTCACCATATTGTATTTACATAGTTGTTGCAATGAACTATAATTTAAGTGACCAAATCGCTCATGCCAAAGTTTGCTCAAGTTATCACAACGAGCAACAAAAACTGAAGGAAAAGGTGATGACCCAAAGTTGTTAAATTTGTACAACCTGGTAACATCATCAACAATTCCGGTATCTAGGACCTGTTGAGGATCTTTAAAATCCTTGATTACAACTTTGTGAGGTGTAAAGGTCACAGTTTTACCTTCACCAGAATGAGTGATTTGATAGATTGATAATAAATTGTAGGAAATTCTTGGAACACATAGTACATCACTGAAATGACCATTATCTATTGGAACTGTTCCAGCTCCTACAACACTTAGAGATCTATCATCACCAACAAATATTTGTTTGGTGTTACATTCATGCATAGTAGAAAATATGGCTTGATCCTTAGCCATATGATAAGATGCTCCAGAATCAATGAGCCATTCATTTGAAGTAGAAGAAGAAGATGCATGATAAGAATAACCAGAAGCACAAAGTGCATGTCCATGAGAGGTAGATTCTGAAGGCGAATCTAGGCTGATGTGGTGCTTCTTCATTGCTGCTTCCAAGGCTGCCATCTTCTTGAAACACTTATATTTATCATGATTATCTTTCCCGCATTAATTGCAATGACGCTCAGTCTTCTTTCCTTTTGGCTTGGATCCTCTGTCATTTTTTAAAGAAGGAGCTAATTGAGAGGGTTTGAGACCCTTGTTTGACTTATTATTGCGAAAATTTTGTTTCTTGGGAGGCTTGGACTTTTCTTTCTGTTGGGACAATAAGGATTTCCCAGATGTATCTGCATTGTTAATTATTCCAAGATGGATGAGCTTATCTTACTCTCTAATCAATGAATCACAAAAGGATTCAAGACTAGGCTCTTGATAACTAGCTTCATTCAAGGATTCTTTCATGGAGTAAAATGTAAATACAAAAACAGAATATGCAGGTCCAAGTTTGAAAAGAATATGATAAATGCATTGTTTGTCTTCCCTCTTAATCTTACATTCTGCACATAAGAGTTTAAGAGTTTTGTACTTAGATAAATAATCGTGAATGCATGAAAAATCACTCGGGTTTAAAGAAATCAACTCATTTTCGAGTTGATGACCTCAAATTTCATTGTGTTTACCAAACAAAGATTCCAACTTGTCCCTAGCAGCATCAAGTTCATCAATTCCAGATATGTGGAATCACAAATCAGTAGAGATTGACATCCCAATCAATCCATGAGCTTCGTCACATCTATTTTTCCATTTTATTTTCTTATCATCATCAGTGGGTTCTGTTTCTTTCCTTGAGGTAATTCTGAAAAGTCCCTACTTCGTAGAACATCCTCCATACGAGATTTCCATGAGAAATAGTTGGAACTGTTAAGTAGAATATCACAAGGGGCGGCCATACTAATATATTAATGGCTGTAAAAGTAGAAACCAATAGTTTGGATACGAAGAGCTCGAAAAAATATGTGGTTTAAAAAAAAATGGCACTGAAAACTGATTTCGGATGATGAAGTTATGCTTGAACAAAGAAACTATTGAAGATGTTCCTAATAGTGATGTGGAACATAGAGAATGACTAGCTAAAAAAAAAGGACCCCCCTCTTCCCAAGATGAACCTTTTATAATCACTTTACAAGAAAGTTGCTTTAAGTGAATCACTTTTGTAAAATAAATGATTTCACTTTTACAATGATATTACTTTTAAAAAGAACTTAAGTGACTCACTTTTTATTTTTATTTTTTATTATTTAAGTGAGATGCACTCTTACAATAAAGTAACTTGAACATAGAAATTGCATGCACTTTGCCTTTTAAAAGTAACTTCCTAAGACCTATTAGGGAATAAAACAACTTTGAACCATGTGAGCTAGATTAAAAGATATGTAAAATATGGGAATGAGGAAGAGTTTTTTTTCTTTTTGCTTGGTTTCCGTGCTTGGCTTTTTTCCTGCAAATCACACCACAAACCAAAACAATTTTTTTTTTCCACACTTGTGGACTTAGATCTCGTTAGCTTTCCCGGGAATTCTACGTTTTCTCTTTGTCTCTGATTTGCAGAGATCGCGCAAGGTGCACGGCAAAGAGCATATGCAACCGAGAAAAACACTTCCCCTTTCTGTTTCTGATTTGCCGACATCGCTCAAGGTGCACGGCAAAGAGCATACGTAGACAGGGAAAGCAACAATCCGAAACCAAAAAAATCTAAAAGTAATAAAATGATAAAATATGATATTTTTTTTTCTTTTAAAACAAAAAATAAAAAAATGCATCACTGTAACATTATACCTTCAGATCTGATGAAATACGCGTTTCTGGAGCAACCGGGAACTGTTTTCAATCAAACAAAAACTATTTCCCAATGGAAATGGCACTTCAGACGCAATGGAAGACCTCCCACAGCCCAGAAATGAACAGAAATACCAGAATCAGAAACCATTTTGAGTTTCGGCAACAACAGTTCAAGATCTAGATCATAACTGGAAGCGGCTCTTCATAAAAGCTCTAATACCATGTTCGGGTAAACAGGGTACTACCAAAGGACCGAACACCAAGACCAACCACTTCACACAAACTAAGCACAGATCAACACACCGATGTTTGGACGTGGTTTAAACCCTCTTGAGGGAAACACTCCATGGCCCCGGCCAAATAGCTTCTATGGGACAATTTATTATACAAAGAAAGAAAGTTACGAATGAGCTTCTCATAATCGATCAACTAAACAATGACCCTCCATGCTCTTTAAATAGAGATCATGGACCAATCGGGTGTTAAGCCACAGATCAAGGTTAGGTATGATCTAGGAGAAGTTGAGCTTTCAGATCACTCTATGTTAGGAACATATCATGACCGTCAGATTAAGTATTTACAAATGCATACTAATGCATACTAAAGAAACACACTTTCCCTAACATATATATTACACAAGTTGATCTTAACTAACTCCTAAGTGTCTAAATATCCTAAACAATATTTTTCTAGGCACTTCTAAATTCTCCCAAGGATGATAAAAATCCCCATGCACTTCAATATTTTCCCCAAGCACTTCAAAATTTCCCCAGACACTTAAATACTTGCCCCATGTACTTCTAAATTGACCCAGTGATGATAGAAACGCCCCATGCACTTCAATACTTTCCTCGGCCACTTCAAAATTCTTCCAACGATGATAAAAAACGCCCAGACACTTCAATATTTTCCCCAAGATTTTCAAAATTCTCATAATGAAGATAAAAACGCCCCCATCCACTACTATATTTGTGCAGGCACTTCATTACATGCCCTAGTCACTTCAAAATTCGGCCAATGCTGATAAACATGCCCTAGGCACTTCAATACTTGTCCGAGGCAAGGTAGAAAAACACCCGACAATGATATAATCACCCAGGCAATCATAAAACTGCCCCAATACACAACAATTTTCCTCGACATATGATAACTTTGGCCATCACTGTTTTAAAATGTCCCAACACTATAAAAGCATCCTTACATTGATAAACAACAATCCCATGCACTTCTAAATTCTCCCAGTGATGAGAAAAATGCCCCATGCACTTCAAAATTCACCCATTGACAAGAAAAAAACCCCATGCATTTCAAAATTCACCCATTGACAAGAAAAACGCCCCGGGCACTTCAAAATTCTTTGAAAGATGATAAAAATATCCTAAGCACTTCAATATTTCCCCCAAGCACTTCAAAATTGCCCCCAGGCATTTCAATACTTGCTCCATGCACTTCTAAATTGACCCAATGATGATAGAAACATCCCATGCACTTCAATACTTGCCTCGACCACTTGAAAATTCTCCCAATGATGATACAAACTTCCATACACTTCAATATTTTCCCAGGCACTTGAAAATTCTCGCAACGAAGATAAAAACGCCCCTGTCCACTTCCATGTTTTCCAGGCACTGCATTACATGCCCTAAACACTTCAAAATTCGTCCAATGATGATAAATATTCCCTAGGCACTTCAACACTTTCCCTATGCAAGGGACAAAAACACTCGATAATGATATAATCACCCAGGCAATCACAAAAATGCCCAAATACACAAATTTTACTTGACATGTGATAAATTTGGCCATCATTGTTTTAAAACATCCCATCACTATAAAAGCATCCTTACATTGATAAACAACAACCCCATGCACTTCTAAATTCACCCAGTGATGAGAAAAACGCCCCATGCACTTCAAAATTCACCTATTGACAAGAAAAATGCCCCATGCACTTCAAAATTCACCCATTGACAAGAAAAACACCCTAGGCACTTCAATACTTGCCCCGGGCACTTCAAAATTCTCCGAAAGATGATAAAAATTCCCTAAGCACTTCAATATTTTCTGAGGCACTTCTAAATTCTCCCAAGGATGATAAAACTCTCCATGCACTTCAATATTTTCCCCAAGCACTTCAAAATCCCCCCCAAGCACTTCAATAATTGCCCCTTGCACTTCTAAATTGACCCAATGATGATAAAAACACCCCATGCACTTCAATACTTCCTTGACCACTTCAAAATTCTCCCAACAATGATAAAAACGCCCATACACTTCAATATTTTCCCCAGGCACTTGAAAATTCTCGCAACGAAGATAAAAACGCCCTTGTCCACTTCCATGTTTGCCCAAGCACTTCATTACTTTCCCTAGACACTTCAAATTCGTCCAATGATGAGAAAGATGCCCTAGTCACTTCAATGCTTTCCCTAGGCAAGGGGGAATCACACTTATGCTATTATCTAGCATTTATCAAACATTAGAATTTATGGAAGTGAAAGAAATCATGCTAACTCTCCATCAAATCCTTTCTCTCATGGTGATCTATAACCTAGAGAACTCTTCAAGCTACCATTTGAGATTTTATACTTTGTCATTGTGAGAATCTTGTTGAGCTTTTAGGTTGAATAATGATATTTTACTACTGCAAAGAAAGTCCATAGATGGATGGTATGAGAACTTGCAATTACAAAGCTTTGTCTCAAGCTCTAGAAGATCCTATAAGACTCACTATTTCATAACAAAGTCTCTGAAGACCTTTTATAACTAGTTAAATTGTCAAGGAAGTTACAGAGTCACATAATATATCAAACAATTTGTTTCAAGCTCTAGAAGATCCTATAAGACTCACTATTTCATAACAAAGGCTCCGAGGACCTTTTATAGCTAGTTAAATTGTCAAGGAAGTTACATAGTCACATAATATATCAAACAATTTGTTTTAGCTTCATCATCTTCTTTCATATTTGGAAAGTTGTGAGATCCTTTAATTGTGTTCTTGCAACATCATGTTGTGTGTCTCCTTATTGTTGTGGATCCTCTTTCCATGTTGATGTTTTGTGCATAGTTGCATAGTTGTTGGTTTTTGTAATAGTGTATTTTTATTCTCTATGGCTACAATGCTGTGTTGCAAACATATAATCACTGCAATGTTGAGTTGCCAATTCCATAACTTTGAATTGTAGGTCATCAATTCCCACAGTTGTATGTTGCTTGGGTTCTAGTTCCTGCAATTTTGGGTTTTCCACCTGTAAATTTGTGCACTTCCTAGGTTATAATTATTTTCTACCACAGCCTACAATTGCATGACCATCACTTGTGCTATATGATGGGCTCAATATCATATAAACTTTATAAGATTACTTTTCAAGTTTATAGATTTAATTAACATGGCCTGAAAATATGATTTATCTTCACATATCAAACCATCAAATTATGATTTAAGAGGTTATTACTTGTTTTAAGGGTTCCACGAGAAACAATTACATTTCAAAATGAGTGAATGCTTACCTTGCAATGAACAATATTTGTTACTATGGGTATGATGACAGAGTGCATGATATTGAGGGAACATGAATGCAATAATGGCTTCCAAGCATCACTAACTGTTTCTATGGTTATTCCAAGTGAGAATAAGAAATAGAAATAGATCCTTATTTTTTGTTATTCTTAGTATTGACCATAAACTATGTAGAAAGACAATTACATGCAAAACAAATGCAGAGATACAATTTGATTTGAAATAGGGCACCTAACATAATGAGTTTATCCACAGGTTATGATATCTAATCTTGCATGCATAGTCTCCAATCACAATAATATAGAAAGATTATGAAGCAAATTGTCTAAGATGGTCCAGGATGGTGGTGTATTAAAGCATTTTCCTGTAGCATGCATCAGCATTTAGCTAGGGTTTTGATCCAGTAGTGACTATTTGGTGGATTTTTGCAGCAATTTCAGGTGCTCCTCTATCATGGTTTGGGAGTAGCAATTCATCGGTAATTTCGAGCTTGGTGTTCCTAATTGATACTCACACCAAACAATTAATCTTGGAAAAAATATTTATATAAAGATTGTTTCACTATTGTAGAGTGTGTCATCATGCCAACAGACAATCCATAGTACAACATTTAGGATTTTATAGAAGGAGGGGCGTTTAGAACACAGGAAGCTATTACTAGAACCCATTGTATTATTGGAGCATTGGACATAACAGAAGCCAAAAGTTGAGTGCCTTCATCAACATGAGGAGAAAATGAAGAATGACAACATGAGGAGTATTACATACCTATTTGCATAGGGTATCCACCTAGATCTTCCAGAAGATGTTCTAAGTTGACCTGGGCATAAGAGGAAACATGACGGATAAATCAAGCATGTTAATGCAAATTTCAAACCTGTCCATGCCTATTCTTGTCAATATCCATGGATAATATGCTTGCATTAGACATCATCCCTTCAATATTTTATATGGGTTGTGAATTACACCCATTTTTTGCATGGGTGTGCCCTAATTCAGAAGTGGATCTGTTCTAGGAAATATGGCCACCCCTAGACAATCTATCCCAAAGAAAATTTCTTCTACAGTATCCATAATCATTTCTAGGAAATTCCTAGGTGGATTTGGGCATATCTTTGATCAGTTTAGGCAACTTCCAACAAATTTCAGTATTTCTAGGCACTTTGCAGCAGAAGAATGCCACAGCAGAAGAATGCCACCTATAGGAATTCTAGGCACTCTTTTATCTTCACGGAGCAGTTGTGAGGAAATTTTGACAACAATTCATTTGTAACAACAATCTGGGTAGCCTTATGGAGTTATAAGAGTCAACTACAACATTTGAGCATCCTGTAAGAGCTTCTTTGTGTTTTGTAGTAGCATCCTTTTATGAAAGGGCATGTCCATAGTGGTAGCATCTCAAGTTTTATATGTAGACTTTTCTAAAAGATATATGTATCCTCTTGTCAACCCTAAATCAAAGTCCAACAAATAAAGGCAACACAATGTTGAAGTGGAACAATCCTGGAATTGGCAGACAGTGGTTGTTTTGAAGGTCAGGATTTGAAGAAAGAAAATCAAAGAAGATGTCCTTGGATTTTTAGGACATAATAATATAGATGGATTTCTATATCTTGAATTTTTTTCCTCTGTGGCAAAATATAAAACCCTCAGTTCTCATATCTAGGATGTAAATATTGTGAAGATTGGTTTCATGGAGATGATTTTGGGTTTACCATCATTGTGTGATTGACTTCAAGTAGTACACCTATCCGTCCTTGTGCCAAGAAGGGTGATTTCTGTGAGGCGGAGATGAACATTCATACCCAGCCATGGTTTGCAAAGCATTCTTGTCCAACATTTAGTTGTAAGAAGAGTTTTTGTTGCTCATTTGTGTTCATCTGTTATGGTAGAGGTAGCATCCCTGTTTCAACATAGGAGGAGTCGCATCCCTGTAGGAGGGGATCTGTTGCAGCCCACACTCCTCAAAGAAATATCAGATACCTCAGTTTTACCTCTGTTTTGGGTTGTCTCAAAGAAAAGAGAGCAGAGACACATCTTCCATTTGTGCCTTAGACATCAAGAGAATCAAGGGAGTAGACCTATCTCGGTTTTGCAATTAGTCAAAGCCTAGCCTTTGAAGGGGTTTCAGTACTAATTATGGTTTGGGATGATATATGCACAACTTGAAATCCTTGTACTGTGGAAAAGGTAAGTGCAAGTATTCATAACGATTATCAACCAAGGTTCTAGTGACCAAACTAAAAGCATCTTTCATACTTTATTGAAAAATATTTCTCTTGGATTCAGCAAGACAAATTTGCATTAAATTTATCCTTTGCTATGCATGACCATAGCTTGGATTTCATATTTTTTCATATTCAAACTTCCTTTGGTCCCACGAATTTTGTTTGTCCTCAAAATATCTGACCCAACTACCATCCATGTGCTTAAATTAAGGAATCCTAGTTTGGCACTGCACATATGTTTCTTAGCATCCTAATTGCTCTTATTTTTGCAGACTACGTAGGCACAATGTGATTTGATTGACAACAATAATAATTTTCCATTTCTCTTGGTTTGATTGCTAAACCAAGTCAAAGGGAGCTTCCTGGGTTAGAGAAAATGAGGTGTTGTCCTCACAAGGGTTCAATTTCCCAAAGTGATATGTTTAGACCTCATGGGATGGTGCACCCACACAAGGGGTCCCTTTGATTAGTGGAAGCCACCATGGTCGTTAAGCTGGAGGTCACATTCCATTGTCCCACCTCTTGATAGGTGGTGGATAGCCATCAAATTATAAAGGAAACTATGAATTCCTTCCCTGATGGCTAAACAAATCATGTAAGTAGGGATACATTTCACTAACAATATGATAATGGTAAGATGGAAAAAACATATGTGATGTTGTTTAGAAGTATATGTTTCTCTGCTTATATAGAGGAACACAAATATCATCCATGACGTCAAGCAAAGAAAGATAAAGGTTGTTCAACAACTTCAGTAAGGAGCTAGCCTGATTCAGGAGAGCAAAAGTTCAAACCTCAAGACACATATATTCATTAAAAAATAAAAAGGCCACGATGTTCCAGTGAACACAAGCCATTTACCCTGCTGTACAAATCTATTTTAAATTTAATAATTATGCTTGAATGACTATGACCTTGCACCAGATTGATGAGTTGCTAGGGCACATAGAATATGCAGCTCTATCTAGATTGGAAACAGGCCAGAGAATATTATAACATCAACCATGTATTTCTCAAAGAACGAGGAAACAACATCTGGAAAATGCAATAATTCCACCTAGAGCACAAAGTGTATCAATCAAGCTTTAAACCTTCATCTTCTCATCCTTTAACTCGTTTTGTGCTTTCAGATATTGATGATAAGATTCTAAGACAATGTTGTAGTTCATAGTTATATGGAAACTTAGAGCTCTTTATGGATGATCATATTGTTCCATCCATTTACATGGGCACCCTCCATGTCTTCCAAATGCATGCCAAGCTTAGTCAGTTTTAGAGTCGTATAGGAACCATCTCTAACACCATCATTTGAAATTTTACACTTCATCACAATGATACATTGAACAATCCCAAAAGGAAGAATTTTATGGGATAGAAGTATGGTACCAAAGCATATAAGAATATCCTTATTAGTAGGCCAATGATTTTTTCCTCCTAGGGGACTCCAACTAGCAAGGTTAACTTCTTTGTTTTCTCTTCTATTCATAAGGATCCAACTAAGCCTTATGTTGTTCCAAATCTCTCTCCAAAGTATCCCATCTTTCCTTTCCCTCTCAAGAGATGTAATTAGTGGCAGCCCATCTGTTGAGGAAATATTAGCCTGGCCCTCATTATTCTCACCTCTATTAAAAATACTTATCACACCAATATTGATAGTATAGTTAGAGAACCAGCCATGAAAATCATCTGCACATGGGATTCCCCAAAGTATTTTGGAATAAATTACTTTATCTCTATAATGCAGATCAACAAGTGAAACAAAATCAGAGGGAGAAACATTGTGGAGCTCTTTATCACGGTATTATGATGGTAATTATTCTGACTTGCTGCAATCCATATCGTAGTGAATAGTAGAAACTCTCTCTTTGTTCACAACCATAGGAAAGAAATATGTATAGAACTTCCAAAAGCCACCCAATGCAGAAGTCAAACTTCTTACTTCTACATTTCTTGTAGAAGGCCACAGTGAGGAGCATAATTCCTCCCAAATATGTTCTTCTCTTGCAGCAGAACGTATGAGAGAGGATGCACATCCTACATTTGCAAGTGTAGCACTATCCACCCACCTTAAGATCTCACAAATTAGGTCACCATTTAAAGACATGATCCCTCCATTTACTGAGAATTCAATCAAAAGACCAACTTTTAGAAAGCATCCAAGCCTAGCATTAATTGCATGTGCATCCTTCAATACAGGTCCAAAGGGAGTGAATAATTCATCATACATACACATACTCAAACTCGCATTGTTATCAAGCAAAATATGAATCAGGAATCAGTTGACACCTAAAGAATAATCATTGCCAATGTTTAAGAGAGCAACATAAAATTCCAAAGTAAGTGTCTCTCGTAGACAAATTAGAGTATTCGTGGATTGAGGTTTCTAAAAGTATGAAACTCTTTCAATTGTTCGCTTAATGTTTCACTTTTGATGCAGGAATTTTTTTGCCATACTTGGAGGCATGCTATTTATCTCAAGGTTTTATTACACCAGGCTTGCATACTATGCATACAAAGGTTACAAAGGGTTCTCCTTTTCAAACATTCCACCAGTTTGGGGAATTTCACAGCTACTACACCACTGTTGATAATAGCCATGGTTAACAAAGCTTCTAAGCATTTTACCTTCTGTTATGTCTAAGCAGCTCTACATAAGAGCTATTAATTTGTTTTAATTTCAAAATTTCATAAGATAATTATAGATCTTGTCAAATAGTGAAATTGGTTAATCTTCCTCATTTTGGATTCAACTGTTCACTTAATGTTTCACTTTTGATGCAGGATTTGTTTTAAAATACTTGGAGGCATGCTATTTATCCCAGGGTTTAATTACACCAGGATTGCATACTATGTTTACAAAGGTTACAAAGGGTTCTCCTTTTCAAACATTCCACCATTTTGAAGAATTTTACAGCTAAAGAAAAAAAATTGTTTTGCATTTCACTTCATTGAAATGAAACAGTTTGGGACATTTAAGCCCCGCAGCGGTTGATCTCTTCTAGGAGTAGTGCAATAGGTAGTCTAGATCCTCCTCTAGACTTTCTTTTGGATAGTCTTCTATTCAAATTTTTCTTTACTTGGCCTTGGATCTTGATACACTAGCAGTATTTGGACTCCAGATTTTGGATCCATGCCCATTGTTCATTCTTGTTCCATATATGCTTCGTTGGCTTAGATACACACTTTGTATTTACTTTGTTGTATTTGGCAGTCCTATTGACTTACTTCAGTGGTCATTTTTTGGACATCAATACAATTTTCATGATCATTATTATCATTTTTATTATCCTGAAACTTGGCATTCACTTGCGGAATTGGACTAGACAACCTATACATATCATCAAAATCAAGGATAATCTCAACATTTACCCATTTTGATCATCAAAATTTCCTCAACAGAAAATAAAAATAAAAAGCATCCATATTCTGAAGTAAAAAAAAAATTCTCCAAATATAACAGTCCCATCCTAGGAATGGTCATAAGACCAATAAAAACTAGAAAGAAACTTGAATTGGGGGGAGGTTTGAGGTCACCTTCCCCACAATCTTGGTCATCTTCAATTATCCAGTTCGTTAGTCCACTGTTGCTTTAGTGATTGCTTTTTCCCAATGGTTTTAATCTACTCCTAAACCATAAATGAATCTAATCTTATGCTCATCAGATAAATACAAAACCCCACATGATCTATAGGGTCATGTATTATCCCTAGAAGCACCATCCAGGAATCCCGATGGGAAGGATTTATCAATGTTCAATTCTTTAATGCTCCTTATATATTCCCGTATATTTGTTTTTGGAAGCTCCTCATATAGAAGTTTCACCCTATGAAATGCTTGAATATGGGATTGCTCATCATCTTTTTCTAAGATAGCCATATACACCAACTCACAACAACTGTCAAAGCAATATGATCAACCACCTCCTTGTTTTTTTTCCAATTATCCATTTTAGATTCCACTATGTCTCTTTCCCACTTACAACTGCCAAAGCAATATGATCAACCACCATTGCCATCATATGATAAAAAGAGAAAAAAACTAACCTGTTTTTGACAAAGTTGGTACAGTTTTGAATTGGCAAGGCAAGCACCATAGAAGGCTCCTCCAGGTGCAGGTTCCATGCTATTAATCGAAACACAACAATACTGCTTCTGCACCAAACTCCTCAAAAGTTGTTTTGTTATATCATTGACACTTCAATGAGCACTCCCCTCTGGAATACCTAGCTGTTTTATCCCTGAACATTCCTGGAGCCAAAATATTTATTATTTTGAACATGCAAACAAGTTGTCCTGGATATCCAACAATGAAATTTAGCATTGCAACTATTTGCTTAAACTCAGATGCTTGACTGTGATGCTCCATTACTCTGGTAGAAGGCACTTGCTTAAACTCAGATGCTTGACTGTGATGCTCCGTTACTCTAGTAGAAGGCGACGACTCATTATCAAGTAATTCACCAGTTTAAGAGATTCTAAAAGTCTACTTCCCCTGGCTATGTTGTGTTTCAATATACTGTAAGAGACCATGTCAGGACCACAATCATTGATTTCCATGTTAAATAAAAGCTCGAACACTTCCTGTTCTTTACCTTCCTTGCATAGACCACATAACAATATATTGTACAAAATAATATTTGGTGGACATCCATTCTCTAGAATTTTATCATATAGCTCAAGAGATTTGCTTACAGTTCCTATCTTGCAATGCCCATACATTATGGAACCATAAGTAAAAACATCAGGAGACCAACCTTTGCCATGCATATCACTAAAACATCATTTTTGATGTTGATATTTCTCCTGCCCTATAAAAAGCATGGATTAATATATTGTATGAAATTTGATATGGAGTACATCCTTTCTTGCACATCACATTGAAAAGCTCGTATGCTTCCTGCAAGTTTCCTTTTTTGCATAGGCAATCCAACAATATATTGTAGGTAACAACACTAGGAAGGCACCCTTGTTTTGGCATACAATTCAACAATTCAAAGGCCTTCCAGAGATTTACGACCCTACAATGATAGTATACCAAATAAGTATAAGTCACTACATTGGGAGTACAGCCTTCAACATGCATTTTACCTAGAAGTTGTTTTGTGGTTCTCAATTTATTGCCATCCTTGCATAGTGCAGAGATCATTATCTTATAAGAATCTATATCAGGAGTGAAACTTCTTTTTGATAGCTCATCAAAAAGTTGAAAGTTTGCTGTAACTTCCCTTCTTTGCACAAACCATTTAACAATGTATTGTATGTAACCAAATTAGGGCCGTAACCCTTGCATTCAATATTTGTCAGAAGTGCACAAGCTTCTTCTGACCTGTTTTTTTTGGCATAAACCACTGAAAAAAATATTAAATGTAACAATATCAAGAACACAACCTTTTCCAAGAAAATCTTGCAGCAACTTGTGGGCCTCTGCAACTCGGCCTTCCTTACAGAGACCTCCTATTAGTGCAGTGTAAGTATATAGATAAGGAGAAAGGCCCTTTTTGGAAATAACATCCATTAATTGGCAGGCTTTTGAAAACATCCTAGCATTACAAATAGCATGAAGAATAATTTTGTAAGAGACCAAATCCAGAGAAAAATTATGCTTAACCATCATAGCTAGAACGCTACTAGCTGCCTCAATGTTTCCTTTCTTGCAGAGACCATTAATTAATGTAGTAAATGTTACAACATTAGGGTTACAACCCTCAGATGCCACATCATTTAAAATGATGTAAACTTCCTCCCACCTACCTTATTCACTAAAACCATGCACCAGATTAATGTAAGTGTACACATTTGGAGAACAACCATTTTCCTTCATAGAGCCAACATAAGTTTTTCCTGCCCTGCATAAACCTAGTATCAACAGATTGTAACTAAGGACATTTGGAGAAAACCCCTTACCAAGCAATATCCTCAAGAGGTGGTAAGCCACTTCAACTTTGCCCATTCTGTAGAGACACAATATAAGATTATTAACAATTGGTACTCCAGGGACACAATTTATCTCCAACATGTCTTCAAAGAGGTCTAATGCAACCTCTAGATTCCCTGCCTTTAACAAAGCATTCAAAAGCGCCTTGCGCATATACCTACAAGGATGAATCCCTTTTTGAGTCATTTATTCCATAAAATTTAAGTCACTGTCCAACTTTCCCAATGTGATGCAGCCAGTTAAAAGTAATTTGTAAGTCACAGCATCTGGGGATGCCCCGAAATGATGCATATCTTGAAGAATAGACTTGGCGGTTTCAAAATTTGCATTACTGTATCTCAGATAAGAACTTAAAAGTTTATTATATGCATGTGCATAATGTTGACATCCAGAACATAGCATAAGTTTCAGATGCTCTGGACCTTCTTCCACTGTTCTAGCCAGTGCACACCCTGCGACTACTGTCCGAGAAGTTGTATCAGTAGGGTTGGTTCTAATTTGTTCCCCTTCCATTGTCCCTTGATTCTGAGGCCATTCCTCACCCATTGAAGTTGCCTTTGAATGAGATAGCTTGTTACCACAAATTATTGTTTTCTGAATGGCATTCACCACCACTGGAGATATTGCAGCAGTGGTTGAATTCTCCACTTCTTTTGATATAGCTCCTAACATTGTATGCTTGGGAGTTCCAAACCTAACAGTATTTTTGGAGTTGTTTTCGTTTCATTTGCATGCCATAGGTTTTCTACTGACTGTCTGAAAATGGATCCTCCCACTGCTATTCATCCTTGGCCTTGGCCTCCACCCATATCTAATGGGTCAACTGCCTACCATATAATATGTGTGTCATACACAACTACCCCAGAATGCCTATTGCAAGTATTTACTTCCTAAAACATGCCTATTTCCAGTATTTACATCTAAATATATAAAAAAATAAAAAATAAAGGACCTATTAACAACCATCCACTTAGGCCAATTCAGTCCATCTGACATGTGTTAAGCCCTTTTGATGACTGAGGGAAACTGACTCCGAGAAGTGTTGAACCCTTTGATGAGGAAGGGAAACCAACTTCTAGAGTTCAAACACCTTCTCTCTCACACAAGGGACTCTACACCTTCCAATGTTTACAATCAGCATCACCATTACTCTTACATATTATATACCTAGATAACCAATCATGCTTGCAGACTGTATGTACTTCATGTTTCCATTCTTTCAATAATCCATGATTAACAATGGTTCAGTTACTGACCTGGATGCCTTGACTTGCAGCACTGGTTGCAATCCAGCTTCTACCAGCAATAAAAAGTTCCCCTTCATGGTTAAATATGTATAGCCATTGCCTTAATGACAAGATTTTAGCTGCACAGAGCTGGCCCGCAAAGGATTGCAACTCCAACAAAATGAAAATGTGCAGCATTCAACCAAATCCAAATATTCAAAATCCCACGATGTCAACACTAGATTGTGACCTCCCAATTTAAACGGTCTTACCAAGATCATCAGACGCAATCAAATTGGCAGTTTTAGAGGGATTAAGGGGAAAACTACTCTGAAAAATGTTTGAAAATTGCCTTTTGTTCAAGTAAAAACATGGCTGGGGTTTTGGGTTTTAGAAAATCCAAATACATGCACCCTTTCTAAAGTGTTTTGGGATGATAATGTGATGATAATGCTTTTATGACAGCCAACAGTCATTCCACCAGGTGATGAAATTGATTACACTTATAATTTGTATGATGAGAAATATCCTAACAAAACAACATACAAATTTTGGCCATGGTTAGGAAGCCTTAACAAGCAATTAGTCCCATCTTATAAGACATAAACCATAATAACTATTTGACGATTGATCAGAATATATCGCTAGAGTGTAACCAAGGTAACCTGAGTTCAATATGGGAAAATAAGATAGCTTCTACCTGGTCTCTTTTAGAAGACAAGAACTAAGTATCTAATCTACATAGTTAGCTGGAAATTTTCTCAATTAAATTTCATCATGTCAATGATGGTTGTACCGATATTTGTCAGAATGTGATGAACCTACAATAATTAATTAATGTAAATACACAAGATATCAGAAATAACATAACTCATAATCACTTTTATATTGATCGTAGGCCACTTCGAGGGGGCAACCTCCTTTGAGAAAGCTCAATACAATTAACTTCACGGTGCCTTCATAGGCCTCAACACACACTTATATACTAAGTCTAGGTGCCAATACTATGAGTCAAAACCATGGGCCAATACAAACTATGGATCGACAAAACTATGGGCGACTTACAAAGCATATGCGCCAACAACAATAACACAAACTATGGATCAACAAATACTACAGGATGACTTACAAAGCATATGCGTCCAACAAAAATATACTAACAAAGTAAAGACATGGGTTCCTAGCATCCCCTTTCCCTTAGAAAAAGCTTTGTCCTCAAAGCTTTAGATGTGGAAATTGATGCAGAATCTGAAGGAGTGGGTCCCCTGTAGCATCCTCGGGTTGCATTCCGAGCCACTGGCGCCTTTGGAGTTTCAGGGAGGATTGCATGGAAGGCTGTAGACGAAGAAGAACCATATCATCGACGTGAAAAGTGCGCTCAGAACGGTGCTGATCGGCTTGTTGTTTCAGTTGAATTCTTGCCATGCGAAGATTGTCTTGCATAATGAGAAGAAGCTGATCGCAGTTTTGAAGAATTGAGTCAATTGCCTGAATTGGGGAGCTGCTGAAGGTGTATGGAAGAAGAAATGGTGGTTCCTGTCCAGAGACTGCTTCATATGGTGTCCTTTTAGATGTGGTACTATACCACTGGAGCTCTTCTAGGAAATCCATAGAAATAGTTGTCCAAATCTATGGAGGGATGGGAAAGGGTTTGAGCAATCTCGAAAGGAGTGTCGTTTCACCCTTGTTGACCTGGAAAGTATCACAGTCAACCACCATCCGTTGAATTGTCATTTTGAGTCCCTGCCAAAAGAAGTTACATTGTTCTTGGTCATACATTTTGAGGAACCAAGAGTGCCCTACTGATGAAGAAGCATGGATTTCATAGAAGAGATAGCCCCGTTGAACATATTGCAACCAATTTGGAACAAGTAGAGAAATAGCTGTAAGAGAAATTGGGTCATCAAATGTGTGAGGAGGAGCATTTTCCACCATATTGTCCTTACCCTTCTGGTAAGTGGTTGTATAGTCATAACCCATGAGTTGGATAACCCATTTCAGGTGTGCTGGGGAGGAGACTCGTTCTTCCAGGAAATTTTCCAGACTCTGGAGATCAGTCTTGATGTAGAAATAATTCCCCAATAGGGATGGCTACCACTTCTGTACTGCATGCAAAATAGCCATCATGTCCTGCTGAGATGTAGATGTGGCTAAATGCTTACCAGAAAGGTCTCGTGAAGGCGGCAAGCCCATTGGTGCAACAAAGACACCTACATATCTATCCAAGGAAGTAGTGGAGATTGTTGGTGGGTCATCTGAAGAGAATGGAGATGAGCAATGACACCATGTGAATTCTTCTTAAGGATCTTTTCTAGGCGATGTGAACTGATGATGCAGAGAGACCCTAGTTGTAAGACCATAAATTTGTGTTGTGTCCCATTGACTGAAAATTGCATCCAAAGTTTAGCAAAATCCCATAAGATGGGGCCAAGTGTGTGTAACCATTGAACGCCCAAAACCACATCACATCCTCCTAAGGACAAGGAAAACATGTCAGAGCGCAGGTTATAATCTTCCATAGAGATATGCACATTGTGACACTTCCCCTTGCAATGTAAGGTGCCCCCATTGGCAACCATGACTTCAAAGTTGGAGCAAGGATGGATAAAACAATCAGCCTGTTTGGCAATCTGAGGGTTAATGAAGTTATGAGTGTTACCAGAATCAATCAGTCTGGTAAGAGGGAGCTTCTTGAAGTATCCCCTGACCCGCATTGTTTGTGGGGTGGTGACACCGGTTACAACATGGAGAGAGATCTTGGGTGGGTCATCCTAAGATAGGGTGTCAACAGGCGGGTGTTGAATGCCGACCTGATCATCTACTGTATCTAGAGATTCTTCACCAAGTTCTGAGGCAGGCGAAGAATCCACATTCAAGAGATAGAGCTTTTGTTGAACACATCTATGTCCCCGAGTGAATTTCTCATCACAATTATAACAAAGCCCTTTTTCTTGGCGTGCCTGCATCTCTGTTTCAGACAAATGCTTGATAGGAGTTGGTTTAGAGTAGGCATGATGGGAGGTCGCTGGGAACCCATATTTCTGAAGGGAACAAAGGTGGGTTTGGAGCGTTGTTGAGATGTGATCTTATCCTCTGCCAACTTAGCCAACCCTAGGACTTCCATCATTGTGTTGGGACAAAACATTTTGACCTTTGAGCGGATTTCATCCTTGAGACCATTGATAAAACAACTCCTATAGAATTCATCAGACAATCCTTCTCTATGATTGGCCAGTTTCTCAAATTCTATTTGATACTCTCTCACTGTGCCAATTTGGTGAAGTTTAGTGAGTTCTCCTGTGAAGTCATCAAAAGCGCTAGGACCAAATCGTGGCAAAAGGAGTTGGCAAAAATCTGTGCAGTTTGGCTCGGGATGAGCTTTGATGTACCAACGGTACCATTGAAGGGATTCCTATTCCAAATGAAAGGATGCAAGTGGAACTTTCTGGACATCAAAAGTATTATGCAGAGTGAAATATTGTTCTGCTTAGTATATCCGTCCAGTCGGATCAATACCATTGAAGCAAGGAAAATCAAGCTTCGTCCCATGAAAATTGCTAGAAGAAGAGAACCCGGTGGCTGCAAAAGATTCTGGCTGTTGGTTATTGTTCATGGCTGAATGCTGAAGATGGAGGCTGAGAAATTGTTCATCCAGATCTTGGAGTTTGGTTTGGGTGGCTACAAGTGCTTCCTCCATGGTGTGTGCTCCTGCACGGGTGACAACCATAACCAGGGTTTTTTTTTTGTTTTGTTTGGAATGGGTAGAAAAACACAAACAAAAGCTGATTTAGTAAAGGAAAATTTGGATTGGGGAAAAAATCTGATGGGTAATTAGGGTTTGACTAGATTTTGGACACTGTTGAAAGGACAGGAAAGCAAAAAAGGGGGATTTCAGAAGCAGGGTGAAAGAATGAGAAAATTTGGCAGAGAGGGACAAAGAAGCAGAATTAGAAAAGGAACTCCATGGTAAAATCTGAAGGCGATTGGGTGAAAATCGAAGAAGTTATGGCAAACCCTAAAAATATACAAATGTGATATTTCTGGCTTTGGGAAGTATAATTTGGGATAGGGTCATCAGGAATGAAATATGTAGAATGGGATTGCAGGGGTGTCCGGGAAGTTTCAAGGGAAATTGAGTTAAAACAAGGGAGATATGGCGAAAAAACGGATTAATGCAAGGTTGCATTGAGGGGTTATGCATTAAGTGAATGTACATCAATATTATGTAAATATTGTGAATGTGCATGCATATGTGTGGGTGCACATGTTGAGATGCATTGTGTGAATGCATGGTTGTGATATATATATTTCAATGCAATTAGATGATAGATGAAATGGTGAACTATTGTTAGTACTGAGACCATTTCATGAGCTGCTATGAATGCAGGAGAATGATTGCATGAAGAAGGTAGACATGTTGATGGGCTACCAAAGTACTCTATTGGAAGGACAGGGTTGCATAAAAAGAATATTGCTGTGAATAAATGAGTAATTACAGTTTATTTAATTGCATGAAGAATGTACCTGTGTCTTGCAATTTTATTGTGATAATGATGCATATATAGGAATGTATATATTTCATTGCATTTCAAATATTAACAACTGAAGATGTTTGAATTATTGAGTGTTATAATTCTGAAATCACTTCAGTGACTGTTGTGGCAATGAAATGATCATATGCATAGATACTAACAACGTGTTTGGTTGATTGAAGTTTCACATTTCCGGTGGAAAAGTCTTACGTATGGCAATGAGGATAATTTCATAGTAGAGACCGGGATCTACCATGTACAAAAGCCAAAGGTTATGAGAAGGTTCTCATGGTTGTAACTTATGCATGAAACAAATATGAAAATTGTCTGATTTAAATTTATGAGAATAATCTCATGGTTGCAAATCAATTTCTGTAGGAAAACATATTTGTCGATTTCAAATCTGAGAATTTGTTAATGATTGCTAATGACTGTTTGGCTTATATAAAATTGTGTCAGAAGGACATGTTGTAGGTGGATGTTCATATATGGTAGCAAGGGTGAAACCGTAATGGATAGAGTGATACCACTTACGATAGCCAAACAATATGAGGATCGCCTCATTGCTGAGCAAATCAATTTCTATAGTAAACATAATTGCAAATTCATATTGAATTTAATTATTAATGCTATTGATTGGTTATGGAACAATCATATTTGAATTTTATTGTTAAATGTTGCTGACTGTTTGGCTATTTGATAAGTGTGCCAGGATGACACATTGCAAGAAGACCATGTATGATTGCCTGCAGAAGCCAAACTAGATGGGAAGGATCCCATGCTTTGGAAATAGGTTTCGGGTGAAATCCCATTGTAAATTTTGATAACACCTCAGCTGCACTGCATGTGAGTGAGATGATCAAACTATGCCAAGAAGGCATGTGTGGGTTATGGAATGTGAAAAGATTGGGGTGGCAAACCGAAGGACTATTGACTCAGAGAAGGGAGCCCCCATTCTTTGCAAATGAAGAAAGGATACATCTGATAAATGGATGAGTATTCCATGACACTAACTAAGAATATACATGTCTGGTTATTAGATTTAAAATGCAGAGCATGTTCTATTATTATTCCAGACTGCTTGAGTATGATTAGGGCCTACATGACTCACATCAGAAAGGGATGCATACCTTTCGAGTGCTGGGTTTTGTTGAGGTTGTCAATATTGACTACACCCTAAGGGAATGGACGCATTCCTGGTGTTTCAATACTTGATAGTGAATGTTATCAAATATGATTACAATTTTTGAGCAGCAATACTGATGAGCCTGCTTATCCTTCTTATGTTGTCAGCTTATACGAATGCAATTTGGTTTTGCACGTTAAGGGGCAATGTGAAGAGAAAGTACTCAAGAGGACTGTATGGGCAATGGTAACCTTTCTACGCTCACACTAAAGGACACTAGAAGAGATGGATAGGCCCGAGGAGCTGTGCAGCAGAAAAGGGGTATCATCCTTGTGTAGTGTGAGTAGGTATTGTGGGGGCCATGCTAGCCTGCAGTCAAGTGAGTCACCTATGGAGTTCCTGGAGGGAACCACTGGTTGCATAAGAGAAGGAGCCACGCAATCATATTATGTTGTTCTTATTGCCCGATAAACCCAATCGGTGTACTGGCTTGGCAATGGTTGTTTTATGCCTGATAAACCTAGTCGGTGTACTGGCTTGGCATTGGCTATTTGCATGTTGTGGATGTATTGGTGAAGGGTGTTATTTCCTGAAAAACCCAGTTGAAGAACTGGCTTGGAAATGGTTGTTGTATGCTTGATAAACCCAGTCGGCCTACTGGCTTAGCATACTGATTTTTGAAATGCTTGATAAACCCAGTCGGCGTACTGGCTTAGCATACTCATTTTAGGGATGCCTGATAAAACCCGTTGGTGTACTGGCTTGGCATTGCTTATTTGGAAGATGTTGTGGAGCAGCGTGTGTGCTGGCCAAACATCCAAGTCCATAGGAGATCCCAAGGCTTGCAAGGCGAAGCAGGACCCTGTGGACCATAAAGGAAAATGCACAATACATATAAGTATTCATTTTTCATTTAGTTCCTGTTTGGAATAATGAATATTTTAGGTATTAATCTTCTAACAACTAAGCTGATACACTATTGTTTCTTTGTTGGAAACCTTGGTCATTGCAAGAAAGCATGGGTCCTCAAAGAACTATAAATTCTTGGTAAACCAGAGAGTAACTGGTTGTGCACTATAAATTCTTGGTAAAACTAGAGAGTAACTGGTTGTGCACTATAAATTCTTGGTAAACCAGAGAGTAATTGGTTGTGCACTATAAATTCTTGGTAAATCCAGAGAGTAACTGATGCTCGATAAATTCAGAGAATAGTTGGTGGGGGCATTAACCACTTGATGTTGTGGAGCAGACGGCGTGCTGGCTAAACATTCCTTAATTAATTAATAAAACTAGTCGGAGCATTGGCTTAGCATATTGCTAAATGAGATGATTGATGAAACCCAGTCGGCGTACTGGCTGGGCATCGCCTATTGGAATGGTTGCGGGGTAGCCTGCGTGCTGACCCAACATTCATTATTGCATCCACGGGCAATCCAAGGCTCATAAAGCGAAGACGGAGCCTATGGAATAAATTGAAGACATCCAATGCAGATAAGTATTGGGTTACATTGCAGCTTCTTGCTTATGAAATACGTGTGTATATGATTTGTTTATGATTTCTCAAACTCTTGTTTAGAAATAAAACCTATGAGAATAAACTGAACATGTGAATTGATTCAATGTTTGAATATAGGAATTGCTGGAAGCAAAGACTATGAAGACATCTTCGAAATGCATGTGGACATGTGACTATTCTAAGGAGCTCAAGTATAAGCAGTAATGAAAGATGGTGCTAGTGGACATGTACGGGTCCTAGCAGCCAAAGGTTCTATAAGCAACAACGGGGAAAGGTTCCCTAGTTGAAAATCATTAGATGGACCTTAGACACTAAGTGTCATAGCCAATAAAGGGCAAGTCAAGCATTCACATTGAAGTGAAAGAGGCTAAGGAGCATAGAACCACAAGTGATGGTGTGGCTCCGGATTGGAACAAGACTAAGAGGGGGAACTCTTACTCTTCTCTTTCCTTTTGACTGATGCATCTTAAAAACAATGGAATTGTTGAATGCATGTCGTGACTGAAAATAGGTTGTGTTTAATTACTTGAAATAAATTGTGAATGTTGAAATAGTTATTCCCCTGTGAGAGGATGACCATGAATGAGTTCATGTGTATGTTGGGAAAGCATGAAAAGTATGGAAGTCTCATGAGTAAAGCATCTACGTTCCATGTCAATTGGGAAAATAATTGACTAATTTTAATATTGTGTTATGCTTGTCCTAACAGGAATTGCCATAATGAGTCTCACAGGTGAGACAATGAAAGCCACTGATTGCAGTTGTTACCAGCTAAGTGTTGCTAGTGAGAAAAATGAGAGCCAGTTGTGCACACTAGCCATGGCAACAAACCAAAAGCTATTTGTTTTGGTTGAAAATCTTCCTCAATCAGTTTTCAGGATGGCAAGCAAGATGGCAGCCATGAAGTTCCAGACTTGTAGATCAGCTGGAAGGTGAATAAAAGAAAGGGATTGCTATGGAGAAATTCCCACCTGCAGAGTTGGAATATCAAGCCAACAGGAGCAACTTCTGGAAGCCAAAGGACTTGATCCTGAAAATTCAAAGTAAGGAGATGAATGCAGGACATACCTGCCATCATTTGTGAAATTTGCGGCATGTGTAAAGTAGGTATTTATTTTTAACTATTGGAACATCGAGGACAGTGTTATTCCAAGGGGAGGGGAATGTAATGTCCCCAATTTTACCTCATGGAATTAAAATCATAAATGATGTAATATTGTTATAAAATCATGGTGAGGAGCTCAAGGCCAAGGCCCCACCATCGATTTATTGATGCATATGGTTTACGTGCTAGCCCTGCACAATGGAATTGTGAATATCATGTAAATATGCATTTTAATAAAAAAATACCCACAACTAGCTATGCAATGCAACAAGAGATGGGGGCATGATTTTACAAGGATTTGGGAGGGAAAACATTCAAACCCTTGAGCCAATCAAGTCAATCCAAGTGTCAATGAGATAACCCATCAAACTCTCAACTACCCATGTTGACTTTTGTACCCAATCATTCATTTCTCCCAAGAGTTGGGTGAAGTAGTTAATGCCTTGGGGAATGGGGAGGTATGGCTATCCAAAATTAGAGTATGGGCAACCACCCTGCATGGAAAAACGTGTTTGGCTTCCTTGGAAAGAAAAGAGCCATGAATTTGCCTCCCAAGCCATAACCCATCAAGCAGTTTTGCCTCTCTCACGTTTTTGGAGCTAGCTGGGATTTCCCCATCACGTTTTTCACCATTTTCCTGCATTTTCCATGCCTGGAAACTCATTTTTCTATTGCACAATGGTTGGGAGGAAGGGAGCCACGATTTTAGGGTTTATGGAGGCCGTTTTTGTCCCTTGAATGCCCAGAAAACGTTTTCTGGAAACGATTTTGCTCTCCCAGGGTTGATTCCCCAATTGCCATTTTGTTTTTGGTGTGCCCACGATTTGGGAAAGTCCATGGCCATCTTATTTGTAAAATCCCATTGCTGAAAATGGGCATCCATGCCTAGTTTGAGTTGCTGTGTGTAAAAGAAGGTTGGGGTTGAGATGAGTTTCTATTTCTTTGGTTGTGAATGAGCTGGAATGTTCCCTTTTCCTGGTAAGATTCATGCTCAGCTCGGGGGTGGCAGTTGTGTTGAGAGATCTATGAACACAACTAGCCTATGGTTGGGTGGAACGTTGTATCAACATAGCTAGTTGTTTGGGGGCAATTGCACAAATGAAGATAAGTGTTCTCTATGTGCATTTTACTTCTGTAATGTTTTAATTTGATGTTTATTATTGATATGTTGAATGCATATGAAAGATGTGTGTGGGTGATGTTCTTATTCTGTTGTGCATATATGTTCGATTTGCATCTGCACACATTAATGTTATGGCTATGAGTCTAATGAGTAAGATGAATTTTATGAAAAGCCCCATATTGACATCATGTTCCCTTCCAGAAATTGGATAGATGGGTGGGGAAGTTACAGAAAGCTGATGGAAAAAAAAATGGGACACCATGAAAGTAATCCATATAAAGCTTTCCAGAGGCCACCATCCTGAATGCCATGAGTTGTGAGATTCATGCACCTTTGTAGATCCAACTGTTGTAAAAAACATGGTGGAATAAAATAGCTAAGATAATGTTTAAGGTGAACAATTTAGAGGCCTATAACTGTGTTGACTGTATAAGTTTGATCAATATGTTCAAGTGAAAGGACTCTTTGTACAGACATGACAGGCATAAACTACACTAATGGATGAATCTATGAATCATTTATAAAACTAAGAAACAACAGTACAACATGAAAAAGGAGAGGAAATGCACTCAAGAGTCAAAACGTAACAAACAATTCAGAAAATATATGAACTCCAGAATCAGATCACATGCTCATAAAACCATTCCTTTGTTATAAAATGACGACATGCCTAACAACAATTATTGGAGGATATAATGGCTAGGATCAGAGACTGAAGGAATAACTCATTTTTTTACATAACAACTCCCCTTGATCATTAATAAAACGATCTCTAATACAATAAAATTACAGGCAAAACTTCAGAAGTAGGCTCTAAAATTTCCCATCTATAGTCATAAACTAGATATTTTAAATAACTATAAACCACAATTACCAAACGAGACCAAGCCAATCATTGAAGACATCTTTTACAAAACAAAAGCTTGTTTTGTAGCTGTCAATTTAACACTAAAGGTAACCTATATCCAATCATATAGTTCATAGGTTACATAAAACAACACTTTGCTATCCAGCCAAAAATTATTGAAAGAGCTAAAAAACAAATAGGTCATCATCCTCCTGAAACTCAATCATATGATACTTTAACATGCTATTATTTATTAACACTAAAGGAAACCTATGTATCTAATCAGATAGTTCATAGGTTACAGAAAACAACACTCTACTTTGCTATCCAGCCAAAAAATATTGAAAGAGCTTAAAATTTAAAGGTCATCGTCCTCTTGAAACTCAATCATATGATAATTTAGCATGCCATTCTTTATTAGCCCGTGCAATTGACAAATAACCACATCATGATGAATCAAATATTACCAAATTACAAAAATAACCATATCCTACTTGCAAATGTTGGGAAATTCATTCACAATAACCAAAACAAATTCTTTAAAGAACAAATAACTGTTGTTACAAATATATCAGCAAACCCAAGCAGTTCTGAACCATTTGCATTATATAGAGGCAAATATACTAGCACTATATCAACACAGTGCTAGTATGTTTTCCTATTTGCCTCTATATTTGATCCTATAGTACAACTTAATATAGTGCTAGTTTTTTTTAACCATTTGCCTCTATAAAATGCATCTGGTGTTTGTCTACAATCATTCTCAGTTGAAGCGGTGAAGAGTTTTTGGACTTCGGTGCTAGCCTCAAGATATTGAAATTTATCCTATAGGTATTTTATACCTACAAAATTTTAATCATGTTTATAAAAAATATTCAAAAAGGAACCAACTAGTTTAGTTGAGCATTGTGAACAAATCCACTTTTGTATTTTTTCTTTCTTGTCACCCTGATAAAGGGCTAGCATGTACAAAATCACAGATTACCCATGGTGGGAATCAAGGGATAAGGATAGCTCATTCAATGGAGGTACACTTTATGTCAAATGCAAAGTTGGAGTATGTTCATACACTGTTGATCCAACAGGTTTCCAGTCTTTGTTGCCGCATGTGATGCACAAGGTTAGCTCAATCTTTCTGTCTATTTACTATGTTTTTGATGTAGGGGACGTAAATATGTCAAAGATTAACATCTGTGAAATGGGAATTTTTACTTTTCTTATTTACTTCGATTCCCATCTTTTTATTTCTCCTTGGGAATTCTTTGTGTTTTGATGAGATATTGGACTAAAGTATACTGGTGGCAATTATACCAAGGAAAAAGACTAAAGAAGAGGATACAACTTCAATTGAGCAAGTGCAGTATTTTTATTTTTTTCCACATATCTTAATTCCTGAATGGTATTTCATCAAGCATGTTTTTGATGGAAGTAAAAAGTTAAGTTATGGTACTAGATTAGGCAAAAGGTATGGGTCTGGACTCTCCAAGGTCGATCAGCTATTTAGTACATTTTCAATTGATCCTAGCCTATTGGCATTTGCACAACTTTGTTGTGATAGTGCCTACAAATATGGGTAAGTATTATACTCATTAAATTTTTCTAAGCCTCATAATTACATAGCTCCTGATAGTTTATAAAGCCCCATAGCTCGGATCCAAAATGGATCTGTATTTCATGTTTTCAAGTTGTCTTGAAAAATAGGATGCCAACAGCTATGTAACTACCACCGTCCATTCCATTATGAGTAATGATATTAATGGCTCTCATCTAAAAGAGATTTTGCAACTCATCAAATAGTTTCTAAATCAAAAATTTTAAACATAATTAACTATTGGGTGTTTTTTCCACCAACTAGGAAAATTTAAATATGCCTGGGGCGTTTTTTTGGTCACAACTGGGTGAATTTAAATATTCCTGGGCCTTTTTTTGTCATAGCTAGGTGAATTTAAATATTCCTAGGGAGTTTTTTGTCACAACTAGATGAATTTAATAGTGCATGGGGTGTTTTGATATCTGTTGAGCATTTTTCATTTTTATCTATTGTACAACCCATTTCTCTCAACCTAGGCGCACCCTCTTGTTGGTATTATTTTCTTAGGTGAGTTCTACGTTGAGTCATTTAATAAATCAAAAGTTCCTCTTACCTTGGCATTTTAATCTTTTGAAGTCTGCTTATTTCTCAGGCAATTTGGGCATTATCCAATACCACATTGTGGCTTCCTCTTTGATTGCTCCCAAGTATAATGATAAACAACCAAAACTGACATATCACTGTCTTGCTATTTCATTGAAAGAAAGCTAAAAAGAACAAAAGAGAGATAGGACCTAAAATCTAAAATAATTCCAACACTGTAGCACATATTCAATGCTGTGAATTTCGGAAATAACTTTAAACATTTTTAGGAACCAACATCTATAAGAACTTCCAACTAAATTTAGAGAAAACTGAAGCTATTACTCAAGGGCTGCATGAGTTGGTCTAGCACCATAGCTATCGCCTCCATGACCAAACCCTGGCCTTCCATCGGAGCCCTGAAAAGTTCAGATACACAAACTAATAACAAAAAGAAAGATACACCTAATAGAATCTTGAGAGAGATCTAAACAAAACTAACAACAATAATGTTATCCTAAATGAAGGTTGAAATTCTGTAGGTGCCCCAGCCTTATCACCAAATTCTCCAGGAGTTCCATGAGGAGGGCCTCCATGGTATCCTTCCCGTCTACAAAACCTGGTCTGTCTCCTCCTTCAAAGCAAGACCCTCTGGCATGTACATGACAGAGAAAATATTATTACAATAAATTGCCTATTAAGGACTTTGCTATGCACTGGTTATCGGGGGGCGAAATAGCCATATGAACCCAGCAATGGGTGTATATTGGGGCGAATGCCATATTTTTGACAGATCAAACCAGAAATGAGGGAAAATGCCATATTTTTGACATATTGAACTAGAAATGAAGGGCGAATGCCAGATTTTTAGCAAATTTCAGGGGGCGATTTCCAGATTTTGTGAGATTTTTAGCAAATTTCGGGGGGCGATTTCCAGATATTGGAAGATAGGGTTGGTAGAGGGGAAGGATATTTTCTTTGAAAATATTATTTTGTTAATAAATAGTGGATGATTTTTTTTTCTCTAAATTGTTTTTAATGTACAAAATTTGCCCACCAAATTTTTGAAACCCCTCTAATTTCGTCCATGGGCTATAATTCGCCCCTAAAATCATCCCTGATCCTCGGGTTGCATTCCGAGCGACTAACACCTTGTGAGTTTCAGGGAGGGTTGCTTGGAAGGCTATAGAGGAAGAAGAACCATATCAGCTGCGTGAAAAGTGCGCTCAGAACGGTGTTGATCGGCTTGTTGTTTCAGTCGAATTCTTGCCATGTGAATATTGTCCTACAAAATGAGAACAATATGATCGTGGTTTCGAAGAACTGAGTCAATTTCCTGAACTCGGGAGATGCTGAGGGTGTATGGAAGAAGAATTGGTGGTTCCTATCCATAGATTGCTTCATATGATTTCCTTTTAGATGTGGTATTGTACCACTGGAGTGCTTCTAGGAAATCCATAGAAATAGTTGTCCAAATCTGTGTAGGGATGGGCAAGGGTTCGAGCAGTACTGAAAGGAGTGTCGTTTCACCCTTGTTGTCCTGGCAAGTATCACAATCAGCCACCATATATTGAATTGTCATTTTCAGTCCCTGCCAAAAGAAGTTACATTGTTCTTGGTCATACATTTTGAGGAACCCAAAGTGCCCTGCTGATGAAGAAGCATGGAGTGCATAGAAGAGATAGCCTTGTTGAACAGATTGCAACTAATTTGGAACAAGCAGAGAAATAGATGGAAGAGAAACTGGGTCATCAAATGTGCGAGAAGGAGAATCTGCCACCATATTGTCCTTACCCTTCTTGTAAGTGATCGCATAGGCATAACGCATGAGTTGGATAACCCATTTCAGGTGTGCTGGGGAGGAGACCCATTGTTCCAGGAAATTTTCCAGACTTTAGAGATCAGTCTTGATGCAGAAATAATTCCCTAATAGGTATGGTTTCCACTTTTGTACCGCATGCAAAATAGCCATCATTTCCTGCTGAGATGTAGATGCGGCTAAATTCTTACCAGAAAGGTCTCTTGAAAGCAACAAGCTCACTGGTTCAGCAAGGACACCTGCATATCTATAAAAGGAAGTAGGGGAGACCGTTGATGGGTGCATATGAATGGAATGGAGTTGAGCGATGACACCATGTGCATTCTTCTTACGGATCTTTTCCAGGCAATGTGAATTGATGATGCAGAGAGACCCTTGTTGTAAGCCCTTAAATTTGTGTTGTTTCCCATTGACTGAAAACTGCATCCAAAGTTCAGCAAAATCCCATAAGATGGGGCCAAGTGTGCGTAGCCATTGAATGCCCAAAACCACATCACATCCACCTAAGGATAAGGAAAACATGTCAGAGCGCAGGTTATAATCTTCTAGAGAGATACGCACATTGTGACACTTTTCCTTGCAAGGTAAGATGCCCCCATTGGCAACCATGACTTCAAACTTGGAGCAAGGATGGACAAAACAATCAACATGTTTGGCGATCCGAGGGTCAATGAAGTTATGAGTGCTACCAGAATCAATGAGTATTGTAAGAGGAAGCTTCTTGAAGTAACCCCTGACCTGCATTGTTTGGGGGGGTGGTGATGCCGAATAAAGCATGGAGAGATATATATGGGTGGTCTTCCTGATATGGAAGGTCAATAGGCAGCTCTTGAATGTCGAACTGATCATTTGGTGTATCTGGAGCCTCTTCATCAACTTCAGAGGTGGGCGGGATGGGAGGTCATTGAGAACCTATATTTCGGAAGGGAACAAAAGAGGGTTTGGAGCGCTGTTGGGCGGCAATCTTGTCTTATGCTAACTTAGCCAACCCCAGGGCTTCCATCATTGTATTGGGACATAACATTTTGACCTTTGGGTGGATTTCATCCTTAAGACCACTAATAAAACAACTCATGTAGAATTCATCAGAGAATCCTTCTGTGTGGTTGGCTAGTTTCTCAAATTTTGTCTGATACTCTCTCACAGTGCCAATTTGACGAATTTTAGTGAGTGCTTCGGTGAAGTCATCAAACGCACTAGGACCAAATTGTTGCAAAAGGAGTTGGCAAAAATCTGTCCATTTTGGCTCGTCATGAGCCTTGATGTACCAACGGTACCATTGAAGGGCTTCCTGTTCCAAATGAAAGGATGCAAGTGGAACTTTTTGGACATCAAAAGTATTATACAGACTGAAATATTATTCTGCATGATAGATCTATCCAGCCGGATCAGTACCATTGAAGCGAGGAAATTCAAGATTCGGACCATGGAAAGTGTTGGAAGAAGAGAACCCATTGCTACAGAAGATTCTTGTTGTCGGTTATTGTTCATGGCTGAATGCTAAAAATGGAGGCTAAGAAATTTTTCATAAATATCTTGGAGTTTGGTTTGGATGGCTGCAAGTGCTTCCTCCATGGTTTTTGCTCTTGCGTGGGTGACAACCATAATTAGGAGTTTTTTTTTTTTTTGGGGGGGGGGGTGGGGGGGGGGGGAGGAATGGATAGAAAAGCACAAACAAAAGCTTATTTAGTAAAGGGAAATTTGGATTTGGGAAAAAATCGGATGGGTAATTGGGGTTTGAATAGGTTTTGGACACTTTCTGATGGGCAGGAAAACAAAAAATGGGGATTTCAGAAGCAGGGTGAAAGAATGAGAAAATTTGTCAAAGAGGGACAAAGAAGTAGAAATAGGGAATGAACATAGTGGCAAAATTTGGAGGCGAGTGGGTGAAAATTGAAGAAGTTATGGCAAACCCTAAAAATAGACAAATGGCGCGATTTCTGGCTTTGGGAAGTATAATTTGGGATAGGGTCCTTAGGAATGAAAGATGTAGAATGGGATTGTAGGGGTGTCCGAGAAGTTTCAAGGGAAACAGAGTTAAAACAAGGGAGATATGGCGAAAAAATAGATTTTTTTTTCTTTCAGGAATGGATCTGCAACGGTGCAGAAGGGATCGGAAACAGATAGATCTGCAACGACGCTAAAGGGATCGACAACAGATGGATATGAAACGAAACTGAATGGATAAAACATGGCTGTATCTAAAACGTCTTTTAGAATAGATATGAAATGGCTGGATGTAGAACAACTATCAAAATGGATTTGAAACGGTTGGATCTGAAATGGCTCGGAATGGATTTGAAACGGCGTGGAAGTGATCGGCAACAGTTCAGTTGAAAATATATATGGACCCTAGGTATGTGCGGCTTCCTAACAATTCAGGGGTTTCACTCGGCCACCAATGCTGTTTGATGGCTTGCGTATTGGGGAAGTACCCCTCACTCCACGACTCAGGTAAAACTGATAACCACTTTTCCACAAACGACAACTCTTGGTTTACCTCATGGGTGGGAACTAGTCAATCAGGTAGGGGTCGTTTCCCTTTTCGTTGGCAGGTCCTCTCAATGGGCCAACTACTTTGGGGTTCCTGTGGTACTCCTCACAATGAGTTTTAGGGCTTCTGCCCAAGTACTTCCCATAGTTAAGCAGATAGGGATTATTCCCAGATCCGACCTTACAACAGATGTGAATTTTTTTCTTTTGACAGAAATTCCACCCAACGAGCCCAAGAAAGTGCTCTGATACCAGATGTGAAGAACCTGCACTAATTAATTAATGAAAACACATGATATAACAGAAATAACAGAACTCAGAATCACTTTTATATTGATCGCAGGCCACTTCGAGGGGGAAACCTCCTTTGAGCAAGCTCAATACAAATAACTTCACGGTACCTTCATTGGTCTCAACACAAACTTATATACTAAGTCTAGGCGCCAATACCATGGGTCAATACCATGTGTTAATACAAACCATGGGCCAATACAAAATATGGATCAACAATTACTATGGGACGACTTACAAAGCATATGCGCCCGACAACAATAATACAAACTATGGATCAACAAATACTACAGGACGACTTACAAAGCATATGCGTCCAACAACAATATACTAACAAAGTAAATAGAAGGGTTGACATGGGTTCTTAACAATCTCCAGTGATTTAGTTCAAAAGAAAAGGACCAAACATATTGAGGTTCACATGCACTACATCAGGGAGCTAGTGCACAACAGTACTATCGTACTGCATTATTTTCCTACAGAGGAGATGATTGCAGACATTTTCACAAAATTTTTCACTCAAAAGAGATTTTCCTATGTCATATCTCTACTTGGTGTGAAAGCTACTTGAGTTCCATGCTGTTCATTTTTTAGGGGGGGTATTTTTCCCATGAGGTTTTTCCCCATTTCCTTAGTTTCATGAATAGTTCTTTTATCATTTATTTGATTGTATGGGTGACCTTTGGTCTCAATAACTAGGGCCTAGGATTTCCAAGTTTGTATTAAAGGGGGGTGTTAGGATAATTAATACTCTATCCTTGCCTTACTTAGCATTATTTTCTTTTTCCGAGTAGTTGATTATGTCATTTTCCCCTTAGTGATGTGTATATGTGATATAGGACCCATTATCCACCTGATGCACCCTGCATGCATCATTTTAGGACCACCAGAGTCAGTTCCCTACATTTTAGGAGCCAACTCAGTGATCTGGTTCAGTCCACCTGAGTTAGATGACTCTTGTGGGGGGTTTGTGCTCTCATTCCCACTATTTGTGATCTAATGTGCCCATTTCTGAGTGTTTTTCATGAAAAACTCACTAATGCACCCTTCTTGGTTAGTTAACTAACCGTGTCTTCATTTGCCTGAGTTTTGGTTCGGTTGAGTTTATTTTGGGTCTTCCGGAGCACTCTAGTGGTGACAATTCCTATGCTAGACAGGCTGAGACTCGAATTCTCTTAGGATATTCAAATTCTCTCTATTGTAACATATTCGTGAACTATACTAATTAATGGATAATTTTACACATTTATGCTTCCATCTGAGTTCCAATGTTTGATTAAGTTTACTGCTCTTTTCATTGCAATTTTTACTGTAATTCACCTTCGCTACTCATTCTTTCACTATGAAGTATTGTTAGCTCTATGATCTGCTGTGACTTAGACTTTCACAATATCTTTCAACCATATCTACATGGAATTAAATGGATTGGAATATTCTGTGTCAAATACATCTATTGGGGAAATGGATGGGAATCTGTTTTTTGAGGAGTTTGTTGAGGATTGGCTGGTGGATGTAGGGAATTATTTGAGTTTTTACTCATGTTGGTTATCGGTTAGTTTCTAAAGTGTCTATGTATTTTTGAAAGTGAGATGAACTTGCTGGTTTTGGTTTATAGTTGTCTTTCTTTTAGTAGTTGGATAGGTAATGAAGAAGATTTTTGTGAAGTTTTGTCGATATGTAGTAGGTGTTTAGTTGGATGGTGTTATGAGATATTTGTAGATCCTTATGTGTAGTTGGTAGGATGATGTGAACAGAACATGTCGTAACTTTGATTCTACCTTTGGAATATCAAGTTACTATTTTTTTGGTATGAAAAAAGGATTGACATATCGGTACGGAGCTTATTGAAGTTACATCTTTGGAGGTTGTGACCAGATCTATAATCCCTTGTGAATAAAATTATAAATTTCATTGACACAGAGTTACAGTATTATAAAAGCAAGTTTAATTATAATTCATTTCTCTTTTATTTGCATAGTGACAGGTATACCAATTGTCAATTTTGTAATGCATAACAATTAGTCAAATCCTAAATTGTTGGTCTTCTTTCATAATGTTACTCGTATTAATTAGTTGAATGTGTGTGAGTGTGTTACTCATATTAATTAATTATGAGTATGCCCTGGATGCATAAATCAATTCCAACAAAAAATGTGGTAACACAACCCCCCCCCCCCACACACACACATAACAACGATTTTGTCTTTCAGTGATTTGAGTTAAACTATTGTTTAATATGTATAACATTGATTGAATTCAATAGTAAATTAATTTTTTATGTATGATATAGACTTGTTATTATTGAGGAGAACATTGGAACCCATTGTACCCACTTTCACCACAGGAACTACTTTATATACACCCACGACTGATACATTTTTTTCTTTATCGGAACAACAAGAAACAAATCATATAGACAAAATAGACATGCTTTAGGGGCCTTGTCGTCAAATACTTAGCGACCACCTATAGTTCTCTCTTCATGATACCAATATTTATTCCTCTTCATGATACACATATTGATCTATGATTGACACAAGATGAAACACTTGGGAATGAATAACAAACATCAGAGATAGACATGAGAGAAAGATATGTGCTTGACAATAACCTAGTTATTGATGAAGAAACTCCATGTCAACTGCACTCATTTATGGGATTATTCAAAAGGGATGTACACATTATTCTAAAGAAAAAAAAAGGAAAAAATACCTCATTCGGTCATGAAATTACATGCATTTGTCTCACCAAAACACCTACTATGACGAGCAAATAGTACCATTTCTAGAGAAGATAGTTGTAGTTTTCTCTATATATGAGATATCATTATCAACCAAGGAAAGCATTATTCATTCCAACCAAGATATATTGTATCGTCAACATACCACCAAGTGTCTCTAATCATTATCGAGACATCATTAAGTCATCCATATGAATCAACTACTAGAAATTGCAAGGATTAGTGTCTAAGAAATGCCATCCAAATCACCTCATGGAATCATGCATTATTCTCCACCGTTTGTTCAATATTTCACTCACTCCAGAGATATACACACAAGGGTTCGATCAAACATCTAATATTATGTGCTCTTTTTATCAATTGATTGATTTCTTCGAGGTTTATTAATCGAGTGTGTTCTTGACCATTGAAGAGAGAAAAGCCAAAGCTGGAGCAAACAAAGCCAACCAAAGAGAGATACAACCACGTGGAGGGTTTTTTCACAAATAATCTAGCGCCTTTTATTAATTAAGGCTTGAACAATTATTTTGAACACCATTGAAGCATTACTAGGTTTCTGGAAGTAACTAGTAAATAATAAATATACATAGTGGGTAAAAATCGAATATTCTATTGATGACATGGGAAATAATTTCCAAAATGGTCAACATTTTTTTTAGTAATTTTAAAAACTTAGTTGGAATTTGCACTTGACCTCGTCACATTGAAGAACCCTAATGGATGGCTTAACCCTCCATCCACTCACTTCTGAACCAATGTATTGACTCAAATATTAGACTCCCGAATAATATTGAGTTATAATTTGATGTATCTTTATATGGAGATTAATGCATGAATACAAATATATATATATATATATATATATATATATATATATATATATATATATATATATATCCAACAATTTCCACCAACGAGGCCATACCTAACACTATTCTCATATATTTTTACCAGGTGGGAATTGAATGCTTTGAAGTTGAATAAGGTTTATGTGCATGGTTGTACTAGTTGTAGAGTGTAATAGAAATTGAAATGAGAGGAACTGGCTGGTATCTTGTCCCTAAACACTCCTACTCTTGTCTGTCTCCACTACGGATAGCTATTGAGGACTGGAAACAACTATCATTGGAGCTGAAATCCAGTCCCATCCCATTAAATAAAATATACGTTTCCTGAGATCAACAAATTGGAGGACCATAGTGAATAATAATGGATTAAGTGATGGGTGGGGCAGAAATTGAATTGGTTCAAGTATGCCCATTGTGATTTTATATTGAATTAGGGGGCTCATTCGTAGTTGTCCATTTGGTGATGAGTTTTGGATGGTGTTGCATCCCATTTTCGTTCAGTTTTGATCCAATTGTAGGACAAGGTGGTTGTTGTAATTTGAGGTGGATATGATTACGACACACATTCATTCATTCATGATTTGTATTGGACCAGTGTTTGTGCACAATATAAGCCTTGTTTCCTTATTGATGTGATAATTTTATCCATTTATGTTTTCGTTAATGTTATATTTTTACCTATAAGTAGTGATGAATGTGCTTGTAATCTCTTTGAATCATAATCCATTTTGAATTCTAGTATTGGAAGCACCTATCATCCACATAATGGTATAAACATTTTTATTTCCATAGGAGTAGAAGAGCTTCCTCATCCACTAACTAGCATTCAAATCTAGTTAAGTCTATTTCATGTCAATCTCTCTCAAAATGGGAATGTAACATAAGAAACGAACATATGTCCTTATTCCCACTTATTATTTTAATTAATTCATTAACGCAAGGGAGGTCCCAACGATTTATACATGATGACACCAACTTGAACATAGGAATAACCTGTCAGAGTTTTTGGCAGGATGGTAGGTGGCATTACATCCATATAAAGGATCTCCCACCCATGTGAATAGACACTTCAAAAGAAGTGCAAGGGCTCTGGTCTCTAGAAAATAATATTCTACTCCACCTACCATAAGATATGACAAAGATAATATATATGAGGTATACCACTACAATCATATAGATAGTATTTATTAGCAGAAATAGGAATAAATCCTATCACACACCAGATCATTGATCTTCATGTTGGTTTGAAATTTTTGAAGATATATTTTACCCAAAATACTTGATTGCCTATATCCCTTGATGTTTTTTGTGTTCTCCTGGTTATTTTCATTCCTTCTCCCAGTCAAGTGAATTATAGGAGGTTTTAAACAAGTTGGGCATGAAAACCATCCAAAAGTTGAGGTATATTCATGTACACAACCTCTATAGAATGTATGTCCACTTGAGATACTAATTGGATCACCAGATTGATCGTTACAAATATTGCAAACATATATATATATATATATATATATATATATATATATATTTGTTTTGGTTGTTGAAGATGAATCAAATGTATCATTATCAACATTTGCAAGTGACATGGAAGTTCTAAACTAATCCACCAGATATGGATTATCTTCTTCCTGGTGTAATCATGTTAGCATATCAAATATATAATGATAATTGTTGATCATTTGATAGTGAGATTTATTTCTCGTGAAGGATTTGTTTCCGATTTAAATGACAATATATTGTAGAAAAAGCTTCAATACTTGGTCAAATACTCGCCATCCATTAATTGGAATTATTCTATTTTATAGTAACTCTCAAGATCCAAAGTAGGTGATTATGTGCTTGTATGGGGTGATAGATACTTTAAAGAACCAAAACATGGGGAATAAATGTGTCGAAGGTTTAACAAGTTTGAAACATAGTAACAGATGAAGAAAAAAAGGGTTCTTCAAAAGATTCATATTTTCTTCAATGGATAAAAAGATGATGATTTTGCTATGGGATTAGATAATGTATCTAAAACAAAAATGTTTTATTTGATGTTCATGTATTACTTATTTTCATGAGTGTGGGATTACTTGGAAAGGATCTTGGTTCAGGACAATATTTTTGGCTTAAGGATGCACACAGAACATTGAAGAATACCTCTTTGAGGTCCTTTCTTCCCAAATATGGAGGTATCCAAACCATAATTTTTATTCCAACTGACAATGGTGTCATAGAATTGGGGTGAGTTGATTCTATTAATGAACATAAAAAAGTTGTAGAAATGATCAATTCCATCTTCAATGATCATAAGTTCAACAACAACAACTTGGACATTCTCGAGGCTTTGATTTATCATGGGTCCCTATTAGAGTAACTAAAATTCCTCTTTCAAGGGAGAAGGATGTTCATTATAGTGCCTTTTTAAGTTCCATGAATATGGAGGTCCTCATAATTTTATTTCACAAGACCATCATAAAGTGTTTAGTCATGACATTAACTCTAGGAGAAAAAGAACTCTGGTTGATGATAATTATCTATCTTCAAACATGAAGAATCGACTTCTCCATCCAGTTTTGCGAGCATCAAATGAGCACTGTCACGAGTATTATATGAATGGTGATAAAATATTTTATGGGATAAATAAAAATGGGTTTCAATATCTAACTTGGAACCAATTCTATATCATTGAAGCAGGGGATAAATGCAACAGTCATCATGATTATCATCAACAAAAACACGACAATGTTGTTGTGATTCTCAATAATGATATTGGTCGTCAACAATCTCACCATAAAAATTTTAAGTGGAGAAAAAAAGAGAATAAAATAAAATAACAACAACATCAACAACAACAATCCCAATGGAGTTTTGAGGGACTTCTCGTAGTATTATGTCTTTTCGACATTGTATGGTTGAATCATAGCACTTTTCAATGGGATAAGATTAACTAATGGTTTTATGCATTAAGGGGTTTTGTGCCCAAAATATCCAAAATGGATTCCTTATTGGGGGATGCAATTGCATATATCAAAGAAATCCAGAAGAAACTCAAGGATATGGGAAAGGAGAGGGAGATGCAAGAAAATACCTCCCATGCACCTGTACTAGATCTGCAAGGTAGTTGTAATCCTGATTAATAAATATAATATAACTATCAAGTAGTTTATTTTCTTCGACTTGTATTCTTTGTTTTGTTTTTAAATATGTTATTTTTAATGTTTTCTTGGCATAATTTACATAGATGATGGACATATTATCTCAAGCATTAAAAACTAGCTTTGATACCATATGTAAGGCCTCTTGACCTTACTTCCTTAATAAATACCATAAAATACACGTGGACACGAATACACTACTTATTGTATGTATCTATGAAATTTCATTTATGTATGGGCACTATATGTTGCAATTACTTAAGGAAAACAACCACTCAAACAAATTTAGAAGCATGCATATAACTATGTGTTAATTCCTGGAAAAATCCGTGCATTGATAGTAGGGGTTCTCCGCAATGAAAGGTCCCAATTAAACCTTTCACTATTTAGAATAGGGAACCTGTTCGATTTACAGTCCGACTACCGTTCAAGATAGTCTTGGAATGAGTTTGTTAGTTGCATCCCAACCCACAGTTTAGGATTTTAATTAATGTTAAATGAAATGCAAGCTATTAAACCTAAATGAAATTTTTTTATGCTAACCAAAATGCACTAATTTAACTGATAGAGAGAAGCCTCACACAATGATACGCAGGTTCTTACCTCTCATCTTATCACATCTCTTACTCTCGGTCAAACAAGCAGATGCTATGAACGGTAAGAATCCGTTTACTGGAACTTCTCGAACTTCCACTTTCGAAAATACAAATAATCCATGAATATATATAAAAGATGATAAAATAGATATGTCTTTTACAAGATAGGCTTTCGCATATTTATAATTGTTTAAAGGGTGTCTAATGCAATTCTTCATAAAGAGTTACACCATTTCACTAATTAATTATATTATTATATTATTCTTGTTTGTTGTTATTATTATTATTATTTCTATATATATATATATGTTGATGTTTATTTTATTATTATTTTATTCATAACATTGCCTCTCTCTTAGAAAGGCTTTGTCCTCAAAGCCTTATAACGTTGTCGCACCGTTCCTTGTGACATTGTAGCTGATGAAACATGTCAATACGAACTTCTAAGTGTAGAACACAACTTCCTATATGTTGACGGATCAATCTAGCCAAAATTGATTTGTTGATGACTATTGGGATTCTCTATTGATCTACCGTTAGGAGCTTTGAGCACATTAGCACCATTATCTTTCGACAAATCCCACTTTTTAGGATATTGGTTTATATGGTTGGGGTGTCGATAGGATGTTATTGTTATTTGTTTTTTTACTAGATTGTCTTCTTTTTGAATTGTGATAGGAACGAAATTTGTATTTGCTTCTTTTTTCTAAACTTAGATTTTTGAGTCCAAGGGCTTTGATGTCCTCTTTTGAATTTGATCCAACTTATTGTCTAACGAGTCTTTTTCTTATTTAATATTTTGGGTCATTTCTTCTTACACTTTCTTATCATCTTTAAGTTTCTGAATTTAATCCATTAGATCTTGTTTGTGCTTCTTGAGGTGACTATTTTCGTCAATGTTTTCTAATAGTTTCTTCTGAAGATGTCGATTCTCCTCTTCTAGATTTTGATTATGTTGTTCTTTATCCTTCATTTTTTTTATTTGAAGAAGCAATTTCTGATTATGATCTCTTAAACGAAAGATCTCTTCTTCTTTGTCCATGACAATCTTTTCAACTTCTTTCTGCTTCTTTTGTTTTGACTTTTAATTGCCCTATGAAATCATCTTTGATATATCCTTGAAGTCTTCAGATGTTGGAGCTTCTACATCTTACTTCATTGTAATATCTTGAAATGTGATTCTCTTTTGCTTATAGGAAAATGTAAGAAACTTCCTTTCAGCATTTAAGATGAAGGTCCCTAATGTTTTAATCCAAGGTAACCCTAAAACTATGTCACCATCAAAGCTCCATAAGGAACTGACCATGAATTGAGATATGACCATATAATCTCCAACATTCAATTCTAATCCACTTATTTGAAATTGCTTCCTGTTCCAAAGGTCTAGCATTTCACTTATATTTGATTCAGGAATCACTAAATGGTTAGAAATTTCAGCTCTAATATAATTATTTCTTTCACTAGGGGTAATAGAAATGGTGACATCCTTCCCTGCAAGTGTCCCTTTAACTCTAAATAGTATTGAGACATTCATCAGTGAGGTGCTAGGAAACCTTTCCTTCTTTTCAACATTAAAACCCATCTTCTTGAGTTTTGTTTGAAATTTATTCAATATCTCCTTCTTTTTTTATAATAAACAATATTCAATATGATTCTTCTTCTAATATTATTTTCTCCTTAATATATGTAAAATGCTTTAGATTGGGTGATTAGGAGGAATGATTGTTACCTTCCCCACCCAGGTTCAAATCTCACTTTTTTGTTTGTTGTTGGATAATAAAACCAAACCCACTTATTAAGAAACCACGTGTGGTTTCACTTCTTCTTTTTTCACTTCTTCTTTTTTCTTGTCCTATTTTTTAGCAAAACTTTACTTTTACTTTTTTTTTTTTCTTTTTACTTCTTTTACCTTTTTTTTCTTCTTTTTACTTATTTGTTTTTACTTTTATTTTTCTTCTTTTTCTTTTCTTTTACTTTCTTTCTTCTCTTTTTTTTTCTTCTTTGGGCCAAAGGCCTAATTTTTGGACAAGGTCCCAAAAATGGTGGCTACAAGCCTAGATGGGGCAAAGCTCTGATACCATTGTAACGGTAAGAATCTGTTTACTGGAACTTCTCGAACTTCCACTTTCGAAAATACAAATAATCCATGAATATATATAAAATATGATAAAATAGATATGTCTTTTACAAGATAGACTTTCACGTATTTATAATTGTTTAAAGGGCGTTTAATGCAATTCTTCATAAAGAGTTACACCATTTCACTAATTAATTATATTATTATATTATTCTTGTTTGTTGTTATTATTATTATTTCTATTTATATATATACATATATATATGTTGATGTTTATTTTATTATTATTTTATTCATAACATGCTATAATTAAATTCATTTTGTATTAAACTAACTATACTTGCAAGGAGCGATATTAAAAGAGATAAATGTAAGGCAACTGCATAATGCACTTCTACGGGAGATAACCACTGAATATGAAACACATTTAACATATACAATATAAAATTAACACATTAGATAGCTTGAGTATTTATAATCATCACATCCATTGCTTGTAGAAAGAAAATAAAACTGTGCTCATTTGTATATACAACACATAGTCCAGAAACCATTAGAATAATCCAATAGAAATAAAAATGATCTTACTGCATTTTAATAAGACAAAAGGAGGAAATCAATTCCATGCATTTATCCACACATTTTGACATAGTCTCTGTTGGCGCACTTTTACCTCGACTGGGTTTCATGCATTCAACACCACCACCCTAGATACCATCTCAAAAGGGAGTTTTAATCCCTTTCGGTAACACCTACAGAGAAGATGAAGTCTCACCTGAAGTACCCATGGGGACTGCAGGAACTAGATTTCTGCAGTACGGAAGGGGAATAGCTCAACATGAAATGCATTCATCATACAACCCAGTAACATCAACCAATCTAGAAGATCGATAGAATTATAGCTTCAACATATCCATCACTTTGACATAACCCTTGGCATCACCAGAATGATATAACTTAAACTATATTCCTCATTCATATCGCTTACAAATATCTTGATCATGCATTCATTTAAATATTCAGATAGAGGGAAGAAACACATAACACACATTGCATATCACATATCACATCATAACACATAAAGACACCATGTTTAATGTGGAAACCATCCTGGGAAAAACCACATAGGTGCTTGCCTTTCATTATGAGTCACATCCAAATAAGAAATTTAGTTAAGACTTATAGATTTATTCAGGACATACAAGGGATCTTTGCACACAGTCTGCAGATCAGGGAACCATCTTCTCCAAAATAACTACAATAGATATGACATAATGCTTCATTATAGACTCAAATATGCTCTTACAACATTGACTAATAGTGAAAAAAACTAATAACCCGCAGTAATCAACTGGAACCAACCCAAAACCCTTCCCTTATTACTTATTTATAGTGTGCACTTAGCTTTGCCCGCTCCTGCTAACCCACTAAATTATTAAATGACTCATTAATACAATGTGGACCATTTCTAACTAATTGACTCAACTCCAACCATTTGACTTGATCAACATAACCGTTTTTCTCGATTTCTTTGTTGCTTTGCCAGAGTTGACTGCTTCACCAAACCACTTTCCTCTTACCATTGTCCACACCAAAATTGTTTCTAAAAAAAATGGTACCTCCAAAACACTAGGCCCAACTGGCCCCTAACACTCACATGTGGCTCGTCCCGAGCCACCTCAAGGTTGTGAGACAGGTTCCTGTAGCTTCGACCGAAATTCTTGGAATACACTCCTACTCACTTCGACCAATTGCTAGAATTCATCTTTCTTTTGGGTTACAGCTTCGACTAGCTCTGCAGTAACATGGGTTTTTTTTCCTTGACATCCTGAGTGACTGCCGACTGGATGGAAATATGCTTACCCTCAATGACTTGTGATACACGCTCATCCTCAAACTAGAGATCCTAGACAATTTCTGTACATTGCTTATGCTGCATCCTAAGCTGATTGATTTCCTACTGCATCTCTTTACTTTCCGTATCTCTCCCCATCCTTTGGACTGGTGGCAAAGTATTCAACTGCTCGTGCAATATATTCATCCTTTATTTAGTATCCCCAATCTTGGTAGTGACCTCCTGTAACTTCACATCTTCAAATAATGCATCCAATGACTACAATACCTCCTCATACATATTCATGCACTGTGCTTCCTCTTCTTAAAGGCTCTAAACAACTCAAATTGTCACCTATCCCTGCTCAGATACTTCAGGTGGGGCACTCGGCACAAGATTGGCCTCTAGATATTGTACTTTTTTTTTATATCTCGAGATAACATCTTCCAAACGTTGTATCTTCTCCTCATATGTCATCTCTTCAATAACTTAAGCTTTAGGTACTACAAAGCATGTGTTGGGCCCTGGAATTGCCCCTTTTTGACCACACTTATTACATCATTTTTCCTTGTTACACCCAATTTCCATAAACCATATGTATGCCTTTCTTCCAGGTCAATCAAGAATCCTGTCAAGGTATAATTCATTATTGCTTCATTTATTTAATGCCTAAGATTGTTATGGTTATGAATTTTAGCCTTTGATTTATGCTAACTTGTGTTGATTTCTTTAAGTCAAGATCAAAGAATTAAGAGACATAGGTGTATCAGCCGCTAATCCTTGGAAAATAATCACACGTGGTTCAAGCTGTTACTCTTCATATTCAGTTCCTCACATTAATAGCAAACAACGCACCTCTCCACGTGGAGCTTTAATAGGACTTCGCTGCAACAGACAGGACGCCTCCCGATTGGTTAATCCATTGATCCATTGACTGCCAGAGTAACAACATCCTTCATGTCCAACGACCTCATTCAACACGGTTGTAACAGTTCAGTTGTAACTCCGCAGCATGAATATCAGAGATCTTCATTGATGCGCAAAATTAGTGGATCACGAATTGTATTTTGCATGTATAAATATGGGAAGGCTTTCAGAGTCTGGGGTTGGTTAATTATCATTTAGTACGAGCTGTAACAGATATTTGAGACTGTGGATTACCATCTTTAATAAAAGAGCAGAGTTCTTCATATTTCTGTGTCTTAATTTGTGGTAGTTCACGACATCTTTGTTAGAAGGCCAGGGCCCACCTTCTCACAGAGATAGCTGAGTTAAGTAGGTAGCTAATTTCCTTTATGTTGTGTGGTGTGGAATTGTAATAGATGTGTTACTGCAAGCTGCAACAATAGATTGATACTTGCATTCTTTTCTGGTAGTTTTTGATTGCATCCTGAATAGTTGCAACTGTGTGGTGTGGTAGTCGACTGTGCAGGTTATTTGATTTGATTCATGGTGTGTTAGAATTAGTTGTTACAGCCAAGCTCAGCTTTCATTCCTTCCAGTCATTTATTCTTTCTAGGATTTCCAATATTAATCAAATTAGAGTTCAAGCTTATTTCTAGTTTTCTGGTTGTTGTTGTATCTTTCCTGAATTCATTAGATTAGACAGATTGTGATTGAGTTAAGGTAGCTGCTAGATGAATCAGTTCATTAGAGATTGAATATTGTAGTTTGATAATTATAGGATTTAACTTCTTGCAAAAGTAATCTAGTTCATATTTATTCTTAGATCAGTAACTGCTGGGTTGATATCTGTAGGAAGGTAATTGTACTTTGAATTCCTAGATGGATAAGTTAGATTAGTTTTAGTCATGAGGTGAGTTTGGCTGAGCATATAGGTAGGATTATTTATCTCCATTTATTTAATCAGCTACTTGAAATGTTTATGCATAGATTGTGCTTATTGGCATTGAAATAAAAGACTTCCCTGGGTTGACAATTTATATTGAGCATCCCGTGTGTTAGTTGTAATTAATTAGCATATAGGGTGACCAACATTTTGGCACCGTTGCCTGGGATTGTAATTTATAGGCATAGATAGTAGTTGATTTCTTTGATTTCATTTTGGTTTGATTATTTACAACATGCATGAATACAAGAAAAACAAATTGGGAACCCCCTTTGAATACTAACATTACAGGTGGAAGAGGTCGAGGCCATAACATAGGTATGGGAAGAGCTGATTCTTCCACCAGACCACCGTAGACGTCTATAGGAAGAGAAAATTATGTTCCTCCCAATATTGAGAATTCTGCATCAACTAAGGAGAACGCAACGGGACCCTGTACTCCCATTGCAGAGAAGAAACCTCCTAAAGTCAAGGGAAGCGTTGTGGGTGCACCGGATAGAGAGGATATCTATCATATTAGCGGGACCAAAGTTACTAAATAAGTGTGGTTGGAGACTCACCGAGAAGCAGAGGAATAGAGAAGGCGAGAAGAAGAAAGGAGGTAAGCAGAAGAAGCAAAAGCAGAGGAAGAAATAATAAAGAAATCCATTGAATATTGGACCAACATGGCTAATAGAGAACATGAGGGAGAGAATGAATGCCAGGATAACTGTGAAGAGGAAGTGGAAGATAATCATCCTGGTGAAACTATGGTCACGCTTGAATTCCCTATCATCTAGACACCAGAGGCAACTCCTATGAAAAATATTTCACCATAAGTTCTCCCAAATTTCCATGGTAAGTCCTCTCAAGATCCTGATGAATTTCTTTTTGAGTTTGACATCCTCTGTCGCAGTTATGACTATACCTCCAGTGCTCAGAAGCTGAAACTATTCCCAGCCACCTTGAAAGGAAATGCTCTGCGCTGGTTCATGAGTCTAGGTAGTGAGACCATTACTACTTGGGATCAAATGAAACAAACCTTTCTTTCTAAATATCAAGAATATTGTAGAACTAGAGATAGAAAGGAAGAGTTGTTTAAAATGGTTCAGAAGGAAGAGGAGAGCTTGGAAGATTTTGTTGAAAGATTGTTGTATAATTTACAGAGGTCTGGCCACACTGCGATTGGAAAATATGTACTCAAGATTATCTTGCTATGGGGAATTAGAGAAGATTGCCTTGATATGTTGAATTTGTTGGGGAAGGGGGATATCTCAAAGGAACCTTTTGAGAAGATTGTTGAATTATGCCGAAGGTATTCAAGGGGATCCTCTAGAACTAACAAATCAGACAAAGATCGAGATTAGGATGTCTTCACTAGGACATAGAAGTAAGCTAGTGGAGGAGCCACTCGAGCAGAAATAGGAAACTTACTGGAGAATTTCAAAACAAATATGATGAGATCCATTTCTTTAGAGTTAGATGTCTTGAGAGCAAAAAAGAGGCAAGCAGTAGAAGATATTACACTTGGAGTATCCTGTCCCAAATGAAAAAAAAGAACCCACTAAAAGAATTCCCTCTAGACAAGGAAAAGATATGTAGGATATGTGAATTGGAGCATGATGCCAAGGAATGTCCTTCATTACCCAAAGTCAAATCACTCCTACAGGAATCCACTTCATATGTGGAATAGGCTTACTTTATTGCATAGAAGAAACCTTAGCATCCTCGAAATCAAGGCATGAATCCAGATCCATCATTTTTCTTGAATAATATGAATGGTATGAATAATATGAATACACAATTCCCTTCACATTATTCTAATAACCAATGGAATCCATCTAAAAAACCAATGCAAAATCCTAACTCTTGGACACGATGGTCACAACAATTGAACCATCAAGCTCCTTGGAATCCCAACTAGAGAAATTCTTACCAAGGAAATAACTTTCCTCATCACCAAACTCAATATCAACAGTACCCTCCTCAACAGTATCCTCACCAACTGTATCAGCAACCATAACTCCAATTCCAAAACAACACCGCACCTATGAATGCACCACTTTGACCACAACTACCTGCACAACCTAACCCAAAACCGAATAATAAAGCAGTTCATCAATTTGAGACTGCCAACATGCCTGCATATTCCATCTCCCAAATTCCCTACAATGACATACAATTACGATCAGGGAGGGTAGTGGAACCCATCATCACTTAGGATGTTCCATCCCAAGTGACTGAAACTAGAGTGAATCAACACTTTGAGAATATGGTTAACTCAGCAATCCCCATCATTGAGGATGCTAACATTCCTACTGAAATAGCAGCTGAAACTCAGGAAGTAATACACGATGAAGCACAACCTACACAATCGATAAGAGAACCGCCATATCCTGAACGATTGGCCCTGCAGAAAACAATGGAACAACCTCGATTCAATCTCTTAGGAGAATTGAAGAATTTGCATGTCAAAATCCCACTATTACAAGCCCTCCATGAGGTTCCCATTTATGCCAAAACCGTTAGAGATCTATGTGTAAAGAAACCAAGAAGAAATCCTAGGGATCCTCCCACTGTCCATGTATTGGGAAATCTTTCCGAATTAATAATGGGGAATACTCTTGTGGAAAAATATGATGACCTTGGAAATCCTACTGTTACAGTTCACATAGGAAACACGCAAATCCACAACGTATTGGTAGACTTAGGAACGACTATCAATGTTATGACCATAGAATATGTGAAGAAACTTGGAATCACTAAACTTCAGCCAACCCCTACCATTTTAGAACTTTTTGACAGATCAACAATCAATCCTGAGGGAATCTTGGATGACCTAGTAATCTCTGTTGACTCGTGGGAATACCCTGCGAACTTCTTGGTGTTACAGCCAAAGTCTCAGTTGGGGGGACACTTGCTGATCCTGGGAAAACCTTGGTTAGCCACAGCAGATGCCTGTATCAGCTGTTGGTCAGGATCTATGACTATCTCATACGGGACTGAAATCAAAAGCCTGACTTTATACCCTCCAACTCGACCAAGCATAGAAACTGAAACTCCACTTTGGGTGGATTTGGAGGAGGAGGAAGGAGTTCAGCCATTATTAACGATAGGGAGAGCCTTAACTTTTAAGGATAAAACAAAGGACGATGCCATTAACAGTTTCATCAGTGAGCCCATGTCCGTCAATAGACATGTTTACCAGATTTTGGATAGTACATTAGATGAGGGAAGAAACTCTAGTCAGTGATGCCAATATATTTCTAGTACTTAAAAATTTTAAAAGTGTCCCAGTCGAAATTGAGCTAGGAAAAACATTGAACATCAATCTGAACCTTGAGCCCAATGAGCTGGAACAACCGATCACTTTGCTAAAAAAATACAAAGGAAATTTCGCTTGGGAATACACAGACATGAAGGGTATTCCTTCTAATCTGTGTACCCATAACATTTATATTAAGAGCAACTCTAGTCCAGTGTGCCAACCACAACGAAGGATGAACCTGAACCTAAGGGACGTAGTGAAAGAGGAAATCCAAAAACTTTTGGAAGCAGTTTTATATACCCAATTTCAGATGGCGAGTGGGTTTCTCCACTCGTGATTGTGCCAAAAAAGAATGGGAAATGGAGGGTCTGCATGGATTACAAAGAACTGAACAAAGCAACGTAGAAATACCACTTTACCCTACCTTTTATTGATCAGGTCCTTGATACCTTGTCTAGGAAGATGTATTTTTCCTTTCTAGATGGCTTTAGTGGCTATAAACAAATCCAGATTGCTTCAGAAGACCAGGACAAAACCACTTTCACCTGTCCCTGGGGCACTTTTTCATACAGGGTACTCCCTTTCGGGTTGTGCAATGCACCAACTACATTTCAAAGAGTAGTGTTTGGAATATTTTCATAGATGGTAAATGACTGCATGGAAATTTTTATGGATGACTTCGCCCCATATGGTAGCAGTTTCGAGGAAGCATTGAAAAATTTAGAAAAGGTTTTGGAATGCTGTGAACAAAGCCAACTATCTTTAAGCACTGAAAAGTGCCATATGATGATGAGCAAGGGCATATTTCCGGGGCACTTCATCTCTTCTGATGGTATCCAGGTAGACCCATCCAAAATTAAGGTAATTGAAAACATACCAAATCCTGGAGCAAAAAATGATGTACGTAGCTTCTTAGGGCATGCTGGCTATTACAGAAGATTCATAGAATTTTTTTCCAAACTAGCTTCTCTTTTGTTCACCTTGTTGATGAAGGATGTATAGTTTGTTTGGAATGATGCATGCCAAACAACATTTACTGAACTTAAGAAAAGGATGTCTACAACACCCATCTTACAAGGGCCCAACTGGGCTCTGCCTTTTCATATCTCTTTAGGTGCTTTAGACACTGCCATTGGAGTAGTTTTAGGACAGCAGGAAGGTCATGCCCCATATGCAATTTATTACGTTAGTAAGAACATATCCCCTGCTGAACTAAACTATACTATCATAGAGAAAGAATTCCATGCCATAGTTTATGCCATCAACAAATTTAGACACTACATTACTGGATATTCCACTTTTGTGCACACTGATCATTCATCCATCAAGTATTTAATGAATAAATCAATCACGAATGCTAGAGTAACTAGATGGATGCTACTATTACAGGAATTTGACATCACAATTATTAATAGACCAGGGAAGGAAAACGTTTTTGCAGACTTTTTATCTCGACTTACTAAAAGTAATGACAATTTACCAGTCGAAGATTCCTTCCCCGATGAACATTTGTTTGCAGTATCAGCTCATTCCCCATGGTACGCAGATATTTCTAACTTTTTGGCTGCAGGTAAGTTTCCAGCACATCTGTCGAAGAGAGAAAAAAGAAATATCATACAGCAGAGTGCTAGGTATTGCTAGATTGATGGACATCTTTTCTACACAGGGCTTGACTTAGAAATCAGAAGATGTGTAAGAGAAGATGAAATCTTCAATATCCTGAAAGCTTGCCATGATGAGCCATGTGGGGGACACTTTGTTGACAAAAGGAGAGGTCATAAGGTTTTGAGGATGGGATATTTCTGGCCTACATTGTTCAGGGATGCAAAGAAGTATGTTCAGACATGTGACACCTGCTAGAGGATGTTAGTTTTTCATCATTTAATTCAATAGATCTAGGATCTTAACTAAAAGAACAACATAGACAACATATCAAGCATAAGAGACAAGAGACACAAAACATTTGACCGGGGAAAACCAAGAAGGTGAAAAATCCCGCAACTTCCTCAGAGATAGAATAATCATCAATACAAGGATCACCATGATCAAACCCAAAAGATATATATCTTCAGCAGCATGCTTCTCTTCCACTTGTGCACACCCTCCCGTTCTCTCACTAATGCGAAGTGAGTGAATAATGGAATGTGTAAAATGAGAGAGACACACTCTTTATTTATACACTAACTTTCACTTGACCTTTACTCAACTAGGTCGGCCTCAAATTAACCACTTAACATAATGCCGACTGGGCTGAACCCTCTAGGGTGGTCTAATAACCCTTTGAACCACATGACTCATACAGGGCCGACCCCATCAAGGTGGTCTAATAACCCATCAAGTATAAGTTACGACACTTACAATATAACTTGTGACACTTGCAAGTACACATGATGACACTTCCAATCGGAGGAATAATACATCTCCGTTGGGGATACAATAAAGTACAAATACAATATACAAGTGAATATCTTCCAAAGTTACAAATACATCAACACTCCCTCTTAACTAGGAAGGTATTCTCTTGACACAAGTCATCAATACATATAGGAACAAGTCTTCAATTCTGGAGCTGGATCATCATCACTGGATAACAGAGCATCATCATCATCACTGCTTCTATACTCGACATATCGATCACTGGGATATCTATGAATTATTCTTGTCATAGGAAGTTCTACAGAGCCAGCCCTTTTTCATGCTGGATGTAGGCCCACCACCTATAGGTCTTCATCAACATTGGCCATACTGTGGAATCTAGAGGAATTATTACGTGCGTCACAATGCCTTGAAAGAGTATCCCAAGATCCTTTATGTGCCGAAGCACGACCGACAAGATCTCCTAGGTCAACTTATATATGACTCCCACCACAATTCCTTGAAAGAGTATCCCAAGATCCTTTATGTGCCGAAGCACGACCGACAAGATCTCCCAGGTCTACTTACATGTGGTCACCACAAAGCCTTGAAAGAGCATCCCAGGACTGATTATGAGCATACTAATCAACCTATCGGATATCCCAGGACTGATTACAAGCATACTGCTCAACCTATCGGATCTCCCAGGGTGCTATTATATGCCATAGGATAGAGCCTCGAAAGAGTATCCCAGGATGCTTTATGTGCTGCAGCATGACCGACAAGATCTCCCAGGTCTAGTTACATGTCCTCCCAGGGAAATTCCTTGAAAGAGTATCCCAGGATCCTTTATGTGCCGTAGCATGACCGACAAGATCTCCCAGGTCAACTTACATGCTCATCTGCATAACCTATCCATGGCCACAGAGTATCAACTTGATACTCACCATACATCATTATGATGTACATGATCATCCCGATCATCATCATAGCATCGTCCTGATGCATATCATCTAGAGTATCATCCTGATACTCATCACACATGATCACCCTAATCATCATCACTGCATCATCCTGATGCATGTCATCCAGAGCATCATCTTGATACTCATCACACATGATCAACCTAATCATCATCACTGCATCATCCTGATGCATGTCATCATACATGATCCAACTGATCATACAAAGCATCCACCTGATGCATATACATATACATGATCTAACTGATCATACAAAGCATCCACCTGATGCATATACATATACATGATCTAACTGATCATACAAAGCATCCAACTGATGCATATCCAAAGCAGTAACTGGAGAATCGTCTGATGCTCATCACACATCGCTTACATCCACAGCCATGGAAAGGATCCTCCTCTCACCATGCTTGGAATGGCTCTTGCAAATGTGTCCCATCACTTCTTCCTCGAAGTATCTTCAATATGAAGAACACCAAGCCTCTCTCTGAAGTACTCAAACTTCACTTTGGATAGTGGTTTCATCAACACATCTGCAACCTGCTCATCCATCGCAACATACAGGAGCTTCACTGCTCCTCTCTGCACCATATCCCTGATATAGTGATATTTGATCTCAATGTGCTTCGACCTGTCATGGAACACCGGGTTCTCAGACAATTTCACACAACTCTGGTTGTCATAAAATATATCAGTAGCATCCAACGGGAGATCAAATAACTCAGACAGTAGCTTCCTAAGCCATACTTCCTCACAACTAGCCGAACAAGCTGCGACATACTCTGCTTTGGCTATACTCAGTGCTACGCAGGACTACTTCCTACTAAACCAAGAGATCACACCTGATCCCATAATGAAGCAACACCCAAAAGTGCTCTTCATATCTACAGGACTGCCTGCCCAATCTGAATCAACATAACCCTCTAGGTTAAAATTTTGATTCGCATCATACTTGAGCCAATAATCAATTGTACCCTTTAGGTACCTCAGAATATGCTTTACAGCAACCAGGTGAACACCTATGGGATCCGTTAGGAATTGGCTCAATGTGTTCACCACAAAGCAAATATCTTGTCTCATGTTCGTTAGGTACATCAAGGACCCAATCATCTGACGATACACTGTGACATCAACCAGATCAGATGAAGCATCACACAGAAGCTTCAGGTTCGATGCCATAGGTGTGGCCATGGCCTTGCAGTCCATCATCTTGAACTGCTTCAGAATCTCTACTGCATACTTATCTTGTCCAAGGAAGATTCTGTCTGCACTCTTCCACACCTCCATGCCTGGAAAGTAGTGCATCATCCCCAAGTCCTTCATCTCGAACTCGGTAGCAAGCTTCCTGTTTGTATCAGCAATCAATCTATCCTCAGCTGTAACAAATAGGTCATCCACATACAATATGAGTATCACTGGATTTCCTTCCTCAACCTTGTAGTAAAGGTTGGAATCTACTTTACTCTTGGTAAAGCCCAAACTGGATAGAAAGTTGTCTATCCTACCATACCAAGTCCTAGGAGCTTGCTTCAATCCATACAAGGCTTTCTTCAATTTGAACACATATGACTCCCTGTCATGTGTCTCAAACCCGAGTGGCTGCTCCACATACACTTCCTCTTCAACTACACCATTCAAGAAGGATGTCTTGACATCCATCTAGTGTATCTTCCATTTCATCATTGCAGCCAGAGCAAATACTGTTTTGATGGAAGCGTATCTGGATATAGGAGCAAAAGTCTCTTCATAGTCTATTCCCTCTTTCTGGGAGAAGCCACGAGGTACAAATCTTGCCTTGTATTTCTCTATGCTACCATCTGTAGCATGCTTGATCTTATAGGTCCACTTGTAAGTCACAATAGACTTCCCTTCAGGTCTTGGGACAACATCCCAAACATCACTCTTTATGATCGATTGGTATTCCTCGATCATGGCATTCTTTCATTACTACATTCCGGATCCTGGGAACTTTAGATTCTTCAATATATTCAATAGATAATTTTCTTGAACTTCGTTGCTGGAACAAATGTTGTAGTCCTTCTTTTGTAGGTGATTGTACATGATCTTTCCTACATGTCAAATTCAATTGCATGACTAGAAAATTCTCATAGATTTCAGAACAAATTCTTACACATAAAGATATATGTCATACAGTCATGCAATTATTTTAGCCAATGCTTCAATACAACATTTATCCATATTCCATAACTTTCTAGATGCCTTCCATCTCTACCAGAACATTGTTAAGAGTGTGCACAACTCCCAACATGTCAGGAAAGAGGTTTCATTCTAGATAAGTAGCAATGGAATCTTGTACAGTACCATAGGCCACTTACCCATTACTTGTTAGTAGTATTTTGTTCATTAATGCAACTTTTCTAAAATGCAAAATGTACATCCTAAATCTAGGAACATAAGTATGTACATGACTGGACAACATCATTTAAGTAATCATATAATAAATGACAATTCAAATACTTATCTTGTTTAGTTGTAGGGTGGACTCCCTCTCAATATTTGCTTCCTTGCAGGAACTACTAGAGTATGCTCCCTCTTGATATTTGCTTCCTGGATTACCTGTACTTGAACTTATATTCATCCTGGACCACTATGCATGCTTAAGTGTGCACTAGTGTCATCCTCAAGATCTCATACATGATCATACATCCATTAGTATAATCTCAATACTATCAAAATATTATGATTCTAAATAATCTTAAATAAGAATGATCATGATCATTTCATACATAGGTAATAATCGTTAGTATTCAAGGTTTCAGGGAAGACTTCTTTTACTCATGCATATTCTTATTTGACCATATAACTCTTCTGGTTAGTCACATCATCAATCAAAGTAAGAAACATAATATGCATAAACCCTTGATTACTTAAACTTCTAACTTTCAAGAATAATCATTATCATTCATACAAAAGTATAAGATCCTAACACAAGGTAGGATTCTAACTTGATATAGGAAAAAACATACTTGGTTATCATGTTAGCTAGTTATGTCTAACATACCCAAACAATGTCTTCTTGTTCTCTTCAATGACTTGTGCTTAGTAACCTGCATAACTCATAAGTTAACCATTGTAGAACCAAATTATACATACCTCGTAAGTAGAGCTTCTATGTGATCCATGAGTCTTTGTATTCATGTCACCATGGTCATATGTTCTTGATCTAGAACTTGATTTGTACCTTTCATGTTAGCGGACAACATCATCCTCATACAATACCATAGTGCATTAGTACAATCATAAGTGTCATAACCCTAATCAATGAATGTCTTCTATTATTCACATGCATTCATACTTTTACTAGGGTGATAAGACAAGTCTAAAATTAATCAATATTGTACTAACCTTAATAATATGAAGACAAACATATCATAACCTTAAGCATGAACAAATTTCAAAACATACCTGTAAGTCATACCTGTCAGATTGCTTGTAGTCTTCTTATGTAAGGCCTTAGCCTCATCTCCCTCTCGAACTAGAACTTCTTCACTTATGCAGGTATCCAATTCATTCTTTTCTAGGATTAACCCAATCCACTTTGATTTGTTGAAACTAGATCTGGAGCTGGATTAGGGTTTGTCAGAGAAACCCTAAAAATTCAAACTTTGAATTTCAAACTTCTGAATGGATGGAAAGATGTGGCTTGCTGAGCTGATCAAGCTGGTATACTTCAATTTTGAAAACTGCAAAATTTGACCCCTCAAAATTGCCTTTGAAACTTCTGGATTCATTGGACAGGACCCCGAACTAGGGTTTGATAAATCCCACCCTTATTCCCAACCAAAAGGTTTGATCCAAATCTCCAAACTTTTATTTTTCTGAGGAGCTTCCAGCCGTGGTCACAGACTTCAAAAATTCCAACTTTTGCAGAAGCCCTAATTTTCCATCTTTTCGATCAAAATCCCAAACTAGGGTTTGATCAAGCTCGACCTTCTGCCCAACCAAAAAATTTGATCTTAGTCTCTAAATTTATATTTTGATGAGGATCATTCAGCCGTGGTCTCTGATTCCAAAAATTCCAACTTTCTCCAAATCCCTAAATTCCCGTAGCAGTGACAAGCCAAGAATGAAGGTGCTTAGAATCAAAATCTGTTTTGACAAAAATATGCACCTGATTGTTTCTGGTGTATCTCTAAAATTATGAATCCACAGGGTCTGAAACTTTGGACTGTGGTATCCTAACCTGTCATCTTTCCAACCCCACAGGTCTGACCTCAATTGGATTCTATGAGAGAGAGTTATTCCAAGTGTCACAACGTGACCTATTTATGGGATAAAACATGAGAGTGAACTTGTACGGAGTTCCACGTTTCACTGGTTCAACTTCGGCCTCTGAAAAGTGGACCTGTGAAAGTACACTCCATTACCTACATGTCAATTTTTACGCAATTTCATTTGGATCTTCCTAGCCCAAGTTGTACCTTTTTTCCTAGGTCACCTGTTTATGACCGAGATCTGGAAGAGGCAGAAACCATAGATTGTACGGATCATAAAATAGAAAGTATAGAGAATTAGATGTTGTTCTTCAGACACAAGGTACATAGGGATGTTGTATATGACCTGTAAAAGTTTTAGATCCTGAACCTTTGCCAAAATGTATTTATAGCGAAAGTGATAGGATGACTGGTTTTTTCTACATCAATCCCTAGCTTCCAATTTGTTGCAAGTGAAACAAGTCTCATATATGCCATATCATGCCTTCCTTCAGGCTAGCTCTAATACCATGTTATTTTTTCATCATTTAATTCAATAGATCTAGGATCTTAACTGAAAGAACATGTACAGCATATCAAGCATAAGAGACAAGAGCCACAAAACATTTCACTGGGAAAACCAAGAAGGTGAAAAATCCCGCAACTTTCTCAGAGATAGAATAAGCATCAATACAAGGATCACCATGATCAAACCCAAGAGATAGATATCTTCGGCAGCATGATCCTCCTCCACTTGTGTGCACCCTCCTCTTCTCTCACTGATGCAAAGTGAGTGAATAATGGAATGTGTAAAATGAGAGAGACACACTCTCTATTTATACACTAACTTTCACTTGACCTTTACTCAACTAGGTCGGCCCCAACTTAACCACTTAACATAATGCTGACTGGGCCGAGCCCTCTAGGGTGGTCTAATAACCCATCAAGTATAAGTTACGACACTTACAATATAACTTGCGATACTTGCAAGTACACATGACGACACTTCCAATTGGAGGAATAATACATCTCGTTTGGGGATACAATAAAGTACAAATACAATATACAAGTGAATATCTTCCAAATTTACAAATACATCAATAGAGGATGGGCCAGCCCAACATACTAGATGAGATTCCTCTTCAGCCACAGCTTGTGGTTGAACCTTTTGACAGATGAGCTCTGGATTTCGTAGGGCCTATTAACCCTCCCTCAAAACAGAAAGTTCACATCTTGGTTTGCATAGACTACATGACCAAATGGGTGGAAGCTGTAGCCTTGGTCAAAGCTAATGATCAGGCTGTAATTGATTTCCTATATGAAGAGATTTTTACTCGGTTTGGAGTACCCAAGGAAATCGTTACAGATGGTGGACCATAGTTTGTGTCTCACAAATTGGAATCCCTGTTACAGAAGTTTCACATTCAACACAAAATGTTGAATATTGTAACTTCTAAGAATATTATATTTGTATATTATTTATTCCGGAGATGTTCCATACCTCCGATGTGATTATACTATGAATTCAGAGATGTTTATTCCTCTGAATTGGTTGTGGTAACTAGGGTTACAAGACCCACCATGTGGGGGTCGTCCCAGTCAGTTATAATAGGGTATTTAACTTAATGGTTAAATACGAGCCTACATGTACTTGTGTAAAATACATGTCAGTGTAGTGTATAAATAGAGGAGGTATGTTCCTCATTTGATACAGTCACTCACTTAAGAGAGGTGAACTTGTGGAGGAGAGGTCTGCTATGGTGGAGGAGGAGATCATGTCTTTGGTTTGCATCTTTGTATATTGCAGGTCATCTATATTGAGGAAGCTTTACTGGGTTTTCTACCCCATGAGTATTTCCCAAGATAAATCTGTATCTCTTGTGTTTATGCTATGCTTGTTGTTTCTTCAGTGATCCTGTATATGCAATTATTGTGAAATGGAATGTAATTCTGCTATATTCTATCTTAGAATATTGAATTTTAACATGGTATCAGAGCTAACCTAAAGGAAGGCAATGTATGGCACTTACGACACTTGCTTCTCTTGCGACAATTTGAAGGTTAGGGTTTTATATAGCAAAAACTAGTCATCGTGGAACTTTCGCTATAAATCCATTTATGAGAAGTTTCAGGATCTGAAAAGTGTACAGGTCATATATAACATCCCCAGGTACCTTTTTTCCAAAGGGAACCCTCCGATTCGTCGTACTTTATGAGTTATGATCAGTACAAGTTAGGGTTTCTTCCTCTTCCAGATCTCAGTCAAAATCAGGTGACCTTGGAAAAAAGGTCATATCTTAGGCTAGGAAGCTCAAAATAAAATTTCGTAAAAAGTGACAGGTAGTACACAGACTGTACTATCTCAAGAAACTTTTTCAGAGGCCGAAGGTGAACCAGTGACACGTGGCACGCCGTACAAGTTAGCTCTCCTGTTTTATCCCATAAACAGGTCACGTTGCGACACTTGGAATAACTCTCTCTCAGAGAGTCCAATTGAGGTCAGACCTATCAAGATGGAAATATAATAGAGTGAGCTATCTCAAGAAAAGTTTTCAGAGGCCGAAGTTCAAAAAGTGACACGTGGCACGCCGTACAAGTTCGCTCTCCTGTTTTATCCCATAAACAGGTCACGTTGCGACACTTGGCATAACTCTCTCTCAGAAAATCCAATTGAGGTCAGACCTGTTAGGATGGAAAGATGACAGGTCAGGCTACTACAAAAAAAGTTTTTAGACCCTGTGGAGCAGAAATTTCAGAGTTATAGCAGAAACAATCAGGTGCATATTTCTGTCAAAACAGAATTATTTTTGGAGCACCTTTATTCATGGCTTCCAGAATTTAGGGTTTCGGAGAAAGTTAGAATTTTGGAATCGGAGTCCACGGCTGGAAGATCCTCAGAAAAATAAGAGTTTAGAGCCTTGGATCAAACCTTTTGATTGGACATAAGGGTGGGCTTCATCAAACCCTAGTTCGGGTTCCTGTCTAGAAGATCCAGAAGTTTCGAAGGCAATTTTGAGGGGTCAAATTTTGGAGATTTCAAAATTGAAGAATGCTAGGTTGATCAGCTCAGCAAGACACATTCTTCCATCCATTCAGAAGTGTGAAAGTCAAAGATTGAATTTTTAGGGTTTCTCTAGCAAACCCTAATCAATCTCCAGATCAAGTTTCAGGGGGAGTTGAGGCTAAGGATTTACATAAGAAGACTACAAAAAGTCTCGATAGGTATGACTTAAGGAGGTTCAGGTATGCCTTGAAATCTGATTCTTGATTAAAGTTCATAATGTGTTTGTCTTCATGTTATTTATTAGTACAATCTTGATTAATGTTATTAATTGTCTTATCACCCTAGTAACAATATGAATGCATGTGAATGATCGAAGACATTCATTGATTAGGGCTATATGATTGTACTTATGCATTATGGTGTTGTGTGAGGTTGATGTTGTATGCTAACAAGACACAGGTACATCACAAAAGACAAATCAAGTTCCATGACCATGACAACATGAAGACAAAGACTCACGAGGTATGTATGACTTTGTTATATCATGTTTAACCTACGAGACATGCAGGTTCTAGCTCAGGATCTCTAAATCATTGAAGAGATTGTTTAAGTATGTTGTACATAACTAGCAGGTATACTAATCCAGGTATGTTTTCCTATGTCATGTTAGAATCTTACCTTGTGTAAGTATACTTGGTATGATTGGTTAGTAATCAAGGGTTTATGCATATTATGTCTCTTATCTTGGTTGATGATTTAATTAACTAGATCAAACAAGAATATGCATGAATAAAAGAAGACTTCCTTGAAACCCTGAATACTAATGATCATGACTGTACATATTCAAGATTATTTAGAATTAGAATGTTTTGATAATATTGAGAATATACTAATGAATATATGTTTGTGTATGAGATCATGAGGATGACACTAGTGTACACTTGAGCATGCACAGTGGTACAGAATGAATAGAAGTTCAGAAGACATACAGAAGATCAAGCGGGAGGCAACCACACAAACATAAAAGATAAGTATTTGGGTTGTTATTAGAAATAGTAAATGATATTGCTTGTATGCATATTTGTATTCCTAGAATATATCATGCTGAGTGTAAACATTCATAAAGCATTGAACAATATACTACTAATATGCATATGATTGGTAAATTGGACAAACATTCCATTGTTGCTTGTCTAGAATGAAACCTCTTTGCTGACATGCTGAGAGTTGTGCACACTCTCGATAGTATGTTCTGGTAGAGATGGAAGGCATCTAGATAGCCACTGTATGCATACAGGATATGGGAAACTGTTGTGCCAAAGTATTGGTCAAAATAGTTGTATAACTATGTAAATGATATCTGTATGCATAATAGGTTATCATATCAATATGATTTGATGATTATGAAGTATTACTAATCATGTACTTAATTTTGATTTGTAGGAAAGATCATGATGAATGATGAACTCTGAACAAGCGATGGATGTTCAACAAAAGATTTACAAATCAAACACACTATAGAAAGCTTGTGGTTAAGAGATTCTCTTAGAAAGAGGAAGAGAATCATGATGAGATGTTTTGCTCCAAGGGACTAGATAAGACCATTCTCTTAATAATGTAATCAGGTTCTGTATGGGTTCCCAGGATCGGTAGTCAATTGATGAGCTTAATGATCATCATGGGTGATGTGGATCTCAACCTTTGCTACAAGGTTGAATATGGGTTCTAAACACATATGACATGGATGCAAGAAGGAAATCACCACAGATTTCGAATGATTTTGAGGCTCATATTAGTAGACCCATCTGACGAGAGATGGCACAGATAGATATGCAGAAGATCACTCAATGCTGAGTGTGAATAATGGACAATTGACAGCTTCATGACAAAGCTTGGGCTTTACCAGAAGTAAAGATGTTCCTAACATTTACCTTAAGGTTATGGATGATGAACCTATCATACCATTATTGTATGACGATGATCTCTTTCTGACAAGGAATGAGAAACAGATCATGAAAATGGCTGCAGAAATGAAAATGAAAGATCTCGGATTAATGCACTACTTCTTAGGTCTAGAAGTATGGCAATATCCAAAAGGAATCTTTTAAATCAAGGTAAGTATGCTGTGAAGTTTCTAAAAAGATTTGATATGTTGGAGTATAAAGCCATGGCCACTCCCATGGACTCCAACTTGAAGTTGTTAAGTTAATGACTCATCGTATTTAGTGGACCTAACCCTATATAGACAAATCATTGGGTCATTGATGTATTTAACAAATACTAGGCCAGATTAATGCTTTGCTGTAAATACCCTAAGTCAGTATCTAGTAGAACCTAGAAAGGTGCACTTAATAGCTACAAAGCATGTAGTGAGGTACCTAAAAGGTACATTAGATTTTTGGTCTATATTATCTTGGAGGTCATGAACTCTGTTTACATGGTTACTCAGATTCTGATTGGGCAGGAAGTTTATCAGACAGAAAGAGTACATCAGGTGGATGTTATAGTCTTGAATCTGCCATGATCTCATGGTTCAACAAGAAACAATCTATTGTGGCTCTCAGTACTGCTGAAGCAGAATTTATGGCTGTCTGCTCTGCCAGCTGTGAAGCAGTATGGCTTCAGAAGCTTTTATAAGGAGTGTTTGACTTAGAAATGGATCCCACTGTGATTATGTGTGACAATCAAAGATGCATTAAGATGACTGAAAATCCTGTGTTCCACGATAAGTCAAAACACATAGAGATCCTATACTTCTATATACGAGATATGGTGCAAAGAGGAGTTATCAAGATCGGATATATAAGCACTGAGGATCAGATTGTTGATATCTTGACTAAACCTCTATCTCGAGTGAAGTTTGAATACTTTCGAGACAAGCTTGGTATAGTTCGAAAGAACTCTCCTCGAAAGGGGGAGTAGAATATTATCTGATAACAAGTCTGTCTCATCAATGATGAGGTTACCTATTTACTGCACTTAGTTACTTAGAATTATTTTTAGGACCCTTATATTTTTACTTTTGATGATAGATGTATTAGTAAGAATACATGCTTTTGATGATAGATGTATACATACTTTTGATGATAGATGTATTAGTGAGTATACATGCTTTTGATGATAGATGTATACATACTTTTGATGATAGATGTATTAGTGAGTATACATGATTTTGATGATAGATGTATTAGTGAGAATACATGCTTTTGACGATAGATGTATACATGCCTTTAATGATATATGTATTTGATGCTATTGATGAGGATACATGTTTTGATGATGAGGATACATGATGCCTTGATGTACTTGTATGGATGAAGATACTTGTACCCATGATTGACATACGAGGGGATTGGATCATCCCTGGACTTCAGTCCTAAAGAGAGCCGTAGACGTATGTCTTCGAGAATGAAGTCCTTGGTGGACTTGAGGGGATTGGATCATCCCTGGACTTCAGTCCTAAAGAGAGCCGTAGACGTATGTCTCCGAGAACAAAATCCTGAATGAACAGGTAAGGGGATTGGATCGTCCTCGGACTATGGTCCTTTGAATTGAGCCATAGACATGAGGTCTCCGAGAACTAAATCCTGAATGAGCAGGTAAGGGGATCGAATCGTCCTCGGACTATGGTCCTTTGAATTGAGCCGTAGACACGAGGTCTCTGAGAATTGAATGATAGGACTGGATCGTCCCTGGACTTCGGTTCAAAAGGTACATGATAGGACTGGATCGTCCCTGGACTTCAGTTCAAAAGGTACATGATAGGACTGGATCATCCCTGGACTTCGGTTCAAAAGGTACATGATAGGACTGGATCGTCCCTGGACTTCGGTTCAAAAGGTACATGATAGGTCTGGATCGTCCCTGGACTTCGGTTCAAAAGGTACATGATAGGACTGGATCGTCCCTGGACCTCGGTTCAAAATGTACGTGACAAATCCTAGAGTTGTTCTAGGTTACATCCAGCATGAAACAGGGCTGGCTCTGTAGATATGTTACATCTAGCATGAAACAGGGCTGGCTCTGTAGATGTGATACGTCCAGCATGAAACAGGGCTGGCTCTGTAGATGTGATACATCCAGCATGAAACAGGGCTGGCTTTGTAGATGTGATACATCCAACATGAAACAGGGCTGGCTCTGTAGATGTGATACATCCAGCATGAAACAGGGCTGGCTCTGTAGATGTGATACATCCAGCATGAAACAGGGCTGGCTCTGTAGACGTGATACATCTAGTATGAAAGAGGACTGGCTCTGTGGCGGTAAATCCTAGATCTGATCTAGGTCACATCCAGTATGAAAAAGGACTAGCACTGTGGTTGGGATTAGATCGTCCCTAGACATGAGACTTGTCTTAAAGAGATAAGGATTGATCATCCTGGAACTTGATCTGGATTGTATCATCCATGGACCTATGTCCTAAAGAAAGCAGGATTGATCATCCTGTAATATGATCGTGTGATGATGATGCTGATGATCGATGCTGATGATCGTGTGATGACGATGCTGATGATCATGTGATGATGATGCTGATGATCGTATGATGACGATGCTGATACTCGTATGATGACGATGCTGATGATCGTGTGATGACGATGATGATGATGATCGTGTGATGACGATGCTGATGATCGTGTGATGACGATGCTGACGATCGTGAGGATTCAGATATCGATGTTTCTGTAGATGTTTGAGTACTGCAGAAGATAAAGACTCAGTACTGAAGATGTTGATGTTACAGTATTGAAGATGTTCCAATAACTGGTTGAGTTACTGATGATGTTGAGAAAGATTCCAATGATTTATAGATGTATCATGTATGATGTATGACTCGTTGCTCCTACGGATGTTGTTATAATATCCTTCTCGTTAAGGGGGAGTGTTGAATATTGTAACTTCTAAGAATATTATATTTGTATATTATTTATTCCGGAGATGTTCCATACCTCCGATGTGATTATACTATGAATTTGGAGATGTTTATTCCTCAGAATTGGTTGTGGTAACTAGGGTTATTAGACCCACCATGTGGGGGTCAGCCCAGTCAGTTATAATAGGGTATTTAACCTAATGGTTAAATACGAGCCTACATGTACTTGTGTAAAATACATGTCAGTGTAGTGTATAAATAGAGGAGGTATGTTCCTCATTTGATACACTCACTCACTTAAGAGAGGTGCACTTGTGGAGGAGAGGTCTGCTATGGTGGAGGAGGAGATCATGTCTTTGGTTTGCATCTTTGTATATTGCAGGTCATCTATATTGAGGAAGCTTTACTGGGTTTTCTACCCCATGAGGGTTTCCCAGGATAAATCTGTGTCTCTTGTGTTTATGCTATGCTTGTTGTTTCTTCAGTGATCCTGTATATGCCATTATTGTGAAATGGAATGTAATGCTGCTATTTTCTGTCTTAGCATATTGAATTTTAACACAAAATAACATCACCATATCATCCACAGGCCAATGGCCAAGTGGAAAGTACAAATAAGGTCATCGAGGCTATTTTAACAAAAATAGTGAAAAGCCACCGTAAAGATTGGGCTGAGAGACTTTCAGAGGCACTATGGGCCTATTGCACTACATGGCGCAACACCATTGGTTTTTCCCCATATGAATTGGTGTATGGAAAAAATTCTATTTTCCCAATTGAATTTTAAATAAGAACTTTGAAGACAGCTGTAGAAGCAAACCTTGATTTATCAAAAGCTCAGAGGAACCGACTGAATCAGCTTAATGAATTGGATGAGAAGCGCATAGCCACAGTGCATCATACAACTTTAACCAACAGAAGCGCTCTAAATGGAATGATAGATTTATAAAGAAGAAAGTATTATGAGAAGGAGACTGGGCTCTGTTATATGATTCACATTTTAAGAAGGATTTCAAGGGAAATTTGCGCACTGGTTGGTTGGGACCTTACCAGATAGATCGAGTGTTTGATAATGGAACAGTTCAATTAATCACCATTGATGAAAACAAGACACGTTATTTGCCAATGGTCATCGGCTGCGACTATATCACAAACCAATCTCAAAGAATGCCTTCATTTCACATGTTGCAGCAGATCCAGATTATCAGTTAATGCTAGGGCAGGGATTTTTCTCAACCCCTGTGAATTCTTAAAAAACAAAAATGCAATTTCCACACAAAAATTTGTAAATAAATAAATTGTTTTCTTTATTTTATTTTATTTATTCTTACTTTATGCTTGATCGGGTTTGTTTTGAAGAAATCTGTACAGGAATTGACTTGAGGAGCAACAGTCATGATTGGGCCAGACGATTGTTGACACCTTATCTTGTTTTCATGATTGAATAAGCTCCTTGAAAAAGATGGATGATTCGTCAGCTTTCAGCAGCCAGCTGAGAATTTGCTTGTTACTCCATTTTGTGCAACTGTGACTCCATATCCTGCTCATTTTTCCTTTTTCACGCAGCTGTGACTCCACCATTTTCATCCGTTTCACCTTTTACGCAGCTGTGACTCTGCTATTTTCATCCGCTTTACCTTTTACGCAACTGTGACTCTCCGCTATTTTTCATCCATTTTGCCTTTTTTCCCGCAGCTGAGACTCCACTATTTTCATCCATTTCACCCTTTTGCAACTATGACTTTGCTGCATTTTCCCATTCTGCCAATTTTTGCAGCTGTGACTCCGCCAAATTTCTCCATTTTGTCTTTTCCGCGCACCTATGACTCCGCCATATTTTGCCGAACTCTGCTAAAATTTTCATAAGTCTGCAGCTATGACTCTGCTGTATTTGGCTTATTTTCTAATTTCCTAGTCATAATTCCATCAGATTCCTCCTATTCATCAACTGCAACTTCATCAGATTGTCCTCCTTTAAAGAAATATCGTCGCTAATGATTTGACCAGGCTCCAATTTAAATAACCACTCTACAGTTCCGATCGCAGTCCATCAGGAACGAAGAAAACTATTGGGCTGTCTTGGGTATCTGTTAGCACAGATGTACTTACCAACCTGGTTGGCAGTGGCCAACTCATATCAACACATGCGAATTTATGTTCTTTCTAATGGAAGTGATGACGAAGTCGGGTTATGGTGGAAATTTAAGGCTGACCTCATAACGCGAAGGTACAAATTCTCACCTTTTACATGATTAAGCATAAAATTAAATGTCGCAATGATGAGTATGCTTTGTCTTTAGTCCTCGACAGCACGCTTGTACCCACTTAACCACCAAAGAATGTGTCAGAATTAACAACTGTATCTATTACATGACGGTCACCTTACCCGATTCGTACCAAAATACCCCAACTATGCCATTTTCTATAACTGTATCATCTTACCACGGGTTGAAAACTGTGCTGCCTTTCCTAAAATACCCAATTTCAAATTCCGGCTATTCCATGAATGTCAGTATGCGTCAACTTCCACGTCTGAACTGATAATCATTGTATTTGTTGTCTGAATGACGAAGGGAGGTTGATATGGGTAACCTAGTCCGGCATGAACCTGAGAATACAGAAGCTTTGTGTGCTAACATGGAATTTTTTACCATCTTTGCAGCGGCTAGGTGGACTGAGTATTTTCAATATTAAGCGGTTTTCACACAGAAACAACATTACAGTTTGTTCTTAACTTGACTGATACTCACTCCGAGGTCAGGGGATTGCACATAGAAGTTACAAAGGCAATCATATCAGAGGTTACTGGCTCACCCTAGGTTGGGAATAAATTGTTTGGATGAAAAGAGAAGAATGAGACTACAATAAGGGAATTTCTTGCAGTTGGGGAGAATGTTCATCCAAAAGGCCACGGGATAGCACTGGAATCATTACCTCGGCCCTAGGATCAAGAGGCAATTTTCCTGAAGAAATATATCTCCTGTGAAGGTAGGTACCAAACCGTCTATTTCTCTGAATTTCCCCTATTTTCTCACCTACGCCATGGTAGCCTAGTGAATATGTTGTTTTATCTTTTTAAGACCCTACAAAACATGGCTGGGTATGCAAGAACAACTCGACACCTAGTTTCCTCCCTCACCAATCATGGCCTAATTAAATTGCTAATATTAAGGGCCCTTACACATCATAATTTGAATTGGGATCAATTCCTTGCTGGGGTTGGGGTAATTAGAGAACCTATATTAGAATTGGGGGGTATTGGAGAAGGAGCAGAGGACTGAATCCCCTCAAATTCAGTTGGGGGGGAGGATGGAGTATCAGGAAACCAAAATGAGGGGGAAGAATAGATAGATATGGGGGAATCTGCGATAGCAGTGAACCCTATTATAAATGGAGTATCAGGAAACCAAAATGAGGGGGAAGAAGAGATAGATATGGGGGAAGCTATGACACCAGTGAATCCTATTACAGAGGAAGTGGTGATGGAAGCTGTGACAGATGAGGCAGTGATATTAGAGGCTACAACAGTAGCAAATATTATAGTGGAAGAAACAAAACCAATTAAAATTGCAGTTAGGGTGGCGACCGATGTAGTAGAAATGGCATCATTAGGAGCTACAACAGAGGAAGCTGAAACTGGAGCAGCTGGTGAAGCTGTGACAGTGGAAGCTGCAAATGCGGAAGTGGCAATGTAAGAGGAAGAATACCAGGCAGAGGCAGCGGAAGGAGGAAATAGGGAGGTGTTGGATGTCGAATCCTCCCCTGAAAGAAGGGGAACCATTATTGAAGAAGAGACCCCTGTGTCACAGAAACGAAGAAAAATGTCAGGGATTAAAGGTCAGACATCTACCCTAGCAAAGAATAAGAGAACTAGAGTTGTTACAGCAACATAGGTATGCATTGAAGACCAGCCATTGGGAGTTGTGAAGAGAAGGACTTGATCTATTGTAGCAGCAGAGACAACACGTGCAATTATGGAAAATATTGAATTACCCACAGTAGAAGCAGCATGGATAACCGGGGTAGGCATATAAATTCCTATTTTAAACCCCAAAACACCTGTTGTCACACAAGAACCTGTTGTGGAAGAACCCCAAATTGAAAATATCCTTTTCGAAAATGAATTGTTAAAGGAGGAAGTGCAAATTATTCGGAATGTATTGGAGAAATGGAAGGAAGTGACTGGAAAACAGGCAGAGAAGAATATGAATACATTAGTAGAGGTTGCAAATTTGTTAGAAAATTCATCTCCTGTTTTGGGGAAATGAGGAACAAGGAGAAATGGTATGCCCAAAATGTGGAGACATATTCTTTTTGGCAGGGCACAAAATCCTGCACAGACAGAGCAAGAATGAGAAAAAGCACCGGAAATGGAGCTGATGGAGGGGAACGAGCCAGAAATTGATATAATCCCCGAAGGAGATTTAGGAGAAGATGAAGCAATGCAATCCCAGCCATCAGGAAATACTGAATTATTCCAAGGCCAGTCTCATAAGTCAGAAGAACTTGAGGTAACTCAGGAACAACCTCAGCAATCTGGAGAAATTGAAAAGCAGGATGTTGTTACACAAGAAACAACATCCTTGAAAATGTTTAGTGAAGTTGCAACCCAGACATCAATTATTGATATCGAGGTCCAAAAGAAAGACGTTGTTACACAAGAACCAGTGTCTTTAAAAATGTTTGCTGAAATTGCAACTCAGACTGAAGTTGTTGAGATTGAGTTGGAAAGAAAGGATGTTGCTACACAAGAACCATCATTCCTAAAGGTACTTGTTGAGGCTGCAGAGGTCATTGCAACACCAAGGGAAGAGGAAGCTTCTACACAAGAACCAACATCCTCGAAATTAACTAATGAGATTGCAATACAAGCAGAGGTCATTACAACACTAATGGAAGAGGAAGCTGCTACACTGCCAATTCAAAATGAGGAAGTTGGGACATCTGGTGACGAGGTAATAATGCTACTATCCCAAGACATCATTAATTTAGATTCTGATGATGAAAAAGATGTGGAGGATAGAAGGATTCAATGAGTGGAGAAAAAGATTTCCTTGTTACAGTTGGAGCTAGCTAAATGGAAGAAGTATATTGATCAGTGTCGAGAAGGGATGGTCCCTCTCTCTGAGCATAGAAAGATAATTAAGGAGTTGAGGGAGAAGTGGGCAGAGGAATCAACTCTTCAGAGATCTCAAATGGAGGGGCTACAAAAAGAATTGGAGGATTTGAAGAAATTCAAATCTATGCAAAAAGAAAAGGACCAAATGTATGCCCTCTCTCAGGAGTTGCTGAGTTCAAGAGCCCCATCTCCTTCCTACCCAATATTCCTGTATGAATGAATGACCCTGTTTAAGTTAAAATCCTTACAAGAGGGTAGACCTTATAAATTGATGATTCCTTCCCATTTCGTGGAGACCTTTTTGTTAAGCAATTTTCTTGAGCAACACCTGTTGTGTGAATTATATTTGCATGATATGGCATGTCTTGGTGAATCTCGCTCTAGTCTTATTCCCTATGCAGGGGATGTCCAGTTGAGAGCCTTCGCCTCTTTTATTAATAATCATGTGCAATGGGAAGATTCCTTTCAGACAATCTCTAGGAATGAGGCCAATGCCAATTTATGGATTAGAAGTGAACCCCAAGCTCATTGTTCTCTCATAATAAACCATGGAATATGTTTCTTATCTCCTCCAAAAATTCAGCATCTGAAGAAGATGCGAGACAGGGTTATTTCCACTTGCATTGACTTGATCTCCAAACAACAACATCTTGCCTTAGAGGGTAGCAAGCACAGGTGTCAGACTTCTTCTCCAACTTTGAAGAAAAGGGATCCTTACTGCTTTAAGAATTTTAAACAAGCTCTTCCCAAGGTTGCAGGTGTGAAAATACTCATAGTGGATCCAAAGAGATGATGTAAACCTCGCAATGAAAGAATTTAGGAAAATAGAAGAAGAATGGAGCAGCAGAACATAGATCCAATGGAACTCAGATAGGAGTAGAATATTCACACATTTTTCATTAATTAGAATAGTAAAACAATGATACAATGCACAGGATTCGAATACCAAGGGTGTAATTCGAATTAGCCTGCTTGGAGAGATCAAAATATCACTGGAGTGTCATGAAAGCACAACTAGAAGTCTTCATCATCATAAGTGGAGTCATCAATGCACAAGTAACTCTCAACCATCAGTCAAACTGAGTCTAACTGAGTGTGGTAGGTGTAATTGGCACATGGCGGCACTAACTGAATGAAGGAGGCTCAGTGGAGGGTGCATGAGGAGCTAACTGGAGTTAGAATGGGCAGTTTAGTCTCACTGGAGGTCCATCGGAGTGATACAGTCAGTTGAGAGTCAGTCTAGCCTTAAATCAAGGAAATAAGTAAAGATAACTCAACTAACTGAAGTACAAATGAATGGTAGGTGAGAGAGGGCACCTAGGATGCATGCAATTGCATGCAGGGTGCACTAAGTACTAGGAGGGATAAAACTGATTAGTGAGAAGCTCTTGGGGCTAGCTAACTGAGGGCTAGGTGCTGGGATTGATGACTGGGATGCATGCAATTGCTTGCATGCAAAATCATGACTGCATGCAAAATGCATGCATGATTGAAAATGAAAAAATGGATAATGTTGGTAGGACTAGGATGGAGTATATGACAATCCCAACACCGCTCCTTAATACACCTTGGGCCCTGATAACTAGGACCAAAGGTCACCCATACAATCAAATAAATGATAAAAAATAAGAACTATCCATAAACCGAGGAAATAGGGAAAACCTCATGGGAAAAATACCCCCCCCTCAAAAGAACAGTAAAATAACTCAAAGAACCATCATACTAAGCATAAAAGGAAGAATCTTTCCTTAGTGAAAGATTTTTCAAAACACTTGGCAAGCCAATCCTCTGTAGGATGCCAATGCAGGTGCTAGATCTGGATCTGGTTTGCTGATGTGCCTCCCATTGTGTAGAGAATGTATTGGATGAAGCAAGTCTTTCAGGAAACCTTTCTGTGTAATGTCCCCATATTGATCTTATTCCATTAAGATTGTAAATGATGTAAATATTGTTAGTTAATCATGGTGAGGAGCTCAAGGCCAAGGCCCAACCATTGATTTAGCATTATTGTGAATCAACAATTAAAATCGGTGCATATGGCTCTTGTGCTAGATAGGCACAATGTAAATGGAGACATCATGTAAATATGAAATTTAATGAAATACCCACAACTAGCTATGCAATGCAACAAAGAGATGGGGCATGATTTTACAAGGAATAGGGAGGGAAATTATTCAAACCCTTGAGCCCATGGTGTTAATCCATTTCATTCAGAAAACCCATAAATCCCAACTACCCATTTTGGGTTATGCACCCAATCATTTAATTCTTCCAAGAGTTGGTTGAGCCAGTTAATGCCTTGGGAATGGAGAGGCATGGCAATCAATTTTCATGTATGGGCAAGCCATTAATATGGAAAATCATATTTTTTCTTCTTGGGAAAGAAAAACACCCATGAAATGGTTCCCAAAGCCATTCTGAACCCATAGCCTTTGCCCTCTCACGCAGTCTGAGCTAGTTGGGCTTTCCCCATCACGTTTTTCACCATTTTCCCTACATTTTCCATGCTTGGGAGCTCATTTTTGTATTGTACAACAACTAGGAGAGGGGGAGCCACGATTTGGGACTGTGAGGGAGGTCGTTTTTGCCCCAAAATGCCCATGGATGTTTTTCTGAAAATGATTTATGCTCTGCAGGGTTTTTCCCCATATTCCGTTTTCGTTTTGGGTTTTCCCACGTTTTTCTGAACTGGTAGATACCCCATCTTTGGGAATCTCATTGTAAAAATGTTTCTTAATGCCCAACACTCATACTTTTGTTGTTATGTGCATCCTTGTTTTGGTTTTGAACCTGTGAGCAAGAGATTTGGAGTGGTAGTGGACAAAATTGGCTTGATAAACCTAGTGGGGGAAAATAATCTCTCAAGAAAATCAAGAGAGCTGGCTACTCTTCTATGCACACCTTGGACACTCTAGATTGGAAGGTATGGCCTAAGGGACTGTGCATTGGTGAAGGGAATACTTCCTTGAGTGGGGTGTGTAGGCATTATGGGTGTCAAGCTAGATAGATCTTGTAGAGGTATCCATGGCTCTGTGCTTGAGCTCACTAGCTTAGCAATTCTTCCTTTCCATTTCCTAGCATCCTGATAAACCCAATTGTAGATTGGCTTGGCTCATTTTGGTGTATGTTTGGCTATGTTTGAGTTTGCTATTCCCTAGTTCCTTGTAGAAATCATGCCTAGCTCGAGGGTGGCAGTTGTATCAAGAGGTTGATAAGCACAACTGGCCTATGGTTGGGTGGAACGTTGCAGATGCATAGCTGGTTGCTCAGGGACTACTTTGTTTAAGATAAGTGCTCTCATGTGTTAACATAACTCTGTGCGTGTGGCACCAAAAATTAGCATAAATGCTGCGCTGAAAGGGAAGAGAGATTCAAAAAAAATTCTAAGTGTCTTTTTTGAAATTTTGAGCCACAGGCGTGGCGACAAAGTTAAGCATAACTCTGCGCGCGCGGTGCCAAAATTAAGAAAAAATCTGTGCGGTACGTGGTGCGCGGCGGCAGAGTTAAAGATAAAATCTGCACCATGCACGGTGTGTGGCGACAAAGTTGGTGATAGGACCCGCGACAATTTTAAAGATAAATCCTGCGCCTAAGCGCCCGGCATGTTGTTAGTAATTGCGCCGGAGGAGGCCATTTTAACCTTAAAAATCACGCCAAACGGGGAAAATACAACTTTTCACTGATATTTTTAGGTGCCGAAAATGGAAAATCACCATGAAAGTTATGCGCTTGCGCGAATTTAAAAGAATTACAAAAAAAAAAGGGTGTTGCCCGCCATTGATTGTGAGAAAATCTATGATTGGACAAAGTTGTCAATATAGGATTTTCCCACATACATGCAAATAATTATGGTATTATAATGCAGCTAACAGTTGTGTTTATAAACACATTTTGTAGAATAATAGTCACATCAAAGACAACAATCCAGTTAGTGCAGTTGGAAAGTTTTGGTCTTGGTTGGGCCAAAATTATCAACATCATGGATGATGCTTAGGATCCCTATGAGCCTGAGCCAGATGCCATGGGGGAAAACCTACATGTTGAGAATGCTCAAACAAAATACAATGGAAGAAGAGATCGAGAGACTCCCCCAGATATTGCAGCCACCATGAAGAGCCTAAGGGTGGAGTTGCAGAGCTGTAGAGAAGATAATGGAAGGATGATTAAAGTTCAGGAAGAGAAAAATCAGTTGAATGCAGCCATGCTACAGAGTTTGACAAACATCCAAAGGCAAATAAACTATGGGCATCAGACATCAAATCCAGAAAGGAGTGGAAATAGTTCAAGGAGGAATTCCCGCAAGAGGACCAATAGCTCAAGAAGAGTTTCTAGAGACAGAACCTATACTCCAGAAATATCTTCTAGTGGATCATCTGACTCTGAAGGATCCATTGAAGGTTCAAGCTCTTCATCTTATAGGAGTAAGAGGAAGAGACATCACAAGAACAATTCACACGGGGAATTTAAGAAGGAAAAACCTCCTACATTTGATGGAGAGGTAAAGTCTGGTCAAGAAGCTGAAGCTTGGCTTCTTGGGATGAGAAAGTATTTCCAATTCCAAGACTACTCCGAAAATACGAAGGTAAGGATCGCCATCTTCAACTTGAATTGAAGAGCATCTATATGGTGGGAACACATCAGGAAAGTGAAGAAGATCAATGAAAGAAAGATTGTGTGGAAGAAATTCAAGAAATATTTCAAACAGAAGTACCTCTCTGATAGGTATTATGATGACAAGATCAAAGAATTCCATGAGCTAAGATTGGGACAATTGACCATGGAAGAATACACAAACAAGTTCTTGGAACTGCTAAGGTATGTCAGGTATATTCGAGATTATAAGGTGAAAATTCAGTGTTTTCTAAGTGGGATACCTCAGTCATATAAAGATAGGATTGAATTTGATGAGCCTCGAACTCTAGAGGAGGAAATAAGGAAGGCCAAGGATTGCTATGATCAAAACAAAAGCAAACCTGATTTCCATAAGGTATGGAAGGACAAGAAAAATGAGAAGTTTGACCAAAGGAAGAAAGGTTTCAAACCCCCTCATATCAAAAATCAGCAAAGGCAGCCATCACAGGTTGTGACTAAGCCAACTAGGATGATGGGAGATAAGACAAGAGATCCAAAGGAGCCAAGAGAACCACTTCAATGTTGGGATTGTGGAGGAGACCACATGCTTAGGAACTGTCCGCACTGAAATGGGAATGCAAATCAAGTTCACAACATCCAAGGAGCTGGAACTATGGGTCAAGTGGCGAGGACAATCCTTAGAATCTATGAAGCACTAGATGACCGCAAGGAAAATCATCAGTCAACTGTAGTTGAAGTTGAAGGTAAGGTTGCTAAGCAATCTGTTTCTATTTTGATTGATCCTGGATCTACTCACAGTTATGTCACTCCTAGAATTGTTGAGATTTGTGCTTCTAATAAATCAAAGCATAGTAAAGCATGGTTAGTTCAACTAGCCACTGGAACCAAGAGAAAAGTTAGTGAAATAGTAGAGAAATGTCCATTAGAGATGGATGGGCTATTCACTAATACAAATCTGAATATTTTGCCACTTGGTTCCTATGATATTCTCATTGGGATGGATTGGTTAGAATCACACAGGGTTAAACTTGACTGCTACAATAAGACATTTGAATGCATGGACGAAGAAGGAAACCCAAGGGTTGTAAAAGGCATTCCAAATGTGACTTCTGTTAGGCAGGTTTCAGCCATGCAGCTGAAGAAGTTCTGTAGAAAGGGTTGTCAATTGTACGCAGCCCATGTTTTGAAGGCAACGGAAAATGAAACTCCTATGTTAGAGGACTATCATGTATTGCAGGAATTCAAAGATGTTTTTCCTGATGAGATTCCGGGACTTCCTCCAAAGAGAGACATTGATTTTAAAATTGAACTTGTGCCAAGAGCAGCACCAGTGTCTAAGACGCCGTACAGGATGAGTACACCGGAATTGCTAGAATTGAAAATGCAATTACAAGAGTTGTTGGAAAAGAAATATATCAGGCCAAGTGTGTCCCCGTGGGGAGCACCTGTTCTATTTGTGAAAAATAAAGATGGAACACTCAGATTATGTATTGACTACAGGTAGTTGAACAAGGTCACTGTGAAGAACAAATACCCATTACCCCGAATTGATGACCTTTTTGATCAAATGAAGGGAGCAAAGGTATTTTCAAAGATTGACTTACGGCCAGGTTACCACCAAGTAAGAATCAAAGAGGAAGATATTCATAAGACATCCTTTAGAACAAGGTATGGACACTATGAGTTTGTAGTGGTATCATTTGGTCTCACAAATGCACCAGCTACATTCATGTGTCTCATGAATAGTGTTTTTAGCAAGTATTTGGAGAAGTTTTTTCTTGTTTTTCTAGACGACATTCTCATCTATTCTAAGAATGAAGAAGAGCATGAAGAACATTTGAGAATGACATTGCAATTGCTAAGAGAGCATAAGTTGTATGCAAAGTTGAGAAAATGTGACTTTTATAAAGATAGAATTCATTATTTGGGTCACATTATCTCAGACGAAGGAATATCTGTGGACCTTGAGAAGATTGAAGCCATTATGAATTGGCCAACTCCAAGGAATGTGACAGATGTGAGATCTTTTATGGGCCTTGCTAGTTATTACAGGAGGTTTATTGAAGGATTCTCCAAGGTTGCAAACCCGATCACTTCTTTACAAAAGAAGGGGATAAAGTTTGAATGGTTACCAAGATGTGAGGAAAGTTTCCAATGATTGAAGAATCTTCTTACGAGTGCACCAATTTTGAAAATTGCAGACCCAGAAAAAGACTTTGTGGTGTGTACCAATGCATGCAATCAAGGACTTGGAGGAGTTCTTATGCAAGACAACCACGTGTTATGCTACGAGTCAAGAAAGTTGAAGGAGCATGAGAAGAACTATGCTACTCATGATTTAGACCTTGCAGCCATAGTACATGCTTTAAAGATGTGGAGGCATTACTTAATGGAAAGGAAATTTGAATTGAGGACAAACCATTGTGGTTTGAAGTACTTATTTGATCAGCCAAATTTGAATGCCAGGAAAGCTAGATGGTTGTATTTTTTGTGTAAATTTGACTTCGAAATCAAACACATAAAAGGGAAAGAAAACAAGGTAGTTGATGCACTCAGTAGGAAAGTATAGGAAATGCATGTGGCAGCGCTTAGTACTTGCCAACCAGATTTGAGGCAGTAGATTGTTAACCATATTATTGAGGATGAAGTGTATATGCAAATAAAGGACAAGTTGTAGCAGCAAGACCTTGAGAACAAGTATGAAGGATACCATTTGGAAGAAGACGGACTCCTTACTTATAAGAATAGAGCCTATATTCCAAATGTGGCGGATTTAAGGAGGATTGTTATGGATGAAATCCATAGAGCTCCATACTTTGGTCACCCAAGATATCAGAAAAAAATTGCTACAGCATGAAAATATTATTTCTGGCTAGGGATGAAGAAGGACCTCGCTGAATACATTTCTAAGTGCATGGAATGTCAGCAGGTGAAAAGTGAACACCAACACTTGGCAGGTTTATTGCTCCCAATTCCAATTCCAGAATGGAAATGGGAAGTAATATCCATGGACTTTATTACAGGATTGCCAATGACGGTGAGACAACATGATTCCATCATGGTTGTGGTGGAAAAGTTAACAAAGGAAACACATTTTATACCGGTTAAGTCCACACATAAAGGAGATGCCATTGCAAATATTTTCATGAAGGAAATCCTCAGATTACATGGGTTGCCTAAGGCAATAATTTTTGACAGGGATACCAAGTTCACTTCCAATTTTTGGAAGGGTCTCTTTGTAGATTTGGGTACATAGTTGAGCTTTAGTACTATGTACCATCCTCAGACAGATGGGCAAACAGAAAGAGTAAATCGGTCGCTTGAAGACATGCTCCACATGTATGTATTGGACAAACCATCCAAATGGGAGGATTATCTACACTTGGTAGAATTTGCATATAACAATGGGAAACAAGCATCGTTAGGAATGAGTCCTTATGAGGCTTTGTACGGCAGAAGGTGTAGGACACCAGTGACTTGGGACAATCCAGTGAACAGAATTGTACTTGGGCCATAATTGCTTAAGGAAATGGAACAAGAGGTTTCCAAGATCAGACATAATTTAAAAGCAGCCCAAGATAGACAGAAAAACTATGCAAATAAGCATAGAGTGCATAGGGAATTCAATGTTGGGGATCATGTGTATCTTAGAGTGAGGTCAAGGAAGAGTTCCTTGAAGCTTGGGAGTTGTTCCAAACTATCACCTAGATATTGTGGGCCATTTGAAGTGCTTGAAAGAATAGGCCCAGTTGCATATAGACTTGTATTGCTTGCTAGCACTAGAGCTCATAATGTTTTTCATGTCTCTTTGCTTAAAAAATATGTACATGATCCTAACCATGTGATTAATTGGGATGTGATCTAGGTGGAACTCGAGGGAGTTCCAAACCGATCCATTGTGCATCCTAGACAAGAAGGTAACCTTGCTCCGGAATCGAGCCATCGGTCAAGTAAAGGTGCAATGGAAGCACTACGGTTCCGATGAGGCTACATGGGAGCTAGAGGATGCCATGAGGGTGGCAAATCCATTTTTGTTCAATTTTGTTGAGCACTGAGTTAAATTTTCAGAATTTACTTCAATCTGATCTAGGGTCGTAACTGAGAGAACAACATGTATAGCATATCTACAGCATATTAATCATGGACACAACAATGCAAGCACACAAGAGACACATAGTTTACTTGGGGAAAACCATAAAGGTGAAAAACCCCAATAACTTCCTCAAAGATAGATAGAGCAATGATACAACCAGAATACAAGAGATAGTCTTCTCCTAGTAGTAGAGCCTCCTCCTCCACAAGTGCGCCACTCTCTAAAGTGTGAGTGAGTGAATAGAATGATGAAATAGAGATATCCCGATCTCTATTTATAGTAGACTTGACTTGCCTAATAACCTTTACTAGGTCGGCCTTAACTTAACCACATAACACAATGCTGACTGGGCCGACACCTAATAGGGTGGTCTAATAACCCTTTGACCCACATGGCCGACCCCCACTAGGGTGGTCTAATAACCATTCGACCCACATGACTTATACAGGGCCGACCCCAACAAGGTGGTCTAATAACCCATCAAGTATAAGTTACGACACTTACAATATAAATGATGATACTTCCGTATAGAGGAATAATAACATCTCTATAGGAATACAATATACATATATGTGAAATACATTCTGAAGTTACATATACATCAACACTCCATCTTAACTAGGAAGGTATTTCTCGACATAGGTCTTCTAGCACAAGTCTTCTTCTCTGGATCACCATCAGCGAATCATCATCCTCGAATCATCGTCATTGTCACTGCTGCTGCTATCTCAATAAATCTCTGAATCTACTAGTCATAGGAAGTTCTATAGAGCCAGTCCTTTTTCATACTAGATGTAGGCCTACCACCTGCAGGTCTTCATCATCTGTGCGAATGGGCTGATAGAGGTGGCCTCGCAAGACTAATTTTATGTGCGGATGCAATACTGGAAAGAGTATCCCAAGAACATTTATGTGCCTAAGAATGATCGGCAAGATCTCCTAGGACTGATTACATGCATCTCCTCCACAATACCTTTAAAGAGAATCCCAGGAACATTTATGTGCCGCAACATGACTGGCAAGATCTCTAAAGAGCATCCCAAGACTTATTACGAGCACACAGCTCAACCTCTCAGATCTCCAGGACTGATTAAATGTGGATAGACAAAACCTTTAAAGAGCATCCCATGAACATTTATGTGCCGCAGCACGACCGACAAGATCTCTAAAGATCATACCAGGACTAATTATGAGCACACAGCTCAACCTCTCAGATCTCCAGGACTGATTACATGTCTCCGTAGTAATACCTCATCCTAGGACTGATTACGAGCACACAGCTCAACCTATCAGATATTTGAGGACTGATTACATACTACATAGCAATACCGGAAAGAGTATCCCAGGAACATTTACGTGCCGCGGCATGACCGACAAGATCTCCCAGGACTGATTACATGCTATTTGCACAACCTGCCACATATCATCTCTGACCTCCAAGTATCAACCTGATACTCATGATCCAATGGATCATCATCGCCCAAAGCATCATCCTAATGCTCATGATCACACTGATCATCATCATTCTACCATCCTGATACATATCATCTGGAACAACACTTTGAAGCTCGTCATCATGATCATCTTGATCATACAATGCATCCACATGATGCATACCAAGTATCTACTTGATACATATCATCATACATTATCCACCTGATCATACAGTGTATCCACCTGATACAAATACAAATACATGATACATATCAACATACATGATCTACTTGATCATACAATGTATCCACCTGATACATATACAGATGCATGGTCCAATCATCCAACATGATGCATATACAAAATACATACAAATGATAAAACTGATCATATCCAGCATCAAACATGATGCGTACATATACATATACATATAAATGATCCAACTGATCATATCCAACATCCAACATGATGCGTACATATACATATAGAGCATTAACTGGAGCATTGTCCTGATGCTCATCATACATGATCCTCCTGATCATCATAGCATCGTCTTCTTCAGATCATCTCATCGTCCACAAAGCACAGCCCAGATGCACATCATCCAGTACTTACACCACCGACATGGGAGAACACATCTACCACCATTTGGGGAAGGCTCTAGCCCTTACTTTTTCACCATGGGAGAACACATCTACCACCATGTGAAAAATGGCTTCAGCCCTTACATCTACACCATGGGAGAACACATTTACCACCATGTGAGAATGGCTCCGCAATTACATCACGACCATGGGAGAACACATCAACCATGTTAGAAAAGCTCATGTGCATCTGCATCTTCCGGACTCGTCACTTCCCTTTGGAATGAAACTCGATCTGAAGTGCACCAAGCCTCTCTCTAAGGTACTCAAACTGCACTCTGGCCAACGGCTTGGTCAATACATATGCAACCTGCTCATCCATTGCAACATACTCTGCTTTGGCTGTACTTAGTGCTACGTAGGACTGCTTCCTGCTAAACCAAGAGATCACACCTGATCCCATACTGAAGAAGCACCCAGAAGTGCTCTTCCTATCTGCAGCACTGCCTGCCCAATCTAAATCAACATAACCCTACAGGTTAAACTTTTTGATTCGTATCATACTTGAGCCCATAATCAACTGTACCCTTCAGGTACCTCAGAATATGCTTTACGGAAACCGGGTGAACATCTCTCGAATACTTCAGGAACTGGCTCAATGTGTTCACCGCAAAGCAAATATCTGGTCTCGTGTTTGTCAGGTACATCAAGGACCCAATCATCTGATGATACATAGTGACATCAACCGGTTTAGATGAAGCATCACACAGAATATTCAGGTTCGATGCCATAGCCTCGTAGTCCATCATCCCAAACCTCTTCAGGATCTCTATTGCATACTTCCCTTGTCCAAGGAAGATTCCATCTGCACTCTACCACACCTCCATACCAAGAAAGTAGTGCATCATACCCAAGTTCTTCATCTCTAACTTGGCAGCAAGATTCCGCTGCGTGTCGGCAATCAATCTTGTTGATGTATATGTAACTTCAGAATTTATTTCACATATATGTATATTGTATTCCTATAGAGATATTATTATTCCTCTATACGGAAGTGTCGTCATTTATATTGTAAGTGTCGTAACTTATACTTGATGGGGTCGGCCCTGTATAAGTCATGTCGGTCAAAGGGTTATTAGACCACCCTATTGGGGGTCAACCATGTGGGTCAAAGAGTTATTAGACCACCCTAGTGGGGGTCGGCCCAGTTAGCATTATGTTAAGTGGTTAAGTTGAGGCCGACCTAGTTGAGTAAAGGTCAAGTCAAGTTAGTGTATAAATAGAGAGCGTGTCTCTCTCATTTTACACATTCTATTCTCTCACTCACACTTGGGAGAGTGGTGCACTTGTGGAGGAGAAGGCTCTGCTACTAGGAGAAGACTATCTCTTGTATTCTGGTTGTATCATTGCTCTATCTATCTCTGAGGAAGTTATTGGGGTTTTTCACCTTTATGGTTTTCCCCAAGTAAACTCTGTGTCTCTTGTGTGCTTGCATTATTGTGTCCATGATTGATATGCTGTAGATTTGCTGTACATGTTGTTCTCTCAGTTAAGATCCTAGATTAGATTGAAGTAAATTCTAAAAATTTAACATGGGATCAGAGCTAGCCTGGAAGAAGGCATGATATGGCATGTATGACACTTGTTGCACATACGATGCTAGGGCTTGATATAGAAAAAAACCAGTCATCGTATCACTTTCGCTATAAATCCATTTTGGAAAAGTTTTCGGATCTGAAACTTTTACAGGGCTAAGATCAGATCTCCATGTACCTTGTTTCCAAAGGAAAACCTCTAATTTGTTGCACTTTGTGATTTATGATCTGTACAATATAGGGTTTCTGCCTCTTCCAGATCTAAGTCAAAATCAAGTGACCTTGGGAAAAAGGTCATAACTTGGGCTAGGAAGCTCCAAATGAAATTTTGTAAAACGTGACAGGTAGTTCATAGACTGTACTATCTCAAGAAACGTTTTTAGAGTCAGAAGTTGGACTAGTGACATGTGGCACGCTGTACAAGTTCGCTCTCCTGTATTATCCCATAAACAGGTCATGTTGCGACACTTGGCATAACTCTCTCTCAGAGAATCCAATTGAGGTTAGAACTATCGAGATGGAAAGATAACAGGTCAGGCTATTGCAGGAAAATTTTTCAGACCCTATGGATCGAAAAGTTCGGAGTTACACCAGAAAAAATGAGGTACATATTTCTGTCAAAACATAATTATTTTTTAGCACCTTCATTCATGGCTTCCGGAATTTAGGGCTACTGAGAAAGTTGTAATTTATCTCATCGGAGACCATGGATGGATGATACTCATCAAAATAGAAATTTAGAGACCAAGATCAGATTTTTTGGTCGGGCAGAAGGCCGGGATTGATCAAACCCCAGTTCGGGACTTTGATCGGAAAGATGGAAAATTAGGGCTTCTGCAAAACTTGGAATTTTGGAAATCTGTGACCACGGCTGGAAACTCCTCAGAAAAATCGAAGCTTAGAGCTTTGAATTGAATCTTTTGGTTGGGTGAATCTCCCGAAAACTCAAACCTAATTCAGGGTCCTCCCAAGTGAATCCAGAAATCTAAAAGGCAATTTCGAGGGGTGAAACTTTGTAGTTTTCAAATTCTGAATATACCAACTTGATCAGCTCATCAAGGCGCATATTTATATCCTTTCGGAAGTTTGAAACTCAAAGTTTGAATTTTTGGGGTTTCCTTGACAAACCCTAATCCAGCTCCAGGTCCAGTTCTTGCAAATCAAGTGGATTGGGTTAATCCTAGAAGAAGATGGATTGGTCACTTGCATAAGTGAAGAAGTTCCTGTCTCAGAGGGAGATGAGGCTAAGGCCTTCCATAAGAAGATAACAAGCAATCTTGATAGGTATGGCTTACAGGTATGTTTCATGGTTAAGTTTATCATATGTTTGTCTTCATATCATTACAGTACAATCTTGATTAATTACTAGACTTGTCGTATCACCTTTATAGAAGATATTCATTGATTACGGTTTTGACACTTATGAATGTACTAATGCATTGTGATGTTGTATGAGGTTTATGTTGTTCGCTAACATAAAAGGTACACCAAGAAAGACAAATCATGTTCTACTTCAAGAACATATGATCATGGTGGCATGAGGACAAAGATTCATCCATTGTCATGGATCACATAGAAGATCTACTTTCGAGGTATGTATAACTTGATCCTACAATGGTTAACCTATGAGACATGCATGTTACTAGCACAAGTCATTGAAGAGAACCATAAGACATTATGCGGGTATGTTAGACATAACTAGCTAGCATGCTAATCCAGGTATGTTTTTCCTATATCAAGCTAGAATCCTACCTTGTGTTAGGATCTTATACTGTTGTGTTGTTGATAATGATTATTCATGAAGTCATAGGTTTGAATAGTCATGGCTGTATGCATATTATGTTTCTTACCATAATTGATGATATGACTAACCAGAAGAATCATGAAGGTAAAGGTTTGAGTAATCACGGGTTTATGCATTGGTGATTTAACTGATCAGAAGAGTCCTAGGATCAAATAAGAATATGCATGAGTAAAAGAAGACTTCCCTGAAACCTTGAATACTAATGTTTATTATCTGTGAATGATCATGACTATACATGTTTAAGATTATTGTGTTTTGATAGTATTAAGATTATACTAATAAATGTGTGATTATGTATGAGACCTCAAGGATAACACAATGATGATACTAATAAGCATGCATAGTGATTAAGGATGGATGTAAGTTCAAGGACAGGTAATCTAGGAAGCAAAGATCAAGAGGGAGCACATTCCAGTTGTTCCTGCAAGAAAGCAAAGGAGCACACTTCAGTAGTTTCTGCAAGGATGCAGATATTCAGAGAGAGTTGACCACTTCTCACAATCCACATCAGAATGGAGTTGCAAAGATTCAGAGGGAGTCCACCCAGCAACCATACAAAGATAAGTATTTGGATTGTCATTTCTTACATAATGTTATTCAATGATGTATATGCTTATGTTCCTAGAATTAGGTTGTGTATTATGCATATTAGAATAGTTGCATTGATGAACAGTATACTACTATTATACATGGATAGGTGGCCTATGGCACTGTACAACATTCCATTGCTACTTATCTAGAATGAAACCTCTTTGCTGACATGTTAGGAGTTGTGCACACTCTTAACAATGTTCTGGTAGAGATTGGAAGGCATCTAAAAAGTTACGGAATATGGATAAATGTTGTATTGAAGCATTGGCTAAGATAATTGCATGACTGTATGACATATTTATTTATGTGTAAGAATTTGTTCTGAAAACTATGAGATATTTTCTAATCATGCAATTTAACTTGTTATGTAGGAAAGATCGTATACCATCACCTACAAAAGAAGGACTACAACATTTGTTCAGCAACAAAGTTATCTATTGAAAATATTGAAGATATTGAAGTTCCCAGGATCTGGGAAGAATGCCATGATCGAGGAGTACCAGTCAATCACGAAGGTGTTTGGGATGCAGTCCCAAGACCTGAAGGGGAGTTTGTAGTGACTTCCAAGAGAAGCTGCAATATCAAGCATGCTGCAGGTGGTAACATAGAGACTTTTTCTCCTGTAGCCAAATACACTTCCATTAGATCAGTACTTGCTCTGGCTGCAGTGATGATAGGGAAGATACACCATATGGATTTCAAGACTGCTTTCTGTAGTTGAAGAAGAAGTGTACATGGAGCATTCACTTGGTTCTGAGACACATGACAGGGAGTCATATATGTGCAGAACTTGGTATGGTAGGATAGACATCTTTCTATCCAGTTTGGGCTTTACCAAGAGTAAAGCGGATTCCAACCTTCACTACAAGGTTGAGGAAGGAAATCCAGTGATACTACTATGTGGATGACCTGTTTGTAACAGGTGAGGATAGATTGATTGCCAACATGCAGAGGAAGCTTACTTCCGAGTTTGAGATGAAAAACTTGGGGATGATGCACTATTTGTTTTTGGCATGGAGGTGTGGTAGAGTGCAGATGGAATCTTCCTTGGACAAGGGAAGTATGCAATAGAGATCTTGAAGAGGTTCAGGATGATGGACTGCAAGGATATGGCCACACCTATGGCATCGAACCTGAAGCTTCTATGTGATGCTTCATCTGATTCGGTTGATGTCATGATGTATTGTCAAATGATTGGGTCCTCTATGTACCTGACGAACACGAGACCATATATTTTCTTTGCGGTGAACACATTGATCCAGTTCCTGATGGATCCGAGAGATGTTCACCTGGTTGTTGTAAAGCATATTCTGAGGTACCTAAAGGGTATGGTTGATTATGGGCTCAAGTATGATGCGAATCAAAAGTTTAACCTGCAGGGTTATGTTGATTCAGATTGGGCAGGCAGTGCTACAGATAGGAAGAGCACATTTGGGTGCTACTTCAGTATGGGATTAGGTGTGATCTCTTGGTTTAGCAGGAAGCAGTCCTGCGTAGCATTGAGTACAACCGAAGCAGAGTATGTTGCGATGGATGAGCAGGTTGCAGATGTGCTAACAAAACCACTAGCTAGAGTGAAGTTCGAGTACTTCAGAGAGAGGCTTGGTGTTCTTCGGATTGATGACACTTCGAGGAAAAAGTGATGGACACATTTGCAGAAGCCATTCCAAGCATGTTGGAAGGAGGATCCTTCACATGGCTGTGGATGTAAGCGCTGGATGATGAGCATCAGGACGATGCTCTAGTTATTGCTCTATATATGCATCGGGATGATGCTGGATATGATCAGTTGGATCATTTATGTATGTACGCATCATGTTGGACGCTGGATATGATCGGTTGGATCATTTGTATGTATTTTGTATATGCATCATGTTGGATGCTTGGACCATGTATCTGTATATGTATCAGGTGGATACATTGTATGATTAGGTAGATCATGTATGTTGATATGTATCATGTATGATCAGGTGGATCATGTATCTGTATATGTATCAGGTGGATACATTGTATGATCAGGTAGATCATGTATGTTGATATGTATCATGTATGATTAGGTGGATCATGCATTTGTATTTGTATCAGGTGGATACATTGTATGATTAGGTAGATCATGTATGATGATATGTATCAGATATATACTTGGTATGCATTAGGTAGATGCATGATATGATCAGGATGATCGTGGATGACGAGCTTCAGGATGTTTCTGCAGATGACTTGCAGCAGGATGTTGCAGTGATGATGATCAGGATGATCATGTATACATCAGGATGATGTATGGTGAGTATCAGGTTGATACTCTATGGCCATGGATTATGTTGTGCAGATGAGCATATAATTTGGCCCTGGGAGATTTGCAGATAGTCTTTCGAGGTTTTTCCTATGGCATATAATTTGGCCCTGGGATATCTGGAAAATGCTCTTTCGAGGTTTTGCTCTTGGAGGGCATATAATTTGGCCCTGGGAGATATGCAAATAGTCTTTCGAGGTTTTTCCTATGGCATATAATCTATCCCTGGGATGTCTGGCAGATGCTCTTTTGAGGTTTTGTCCTATGGCATATAATATGTCCTTGGGAGATCCGATAGGTTGGGTTGTGTGCCCGTAATAAGTCCTGGGATGCTCTTGTGAGGTTTTGCCATGACTACATATAATTTGTCCTTGGGAGATCCTATAGGTAGAGCTGTGTGCTCGTAACATCCTGGGATGCTCTTGCGAGGTTTTGTGGTGACCACATATAATCTGTCCCTGGGAGATCCTATAGGTAGAGCTATGTGCTCGTAACATCCCGGGATGCTCTTGCGAGGTTTTGTGGTGAGGTCACATATAATATGGCCATGGGAGATCCTATAGGTAGAGCTATGTGATCTTAATAGCCTGGGATGCTCTTTCGAGGTTTTGTGACGCACGTAATAAGTCCCGAGGATTCCACAGTATGGCCAGTGATGACGAAGACCTGCAGGTGGTGGGCCTACATCCAGTATGAAAAAGGACTGGCTCTGTAGAACTTCCTATGACTAGTAGATTCAGAGATTGATTGAGATAGCAGGAACAGTGATGATGATGATGACTCGATGACGATTATCCAGTGACGATGATCTAGAGAAGAATACTTGTGCTAGAAGACCTGTGTCGAGAAATACCTTCCTAGTTAAGAGAAAGTGTTGATGTATATGTAACTTCGGAATGTATTTCACATATATGTATATTGTATTCCTATAGAGATGTTATTATTCCTCTATACGGAAGTGTCGTCATTTATATTGTAAGTGTTGTAACTTATGCTTGATGGGTTATTAGACCACCTTGTTGGGGTTGGCCTTGTATAAGTCATGTTGGTCAAAGGGTTATTAGACCACCCTATTGGGGGTCAGCCATGTGGGTCAAAGGGTTATTAGACCACCCTAGTGGGGGTCGGCCCAATCAGCATTATGTTAAGTGGTTAAGTTGAGGCCGACCTAGTTGAGTAAAGGTCAAGTCAAGTTAGTGTATAAATAGAGAGTGTGTCTCTCTCATTTTACACATTCTATTCTCTCACTCACACTTGGGAGAGTGGCGCACTTGTGGAGGAGAAGACTATCTCTTGTATTCTAGTTGTATCATTGCTCTATCTATCTCTGAGGAAGTTATTGGGGTTTTTCACCTTTATGGTTTTCCCCAAGTAAACTCTATGTCTCTTGTGTGCTTGCATTATTGTGTCCATGATTGATATGCTGTATATTTGTTGTACATGTTGTTCTCTCAGTTAAGATCCTAGATCAGATTGAAGTAAATTCTGAAAATTTAACAAATCTATCCTCACCTGTAACAAACAGGTCATCCACATACAAAAGTAGTATCATTGGATTGCTTTCCTCAACCTTGTGGTAAAGGTTGGAATCTGCTTTACTCTTGGTAAATCCCAAACTAAATAGAAAGCTGTCTACCATACCAAGTTCTGCACATATATGACTCCCTGTCATGTGTCTTTGAACCAAGTGGCTTCTCCTCATACACTTCTTCTTCAACTAAACTATTCAAGAAGGTTGTCTTGAAATCCATCTGGTGTATCTTCCACTTCATCACTGCAGCTAGAGCAAGTACGGATCTAATGGAAGTGTATCTGGATACAGGAGAAAAAGTCTCTATGCTACCACCTGCAACATGCTTGATCTTGTAGATCCTCTTGGGAGACACTATAGACCCCCCTTCAGGTCTTGGGACTACATCCCAAACATCTTCATGATCGACTGGTACTCCTCGATCATGGCATTCTTCCCAGATCCTAGGAACTATTATACCTCTATATTTCACAGTGTCACATCTTCACCATAAAAATAGCTGACGACACTTCCCCTACTGATTAAAACACCCAGAAGAGAAAAATGATGAGTGATCCTTGAAGACAAACCTGTCCTGTCAAGAATCAACCCAGCTGAGACTTCATATACCTACACTACCGCGCCTTGCTCTAGATTAGGTGCGTGGTAGTCTACACTACCGCACTATGCTCTTTATGTGACACACGGTACTACCGCGTTATGCTTTGTTGGAGAGGCACGGTACACTTTTTTTAGCCTTTTTGCCATGGCTTGTGGGATCTTGATTTTTGAGAGATTTTTGAGGATTGGTGTCCCTGATTCTATCCTAACTCACTTTCTGTGATTAGTAGGCCTGATCCACTAAACTCTCCCAAGATCCACCCTTCTCTCTTGTTGGTTAACCCTACCACACACTATAAAAGAGAGGCATTCCATGAGCAAGAGGGAGGACTTTTGGTGGCATCAAACCTATGATATTCAAACTTCTACAGAGATAGCTAGAGGAAGCACTTGGAGCTGGAGGATTGGCTTGGATATCAATCAACCTTTGTAAGCACTCTTCAAGTTTGTAATAAAATATAACTTGTCTTGTTTTTCCCATTTCATGTGTATTGTATAAATCTTTGATATGAAATGTATCTAGTTTAGATTTGAACTTAATCTTTGCTTCAAGGTATTTGGAAGATTGCGTGCTTGTCCTTTGTTTGATTTCAACAGGTTCTACATTGGAGCTTCGGGATCAAGAGCTAGAAGTGGGACAAACGTCGAATTGGAAGGTGAGTTATGTCTTTCATCTCTTCTGAATGCATTTAATCTTGTTGTGAAGATTAGTTTAGGAACTCAAGGTAGCATTTGTTTCCTTTTTTTCTTAGCATATAGTCAGTGCATCCTACTTTATTCTAAGAGAGTTTCTACCTATCTGTAGGGAGAATTTTCTACAACAAAAACTGGCGACTCCGCTGGGGACTTGAATCCATTTTCTTTGCTTGTGAAGTTTGCTTTCAATTTCACTCATTGATTGTAAGAATTGGGTTCTTACACCCTCATTCACTTCACTGTTCTCTGCGTTGGACTTTTGTTACAGATTAGTAAGTCCTCTGGGTTGGAAAACCCTTGAAAAGTCAAGATCTTTTCTCAAAATTCTGCCTCTTTCCCTCTGTTCACATACTACCGTGCCCCCGTAACTGCCTACAGAGCGGTAGTACCGCACCTTAACCACTATATAGAGCGCGGTAGTCCAGTAGTACCACGCCTTATCCAATGTCTAGAGTGCGGTAGTCTAGCAGTACCGCCCCTTAAGTGATGTCTAGAGAGTGGTAGTCTATTAGTACCGCTCCCAGGTGGCCTGCAGGCCCGCGGTAGTTCCTGGAAAGTGTGTTTATTTGGTTTGTTTGGTTATTTTTTGGGTCTTTTCGAGATTTGGATCCATGAATCGTGCATCCTATAGTCGTTTTGACCCATATTAAGGTTTTGAGATCATTTTTTGGTTTGGTGTGTTTGGATTGCTTGGCATCTTATTTCCTTTACATCCTATCTAATGATTGTTTGAAAAGATTGATTCCTTGCCTCCGCTTTAGTTCAAAGAGAAGCTTGATTTTGTCATTCTTTTACCATATTCATGAAATTGAAACACATAGGTATTCTTCTTGCTTTAATTTAATCATTTGACATTCTTGGTATTACATTCATGAGAAGAAGAAATGCTTGTTTCATATTTATGTGCATTTGAGTTAGACGATATTATTAGGTTCTTCTCTTTGTCTTGCATTTGATTGGAAGCATTTGTAGAATCTTTCTTTCCATAGCTAGGATGTGTCTTTTTCAAGTGTGAAAAGATAGGAAATGGATTAGAATCATTACGTTTGGTGTTCATATAAAGAACTTTTTTATTGCTTTGGGTTAGTTTTGGGTACATCTTTTACCTCTTTTTATCATTTTGAAAGAAATAAAATTGCATTTGCATTGGGTTGTACATATTGGGAACGGAAAGAATTCTTCCTTAATTTAGCTAGTGTTCATTGAAGAGAAATGATCATTTCGATTCATCTTCATTTGCATGGTTTGAGTCGTCACAACACCATCAATTTGCACTTCCATAACCCAATTAAGTAAGACAACCTCTAAAATTATTCTCCCTAACTAAACCAACATTAACCTCACTTGAGGAAATCAAAAGAATTTGGTAGTTAGGTAGGGCACCGGGGATAGGCATCAAAATAATTCCCCCTTGTCATTTTTCATCTGATACATAGTAGTTGTCTTTAGGGAACTAAAATCCTCTAGTATTTATTGACACGGTCATAGCCAGTTTGTGGAGGGGCCTCCTGACTGTTTTTAACTTTCAGGGGCTAAACCGCCGTGAGATTGAGAACCAGACAGACTCTGTGGAATGTCGCACTCCACTTATCCCTAAGGAAACATCGATCATTGTCTTCCTTGTATTCATAGTAATGCAAGGGTGATAAGGTAGAAGCGCCGAAAACCTTTTCCAACGTGTCATGAACGAGGTAGCTTAGTGACTTTTCTTCTAGGGCTCTTTACCCAGGATCCCTTTCGGTAGAGGGATATCCTTCCATTTTTGGTCTCTCATTTTGTATTGTTCGACTTGGATTTCATCACCTTGCGAAGGATACAATTTGTTGAGGTCTCCAACTCTTAGTTAGGAGGTTTTGCTTGCTATCTTGTAGAGGGTCTTGTTCTTTGTAGGGATGCTTGTTGGCATTCTGGCCGTTTTGTTGTACAGCTCACTTACTGTGGCAGCGACCTCAGTATAGTTTTTTGAGCTTGCTATTTTGGCCTGTGAGCCTTGTCTTTTCCTATCTCCCCTTTTGCACGCTCGATTGCCTAATGGTTTTTGAGTTCTTTTTAACAAGACTTTGTCAACATCACTTAGTTTTGTTCCATGGAGAATCCACCTCCATGCACCCATGCTCCTTCTGGGACTACCAATCTGGAGACCCCTTTTCAAGGGGTACCTTTTACTTTTCCTCCAGTTGGGATATTGGCCCTCCCTTTATTGCCACGTTAAATCTTCCTGGATTAACCATAGGATTACCGGTATGGTTATTCAATCCGGTAATTCTGATTGCGCCCAATGTTTCGAATGTTAACTCTCCACCACGAGAGAGTCAATACCAAACTAATCCTTCCCCTTCTTCATTGGATGAATCTTTTTCCATTCCTTATTCCTCACCTGATCAAAGCAATAGTGTTAGTAATCAGGTGGATAAGAAGAAGAAGAAAAGGAAAGTTCAGAAGAAGAAGGATAAGAAAGAGACCAAGCGTAAACCAGTTTCCTCTAATGGCACTCATTCTATGAAAACACCTTGTAAGCCCAAGTTCCCTTTCAAACTCTGCAAGGGTGATCACTTTCTCAAGGATTGCCCTGATCTTTCCCGTGTATCAGAAGTGTGGTCTAAAAACCACAAACCACTTGTATTATCAACCTCTGACCATCATGTCGATGACACTCCCTCAACCAGTGACCCCTTGGTGAAGGGTAGGAAGGGTAAAGTCCTATATCCCTGTTTGATATGCAAGGGTATGCACCGTACTTTCCTTTGTCCAAGCATGGATGAAGCCTCGCGGTGGTTGGAAGATATGACTAGTTCTCAACTGGTGCCTCCAATAGACCATAGTAAACTATCCCTCAACCCCCCGCTGGTTGACCAAGTGATCAATTCAGTTTCATTTGCAATTTATCTCACTCTCCCTCCCGAGAGTGAAGTGATCGAGTTGCTATCATCCCCACTCGATCCCACTCTTTCATTGGAGAAAGTCCAGACTGAAGCAGTCACCTTGACACAATCTTTGTCTCATTCTTATCTTCCAAGCGAGAGTGAATTGGAAACCGCTGATGTTTTACTTATCGGTTCAGAATGTCCTCGGCAAGGGGAAACCCTATCCGTTTCCATGAGACCCCCTCCAAGTACTGAGGTTATTTCCTTTGATTGGAATGGTCTAACAGAATCTCATCTTCCTTCGAGCGTTCCTTTTCAAATATCTGTAGGAGTTTGCGATAAAGAAATTTTTTGTACCATAGTTGATGAAGGAGCTTCTGTTAGTATTCTATCCTCAACTGCTTGGCAAGCCTTAGGTTCTCCTCGGCTTGTGCCCGTTACTTACCAGATATTGGCTTTCAATAGAAGGCCTACTGGACCTTTAGGGTCCCTTCCTCAGTTACCTATCACTTTGGGAAAAACTGTCTGTATTGATGTCATGGTTGTCCAAGGTCCCTTAGATTTTAACCTACTCCTTGGACGTGATTACATCTATGCAATGAAGGCTGTAGTGTCCTCACTCTTTCGAGTGATGTATTTTCCCCATCATGGGAATGTTGTGACCATCGATCAGCTTTCCTTTGTGACGCCCACTCACCGCATGACTCCTATTCACCAGACTTCCCTAAATGTTCCACATGTTTTAGTGGTTTCTTCCCCCTAAGGGGGGGACGTTGGAGCAAATTTCTATTCCAGTGTCAAGCTCATTAAAAAATGAAACCGACCCTCAAGCACAGTTTACTTTTGGTTTTAAGCTTGTGTAAAAATGAAACCAATCACGAGCATAGTTTATTCTTTGTTTCAAGCTCATTAAAAAATGAAACTGACCCTCAAGCACAGTTTACTTTTGGTTTTAAGCTTGTGTAAAAATGAAACCAATCACAAGCATAGTTTATTCTTTGTTTCAAGCTCGTTAAAAATGAAACCGACCCTCAAGCACAGTTTACTTTTGGTTTTAAGCTTGTGTAAAAACGAAACCAATCCCAAGCATAGTTTACGTTCGGTTCGGTTTCAAGCATGCGTAAAAATGAAACTACCTTCGAGCATAATTTCTTTCCGTTTTAAGCTCATTAAAAAATAAAAAGGACCCTTTCAAGCATTGTTATTATCTATTTCAAGCTTGTGTAAAAATGAAATAGATCTCCCTTCCATTTGTTCGAGTCTCTCGTTAGAGTTAGGATTTGAACCTTCATTTCATCTGCCTAGGTCACTTGGTCCCGATTGTCCATACCCCCCCTGGTGAACACATTCAGATTAGTAGCCAGAATTTTTTGGGTAAGGAAGAAGAGTAGTAAGATGAAACGAAGCTTGGGGGGCATGTTTAGCCATTAGCAATCATGCTGGGGGCTTTTACCAACCTCTGGTCATCATGTTGGGAAGGAATCCGTCAATGGGCCTTAACCACGAGCAGAGTTTACCATTGGCTTCAAGCTCATTAAAAAATGAAACCAGTAGTCTGAGAAAAGTTCTACTCCTGTGTTAAGCTCGTTAAAAAATGAAACATATCCTTTCCCTTTGAGTCGAGTCTCCTCGTAGACTCAGTACCTGAACCTTCTTTTCACTCGCCTATACCTTAGGCATATGAAATGAAGCTAGGGGGCATGTCTTCAACCTATGGAATTTACGTTGAAGTCAACTCGGTCACCTCTTCACACCATGTTGGAGCTAAGTCACTTACTTCTAGCAATCATGCTGGGGGCATGTACCAACCTTTGGATTTCATTGGGAACATTTTCGAGCATACTTTCCTTTTTAGGTTTCAAGCTCATTAAACCATGAAAATTATCCTGAGCATAGTTCATTTTCTATTACAAGCTCGTTAAAAAAATGAAGCAGACATCATGAGCATTCTTCCAACCTATCTTCGAGCTCGTTAAAAACAGTAAGATGGTGTTTGAGCTTACTTTTCAGTTTTTTCGTGCTCTAGTTAAAACATGAAAAGTAGTTTGAGCTTACTTTTCCTTTTTTCGTGCTCTGGATCCAAACATGAAAAAGATTCCGAGTGCTTTTGATACCATTATCATGCTCGTTAAACAATTGGAGTAAAAAGGTGTGTCTAACGAGTATAGGTTTATCACTTTATCTGGCCTTTCTAGACTATTTACGGAAAAGGAACTGTGCCGAGTTTACTTTTCCTTTGTCATACTCGGTCATCAACCATGAAAAAGTTGTTCATGGAGTCCTCTTTAAGCTCTTTTCAGACTCCCTAAATAGGAAAATATTGCCAAGCGAAATTGATTCGTTCACCGCTTGTAAAAGGATTTGAATGATCGTCTCCCTAGTGATAGTTTACCCCTTTTTCGGACTGGGGGGAACTACTTGCGAAAAAGGAATACTCCAGCCAATCATGACTGGAAGAGTCCTCTCCCGCGTTGTTTTACCCTTTTTCAGAGGATGAGGCTATCCTTACAAAAAAGGACCGTTGGAGTCTTCTTTAGTTCTTTTCAGACTCTCTAAACATGAAATGACGACCGAGTTTTCCTTCCTTGGACTCGTTAAAATTCAACATCAAAGGGCCCACTTTGGGTCGAACCCCTCCTTTCTCAGGTTCGTAAAACATGTGAGATCAGAATCATCTATGAGATGAGCTATACCGAGCATCTGTTATCCTCCTCAAGCTCGTAAAACAACAAAGAGGTACTCGTCCATCATGTCGGTGGAAAATGGGAAAATGAGTCAAGTTTACCTTGTTGGCAGCTTGTGAGTCATCACCTTTTAACATGGCATGCATCCTCACCTTGTCTGTTTTGGGTAGTCAGTCTTGTTGATAGTGTCATCATTATGATCATGCGTCCTCATTATTACTATGAGTTCACACTTCCTGTGGTTCTGTCTGTTCAAGTAGTCCCTGCTGCCGAGCTCTGTTTCATGCCGTTATATGTTCAAAGGGTTATTACCTTGAGTCCACCTCCACTTCATGTCAAACCTTCCACTATGTCAGTACATACTCCATTGTTTCATCATATTATACTATCTTTCGTTTCAATTTCGTGTCGATGATGTGGGAATCATTATGGCCCACCTTCGACGAGTCTATTCCCGTCGACGCCAAATCTCTATTCGGGAATTGGACTTAGGGATCAACCATTAGTACCTTGGTACCTACATGCCTCAATGGTAGGTTTCCTTGTGTTTGACAGTAGGTTTACATCATGGACCTATGATCGAACGATCTCTCGAATGATCGACATCAACTCATCTATTCGCATTTCATTGAGATGTACTACGGATACCTTGGGAATCATCGTCATCATTGGTGATTTCCCTCGCATTTGTTAACGGTTCACATCATTGACCGGTAATCAAATGGTTTCTACCATGTTTGACTTCAACACTTTGTAATCACATGGCTAGATTCGTATCATTTGCGATTGGGTAGAAGACCCTGGGCGCACCTTTGTATCTTAATTGCGTCCAGGTTGCGATGGAGATGTCTTTTGTATTGTCACACAGATCCACTTTTTGTATTGGTCGTGGCTGTGTCATTATTGTCTCATGGATCTACGCTTATTCATAGTAGCCATGATTTTTCTACAGTCTATATCATCTCATTACTCATGGATCTGCAATGTATTGGTCGACAGCCATGCTTTGAGTCAATTGTTTCTGAGCATGGGGATGCCCGCCTCGGTGGTATATCTAACATTTTAGTTCTGTTTCAGCTCCTTGTTGCTCTCCTCGATGTTATCTCCGCACAATATTTGTAAAGTCTTTCGGCCATCAGTCCCTTCTGACCTCACACTTTAGGGGGCATCTGTTATACCTCTATATTTCACAGTGTCACATCTTCACCATAAAAAATAGTTGACGACACTTTCCCTACTGATTAAAACACCCAGAAGAGAAAAATGATGAGTGATCCTTGAAGACAAACATGTCCTGTCAAGAATCAACCCAGCTGAGACTTCATATACCTACACTACCGCGCCTTTCTCCAGCTTAGGTGCATGGTAGTCTACACTACCGCGCTATTCTCTTTGTGTGACATGTGGTACTACCACGTTATGCTCTGTTGGAGAGGCACGGTACACTTTTTTTAGCCTTTTTTCCATGGCTTGTGGGATCTTGATTTTCGAGAGATTTTTGAGGATTGGTGTCCTTGATTTGATCCTAACTCACTTTCTGTGATTAGTAGGCCTGATCCACTAAACTCTCCCAAGATCCACCCTTCTCTCTTGTTGGTTAACCCTACCACACACTATAAAAGAGAGGCATTCCATGAGCAAGAGGGAGGACTTTTGGTGGCATCAAACCTATGATCTTCATACTTCTGCATAGATAGCTAGAGGAAGCACTTGGAGCTGGAGGATTGGCTTGGATATCAAGCAAACTTTGTAAGCACTCTTCAAGTTTGTAATAAAAGATAACTTGTCTCGTTTTTCCCATTTCATGTGTATTGTATAAATCTTTGATATGAAATGTATCTAGTTTAGATTTGAACTTAATCTTTGCTTCAAGGTATTTGAAAGATTGCGTGCGTGTCCTTTGTTTGATTTCAACAGGTTCTACATTGGAGCTTCGGGATCAAGAGCTAGAAGCGGGACAAACGTTGAATTGGAAGGTGAGTTATGTCTTTCATCTCTTCTGAATGCATTTAATCTTGTTGTGAAGATTAGTTTAGGAACTCAAGGTAGCATTTGTTTCCTTTTTGTCTTAGCATAGAGTCAGTGCATCCTACTTTATTCTAAGAGAGTTTCTACCTATCCGTAGGGAGAAATTTCTACAACAGGAACTTCAATATCTTTAATAGATAACTTTGTTGCTTGAACAAATGTTGTAGTCCTTCTTTTGTAGGTGATGGTATACGATCTTTCCTACACAACAAGTTAAATTGCGTGATTAGAAAATATCTCATAGTTTTCAGAACAAATTCTTACACATAAATAAATATGTCATACAGTCATGCAATTATTTTAGCCAATGCTTCAATACAACATTTATCCATATCCCGTAACTTTCTAGATGCCTTCCAATCTCTACCAGAACATTGTTAAGAGTGTACACAACTCCTAACATGTCAGCAAAGAGGTTTCATTCTAGATAAGTAGCAATGGAACGTTGTACAGTGCCATAGGCCACTTACCCATGTATATTAGTAGTATACTATTCAACAATGCAACTATTCTAATATGCATAATACACAACCTAGTTCTAGGAACATAAGCATATTCATCATTGAATAACATTATGTAAGAAATGAAAATTCAAATACTTGTCTTTGTTTGGTTGCTGGGTGGACTCCCTTTGAATCTTTGCAACTCCATTCTGATGTGGAATGTGAGAAGTGGTCAACTCCGTCTGAATATCTGCATCCTTGAAGAAACTACTGAAGTGTGCTCCTTTGATTTCTTGCAGGAACAACTGGAGTGTAATCCCTCTTGATATTTGCTTCCTGGATTACCTGTCCTTGAACTTATATCCATCCTTAACCGCTATGCATGCTTATTAGTATCATCATTGTGTTATCCTTGAGGTCTCTTACATAATCACAAATTCATTAGTATAATCTTAATACTATCAAAACACAATAATCTTAAACATGTATAGTCATGATCATTTACAGATAATAAACATTAGTATTCAAGGTTTCAGGGAAGTCTTCATTTACTCATGCATATTCTTATTTGATCATAGGATTCTTCTGATTAGTTAAATCATCAATACATAAACCCGTGATTACTCAAACCTATACCTTCATGATTCTTCTGGTTAGTCATATCATCAGTTATGGTAAGAAACATAATATGCATACAACCATGACTATTCAAACCTATTACTTCATGAATAATCATTATCAACAACACAACAGTATAAGATCCTAACACAAGGTAGGATTATAGCTTGATATAGGAAAAACATACCTGGATTAGCATGCTAGGTGGTTATGTCTAACATACCCACATATCGTCTTCTGGTTCTCTTCAATGACTTGTGCTAGTAACCTGCATGTCTCATAAGTTAACCATTGTAGAACCAAGTTGTACATACCTCGAAAGTAGATCTTCTATGTGATCCATGACAATGGATGAATCTTTGTATTGTCACCATGAGAATATGTTCTTGAAGTAGAACATGATTTGACTTTCTTGGTGTACCTTTTGTGTTAGAAGACAACATAAACCTCATACAACACCATAATGCATTAGTACAATCATAAGTGTCAACACCCTAATCAATGAATATCTTCTATCGTGCATTCATAATTTTATTAAGGTGACACGACAAGTCTAGATTTAATCAAGATTGTACTAACCGTAATAATATGAAGAAACATATACCATAAACTTAATCATGAACAAATATCGAAACATACTTGGATAAGTCATACCTATCGATATTGCTTGTAATCTTCTTATGTAAGGCCTTAGCCTCATCTCCCTCTGAAACAGGAACTTCTTCACTTATGCAGGTGACCAATCCATCTTCTTCTAGGATTAACCCAATCCACTTGATTTGCAAGAACTGGATCTGGAGCTGGATTAGGGTTTGTCAGAGAAACCCCAAAAATTCAAACTTTGAATTTCAAACTTCCGAAATGATAGAAATATGCGCCTTGATGAGCTGATCAAGCTGGTATGTTCAGAATTTGAAAACTGCAAAGTTTCACTCCTCAATTTTTCCTTTGAAACTTCCGGATTCACTGGATGTGACCCCGAACTGGGGTTTGATGAAGCCCACTCTTTTTCCCAATAAAAAGGTTTGATCCAAATCTCTAACCTTCTATTTTTTATGAGGAGCTTCCAACCATGGTCACATATTTCAAAAATTCCCATTTTTGCAGAAGCCCTAATTTTCCACTTTTCTGATCAAAGTCCCGAACTAGGGTCTGATCAAGCCCGGCCTTCTTCCCAACCAAAAATTGTGATCTTGGTCTCTAAATTTTGATTTTGATTAGTAGAATTCAACCGTGGTCTCCGATTACAAAAATTCCAACTTTATCCAAAACCTTAAATTCCGGAAGCCATGAATGAAGGTGCTAAAAATAATTATGTTTTGACAGAAATATGTACCTGATTATTTCTGGTGTAACTCTGAACTTTTTGATGCAAAGGGTCTGAAAAAGTTTCTTGGGAAATCCTGACCTGTCATATTTCCATCCTGACAGGTCTGACCTCAATTGGATTCTCTGAGAGAGAGTTATGCCAAGTGTCGCAACGTGGCCTGTTTATGGGATAAAAAAAGAGAGCGCACTTGTACGGCATTCCACGTGTCACTGGTTCAACTTCGGCCTTTGAAACATTTTCCTGAGATAGTACAGTCTATGTACTACCTGTCACTTTTTACAAAATTTCATTCGGAGTTTCCTAGCCCAAGTTACAACCTTTTTTCCAAGGTCACCTGTTTTTGACTCAGATTTGGAAGAGGCAGAAACCCTATATTGTAAAGATCATAAATCACAAAGTACAACGAATTAGAGGTTGTCCTTTGGAAAAAAGGTACATGGGGATCTTATCTTTGACCTATAAAAGTTTTAGATCCTAAAACTTCACAAAAATGGATTTATAGCGAAAGTTCTACAATGACTTGTTTTTTCTATATCAAGCCCTAACATCGTAAGTGCAACAAGTGTCATACATGCCATATCATGCCTTCTTTCAGGCTAGCTCTGATACCAAGTTAAATTTTTAGAATTTACTTCAATCTGATATAGGGTCTTAACTGAGAGAACAACACGTACATCATATTAATCATATACACAATAATGCAAGCACACAAGAGACACAGAGTTTACTTGGAGAAAACCATAAAGGTGAAAAACCCCAATAACTTCCTTAGAGATAGATAGAGAAATGATACAACCAGAATACAAGAGATAGTCTTCTCCTAGCAGCAGATCCTCCTCCTCCACAAGTGCGCCACTCTCCAAAGTGTGAGTGAGTGAATATAATGATGAAATAGATATCTCCCAATCTCTATTTATACTAGACTTGACTTGCCTAATAACCTTTACTAGGTCGGCCTTAACTTAACCACATAACACAATGTTGACTGGGCCAACACCCAATAGGGTGGTCTAATAACCCTTTGACCCACATGGCCGACCAACACTAGGGTGGTCTAATAACCATTTGACCCACATGACTTATACAGGGCTGACCCCAACAAGGTGGTCTAATAACCCATCAAGTATAAGTTACGACACTTACAATATAAATGACGACACTTCTATATAGAGGAATAATAACATCTCTATAGGAATACAATATACATATATGTGAAATACATTCTGAAGTTACATATACATCAACACACTGAGGACAGTGCTAATGTAAGGGGAGGGGAATGTAATGTCCCCATCTTGACCCTATTGCATTAAGATTGTAAATGATGTAAATATTGTTAATTAATCATGGTGAGGAGCTCAAGGCCAAGGCCCCGCCATTGATTTAGCATTATTGTGTATCGGCAATTAAAATCGGTGCATATGGCTCTTGTGCTAGATATGCACAATGTAAATGGAGACATCATGTAAATATGAAATTTAATGAAATACCCACAGCTAACTATGCAATGCAACAAAGCGATGGGGCATGATTTTACAAGGAATAGGGAGGGAAATTATTCAAACCCTTGAGCCCATGGTGTTAATCCATTTCATTGAGAAAATCCATAAATCCCAACTACCCATTTTGGGTTATGCACCCAATCATTTAATTCTTCCAAGAGTTGGTTGAGGCAGTTAATGCCTTGGGAATGGAGAGGCATGGCAGTCAATTTTCGTGTATGGTCAAGCCATCAATATGGAAAATCGTATTTTTGCTTCTTGGGCAAGAAAACACCCACGAAATGGTGCCCAAAGCCATTTTGAACCCATAGCCTTTGCCCTCTTACACAGTCTGAGCTAGTTGGGCTTTCCCCATCATGTTTTTCACCATTTTTCCTGCATTTTCCATGCCTGGGAGCTAGTTTTTGTATTGTATAGCAGCTGAGAGAGGGGGGGGCCACGATTTGGGACTGTGAGGGAGGTCGGTTTTGCCCCAAAATTCCCATGGACATTTTTTCTGAAAACGATTTATGCTCTCCAGGGTTGTTCCCCATCTTCCATTTTTGTTTTGGGTTTTCCCACGTTTTTTTGAACTGGTAGATACCCCATCTTTGGGCATCTCACTGTAAAAATGTTTCTTCATGCCCAACACTCATAATTTTGCTGTTATGTGCATCCCTATTTTGTTTTTGAACCTGTGAGCAAGAGATTTGGAGTGATAGTGGATAAAATTGGCTTGATAAACCTAGTCGAGGAAAATAACCTCTCAAGAAAATCAAGAGGGCTGGCTACTCTTCTATGCACACCTTGGACACTCTAGATTGGAAGGTATGGCATGAGGGACTGTGCATTGGTGGAGGGAATACTTCCTTGAGTGGGGTGTGTAGGCATTGTAGGTGCCACGCTAGATAGATCTTGTAGAGGTATCCATGGCTCTGTGCTTGAGCTCACTAGCTTAGCAATTCTTCCTTTCCATTTCCTAGCAGCTTGATAAACCCAATTGTAGATTGTCTTGGCTCATTTTGGTGTATGTTTGGCTATGTGTGAGTCTGTTGTTCCCTGGTTCCTTGTATAAATCATGCCCAACTCGGGGGTGGAAGTTGTGACAAGAGGTTGATAAGCACAACTGGCCTATGGTTGGGTGGAACGTTGCAGATGCATAGCTAGTTGCTCAGGGACTACTTTGTTTAAGATAAGTGCTCTCATGTGTTAATTCTGTATTGTTTTAGTTGATGAATGACATGAACATCTTGAATGAATGATGGATGGGTAATAGAATTTAATTCCACCGTGTTTCAAATATTTATGCATTCGCATATGTCCATCTTCAGTTTATATGAATGTTTGTTTACTAAGTATGGGACTAGATGTCCAGTATTATCATTAGTGTTCTCTCCATAGCCTTGGTAGGATGGGAGAGACATTACATTCTGCCACTGGAATTAATGTATCATGATGAGTCTTCTGAAGGGATGGAAGAGTGAACCCCACCATCATGCTGCATCTCTCATGGAGACGTAGATGGCATAATGCAAGGTTGGCATGATGTTGAAATCTGGTAGTTCTATGAGCAGATGAATCCTCAACTATGTTCTTAGTAGCTGCAAGGACTGTGTGAGCCCATGTTGGCCTTGGATCTGGATTGAGAACATGTGTTGGTTCTGGATCTGAATCTGAATGTTCTTGAAATTTGATCTCAACATCAATATCTTCATCTTCATCTTCATTAGAAGAAGAGTCACTTGGATCTTCATTAGATTCCAAAGGAGTAGGAAGAGATAAGGGCAGAAAATGTGAGAACTCATATGCCTTGGAGGCATGATTTGCAAACCCTTTCGCTATAGTCTTCCAAGTAGAGATCTCTGTAATATCAACTATGTCGGGACCAAAATTCACCTTCTTTGGTGGTCCAGTGTGAGTCATTTGATATACAGACAACAAATTTGCTGTCAAGGAGGGAACGAATAGAACATTCTTGAACTTGCCATGCTCCATATGTACTATACCTAACCCCTTGGAAGATATATGAGAGTTGTCTCCCATGTGAATAGTAGGCCCATATTTGAGATCTAAAGAAGAAAATGATTCTTCATAGGCAACCATGTGGTTGGAGGCTCCAGAATCTATGAGGAGGGCCTTTGATTTTGAAAAACCAGCCATCAATGCATGGCAATCCTCATGACCATTAGATCCACTTCTAGAATTAGACATTCTTGCACATTTTGGAATAGCAATTTTGTTCTGTTCAAGAAGCTTGGTTAGTTGATCTATTTTCTTGTGCATGCAATATCTCTCTGGGTAGTATCCTCTCTTGCAGTAGGGACACTTAGATATTTTTTGTTTTTCCTTCTTGGAGCTGGAGGATCCTTTTGATGGACTTGAATTTTCTTTCAGCTAGTATTTAGATGGCTTCTTGTCCTTGCCTTTTTGCCTCCCTTTCTCATTCATACCATTTGCTTCTCCAGCTAGAAGAGCAAGATCTTTGGAGGCCTTGATGGTTCCCATTTGAATCAATTTGTCTTCTTCTTGAATGAGAGCTGCAGTAAAAAATTCTAAGGTTGGCATCTTCCATCCAGGGATTGGCATTTTCCCAGAGTGGAAGGTAGGTACAAAGACAAAAAATGGAGATCCCAGCTTACTCAGAATGGAGAGCACCAATTGCTCATCCTTTTTCTTAATGCCACACTGCTTGCATTGCATAACCAAGTTTTTAAATTTCGAGAAGAATTGTTGAACGGTGTCAAAATCACTTGGTTGTATGGAAATCAATTCGTTTTCCAGAGCATGGCCTCTTAGCTCATCTTGTTTACCAAAGAGGCCCTCTAATTTCTGCCATACCTCTTTTGGAGTCTTCAACCCTCCGAGATGAAACAATAGATCTCTAGAAATATGAAGGCACATGTAACCAAAAGCTACATGTAATTGATTTAGATACTTGGCTTTCTCCATAGCTACATGTGGTTCGGCTTCTCTCCCCATTGTTACCCTGTGTAGACATTTTGATCTCAGCAACACTTCCATGTCATCCTTCCAATCAAAATAATTGAAAGGGGTGAGGATTCTAGTAAAGAGAGGAGCATTCGAATTGCTCATCTTAACTGATGGAGAAAATGCAAAAGTGAAACTGCTATTGGAACTTCGAATTACCTACAAAAAACTCTCAATAATGGAGGTAGAATATACTCTCAAATGGCTTTTATACCATGTGAAAATACTCACAGTGGATCCAAAGAGATGATGTAAACCTCACAATGAAATAATTTAGGAAAATAGAAGAAGAATGGAGCAGCAGAACATAGATCCAATGGAACTCAAATAGGAGCAGAATATTCACACATGTTTCATTAATAAGACATTAATCAGAATAGTAAAACAATAATGATACAATGCACATGATTCGATTACCAACGGTGTAATTGTTGGCTATAAATGACCCAGAGGTTTTCTATAAGACCCATGTTCTTTGCGGTTTCCCCTTTGACCAACAAAACCCCTTCGCATCGACCCTTTCGGCAACAACTTGCAAGCAGGATGAGGTCTCACCCGAGGTGTATCTATGGGGTACTGCGGAATCAGATTTCCACAGTAAGTGATGAGATGCTTGGATGAACGTATTGCGCAACACTAGAAAGGGTAGATGCTGTGAGGTGAGACTGTGCAGCGATGGGTAACGCTGCAGTCCGCACTACTATGTTCTTCTTCCGCAGGACTTCCACTGAAGCTGCGAGCACTCTAACTCTATTCTGCACTTGGATTATCTTGGAAATACTTAAGGTACTGAAATGAATATCACTCATCCATTCATTTAGACGCTTAACTGTCCAGTCTTCTAATCATTCATTCATTAACTCAAGGTATCATGATTCAAACATAACTGATTGATCTACTCCACAATTATACATTCCTTTGTTGCGTGTAAGAAAGTATTTAACGAATTGACCGATTTACTGTCTTCATACACCAGAATAAATGTTCACCATTCAACCATTCATGCAAGGCTTAACATATCACTTCCATACTTCTCTAATGGAAAATGCATATAAAAGCTCTCTCATAACAGTATGCAAGGAAACATTTAGACATCCATTGATATAAAATACAAGTAAGCATTCATTTATAAACACAATCACACAACAAGAGATTTAACGTGGTTCACTCCCTTGGGTGGGAAGCTACGTCCACAAGAAAGGTTGGTAATATATTTCTTTAGAAAGGGATGGGAACAACCGTTCTTAGTTTGTGCACTCAGTTGCAGACTATCCTTCCTCTCAAAACTAGGCCTCTGCGCACACAGCTGCAGATCCTTTACAATCTTCTTGACTTAAGAGATTTTACAATACAAAAGTCATATCAAGATTAACTCTAGCCATCAACTAGCTAGCTAAACAACAACTCAGAACAACCCCATCCCATACAAAATTATCTTCTTAAATAGGTCATGTCCGCAGGTCATGTCTTTACAAAATCGAAGACCTAAACCCAAAACCCTTAGGGTTTACAAAATGCGCCAGTTTCCCTAAACCGGTTTGCTGGCATCTGCTGCATCATGGCGGTTTGCCACATCTTCCATCCATCGCTATCAGCCTTCCTGTCGCACGCGTGCCAACAGGTTGCCTCCTCTATACCGTTCACCTCTAACGGTTTTGCCCACCAAGCGTGCCAAGATGTCGCTTTCTTCAACAGTCTCGTGCATTGGTCGCCTGCCTGATTTGCTCATGCCCGCCGCTTGGCACTTCTGGAGCATCTTTCCAAAAATAGACCATTACTGGTCCATCCGATATCTTCACCTGATTCATGTCCAGCACTCTGCTTTGCTGGTTCCACGTGTCCTGATTACTTCGCAACACTGCTTCCTTGCAGCACTACTTCCTCGTAGCACTAGTATTCACGGTGCTTCCCAAAATTCAGATGCTGCGCATAGCTTCGCATCCTGATCAAAACTTGGGTGCTGTGCACATCTTCGTAGCATCCTCAATACCAAGACAAAATTATATTTTTGAGCTGCGCTCAGATCAACTTTCCCTTCTTATCTCAAAAAGGTGTTCCCAAAACTTTGTCTCAACCTGGGCCCAACATGCCCCTAACACTTACATGTGGCTCATCCCCGAGCCACTTATTGTTTCAGTTGTATCGCTTTGCTCCCCAACCAGTGGAACTAGTTTAGCTGCGAACTCGTTGTATACACCGAGCAATTGCTTCACTGTTACTTTGGTATCCTACTCAACTTGCTGAACTGTTTCGAGCAACACTGGAGTTATTTCCTCTCCCATCTGTCCTTGTACTTGCTCCTGGTTTTCGCACAGTTCCTTCAGCTTGTCCTCTATCTGCTGCAACACCACTGTGGTGTCCTCTAGGAGCTGCTGTGACTGATTATCTATTTCAGTCTCTTTTTCTCATAGCACCTGGACTTCCTTCTTTAAGCCAAATATTTCCTTGTATCTCGATAGCCTCTCCCTGGGTGGCAGCGCTTTGACCTATGCATCCAATTTGTCTAATGTGGTTTGTTTTTACTTAATCATGGTCTTCACTTGCTGCAGTGCTTGATCCTCTTCAAGAGCAGTGAATGCCTTGGAAACTTGTTCCAATAGCTCTTGGCACTGAGTCATGCCGCTCGTTATGTTCTGCACAATGGTACTGACTTCTTGTTCTCTCAATTGTTGCTCAGTTAATGGTGTCTACTCATTCAACTTCTTTTGCAGTGTAGCGAGATCGACCTCGTGGAGGATATCCTTATCCTGCATCTCCACCTTCAATGATCTGACCTTTTCGTCGATCCTCAGAACCGTATCTGAAGGATCATCCTGGATTTCTATGCTTTCAATATCCATGGCGAAAGTGGATATGGTATTCTCCATATTTTTTCGGCGGTCCTATTCATCGCGCAGTTGCATGTCTACGCGGACCTCAAGCTGTCTGTTTGCTGCGGTGAGCTCAGCTTGTGACTTCATTGAATCCACCGTCCGTTCATGCATTTCCTCAACGATCTACGTGTGGATGAAGTGCAATCCTGGTAAGGGGATCTTTTCCAAGTCGAGCTCTACCCTCTCGATTCCTTTTGTGTCCAACATGACTTGTTCTGCCATTGGCAATGCAATAGCCAATGGGTCCACATGGAAAATCCTGGTCTTCATCGGCAGTGTTATTGCTAGCTGTGGTGGTTCTTGCTGCGAGGTCCCTACCGACCTCCCTTCAGCTCCTGTGTCATGTGGAAAGATTAGGATTTTCTGGACATCGTCCATTTTCTTCATTAGGCCTTGCATTGCGAGCCGCGTCTTCTGCAGGTCATCCTAGATGACCATATCCTTCTTTTCCTTAGCCGCCATGAGCTCCTTCATTTGTTCTGAGACTGTTTTGGCTATCATCTCGTAGTCATCATCATTCAGGACTACCTCAGATTGAGTCTTTGTATCCTTCATCTTATTTCTTTCCTTCGGCTTCTATGGAGTCTCTGGCTCTTTCCACTTCCCTGTTTCTTCCAAAATTGGGCATGTGAGCGGTATTGGCTCGTCCTCTTCGGAATCTGTCTCAACATCAATGATTTCCACATGGAAGTCGGTGGGCCAATCCTTCATGAGGGCTTCAATGTCTTCCTCATACATGTGGTAGTTACCTGGGAACCACTCTGGCTTCTTCATTCTTTCCTTTGGTGAAATGAAGATACACCGCATGTCTGCGTTGAAGTCCAGCACACGGATGTACTTCGACATTATCTACTTTGTTATGCGGGGTGTTCGGACAATCGCATCGCACAACTGAGTGTAATATTGGTAGAACACCTCATCTGTCGCTCTGCGATGACATTTTCCTAGAGGTTGGCATACCGGAATCCTCTGGGATCACTGGTTTCTATATTAATACCCACATAGTCCCTTGGCTCCTTCCATCCAAAAAAATCGATGAGGATGATGAGCCATGTGAAATGGAACTGTCCACCATTTACCTGGACATCATTGAGTTCATCCAAGAACTCGTTCAGGAGAAATTGACACCAGTTGAACTCGGTTCCTTCAGCCACTGCGACACCAAGTAATACTGTGCCCGCAAGCACCTCCGGAGGCCTCGCCTTTCTGAGGATTTTTCCTGTGAGTAACTGGGTCACAAATCTTATTTTTCTATCCTCAATGTCTTCTATGGGAAAACCTCTTTTCCCCTTTACCAATGGCTGAATTTTCTTCATTTTCTCAACAGCTTCTTTTTCCTTGCTCTTCCCTTGGAAGAACTGCTTGGGATCCTTACCGCGTATGCTGAGACCTGTTATGCGGTGGATCAAGGAAATATTGACATGAATGTTTTTATCTAGCCACAGGTATACCTGGTGGGTTCGCGCCATCAGCGTGCGAACCACAGCATTAACTTCCGTTGAATAGTCAAAATGTGGCAGTCTGAGGAGGTTTAACAAGCCCGACTGAACTATTGGTGTCAGCCAGCTTTTGACAACCAAGTTAGGTGTGCCCTTGGCATATTTCTTCCAGCACATGTACTAGTCAGGTTGGAATTGTGGGTACTTAGGCACGTGGGGCTCTTCCTTTTGTACGCCCAAGAGGTCAAAATCCTCCCACTTGCAGTCTGGAATCTTCCCAAGCAAGTTCTTAGCAACCTCTACATGCTTTGAGATCGGCGACAATGGGATATATACTCTTGTGTGAGTTTTAGTGGTTCTTTCTGAAAGACTGGAATTTTTTGTGCCATATGGCCTATCTTTAGGGTCTTGCTTCATGGTGCAGTTACATCTTTCCCTTTGTCTTGCATGACCGGATTATGACAAGGTGATCTTCTGGATGCTTGCCCTGGCTCGATTACAACCTTCTTGGCAGGGGTTTTCATTAACTCTACAATTCCTCCGTGCTGAAAGACTCTAAGTGTTTCTTCAATGGTCAGTTCTTCTTCTCTATAGGAGGGTTTGGACATTCACTGGTTAGCTAAAGGTTGTGATAATCAGATGTTAGAAGAATACTAGCTCAGGGAGTGATTGCAAGAAAATTCTAAGTGCTAGGTAACGCCCGCGAGTCCTGTAGAGGTGTTATTTATAGGCGCAGCTGGGTCCTCCTTGCGCCTCCCAACGGTTAGATGAACATTTAATGAGTTGTCCGTTGGCGAATTTGAGCAGATACTTCTGTCTTTTCCGTCGTCAGTGTGTCCATAACGACTATCTTTCCTTTCAATTCTCGAGCTGTTCGTTGCAACGGTCACATAACGGCTATATTTTTCCAACGGCAGTGTAACGGCTATTTTTCTGAGTGTTGCGCCGAGCTATGCGGGAAGCCATCTGAGATCTTGTGCAGTTACTTCGCAGTGCCAAAAATTTTCAACTGCGTGGCTTTCTTTTTTCTTTCCTTCCACGCAGCTTTAGCAGTGCTGCATGGTACACACATTGCTTTATTTAACATACATGTACAGACTCTTTCACATTTCCAGTGTCCAATTTCAACTGTACCTGACACTTGGAAATCTCTTTCTCTTCTTATCATTCAGGATGTTGCGAAGCAGGGCTGTCATGATACAACTTCAGCCTGCTTCCATTTATCAAAATGGGTAGAGTATCACCAGCTAAGTTGGCTAACTGGACTGCACCGATGTTAGTAACATGTATTACAGTATAGGGACCAAGCCAATGCATCTTAAATTTACTAGGAAATTTCATGAATTTGTTGTCATATAGGAGGACTAGGTCACCTACTTGAAATCTCTTGTTCCTTATATGGCGATCATGCCAATCTTTCTCTCGGTCTTTTTGAGCTTGCTGGTGAAAGCTGACAATGAAACGATCTTCCTCCAATCCAACAAGGTGTAGCAACCTTTCTTCCAATGCTGCGTGGTCTGCCATCCCTATGAATGCAGCGATCCTCAAACTAGGGACAATGTACTCCATTGGCATTATAGCTTCCTGCCCATAAGCCAAATGAAAGGGTGTATGTCCTGTCAATTTCTTGCAGGTCATCCTGTATGCCCATAATACAGAAGAGACGCGCAGACCCCAATCATCTCTATTCACATTGAAAACCTTAGTCAGTGCATTCTCCATAATTTTATTGAAGGCCTCTATAGTGCCATTTTCCTGTGGATGATAAGGAGTACTGCACTGATGGCGAATATGGAATTCTTTTATAAGTGCCTCAATAGTTTTGTTCACAAAATGAGTACCTTGGTCACTCATCAAAATCTTTGGACAACCGAATCTTGATAATATTTCTTCAAAGATGAACTGCGCAGCAGTACTAGCGTTGCAATCCTTGACTAGTTTTGCTTCTGCCCATCTTGTGAGGTAATCAGTAGCAGTGATAATATACCTTGCACCAGTTCTCTTCCCTGGTGGGTTTATAGGACCCACAAAATCAATTTCCCACTTCTCAAATGCCTGCAAGGTTAACTGTGGATTTAATGGCATTTCATCTCTTCGTGAAGGTCTGCTTGTCCTTTGATAGACATCACAGTTTCAACAGTATTCTTTGGAATCTCTGTGGATCATGGGCCACCATAGTCCTGCACGCAATATCTTCTGCATAGTGGCTCTTCCCGCATAGTGACCTCCCGTGACCCCTGAATGTGCGTCGGCTAGAATCAATGGTTTCTCATGATCTAGTACACATCTTCACAGGACTTCATCCGGCCCAAGTTTGTATAACTGGCCTGCAATTATAGTGAAGTTCGCGGTGCGCACCACTAACTGCTTCTTCTGCTGGACAGAAAATTCTTGCGGTACCAACCCTATTGTTAAGAAATTAATGATATCCTTATAGTAGTCATCAGCAACCTGTATACTAAATAACTGCGCATCAGGTAGACTGTCTTCAATATTCATCGGCTCTTCTCTTGACTCAATCCTTGACAGGTTATCAAGTCCCAAGTTCAGTCTACCTGGATTAACAACAATCTCAAATTCATACTCTTGGAACAGTAACAACCATCTGCATATACGCCCCCCTAACACTGGCTTGTTGACCAGGTACTTCAATGCAGAATGGTCAGTGAACATCAGGAAGTGTGCACCAAGCAAGTAATGCCTAAATTTCTGTAGGGCATATACCATTGCAAGGCCTTCCCTCTCAGTAGTGGTATAGTTATTCTCTGCTGTGGAGAGCTTCCTACTAAAAAATGCAATGGGTTGGTCAATACCTCCTTCCCCCGATGGAGCTAATACAATTCCCAATGCAATGCATGATGCGTCGACATGGACATGAAATGGTTTCGACCAATCTGGAAAGAATAGAATTGGCGCAGTCACCATCTTCTCTTTTAATGTATCAAACCCTTGTTCACATTCTGTGTTCCAGATGAACGGTGTGTATTTATTTAGCAGCTTTTCCATTGCTTCGGTTATCTATGCGTAACCCTTAATGAATTTCCAGTAATAGCATGTATGGCCCAAGGTAGAGCGCAGCATTTTAACTGAAGTTGGTGTTGGCAAGTTTACAATTATTGCAATCTTCGCAGGATCCACCATCAATCCTTGCTTACAAACAATATGTCCAAGTAGAATTCCATAAGGAACACAAAAAATGCACTTCTTCAGATTCAAAGAGATCTGATGTTGTCGACACTTCTCAAGCATCATCCTAAGGTTCGCACAATGGTTCTTTAGCAAACCAAAGATAGTCCAATCATCAAAATATGCTTCCAAAAACTTATGCATGAAATCTTTAAACGCCGCAACGACAACTCTGGAGAATATGGCTGGTGTGTTCTTCAGGACAAAGGGAATTACTATGTATTGGAACGACCCCCATTCTGTAGCAAACGTCATCTTATGTCTATTTGCGGGATCAATTCTGATCTGATGATATCCGAAAAAACTATCAATAAACGAATAGGCCTCATTCCCTCCAACATTGTCAAGCACTTCATCTGTAAAAGGAGTAGGAAATGGGTCATGCATGGAAGCATCATTCAATTTTCTAAGATCAACACAAATCCTGATCTCACCCTTCGCTTTCTTATCTTGAATGACCATGGGACTAATCCTTTCTGATTCCTCAACAGGTTCAATGATTCCCGCTTCAAGCATTTTATCCAGCTCTGCGCGTACTCTTTCTTTCTAGTGCGGGTTTAGTCTGTACGGTCTCTGCTTCACAGGTTTTGCACCTGGATTCAAAGGTATTTTCATAACTCCTAGGTCTCCCAAAATTCCTTTCATTTCTGTGAATTTTGTTGGAAAAATCTCCTGATACTCACGCAGGGTGTCTGCGATCTCTGAAACAGTCTAATCATCCCAGTAGTCTCCAATTGCTGCAAACTTTGGTTCTTCTTTTGTGCCAATGTTGACCTTCTGTGTTTTTACTGGTCTTCTCATGTCAGGGATTTCCAATGGAGGTCCTTCTACGTCATGCGCACCCTCCGACTCTGGTATGTTTATATTGCGCGGATCGTCATCATCTTCTTCATTTACATCATCAATTTCTTTAGCTACGTTGTAACATTTGATAAGGTGTTTTTCATGTTCCTTTGATTCTGAGTGTAGGTGCATGGGGACATGATCTGCCCCGAAAAATTCTTGTAATGTCATATTTATGTGAGGACAATCATCCCTGAATATTCATTCCTTAATTATTTGCGATGCCTCATGGATCAGCGGATCCTCATCCTCAAAGCTGAAGTCCTTCTAGAAGTTGGCAGTCAACATTTCCCAATTTGTCGTCTCTTTGCGCAACTCCAGGTCTAGGTACCATTTCTTTGGGATGTCATCATCCAGTGTATGTACAAAGAGATGCACCCATTGTGTGGCCTTCTTTCCCGTGCCTGTGAATAGACTTCAATGTGTTGACTAGGGTTTGTTTGTCCATTAAAATTCTCAAAAGATAAGGTGACCTTTTCAGCAAACCGAATTTGCATCTTGATTCTGCATTGATCCCAAGTGGTCAATGTCTGCTTGTGTGCCTTCCACCATCTGGCAGGTGTGTTGCAAAGCACTATATCTAATGCTGGTAGTTTGTGCTCATCTGTAATAGCTGCAGTATATTCTTGGATGAAAGTATAAACATTAGCAGATTCAACCATCATATGTGGGAATAGGACTTACTTCCTTCTCGATCCAGCGCAGTGATTTCGTAACCTGCGCGCACCTTCTTGCTGATACTTCATGCATTCGGCTTTGCCAATTTTCCAGCCCTGCCTCCGAGTCAGAAAAGTAGGAGCTGTCACATCTCCAACTGAGTGTGCCATCTGCGGTAGGATTGATATAATATTCCTGGTTCGCTGTGAGCTGGTATAGTCTGTCCAAGTCTTGAGCCTTGGATTCTTCCTGAATCAGCTCGCTATATCTGTCACCATCGGCAGGATCCAACGGTGCAATGACCCTAAGATGCTTTCCTTCAAATATCATCTTCTTTGATTTTAGGTCTATGATAGCCAAGTTATCCATAGCCCAGTCAATTCCTAGCAGTGCAGGAAAAGGATGATTATCATCCACAATCTCGATAAATTCAACATCTATCTGACTTTGGACTCCATCGATGTCAACTATCACATTAGCTAAGCGGCCAAAAGGTATGACTTTCTCTTGGTTAGCCATTCTTAGCTGGATAGGTGACCATGACAACTTTGGTCGACCCATCTGCTGCCATGTCTGCTTAGTTAAGAAATTTACTCAGAGCCCAGATCAAGGATGACTTCATCCATTTCAAAATCTCCAATCTGTGCGGTAAGTCTCATTTCTCGGCCCATTCTTTTATGCTTCCTTATGTGATGAACTGCACTATCAGAAGCCTCTGTTTCAGTTTGTGGCTCATACTAGTTGATGAGTTTCTGCAGCTCTACAATGGCATTTTCACTTTTCAGTAACTTCATGCAACTACGCAAGAACTGTGCAACGGAGGTGCTGAAATCCATCGCAGTGCTTGCTTTTATCATAGGATGCTACCATGTCTTCAACATGTAGTGCTTGACTACGCAACGGAATCCTCTGTGTTTCTATTACTGGCTCTTTGAAGCTATCCCGCACGTCGATAAAGACTTCCTTGTTCTTTTGTAGATCGATAGCAGGTATTTTCCCCGGAGCTTTTCTTATCCATACTCTCTCAAGAGGATACTGCTTTGTGTGAGCCTCCCCTGATGTCGACACTTCTGCTCCCCTGTCACGGCCTGTCTGAGCCCCACTGCGTGTTGTTTGGCAGAATTTTTCCCTACGGATAAGTCAAAATTCTCTTAACTTAAAGCATATTCCTAATTGACTCTAAGGTAAGAACAAAACAAAACAAATGCTACCTTGAAATTCCTGAACTAACTTTCACAACAAGATTACATGCATTCAGAAACAATGAAAGATATGACTCACCTTTCAATCTGACGTTTGTCCCGCTTCTAAATCCTAATCCAAAAGCTACAATGTAGAACCTGTTGAAATCAAACAAAGAACAAGCATACAAGCTTCCAAATACCTTGAAGTAAAGATTATATTCAAATACAGACTAGATACATTCCATGCTAAAGACTTGTACAATACACATGAAATGGGAAAAACAAGACAAGTTATCTTTATTACAAACTTGAAGAATTCTTACAAAGGTTGCTTGATGTCCAAGCCAATCCTCCAGCTCCAAGTGCTTCCTCCTCTAGCTATCTCCACAAGGCTGCAAGATCATAAGTTTGATACTACTAAGAGTCCTCCTCTTTCCCATGGAATGCCTCTCTTTTATAGTGTATGGTAGGGTTAACCAACAAGAGAGATGGGTGGATCTTGGGAGAACTTAGTGGATCAGGGTTTCTTATCACAGAAAATGAGTTGAGATCGAATCAGGGACCCCAATCCTCCAATATCTCTCGAAAATCCAAAATCCCACAAGCCATGGCAAAAAGGCAATAAAAAGAGTACCGCGCCCAGTAATCTGAGCATAACGCGGTAGTACCGCGTGTCAGGGACAAAGCACAGTGCAGTAGTGTGGACTACCACGCACCTATAACTGATTAAGGCGCGGTAGTTAGGGTAAATAAAGTCTCAACTGGGTTAATTCTTGACGGGGTGGATTTTCCTTCAAGGATTACTCATCTTCTGGGTGGTTCAAAAAGTAGGGGAAGTGTCGTCAGCTCTTTTTGTGGTGGAGATGCGACACTGTGGAATATGGAGGTATAACAGATGCCCCCTAAAGTGTGAGGTCAGAAGGGACTGATGGTCGAAAGACTTTACAAATATAGTGTGCACAGATAGCATCGAGGAGAGCGACAAGGATCTAAAACAGAAACAAAGTGTTAGATATACCACCGAGGCGGGCATCCCCATGCTCAGAAACAAATGACTCAAAGCATGGCTGCCGACCAATACATTGTAGATCCATGAGTACTGAGATGATATAGACTGTGGATAGATCATGGCTACTATGAACACGCGTAGATCCATGAGACAGTAATAACACAGCCACGACCAATACAAAAAGTGGATCTGTGTGACAATACAAAAGACATCTCCATCACAACCTGGACGCAATCATGATACAAGGGTGTGCCCAGGGTCTTCGACCCGATCGCAAATGATATGAATCTAGCCATGTGATTACAAAGTGTTGAAGTCGAACATGGTAGAAACCATTTGATTACCGGTCAATGATGTGAACCGTTAACAAATGCGAAGGAAATCACCAATGATGACGATGATCCCCAAGGTATCTGAAGTACATCTCAACGAAATGCGAATAAATGAGTTGATGTCGAGCATTCGAGAGATCGTTCGATCAGAGGTCAATGATGTAAACCTACTGTCGAACACGAGGAAACCTGCCATTGAGGCATGCAGGTACCAAGGTACTAATGGTTGATTCCTAAGTCCAATTCCCGGATAGTGATTTGGTGTCGACGGGAATAGACTCATCAAAGGTGGGCCATAATGATTCCCACATCATCGACACGAAATCGGCACGAACGATAAGATGATAAAACAATGGAGTATGTACTGACACAGCGGAGGCCTGACACAATGAACGACTCTGAACAATGCAACCCTTTGAACATATAACGGCATGTAATAGGACTTGGCAGCAGGGATTATTGAAAGCAGAGGATAGACACCGAATGAGTAGACTCGTGGCCAGGGAGACGACTCATAATGATGACCATTACTCAGTGGAAAATAGATACCCAGTATAGACAAGGGACAGACACATGCCATGTTCAAAGGTAACGACTGACAAGTTGCCATAACAAACTTGACTTGTTCCCCATATTCCCTCGACATGATAGACAAGTACCTCTTTGTTGTTTTTCGAGCTTGAAGAGGATAACAGATGCTCGGTGTAGCTCATCTTACAGATGAGTCCAATCTCACATGTTTTACGAACCTGAGAAAGGAGGGGTTTGCCCCAAAGTGGGTCCTTCGATGTTAAATTTTAATGAGTCCAAGGAAGGAAAACTCGATAGTTTTTCATATTTAGAGAGCCTGAAAAACCTAAAGGAAGCTCCACAATGTACTTTTTCATAAATTTAGTGCCTCGATCCCGAAGAAGTGTAAAACAATTCCCGAGAGAACTCTCCCAACCAAAATTGACTAAGGTATACCTTTCTTGTAATTAGTCTAGATGGATCGAAAAAGGGGTAACCTATCACCGAATAGACAACCTTTCAAATACTTTTACAAGTGTGAAAGAGTCAAGATCACTTGGCAATCTTTTCAATTTTAGGGAGTCTGAAAAGAGCTTAACTATGGACTCCAATGGTATTTTTCGTAATTTTTTAATTATTCTGGTCCGAAAAGAGAATAAAATACAACCAGGATAATACTTTCCTCATCGTTTTAATGAGCATGAGTAAAGTTGACCGAACTCGACACCATTTACTTGATTTTGACAAGCATGACATGGGTGTGAAAGCGCTTGGTATCTTTTTAAAGTTTTAATCCAGAGCACAAAAAAGATAAAGTAGGCTCAAAATGAAGGTCAAATAGTGAATAAACGCCAGTGTGAATATATCACTTTTTAAAGGAGATCTTGTCAATAAAGTGCTCATAAAAACAGATATCAGTAATGTGAAATGGGTTTTATTTTAACCATTAAAAATAATAAGTAAAAAATAGGTGAAAAATCTTATAAAAGGATGGTTAAAAATAGAAAGTTACCATTTCATTTGTGTTTTTACCCAAAGAGGAGATTTTACCCATTTGAGGAGCAAAAACTTCAAGGATCCATATCGGGAGTTCTAGGGCACCGTTTCAACAACCGTCTGCGCCAGGTAAGAGCTCTCAAGCTTCTCTTTCATTTGATGTATGAACAATTTGCTTTTAGTAAGAAAAATTAATTTTTTGGGCAAGCCCTATTGGGAAAAAATTGCCCTTCACAGTACCGCACGGGGGCTATATCGGGAAACGCAGTACTGTTTGACAGTACCGCGCTGTGTCTTTAAATAGAAACGTGGTACTGTGCAGTACCACGCGATAAGCTTTGCCCTAGGCATGATGAAGGCGAAATCTAAGATGAAAAAAATCGATTTTTTCTCAAATTTTTTGCTGAAACCAAGTTGTTAAATGATTACTGAATGTTTCTCCTGACCTTTTGCAGGAGTTTGTAACTCGTTCGGATCAAAATGGTCAGCTGGAAAGAAAGAGAGCACGAAGTAGATGACTTGGTGGCTGAAAATGACCTACCTAATGTGACTGCATTGCGGGAGTGCGGTCTGTTGAAATTCTTCAAGACTAAAGGCATTCGTCAGCAAGCCAAACTTCTTACCCATCTTATTCAATTGTGGGACCCTGACATTCAAGCTTTCCGAGTGGGAGAGCACATCCTCAAAATTCAACTTGAGGACATTTATTTCCTCATGGGCCTCTCGAAAAGAGGGGCTCGGGTGAACTTTACTGGATACACAGCCTCGGAGACGAGCACAGATGCTTTGATTGCTCGGTATTGTCGTCAGGGTTCGAGTAAGAAAAGCCGCAAAGTGGTCATAAAAGATGTTATAGAACTCCCTGTAAAAACCGTACTGTTCACCATCACACGTGCAGCAGGGAGCACGGGTCCCCATCAGGCGTCCCGTACACAAATGAATCTCGTAGTGGATTGTATGGCGGGAACAGTATTTAACTGGTGTGAGGCGGTGTTGGCCAACCTCAAAGAACAAGTGCACAAGTGTAGGGTTGGAGATAATTCCCAATTTGGCTATGGGAGCATCCTAGTCACCTTCTTTTTGGCGAGGGTGCCATTATTGCGCCCACAGATATCTATGCCCCCCCGTCCACCTACTGAGCCATGGATGGCTCGATGGAGTGATTATGCAGGACGTCTTGGGGGACCTCAGCGCTTGGCTTTTGGTGATGATTTATTCTCCTGGCTCGAGGAACAGATAGTGATGATTGATGACTACCCCTATGCAGGGGTGGACTTCCGTGAGGACATCGACTTGGCACTACTAGAGGATGAAGATTGGGACAACTCAGGTATGACCTTCATGGATGTGTTTTTCTTTTTTGAATATATGATTTTTATTGCTTTTTTAGAATGTGTAAAAGACTTCTAATGTATGTTCGTATGCATGTCGCAGATCGTGGACCATAGAGACCGGCTGGGTACTCGCCCTTACATCGTGGTGGTTTTGATCGCCAAGCCGCTCCAGAAGAAGAGGAGGACAAAGATGAAGCAGGAGGAGTTTGGGATATAGAGAGGAACCTACAGGGCTTGACTCATGGTATCCATGCTATGAGGATGGATGACGTCCCTTTGCATCTCCAGCGGCATACTGTAGGTGTGCCTAGTCGTATTGGCCGACTTCTTTGTAGGTTGGCTCGAGCTGTAGTGTGTTATCACCAGCAGCGTGAGGAATCTGACGAGGGACATGATAGATCTCCCAGATCTCCATAGATGGTCTTTTTGTCTTTTGCGGCATGTATACGATATGTAGGCTTTGAGAGCCAAATGTTTGTATGGGATTTGGTCCCAATTTGTGTCTTTGACACAAACTCTATGTATTTGGAAAAACACTCTTATATACAGTGATATGGACCTATTTTCATGATCTATTTATTTACAATGACTTGCGCATTTTATTTTTATGATGTATTCTTATGTATGGGCAAGATGCCAATCCAAAATGTAATTAACCAATGAATCAGCTATACAATTGAATTCTCTTGGTACGTGTTGATATGAAATGAAATTAAAAGATCGTTCCAAGAGATGTACCCTTCGAAATAAACGAAGTAGTATAGGATCGCGAACTGTGTAAACACGGTTCAGATGAGAAACCACGAGCTGGGAGTCTAAAAAGACTGATAGGGAGTCAATTCTGAGTGAAGCAACCTCCGTCAAGAGACCATTGACTGCATGGTACTCCGCGATATTGTTGGTTGCAGGACCCAAACAATTGGCTCCTGAAGAAATCAACTCGCCAGTGGGAGAATAGATTACCCATGCTGTGGAAGCGAGATTCCGGGTATGTCGGCTTGCACCGTCGGCGAATCCAAAGTAGGAAGACATCTGCGCATAAAATCACGAGTCAAAGTAAGAGTGGATACATGAGGTCCATGCGCACACCAAAAAAAAAGTAAAAGCAAACTAAGTACATTATGTACAACAAGTAACCCGCGTAGGGAAACCTTACGCATAGAAGCATTTGAGGTATATCCCATTGCGGGGCCGTGCCAATGGCGTACCATCACAATCGATTAGTTCATAGGCTCCTTTTTCCAAGACACATTTTACAACAAAGGGGCCGTACCACATAGATTCTAATTTTCCTTTTCCAAGCTTATCATGCATTTGATCATATGTAAGTACGAGGTCACCTTCATTGAAGATCCGAGGTTGAACGGATTTGTCATATTGAGCTTTGACGCATTTTTTATGGGCTTCATTAGCTAAAGCGGTGTCGCGGCGGGTTTCATCTAGCTTGGCTAGGTATAGAAACCGTTCCTCTTCGGAAGTTGTGTGGGGAAGTAGCTCTATGGCTATCTTAAGTGATGGAATTTCACATTCAATCGGCAAAATGGCTTCTAGGACATACACCAGTTGGAATGGTGTAAACCCAATAACACTTTTCACTGAGGTTCGGTATGCCCATAGTGCTGAGAATAGAGCTGAGTGCCAGTTGGATTTCTGGGTACCCACAATACGGTGAATCATTGGTTTCAGGACTTTGTTAATGGCTTCAATTTGGCCATTAGCTTGTGGGTAATACGGGGTTGAGTTTTCATGGTGAAAACCCAGCTTGGCACTTAGTTCTTCGATCATATGGTTCCTGAAATGGGAGCCATGATCGGTCACAATGGATTGTGGGACACCAAATCTAGCTATAATATAATTGAATATGAATTGCACTGCTATTTTGCCATCCTCAGCGTACGTAGGCATCGCTTCAGCCCATTTTGTGAAATAGTCGACAGCTACTATGACATAGCTATGCCCCCCGGCTGAAGTGGGATTACAGTGCATGAAATCTATGCCCCATTTGGAAAAAGGGCCGATGGCAATAACAGGATGGAGTGGAGCAGGGTGCGAGCATGCTTTACTATGAAAGAATTGACATGGCGGACACTTCTTGACTGTTTCAATGCAATCTTTGAAAATTGAGGGCCAAAAGTATCCTGCTCATAGTATTTTCTGGGCCGTAGCCATCCTAGAGAGACGACCACCACATGCTCCAGCGTGGCAGTCATTAAGAATGCGTTCCGCCTCATCTAAGGTCAAACAGCGTCGAAGAACGGTGTCGACACCACGTCGATAAAGAGTATCGTTGACTATGAGGTAGTATTTTGCATGATGTCGGATGCGTCGTCGTTCATCGTGAGTGAGGTCGGGGTGGAAGCATTGGGTTTGGAGATATAATAGAATATCCCTATACCACGGATCAGACGTGCTGATGAGGAACAACGATTCATCAGGAAGAGAATCGATGGGCTCAGATTGCTCGGTAGCACGGGGCAAGTTACAAATCAACTCTGCAAAGACCAAGGACTTCTTAGACTTGGCTTTGACAAATTCCAAGTCAAACTTTTGAAGGATGACAATCCAACGATAGTATTTTCCCCCAAGAACTTGACGCGTGAGGATATAATACAATGGATTGAAGTAGACTATAACGGTGGTCCGGCGGAGTAAGATGTAATGACGGAATCTCTGGTCAACAAATACTGTTGCCAGAGCCAGTTTTTCAACATGTGAATAGCAAGTTTCGGAGTCGAGAAGACTCTTACTAAGATAGTATACCACATGTTCTATGCTGTTGTGGTCTTCCTGGACTAGAACCATGCCGATGGTGGAAGTCGAAGCTGCGAGATAAAGAATATAATCATGTGTGTAATCGGGGAGTTGGATCACAGGATCTTTGGTTAAGGCTGCCTTTAGATTGTCAAAGGAGCGTTGGGCTTCATCATCCCAGATAAAGGGAACATTCTTCTTGAGAAGCCTCATGTAGCCTTTTTTTATCTCGAAAAGATTACAGATGAAACGACGTAGAAAGTTTGCATGTCCTTGCAAACTTTGAAGTTCTGGAATATTGGTGGGGGAAGGCAGGGCTAAGATAGCTTCTACCTTCGCAGGATCTAAACGTATCCCGCTTTTGGAGATTATGAAGCCCAACAGTTTTCCGGCTTCTACACAAAAGACGCACTTATGCGAGTTCAAACGTATATTGTAGCGATGACACCTTTCGAAAATGGCACTTAAGTGGTCAGGATGGTCTTCCCTGGTCTGAGAGTGAGCGGGAAGATCATTAAGATATGGTTCTACAATATGTTTGATGTCGTGAAATGCATATGACATCGCCCGTTGGAAAGTTGCCCCGACATTTTAGGGCCAAAAGGTAACTTTCAATATGCAAAAATCCCCCAAGGGTAGATAAAGGCCGTTTTGTGCTGGTTGGCTGGGAGGATATCGATCTGATTATAGCCAGAAAAGCCATCCATAAATGAAAAGATGACACTTCTGGCACAGTTATCGATGATCTGGTCGATGAACGGAGTTGGGTAGTTGTCCTTTGGACAAGCCTTGTTCAAGTCATGGTAATCGACACAGACTCTAATCGTTCCTTGTTTCTTGGCTATGGGAACTATGTTGGATACCCATTCTGTCAATGGGACATGATAGATAAAACTAGCACGCAAAAGTTTTTCAACTTCTGCTTTAATAGTGGCTGCCTTACGAGGATGAATGGGCTGAAGTTTCTGCCGAACTGGTCGGGTTCCAGGGAATGTTGGAATTTCGTGGACCACGATCGAGGGGTCTATTCCTGGCATTTCTTCATAACTCCAAGCAAAAACATCGCGGAAGGTTTTGAAGTAGCCACTATAGAAATCCATTTCGAAGGGAGTACATGTTTTGGCAATATGAATGTTTTCCATGATACCAGGCTTCACTGATATATCAATGGGAGTGGTTGCCATAAGGTTAGCCAAGTTTCCTTCAGAAAATAGTTCGTCGAGGGAAGTGGGGAACTTGGTTTGAACCATCCCAAGTGAAGTACTGGGTTTTGTATCAGGCAAGTGGTTGAATGGTGGGGAATGAAGATCGATGATGAAAATCTCCCCATGGTGGCTCATCACCATACATAACCTCCATAATTGATTCATCAGTGGGAAAAATCAAATTGAGAGGATCGATAAGTGGTGGGTATGGATGAGTTTCAGCCGAGAGCTGCGCCACGGTGTGATGAGTAGAGCAGTCGACCCAATCAGTGGTTGATTGGATCGCTTCATATGCTGCGAGGTTTCTGTTCAAGGGCATGGATTTTCCGTAGCCTTTAATCTGAGTGGGACTCAGAATCACCCATGAATCATTGGAAGGGGTGACATTTGATGAAATCATGTTGAATGGTTGAATATGGGTTCCCAGCTCTGGAAAAACTCCGATGAGGGAAGAATCCTTCATAAGACCAACACCTATGTCTTGGAACCGGTACCGAGGTTGATCCAATAATGGAACGGTGTTGGCGGAGTTCAGATGGGAGTCTAGGATGTAGTAATCGAGTTGATCAATGGTGACAATTTTCCCTTCATGAGGAAATTGCACAATCCGGAAGACTGTAGATGCTATGGAGGTCATGGCATAAAACCAGTTCCGTCCAAGTAGGAGTATGTAATCCAATGGTGCATCTACGACTTCAATGTGTACAGATACTGTTTTTCCCCCCAGTTCAACACCAATTGAGAGAATGAGTCCATAAGGTTGAAAACTGTGTCCATCAAACACCCTGAGAGTAGTGGGAGAAGTCGTGACTTCTGGTGAGCCTAAAGCTCTCCAGCAATTCAAAGACATAATCGACGTGGAAGCACCTTCGTCTAACACAGTGCGATGGATGATATTTCCATGGATTTTTGTATGAACCTGGAAGGCTAACTGGTGAGAAAGCCTAGGTTTGGTGTGCTCCAAGTTAAACATAATAGAGTTTGAAGTATCTGGGTCCATTGCCCCCAGTGCTGAAAGTAAGGTTCTACGCTGTGTGGGGTGGTGTTGAAGAACCTCGAGAGTCGACATGGCGGAAGGTGCTTGAGCTAAATCCTCAACAATGTTGTAATTTTGGGAAGCTCGCACATTGGGATTAAATGTCGCCTTTCGTATGGTGCCCTTGGGTGGGCGTAGCACTGTGTCCGTAAGCGCTCTCTCGATATGGAGATGGCCGGTAGGGGGGAATAGGAGTCTGATATTCAACAGGAGATTTGCCTTTGGCTATCTCGGGTTGTTTGTTTGAAATTGGAGGGTTGTCATATGTCTTTGAACGAGTGGTTATATGAATCTCTTCATTACTAGTCATCAGGATTTCTCGGTTTGTGGACGTCTCTCCGCGGGTTGGATTGGACTGGTTGCCCCCTTGTGGGGTTTATTGGGAAACCATCTACTGTTGTTGTTGAGGGAAAGGGTCAGTTAACACTACCGGGCGAGAGGATCCTTTAACAAATTTGTTGACTTCGTCCTTGTAGGGACAGTCACATGTGTAGTGATCGTCTTGACAAATTAGGCAGGGAAACTTAGCCTTTCGACGTGGTTTCTGGTCATTGTGGGTGGGTTGTGGCTTGGGGTCCTCCTGCTGGTTCTTCTTGGTTTTACCATGATTTTTTTTCTTCTTTCCCCTGGATGGTTGTGACGTAGATTGAACTGTGTTCACTTCGGAGGAAATGGCATGCGAAGTAGTAGCTTTTGAAACAGCCTGAGGTAGAGCGGGAGAAGCAGAAGCTTGTTGTCCCGTCGAGTTGGTAGTAGGCTGGGTCTTGACTGAACCGACAATACCATCAATGGGGGGTTCAGTGATAGGTTTCGTTGGATCAGTGTTAACGCGGGCGGCATGTGGAAGAAGTTCATGTAAAGTACTGGATTGAGTGTATACTAAATCCATGTACTGGGCTGCCGAGATGGCTTGTTCTTCTGTAACCGGCCCGCGCATAGCGATATCCCTGGCTATGGGAGGCAAAAAGGATTTTGTGAACCAATCAGCGAGTAGTTGATCTGGAAAGGGTGCCTTAATTAGCCTACGACGTCGTCGCCACTCATGGATGTGATCCAAAATGTGTGTAGAAGTGGTTTGACGTAGTGAGGTTAACAGTTCTGTTCCAGTCTCATACCGGATGGGGAGCTGGAAATGAGTTAGAAACTGCATAGCCAAGGTGTTGAAATCATGGAAAGAGTGTTGTGGTAGCTCGATGTACCATTTCACTGCCGTGCCGGTAAGCGTACGTTGGAAGAGCCGATGTCGAATGGAATCGTCCATCAAGGAGTTGGATGAACACCAAAGATGGAAGGTCATCACGTGGTTCTTGGGGTCTTCCCCGAGCTTAGCATCGAACTTAGGAATGTCTGATGGAAGTTTGGCTAGAATGGGTGGCCAGTGAGGTTCATGCCATATAGGATCGTTGATAAGCCTCAACAAATCACGTAAGTCAAGTGTGGCCAAAAAGGGAAGTTGACGGTTAGTCTGTGGGTATGAGTAATAACCATGTGATGCAGAGAAACCTGGAGGGCCCTGCATAGCATACTACTGCGTGTTATACCCATATGTGTTTCCCAGGGGGTACTGCTGGAAATTCTGTGGATAGTAAGCCATCTGGTTAACCGGTTGAGTGTAGGTAACTGGTTGGTGGATGTTCTGCTGAGTGGGTATGAGTCCCCTGGGTTTGCAGCAACCCTGAAAATTGCATCTTCCTTTTCAAAAGTTGCACTTTTTCACACTTTGCCACAGTACTGCGCCCTCTGCATTGATTACAGCGCGGTAGTACCGCGTCTCCTGAGTTAGTACCAGAGCGGTAGTTTAGCAGTACCACGCTATAGGCTCATTCTGCCACACGGTAGTGTCCGCATACTGTAAAAAAAAATTTCCTTGCTTGGTTTCCTGAGTCATTTTTTGATCTTTCTTTGCCTTAGGTAGTGTTTGCTGTCGCCTGTTATCATCTTGGTCATTTTACAGTCTGTGTGGTGTGTTTATTGCTTGTTTGTGAGCTTGATTGTTGTGTGAATTAGTGGCATTTTTGGCACATAGGGTCACCCCTTCATTTTGAGTGCATTGGTTTGATCTTCCCATCACAGCCAAACCATCACCACTGTTCTTTGTTACTGAATTGTGTTGTTTTCATAGTCACAGTGTTTCCAGTATTATTATTAAAATTTATCTTGAAAGATATCATTGGAAAACAATTGTGTTATTTTGATTAAAATGGTCTTGTAGCATCATTGTGTATTAGGAAGTTAACCATTGAAATTTGCCACAGAAATTCTCATATTTGAAGCATTATAGATTGTAGGATCAGTGAATTAAAAAGAGTGTTTATTTCAGTTTGGCTCTATTTATAAAAAGAAAACAAAAATTTCTTGTTTTGGTTTTTCATTGCTTGTGAAAAATTTCATGCATTTTTTATCGAAGAACTCTCTCTCTTCCATAGCTAGAGTTCATCGAACACAAAGGCTTATTTTTTATTCATTCTCATTTGCATGGTTTGATTCATCATAACACCATCAAGTTTCACGTCCATTTACTTAATTGAGTAAGACAACCACTAAAATTAATCTCCTTAATTAAACCAACATTAACCTCACTTGAGGAAATCAAAAGAATTTGGTAGTTAGGTAGGACACCGGGGATAGGCATCAAAATAATTCCCCCTTGTCATTTTCATCTGAGACATAGTTGTTGTCTTCTAGGGAACTAAAATCCTCTAGTATTTATTGACACGGTCACAGCCAGTTTGTGGAGGGGCCTCTTGACTGTTTCTAACTTTCAAGGGTTAAACGGCCGCGAGATTGAGAACCGGACGGACTCTATGGAATGCCGCACTCCACTTAGCCCTAAGGAAACATCGATCATTGTCTTCCTCGGAAGGCTGAAGTGCCCAAAACCTTTTCCAACGTGTCATGAACGAGGTAGCTTAGTGACTATTCTACTAGGGATCTTTTACCCAGGATCCCTTTCGGTAGAGGGATATCCTTCTCATATCGGTCTCTCATGTTGTATTGTTCGACTTGGATTTCATCACCTTGCAAAGGATACAGCTTGTTGAGGTCTCCAGCTCTTAGTTAGGAGTTTGCTTGTTATCTCATCTTTGTAGAGGGTGAATAAAGGTAAAAAAGGACCAAGATTCAAAACTGGTTTGAAGTGTAATAAAAAATCACAATCAAAAGATAGATGACAATGAACTGAATTAAACAAACAGAAATCAAACCAGTGGAGTCGCCATTCTTGTTTGGAAGAATTTTTCCCTACGGATAAGTCAAAATTCTCTTAACTTAAAGCAGATTCCTAACTGACTCTAAGGTAAGAACAAAACAAAACAAATGCTACCTTGAAATTCCTGAACTAACTTTCACAACAAGATTACATGCATTCAGAAACAATGAAAGATATGACTCACCTTTCAATCTGACGTTTGTTCCGCTTCTAAATCCTGATCCAAAAGCTCCAATGTAGAACATGTTGAAATCAAACAAAGAACAAGCATACAAGCTTCCAAATACCTTGAAGTAAAGATTAGATTCAAATACAGACTAGATACATTCCATGCTAAAGACTTGTACAACACACATGAAATGGGAAAAACAAGATAAGTTATCTTTACTACAAACTTGAAGAATGCTTACAAAGGTTGCTTGATGTCCAAGCCAATCCTCCAGCTCTAAGTGCTTCCTCCTCTAGCTATCTCCACAAGGCTGCAAGATCATAAGTTTGATACTACTAAGAGTCCTCCTCTTTCCCATGGAATGCCTCTCTTTTATAGTGTATGGTAGGGTTAACCAACAAGAGAGATGGGTGGATCTTGGGAGAACTTAGTGGATCGGGATTTCTAATCACAGAAAATGAGTTGAGTTCGAATCAGGGACCCCAATCCTCCAATATGTCTCGAAAATCCAAAATCCCACAAGCCATGGAAAAAAAGCAATAAAAAGAGTACCGTGCCCAGTAATCTGAGCATAACGCGGTAGTACCACATGTCAGGGACAAAGCATAACGCGGTAGTGTGGACTACCGCGCACCTATAACTGAGCAAGGCGCGGTAGTTAGGGTAAATAAAGTCTCAGCTGGGTTAATTCTTGACAGGGTGGATTTTCCTTCAAGGATTACTCATCTTCTGGGTGGTTCAAACAGTAGGGGAAGTGTCGTTATCTCTTTTTGTGGTGGATATGCGACACTATGGAATATGGAGGTATAACACGCGTGACCTTATTGATGCTCGGGTCTACTTGTCTTTTCTCTACTGTGATCCATTGGACGTTCGTATTTGGCGCATCTGTTTGTCTTCTTTTCTGCATTTCCACTTCTAGAACCAGACAATCTTCAATAACATGGTCAAATGATTTACAATAATTACACGTAGTGCAGGGGTTAACACAATCTCTAGATACGTGACCTGGTTGGCCACAATTATAACAAATGACCTGGCCACGGCCTCTTCCCTGTGTTGGGCCATCATTTCTTCCTCTGCCGTGGTATCCGCCACCATGACCTATGTATCCTCCTTGGTCATATTGTGCATTCTCTTGTTTCGGCTGGGTATCTTCTTGTACGTGGTATAAACCGGCACTTCTCATTGAGTCCATGTCCTGTTTTCTTTCATTCATTAATTCATATGCACGACAGTTAGATTCATCATGTCCAAATGACTTACAGAAATTGTAGTATAAATTTTTAGGTGTTTTCACATATTTGTGTATAAGATAACAGTCTTCAGGTCTGTGTCATGTGGTTCTACTTATTTCACACCATGGGGCCTGATTCTGATTCAATGGGTTTGGCGAACCACTGTTAAGATAGTCGTGGAATAACGAGCAATTCTCTCTATCATGGCCTTCTCCTTTACAAGATGTACACCATATCTCATGTCTAGGTTCATACCTTTGTTCTTTTCCATTCTAATTCATGCTTTGAAACTCTAGTGTTAGGGTGGTCAGCTGTTTCTGGATATGAGACATCCCGGAACTAGTCTCACCAATCGGTGAAGCCTCTAGCTTCATTGCGATCTCCAAGGCCTCTGCCTAGGATTCAACCTTCTGCTGCATCAATGGTAACCTAATATGGGCCAACAATGCATCAATGAACCATTCCTTGTGCTGTTCCAGAGCTATAACAAATCTCACTTGGTCTAATAGGCTCTTGAAATTCTGATCAAACTCCCAAACCATTTCAATCGATTTCTGCTTTATTTCTTTTAACTCGGTTATACACTGAGATTCAGATTTAGGTTTCTTAAATTCTGCTATGAGTGCAGCTTTAATTTCTGCAAGGGTTCTTGGTTGTATGGTAGAGTATTTCATGAACCAATGTAATGCTCTGTCCCTGAATGTGGTGATGAGCTGTACTCTCTTCACTGCTTCATCTTGGATTTGTCTTACACTCCATAAGGCTTCACAAAGAAACCAATGCTAGTCAGGGTCTTCTAAGCCAATTCCTCTAAATATCGGTAGCTTCATATCTATATTTTCCATTGTGCTACTAGGTGGTGGGGCACTCGAATTAGTGCATGGATGCTGTAAAGGGTTCTGCGCAATAAATACAAATGGGATTATCGGAAGAGATAGACTGGGCTGAGTCTTCTGCGGGGCGGGTTGAGTATTCTTCGGAGAGGGATGAGTCTTGGGTGGGTTTTTAGAAAAGGGCGGTGCGGTCTCTGTAGCTAGTAGGTTCTCAGGGGTGAATGGTGGTGCAGCTTCATTATCAATGTTACACAGTATCTCAGTGTTAATATGGAGTCCAGGGCCTCCAAGTTTCATATTGAAATTATATCTCTTACCACTTCTAAGATTATGTGTTTCTTCGTCTAAATCACTAAATATACTGTTTACCATGACCAACTTTAAGAATATTACTGCATTCTTAAAACACCTTTCTCAGCTAACAACATCTTAATGTATAGATTGAGATTGTTCAGGAACTTACGTTGAAACCCTCCAAAGAAATCTGCTTCTATTTGGCTGTAGGATTTGAGTGTGTCTACAGCAAATTTTGTTACGAAGCCTTCTAGCATATGATCGACCCAAAATTCAACTGCGTGTGCCAATGGGCTGTCTATTACTTTGAGCCGCGCCATGAGCTCAGGAGTCCACTCTGTAGGAACTCCTGCTTGAAAACAATTTTTCTTCTCTACGAGCCGCGAGATCCACGAATACAGCTCGTTGGGAAATGATGCCCAAAAAATCTCATGAATGTCATTGAACAGATATCTATCTGACCACTGTGTGTCACTTAGACGCGGATGTCTATTCTCTTGTCTTTTAAAGTCTCTTATAGTCTTGTCCCACCAAGCTTGGATTTCTGTCTTTTTAGGATGCCATTTATCAAAGCCTTTCGGGAACTGGTATTCTTCATCACACATCATGATTGCAACTCACCACAGATTCTAGCATGGCAATGGAACCATTTGTTGGCTATAACTGACCCAGAGGTTTTCTATAAGACCCAGGTTCTTTGCAGTTTCCCCTTTGACCAACAAAACCCCTTCGCACCGGCCCTTTCCGCAACAACCTGCAAGCAGGCTGAGGTCTCATCCGAGGTGTATCTATGGGGTACTGCGGAATCAGATTTCCATAGTAAGTGATGAGATGCTTGGATGGATGTATTGCGCAACACCACAAAGGGTAGGTGCTGCGAGGTGAGACTGCGCAGCGATGGGTAACTCTGCGGTCCGCACTACTATGTTCTTCTGCCGCAGGACTTCCACTGAAGCTGCAAGCACTCTAACTCTATTATGCACTTGGATTATCTTGGAAATACTTAAGGTACTAAAATGAATATCACTCATCCATTCATTCAGACGCTTAGCTGTCCAGTCTTGTAATCATTCTTTCATTAACTCAAGGTATCATGTTTCAAACATAACTGATTGATCTACTCCACAATTATACATTCCTTTGCTGCGCGTAAGAAAGTATTTAATGAATTGACCGATTTACTATCTTCATACACCAGAATAAATGTTCACCATTCAACCATTCATGCGAAGCTTAACATATCATTTCCATACTTCTCTAACAAAAAATGCATATAAAATCTCACTCATAACAATATACAAGGAAACATTTAGACATCCATTGACAGAAAATACAAGTAAGCATTCATTCATAAACATAATCACACAACAAGAGATTTAATGTGGTTCACTACCCCAGGTGGGAAGCTACGTCCACAAGAACGGTTGGTAATATATTTCTTTAGAAAGGGATGGGGAAAGCCATTCTTAGTCTGCGCACTCAGCTGCAGACTATCCTTCCTCTCAAAACTAGGCCTCTGCGCACATAGCTACAGATCCTTTACAATCTTCTCAACTTAAGAGATTTTACAATACAAAATTCATATCAAGATTAACTCTAGCCATCAACTAGCTAGTTAAACAACAACTCAGAACAACCCCATCCCATACAAAATTATCTTCTTAAATAGATCATTTCTGTAGGTTATTTCTTTACAAAATCGAAGACCTAAACCCAAAACCCTTAGGGTTTACAAACTGTGCCGGTTTCCCTAAACCAGCTTGCTGGCATTTGGTAGCGTCTGCTGCATCATGGCAGTTTGCCATGTCTTCCATCCATCGCTATCAGCCTTCCTGTCGCACGTGTGCAAACAGGTCCCCTCCTCTAAACCATTCACCTCTAACGGTTTCTCCCATCAAGCATGCCAAGACGTCGCTTTCTTCAATACTCTCGTGCATTGGCCGCCTGCCTGATTTGCTCATGCCCGCCGCTTGGCACTTCTAGAGCATCTTTCCAAAAATAGACCATTACTGGTCCATCCGATATCTCCACCTGATTCATGTCTAACACTCTGCTTTGTTGGTTCCACTTGTCCTGATTACTTCGCAGCACTGGTCTTCGCGGTGCTTCCCAAAATTCAGATGCTGCGCATAGCTTCGCAGCCTGATCAAAACTTGGGTGTTGCACACATCTTTGCAGCATCCTCAATACTTAGAAAAAATTATCTTTTTGAGATGTGCTCAACTCATCTTTCCATGCTTATCTCAAAAAGGAGTTTCCAAAACTTTGTCTCAACCTGGGCCCAACATTAATTCGAATTAGCCTCGATGGAGAGATCAAAATATCACTGGAGTGTCATCAAAGCACAACTAGAAGTCTTCATCATCATCAGTGGAGTCATCAATGCACAAGTAACTATCAACTATCAGTCAAACTGAGTGTGGTAGGTGTAACTGGCACATGGAGGCACTAACTGAATGAAGGAGGCTCAGTGGAGGGTGCATGAGGAGCTAACTGGAGTTAGAATGGGTATTCTAGTCTTATTGGAGGTCCATCGGAGTGATACAGTCAGTTGAGAGTCATTCTAGCCTTAAATCAAGGAAAGAACTAAAGATAACTAAACTAACTAAAGTACAACTGAATGGTAGGTGAGAGAGGGCGCCTAGGATACATGCAATTGCATGTAGGGCGCACTAAGCACTAGGAGGGCTAAAACTGACCAGTGAGAAGCTCCTGAGGCTAGCTAACTGAGGGATAGGTGTTGGGACTGATGACTGGGATGCATGCATGAATGAAAATGAAAAAATGGATAATGCTGGTAGGACTAGGATGGAGTATAGGAAAATCCCAACAGCAGGGTATGCCGATTGCATTAGAACATGTCGGTTACACTAGTTGGGACTTAAGTTCAAATTCCCACTTATATGGTGGCTAGGAGGGCCGTACAGGGAAAACTATACACTCACCAAGTCAGAAGAGAATCAGTGCTGGGAGTATTGGGCTACTTGCAATGGGTTTTTGGAAGGAGGCAAGGAACCTGACATTTCCTTCAACTTTTCCTCTCAACATGAAAGGGGACCAGATTCAGATTTGGATAAGTGTAGGCTGTTCCATGAGGACATGAAATTGGATAGTTGGGGGGAGATGTTGGGCCCTGGAATTACCCCTTTTTGACCACTTATTACATCATTTTCCCTTGTTACACCCTATTTCTATAAACCATATGTATGCCTTTCTTCCATATCAATCAAGAATCCTGACAAGGTATAATTCATTATTGCTTCATTTATTTAATGTTGTTATACCTCTATGTTTCACAGTGTCGCATCCCCATCACAACACATCTCGACGACACTTTCCCTACTGTTTTGAACCATACAGAAGAGACAGATGATGAGTCAACCTTGAAGGTAAATCCACCCTGGCAAGTTTTGACCCACCTTGGACTTTATTTCCACACACTACCGTGCCCTGTCAGCTTGACAAAACGCGGCACAGTGCCGCGTTCTGTAGCATTTGCAAAGCGCGGCACCCTTTTAATAGTTTTTTCCCTTGGCTTGTGGGATCTTGGATTTTCGAAGATGATGGAAGATTGGGTTCCTTGATTCGATCCCAACTCATCTCCTTCGATTAGAAACCCTGATCCACTTATCCCTCCTTAGATCCACCTATCTCTCTTGTTGGTTAACCTCACCACTCACTATAAAAGAGAGGCATTCCATTGGAAAGGGGGAGGACTCTTGAGAGCACAAAACTTATGGTCTTGCAGCATTGTGGAGATAGCTAGAGGAGAAGATACTTGGAGTTGAAGGTTTGGCTTGGACATCAAGCACCCTTTGTAAGTAATCTTCAAGTTATAATGGAATAACTTGTCTTGTTTTCCCAAATCATTTATGTTAATCTTGTTTTAATCATATGATTTGTATCTTTCACAGATTTAGATCCTGACTCATGTTTCAGATTGCTAGAGAATAGTGCATACTTGTATTTTGGTTACTCTTTGACAGGTTCATTAGTGAAGACTTGGAGCTTGGAGCAAATACCAAAGACAGAGCACTTGGACATAAGGTCAGTTAAAATCCTTTTGCTCTCTTCAGCATTTTAATACTGAAATGTATGTTAGATCTAGGGATTCAAGGTTGCATTTGTTTTGTCTGTTCTTAGCCTAGAGTTAGTTAGATCCTACTTTAGCCTAAGGGAGTTTTGACTTATCCGTAGGGCAGAATTCCACATAACAAGAATGGCGACTCCGCTGGGTTTGATTACTGCTTGATTGGTTCAAATTCACAGTCATTTATCTTTGAATTATCAGTCTTTTGTTGCACTTCAAACCACCTTGAATTTTGGTCTTTTTTTACCCTTATTCACCCCTCCTCGCAGTATTTATCTCCCTGTTTTATTACTGAGTCCCCTGGGTTAGCAACAACCCTGAAAACTTGATTTTTTCTTTTCCAGTTGCGTTTTTTTTTCCCTCTTGCCACAGTGCCGCGCCCTCTGAACCACTTCCAGCGCGACATTTACACAGTGCCGCGTCCTAGGCATTCATACCAGTGCGACAGTTACACAGTGCCGCGCTTCAGGCAGTCTATAGCCCGCGGTAGTGTCTGCAAGTAGGTAAATTTTTCTTAATTTTTGCTTGGTTTCCTGAGTTTCTCCCTGCCTCAGATAGTCTTTACTGTTGCCTGTTAGCATCCTGGTTAATTTCCAGTCTGTTTGGTCTGCTTATTACATGGTTTGTGAGCTTGATTGATTGATTGAATTAAGTGGCACTTTTGACATATTGGTCATTTTTCAATTTGATTGCATTTGACTTGGCTTTTCCCCACAACCAACTCAATACCACTGTCTTCTGTTACTGAACACTGTAGTTTTACAGTCATATTGTCATTATCATTTTCAGTAAATTAAAAAGATCATTGGTTGAGAGCAAATTTGTTGTTTAAATTGAAAAAGTCTAGTAGCATTTTGCATAGGGAAATGAACCATTAATTTTGCCATAAAAATTCTCATCATAGAAGCATTGTAGATTGTAAAATCAATGCATTGAAAAGCGTGTTTACTTCAGCTTGGCTTGGTTTATAAATCGAAAAGAAAAGAAAAATCTTTTACTTTGATTGCTTGTGAAAGTTGTTATGCATATTGGATCGAAGAACCTCTATCTTTACCTTAGCTAGATTTCATCGAAGACAAAGGCTTGTTTATGATTCATTCTCATTTGCATGGTTTGAGTCGTCATAACACCATCAAGTCTCACGTCCACTACCCGATTGAGTAAAGACAGCCACTAAAATTAATCACCCTAATTAAACCAACTTTAACCTCACTTGAGGAAATCAAAAGAATTTGGTAGTTAGGTAGGACACCGGGGATAGGCATCAAAATAATTCCCCCTTGTCATTTTCATCTGAGACATAGTCGTTGTCTTTAGGGAACTAAAATCCTCTAGTACTTATTGACACGGTCACAGCCAGTTTGTGGAGGGGCCTCCTGACTGTTTCTAACTGTTCAGGGGTTAAACGGCCGCGAGATTGAGAACCGGACGGACTCTGTGGAATACCGCACTCCACTTAGCCCTAAGGCAACATCGATCGCTGTCTTCTTCGGAAGGCTGAAGTGCCCAAAACCTTTTCCGACGTGTCATGAACGAGGTGGCTTAGTATCTATTCTACTAGGGCTCTTTTACCCAGGATCCCTTTCGGTAGAGGGATATCCTTCTTATATCGGTCTCTCATGTTGTATTGTTCGACTTGGATTTCATCACCTTGCGAAGGATACAGCCTGTTGAGGTCTCCAGCTCTTAGTTAGGAGTTTGCTTGGCGTCTCATCTTTGTAGAGGGTCATTTTTTCTTTGTAGGGACTGCTTGTTGGCATTCTGGCCATTTTTGTTGATCAGCTCGCTTATTGAGACACCGGTCTCAGTATAGATTTTTGAGCTTGCTTTTTTGGCCTGTGAGCCTTGCTTTTTCTAGCTCCTCTTTTGCACACTCGGCTGCATTAGAGTTTTTGAGTTCTTTGTTTACGGTAATGCCTCCGATTTTCATTTTCCTGTCATCATGTCAGATCAACAACGAAGATCACGAAGACAACAGGGCCTAAGCCCTCCACCACCACCACCGCCACGGACTTCTGGTCCGCCTGCATCACGCATTCCTGCTCCTCCTGGCCGCGGTGCTGGTCGAGGCAACATCCCACCGCCGATCCGTACAACATCTTCAGTTACGCCTGTAACTGCCACACACAGCACAGTCTCAGAATCCATTGCAGCTTCTATGACCACTAGCATGTCTGAGGCTTCCACTGTCACCTCACCCACTGTCATCCCAGATTTATCTGTAACAGTGGGCACAGTTACAGCAGCTGAACCTAGCACGACCCAGAGTACTAGACCAGAGGTCATCCTTCTACCGGATGCCAACACTTCTCGTCCATCAGACACTTTCCATGATGATATAGACGGATCTATTGGCACCACAGAAGGGTCTGACCAGGACATACCTGGCCTAATTTCAGTCCCAGGCGGCTACGTTGAGATCGTTGAAGATACTCGTCTACCTGACACACCTTTTGAACCTGATTATGGCTTCATTACCTCCCAGACGGAACTTCCGCCTGTTATTACTACGTCACCCAGTGTTCATCCTCAGGAGACAAGTTCTTCTAGCAATGTACCTCGCACTTTTCATCTACCCAACATCCCACCGGGACACGAAATTATGGCTTCCATCCAGTCTAGTATGGTTAGCCTAGCGAACTCTCCGTTAGCATCGGCACAATTTAGACGCAACACAGAGCAAATGCTTTCGACAGCGTCTAGATACCCCCCTGTTTCTCGTCCTTCTGACTATAGGGATCCCAATGTTCCGTCTAGCACAGAATTTCATCATTCCTTTGCAGACGGCTCAGGACCTTCGGACTTTACTACACCTAGGTTCCTGCCGGATCCCCAAAATCTTTTTCAGGATATGAACTCGGACCCAGTTCTCGATGGTCCTCCTATTATTGAACACGTGATGGACGACGCTGATACCCCTGGGCTAAATTCCCCACATTTGCTGTCATCACCAATGTTTGGTGCACATTCTATGAGGGATAACCCAGTTTTTTCTCCGTCCTCACCTGTCCAATACGGACGACCGCCTCCGCTAATCGGTACTTTTGGCGCCGTTGGCCAATCCATGCTATCATATTTGGCTAGCGGCGGAAGAACACCTAGTCATACTGCTGGATCTTCCGTTTCGACCGGAGGATCACCTTCAGGCACCATTTATACTATTTCAGGAGGTGGACAACCGACTGCAATGGTCCCTAACTCCAACTTACAAACCCTCCCTGGTGGGCCATCAACCCAACCAGCTGGGGGGCAACCTTTTGTTGGGAACCCCATTGTTAGTCAACAACCTCCAACTGGTGGGCCATCAACCCAACCAGTCGGAGGACAACCTTTTGCTGGGAATTCACTTCCCAGTCTACAACCTCCTCACATAGGGCCATCCAACCTAACTATTGGTGGACAACCTATTGGCTCGCTCCAACTAGTTTCCCAACCAGCAGCGTCTACTCAGTTCGGTATGTACAATCCACCTGGCAGTGGGCAACCTTATTCCGGTGTTCCAACCGGACCTTACTCTCAACCAACCCCGTCAGGTATGCTTCCTTCTTGGGATCATCAAATCCCACAGAGTGGGGGGTACTCACTTTTTGGAAACTGGAACCAAGCTGGGGGGCAATCCCAGATTTCCCCCAACTTGAATTCTGGTTTCCCTTACCCTTCAGCTGCTACAACTCCATGGAACCCATCACTCCAATTTCCACTAGTTCCTCAAGCAGGAACGAGTCTTCCATGGACACCACCGTCGCAGCCACCCCCCAACCCTGTTATGGGAAATCCTCCACTTACACAGTATGGTGGCAACATCCCTGGAACACAACAATTCCAAGGAACTTTTTCCCAACAAGGAACAGCAATTATTCCTGGGTATCAACAACCTCAAGGTCCCATACCCACTCAGCAGAACACTTACCAACCGGTTGCTTACAATCAACCGGTTAACCAGATGGCTTATTATCCACAGAACTTCCAGCAGTATCCCGCGGGAAACGCATATGGGTATAACACACAGCAGCATGCTATGCAGGGCCCTCCAGGGTTCTCTGCACCGCATGGTTATTACTCATACCCGCAGACCAACCGTCAACTTCCTTTCTTGGCCACACTTGATCTACCTGATTTGTCGAGGCTTATTAACGATCCTATATGGCACGAACCTCACTGGCCACCTATCCCAGCCAAACTACCATCGGACATTCCCAAGTTCGATGCTAAGCCCGGGGAAGACCCCAAGAACCACGTGATGACCTTCCATCTTTGGTGTTCATCAAACTCCTTGATGGATGATTCCATCCGACTTCGGCTCTTCCAACGTACGCTTACCGGAACGGCAGCAAAATGGTATATCGAGCTGCCACAGCACTCTTTTCGTGATTTCAATACTTTGGCTATGCAGTTTCTGACACATTTCCAGCTTCCCATCCGATATGAGACTGGAACAGAACTGCTAACTTCACTGCGTCAAACCACTTCCACACACATCTCGGATCACATCCACGAGTGGCGAAGACGCCGTAGGCTAATAAAGGCACCTATTCCAGATCAGCTACTTGCTGATTGGTTTACAAAATCCTTTTTGCCTCCCATAGCCAGAGATATTGCTATGCGCGGACCTGTTACGGAAGAACAAGCCATCTCGGCAGCACAATACATGGATTTAGTATATACTCAATCCGGTACTTTACATGAACTTCTTCCACATGCTTCCCGCGTTCACACTGATCCTACAAAGCCTACTACTGAACCACCCATTGATGGTATCGTTGGTTCAGTCAAAGCTCAGCCTGCCACCAACTCGACGGGGCAACAAGCTTCTGCTTCCCCCGCTTTTACCTAGGCCGCTTCAAAAGCTTCCACTTCCCCTGCTGTCTCCTCCGAAGTGAATGCAGTCCAATCTACATCACAACCATCTGGAGGAAAGAAGAAAAACAATCGTGGTAAACCTAAAAAGAACCAGCAGGAGAACCCCATACCACAACCTACCCAGAATGATCAAAAACCACGTCGGAAAGCTAAGTTTCCCTGCTTGATTTGTCAAGATGATCATTATACGCGTGACTGTCCCTACAAGGACGAGGTCCATAAGTTCGTTAAAGGATCCTCTAGACCGGCAGTGCTAACTGACCCTTTCCCCCAACAGCAACAGCAAATGGTTGCCCAAGAATCCCCACAAGGGGGCAACCCGACCAATCCTTCCCGTGGAGAGACGTCCACAAACCGCGAGATCCTAATGACAAGTAATGAGGAGATTAATATCACCACTCGTTCAAAGACGTATGACAATCCTCCAAGTTCAACCAAACAATCGGAGACAGCCAAAGGCAAGTCTCCTGTTGAAGATCCGATTCCTATTCCCCCCCCTAATGGTCACCTCCATATCGAGAGACCACTTATGGACACAGTGCTACACCCACCCAAGGGCACTATACGAAAGGCGACATTCAATCCGAATGCGCGAGCTGCCCAAAACTACAACATTGTTGAAGATTTGGCTCAAGCACCTTGCGCTATGTCAACTCTCGAGGTTCTCCAACACTGCCCCACGCAGCGTAGAACCCTACTTTCAGCACTGGGGGCACTGGACCCAGATACTTCAAACTCCATCATGTTTAACTTGGAGCACGCTAAACCTAGGCTTTCTCACCAGTTAGCCTTTCAGGTGCATACGAAAATCCGTGGAAATGTTATCCACCGCACAGTGTTAGATGAGGGTGCTTCCACGTCGATTATGTCTTTGAACTGTTGGAGAGCCCTCGGCTCGCCTGAGGTCACAACTTCTCCCACTACTCTTAGAGCGTTTGATGGACATGGTTTTCAACCATATGGACTCATCCCCTCAATCGGTGTTGAACTGGGGGGCAAAACAGTATCCGTACACATCGAAGTCGTAGATGCACCTTTGGATTACAACCTCCTACTTGGTCGGAACTGGTTCTATGCCATGACTGCCATAGCATCTACAGTCTTCCGGATTGTACAATTTCCTCATGAAGGGAAAATTGTCACTATTGATCAATTGGCTTACTGTATCCCAGACTCCCATCCGAACTCCGCCAATACCGTTCCGTTACTGGATCAACCTCGGTACCGGTTCCAAGACGTAGGTGTTGGTCTCATGAAGGATTCATCCCTCAATGGAGTTTTTCCAGAGCTGGGAACCCATCTTCAACCAGTCAACATGATTTCATCGCATGTCACCCCGTCCGATGACTCATGGGTGATCCCGAGTCCTACTCAGATCCAAGGCTATGGCAATTCCATGCCTTTGAACAGAAACCTTGCAGCATATGACGCGATCCAATCAGCCACAGATTGGGTCGACTGTTCTACTGATCACACAGTGGCACAGCTCTCGACTGAAACTCATACACGCCCACCATTGTTTGATCCTCTCAACTTGATTTTTCCTACTGACGAATCAATCATAGAGGTTATGTGCGGCAATGAGCCACCATGGGGAGATTTTCATCATCGATCTTCATTCCCCACCATTCAGTCACTTGAGCCTGATACCAAATCCAGTGCTTCACTTGGGATGGTTCAAACCAAGTTCCCCACTTCCCTCGACGAAGTATTTTCTGAAGGCAACTTGGCCAATCTTATGGAAACCACTCCCATCAACATTTCAGTAAAGCCTGGTATCGTGGAAAATGTACACATTGGCAAAACATGTACTCCTCTCGAGACGGAGTTCTATAATGCCTACTTTAAAACTTTCCGCGATGTTTTCGCTTGGAGTTATGAAGAGATGCCAGGAATCGACCCGTCGATTGTGGTCCACGAAATTCCAACTTTTCCTGGCGCCCGACCTGTTCGGCAAAAGCTTCGACCCGTTCATCCTCGTAAGGCAGCCGCCATTAAAGCAGAAGTTGAAAAACTTTTGCGTGCTGGTTTTATCTATCCTGTCCCATTGACAGAATGGGTATCCAACATCGTCCCTGTAGCCAAAAAACAGGGAACGATCAGAGTCTGTGTTGATTACCGTGATTTGAACAAAGCTTGTCCCAAGGACAACTACCCAACTCCGTTTATTGACCAGATCATCGATAACTGTGCCGGAAGTGTTATCTTTTCATTTATGGATGGCTTTTCTGGCTATAATCAGATCGATATCCTCCCAGCCGACCAGCACAAAACGGCCTTTATCTGCCCTTGGGGGATCTTTGCATATCGGAAGTTACCTTTTGGCCTCAAAAATGACGGGGCAACTTTCCAACGGGCGATGTCCTACGCATTTCATGACATCAAACATATCGTAGAGCCATATCTCGATGACCTTCCCGCTCATTCTCGAACTCGGGAAGAACATCCAGATCACTTGAGTGCCATTTTCGAAAGGTGCCGGCGCTACAATATACGTTTGAACCCGCATAAGTGCGTCTTCTGTGTAGAAGCCGGAAAACTGTTAGGCTTCATAGTCTCCAAAGACGGGATACGTCTAGATCCCGCAAAGGTAGCAGCTATCATAGCCCTGCCTTCACCTACCAATATTCCAGAACTTCAATGTTTGCAAGGGCATGCAAACTTTCTACGCCGTTTTATCTGTAATCTGTCTGAGATAACAAAAGGCTACATGCGGCTTCTCAAGAAAAATGTTCCCTTCATATGGGATGATGAAGCCCAACGATCCTTTGATAATTTAAAGGCAGCCTTAACCAAAGATCCTGTGATTCAACCCCCGAATTACACACAGGACTACATCCTTTATCTTGCAGCCTCGATTTCCACCATTGGTATGGTGTTAGTCCAGGAAGACCACAACGGCATAGAACATGTGGTGTACTACCTCAGCAAGAGTCTCCTCGACTCTGAAACTCGCTACTCACATGTTGAAAAACTGGCTCTGGCAACAGTGTTTGCTGTCCAGAGATTCCGTCACTACATCTTACTCCGTCGGACCACCGTCATCGCCGATTTCAATCCGATGTACTATATCCTCACACGACAAGTGCTTGGGGGCAAGTACTCCCGTTGGATTGTCATCCTTCAAGAGTTTGACTTGGAGTTTGTCAAAGCCAAGTCTAAGAAATCTCTGGTCTTCGCTGAGTTAATTTGTCACTTGCCCCGTGCTACTGAGCAATCCGAGCCCATTGATTCTCTTCCCGACGAATCATTGTTCCTCATTAGCACGTCTGATCCGTGGTATGGGGATATTCTCTTATATCTCCAAACCCAACGCTTCCGTCCCGACCTCAACCGCGATGAACGACGACGTATCAGACATCACGCAAAATACTACCTTATAGTGAACGATACTTTGTATCGGCGTGGTGTCGACACTGTCCTTCGACGCTGTTTGACCTTAGATGAGGCGGAACGCGTTCTCAACGACTGCCACGCTGGAGCATGTGGTGGTCATCTCTCTGGGATGGCTACGGCCCAGAAAATATTGCGAGCGGGATACTTCTGGCCTTCGATTTTCAAAGACTGCATTGAAACAGTCAAGAAGTGTCCGCCATGTCAATTCTTTCATAGCAAAGCACGCTCGCACCCTGCTCCACTCCATCCTGTCATTGCCGTCGGCCCCTTCTCCAAATGGGGCATTGATTTTATGCACTGTAAGCCCACTTCAGCCGGGGGGCATAGCTATGTCATAGTAGCTGTGGACTATTTTACAAAATGGGCTGAAGCGATGCCTACGTATGCTGAAGACGGCAAAACAGTAGCGCAGTTCATATTCAATCATATCATAGCTAGATTCGGTGTCCCACAGTCTATTGTGACCGACCATGGTTCCCATTTTAGGAATCATATGATCGAAGAACTAAGTGCCAAACTGGGTTTTCGCCATGAAAACTCAACCCCGTATTACCCACAAGCTAATGGCCAAGTTGAAGCCATCAATAAGGTCCTGAAACGAATGATTCAGCGCATTGTGGGTACCCAAAAATCCAATTGGCACTCAGCTCTGTTCTCAGCACTGTGGGCATACCGAACCTCAGTGAAAAGTGCTACTGGGTTTACACCATTTCAATTGGTGTACGGCCTGGAAGCCATTCTCCCGATTGAATGTGAAATTCCATCACTCAAGATGGCCATAGAGCTACTCCCACACACTACGTCCGAAGAAGAACGGTTTCTATACCTAGCCAAGCTAGATGAAACCCGCCGCGACGCCGCTTTGGCTAATGAAGCTCACAAAAAACGCGTCAAAGCTCAATATGACAAATCCGTTCAACCTCGGATCTTTAATGAGGGTGAACTTGTACTTACATATGATCAGATGCATGACAAACTTGGAAAAGGCAAGCTTGAATCTATGTGGTACGGCCCCTTCATCATAAAACGTGTCTTAGAAAAAGGAGCCTATGAACTAGTCGACTGTGATGGTACGCCATTGGCACGGCCCCGCAACGGGCTATACCTCAAGCGTTTCTACGCATGAGGTTACCCCACGCGGGTTACTTCTTGTACATAATGTACTTAGTTTGTTTTTTGCTTTATTTTTAGTATGCGCGTGGATCTTATGTATCTACTCTTACTTTGACTCGTGCCTTTATGCGCAGATGTCTACCTACTTTGGATTCGCTGACGGTGCAAGCCGACATACCCGGAATCTCGCTTCCGCAGCATGGGTGATCTATTCCCCCACTGGCGAGTTGATTTATTCAGGAGCCATTTGTTTGGGTCCCGCAACCAACAATATCGCAGAGTACCATGCAGTCATTGGTCTCTTGACAGAGGTTGCTTCACTCGGGATTAACTCCTTATCGGTCTTTTTAGACTCCCAACTCGTGGTCTCTCATCTAAACCGTGTTTACACAGTTCGCGATCCTACATTGCTTCGGTTATTTCGAAGAGTACGTCTCTTGGAACGGTCATTTGATTTTATCATATATCAACATATACCGAGAGAATTCAATTATATTGCCGATTCATTGGCCAATTACGTTTTGGACTGGCATCTTGCCCATACATAAAACACATCATAAAAAATAAAATGCACAAGTCATTGTAAGTATTTAGATCATAAATAGGTCCATATCACTGTATATAAAAAGTGTTTTTTTCAAAATACATAAAGTCTGTGTCAAAGACAAAATTGGGGATCAAATCCCATATACAAAAAATTGGCCCTCAAAGCCTACATATCGTGTACATGCCGCAAAAAGATCTAAAGACCATCTATGGAGATCTAGGAGACCTATCATGTCCCTCATCGGACTCCTCCTGCTGATGGTGGTAACACATCACAGCTCGAACCACCTTGCGAAGAAGTCGACTAATACGTCCAGGTACACCCACGGTATGCCTCTGGAGGTGGTAGGGGACATCATCCATCCGCATAGCAGGGATGCCATGAGTCAATCCCTGCAGGTTCCTCTCAATGTCCCGGACACCTCCTGCCTCATCTTCATCTTCTTCTTCGACAGGATCAGCTTGACGGTCTACACCGCCACGACGCAGTGGAGAGTATCCAGCTGGCCTCTGTGGTCCACGATCTGCAACATGCATGCGAGTATACATTAGAAGTCTTTTACACATTCTAAAAAAGCATTAAAAATTAAATATTCAAAAAGAAAAATACATATCCATGAAGGTCATACCAGAGTTGTCCCAGTCATCATCTTCTGGCAAAGCCAAGTCAATATCCTCGCTGAAATCTACCCCTGAATAGGGATAGTCGTCGATCATGACTATCTGCTCCTCTAGCCAAGAGAAGAAGTCCTCTCCAAAAGCTAGCCGCTGAGGCCCTCCAAGGCGCCCGGCATAGTCGCTCCATCGAGCCATCCATGGCTCAGTAAGTGGGCGAGGATGCATAGATATCTGCGGACGCAGTAATGGCACCCTTGCCAGGAAGAAAGTGACCAAGATACTCCCATAGCCAAACAGGGTATTTTTCCCAGTTCTACATTTGTGCACCTGTTCCTTCATATGGGACAGCACTGCATCACACCAGTTGAAGACCGTTCCTCCCATGCACTCTGCTGCGAGATTTACCTGCGTGCGGGTCGCCTGATGTGGGCTCACGCTTCCTGCTGCACGTGTAATAGTGAATAGCAAAGTTTTGAAAGGAAGATTTGTGACCTCTTTTATGGCCACTTTCCCACTCTTCTTACTCGAACCCACCTGACAATATCGAGCAATTAAATCATCCGTGCTTGAGTCTGAAGCACTGTACCCGGTAAGATTCGGCCGGGCCCCTCTTTTTGAGAGGCCCGTAAGAAAGTAGATGTCTTCAAGTTGGATTTCAAGCACGTGCTCTCCCACTCGGAAAGCTTCGATATCAGGATCCCACAATTGAATAAGGTGAGTAAGGAGCTTAGGTTGTTGGCGGATCCCTTTAGTCTTGAAAAACTTTAGCAAACCACATTCTCTCAATGCGGTCACGGTGGGTAAGTCATTTTCGGCCCTAAAATCGTCCGTTTCATGCTCCCTCTCTTTCCAACTCACCATTTTGCCTCAAACAAGTTGCAAATCCCTACAAAAAGGTAAACAAAGTAATTAGTGACTATTTAACAACTTGATTCTAGCAAAAATTTGAGAAAAAATTGATTTTTCAAACTTAATTTTCGCACGTGCTGCGCCTGGAGGGCACCCTACCGCGTGGCAGTCCACAGTGCCGCGCCTCATTTTGAGGTTACAGCGCGGCACTATTGAACAGTGCCGCGTTTCACGATAGGGGCCCCACGCGGCAGTACGGCAGGCGATTCTTGCCAAAAGGGCTTGCCAAAAAATTAATTTTTCCCTGGTGAAAGTAAAAATTTCTTGCATGAAATGAAAGAGGGGTTCAAGCACCCTTACCTGGCACAGACGGCGGTCGAAATGGTGTCCCAAAACTCTCGGTATCGATCCTTGAAATTTTGCTCCAAAATGGGTAAAAATGTCTCCTTTGGGTAAAAATTACAAATGAATGGTAATTTCTATTTTTACCATGCTTTATATAGCATTTTTTCACATTTTTTAATTAATTAATTACTATTTCAAAATTAATAAACCCTTATTCATATTACTAATACCCGATTTTTGAGCATTTATTGACAGGATCTGCGGTAAAAAATGGGATGCATTCATACTGGTAGTTGTTCGTAGTTTGACCTTCATATTGAGCCCACTTTATCTTTTTCGTGCTCTGGATTTAAAACTTGAAAAAGATTCCAAGCGCTTTCACACCTGTGTCGTGCTTGTCAAACGCAAGTAAACGGTGTCGAGTACAGTCAGCTTTACTCATGCTCGTTAAACGATGAGGAAAGTATTATCCTGGTTGTATTTTATTCTTCTTTCGGGCCAGAATAATTAATTTTTACGAAAAAGACCACGGGAGTCCATAGTTAAGCTCTTTTCAGACTCCTTAAAATTGAAAAGATTGCCAAGTGATCTTGACTCTTTCACACTTGTAAAAGTATTTGAAAGGTCGTCTATTCGGTGATAGGTTACCCCTTTTTCGGCCCGTCTAGACTATTTACGAGAAAGGTATACCTCAGTCAATCTCGGCTGGGAGAGTTCTCTCGGGAATCGTTTTACACTTTTTCGGGATCGAGAGACTAAATTTTACGAAAAAGTACATTATGGAGCTTCCTTTAAGTTTTTTAGGCTCTCTAAATATGAAAAACTACCGAGTTTTCCTTCCTTGGGCTCGTTAAAATATTAACATTGAAGGACCCACTTTGGGACGAACCCCTCCTTTCTCAGGTTCGCAAAACATGTGAGATTGGACTCATCCACAAGATGAGCTACACCGAGCATCTGTTATCCTCTTCAAGCTCGTAAAACAAGAAAGAGGTACTCGTCCATCATGTCGGGGAAATATGGGGGAACAAGTCAAGTTTATCTATGGCAGCTTGTCAGTCGTTACCTTTGAACATGGCATGTGTCCATCTCTTGTCTATATTTGGGTGTCCGTTTTTCATTGAGTCATAGTCATCATCATGGGTCGTCTCCCTGGCCACGAGTCCACTCATCTGACGTCTATCCTCTATTTATCAATAATTCTTGCTGCCAAGTCTTGTTACATGCCGTTACATGTTCAAAGGGTTGCATTGTATCGAGTCATTCACTGTGTCAGGCCTCCGCTGTGTCAGTACATATCCCATTACTTCATCATCCTATCACATGTGCCGATTTCGTGTCGATGATGTGGGAATCATCATGGCCCACCTTCGACGAGTCTATTCCTGTCGACACCAAATCACTATCCAGGAATTGGACTTAGAAATCAACCATTAGTACCTTGGTACCTGCATGCCTCAATGGCAGGTTTCCTCGTGTTTGACAGCAGGTTCACCTCATTGACCTCTGATCAAGCAATCTCTCGGATGCTCGACATCAACTCATTCATTCGCATTTCGTTGAGATGTACTATTGATACCTTGGGAATCATTGTCGTTATTGGTGATCTCCCTCGCATTTGTTAACGGTCCACATCATTGACCGGTAATCAAATGGTTTCTTCCATGTTCGACTTCAACATCTTGTAATCACATGGTTAGATTCGTATCTTTATGCGATTGGGTAGAAGACCCTGGGTGCATCACTGTATCTTGACTGCGCCCAGGCTGCGATGGAGATGCCTCTTGTATTGTCACACAGATCCACTTATTGTATTGGTCGTGGCTGTGTCGTTACTGTCTCATGGATCTACGATTGTTCATAGTAGCCATGATCTGTCCACAGTTTACATTATCTCAGTACTCATGGATCTGCAATGTATTGGTTGGCAGCCATGCTTTGAGTCGTTTGTTTCCGAGCATGGGAATGCCCGCCTCGGTGGTATATCTAACACTTTGTTTCCATTTCAGCTCCGTGTCGCTCTCCTCGATGCTATCTCTGCACATTTTATTCGTAAAGTCTTTCGGCCATCAGTCCCTTCTAACCTCACACTTTAGGGGGCATCTGTTATACCTCTATGTTTCACAGTGTCGCATCCCCATCACAACACATCTCGACGACACTTTCCCTACTGTTTTGAACCATACAGAAGAGACAGATGATGAGTCAACCTTGAAGGTAAATCCACCCTGGCAAGTTTTGACCCACCTTGGACTTTATTTCCACACACTACCGCGCCCTGTCAGCTTGACAAAACGCGGCACAGTGCCGCGTTCTGTAGCATTTGCAAAGCGCGGCACCCTTTTAATAGTTTTTGCCCTTGGCTTGTGGGATCTTGGATTTTCGAAGATGATGGAAGATTGGGTTCCTTGATTCGATCCCAACTCATCTCCTTCGATTAGAAACCCTGATCCACTTATCCCTCCTTAGATCCACCTATCTCTCTTGTTGGTTAACCTCACCACTCACTATAAAAGAGAGGCATGCCATTGGAAAGGGGGAGGACTCTTGAGAGCACAAAACTTATGGTCTTGCAGCATTGTGGAGATAGCTAGAGGAGAAGATACTTGGAGTTGAAGGTTTGGCTTGGACATCAAGCACCCTTTGTAAGTAATCTTCAAGTTATAATGGAATAACTTGTCTTGTTTTCCCAAATCATTTGTGTTAATCTTGTTTTAATCATATGATTTGTATCTTTCACAGATTTAGATCCTGACTCATGTTTCAGATTGCTAGAGAATAGTGCATACTTGTATTTTGGTTACTCTTTGACAGGTTCATTAGTGAAGACTTGGAGCTTGGAGCAAATACCAAAGACAGAGCACTTGGACATAAGGTCAGTTAAAATCCTTTTGCTCTCTTCAGCATTTTAATACTGAAATGTATGTTAGATCTAGGGATTCAAGGTTGCATTTGTTTTGTCTGTTCTTAGCCTAGAGTTAGTTAGATCCTACTTTAGCCTAAGGGAGTTTTGACTTATCCGTAGGGCAGAATTCCACATAACAAATGCCTAAGATTGTTATGGTTATGAATTCTAGCCTTTGATTTATGCTAACTTGTGTTGATTTCCTTAATTCAAGATCAAAGCATTAAGAGATACAGGTGTATCAGCTGCTAAGCCTCGGGAAAGAATCACACGTGGTGCCAGCTGTTACTCTTCAGATTCAGTTCCTCACATTAATAGAAAACATCGTACCTCTCCATGTGGAGCTGTAACAGGACTTCGCTGCAACAGAGCATCGCTGCAACATACAGGATGCCTCCCAATTGGCTAATCCATTGATCCATTGACTGCCAGAGTAACAACATGCTTCATGTCCAATGACCTCATTCAATACGGCTGTAACAGTTCAGTTGTAACTCCACAACATGAAGATCAAAGATCTTCGTTGTTGTGCGAAATTAGTGGATCACGAATTGTATTTTGCATGTATAAATATGGGAAGGATTTCAAAGTCCGGGGTTGGTTAATTATCATTTTGTACAGGCTGTAACAGAGAGTTGAGACTATGGATTACCATCTTTAATAACATAGCATATTTCTTCATATTTTTGTGTCTTAATTTGTGGTAGTTCACGACATCTCTATTAGAAGGCCACGGCCCGCCTTATCACAGAGATAGCCGAGTTAAGTAGGTAGTTAATTTCCTTTATGTTGTGTGGTGTTGAATTGCACTAGATGTGTTACTGCAAGCTGCAATAGTAGATTGATACTTGCATTCTTTTCTGGTAGTTTTTTATTGTATCCTGAATAGCTGCAACTGTGTGGTGTGACAGTCGACCGTGTAGGTTATTTTATTTGATGCATGGTGTGTTAGAATTAGTTGTTACAACCAAGCTCAGCTTTCATTCCTTTTAGTCATTTATTCTTTCTAGGATTTCCAATATTAATAAAATTAGAGTTCAAGCTTATTTCTAGCTTCTAGTTGTTGTTGTATCTTTCCTGAATTCATTATATTAGACAGATTGTGATTGAGTTATATTAGCTACTAGATGAATCAATTCAATAGAGATTGAATACTGTAGTTTGATAATTATAGGATTTAACTTCTTGCAAAAGTAATCTAGTTCATATTTATTCTTAGATCAATAATTCTTGGGTTGATATCTGTAGGAAGGTAATTGTACTTTGAATTCCTAGATGGATAAGTTAGATTAGTTTTATTCATGAGGTGAGTTTGGATGAGAAGATAGGTAGGATCATTTATCTCCATTTATTTAATCAGCTACTTGAAATTTTTATGCATAGATTGTGCTTATTGACATTGAAATAAAAGACTTCCCTGGGTTGACAATTTATATTGAGCATCCTGTGTGTTAGTTGTAATTAATTAGCATATAGGGTGACCAACAACATGCAACTTCAATAGCCTTCTGAACTTTGTCCTTTTCCTTCTGCAACAGGTCCTTGTCCTGCTAAAGCTTAACATTCAAGTCCTTCGACACAACCTCCTAATTCTTATATCCCTTCATTAGATCCAAGAGGGAACTCTCCCTCAAATTTACTTCTTTTGCAATACCTTCTTATAAACAATGCAATACATAAAGTGGCAATGCGGATAACTTTAAGTCCAAATACTTGTTATGTGGAATTTGCACAGGTGTTCCTGATTCATCAAAACTTAGCGCTCTTGGAAAAATTTTAACCACACCCTTTGTCAAATGGGTTGCAAGTGTCTAGTCCTAGCCTTCTTCTTCATGCGGAACTTCGACCCGTTCCAGTGTGACCTGCAAAAAAGGAGAAATGCATATCTTTTTAAATTCTATGTATAATGTATCGAGGGCATCTGTGAAGCCAGTGAATAGCTAGATCATCCTATCTTTTGCTTTCTTGTGATTTTCCTCCGCAACCTTTTTCATCCCATCGAAAATGATTTTAATATCTCCATATGTTAATTCTTGGGCATTCTTAAACCTTTGTGCTTTCTTCTTTTTCATTCCTCCCTGCGTAGATGTTCCATCTTTCGGCTTATCTCCGAGACCCGGATTAGTAGGGGTCTGACCTGAATCTTTGTCCTCTTTCTCATGACCCCCTTGTCTAGTGTGTTGTGTATTTTAACTTGTTTGTTGCTATTGGTACGAGGTTCCCTCATGTCGCTGTTCTTGCTGTGACGGATTTGGTGAAATGTTTTCTAGTTCAATGGGTACTTGCCATTCCGTCGGCCATTCTTGTACCGTAACATCCATTTCTTCACAAGTCAACTTGAACCCACTGACTAACCACTATTGGTGTGGGTCTCTTCTTGCTTGAAAATACATGTAGTGGGTCCCAGCGTTGAACTTCACCATACGAAGATATTTTTCCACAACAAATTCATCGATGCGTGGTATCTAAACCACATAATAATGTAATGCTTCCTGCTGCATGTATAAAGAGGCATTGCTTTCCTGCCGCTGACTCCTTATGTCAGAATACAACAAGTTCATATATCGCTAGTGTTGGCATGGGCCGATTGGTTTCATATCCTTATAATTTTTTGGCTCTTCCCACCCGACAAATGAAACCAGCAACAACAACCAGGAATATGTGAATGGAAATCCATTGTCCTATGCTTCTGCACAATCCGCAAGAAAATCATTAAGTAGAAATTTGGCCCAATTCATTTGCACTCCTTGGGCACACTGCTCTTCCCCAACAATAACAAAAGCAGTGACTTGGTTCGGTCAAACCTTACGTAGCAGGTTAGTGTCTAACAACTTCACAACAAAACGAACAAGCCTGGTTGCTGATAGAGGCCACGTCAAAGCCTCGGTTTCTATTCGAAAAGTTAAAGTCCTACTCCATTCTGGTTGCGAGATCATGGTCTCTTTCTTTCCTAAAATAATACTGCAATGGGTCCAACCCAGCCATAGGTAGGCCCGTAATCCTAGAAAGAAGTATGTATCTATTGACACCTTGGCCTCCAACCATATGCATCCTCCCTGCAGACAAAGTAACAACTGTTTCACACATGCGTTCTCTTCCGTAGTGTGACTGAAATGGGGAAGCTGCAGTAGTGGTTAAAGACCGGCTCTGGCCATGCCAAGAGCCCACCATTGTGGTTCTAGTTCCACTAGATGACCTTTAGATGAAACAACAGTCCTCATTTAGTGTGTGTAGTTAAACTCAGCAAACGTGGTCACATCATGGTCTCCATATGATAACTTTTGAATGTTTCTTAAAATATCACCTTGAATCATGACGCCTTTCGGCACTGGCACATTCTCCAACTGGTACCGCGCATTCTTTGACAACATTATTGGTTTCACCCTCGAGTTCTGTGGTGGGATATACATAGATGTAGAGCCCGATGTGGATGCTCCTATATCATGGCATTTCTTCGTTCTCGGATCTGTGTTTGGATGGTTTGTATGATGTGTTTTCCTCGGCACATTGACAGGAATCTGTGGAGAAAGAAATTTCAGTTGGTCGAGACTAGCAGAAACATATCCCGACATCATAAATTCCCCAACAGACCCCTGAGCCTCACTACCAGCTGATAGACTGACTTGCATTGTAGAAATTCGGCAATTACTCTCCACTCTATATGTTAAGTCTCGGCTCTGGCTCACTCACTATGCTACAATCGCTCAAATCACAATGAATAATGACCAAGGGAGGGGCGAGATTTTTAAGTTTAATCCTGTGTGCAATCCGTCTATCATTCCCGATGTGAATTGAATGTACTTGATATTCCCATGATGATGGTGGTAGTGGTGGATCTATTCACACATTTTATTCTTTTTGGAAATTAATACAAAATTCCCTCTAGCGCCACCACGAAACCCATCATAAAAGAAACAATAAATTCACAATAACTGCAACTTCGACTGGTGGACCACTCTGGAACTTTGACAAGTCAGGCTGTGGAAAACCGCCAACTTCCTAAAGAAAACATAATTGTGACCTAAAAAGAAGTTGTGGTTTCCGAGTGACAAAAATAGCACTTCGACAAATCACCAACTCGATGCAACGAGAAGTTGGGGTTTCCGAACGATAAACATTTAGAACTTCAACAAAATGACCCCGACAGAAGAAATTTGACATACTAATAACTTGGGGTTTCCATGAAGCTTCGACATAGTTATACATTGACATAGATACTTTCACACAACTAACTACGACAAAAAATAATCTTGAGGTTTCAAAAAAAAAAATCACTATGTACAAGCATGGAATTAGACATCTTCACTTCGACGGACCACAACTATCCCTATAGGGATTCATCCAGCTGCCATTTACCAACCCTTGGAGGATTTCACCATCTAATTTCTGTAACTGCACTAAATCGCCTTCTGTTATAAAGTTAATAACATATGGCCCTAGCCAATGCATCCGTAACTTACCAGGATGTTTGAAAAATTTGTTTTCATAGAGAATAAATAGATCTCCTCTCTTAAAGCGCTTCTTAGTAATATGGTGATCATGCCACACTTTCTCTTGATATTTTTTCACCTGCTAATGAAAACCTGTGACAAATCGATCTCTTCCAACTGGAGTAACTACGCCAACCTTTCTTCAACAACACCGGTATCAAACATGCCTGTGAAAGCAACGATTCTTAAACTAGGTACAATATACTCCATGGGAATCATAACCTCTTGTCCATATACCAAATTGAAATGTGTATGACCTATCAAAATTTTACATGTCTGTCTGTAGGCCTACCAAATTGTAGGAATCCTCAGGTCCTAGTCATCATGGTTCACATTACAAACTTTTTTCAGTGCATGTTCCAGGATCTTATTGAATGCTTCGATAGTTCTATTTGATTTTGGATGGTATGGATTACTATTCTGATGGTAAACCTAGAATTCTTTAGTGAGATATTCTATAGTCTTATTAACAAAATGTGCACCCTGATCACTCAATAAAACCTGAGGGCATCCGAACCTGGTGATGAGATTTTCTAACAAAAATCGTGCAACAGTCATAGCAGTACAATCTCGTACTGGTGCAACTTCAACCAACCATGTAAGATAATCTGTTGTAGTAATAATATACCTTGCACCAGTCCTTTTCCCTGGTGGGTTAATGGGTACCACAAAATCAATAGTCTACTTGTCGAAGGCCTGCACCGTAACCTAAGACACCAATGGAATCTCATCTCTCCTCGACGGCTTCCCAATTCTTTGACATATGTCGTAGTTCTGACAATATTCTTTAGCATTCTTATGAAGGGCGACCACCATAATACGACTCTTAAAATATTATGCGTTGTGGATTTTCCTGCATAGTCACCCACTTGCTACTCTGTCATGGGATTCAACTAATATAATTGGCCGCGCGTGCTCCAAAACACAATGACGCAATACTTTATCCAGTCCTAATTTATACATGTGACTGGCTATCAAATAGTAGTATGCATATTTAACAACCAATTGCTTCTTCTGGGCAGTTGTGTATCCTTTTGGCACTACTCACGTGGATAAAAATATCACAATATATTGAAAGTAGTTATTGACCATTATTACGGAGAATATATGTGCATCTGGGAGATTATCTTCTAAGCTATTTGGTTCTTTGCCTATTTCCAACCTTGACAGATGGTACGGGCCTGCATATAACCTTCCGGTCTTGAAAATGATCTCAAAGTCATATTACTGAAACAACAATAACCATCGACATATATTCCCCCCCCAACATTGGCTTGTTAACTAGGTACTTCAAAGTAGAGTGGTATGTAAACATCTAAAATGAACACCTAACAAATAGAGCCTAAACTTGTGTATTGCATACACCATGGAAAGTCCCTTCCTTTCTGTCATAGTATAATTTCTTTCTGTAATGGATAATTTCCTATTGGAAAATGCAATAGGATGGTCGATAGAACCCTCACCTAGCTAGGTGAGCACCGCACCCAGAGTGACAGATGAAGCATCGACATGAACATGGAATTCATTTTTCTAATCAGGGAACACCAAAATAGGTTATGTAACCATTTTCTCCTTCAACGTGTCAAGACTCTAATGGAAGTCCTCATTCTAGTGAAAATTTGCATCCTTCTTTAGTAAATTTTCCATTGGTGTTGTAATATGAGCATAACCTTTGATAAATTTCTTGTAATATCCTGTGTTACCCATATTTTTCCTCAATTGTCGAACTGAAGTAGGTGGATGCATATCAACTATAATAACAATCTTTGCAGGATCCACTAACAAACCTTGCTTGCAAACTACATCTCCCAATAATATGACAAATGGAGTACAAAATATGCATTTATTCAAATTCAAAGAGAATTGATATTGTCTACAACATTCTAACATCAACCTTAAATTTTCAATATGATTCTTGAGCAACCCGTATATTTTCTAGTTATCAAAATACACTTCTATAAACTTATGAATGAATTCCTTAAATGCAGCGACAACTACGCGTCAAAAAATTGCAGGGGCATTTTTTAGGCCAAAAGGCATTACCATGTACTGGAAGCATCCCCATTTTATCGCAAATGTTGTCTTATGTCAGTCCTCCTTAGTGTGATATTTTAGGATTAGGATCACTCAACAATATCATGCCTCACTAAATCTCACTCAAGAAGTGCAGAAAGAAGAAGAAGAAATGGAGATTCAATAATCACTCATACACAAGAAATGAAAAAAAATTGTTGTATCATACATCAGCTGTAAGATGTCACTCTGTAAAGTGAATAATAACTGAACACAATCAAATGAATTCGAATGCCTCTAAGTTCATTCAAATTCTCCTCAATGTGTGGCTTGTATAGCATTGGAGACATCATCCAAACCAGTGGCAGTAGTCACAATAGTCAAATAGTCAGTCAAATGAGTCTAACTGAGTTTAACTAAGTGCATGGGCATTGATCTAGGGAAGGAAACTCCAATGTGGGAGCATGAGGAGCTGTCACTAGTCAGTATAGTTGATCTAGTCTCTGTGGAGGTCTATCTAAGTGGTTCAGTCAATTAAACTAGTAATCAATCCCCAAAACAAGGAACAGATCCACTAATCATGGAACTAAATGAAGAATCTAATAAATAGGTGGAAGAGGGTGCGCTTGTAATCCAGTGATGAAAAAAAGGGCAAATTAGTGGCTAGGAGGGCTAAAACTTAGCAGAAACATGCTCCCCGAGGCTGCAAAATAAGGACTAGGTGTTGGGAGACTACCATACTGATGACTGGATGCATGCAGAATTGCATGTAGGCATGCAAAATATAAAAATGATGGTGAGAATATTCCAACACCCCCTGCAAGCCAAACTATGAGGAACAACTGAAATGGTAGGGACCTGGTAACTGAGACCAAAGGTCACCCCGTACAACAATCTAAATAAATAAAGTGAGGAAAGAGGGAAAACCCAGTGGGAATAAATCCCCTACTCAAGATAGACTGTGGTAGGATGATCAATCATGTACATCGATCAACCCAAATGGTAGGTGGAATTCTCCACTGAAGAAAGATCTATCGGCAAGAAAAGGATCAGTAATGTGAGAAGGATGAAAAATTCCATTCTGAAAATCAGATCTGGTCCTCCTTGGATCAGGTGGATCTCCCAAAAGATATCTGGAAGATCTAAGAGTAGTGGTTGCCCATCTAGGAAGAGGAGGATCATCAAGTGCAAGATCACCGGGTTCTTGTGGATCTGGATATTCCATTCTCTCATCTTCACTAATAGGTGCTAGATCTTCAAGTTCTTGTGGATATTGATCTAGCATTCGCTCTTCATCATCTTCACTCTCATACTCTGAATTTGAACTGTCATGTGATGAAGCTTCACTCTCTTGCTCATCATCACTTCCAAACTCTGAATCTGAAATCTCATGTGATGGATCTTTGCTCTCTTTCTCATCATCACTTCCAAACTATGAATCTGAAGGTGGATCATGGTCTAAAAACATGTGCTTGACTTCTCCTTCAATGGAAGCAAGTGAATCTGGGACAGCTTCCTGAACTTTCTCTTTTGAACAAACACGGTGGGAACAAATCCAAAAATATCAATATCATTCTGAAGCATGTGATCCAAACCAACTGAGGTAGGATCAACTCCATGAATGTGCATGTAGTTCTTTGATATCTCCTTTGAACCAACATAGGTGAGATCATTACCAAATGAACTATGACATGATGATGGTGGATCTTCAACAATATCACTTATGGATGCAACAGTGGTGGTAGCCCACTTTGCAATAGAAGTTGAACCAATAGATGTTAGATCTCCAGGTTCTTGTGGAGTTGGATCTAGCTTTCGCTCTACTCTCTAAGTCTTCATTTTCTCAACCTTCCTTGTTGGATTTTTTCCATTCAAGCAACCTTTACAGGTGCCTTGGGAATATCTGATATTGGATAGATCTTCAACTAAATTTTGAGTTTACACGCTCTACAAATGTTTGTATCTTAGATGACATAACCTACTCTCTTCATTTGTATGAGTGTGAAGAGCAGACTGCTTTGAGAGAGGTAGAAAGTATGATAACTCAAAGAGTTTTGTCTTGTGGTCTGCAACACCTTTTGCAATGGTAGAACCTAATACCATGTCTTGATTTTTTACCTCATATGGAGAGAAGATCACCCTCTTGGGCTCTCTAGTATGGGTCATTTGATATACTGAAAGTAGATTTGCAGTGAGAGTGGGGACATAGAGTACATATGAGAAGTACCCATGCTAAATTTTTATTCTTCCAATCCCCTCAGAGGAGACTTCAAAATCATTCCCCAACATTATGGATGGTCCAACAGTAGCTTCGAATCCAGTGAAGAGATCCTTGGAGGAAGACATGTGTCTTGATGCTCCAGAATCTATGATGAAGGAGGATTGAGTTGATGCACCTGCCATGAGGGCATGGCATCTCTCTTTGTTCTCAGATCCAGATGGTTCACTCTCTTTCTTTCTAGCACATGCAGGTACTGGAAGATTATTTTTTTCAATAAGTGAAGCCATGAGATCTATGGTCTTCTTCATACATGATCTCTCAGGGTGATATCCTCGATTACAGTATGCGCACTTGGATTTTCCTTTTGAGATGTATTATCCTTCTTAGGATTCGAAACTCCGTCTGACTGAATTGGAGCCTCCTTCTGCTTTTGGTCATTCGAATTTCTATTAGAAATTTTTTGTTTTCCTTTACCATATGCTATCCTTGACTCAGTAGCTGCAATATTTGAATCCAATTTGACTTTTATCACTCCCATGTGCACTAGATTCTCCTCCTCAAGAGTGAGGGATTGGATGAAGTATTCAAGCGAAGGGAATTTCCATTTTGGAATGGACAACTTTGTTGACTGGAAGGTCGAAACAAACATTGAATAATCATGGGCTAGCTTTGATAGGATGGAAAGGATGAGTTGTTTTTATTCCTTCTCAATCCCATACCTCTTCAACTGTGAAATCAAGTTCTTGAATTTGTTTAGAAACTTAGTGATAGTTTTGAAATTGCTTGGGCTCAAGGATATGAGCTCATTTTCTAATTTATGACCCTTCAAGTCATCCTTCTAACCAAGGAGGTATTCAAGATTTTCCAAAACCTCCTTTGGAGTCTTCATATGAATAACATGAAAGTGTAGGTATTCAGAAATGCTAAGTAGCATCAGTCCTACTGCTTCATCAAGCTTGTCTAAGTACTTGGATTTCTCTACTGCGATAGTGGGATCAACTGCAGATCCATTCACCACTCTAGAAAGGCTCTTCGACTTCAAGAAGATGTCCATATTTTCCTTCCATTTGAAGTAGTTGAATTAATTCAACTTGAGATCCATGATACTGAAGAATTCAAAGTTGAATAGGGGAGATTCCTACCAAAAAAATGAGAATTATGAAATGGAGATCTGCTGCAATTCGAATTGAACATTTCCTTAGGACACTGAGCAATGTGATTGGGTCCTTCACACCTGGATAGAAGTCACTGGATTTCTCCAGTGAATTCAAGGAAATAGCACCAGGATTTGCTGTGGAAACCCAAAGGCTTCTGGTGCTCAATGAAAGACAGTTGCTCAAGGAATTGTTGCAACTGCTGCTGCTACAATTAGAACAGATACTGTCAACTCTAATACCATGTGATATTTTAGGATTAGGATCACTCAACAGTAGCAGATCTCACTAAAACTCACTCAATAAATGCATAAAGAAGAAGAAGAAATGGAGATTCAATAATCACTCATACACAAGAAATGACAAAAACTGTTGTATCATACATCAATTGTAAGCTAGCACTCTGTAAAGTGAATAATAACTGAATACAATCAAATTAATTAGAATGCCTCTAAGGTCATTCGAATTCTGCTCAATGTGTGGCTTGGATAACATTGGATACATCATCCAAACCAGTGGCAGTAGTCACAATAGTCAAATAGTCAGTCAAATGAGTCTAACTGAGTCTAATTGAGTCCATGGGCACTGATCTAGGGAAGGAGACTCCAATGTGGAAGCATGAAGAGATGTCAGTAGTCATTATAGTTGATCTAGTCTCTCTGGAGGTTTATCTAAGTGGTTCAGTCAGTTAAACTAGTAATCAATCCCCAAAACAAGGAACAGATCCACTAATCATGGAACTAACTGAAGAATCTCCTAAATAATTGGAAGAGGGCACACTTGTACTGCAGTGATGAAAACAAGAATGCATTAGTGGCTAGGAGGGATAAAACTAAGCAGAAGCAGGCTCCTGGTGGGTGCAAAATAAGGACTAGGTGCTGAGAGACTACCATATTGATTATTGGATGCATGCAATTGCATGCATGATGACTGTATGCAGGCATGAAATATATAAAAATAATGGTGAGAATATTCCAACACTTAGCAATCTTGATTTGATGATACCTAGAAAATCCATCCGTGAAAGAGTAGGCTTTCTTCCAACCAACACTTTCAAGAAATTCTTTTGTAAATGGAGTTAAAAAAGGATCAGGTAGACAAGCATAATTCAATTTCCAAAAGTCGACACAAATCTTGATCTCCCCAGTCTTCTTTTATTGGACCACCATAGGACTGACCCATTCTAATTCCTTAGCAAGCTCAATGATACCAGAATCAAGCACTCTGTCGAGCTCTCCCATGACTTTTTCCTTATATTGTGGATTCAATCTATATGATCTTTGCTTAATCGTCTTGGCACCAGGTTTCAGTGGGATTTTCATTTCACCCAAGTTTCTAGTAATACCTTTCATTTCCGAAAAATTAGTAGGAAACAAGTCATGAAATTCATCCAACAGGGAAATAATTTTCCCACCGTTTATTCATCCCAGTAATCTCCTATATTTGCAAACTTTGGATTTTCAAGAGAGACTATATTTACCTTTTTGATCTTCAATGGCTTCAAAAAAATTTCAGATGTAATCTTAGGCCCCTTCAGGTCACGACTTCCTTCAATTTCTGGAATATTAATATCCCTTGGATCATCATCCTCTCGTCCTTTGCTGATGTTATAGCACTCCATCATTTTCTCCACTTTCGCAGTCCACTGCGGCATATTAGAAGTTGGTCCCAGAATTTATTCAAAAAAAATTTCCTTGATAATATGTAGAGTCGCATCTATCTTAGGGATTTCATCCTTATAGTTGAATGTTTGTTTGAAACTCATTGTCATAACGTCCCAATTCATAGTTCGTTGTCATGGTTTCGACGACGTATACCAATTCCTTGGTATAGTATCAAGGGTATGAATGAACATATGTACCCACTCTTGCTTGGGTATATTATGCCATACTATATTACAAGTAGCTAAATGATCAACATGGTTAGTCATCCCAGTACACTTTTCATCACTATAGGGAATTCCCTCACCAAAGCGAATTTCTAAATATCTTCGACACTACGACCAACCAATTATAGTTTGCTTATGCGCAGCCCACCACCTTGCCGGAGTGGCTTTTAGAGTGACATCCAGGGCTAATAAGCGTTGTTGTTCAAGTACCTTATCTTCAAATTCATCAATAAAAGTTTCCACATTAGGAAAAATTTCGTAAGTAGGGAGATTACATACCTCTGTTCCAACCCAATGCAGTGATTTTGTCACACGAGCACACCTTCGCATTGATACTTCATGTAATCTGTTTTTCCAGTTCTCCATAGCTTCACAAGAATTAGATGAGAGGAACTAACACTCTTCCAACTAAGATTACCATTTGCTGTAGGATTGATATAGTCATTTATCCTGGAGGATACACTATAGATGTTTTCTATATCTTGACCATTAAAATATCCTTTGATTGGCTCGACATACCTCTGTCCTTCCAGTGGATCCAAAGGTGCAAAAAATCAAATCTCTTCATTCTCGAATGTTACTATTCTCTTATTAATGTTGATAATGGTACGATTATGAATTTCCCAATAAATCCCCAAAAGTGAAGGGTATGGATTAGTGTCATCAACAATCTCTATCACCTCGAATTCTGAAAAATTTCATTGTCCCTCCACTTTGACAGGGACCACATCCATTCTACCAAATGGTATAACTTTCAATTGATTGGCCAACTGTAACTAAATAGGCAACCATACTAGTTTTCGATTACCCATATCTTTCCATGTCTGTATGGTAAGGATGTTCATATCTGACCTCAAATCTAAGATAAAAAAATCCATATCGTAGTCACCAATTTGCGTGTTAAGTCGCAATTCTTGACCAGTATTGATCCCTTTTTGAACATGATTGACATCCCTTTCAGATCTAACTTCTTCCTCAAACTCTCCAATTAACATTTGCAATTCCCTTAATGCATTCTCATATTTGACCAAATCTAAACAACTTCTTAGGAAATAATGGAGAGCACTTACCTTTCCTGGATTCTTCTTTGGTGCAGACCTGTCGAAGCGAGGTGGCATTTCATATACATGCCCTTCTTTGTCAATGGGTGGCGGGGAGGATATCAAAGAACTCTTCATAAATTCAATACGAGCTTCAAAGAATATGTCCTTTTCCTTCTGAACATAAAACTGTGGTGGCTTCTGAGCTACTGACCTCATTCTCATATCTTTCTGACTGTTACAACTGTTCTTATATCCACTCACCGTAGATGCACCTCTTGTTACCACAGCGACACTAGGTTGATTGGGTCGTGGTTTTGATGAAATCTAGTGTACATTTTGATTTTGTTTTTCCTGCCATTTCGCTATAAGATACAGACAATATTCAATGGCATGATCTAGTTCTCTACAATATGTGCAATTCATGGCAGGCTGCAGACAATTTCGAGCATAATGACCAGAGGTAGCAGATTACTTTTCCTCTACCTTGACCAAATCCTCCTCGTCCACGGACTCTGGATCCACCTCGAGGTTGATTGAATTGTGCGTCACTTCTCTTAGCCTGACCTTCTCCTTGCATAAGAAATGTTTTTGCATTGCACTCAGTGAGCAACTGATATGCTCGATAATTTTTCTCGCCATGTCCAACATACCAACAAAACTTACACCATAAATTATGAGGAGTATTCACCATATTTTGTAATAAGTATCTTTCTTCCAATTGGTGTCCTTTAGTCTGAAAAATTCTACACCATACAACAAGATTTACTGGACTCGGATTACTAGCATTAAGATAATAATGAAACAATGTACATTGATATTTAGAATGTCCATCTTCTTTACATCTAGTGCACCAAACATCTTCTCACTTTTCTTTACCTTTCCTGATATATTGAATCTGAATAGATAAAATTTCCAACTACGATTGGATTTGAGCCATGCAACCTCCAGTCTCTCTGACAGGTGATGCTTCTAACTTTGTGGCCAACTCCAAGGCTTCGGTTTGCATCGGAATATTCTGTTGCATGAGTGGGACTCTAATATGGGGTAGTAACACAGCAATGAACCATTTCTTATGTTGTAAATCATTCATCATAAATATTGCACAATCCATTAAAGTTATAAACCACTGGTCGAAGTCCCAAACGGACCCATTCGATGCTTGCTTTATCTCCTTCAATTTGGTAATGCACTGAGATTCATACTTCAGCTTCTTGAATTAAGTATTCAATCCCTCCTTGAACTATGCTAAGGTCTTTGTAGGTTGATTTCCAGTGAATTCGAAAAATTTCATAAACCAATCTAAGGCAATACCTCTAAAGGTCGTGATCAACTATGCTAACTTGACGTTTGTCATCTTGCACTTGTTTTACAGTCCAAACTGCATTACATAAAAACTAGTGTTGTCCTAGATATTCATATGCATTCCCATTAAAAATAGGCAACTTCATGTCATCCCCAGCCATTCTGGGCCTCTGGGGTCTTGGCCGATTCACTACCAATGGACCACTACTTGGAGATTTCCCACTTAGTGGAGTACGACTTAGGTTATTTCCACTACTCTGACTAGATTCACTATTACATTTGGACCCAAAATCCAATGATGGTTCGTCAATTATTTGACAGACGTTCGTTGGCTATCCGACGAACTCAGAATTATTTGGTCGTCGATTGGATTTCTTCGATCTATCTGATGAACATGTAGCCATCATATATTCTAAGACCCAATGTCGGTTACATTATGGCAGTAAGAGCGCTAAAAACTTTGTGAAAAATGGCACATATCCGTTGGAGACTCCCGACAATACATCGTCGAAGTTAACTCCAGAGTTTTTTCGAATTCAACTCCAGCTTTTCATTGGTGTTCTCTAGAATATTTGACAAGGATGTTATTAATCCAACGGGTTTTATCATTGAAGATATAGTCGGATATATGACAAGGGTGCTATGAATCCGTTGAATGTGTCCATCGGATAGATGACGACAATCTGAACTATTGAAAAAAAAATATAATTGCTAGTGGGTATCCTCGGCACCAGATCCTTTGATAGTCCTGATATGGAATTCCACTTTTAATAATGAAAATACAGTTGGACCAATGTTATTTCCATAAATATGGCTTCAACAAAATCCCTACAAAACTGTAATATGCCAATAAAGAGAGCATGTAGGACACGATCCCCTCACATATGAATGTTTTTTTAATGTGTGGTTTGATAGATGAATAGTTGCACTAATCAATGAATCAAAATCATAAATTACTTTTCATTGCAATGGAGTTCAGTCCAATTATTCATAAATTTTCATTGAAAGGACTACAAGACAAGCTCATCAGCCTGATATTTGTTTTTTGTAGGTTATTATTCACATTAAATCACAGAGATAAAAGTACAAAAATACAGAGTTTTTGGGCCTCCCATAGTGAGAAAAAAACCCGTTATACCAGTGTGCAAGCCTCTCCATAGGAGAAAAAAACCTATAGGAATAAATAGTCATACATGTTTTAGGATGAAGATCAGTTTTTAACAAAACTAGCATCTGGAAAAATAGGAGGCAATATGCTCAGTGGCAAGAGCTAACCTAAAACATAAATCAAAATGAGACATAAGCATAACAACAAGAAAAAAATACTTGAAATGTGGACCAGATCATGGCTACAACGTAGAAGCGTTGGACCCAACCTCAACCTTGACATCTCCCAGGTTGTCACATTCGTTGGAAATGGTGTCATGCGACTTTTACTTTGCCTCAGTAGCCTGGTTCTCTATTTTGACCTTGATTTTTGGATCTTTTCCAACATTATCATCCTGAATGCCATTATTTCCCTCAAAGAGCCCATGAACAGTGTCATCTACTGCAATGGTCTGGAGGAGCGGTGAGGTTAAATGATGAAGAGCGACCACCTTCACACACCACTGTGAACAATTGCTTGAACCCCATCCCTTAGCTAAAAAATGTGTACTTGTCGATATTATTCGGCCTCATGAAGATCATTGCATAGGAGAAGAACGACATTGGTCATCCTCTCAGGCTACCTGAGGAGACCCGAATTGGCATTCTCTTGGTTCGGTTGATTGGTGATGCCACCCCTCCATCCTCTACATACATGAGGTGGCATGAAGAAAAATACCACAAAACAGTTTGTCTAGCGTAAATAGAGACTCAGGGTTTAGCAAAACCTAAAGGACCAGAGATGTGAGCCCAGAGAGGAAATGAAATTCCCATCCCACCTCAACACCATTAAACTGATGACCTTGTGATCGATGAAGAAGTTAAGTCGAGCCGTCAATACGGTCATGTCGAAGCAGGTTGCAAGGTGGAGCATTAATGGCAGGTACCCTTGGCATTTGCACGACCATCTCTTCATTCTCCACCGCGTGTCGTGTTTCCCCCACCATCCCATATTCATTAATGTACATTGATATGCATTATGTCACCCCATATGGGGAATCCCATCGGCATGATCGTTCAGCAAATTTTGGAACTTTTTGTGCTTTCTAATTATTGTAAAAAATAGAGGAGACAATGAAAACATCACAACATAGTTGGTTTTCCAAAAGGAAAATTCAATTTCTATTAGATGTATAAACTTGCATCTTGTAAGATATATTCAAGATTTACATCATAGTCTCATCATGTCCTCATCATAGTCAAATGACCAAAATATAAAAAATGTAACAAAACCTAGTAAAAATGAGCTGAAAATAAAGCTTAGATAACCCCCAAATATAACAAAAGTCTCAAACATATAACAGATATATAAATAGGCCAAAATATAACTGAAGTATGACACCTCAAAAGAGATTGAGTGTCCCCTTTATCAATAAAGATCTGTCTTGAAATTATTCAAACCTGAGGACACCAAAATTCCCATCAACCACCGTCTTATACGATAAGTTGTCTGCTACCTAGTTGAACTCCCAAAAAACATGATGGAAAGAGAAAGATCTAAAAGAGTCCCTTAGTATTTTAACATACTGCATGTAGTAAGAAAGTTCTACCATCTATAAGTGTGAAAGATCCAAAATCCAGTCCACAACAAATTTGGAATCTCCACAAATGTGAATCTCTACACAACCCTAAATAGAAGCAAAATATAACAAACCCCAACATGCCAACACTCTGCTCTTATATTATTCCCACTGCCCCCACCAAAACAACATCTAAACAAATGTGTAGAATATAAGTTTAAATTAAAAACCACAACCATAAGAGTTCTAGACAGCTACACCATCAAAATAACCAATAAGAAAGGAAGCATTAAATTAAGGAAACTATACATTCATGTTTATACCACTGTGACTCATAGGCCCATATTCCTTATAGAAAGAAACAAATATAATAGAAAGATAATCTACTTAACAGATTTTGTCTTCAAAAATCCTTTTGTTTCTTCCCTTCCAAATATACCAAGCTATAAAAATGGGAAAAGTATTAAAATTTGTAGAATCCCAACTAAGCCAAACTGTCTCAAAAGTGATGACCGTATACTGAAAATCACACTGAATTAACTGCAAAAAAGAATTCCAAACAACTTGAGCAAAAGGGAAATGCCAAAATTGGTTGGTTTTGAAATCTGGCCTATGCAAGACATAAATGAAGAAAACTATAGACAACATTCCACATATCTGGTATCATTCATTCAACATCTGTAGATTATACTACTTATCAGAATGAAGCTCCTGAACAAGAGATGGATTATGTACAAATCTAATCAATGGTGCATCCATTTCTTCCAGAGACTTCAACCTTGCAACTACTTTGACTTGCTTGCCTTTCATGTCTACAAATGAGAATAAAAATGAAGCATTGAACATGAGTGGTAATCATGGTTTCAAGATTCAAATATGATTATGAAGACCCAAATTAGAAAAAGGCATGTCTACTTTCAGAATTCAAAGGTTGCTTAATCATCAAGCAAGTGTGAGAAAACATGAGACATTAGAGTTCTAAAGTTTAGGATATTTTTAGTGCTTTTACCAAAGAAATCAACCCAACATAATCCCCTTTCCATGGATGACAAATTTAACATGTTCTACATCAATATTGGAATTATTGATTGTGCGTTGTCATTGGTGGCAACATGAATGACAAACATGTCATTGTTGTTGATTGGAGGAAGTTGCACACTAGTCAAACCTTAAGCAGGCATGAAGAAGCTAAGAAGGTGACAGTGCTGGTCAAAGGGTAACCATAATTGTAGCATGATTGAATCCAATATAAGATTAATCTATGATGCTGGATGACATGGCTGGAAGCATAAAAATATTAGCTTTCCATACCTTAAAGCCACCCAAGAAAACTGCAGATGAGGATAAATTGAGTACAAGAGTGTGTATCATGGCCTAAGGAATCCATGTGTCAAATATGTGCTCTTGGTGTGCATTATACTGACCTAGGCATGGATTTTCTGAAGATGACTATCAAAAGGAAGAATTTGATCAGTCGAAGGTTTTGGCGTGCATTTTTCTCGAACAAAGTGGGTATCTGGAATTGGAAATACATTGCTTGAGTAGAGACAATCCCAATGAAGTTGATCTAAGCCCTTGGCATGCATTATTGATCCCTTGGTGTGCATTTTGGTGACCTAGGAGTGCATTTACTGAAAACATACACAAATATTAGTTTGGTAGATTCAAACATGAATATAATTTGGTACCCAAATATTGTGTAATAAAAAAATAGTACAGATGGATTAGAGAAGTATACATAAGCCCCTTTCATTGGATGACAAATTTAACATGTTCTACATCAATATTGGCATTATTGATTGTGTATTGTCATTAATGGAAAAATGAATGACAAACATGTCATTGTTGCTGATTGGATGAAGTTGCATGCTAGTTAGACATTGAGCAAACATGAAGAAGGTGAGAAGGTGATAGTGTTGGTCAAAGGGTAACCATAAATGTAGCATGATTGAAGTGAATGTCAGATTGAATCTATGATGCTTGATGACATGGGTGGAAGCATAAAAATATTAGCTTTCCAGACCTTAAATCCACAAAAATAAAAAATAAAAAAATGAGTACATGGATGTGTATCATGGTCCAAAGAATCCATGTGTCAAATTTGAGCAGAACCAATCAAATATTCCCTCTTGGCATGCATTATACTGATGTAGGTGTGCTTTTTATAAATATGACTTTCAAAAGGAAGAATTTGGTTAGTTGAAGGTTTTGGCGTGCATTTTTCTCAAACAAAGCGGACATCTGGAATTGGAAAGACATTGCTTGAGTAGAGACAAGCCACATGAAGTTCATTTGCGCCCTTGGCATGCATTCTTGATCCCTTGGTGTGCATTTTGGTGACCTGGGAATGCATTTGCTGAAAACATACACAAAGATGAGTTTTCCAGATTCAAACATGATTATAATTCAGTACCCAAATATTGTATAATAAAAAAACAATACAGATGGAGTAGAGAATTATATATAAGCTCCTTTCCTTGGATGAGAAATTTAACATATTCTAAATCAAGATTGGCATTATTGATTGTGTGTAGTCATTGATGGCAACATGAATGACAAACATGTCATTGTTGTTGATTGGAGGAAGCTACACGCTAGTCATACATTAAGCAGGCATGGAGAAGTTAAGGAGGTGACAATCCTAGTCAAAGGGTAACCATAAATGTAGCATGATTGAAGCGAATGTCATATTGAATCTATGATTCCTGATGACATGGTTGGAAGCATAAAAATATTAGCTTTCCAGACCTTAAATCCATCCAAGAAAATTGCAGACGAGGAAAAATCGAGTACATGGGTGTGTATCATGGCCCAAGGAATCCATGTGTCAAATTTGAGCAGAAAACAATCAAGTATTCCCTCTTGGTGTTCATTATATTGACCTAGGTGTGCATTTTCTGAAGATGACTGTCAAAAGGCAGAATTTGGTCAGTTGAAGTTTTTGGTGTAAATTGTTCTCAAGCAAAGCGGGCATCTGGAATTGGAAATACATTACTTGAGTAGAGACAATCCTGATGAAGTTGATCCGAGACCTTGGCATGCATTCTTGTTCCCTTGGTATGCATTTTGGTGATTGGGAGTGCATTTGCTGAAAACATACACAAAGATCAGTTTGGCATATTCAAATATGAATATAATTTGGTACCCAAATATTGTGTAATAAAAAAACAGTACAGATGGAGTAGAGAAGTATACATAACCCCCTTGCCTTGGATGAGAAATTTAACATGTACTAGATTAAGATTGGCATTATTGATTGTTTGTTTTCATTGATGGCAACATGAATGAAAACATGCCATTGTTGTTGATTGGAGGAAGATGCACGCTAGTCAGACATTAAGCAGGCATGGAGAAGTTGAGAAGGTGGCAGTGATGGTCAAAGGGTAACCATAAATATAGCATGATTGAAGCGAATGTCAAATTGAATCTATGATTCCTGATGACATGGATGGAAGCATAAAAAGATTAGCTTTCTAGACCTTAAATCCACCCACTAAAATTGCAGACAAGGAAAAATTTAGTAGAGGGGTGTGTATCATGGCCCGAGGAATCCATGTGTCGAATTTGAGCACAAACCAATCAAATATCTGCTCTTGGAATGCATTATACTGACCTAGGCATGCATTTGTTTTCGGACAATATACCTAAGTGGACTTAAAGGCTAGATCTCCCTATTCCAAGTGGATCTCGAACAAATAAACATAGAATAGAATCAACTTCCATAGATCAATAGAAATGCAAATAGATAAATGGGTCTCTTACCTGGGATTCGCAAGTCCTCTTGCTCTTTGCTTGATCCAATGCTCCAGCACCTTCATATCTGCAGCTGCAAAGTCTTGTTGAACAAGTGGAAACAATCAAACAGTAAAAGAATATATCATATATGATTGATCTAAACTAACAGTTAAGGAAGTAAGATCTACACATCAGCAACAAGATAATGTGTATGGGAAGAGATTGTATTAACTGTATAAAGGAGAGTACAATAGAAGAGAACATTACAACCTATGCCTTAACATCACAACCTTCCTTCCAGCAAGCCAAACCAAGCCAATCCTCCAAAGATGAAGTAAATCTCTCAAGGACGAGTGAGTCACCTAAGATAATTTCACCAGCATGAGAGTACTATAGAATTTCCTCCCTAGAATGGAGAGGAGCTTCATATTTATAGGACCAAGTGGATATAGTAGGTTGAATATTATGAGGAGAAGGCTAAGGGATCATCCATTGAGGTTAGGGAATCGAAGGACAACTCACCTATGAATTAGGGATAGCCATCCACCTCATTATGCTTCGAGAATTCACTTGAAGGTCTCATTTATCGAGTTAAACCAACCCTGGCGCATGCTGCATGAGGACAATTTGCGCTAGGAAGGGGCAAGCAAAGGTTGAATGAAGGAAACCTGAGCCACTGGTGCAGTCTTCTAGATAACACTCTGCGTTGAGCCTAGTCAGGCGCTTCTTGCTGGAAGACAAGCTGCGCCAGCCTAACTAGAAAATGTGGATAAAGGATCAACAACTTGTACTAGATGACTTATGGTCAGGGAAACTTCAGGGATCAAGGCATTGAGTTGACATAGGACTCATGATGATGAGATTTAGGTGTAACAGAATTCCCCCTAAAGCATGAAGCTGGTAAACTAAAACATGTGATATGCTTTGAAAGATAGATGGCAATGACTTGTTGGTTGGAAGGTGCTACTGCAGTATAATTGACTCTGAGATACAAGTCTATCATGACTCATAACATGGTTGCAGACCAAAATATTGCAGATCCATGGTAGTAAAGACCGACTGAACACAATCATGGCTACTAGACACAATCGTAGATCCATGATGAGATGATAACACAGCAACAACCAATACAAAGTGGATCCGTGTAATATAACTCAAACAATCTCCATCGCAACCTGGGTGAAATATGAGAACAACCCAGGGTCTTCAAGCCGAACCAGCAATGATACGAATCTATCCATGTGATTACAATGTCTTGGAGATGAACATGGTGGAAACCACTTGATTACCAGTCATTGATGTATACCGTTAACAAGTGAGAGGGAAATCACCATTGATGTCAATGATTCCCAAGGTATCATAGTACATACCATCGAGCGTGAATTAATGAGTTGAGGTTGAACACTCGACGGGATCTTTCAATCAAGAGCTAGTGATGTAAACTCATTTCAAAAGCGAGGTAACCTGCCATTGATGCATGCAGGTCCAAGGTACTTGATTGGTTTCTAGATTCAATCCTTATATGAGGTGTTGAATTTGACAAGGATGAATCCATCGAAGGAAAGCCATGATGAATCCCCCATCATCGACATGAAAAGTGTTCACAGATGTTTGGATTAAATTAGATGGTAGAGTGGTGTGCAAGACTGACTCGGGGTAGACCAACATGATGGAAGGTACACCGGATGCAGATAATGAATAACGAATGTCTCTTGAACATGAGAATGGAATGAATTGGAAGTATTGACATGACAAGAATGATACCAACCCCCATTGCAACTGATGATGGAAGCATTCTTTGGATGACCCAAAGGAGTGACGGGACTAATGGAATCAACAGGACTCGAAGATAGACGGATTACCCAAGTACTGAATGCAAATGCAAACGAGTGCCATGTTCAAGAGTGACTAAGTACCGCCATAATAATAATGAACACAATATCATTCCTATTCCCCATCATGATTGATGAGTACCTCTTTTTTTTTTTAACGAGATTGAGGAGGGTAACAGATGCTCAGTATAGCTCATCCTATGGACGATTCCAATCCCAAATTTTTTACGAACCTAGGATAGGAGGGGTTCGTCCCATGACGGGCCCTTCAATGTTTAAATTTTAACGAGACCATAGAAGGTAAAATCATCGTCATTTCATGTTTAGAGAGTCTGAAAAGAACTAAAGAAGACTCCAAAGTTCCTTTTTCGTAAAGTTAGTCTCTTCGCCCAAAAAAAGGGTAAAACAATGCGAGAGAGAACTCTTCCAGTCATGATTGGCTGGATGGCTCCTTTTTCGTAATTAGTGCCTCCTGGTAAAAACGAGGGGTAAACTATCACCAGAAAGGCGATCATTCAAATACTTTTACAAGCGTGAACGTATCAAGTTCGCTTGGCGATCTTTTTGTATTTCGAGAGCCTGAAAAGAGCTTAAAGAAAGACTCCGAGGGGTTACTTTTTCGTGGAAGTTTAACAAGCCCAAAAGAGCGATAAACTATAACTCGGTAACTTATTCTCATTGTTTTACGAGCACGAGAAGGAACAAAGAGTTAGCTTGGTGTAGTCATTAATTGGTTTTAACGAGCGGGATAACGACACAAAAAAGATTGAAGAGTTGTTCACACCCAACATTGAGTGTGAAAAGGATACAAACACGAGCAATCATTTATGGAATCTCATTGCACCTGCAAATCTCCAAAAACTAGGTCAAAAAAATCGATTAGGTGTTTAGACGTGTGAAACACTTCCAACTATAGGAAAAAATAGCCCACTAAAGAATAAATTAAAAAGGGAATATTCCATTGTCAATATAAATAGGGAAAAATAGTGAAAAAGAATTACCATTGTTTTTTTACCAAGTTGGAGAGTGAAATTGACCTTTAGAGAGCGATTTTCAACCGTTGATTATGCGAGCCGTGATAAGTCGTTTCCTGTGACATCAGTTTCAGGTAAACCTAAACTCTGCCCTCTTTCTTTTTAGCGGTTTACATTTTTCATTTCCTTCCATTTTTTAGTTTTGAGCTTACTTGATGAAGGGATATTGTGCCCACGGAACGACGCAGTTTCCTTTTTCAGGAACTGCGCCGAGGGCATGCCAGCACAAAACCTCAAAATATGTCTTGCGTCGGTGGCGCTCTGTCCGAAAAGACGGGCTATGCTGGCTCAAGTCCGCATGGAAAGCCCAAAATCCAACCAAAAATTAATGTTTTTGATGGTTTGGAAATGTTCTAATGATGTTTTTATGGACTTTTGGACAAGGTTCATGTGAACATAATGGTCAAATGGAACGAACGAGAGCATGAGCTCGGTGATTCCCAAGCAGAAAATGATTGTCAATGCATGGATGCATTGAGGAATTATGGATTGCTGAAGTACTTTCATGTTCTGGGAATGAGAGCCTAAGTGTCGTTACTGGAGCATTTGATCCAATGTTGGGATCCGGTGCAACAACATTTTCAGATAGGTGTTCAAACTTTGACCATAGATATCGAGGATATCTATTTATTGATGGAGCTATCTCGACGGGGGAATCCTGTATCATTATCAGGATCATGAGGAGGTGATCATACCATAGAGGATCTGATAGACCAATGGTGTACTGATGGAAACCAGATGGTAGGTGGGAATATTCCCATTAAAGAGGTTAGAGATCAACCTCTTCGCACAGTTATGTTTTCCATCGTGAGGGTGGCCGGTAGTAGGTCCAATCATCTGGAGACAAAGTCCCAGACGATGTATGCTAAGGAGTGCATGGATCTAACGATCTTTAACTGGTGTGAGGGACTCCTCGTAAGTTTGTGAGAAAAACTCACCAAGTGTCGGCACGAGGCGCTGAAACAGTTTGGTTATGGCTTGGTTGTAGTTTCGTTCTTCCTAGAGCGGGTGCTAAATCTGCGGCCATAGGTTGAGCTTGAGGATCAGGATACACGATATCCTCATATGACCCACTGGTCAAAGGTGATGGCCTTCCATGGTGGCGGTGGGACCACCATCAGTTATGGTCCAGCTTTCTTCGAGTGGCTGAGGGGTCAGCTCCTCATGGTTAAGGATTATCCATACGACGGGACCAACTTCGGGGATATCTAGACCTAGTGCTTCCCGAGGGGATGCAATGGGGTGACATTGGTAAGAACGACAACTCTACTGTGTTTTTTGTTTTAGATTTTTTAGATTTTTTTGGAACGGTACTGATAATTGACACATGTTTGATGCAGATGTGGTCCCATCGCGACTGGTTGGAGTCTCTCCGATTGCACGGAGAGGAGCAATGCAGGAGATAGATCCCATGGAACGTGATGTAGTCGAGGATATGGAAAAGGTGGAGGAGAAACTCTAGCGGCTGACATTAGACATTCCAGAGCCGGTAGTCCATGACCTACCCCATCACTACCAGAGACACACTGTTGGCGTGTCCAAGTGCTTTGGCTCGTTGCTTAGGAAAGTAGTGAGGGAGATCATCTGTTACCATGAGATTCATGGATAATAGACTCATGTTATATATTTATATATTGAAATCCATGAGCTTCAGATTTTGTATGGGAGGACCTTTACCGAAAGCTTACATGCTTCATATTTTTGTATCAATACTACATTTTGATATGATATACAGAAACTCTATTGGCGGATTTATACACTATGTTCTTATGGATGATTATGGGAGCTTGCTCATGTGTCTGTTTATGCATTATGTACATGTTGTGCCACTTGAATGTTTATGAATATTTCATGTGTGTGCAATACACCAGTCCAATATGAAATTGGCCATGGAATCAACAACAGTGTTCATGTCTCTTGAAATGTGCAGGTACTGAATAGATTCGAAGGACCTCTCCAACAGGTGTACTCATCAAAAAAGACAGAGTAACATTGGATCACAGATGATGTAGACACGGTTAAGGTGGGAGACCACTAATTGTGAGTCGAGGTGAATGACAATGCAGTCCATACCGAGGGAAAGAGCGTCGGTTAAGACTCCAATCACCGCATGGTACTCTGCGGTGTTGTTGGTTGCGTGCCCTAGACAACTCCTTCCCAAACTGATGAGCTCGCCAGTAGGGGAATAATGTACCGAGGCTGCCAAAGTGAGGCTTTAGGTAAGCCAGTTGGCACCATCAGTGAATCCAAAATAGGTTTCCATCTGCACATGCAGGAAGAACATGATATAAGTGTAAAACCAAGATCCTAACACACTAAATAAAAGTGTCACACCAAACAAAACACACACCATGTACAGTATATACAAAATACTAACGCGTGAAAAAATTAGGCGTAGTACCTCTTTAGGTACAGCCCATTGCGAGGATCCCTTAGAGATATTCCATCATAATCCTCAAGCTCATAAGCTCCCTTCTCTAATACATGTTTTACAACATATGGCCCGTGCCACATGGACTCAAACTTGCCTGCCCCCCGCTTATCATGTTTTTGGTCATATGTGAGGACCAAGTCCCCCTCGTTAAAGACATGAGGTTTGACCGACTTATCGTACTGGGATTTAATGCGTTTCTTATGCCTTTCATTGGAAAGAGAGACATTGTGGCGGGTTTCGTTGAGTTTTTCCAAATGAAGGAAACATTCTTCCTCAGCAGTAGTGTTTAGGAGGAGTTCGACTGCAAGTTTCAGTGATGGAATCTCGCACTCTATCGATAGAAATGCCTCCAATCCATATACTAGTTGGAATAGTGAGAATCCAATGGGAGTCTTAACGGAGGTCCTATATGCCCATAGGGATGAAAAGAGCATGTTGTTCCAGTTTGACTTATGTGTACCAACCATATGCGAAATCATGGTTTTCAAGGCCTTTTTTTATGTCCTCTACTTGTCCATTTAACTATGGGTAGTATGGGGTTGAGTTCTCATGATGAAAACCCAGTCTGGCGCTCAATTCATCTACTATCTGGTTTTGAAAATGAGATCCGTGATAGGTGTTAAGTTTAAACCAAATAGACTAGCAAGATCACTGAAAGAAACATAATCACAAGATAAACACAGAATATACCCTGGGAAACCCTCATGGGGTAGAAAACCCAGCAAAGCTTTCCTCAATAATATGATCAACCAAAATACAAGATGTGCTCCCTCCTACTTTGTCTCCTTAGCAAATATCCCAGACAAGTGCGCTATCTTTCAAGTGAGTGAGTGTGTCAAATGAGGAACATACCTCCTCTATTTATACACCACACTGACATGTATTTTACACAAGTACATGTAGGCTCGTATTTAACCATTAGGTTAAATACCCTATTATAACTGACTGGGCCGACCCCCACATGGTGGGTCTAATAACCCTAGTTACCACAACCAATTCGGAGGAATAAACATCTCTGGATTCATAGTATAATCACATCGGAGGTATGGAACATCTCCGGAATAAATAATATACAAATATAATATTCTTAGAAGTTACAATATTCAACACTCCCCTTTAGCGAGAAGGATATTATAACAACATCCGCAGGAGCAACGAGTCATACATCATACATGATACATCTATATATCATCGGAAGCTTTATTCAGTTCATCATCATCAGTAACTCAACTAGTTACTGGAACATCGACATCACTCGATCATCAGCATCGTCATCACACGATCAGCATCGTCATCACACGATCATCAGTATCGACATCACACGATCAGCATCGTCATCACATGATCATCAGCATCGGTCATCAGTATCGTCATCACATGATCAGCATCGTCATCACATGATCAGCATCGTCATCACACGATCATCAACATCGATCATCAGCATCGTCATCACACGATCAGCATCGTCATCACACGATCAGCATCATCATCACACGATCATCAGCATCGCCATCACATGATCAACATCGTCATCACACGATCATATTACAGGATGATCAATCCTGCTCTCTTTAGGACATAGGTCCATGGATGATACAATCCAGATCAAGTTCCAGGATGATCAATCCTTATCTCTTTAAGACAATTCTCATGTCTAGGGACGATCTAATCCCAACCACAGTGCCAGTCCTTTTTCATACTGGATGTGACCTAGATCAGATCTAGGATTTACCGCCACAGAGCCAGTCCTCTTTCATACTGGATGTGTCACGTCTACAGAGCCAGCCCTGTTTCATGCTGGATGTATCACATCTACAGAGCCAGCCCTGTTTCATGTTGGATGTATCACATCTACAGAGCCAACCCTGTTTCATGCTGGATGTATCACATCTACAGAGCCAGCCCTGTTTCATGCTGGATGTATCACATCTACAGAGCCAGCCCTGTTTCATGCTGGATGTATCACATCTACAGAGCCAACCCTGTTTCATGCTGGATGTATCACATCTACAGAGCCAGCCCTGTTTCATGCTGGATGTAACCTAGAACAATTCTAGGATTTGTCACGTACATTTTGAACCGAGGTCTAGGGACGATCCAGTCCTATCATGTACCTTTTGAACAGAAGTCTAGGGACGATCTAGTCCTATCATGTACCTTTTGAACCGAAGTCCAGGGACGATCCAGTCCTATCATTCAATTCTCGGAGACCTCATGTCTACAGCTCAATTCAAAGGACCATAGTCTGAGGACGATCCAATCCCCTTACCTATTCACTCAGGATTTAGTTCTCGGAGACATCATGTCTACGGCTCAATTCAAAGGACTAATTGTCTGAGGACAATCCAATCCCCTTACCTGTTCATTCAGGATTTTGTTCTCGGAGACATACGTCTACGGCTCTCTTTAGGACTGAAGTCCAGGGATGATCCAATCCCCTCAAGTCCACCAAGGGATTCATTCTCGAAGACATACGTCTATGGCTCTCTTTAGGACTGAAGTCCAGGGATGATCCAATCCCCTCACAAGTTCACCAAGAACTTCATTCTCGAAGACATACGTCTACAGCTCAACTTTAGGACTGAAGTCCAGGGATGATCCAATCCCCTCACAACATGTATAACAAAACATGTATTTTCATCATCAAAACATGTATATCATCAAACATGTATCATCAACATCATCAAACATGTATAACCAAAACATGTATCATCATCATCAAACATGTATATAAAAACATGTATCATCATCATCATCAAACATGTATATCAAAACATGTATCATCATCATCATCACACATGTATAACCAAAACATGTATCATCATCATCAAACATGTATATCAAAACATGTATCATCATCATCATCAAACATGTATCATCATCATCATCAAACATGTATGTCAAAACATGTATCATCATCATCATCAAACATGTATAACCAAAACATGTATCATCATCATCATCAAACATGTATAACCAAAACATGTATCATCATCATCAAACATGTATATCAAAACATGTATCATCATCATTATCAAACATGTATAAGAGTCCTAAATCTAAATAATTCTAAGTAACTAAGTGCAGTAAAAAGGTATCCTCATCATTGATGAGACAGACTAGTTATTAGATACTATGCTACTCCCCCTTTCGAGGAGGGTCCCTTTTGAACTACACCAAGCTTGTCTCGGAAGTGTTCAAACTTTACTCAAGACAGAGGTTTGGTTAAGATATCATCAATTTGATCCTCAGTGCTTATATACTCGAGCTTGATAGCTCCTCTCTGCACCATATCTCGTATATAAAAGTATCGGATCTCTATGTGTTTTGACTTATCGTGAAACACAGGATTTTCAGTCATCTTGATGTAGCTTTGATTATCACACATAATCACAGTGGGATCCATTTCTAAGTCAAACACTCCAGATAAAAGTTTCTGAAGCCATACTGCTTCACAGCTGGCAGAGCAGGCAGCTATATATTCTGCTTCAGCAGTACTGAGAGCCACACTAGATTGTTTCTTGCTGAACCAAGAAATCATGGCAGATCCAAGACCATAACATCCACCTGAAGTACTTTTTCTGTCTGAGACACTACCTGCCCAGTCAGAATCTGAGTAACCATGTAAATTGAGTTCATGACCTCTGAGATAATATAGGCCAAAATCTAATGTACCTTTTAGGTACCTCATTACATGCTTTGCAGCTACTAAGTGGACCTTTCTAGGTTCTACTAGATACTGGCTTAGGGTATTTACAGCAAAGCATATATCAGGCCTAGTATTAGTTAAGTACAACAATGATCCAATGATTTGTTTGTATAAGGTTATGTCCACAAATTCTGATGAATCATTAGCTAACAACTTCAAGTTGGAGTCCATGGGAGTGGCCATGGCTTTACACTCCAACATATCAAATCTTTTGAGAATCTCCACAGTATACTTACCTTGATTTAGAAAGATTCCTTTTGGTTCTTGCCATACTTCTAAGCCTAAGAAGTAGTGCATTAATCCTAGATCTTTCATCTCGAATTCTGAAGAAAGCTTCTTCTTGCTTTCAATAATTTGTTTCTCATTTCCAGTTAGAAATAGATCATCTACATATAACAACAATATAACTGGTTCATCATCCATCACCTTGAGATGAAAGATTGGGGTCAGCTTTACTTTTGGTAAAGCCCATGCTGGTTAAGAAATTGTCAATCCTTCCGTACCAAGCCCTGGGAGCTTGTTTCAACCCATATAATGCCTTTTTCAGTTTTCATACATGAGTCCTTCCGCCATTAACCTCAAACCCTTGTGGTTGCTCTATGTATACTTCTTCCTCAATTACACCATTTAGAAAAGCTGTCTTAACATCCATTTGGTGTAATTTCCACTTCATCATGGATGCAAGTGCCATGATAGTTCTAATTGAAGTATACCTAGCAACTGGTGCAAATGTTTCTTCATAGTCAATTCCCTCCTTCTGAGAGAATCCTCTGGATACAAATCTTGCCTTGTATTTTTCAATGCTACCATCTGCAGCATGTTTTATCTTGAAGATCCATTTGGAAGAAACCACACTTTTATCTTTTGGTTTGGGGACTATATCCCAAACATCATTTTTCATTATTGACTGATATTCTTCTGTCATTGCTTCTACCCATTCTTTCTTCTGAGCTGCCTCTTCATAGCTGGTAGGTAGTTGATCCACAAGATCACACATTAAAGCCATGTAGTTGGACACTAGCTTTGGTTTCTTTCTTTCTCTAGTGGAGCCTTCAGGAGCTCCATATCTTTCAGCCCCTTGAATAATATCTCTATCCCATGCTGGCCTTCTTTTCTTAGATAAGTCTGAAATAGGAGGCTCTTGTGGTTCCAACATATCATGATCCTCAGGAGAATCATCTTCAGGAATGGGCACAGCCTCTGTGATTCTGGGAGAAGTATCTTCTTCATAGATTTCTTCAAGTTGGCACTTCCTGGATTTCTTGAGAGCTGCTTCTTCATCAAATGTTACATCTATACTTATTTCTATGTGATGAAAGCATGGAATGGAAATTCTGAAGGCTTTGGATGATTCACAATAACCAACAAATATTCCCTTCTTACCAGAAGGGTCCAACTTGGTTCTCTTTTCTTTTGGAATGTGGATGTACACAGGACACCCAAATATCTTAAGATGACTTACCTCAGGCTTCTTACCTGTAAACACTTCTTCTGGAGTTTTGAAATCAAGAGCACTATGAGATAATCTATTTTGCACATATACTGCTGTCTTGGCTGCTTCAGCCCATAGATACATGGGAAGATCTTGGTCATGTATCATGGTCTTCACAGCTTCCATATTTTTCCTTTCAGCCACCCCATTTTGTTGGGGATTGTGTGGAGTAGTTAGTTCCCTTTTAATTCCAACTTCTTTACAAAAGTCCTCAAATTCCTTTGAGGTAAATTCTCCGCCATTATCTGTTCTGAGAATTTTGATTCTCTTATCTGATAGATTTTCTATTAGAGCCTTGAACTCTTTGAATTTTCCAAAGACTTCATTCTTACCTTTCAGGAAGTATATCCAAGTTTTCCTTGAATGGTCATCAATGAATGAAAGATAGTATTCAAACCCACTTAGAGAAGTGGTGGGCATTGGTCCACATACATCTGAGTGTATTAGCTCTAAAATGTTCTTAGTCTTTGTTTCACTCTTTGGAAAGGGGTTCTTGATATTTTTCCCTTTCTTACACCCTTTACATGAGCCATCATGATCAGCTTTCAAATCTGGTAATCCTATTACTACCTTGCTTACATAGGGTAAGGATTTAAAGTTGATGTGAGCTAATATTCTATGCCATAGCTCACTAGGGCTAGAGATCTCATGAGCAAGGGCAGCTTCTGGATGGCCTTTGAGCTTATAGAGACCTCCTTCTTCTTCACCAATAACAATTGCATCTTTAATTGTCTTTCCTTTGGACCACATGAGTACTTGTCCATCTATGAAAGCTACTCTAAAACCTTTCTTATATAGTGCTGAGATAGAGAGAAGGTTCTTCTTTAAACCTGGTACATATAAGATGTCTTTCATCTTCAAGGGTGTTCCTGAATCCAGCTTATATCTAGCTTCACCAATTCCTTTGATGGAATATTGGTAGTCATCTCCTAGAGATACCTTTTGTGTAGAAGACTTTTCTTCAAGATTTGAGAAGGTCTTCCTTTGACCTGTCATGTGCTTAGAAGCACCACTGTCAATGAGCCGTGTATCTTCTCCAGGAGATACAGATCCAAAGAGTGCAGAGAATAGAACATATTCTTCTGGATCTTCTTTCTTTACCTTATACCTTTTCCTTTTTAGGCCTTACCTCTACCTCTTCTTCTTCTTCATCTTCTTCCTCTTCTTCTTCTTCACTATCATTTTCTGCCATATGTGCATGATGTCTTTTGTGGACAAACTTCATGCTTTCTTTCCTGGCACACATAGTTTGTATGAAGGATTCCCAAGGTCTAGTGAGACCATTGAGAGCAGTCATCACAAGTTCATCCTCATCAAGAGTATCACCAATTTGTAATGTCCCCATTTTGACCCCCCTTTGTATAAAATCGTAAATGATGTGAATATTGTAATTTAATCATGGTGAGGAGCTCAAGGCCAAGGCCCCACCATTGATTTAGCATTTTGTGTCGGCAATTAAAAATAGATGCCTATGGTTCTTGTGCGAGATGGGCACAATGTAAATAAGACACCATGTAAATACGAATTTTAATGGAAAAACCCACAACCGGCTATGCAATGCAAAAAAAGAGATGGGGCATGACTCTACAAGGAAAAGGGAGGGAAATTATTCAAACCTTGAGCCAATGGTATTAATCCATGTGTCAATGGGGAAACCCATAAACCACCAACTACCCAATTTGTCTCATGCACCCAATCATTTAATTCTTCCAAGAAATTGGTTAAGGCAGTTAATGCCTTGGGAATGAAGAAGTATGGCAGCCAATTTCGTGCATGGGCAAGCCATCAACTTGGAAAAACATGTTTTGTCTCCTTGGGCAAGAAACCACCCACGAAATGGTGCCCAAATCCATTCTGAACGGGCAGCCTTTGATCATTCACGCAGGGGGAGTTAGCTGGGGTCTTTCCATTTACGTTTTTCATCTAAATACTGCATTTTTCCATGCCTGGGAGTCGTTTTTGCAGTATATAACAGTTGGGAGAGGGAGGGCCACGTTTTGGGGACTGTAGGGAGGTCGTTTTTGCCCCTGAATGTCCAAGGACGTTTTTCTAAAAAATGGATTTGACTTCCTGGGTTGTTCACCAACTTCCCATTTCGTTTTTGTGGGTTCCCACGTTTTTCTGGGTTAGTTGAAACCCCATCTCATGCATCCCACTGTGGAAAACGTTTTCCTCATGCCCAGCAAGTGGGGTTCTGCTGTTATGTGCATCCTTGTTCTCGGTTTGAGCCTGTGAGCTGAAGTGTTGGAGTGGTAGTGGATAGAAGTGGCTTGATAAACCTAGTGGGGGAGACAACCTCTCAAGAAGATCAAGAGGGCTTTGGTTACTCTTCTATGCATACCCTGAGAGCACTAGATAGGGAAGGTATGGCTTGAGGGACTGCATAGCAGTGAAAATAATACTTCCTTGTGCTGGGTGTGTAGGTATTGTGGGTGCCAAGCTAGATAGATCTTGCAAGGTTATCCCTGGCTCTGTGCTGGAGCTCACTAGCTTAGCAACTCTTCCTTTCCATCTCCTAGTAGCCTGATAAACCCAATTGTAGATTGGCTTGGCTCATCTTGGTGTATGCTTGGCTATGTGTGAGTCTGTTGTTCCCTGGTTCCTTGTAGAGATCATGCCCAGCTAGGGGGTGGCAGTGGTGCTGAGAGATTGAGGAGCACACTGGCCTACGGTTGGGTGGAACGTTGCAGTTGCATAGCCAGTTGCGTGGGACTACTTTTGTATAAGATAAGTATCCTCTTGTGTATTTAACTTGGCAATTGTGCTTTTGATGAATAGCTGGAACGTATTATGGATGTGCTAATGAATTTACTTCCGCTGTGTATTCAAATGATTATGCATTCCATATGATTTTATATAATTCTGCAAGGGTCTCTATTTAATGACTGTCACAGAATCTTGAATGTATGTTAGATAACAACCGGATCTATTTAATCTCCATTTGTGTTTCTATAGCATGCGCATATGCATGTCTCTGTATCAATGAGTTTGATTTTAATGAATATAGGGCTAACTGCCCGGATTGAGCACCACGTCCTCTCTATTGTGCTGATATGGTAGGAGGGGACACTACATTATGGTATCAGAGCTGCGTTGCAGCACTGGGCCGCTATGGGCCAAAACTGATAGTAAAAGAGAAGAGAAGAAGTTAACTTTTTCTTAAGAGTTTGGGAAAAAAATTTGTTTAAAGTCTGTTTTTGAAAATTTTGTTTAAAGACTGTTTCGGAAAGAATTCCCCAATGTCTTTCGCAACTGCGGAAGCATTCGGCGAATCGTTCCGAAATTTCGGAAGCGTTCCGAGAATTTTTCCGAAAAATTGCGAAGGGAATTTTTTCGGAAGGAATTCTCTTCCGAAATTTGCGGAAGGATTTCTCTTCCGAAATTTGCGGAAGGAATTCTCTTCCGAAATTGCAGAAGGATTCCGCAAATCATTCCGCAACGTGGAAGAGTTCAGCGAGTCGTTCCGAAGTTGCGGAAGACTTCGGCGAATCGTTCCGCAACTGCGGAAGAATTCGGCGAATCGTTTCGCAACTGCGGAAGACTTCGCCGAATCGTTCTGAAACTGCGGAAGACTTCGCCGAATCGTTCCGCAACTGCGGAAGACTTCGCCGAATCGTTCCGCAATTGTGGAAGACTTTGGCGAATCATTCCGCCATTGCGGAAGCACTCCGCAAGTCGTTCCGCAAATCTTTTCGTGAAAAATCGCCCGAAACCGCGGGAGCCTTCGGCCAAGTGCCCCGCAATTGCGGAAGGCTTCAACCGAGCGCCCCGCAATTGCGGAAGGCTCCAGCCAACCGCCCCGCAGTTGCGGGAGCATGCTCTGAACCGCCAGTTGCGGAAGCCTCCAACCTATTGCCCCGCCAGTTGTGGAAGCCTCCAGCCTATCGCCCCGCCAGTTGTGGAAGCTTTCAGCCTATCGCCCCGCCCATTGCGGAAGGCCAACCGCCCCGCAGTTGCGGGAGAATTCTGTGAACCACCCGTCGCGGCTAGATTTCACGAACTGTCGTTGTGGCCGGATTCAGCGAATCGCCTGATGAGGCGTGATTCGTAAAAAAAAAAAAAAAAAAAAATGAGGGCGCTGCCCTCGACCTGCCCTGCAGTGGCGGAAGCCACAAGGGGGCAAGCCCCCTTGACCCCCTTTTCTTTCCCCCCCTTGTATGTCGTTGTTCGTGATTTGATGAGTTGTCAGTATGGCATTTTCCATGTACATGAAGTAAATTGTGAATTTCTGAGAATATAATGCAGCTAACAATTGTGCTGATGAACACATTTCAGAGTCACAATTACAGCAGGGTAGCACTCTAGATAATACAGTTGGAAAGTTTTGGATGTTGGTTGGGCCAAGAAAATGAACATCATGAATGATGCACAGGATCCCTATGAGCCTGAGACAGATGCCATGGGGGAGAACATACAGGTTGAGAATGCTGAAACATAATCTAATGGGAGAAGAAACCAAGAGACCCCTCCAGATGTTGCAGCCACCATGAGAAGCCTAAGGGTGGAATTGCAAAGCTGTAGGGAAGATAATGAAATGATGATTAAAGCTCAGGAAGAGCAAAATCAGTTGAATGCAGCTATGCTACAGAGTCTGACGGACATCCAAAGGCAAATAAACTCTGGGCATCAGATATCAAGTCTAGAAAGGGGTGGGAGTAGCTCTAGAAGAAATCCCCGTAAGAGGGCCAGTAGTCCAAGAAGAGTTTCTACAAACAGGACATATAGTCCAGAAATCTCTTCTAATGAATCATCTGATTCGGAAGAATCCATTGAGGGTTCAAGCTCTTCATCCCACATGAGTAAGAGAAAGAAGCACCACAAGAACAATTCACATGGGGAATTTAAGAAGGCAAAACCTCCTACATTTGATGGAGAAGTAAAGTCCAGTCAAGAAGCTGAAGCTTGGCTTCTTGGGATGAGAAAGTATTTCCAAGTCCAGGACTACTCCGGGAATATGAAGGCAAGGGTAGCCATCTTCAACTTGAATGGAAGAGCATCTATATGGTGGGAACACACCAGGAAAGTGAACAGGATCAATGAACGGAAGATTGTGTGGAAGCAGTTCAAGAAATACTTCAAGAAGAAGTACCTCTCTGATAGGTACTATGATGATAAGATCAAAGAGTTCCATGAGCTGAGATTGGGACAATCGACCATGGAAGAATATGCAAACAAGTTCTTGGAGCTGCTAAGGTATGTCAAGTATATTCGAGATGATAAGGTAAAAATTCAGCATTTCCTAAGTGGACTTCCCCAGTCATATAAAGACAGAATTAAGTTTGATGAACCTCGAACTCTAGAGGAGGCCATAAGAAAGGCCAAGTACTGCTTTGATCAAAACAGGAGCAAACCGGAATTCCATAAGGCATGGAAGGATAAGAAAAACGAAAAGTTTGATCAAAGGAAGAAGGGGTTCAAGCCTCCTCAATTCCGGAATCAGCAAAGGCAGCCATCACAGGTTGTGACTAAGCCAACTAGGATGATGGGAGACAAGCCAAGAGATCCAAAGGAGCCAAGAGAACCACTTCAATGTTGAGGTTGTGGAGGAGACCACATGCTTAGGAATTGTCCACATCGGAATGGGAATGCGAATCAAGTTCACAACATCCAAGGAGCTGGAACTGTGGGTCAAGTGGCGAGAGCAATCCCTAGAATCTATGCAGCAGTAGAAGACCGCCAAGCAGATCATCAGTCAACTGTGGTTGAAGTTGAAGGTAAGATTGCTAAGCAATCTGTTTCTATTTTGATTGATCCTGGATCTACTCACAGTTATGTCACTCCTAGAATTGTTGAGGTTTGTGCTTTCAAGAAATTAAAGCATAGTAAATCTTGGTTAGTTCAACTAGCCACTGGAACCAAGAGAAAAGTTAGCGAAATAATAGAGAAATGTCCATTAGAGATGGATGGGCTATTCACTTATGCAGATCTGAATATTTTGCCACTTGGTTCCTATGATATTCTCATTGGAATGGATTGGTTAGAAGCACACAGGGTTAAACTTGACTGCTACAATAAGACATTTGAATGCATGGACGAAGAAGGAAACCCGAGGGTTGTAAAAGGCGTTCCAAAGGTGACTTCTGTTAGACAGGTTTCGGCCATGCAGCTGAAGAAGTTCTGTAGGAAGGGATGTCAATTGTATGCAGCCCACATTTTAGAGGCAATAGAGAATGAAACTCTGAAATTGGAGGACTATCAGGTATTGCAAGAATTCAGGGATGTTTTTCCTGATGAGATTCCGGGACTCCCTCCAAAGAGAGACATTGACTTTACAATTGAACTTGTGCCAGGAGTGGCACTAGTATCTAAGACACCGTACAGGATGAGTACCCCGGAATTGCTAGAATTAAAAATGCAATTACAAGAGTTGCTAGAAAAGAAATATATTAGGCCAAGTGTGTCCCCGTGGGGAGCACCTGTTCTATTTGTGAAAAAGAAAGATGGAACACTCAGGTTATGTATTGACTACAGGCAGTTGAACAAAGTCACAGTGAAGAATAAATACCCATTGCCCCGAATTGATGACCTTTTTGATCAAATGAGAGGAGCAAAGGTATTTTCAAAGATTGACTTAAGGTCTGGTTACCATCAGGTAAGAATCAAAGAAGAAGATATTCATAAGACAGCCTTTAGAACGAGGTATGGACACTATGAGTTTGTAGTGGTACCATTCGGTCTCACAAATGCACCAGCTACATTCATGTGTCTCATGAATAATGTTTTTAGCAAATATTTGGACAAGTTTGTTCTTGTATTCCTAGACGACATTCTCATCTATTCTAAGAATGAAGAAGAACATGAAGAACATTTGAGAATGACAATGCAATTACTAAGGGAGCATAAGCTGTATGCAAAATTGAGCAAATGTGACTTTTATAAAGATAGAATTCATTATTTGGGTCACATCATCTCTGACGAAGGTATATCTGTAGACCCTGAGAAGATTGAAGCCATTATGAATTGGCCAACTCCAAGGAATGTGACTGATGTGAGATCTTTTATGGGCCTTGCTGGTTACTACAGGAGGTTTATCGAAGGATTCTCCAAGGTTGCAAACCCGATCACTTCTTTGCAAAAGAAGGGGGTAAAGTTTGAATGGTCACCAAGATGTGAGGAAAGTTTTCGACGGTTGAAGAATCTTCTTACAAGTGCACCTATTCTGAAGATTGCAGACCCGGAAAAAGACTTTGTGGTGTGTACCGATGCATGCAATCAAGGACTTGGAGGCGTTCTTATGCAAGACAACCACGTGATATGCTATGAGTCAAGAAAGTTGAAGGAGCATGAGAAGAACTATGCTACTCATGATATAGAACTTGCAGCCATAGTACATGCTTTAAAGATGTGGAGGCATTACTTAATGGGAAGGAAATTTGAGTTAAGGACAGACCATTGTGGTCTGAAATACTTGTTTGATCAGCCAACTTTAAATGCTAGGCAAGCTAAATGGTTGGAATTTTTGTGTGAATTTGATTTCGAAATCAAGCACATAAAAGGGAAAGAAAACAAGGTGGCTAATGCACTCAGCAGGAAGGTACGTGAAATGCATGTGGCAGCGCTTAGTACTTGCCAACCAGATTTGAGGCAGCAGATTGTTAATCATATGGTTGAGGATAAAGTGTATGAGCAGATAAAGGGCAAATTGCAGCAGCAAAACCTTGAAAAGAAGTATGAGGGCTATCATTTGGGAGAAGGAGGACTTCTTACTTACAAGAATAGAGTCTATGTTCCAAATGCGGAAGATTTAAGGAGAATTGTTATGGATGAAATCCATAAAGCTCCATACTCTGGTCACCCAGGATATCAGAAAACAATTGCTACAGCAAGGAAATATTATTTCTGGCCAGGCATGAAGAAGGATGTTGCTGAATACATTTCTAAGTGCATGGAATGTCAACAGGTAAAGAGTGAACACCAACATCCAGCAGGTTTATTGCTTCCAGTGCCAATTCCAGAATGGAAATGGGAAGTAATATCCATGGATTTTATTACAGGATTGCCAATGACTAAGAGACAACATGATTCCATCATGGTTGTGGTGGACAAGTTAACGAAGGCAGCACATTTTATACCGGTTAAGTCCACACATAAAGCCGATGCCATTGCAAATATTTTCATGAAGGAAATTTTCAAATTACATGGGTTGCCTAAGGTAATAATTTCGGACAGGGATACCAAGTTCACTTCCAATTTTTGGAAAGGGCTCTTTGCAGATTTGGGTACACAACTAAGCTTTAGTATCGCATACCATCCTCAAACAGACGGGCAAACCGAAAGAGTAAATCGGGTGCTTGAAGACATGCTCCGCATGTATGTAATGGAAAAACCATCCAAGTGGGAGGATTATCTACACCTAGTGGAATTTGCATATAACAATGGACAACAAGCATCGTTGGGAATGAGTCCTTATGAGGCTTTGTACGGCAGAAGGTGTAGGACACCAGTGACTTGGGACAATCCAGTGAACAGAATTGTACTTGGGCCAGAATTGCTTAAGGAAATGGAACAAGAGGTTGCAAGGATCCGGCAAAATTTAAAAGCAGCCCAGAATAGACAGAAAAGCTATGCAGATAAACATAGAGTGCATAGGGAATTCAATGTTGGGGATCACGTATATCTTAGAGTGAGATCAAGGAAGAGTTCCTTGAAGCTTGGGAGCTGTGCCAAGCTATCACCTAGATATTGTGGGCCATTTGAAGTGCTCGAAAGAATAGGACCAGTTGCATATAGACTTGCATTGCCTGCTAGCACTAAAGCTCATAATGTTTTTCACGTCTCTTTGCTTAAGAAATATGTACATGATCCTAACCATGTGATTAATTGGGATGTGATCCAGGTGGAACCCGAGGGAGAATTCCAAACCGATCCATTGCGCATCCTAGACAAGAAGGTAACATTGCTCCAGAACCGAGCCATCGGACAGGTAAAGGTGCAATGGAAGCACTACGGTCCCGAGGAGGCTACATGGGAGCTGGAGGATGCCATGACGGTGGCATATCCATTTTTGTTCAATTTTGATGAGCACTGAGGACAGTGCTAATGTAAGGGGAGGGGAATGTAATGTCCCCATTTTGACCCCCCTTTGTATAAAATCGTAAATGATGTGAATATTGTAATTTAATCATGGTGAGGAGCTCAAGGCCAAGGCCCCACCGTTGATTTAGCATTTTGTGTCGGCAATTAAAAATAGATGCCTATGGTTCTTGTGCGAGATGGGCACAATGTAAATAAGACACCATGTAAATACAAATTTTAATGGAAAAACCCACAACCGGCTATGCAATGCAACAAAAGAGATGGGGCATGACTCTACAAGGAAAAGGGAGGGAAATTATTCAAACCTTGAGCTAATGGTATTAATCCATGTGTCAATGGGGAAACCCATAAACCACCAACTACCCAATTTGTCTCATGCACCCAATCATTTAATTCTTCCAAGAAATTGGTTAAGGTAGTTAATGCCTTGGGAATGAAGAAGTATGGCAGCCAATTTCGTGCATGGGCAAGCCATCAACTTGGAAAAACGTGTTTTGTCTCCTTGGGCAAGAAACCACCCACGAAATGGTGCCCAAAGCCATTCTGAACAGGCAGCCTTTGATCATTCACGCAGGGGGAGTTAGCTGGGGTCTTTCCATTTACCTTTTTCATCTAAATACTGCATTTTTCCATGCCTGGGAATCATTTTTGCAGTATATAACAGTTGGGAGAGGGAGGGCCATGTTTTGGGGATTGTAGGGAGGTCGTTTTTGCCCCTAAATGTCCAAGGACGTTTTTCTAAAAAACGGATTTGACTTCCTGGGTTGTTCACCAACTTCCCATTTCGTTTTTGTGGGTTCCCACGTTTTTCTGGGTTAGTTGAAACCCCATCTCATGCATCCCACTGTGGAAAACGTTTTCCTCATGCCCAGCAAGTGGGGTTCTGCTGTTATGTGCATCCTTGTTCTCGGTTTGAGCCTGTGAGCTGAAGTGTTGGAGTGGTAGTGGATAGAAGTGGCTTGATAAACCTAGTGGGGGAGACAACCTCTCAAGAAGATCAAGAGGGCTTTGGTTACTCTTCTATGCATACCCTGAGAGCACTAGATAGGGAAGGTATGGCTTGAGGGACTGCACAGCAGTGAAAAGAATACTTCCTTGTGCTGGGTGTGTAGGTATTGTGGGTGCCAAGCTAGATAGATATTGCAAGGTTATCCCTGGCTCTGTGCTGGAGCTCACTAGCTTAGCAACTCTTCCTTTCCATCTCCTAGTAGCCTGATAAACCCAATTGTAGATTGGATTGGCTCATCTTGGTGTATGCTTGGCTATGTGTGAGTCTGTTGTTCCCTGGTTCCTTGTAGAGATCATGCCCAACTCGGGGGTGGCAGTGGTGCTGAGAGATTGAGGAGCACACTGGCCTACGGTTGGGTGGAACGTTGCAGTTGCATAGCCAGTTGCGTGGGACTACTTTTGTATAAGATAAGTATCCTCTTGTGTATTTAACTTGGCAATTGTGCTTTTGATGAATAGCTGGAACGTATTATGGATGTGCTAATGAATTTACTTCCGCTGTGTATTCAAATGATTATGCATTCCATATGATTTTATATAATTCTGCAAGGGTCTCTATTTAATGACTGTCACAGAATCTTGAATGTATGTTAGATAACAACCGGATCTATTTAATCTCCGTTTGTGTTTCTATAGCATGCGCATATGCATGTCTCTGTATCAATGAGTTTGATTTTAATGAATATAGGGCTAACTGCCCGGATTGAGCACCACGTCCTCTCTATCGTGCTGATATGGTAGGAGGGGACACTACACAATTGCATCTAGTTGTTCCTTGATTTGTGAAACCCTTGAGAAGTAGTCTTGAATGGATTCTCTTTTGTGCATCTTGGTACTCTTCAATTGAGTCCTTAGATTCATCTTCCTATTGATGTTCTTTCCTTCATACATTCTTCCTAGGGCATCATACATTTCCTTTGGAGTCTTCTTGGAGGCCACTTGGGGAATCAAGTGGTCTTTAATAGAATCAGCTATGATTCTCTTTGCCCTAATCAAATCCTTCCTGTGCTTTTCTTTGGCTTCATCTCCTTCTGGTTCTGCAACTTCTTCCTTGATATAATGAGCAAGATCATTCTCTTCAAGAATGAGACCAATTCTGTATTTCCATGCTCGGAAGTTCTCTATACCTTCTAGCTTGTCTTCAAGCTTAGTGTTTGGAGCCATCTTCTCTTGGGGGAGTCCAAGAGACAGAGTAGACTTACCTGGAAATGTTACTTTTCACTTTTCCGGAATCTGGAACAGAATTTTATCGCACTTTTGGTAGAATTAGGGTTTGACTTTCCTGGAGTTCTACCCAACCAAAAAGTTCGATCTAGAGCTCAAAAGAATGGTCTTGAGAAGGGCTATCCAGCCATGTAATCAGAATTCAAAAATACCAACTTTTTCTGAAACCAAATTTTGACTTATCGCACTTTTGGTAGAATTAGGGTTTTGATTTCCCGGAGTTCTACCCAACCAAAAAGTTCGATAGGGCTCAAAAGAATGGTCTTGAGAAGGGCTATCCAGCCATGTAATCAGAATTCAAAAATAGCAACTTTTTTCTGAAACCAAATTCTGATTTATCGCACTTTTGGTAGAATTAGGGTTTTGATTTCCCGGAGTTCTACCCAACCAAAAAGTTCGATCTAGGGCTTAAAGGAAAGGTATTGAAGAGAGATATCCAGCCATGTAACAAAAATTCAATAATACCAACGTTTTGCTGAAACCCTAACTTTCACCGGAGAGAGAGAGAGGTATTCTTACCTTGTGAAAGATGTCCTATTCAGTCTAGATCTGATACCATGTTAAGTTTAAACCAAATAGACTAGCAAGATCACTGAAAGAAACATAATCACAAGATAAACACAGAATATACCCTGGGAAACCCTCATGGGGTAGAAAACCCAGCAAAGCTTTCCTCAATAAGATGATCAACCAAAATACAAGATGTGCTCCCTCCTACTTTGTCTCCTGAGCAAATCTCCCAGACAAGTGCGCTATCTTTCAAGTGAGTGAGTGTGTCAAATGAGGAACATACCTCCTTTATTTATACACCACACTGACATGTATTTTACACAAGTACATGTAGGCTCGTATTTAACCATTAGGTTAAATACCCTATTATAACTGACTGGGCCGACCCCCACATGGTGGGTCTAATAACCCTAGTTACCACAACCAATTCAGAGGAATAAACATCTTCAGATTCATAGTATAATCACATCAGAGGTATGGAACATCTCCGGAATAAATAATATACAAATATAATATTCTGAGAAGTTACAATATTCAACAATAGGTAACGATGGATTGTGGGACTCTGAATCACGCAATGACATGGTTAAACATGAAGAGTGCAATGGTTTTGTCGTCTTCATTGTATGTAGGAATTGCCTTAGCCCATTTAGTGAAATAGTCAACGGCTACAATGACGTAACCATGCCCCCCGGCCATGGTAGGATTACAGTGCGTGAAATCTATGCCCCACTTAGCAAAGGGGCCGACGATAATAACCAGATGTAAAGGGGATGGATGTGAGCATTTTTTAAATTGGAAGTGCTGACACAGGGGACACTTCTTAACGGCCTCAACATAGTCTTTGAAGATCAAAGGCCAGTAGTATCCCGCACTTAGTATTTTTTGGATTGTAGCCATCCTAGAAAGATGACTTCCACAAGCCCCAGATTGACACTCATTTAGTAAGTGTTCATCCTCCTTGTGTGTTAAACAACATCGAAGGATGGAGTCAATGCCACGACGATACAGGGTATCACTAATGATCAAGTAGTACTTGGCGTGGTGGTGTATATGACGATGGTCGTCAAGAGATAGTTGAGGCTTGAACCATTGGGTTTGAAGATATAATGTGATATCTCCATAGCATGGGTCAAACATGATGATGAGAAACAATGACTTGTCTGGAAGGGAGTTGATGGGCTCAGTTCCCGAATCAACACAGGGAAGATCACAAATGAGCTCCGCAAAAACTAAATATTTATTTGACTTGGCCTTCTCTAAGAGGAGATAAAATTCCTGAAGTATCACGATCCAATGTGAATACTTTCCACCGATCACCTGAAGTGTCAGAACGTGATACATGGGGTTTGAATGGGAAATAACAGTATTGGTGAGGAGTAGGATGTAGTGACAGAAATTTTGGACAGCAATGACTGTCGCGATAGCGAGTTTCGCGACATGTGAATAATGGGATTCAGACTCAATAAGACCCTTACTGAGGTAGTAGATCACATGCTCCTAGGCATTATCGTCTTCCTAGACCAAGACCATTGCGATCATGGTGGCGGAAGCAGAAAGATAAAGGATATCATCCTTATAGTAATTGGGTCGTTGGAGCACATGGGTGTGAGTAATGGAATACTTCAAATTGTCTAAGGATTGTTGGGCTTGGTCGTCCCAGACGAAAGGGATGTCCTTCTTCAACAATCACATATATCCCTGTGTCTTTTGAGCGAAATTACATACAAAATGCCATAGGTAGGTTTCCTTCCCTTGCAAACTCTATAGTTCCATGATATTAGTAGGAGGTGGGAGAGCGAAAATGGCTTCCAGCTTCAAGGGATCAATGCGAATCTCCTCCTTTGAGATGATGAAACCTAGGAGGCATCCTGATTTGATGCATAAAATGCACTTGTGAGGATTCAGACAGATGTTATACCGCTTGCATATGAGGAATACAGTCGTCAGATGGTCGATGTGGAACTCGCGATGTTGTGAATGAGCATGGAGATCGTCGACGTAGGGCTCCACAAAGTCCTTCACATCATGAAAATCATACGACATGGACCGCTGGAATGTAGCACCAGCATGTTTTAGGACAAAAGGGAGTTTACAATAAGAAAACATACCCCATGGGAAGATGAAAGCGGTCTTGTGTTGGTCAACTAGGTGGATCTCAATTTGATTATAACCAGAAAAGCCATCCATAAACGAGAATATGACATTTTTGACGCAATTGTCGATGATATGATTGATGAAGGGAGTAGGGTAGTTGTCCTTAGGACAAGCCTTGTTCAGGTCCCTATAATCGACACAGACCCTAATGGTACCCTGCTTCTTTGACAGAGGGACGACATTGGAGACCCATTCTGTTAAAGGAACAAGATTGATGAAGCCGACCTTCAAGAGATTTTCAATCTCAGCTTTAATTGCTGCAATTTTTCGAGGGTGCATGGGTCGTAACTTTTGGAAGACAGATTTAGCGTCGCGATAGGTTTGGATCTCGTGCACAGCAATGGCAGGATTGATCCTGTGAATTTCCTCATAGGTCCATGCGATTACGTCGTGAAATTGTTTAAATAAGGCCGTGAATGTGGTGAGCTCGTAAGGAGAGAAATTCTGGCCAATGCGGATATGTTCCACGACGCCGAGTGTAACCGAGATGTCAATCGGGATGGTGGGCATGATGTTTTCCATGTTTCCTTCCGTAACCGTATCGCAAGTGAGGATCGGTGACTGCGGGAAAGGATAGAAATCTAGTGTAAAAATGGTTGTGATAACGTTCTCCATAGAATATAAAGAGGGTAGGAAATATGATCGATGGTGTAGGTATTCCCATGGAGGTTCATCCATGCTCATAATCTCCATAATGGACTCATCATAATGGAAATTCTAGAGCAAAGGATGTGGTGAGAATGACGTCCACTGTAGAGAACAAGATGTAGAGGCCACAACCAAGTGGTCCTAAGGGGATGACTAGATAGCATCATAAGTATCTTCAACTAGTGAGAGGCATGGTATCTCCAATCAAGTGCATGGTGGCCTCATCGGGAACGAGCCATTGATATTTAGAGTTGGAAAAAGATGGAATCATGGAGGAGATCATGTTCACCATGGAAACATGGTTAGGGGGATCTGGGGTGGGAAATATGACCATAAGAGATGATTCTTTTATGAGTCCGACCCCCACGCTCTCATATAGATGTGAAGATTTTCCTAACAGAGGGACATTATCGCTAGGATTAGTAGCGGTGTCCGGTGTACAGAAGTCCAATTGGTCGATAATGACAATTCGACCTTGATGGGGGAATTGCACAATGCGGAAGACAAATGATGTGACTACAGTCATGGCGTAGTCTAGTTATGACCAAGAAAGATATTATAATCTAACGGGGAAACGACCACTTCCACGTTAATGGTCACATTTTTCCCCCCCAACTCTACTGCTAAGGTTTGTAAGAGCCCGTGAGGTTGGAATCCACGAATGTTGAAATATTTTATAGTAGGGGAATGGTTTAACTTAGGAGAGTCGATGGCTTGCAAACAAGATAATGACATGACCGAGGTGGAGGCACCTTCGTCTAACAAAGTACTATGGATTGTCTTCTGAGAAACCTTTGTGGTAATTTGGAAAGCCTTGGTTTAAAATACTCAAGTTTAAACATGATCGTATTTGAGGAATCTGGATCTACCGTGTCGATGGCAGCGAGAAGAGTCTTACGTTGATTGGGATAGTTCTGTAATACTTCTAGTGTCAACATGGAACAAGGGGCTTGCACCAAGTCCTCTACGATATTATAGTTCTGAGCTTCCCAAGCATTAGGATTAAAAACAATTTTTATAATCATGCTCTTAGGAGGACGCAATACTGAATCTAATGAAGGTTTCTCAATGGTGAGAGAGCCTTGTGGTGAGGAAATATTTGAGGTAGAGGTGGAATCTTTTTCAGTATTACTTCTGGCGAGTTCCTTGGGAGGGATTGAGTCGTAAGATCATGATCGTGTATTTAAGTTAACAATTTCACTACGCATCATGAGAACATGCGCGGTGGAGGATTTTTCTCCTTGAGAAGGAGAGGGTTGGGTAATCATTTGTTGGTTGTGGGTGGGTAAGGGATCATTGAGAACTGTGGGTGTGGAGTTTCCCTTAATAAAATTATGCACTTCGTCTCTGTGTGGGAACTCTTTGGAGAAATGGTCACCACCACACAAGAAAGAAGCATACTTGACCTTCCATTTATGTTTTGTGTCTTTGGGATGGTTCTTATGTTCCTGCTGGTTGGAAGACTTCTTGGGTTTACCTTTGGTTTTCTTCTTGACACCAGATTTATGAGGTGAAGTTGAGTGAACAAAATTCACCTCCTCGGTGGGAGCAGGAGTGGGTGACTTGGTGGTGATACTACCATCCTGTGGCAAGGGTGGGGAAGAACAATGGTGGTTCGAGGATCCACGTGCCTTAATAGAAGGATGGGAGTGGATGGAACCAATAATGTCGTCGGCATGAGGACCCTAGGGAAGTTTTGCAGGATCGTAGTTAGGATGGGGGGTGTCAAGAACGATATCATACAAAGTGTCGGATTGAGCATAGACAAGGTCTAAGTAGTGGGCACGAGCGATAGCCTATTCTTCGGTGATGCCCCACCCATAGCTACATATCTAGCTACAGTGGGTAAAAGAGACTTCGTAAACCAGTCAACTAATAATTGGTCTGGACTGTGATCCTTAATGAGACGTCATCTCCTCCGCCACTCATGGATATGATCAGATATATGAGTTGTGGTGGTCTAGCGGAGAAGTCAGTAAGTCCATACCAGTTTCATAGTGGATGGGTAACTGGAAATGAGTGAGGAATGACATAGCTAAAGAATGAAAATCAGGGAATGAGTGCGGTGGTAGTTCAATGTACCACTTGGGAACTGTACCAATGAGGTTCCTTTGAAATAACCTCAGACAGATCGAATCATCCATCAAGGAATTGGATGAGCACCATAAATGGTATGTCATCACATGGTTCTTCAGGTCTTCACTGGGTTTGCCGTCAAAATTTGGAATATCAGAAGGTAACTTAACTATAATGGGTGGCCAATTATAACCGTGACGGATGGGATCATTGGTCAAACGAGATAGGTCTGGCAGCTGTTGATTGGGCTGCTGATACTGGTAGTATTTGTATGGCATTTGCATACTAGTAGGACCTTGAATCGACTGATTATAAGGTGCTCCCATAGGGAATTGTCCATAAGGATGTGTATTGCTTGGGTTGGGTGGTGGACTTGATGGTGGTTCTCCACCATAATAGGGTGGTCCGCCGTCAGAAGGGGGGAATCCTCTGCCACCAAAATAAGGTGGGCCCCCACCGAAAGGGGGGAGTTCACCACCGTCGTCAGAATAAGGTGGCCCTCCACCTCCGCCGTCGGAATAGGGTGGCAGTCCGCCAGAATGAGGTGGGCCTTCGCCTCCTCCACCGGAGTAGGGTGGGCCATCACCATCAGAATGAGGTGGGACTCCATCAGAAGGAGGAGGTCCACCCCATCCGGAATGGGGTGGGGGCCCTCCGCCTCCGGAATGAGGTAGAGGTGGACCAAACGGTGGTGGGGTTGGTGGGACTTGAGGAAATGTTGGTGGGGGTCCAATCAGCATAACATTATGGTGTCCTCATGGAGTGTTTGATTTTTCAGGATAAGGTACCCCGGGAACCATGTTTCCCAAATGGTATTGTCCCGATGCAGGGTTAAAATTACTCGGATACATATGACTCCATAATGATTGAGGTAGGTTGGATGATCCCCCACCATGAGGTAATCCCATGGTAGGTTCCGCGACTAGTAAGGAGCTTCCAATAGAATGACTAGTTGGAATCCCACCACTCATATTACAGTTAGCGAATAGGGGTTTCCCCTAGTAATGATGTCTTGACCACTTATTGATGGTTGAGTTGCAATAGGTTAGTGGTTACTTACTAGTGGAGGAACACTGCTCATGATGAAATTGAGAGGTAAAGAGTATCCTCCCCTCAAGTTTTGGGGTGGGGGAGGAGTGGGTAACATTCCAGTAGTATTATGAGGGGTGTTGGAAAAATGTACTTCAATGTTTTGAGTCACCTGGGCTATGGAACTGGTCTCCTGATTAAGAGGTGTACTCACAGAAAACAAGGGTTGACTAGGTTCATAAGTGGTCACGTTATGTATGGGTGTTTCCAGTGAAGTAAAAGATAGTGAACGAATTGGGGTATGTTGAGACGTGGGAACTTCTGAGGTGTCCCTTCTCCATGAGAGACTCTAGCATCGGATTAAATCGACATGTTGGCGTAATTGAGAGGTCTTCTCATGGACTGGAGCCAAGAGCTTGTTACTAGGAATCCAGTAAGGGGGAGAATATTTTGCCCCTGACCATAAAGCAAAGTGGGCCAATTGTTTCCCGAAATTGGTGTCCCAAAAGGATGTAGATGGACCAAAAACTGTGGATACAGGGTCATCCTGGGGTTGATTGTACCATTCTATAGTCCCAGGTTCTCCTTCCATCGAATGGTTGAAAGATGTGTCTTGTGAAGCAGACAGTTCCATGGTCACAAACCTTGGAGGATCAGTGATTAGTGGACTCAAGGGAAGTGAAAAGTTTACTCTTGAATCCATGGTGGAGTTTTCTTCTTTAGGTGACATGACGGTAACTGGTGGATCCATGTTTTCTCTCAAAAGCACCTCCTGATTAAGGGGATATTCGAGTGGCAGGTTTAAAAGTCTACGGGACCTTCTCAAAGGTTGTTAAGCCAGAATGACTGAAGCAGAATTTCTCCTAAGTATCTTCTATACAAAAAAAAAGCAATCCAAAATCAACACAAACTAAGGCCACAAGCAAACTGATGTGATAGGTGTGGATTCAAAAGTATGGAACCTCATAGGATTATCAAGGCTTTGCAACTCGCGATATACCCTAGGGTCCAATAGTTATACTTGACCCAATTTTATAAAACACTAACCCGGGAGGCTTAGGATCGTACCCCTGACCGTATAACCCGAATACCTAGAAGCACGTGCATAGTAGCTCCCTGAGTGTCGTTCTCAGTGTATTTCTTTGCCAAGACGGCCAAATGGTTAACTCAGTTGGTTTTAGGAATCCTAGGAGAGTCTCTCGATATACTCAAGTAACGTGGGAGCACAAATCCGTAGTGGTGCTGTCTAATGCACAACCGTACAACAAGATCCTTCCGATATACTACCGAGTACGTGAAGTGCCTTTTGATATACCCAAGGGTACGTGAAAGAGCCTTCGATATACCGATTGGTACGTGGAAGAACTACAGGTCCCCGAGATGCAGTGTAGGTAGATAACGATAGCTGCATTGTTTTACGATGCCGGAACACATCACTAACTTATCACACAAGTTACTAGTAGAGTTTAACCTAACACTACTGATTAATTTTATCTTATATGGTTAGGTGAATGCATGAGGTGTAGGTAGGAATTTAAAATAATTCAACCCTAGCTACATGAAAGTGCACATTTTATTTTCTTTCGATGAAATCTATCTAAGGTAGGGATAAATTTCAAAGTTCAAAAATCTACCAAATATGTTTGAAAGCACTCTTTTCGTTTTTTCCAACAAAACACAAAAAATAATAACACACCAAATCAAAACTTTTTCTTTTTATCTTTTCAAACTAGAATGATTTTAAGTAATGATGAAAAGAGGGATTTTTGCTTAGAATGCACTAACTCTCCAATTTCCACAATGATGAACTAAAAACACAAAAAGACCGAGAGTGCACATAACATTCAAATTTGAAATACTTGCAAGAGCTTCAATTCACTTGATCTTTTCAAAGAGATGAAAGACTCATAACTAAGATAGATATAATCAACCAATTTCCTTTTCAAACTTCTCAAAGATATGAACAATGAATTCCAAAGCACGAAACAATTCCACGACAATTTCCAAATGATCTTGAAAATAGATAAAATGAAGCACTTTTGATTTTTTCAATACATATACCAAGACTAAATCCGATAATAATGATGTTTTTAAGAGACAACTACAAAAAACAAGAGACTGATCACAACACTCCAATGACTCAGAACTCTCAAAGAAAAATACAAGCACCCAAATGGATTCAAAGACACTCGAATCACTCAAAATCGAACAAATGAAACCAAAATTAAATGGCTAAGTGCATGAAGGGTTCAGAATCAGATCTAACACATTGAATAGATCTAGTAAGGTGATAATGGAATGCATGATCGAGCGGATAACCGTGGGGGATTGAAATTTCCCGTCACCACCGAAACTCTCACTTGACCAAATGGAACCCAAAAGTCAACACAAACAAATCCAAACACAATCGATGCTGAGTAAACAAGTCTCTAACTGGAATATACATCACAAAGAGGCCTTTTGGTCAGGTCAAAATCAAAATTTGGAGAGGAAATGTACCAAGCACCAGGCTTGAAAGGCCGACAAACTCTACAGTTATGCTCAGAGCGCCTGATGCACACTGTGTACGAGGCTACAGCGCCGGCGGGGCAGGCTGTATGAAATTCAAATGCGTTGGTGGCACAGTATGCTCAAAAGCAGTAAGCGCCTAAGAGGATGCGATGCACTAGATGTACTACCCAGGTGAATAGGGAGAATGACCAATGGAAAAAAAGTAGAGATATCCAAACAATGAAACAACAATTGGCCTGATACTGATCCAAATAGGATTAGGGAAAGTTAACAAACTCTTCAACAAGAAAATCTAATGATGGGAGGGGCTGAGGAGGAAAAGAAATGGCTCACTAATAAATCAATGAACAACACATTCAAACAAAAATCAAAGTTAAAGACGTCCACAGTGGAGTCGCTGGATTTTTTTCAAACAATATACCTAAGCAAACTTAAAGGCGAGATCTCCCTAGTCCAAGTGGATCTAGAACAAATAAACATAGAATAGAATAAACTTCCCTAGATCAATAGAAATTCAAATAGATAAATGGTTCTCTTACCTGGGATTCACAAGTCCTCTTGCTCTTTGCTTGATTCAATGCTCCAACACCTTCAGATCTGCGGCTGCAAAGTCCTATTGAACAAGAGGAAACCATCAAACATTAAAATTAAAGCATATATCATATATGATTGATCTAAATGAATAGTTAAGGAAGTAAGCTCTACACATCAGCAACACGATAATGTATATGGGAAGAGATTATATTAACTGTATAAAGGAGAGTACAATATAAGAGAACTTTACAACCTATGCCTTAACGTCGCAACCTTCCTTCAAACAAGCCAAACCAAGCCAAGACTCCAAAGATGAAGTAAACCTCTCAAGGATGAGTGATAGTCACCTAATATAATTTCACCAGCATGAGAGTACTATAGAATTTCCTCCCTGGAATGGAGAGAAGCTTCATATTTATAGGACCAAGTGGATAGATTAGGTTGAATATTATGGGGCAAAGGATAAGGGATCATTCCTTGAGGTTAGGGAACCAAAGTACATCTCACCTATGAATTAGGGATAACCATCCACCTCATGATGCTTCGAGAAGTCGCTTGAAGGTCTCATTTATCCATTTAAACCAACCCTGGCGCATGCTGTATGAGGAAAATTTGCGCCAGGAAGGGGAAAGAGCGGGTTGAATGAAGGAAGCCTAAGCCACTGGTGTAGGATACCACATAACACTCTGAGCTGAGCCTAGTCAGGAACTTCTTGCTGGAAGACAAGCTGCGTCGGCCTAACTAGAAAATGTGGATAAAGGATTAACAACTTGCTCTATATGACTTCTGGTTAGGGAAACTTCAGGGATCAAGGTACTGAGTTGACATAGGACTCATGATGACGATATTAAGGTGTAATAGAGGAATCTTCCTGCTATTCAGACATTGAGCAGGCATGGAGATGTTAAGAAGGTGAGAGTTGTAGTCAAAGGGTAACCATAAATGTAGCATGATTGAAGTGAATGTCAGATTGAACCTGTGATGCCTGATGACATGGATGGAAGCATAAAAAGATTAGATTTCCCGACCTTAAAGCCATCCAAGAAAATTGCAGACAAGAAAAACTAGAGTACATGGGTGTGTATCATGGCCAAAGGAATCCATGTGTCAAATTTGAGCAGAAACCAATCAAATATTCCCTCTTGGCATGCATTATACTGACCTAGGTGTGCATTTTTTGAAGATGACTATCAAAAGGAAGAATTTGGTCAGTTGAAGTTTTTGGCGTAGATTTTTCTCAAACAAAGCGGGCATTTGGAATTGGAAAGACATTGCTTGAGAAGAGACAAGCCTGATGAATTTGATCCGATCCCTTGGAACACTTTCGTGTTCCCTTGGTATGCATTTTGGTGACCTGGGAGTGCATTTGATGAAAACATACACAAATATTAGTTTTGTAGATTCAAATATGATGTAATACCCCATTTTGGCCCTTAGGATATATTAGTTTTTAATGTAAATATTGTATACATGTGATGTATGTTTACCTAGCGTGGAGCTCAAGGCCAAGGCCCCACTAGTGTATGTTCGTATTTTATTTAAAATGGCAAAGCATTGGACAATATGTTACCCATGTGCTATTTAGCCATGGAACATTGTAAAAATGATGTAAATAAACATCAAGCAATAAAATACCAAAACTGGATATGGAGGCAACGAATGAGAAGGGGCCATGTGTATCCACTAGGGATTGGTGAGGAGGCTGTGGGAATGAACCATAAGCTACCATATGTCACCTTGAGAACCCATTTGACTTTCCTTGCTGACATTTAATTCTGTTGTAAGGAAGTGGTTGAAGAAAACAGTCCATGGCTTTAATGGAGCATGGGCAACCTAGAAATTCATATGGCAGAGTATGGGCTCTGTTTTCTTATACCACAAGTCACTCTACCTCATGGGGATTGCTTTTTCCTCATCCCCATTCCATTGTGGAAGTTAACAGCATCATTTTCCATCCAAAAAACGAATTCCCAGCAGTGAGAAAAACCAGAAATCGCAACTATGCAAGAACCCACGTTTTAAAGAGCAAAAAATGCCCAGATTTGGTATTTGACAGTGAAATCCAATGGGGGATCCATAGGTATGAACCTTGGGGCGAAATTGGGAGTATTGGCTACCCCGAAATCCATAGGAAAACCCAGTTTTTGTAGCCCAGAAAACCAGTGACGGATTTGAGTTATTCGTTGACAAAATGGTGAGAAATCCAAGTGTGGATGTTGGAACAGAGGATTGGATTGCTTGAATTTAGCCTGAGATGTCTGTAGCTCTGTGGTTGAGTTCATTGACTTAGCACCCTCCTCCTCTGCTATTTGCATGCTTGATAAACCCAACTGTGTGCTAGCTTAGCATGACCATTTGAGTGAACCCATGGCTGTGAGTGAGCCTATCTAGTTCCTCCTTAGTGGATGCACAACCCAGCTCGGGGGTGATCTCTCAGCTGAAAGAATAGAGGCTGGACAGAGATCTATGGTTGGGTGGAACGTTTCTCTCACATAGCCAGTTGTTGGACAGCTTCATCTCAAAGATAAGTATTCTATGTGGTTCGAATGATGTTCATTCTGTGGTTTGCCTTGTATGTTAATTTACTCATGTTACTTGGATGAAATGATTATCATAAGTTAGTTGGAATGATGCCTGTGCATAGCATGAGAATGGGATTGATTATTATGTGGTTGTTTCACTATTCTTCTCGGAAGAAATATGTAGATGCATTCCAGTCCATGTGTGTGTCAATATGGTTAATTCACTGTGTTTACTAATTGAGTTGTATTAATTCCATGTTCTGCAATGTCTTAATTAATGACTATTTTTTACATCCTGATTGCATGATGAAATTGTGTGCATACATCATGTTTAATTCCGTTGTGCTTGTTGAGTATGAATAGGTATGTGCAATTTTTATTTAACCATGCATTTTTAATCAAATTGACTGGGTCTGAGTTTTGCCAACAAGCCTGGTAGTTTGGTTAACGTTTCCTTCCTTGCACTGGATTGATGGAAGGAGACGTTACATATGAATATAATTTGGTACCCAAATATTGTGTAATAAAAAAACAGTACAGATGGAGTAGAGAACTATACATAACCCCCTTGCCTTGTATGAGAAATTTAACATGTACTAGATCAAGATTGGCATTATTGATTGTTTGTTGTCATTGATGGCAACATGAATGAAAAACATGTCATTGTTGTTGATTGGAGGAAGTTGCACGCTAGTCAGACATTGAGCAGGCATGGAGAAGTTGAGAAGGTGATAGTGCTGGTCAAAGGGTAACCATAAATGTAGCATGATTGAAGCGAATGTCAAATTGAATCTATGATGCTTAATGACATGGATGAAAGTATAAAAAGATTAGCTTTCCAGACCTAAAATACACCCAATAAAACTGTAGATGAGGGAAAATTGAGTAGAGGGGTGTGTATCATGGCCCAAGGAATCCATGTGTCAAATTTGGGCACAAACCAATCAAATATGTGCTCTTGGAGTGCAGTATACTGACCGAGGCATGCATTTTCTAAAGATGACTGTGAAAAGGAAGAATTTGATCAGTTGAAGGTTTTGGCGTGCATTTTTCTTAAACAAAGCGGGAATATGGAATTGGAAAGACATTGCTTGAGTAGAGACAAGCTTGATGAATTTCATATGATCCCTTGGCATGCATTCTTGATACCTTGGTGTGCATTTTGGTGACTCGAGAGTGCATTTCCTGAAAACATGTACACAAAGATTAGTTTGGTAGATTCAAATATGAATATAATTTGGTACCCAAATATTGTGTAATAAAAAACAGTACAGATGGAGTAGAGAAGTATACATAAGCACCTTTCCTTGGATGACAAATTTAACATGTTCTAGATCAAGATTGGTATTATTGATTGTGTCTTGTCATTGATGGAAACACGAATGAAAAACATGTCATTGTTGTTGATTGGAGGAAGATGCACGCTAGTCTGACATTGATCATGCATGAAGAAGATAAGAAGGCGGCAATGCTGGTCAAAGGGTAACCATAAATGTATCATGATTGAAGTGAATGCCGGATTGAATCTATGATGCCTGATCACATGGCTGGAAGCATAGAAAGATTAGCTTTCTAGAACTTAAATCCACCCAAGAAAAATGTAGACGAGGAAAATTTGAGTATAGGGGTGTGTATCATGGCCCAAGGAATCCATGTGTGAAATTTGAGCATAAGCCAATCAAATGTGCCCTCTTGGCATGCATTATACTAACCTAGGTATGCATTTTCTGAAGATGACTAACACAATAGTTGAAGGTTTTGGCGTGCATTTTTCTCGAACAAAGAGGGCATCTGGAATTGGAAAGACATTGCTTGAGTAGAGACAAGCCTGATGAAGTTGATTCTATACCTTAGCATGCATTATTGATCCCTTGGTGTGAATTTTGGTGACTTGGGAGTACATTTCCTGAAAACAAACATAAAGATCAGTTTGGAAAATTCAAATATGAATATAATTTGGTACCGAAATATTGTGTAATAAAAAATAGTACATATGGAGTAGAAAAGTATACATAAGCCCCTTTCCTTGGATGAAAAATTTAACATGTTCTAGATCAAGATTGGGATTATTGATTATGCGTTGTCATTGATGGAAACATGAATGACAAACATGTCATTGATGTTGATTGGAGGAAGCTGCACGCTAGTCATACCTTGAGTAGGCATGAAGAAGTTGAGAAGGTGACATTGTTGGTCAAAGGGTAACCATAAATGTAGCATGATTGAGGCCAATGTCAGATTGAATCTATGATGCCTGATGACATGGATGGAAGCATAAAACTATTATATATCCAAACCTTAAATCCACCCAAGAAAACTGCAAACAAGGAAAACTTGAGTATAGGGGTGTGTATCATGGTCCAAGGAATCCATGTGTTGGAAAATATAAATTTTTTGGAGATCTTATAATGTTCTGGCACCTTTTGTTTGAAAAAAATAAAACTTTAATGAAGGACAAAATTGAGCTTGAAAAATGGAAAAGGTAGTGGTGTGACCAATGGCTAGAACCATAGGCCAAGTGGAAGGTGCTTAAGTAAAAAAATTCAAATTGGGAAGTGGGGCTAAGATGGAAATTGTACATAACCTACCGCTAAGACCAAGGGTCAAAGGTTAGAGTGCTTGAAGGTTGGTGGAATTCATTGAAAGGATATAAAATGTGCTTATAAAATTGGATCGGATATCATCGATGTAGGTTAAGTGGACCCCAAATCGATGGACGTTACTTATTCCGGAGGCGTAAAGTGCACAGGATTTAATATTATCAAAGTAGTGCAAAATTTAAACCATGGTTTAAATTGATGTTACATGGCGACTTCACATGGATTATCTTACCAAAATCAGGTTGTAATAAACCGCTTTCTCAACTCCGAAACCCCCTTTCCACCAGACTAAAGGATTGTTTGTGGAATACGAAATTATTATTTGGTTATCTTTCAATAATGTCCTTGTACGATGACAATGCACCATTTTCTACCTCGCCAAGTCAAATTTGAAACTGTACCGGCCCTCTTTCATCATAGGTATTCCAAAAAAACTCTGTCAAATTTCATTTTCATGGAACAAGTTCAACAATCTATCCCACTTTGTAAAGACATGGATGACAAAGAGGAGTTTATAGCCAATAGAGACGGGGATGTATTTGACCCCATTTTGTTTATAGGTCTTGTGTCTTAATCCTAAATCAAGCTAGATGAGCTTAGGGAATAGGGTATTGATCTATTAAATGACTTTGGGTCTTTCCGATATCATTTCATCCTAGAACACACACTACGTTTCCTTGAATTCATCGGTTGGTGTGCAGTCAATTACTCTCAATCAAAGAGGGTAATTATGAATAGTAATGGGTCAAAAATCCTTTTTTCATTTAGTGCACAGACTATTAGAGAATCCCTAGGGTTACCAAATTCATATCCCAAGAAACCTAATCCATTTATAGAAGAATAATTGATTAGGGTTTATAGAGAGAGTGGCCTTGAAAAGAAAGGTGATTTTTTATCCAAACTCATAAAATCTGATCAGTCTATCGAAGATCCTTCTTTTCCACTTTATGTCATTATTTTCCAAGAGAATGTAAAGGTGGTTTTATCTTTATTGAGTCAATTCCTTGGTCATGATGATTATAGGTCTGTTGATGAAGTCATGTTAGGGTTTATTATAAAGGTTGGTCAATCTGAGTCAAGTCAGGTTTCTAGCCTTAATCTGGATGAATTTCTAGTCGAGGCAATTCATTCCCAACTAGTGAATTTCCACACCTTGAAACATTTCAGATACCAAAAATATATGTTATGCATCTTCATATTTTCCAATCTAGCAGATCTCAAATTTCCAGACAAGTTGTTTTCTTCAGATCCTTCACACCAAATAAATATGTACGAATTTATCAACATAATCATGGAAGAGGTTTACAGAGTTATTTTCAATACTGAGATACCAAGAGTGATACAAGATATGAAAGACATGCTGCAATTGAATCCTAAAAGTATAAATGGAGATTGGTTCCTTTATAAAAATGATAATGTTATTAGGGTCTATGGGTTTACTGAATCACCCTATCATCTTCCAACATTCTTAAGACCAAGATTTGTTTCCCTTGAGTTTGTTAGGTAGAGACTGCATTCATACGATGAACATTTCTTGATTTTTAAGAAATATTCTAATGTCGAGTTCCCTTTTAAAGTTGGACCATTTTTTATTTAGCACAAAGCGACACCTCCTATAGTGGAGAAGTTACTACAAGATGAATTTTCAGAAATCTCAGAAGATTAACGATGCTCCCCACTGTTGGCTTGGTTTTGCAACCAAGCTTAGTGCTATGGGCACCTGCTAACTAGTAGCAGCAGTTTCAATATTAAGCAAAAACAATAAACTAAATCTAAATCTAAACTAAACTAACATGTGCATATCATAATAAACTTTTTGAATTAAAACAAGAACAAGAAATGAAAAAAAAAAAATTTGTATTGAAAATGGGGGGCAAGCAAGTGCTTGCAATAATAATACCTCCAAGTGATGAAGATAGTTGAGAAGCTCCAAGGATGAGCAGCTCCAAACTCCAAAGGGTCCTTTCTCCAAGGTTGCTACAATGGCCAAAAGCTCAAGGGAGATTTTGGCAGCATGAGGATAGGAAGATGGATGGATGTGAAATGAGGAGCCCCTACCACCTTTTTATAGGTTTTGGTGGTGGGGAATACCATTATGGTTTTGCGGAAACCAATGGTATTGACCAACATGGTTTAGGTACTTTTCCCTCCTTTTTCCTTTTTTGAATAAAATTAATATTTTTATTCCCTTTTTAATATTTTTGGGAATTTTGGACTCTTTTTGAGGGTTTTTTATGCTTTTTTAGGAAAAATAATCTTTTTGAGTGGGAAAAGGGGTGTATGAATGTCTTTTGGTGACCTTTTGTTGCCTTTAGGGGCTCAGATGGTGGAAAAAGTGGACAAATGGGTCATATGAATAAGGAAAGGAGCTAGTGAGCACTTTTTAGGTGTTAACAGATTGCCCCCTGATGTGTGAGGGCAGGAGCTCATCGTATGGCCGATAGACATCATAGTTCTTTTATCTTTTTTATGGGGTTTGGGGAGGAGAAGAGACCGATTGGAGACTGGCTCCACGGCCCTTGGAAGATGCAAAAATAAACAAATGTTACATGGCCTCAATCTGAATGAGGAATAATCTCTGATAATGGACGAGGTGGGCATACCCATGCTCGTATCAAGACATATACATAACAATTAGTCCCAAGAAGGGGGACCTGAGAAAATACATAAAAACATCTGCTGGTACATCATAATGGTCCAGAGGGGACATCATTTTGGGATGTACTCATGATCATATCATGACTGATCTTAATAACTGATACACTAGAATAACTGATGAACTACTGAAACTGAAGGTGTCCAACATCTGTAGGGACTCAAAGACTGTGAGTTGTCTCTGAGAATTAATGTAACTATATACTCAAGGGAGTACGAAATTGGGATACATCTGAATACTGTCGCCATGCGCAACCCGGATATCTATAGGAAAAGTGTAACTGGTTGTATCCATAGGTAGACTCTCAAATGTGGAGGAGTCAGATGGTATCCGGGGTCTTCGACTAATAACCGAACGAACCAATGCGCTGTGCGAGTCTCAACGATGCGATCAAGGTGTTGAAGTCGAGCATGTGAGAAACAACCATTTGGAGAGGCATTGAGGACTCTTCTCGAAATGATTCTTAGGCACTCATCATAAATGGTGATGAGTCCAAGACACAGGAACCTCTAGGTCTATCCTCTGGAATAAATTTGTGTGTCGTCGACAGAGGAAGACCAACAACTAACGAGGCAATGATGTTTCCTTGATAGGAGCGCGAGGTGTAGAACTGAAGTGTGGTAGTATTGATGGTAGGACTAACATACTTTGATGGAAAGTAACTGGGGTCATAATGGGAAGACTCAGACTTCCTTTGTTCAGAGCATGTTGACATGGTTGACCTGGCAGCGTAAGGAACTGACTTGTAGGTGTGGGTATCACTGCTTTTAAGGACTGAAGGGTATGTATTGACTCCGGGGGGGTCAAGCCGATGGGTGTTGTCGAGGGATTCTCAGGGTGACATACTGCAGAATACTCTGAACAAAGGCGACCAAAATGGGGAAGCTGCTATATGAGTAGACGTGATCTGTTGTGGCACCGAGAAGCACCATTGGGTCCTTCTTCGTAGTTTTAATGAGCTCCAAGAAGGTATAAAAGTGTGCTCTGAAATGGTACTGTCCTGTGGATTTGTGAGCCCAGGACTGTTCGTGCTCATTGGTGCTTTCATTTTTAAGGAGTCTGAAAACGATAAGAAGACTCTGCAATGGTTATGACTACTGTCCTGTTGATTTTACGAGCCCAGGATGGTGATTGCTCGTGGTCGCTTTCATGTTTAGAGAGTCTAAAAGTGGTAAGTGGACTCCATTGGTGTTATTTTTCGTAAGTTAGTCTCCAAGGCCCGAAAAAGCATAAAATGATGCAAATGGAGAACTCTTCTAGCCGATGTGACTAGAGTATTCCTTTTTCGTAATTAGTCTACAAGGTCCGGAAAAGGCGTAAACTTATACCAGGTAGACGCCCTTTCAGATACGCTTAGCGAGCATGAAAGGAAGCAAGGTTGCTCAGCGATCTTTTCATTGTTTTAGGAGTCAGAAAAGAGCTTAACAGAAACTCCTTAAGTGCCTTTTTCGTAAAAGGGATTGCTCGGCCCGAAAAAAGGGATAAAATTATACCAAACAAAAAGGGATTGATGAGAGCAAGAAAAGGTCTCAAGCATCATCGTGAGTGTGGAAAACTGAATCCGGTGACATAAAGATTGTCAAAAAGGGGCAACGGCCAATGTGGCACGCAAACCGAGGTGACGAGGGGTCATGGGAAAAATGCCCAAAACATCTGGAGGTGAGAGCGAGAAATGATATCAAGCATCATCATGAGCACGGAAAACTGAATCCGACGATATAAGGCTTGTCAAAAATGGACGATGGCCGATGTGGCACGCAAACCGAGGCAACGAGGGGGCATGGTAAAAATGCCCGAAAAATATGGGCATGAGAGCGAGAAATGATCTCAAGCATCATCAAGAGCGCGGAAAACTGAATCCGGTGATATAAGACTCGTTAAAAATGGAGGTCATAAGGACTTCGGAATGGTCAAAGCAAATAACTAGGTTAAAAAATTGCTACAAATAAAGGTGATCCCACCAAGCCACTGATGCAGTGGTGGGGAGAAACGATGACCCGCGGGGGGAAATACTATGTGTATAAAATCAACTGAAATATACAAGTGAGACGTGACCTCAAATATGGTTGAGATCACGAATATGAAAAAGTGAGCAGGGTTAATGACCTGCCCCCATGCTATGTGCATGGGGTTTGTGATTGTGGATCACATATGTGTTGGTTTTAACGATGGGCTCATTGAGGTGTTGAGATAGAGATGATGGGGAAGGTTCAAAATGATTGATCATGCCCCCTATCCCGGGGTCGAGGTAATCTATTATGCCCCCTAACTCAGAGGTGTCAATGTGGTGTAGATGTTGTCTCAGAAAGAGATCAATAGGGCATTGAGCAACTACTGGCGGGGTGTTATAGCATGAGGCTATGGTGGCATACTAAAGTGATGATATGATGATGGGGGATTCCCTTTTTGGGGTGGATGGGTGTAACACCGATGTGACTAGGGACCAATGGTGGTTTAGGGAACAAGGGTGGCTGATTGTTGGGTGTTTGTGTATTGTGGGAGAGAGTACAGAGGTCAGCGACGTGGGTCTCCGGTGACGGTGGTGGAATGGATTGGAATGTAGAAGTCATTGGCGCCTCGGAGTAAAGTCTGGGTCCCACTAAGGAAACGAATGAGGTAGTTGCACCACAAATAGGTTGTTCAACCATGGGGAGAACATTTTCAGGTGCAGCGGGGGCCTTGGGATCATAGTAGGTGAGTTGGTCGACCTTAACCACGTGTCCCTCATGGGGAAACATCATGGTACGGAAAATGGATGAGGCAACCGCCCGCATGGCATACATGTAGCTACGACCAAGTAAGAGGTTATAATCGAGTTGGGCATTGATGACCTCAATGTCAATGAGCACGGTTTTACCCGCCAGCTGGACGGGGACATTAGCTAGGAGACCTTGGGGTTGAGCCAAACGGTCGTCGTAGGCTCGCAACGCAGTGGTGGACTGCTGGAGAGTAGGGGATCCCAACTTCTGCCAAACGAATGTGGACATAATGCATGTGGAGGCACCTTCATCGATAATGCATCGATGGATGACAAGATTTCGAACAGAAACGAAAACGTGGAACGCTAAAGTAGAAGGTAAGCGTGGTTCGGACTGGTCCGAATCGAATGTCATCAATTGTGAATCATTGGGGTCAATGGCGCCAATGGCAGAGAGTAAAGTCTTGCACTGTGAAGGACAATTTTTCAAGACTTCTAAAGAAGACATGGCTGCAGGAGACTGGGCTAAGTCATCTACAATGTTGTAGTTCGACGCAACACAAGCATTGGGATTATTGTTGATGCGACGAAGTGGGAAGCGAGGTGCTTTAGAAGCACCATCGAGTGGAACTGGAGGTATACGTAACGGTTGATCTATGGGATGAACGTTAGTGTTCTTGTCGGTGGGAGGGGCTTCAGGGGTGGAGCCATATTGGTTCCATCGGGTTTGGAGGTTGGCATCTGCGGATGACATCATCAACAAGTGGTGGGTATCTGAATCGAACATGTGTTGATCAGGAGCGGCATAAGTGATTTGTTGTGGTGGCGCGTTTCCCTGAGGGGGAGCTAACGGCTGAGTGTTCACTACACCTTGGTTTGGAAAGGGGTTTTGCAGTACCAAAGGTTGATGTTGAGGTGGTGGAGGGTTGGGTGGTGGCTGAGGAGACACTTGTCCTTGACGATGGGCATCGTCAGTCCAGAGTTGCCGAGCTCGCTCCAAATGTGGGCAAGCATGTGTGTAATGGCCATAGACCCCGCAAATAGAACAAGGATGGTTTGTTCTGATGTTATTGTTTTTGGGATTCCTGGGATTACGATCCGGATTCCGGTTGGGAGGAGCCGCCATTGTTATTTTGCAGAGGATTAGGAGGTGGAGGTCCTTGATGTTGTTGTTGGTTGTTACCGCGGTTACGTCCTCTTCCATGGTTTTGTTGCCCACCCTGGTTGTGCTGGTTGTTTTGGTGCTGGGGCTGGTTGTGTTGTGTGTACACTTTCCCTTGAGCAGTGGGAGGATTTTGGTTCACCGCAGGTGCCAGAGCAGGTTGTGGTGGATAATAAGCCTGTGGGGCTGGAGGTGGTCCAGTTACCTGCTGGGGTTGTTGGTAACCCTGAGCTATTGGAGGTGTTGGGCTAGTTGTCGCAGCTTGCTGTGGGTAATACATTGGTTGAGGTGCGGCTGGGGGGGCATATGCAGGTGGTGCATGACCAAAACACTGAAGTGGACATGAGGGTCCATGGGTATGGTGGTGATGTGCCATGGGAGCATATGAGTTGGTTGCTCCAGATTGAGATGTAGCCCACGAAAGGTCAGGACCATGGCTAGGATGTGCAATGGAAAAGGGTTGGGGATGCGAGTCCATATGGCCAATGATGCCACCAGCGACATGGGATGCCCCCGGCACATCGTGTTGGGATGACTCGCCCCAAGGGGCGTCCGGTATAATGGTATATAGATAACTCGATTGGGCGTAAATGAGGTCAAACTGTTGGGCTTTGAGGATGGCCTCTTCTTCAGACTGGGGTCATTCGGATGCCACATCCTTCGCAATGAGAGGGAGGAGGGATTTGAGGAACCAATCTAAGAAGATATGGTCATCTGACTTGATTTTGTAGAGGCTTCGGCGTCGACGCCACTCATGAATGTGGTTAGTGATGTGGGTGGCCGTGTTCTGTCTGTAAGACAGTAGGATCTCGACTCCCGCATCATAGCAGATAGGTAACTGAAAGAACTGCAGGAAGGTCGAGGCAAGGGAGGTAAAGGTGACATGGGTCCCATGGGGCTGCTCGATATACCACTTAGCTGCAGAGCCAGTGAAGGTGTGTTGTAACAGACAGAGGCAGACAGAGTCGTCCACTATGGAGTTGGAGGAACACCATAGATGGAAGGAAATAATATGGTTCCGGGGGTCCTCACCTGCCTTGCCCTCAAACTTAGGGATGTCGGAGGGGAGTTTGGTGGGCATGTGAGGCCACGCAGGGTCGTGTCTGATAGGATCATTGGTGAGCCTGGCTAAGTCTAGTAAGTTTAGACTCACCATGTACAGTAAGCTAGTAGATGAATGTGGCGTAGTGACTGGGATATGACTAGTCATGGTGGTATGATGTGGGGGTCCAGTAGCGCCTAAGGGTATGCTAGGTATTGAAGGTATGTGTCCTCCAATAGCTGTGGTCTGGTAAGGGCCAGCGTTTCCAAGTGCAACGTGGGTTACACCAGGGTTAGGAATAGTAGTGGTGATTCCTGGAATATGGTTTGTGGAAATGAGAGGGGGTGTGACCCTTATGTTCGGCATACCCGTAATAGGAGGTGGTCCTGTGTTGGGCATCCCTAAAAATGGAGTGTCCCCCATATTAGGCATACCCAGGGGGGTGGTTGTTGCCATGGATGGCACCGCAGTAGAAAGGTCTGTGGATGTATCTCCTATGGTGCTGGTAAACAGTGGGTCGAATGGTGTTCCAGCCATAAGGTTGGTTGGGAATAACGTAGTAGGGTTTTCGGATTCTGCCTCAGAATCAGATGTGAAGTGAGGCGTGTCAGAATCGGATGATTGTCTGTTTGACTGACGATGTTTCGAGTCAAGGGTTAAGGCTCTACGTCGGTGACGTGGAGAGCCAAGTAGACTGAACTCTGGGAGTTCGCCCTGAAGACGATGAGAGCGTCTACAATTCTCAATGGTGAGAAATATGTTTGTTGTGTAAAAATCGTCTGTGTAAGATGGTAATGTATAAAAAACTCAAAACCCTAATGCAACCAAGGGTGCAAGAAGGGGAGTGAAAATGAAGACTCTGAGGCCAAAAAATCAACCTCAAAAAGCACTTATTATAGAAGCTGTGCTATGATAAGTGGAGGGATGCAAAAAATGGTCAGAGTACCAACATGCAAACAGCTTCTAGAAAAAATAGGTGCTACTAGACCAAAGGTGGATTGTATCATGCAAACACCTAACTAAAAGTATTGTGAATCAACAAACGATATTCTCTGCAAGGTGATGAAATCCAAGTCAGACAATATTGAGTGTTGAGTCAACGGCTAGATATCCCCCTACCGGGAGGGACACCGGGTAATCAATCATAAAGAATGGCAACTAGGATACTCCGTTCATGACACATCTAGAAAAGGTAAATTTGTCGTTTGGTCCTTTTACCGCAATACCCCCATACAGGGATATCCCGAGAACTGCGAATGGTAGCCTTCAGTTACTGAATGGATTTTGGTATTCCACTCAGACTTCCGGAACCATCCTCGCGACTTCAACCCTCCTAGGGGAGAGGCCTTCCGATAAATTGGTTATGACCGTGCCAATAAATACTAGGAGATTTTGGTTCCCTAATGGACAACAACTATGTCTCAAATGTAATAACTGAGGGGTGTTATTGGAACACCTATCCCCTCAATACTACCTAGCTACAAAGTTCTTTTAATGTTCCCCAAGTGGGGTTAAAAGTGGGTTGAAGTTAGGGTAAGTTTTAAGACTCAGTTTAAATTATGTGTTTGAGTGGGTGCACGTGTGGTATTTTAAACTGAAATTGAAAAAGTAAATGCTATGTATTCAAAAAACAAAGGATTTTTTGAAATAGAAAAGCAAATAATATGACTTTTTCAATAAATGAAAATTAAATGCTTTGCAAGGACTATTCAAAAAACAAAGGATCTTTTGAAATAGGAAAGCAAATAATATAACTTCTTTAAGAAATAAATTGATTTCTTTTTATAAAAAATTGCTATGGGAAAAATATCAAAGAAGTAAACAGCAAAATTTTAATCTAGATAAAATGCAAATAAATCCTTCTTTCAATTTCTGAAAATTTTTAAAAAGACTTTTTCAAAGGTGCATTCTAAATAGTAAAATTTTCCTATGGCTGTAAACAATGCTGGAATTTTAGTACTGTAAAATGTGTTATGTGGGCAGAAAATACAGTAAAAAATTAATTTTTTAAACGGATTGGAAAAAATGGCATGGTGGGTTTTGACAGAACAGCCACGATGGACCGCATGGGTTTCTGTCGCACAGTCGCGATGGGCAGCGCGGGTTTTAGCCGCGAAGCTGCGATGGACCGCGCAGGATTTCATCACACAGTCGCGATGTGCAGCGCGAAAAATGTCCGCGAAGCCGTGATGTGCAGCGCGCTAATTGGCCGCGAAGCCGCGGTGAACTGCGCGAAAAAGGGCCGCGCAGTCGCAATGAGCTGCGTGACTGTTGGGCAAAAAGCTGCGAGGCGAAATCCGTACGCGGATGCCAAAAAACGAACCCAAAAATTGAGAATTTCGGGCTGTTAATGGCAATAAAATGGGCCAAGATCTAGAATAGCAATGGATCTGCTGTCTAGGGTGGCAGATCTATGAATTAAACTACCTAATACTATCAAAAACTAAGATCTAAAGCAAAAGTGAGATCTAAAGATTGGAAAGCAGCGGAGTCGCCAAAAATGGTTGGCTTGGTTTTGCAACCAAGCTTAGTGCTATGGGCACCTGCTAACTAGTAGCAGCAGTTTCAATATTAAGCAAAAACAATAAACTAAATCTAAATCTAAACTAAACTAACATGTGCATATCATAATAAACTTTTTGAATTAAAACAAGAACAAGAAATGAAAAAAATAAAAATTGTATTGAAAATGGGGGGCAAGCCAGTGCTTGCAATAATAATACCTCCAAGTGATGAAGATAGTTGAGAAGCTCCAAGGATGAGCAGCTCCAAACTCCAAAGGGTCCTTTCTCCAAGGTTGCTACAATGGCCAAAAGCTCAAGGGAGATTTTGGCAGCATGAGGATAGGAAGATGGATGGATGTGAAATGAGGAGCCCCTACCACCTTTTTATAGGCTTTGGTGGTGGGGAATACCATTATGGTTTTGTGGAAACCAATGGTATTGACCAACATGGTTTAGGTACTTTTCCCTCCTTTTTCCTTTTTTGAATAAAATTAATATTTTTATTCCCTTTTTAATATTTTTGGGAATTTTGGACCCTTTTTTAGGGTTTTTTATGCTTTTTTAGGAAAAATAATCTTTTTGAGTGGGAAAAAGGGTGTATGAAGGTCTTTTGGTGACCTTTTGTTGGCTTTAGAGGCTCAGATGGTGGAAAAAGTGGACAAATGGGTCATGTGAATAAGGAAATGAGCTAGTGAGCACTTTTTAAGTGTTAACACCCACCAAATCATATCTTAGAGAAGACAAGAAAAAAAAACAAGGCATTTGAACACCAAGTGGTAGACGGATTAAATAAATTGGCTAATTTTCTAAGTTTTGATCAGAATCAACAAGAAGTGGAGGGGGTTACTAAATAGGAGAACCAGTAGGTGATAAAGGAAATTGATGCAGGTCAAGCAAATATTCTAGTTCCAGTATTACAAACACCAACAAAACTAGATTATGCCAATAAAAGGACATTATCAGAAGCCAACAGTATGGGAATTGATGATGAAGTTTCCAGTAAGAATACAAAGATAGATCAACAAGAGGATATTATTAATTTGGAAGAACAGAGTTTGGTCAGTTCAAAAGAAAAGGCCTTGGTTCAACAATCAATAGTTCAAATACAAGAATATTCATTTTCAGTTCTTCAAAGTGCTGGAACAAGTTCTCAGTATAAATCTAGAATGGACCTAATTTCAAAATATGCAGATAAGAAGAAGCAGTCCCTTGAAGATACCAAAAAACTAATCCCTCAAGTTAGACATTTTTCAAAAGAAAAGCTTTCATTTGTTGCAGCAAAGGATTCATAGAAAAACATTTTGAGATTTGCAGTTGTGGCTAATGGTAAAGTGTCAGAAATGGAAGTTAAGTTAGATCAAATCAATATTCCTGACTTGATCCAACTCCATAGACAAACATGTGAAGTTATATATTCTGATCTTTTGCAATCAACTTTAAAATTTTCAAAGTTGGAGTCGGTAATAGAAAAATTAGAAGGCCAATTAAAGCAAGAAAAGATAGAGAATAAGGCCAATCAGAATCAAATAAAAATACTGCAAGAAGATGTTGCGACATTGGGAACAAATACAAATGATATACAATTCACTAAAAATATATTAGATGAAAAAAAACACTATTCAAACGTTGAAAAATAAGCTAAAGGTTCCAAACACCCAACATGTGGAGACCCCAGAGTTGATAGCTTTGCAACAAGAAAATGAGTCAATCTACCAAGAGTTGATGGACTATAAAGGCAAGATTTTAAAATTACAGGAAGAAAAGAAAAACTAGGAGAAAGAAATGTCAGAATTATTATCACAGGTTGCATCTTTGAGTTCAAATCTAGTTAGTGAAAAAAAAATGATGGAAAACACATTTAATGAGCCTGAAGTAGTGAATGAAAAGTAAGAAGATGAATATTCTATAGAGGAACTATCCAAATCCTTACCACAAATCACATTAAAGGATGAAAAGACCAAAGATCTAAGTTAAGAAAATCGAAAGTTAAAATAAGAACTGGTTCATAATACTGGAGAAAAGAACAAAGCTCTAAATGAAAGAAAGCAACTAGAAAAGAGGATCAATGAGCTCAAAGACAAAGTGACAGGTAAGGTACCTATGCAAAGATAAAAGAATCTTATTTGGGATTCATTATTAGTAAAGATCACAAAATTTAGAGCACATTTGAATTATGTCGATGACATGGAGACCATAGCAAACACAACCTTACAAAGGTGCAGGGTGATGAATGAGACTCTAGACAAAAGACCTTTCGAGACAGCCTAGAAAACAATAAATTTTTTGAACACATTAACTCAAGTGGATATACATAATTTGGGAATAAAAGACAAAACCATCATCATTGTTTTGGATAGAAAGATCATTCGAAAGAATCATCATGTTAGAAATGTATAGGCTAAATCGGAACAAATGCTCCAGTAGGTTCAAAGTTTTAAAAATTTATTCAAGAAGCTTTTTGAAAATGGTCTTCCCTCTTTCTAGGATGAAAATGGGAAATTAATTTATCAGGAACAACACATAATTTTTTATTCCAATCTCGCATGGACCATTCAAAATTTGAAGATGTGACCAAAGGGCTAACAGGAAAGGCCATAGTTGGAAAGCTAGCTGAAGATTTTGAAATGATTGAACAGTTTCAAACAATTAAAGTAGGTTTACCTCCCCTGTCACATGCAACTTGCATGGAATTAGAAGTGTTAATCAAATAAATGGTAGACTATGAAATCCCCACTTAGTAGTAATGGAAATCCATAGAGAGAAAAACCAAATACAAGCTTCACCATGAAGGATAAATATATGATTTTATAGAAACTGATGTTTCTTTGGAGCTTGATTAATGCATGGCAGATAGAATTGGTTCAATACTTTTCTAAATTCATTGAAATGAAGATGGAGAGCGACGTGGAAACATCACAGTTCCTGAAATTTAGGAAATAGTTTACAAGAAGTATATTTTTAGTAAAATAGTCACTTAGGATTTTCTCTTGGAGCATTTTTTTATAAATTCTATATTTCGCAATGCAATGGGGATTGAATTATTGAGAAAGAAAGACTACTATGTGTTATATTTTGAGCATTAATTCAATATGATCTAGGATCTTATCTGAGAGAATAACATGTACAGCATATCAATCACAAGAGACAATAGACACAGAGTTTCCTCGGGGAAAACCAAGAAGGTGAAAAACCTTGCAACTTCCTCAGAGATAGAAAGAGAAATGATACACTTCCCAAATACAAGAGATAGTCTCCTAGCAGCTTCTCCTCCTCCACTTGTGCACAACACTCACATGAGATAATAGATGAGTGAGTGAATGATCAAATAGAGTGACACCCTCACTCTATTTATACACTAACTTGACTTTCCTAATGACCTAACTAGGCCAACCTCTCTAAGAGAGTCTAATAACCCATGGTAACTCAACTCAGGGCTGACCCCACACTTGGTGGTCTAATAACCCATCATATATAAGTTGCGACACTTGCAATACAACTTGCGGCACTTGTAAATACAAATAACGACACTTCCGTACATAGGAATAATAACATCTCTGTACGGATACAATATATATATATATATGAAATACATTCTAAAGTTACAAATACATCAACACTCCGGGTGAAAACGCGAAGGTGGGAAACAATTCCATGACAATTTGCTTTTTTTGTTCTAATTTCTATTTTCTCGCCCGAGACAAAAGTCAACATATTTTCTCGGGCGAGAGTTGTTATATTTCTCGAGCGAGAGATTAACCATGGTTAAACATCTCTCGCCCAAGAGTTATTTCGTAGTTATATAATTGTTCGCCTGAGAGTTATTCCGTAGTTAGATACGTTCTCGTTTGAGAGTATAACCATATTTGTATATTAAACTCTCGGATAGGTTACTCTGCCGAGAGTTTAGATTCCCTTTAAAATCTCAGACGAGAAATGTTTAACTATATAAGTGAAAACAAACCTTTCCCCCGCTGCTTGTTGTTGTTCGCCTGTCGCTGCTTTTCGCCTGTCGTTGTTTGTGGTAAGCCTGCTACTTGGCTGAGAGAGCAACAAGGTGGTTACAGAGACTGGCCTCGTTCAAATTGAAGGGAGGGCCACGACAACAAAGGGAGGGCCACTGCAACAAAGGGGAACGGCCATGGACACGAAGGGAAGTCGAAGGAACTGCTTGCACAGGTAATTTCTAAATCATTTCTTTGCATACTTGCATCATGGTAATTTTGGAAAATTACAGTAGGTGATTTCTGAATTTTATAGTAGGAAATTTATGGGGCGGTTCCAAACCCTCCTAACCCTAGTTAGTGGCTAGATTCAATTTGTTGGTTCTTCCTCTAGCAAACCAGCTATGAGACCTACTAGATTCAATTTGTTGGTTCTTACTTTTTATTTGGTCATAGGTGATGTACCGCATTCCTATGGCAAGCAGTTACCTTGACACTAGGGAACCTCTATGGAGGGAGTATCCAATTCGACCTATAATATGCCACTATCTCGGTCTTCGAGTGGGAACTTCTAGATTATACAGGTAACCTAAAATTACTTTTTTCATTAGTGATCCAAAAAATCCCACTAAGTTTCGTGCCTATACCTATGATGAATTGGGAACCTACTCCTTAGTCACCAACCCTCTTCTCAAATACAAACATGAATGCATATTGTGGCAGAAGAGCTGCCCCTTGAATCCTCAGGGTTGTGGAGTTTTTTTTTATGGGCTTGTAACAGTGCATGGAGAAAAGATATACAGTCGAAGATGGATTTTGTATTTTTTATTACAAAAATAAATGAAAATTAGTATATTGTATTCATATATTGAATACAATGGTTGTTGGGTGCCAATTTTTAGGTATAAAATTTATGCCCATTGTAATATGGGAGATTGAGAGAAAGCTTGGTTGGTTAAAAATCCTTTTAGTTTCCAGAATATAATTCACTCATGCTATGCTTTTGAAAATTCTTGTGATGTACACAATGTTGCAAGAGAGAGAAAATAAAAAACTGAAAGCATCTAGATGGTGGGGTTAAATAACACACGGGTTTTTTGTGTTGTTTCCAAATTTCCTGATAGCTATACACAAGTGTGAAGGAAAACCATCTTTTTGGATATTTGAGTTTCTTTAAGAATTCATGTAAAGGTTGCCACCATTAATTTCTCTATTGATATTCTATGGTTGTCACCTTAGGTATCCCCAAAGCTAGTCTGGAGTATCCTGAACTTTTCATTACCTCTAGTATGTTGTTCTTGCAATGAATGACCTATTGATAACTATTGAGATAGTAGTTTAGTCCCAAATATCCTCTCATCTACCTTGATACAACATATGTTGTAGAGAGATTCCTAATTTAGTCCAAAGGTTTCAAATGTTTCAAGCACTACATGAAGAATCGATTTGTATCATGGTAAACTTTGGTTCTTCATTGCTATATCTTTCATCTTCTTACTGTGTTTAATAATTGTCAAATTTTTTCAAATGGTTGATATGTAGCACTTGTTAGGCATGAGTTTACACTGTCAATTGTTAGAACTTACCATTAATGTTTTGGTTGGTAAATGAAAACAATTTGCAAAATGTCTTAGGCCTCTCATGATGGGTTTTATCTTGGCACTTTGCCATAGTCGAACTAATGCATTGTTGTATGAGCATTATGCTCCTATGAGTGTGGATAAACACCTATTTGGTTTGAAAAATGTTCCCAAAGGTAATAATAAAGAGGCTTGTACTTGAATTTTTCTCAACTTATTCGCATTAAAAATTTAAGGCAGATTTGTGCCTATACCTATGATGAATTAGGAACCTACTACTTAGTCACCAACCCTCTTCTCAAATCCAAACATGAATGCATATTGTGGCAGAAGAGCTGCCCCTTGAATCCTCAGGGTTGTGGAGTTTTTTTACTAACATACATTTGCCAAGATTAATAGTGATGTTTTCCATTTTTTCTACTAGTGAGATACATGAACGTCGAAAATGAATAATGTCTATCATTTCAAAGTGGGTGAAGAAACCTTGTATTCTTTATAACATTCTAAACATAATTGTTTTTTTCATGAGGTTGTCCTTATCATCTTGTTCTATTATTACAACTAAGTTTCCCACCATTTTGAATTGTATGTTTGATTGTTCATCATTATACCAAGTCCCCATACTAAAGTTTCTTCTTACTTTCCTTCAAAGCATGAGATCACCTTCATGCACCTACCATCCTTGTTAGTTATCAAAATTTAATCCAATTCTAATATAAATATAAAAATAAAAATATTTAAAAAACTATTATTTATATTACCAACCACATCTTACTAGTGTTCAACTTCTTTGCACTCCATCAAAACTCTTCTTCAGTTAACTCAAGTTTTCCATTCACTTTCTCCTTGAATGTTGACCACAATTCATCATTTTTAAGATGTTTTTAGTTAGAAAACCGTGGCTATCATCTCCTTTAATGCCTTGTTCATTCCGCTCTGTTGTATAAATTTTTACTACAATCCCCCACATTTTTTACAACCCCACTCCCTGCAACCATATATCATATTATCCAAGGTCGGCCAATATTTTTAGCTGGGGACAGAGTGATGTTCACATCAAAAGTGAGATAAGTATAATGGGTTAATGCAAATGGATTAATGTAGATGTGAATGATGACAAATTAATAAGAGAGATAAAGACTGGAGTCAAATGAGGGAAGATAATGCACATGTTTATATTTCTTATTTTCCTTTCACTATATAGGTATTTTATTTTGACCAGAAAGGACTCTTAGCTCACCAAGTACTAATCTTTTAAAATGTTAATTCTTTTGGATATCATATATCAATTTCATATCTTAAAATGACTCAGCACTGCTTTGTAGGATTTTATACAATAGGTATGGCATTGATAGTCAATGATACATTTTCAACCCAAAATGTTGTCATAGTTGCTCCATTCCATACTTTATAGGGAGGTGTATGGAGAAGAATATTAGATGATACATGTAGTAGCACTCAGGTTACTATGATTCAACAAAATCTTCATAAATTATGAAGTTGTTTGGTAGTGAAATTGAAACTAATAGCCTGCACCAAGTGGAAGGTTCAATTAGAAAAAATAAGAGAATGTATCAAGCTCTTGATTGCCAATCATCAAAGAATGACATAGAATCAACTTCCCAAAGTATTTCCCACAGTGAAATATATTATGGCCATATTAGCTCACTCTCACGTCAAACCATAGAAAAATATCATTCATACTGAAGGTTGGATTGAGGTGGAGAGAAACATAGATAGTACCATGTTTCTAATGGTCCAATAGAAATGAGTAAGCCTTAGAAAGCTTCAACATCAAAAGGACACAACTTCCCAAGCTACCCAAAACACCAAGAAATGAATGTCTCGTACATTCTTTTCAATTAATATTTTGAAGGGTCTATTAAAAATATAAGCACATTGGATGCACAATTTAATATTGTATCCAATGATTATCCACATGAATAATTTTTAGTAAACCTATAGGGAGATAAATTGAAAATACATGAAAATGTATGTTTCTAATCTCCCTCTAAATTTTAAGTTAAAATTTATGTAACAGAATTTAATGCATAACCAAGAGATGAGGTAGATAAGAGAGTTTTTTTTTCCAAGGAGGTGGTAACAAAAGATATCATTACAATAGTTAAGAACAATAAAACATAATTCAACAAACATAGAATTGCAAGAAACTGAAATATTTTGATACACAACAATTACTGCATATGCAAACATTATTGAAATTGTTAGATTGACCCATAAGGTCATTTTATACATCATGAAGATGTAATTAACTCCCTTGAAGTGAGGAAGGTGACATCAATAGAGATTGATGATGGTGCATAACAAACTCATTTTTTATTTTTAGTGCACCATCCAATTGCTTTGGTATAACTACTCAACTAGTTTAATTGATGAGTAGTCCCACACAGATGATAATGTTCACAAGTGCCTTGGGTGAGACTTTACCTTTCTTAGGAATATATTGAAAAAACTAATACTCGTGGACATTATTGATGGCCCACACATTGAATCTTAGGGTCCAGTGTTTAGTTCCAACACTAAACTAAGGTAAGGGAACTCAAAGGAAGGTGGTCCAACACGACCAAGGGATGGTAGAGAGATATCTATGCCATGGAGCACACATGGATACGATACATAATTGGGCCACACCATGACATTCCTTATGGGTAGGCATATGTGAGTACTAATGAACCAAATTTATATGCTACAAGTGGTATAAATCTAAAGTACATTCTCATAAACAATTGAATACATATTTGGTTAGCAACTAGTTGTAATATCATAATATAGTGTCCATGACACCTACAAAGAGACTAGATTTCATGGGACAACAACAAAAGCAAATGAATCACATACACAACATTTTGTATTTCATTAAAGAGTCAACTAAACATTTATACAATTGGTTGTAATATTTCAAGCATTGGATTTTTGCACCCCACCCCCTAACCAAGAAAACCTTTGATCCATAATAACAAACAAAATATCTTTCTATCGGAATCCTAGGTTACCATTGGAGACCCCACTTCATTGCCTATATGAGACACTTAACATTACACCTTTATCTAGCCTCATTTTTCCCACTTTTTTTCCACCATCACCCTCTATGCGTTCTAGGGGGACGATGGCCAGTCTATGCAATATAACACTTTTGATTATAGAAGATTTCTAAGAGATTAGTTGTTTGAAAGTCATTTCTAGATTTCTTTTTCTTGTATTTTGTAGTTTTCTTTAGTAGCTTAGACAACCTCTACCATAATAAGACATCAAAGATCTAGATCTAACATGGGAGATATGATCTTGTGGTCCAATTCTAAGTTAATCCTGTGGTGTTAGTTTACCTCGTTATTTGATTTGGTATTATTACATTTTGAAGTGTGCTTGCTAGCATTAATTTAGGCTAGATTAGGTTCTAATGTTGCATTTCATGTGCCTACATCTCTAAGTTTATGATTAACCTGGTTGATTTCTCATTTTGTCTTAACAAGGACACATGGATCATCCAAAGACGTCTAGCATCAGTGCTAGACAAAGACATGTGATGTAGTCAGGTATATTCGATTGTTAATCTGAAATATATTTTTCTTGTTTGACACGTTTCGACATGTTTATTAATCTATGGAAAATTCTTATCAGGCATAGGTTCACAGCTTTAGGGTGAAGCAATCTTGACTTCTATGCAACAACACTCTGTGAGGTCATCGTCAGGTAAATTCAATTGTTATTCAATTTATGCTGAAGTCTATATAATCATAAGTATTTTTTTACACAACTTTCTAAGATCTTGTTGTGCACAGGTGGTGTCTCTCTCAATGACAGACGTCTGTCTAAGGGGTCTACAGCTGCCGGTGGACAAACTCAGAGGACACCCTTAGTGTCTCATACGCCACCGCCAGGTAGAGATTGTTTACATACATTCTGACTAGAATTCTTGTTTGACATGTTTATTAATCTATGGACAATTCTTATCAGGCACAAGTTCATAGCTTCAGGGTGAAGCAATCTTGGCTAGTATGTAGCTTCACTCCCTGAGGTCGTCATCAGGTAAATTCAATTGTCATTCAATTCACGCTCAAGTCTATATAAACATAAAACTTCTTTTATACAAATCTTTCTAAGATCTTGTTGTGCACAGGTGGTGGCTCTCAAAATGACAGACATCTATTTGAGGGTGGGTCTACAGGGGCCGTTGGACAACCACAGATGGAACCCTTAGTGTCTCATACACCACTGCCGGGTAGAGATTTTTTACATACATTCTGACTAGAATTCTTGTTTGACATGTTTATTAATATGTCGAAAATTCTTATCAGGCACAGGTTCACAGCTTCAAGGTGAAACAATCTTGGCTAGTATGCAGCTTCATTCCTTGAGGTCATCGTCAGGTAAATTCAATTGTCATTCAATTTACGCTCAAGTCTATATAAACATAAAACTTCTTTTACACAGATCTTTCTAAGATCTTGTTTTGCACAGGTGGTGGCTCTGAAAATGACAGACGTCTGTCTGAGGGTGGGTCTACAGGGGCCGTTGGACAACCATAGATGGAACCCTTAGTGTCTTATTCTTCAGATACACCATCGCCAGGTAGAGATTGTTTACATACATTTTGACTAGAATTTTTGTTTGACATGACTGTTTTATTTGTGAAAAATTACATGATTTTTCCTGTAAACTTACATGTGATTTCCAATATTTGGTTTCCTATAGGGGCTTCTGGACATTCTAACAATAATGATGGTTTAGAAGACTTTATTTCTATTTCTCACCATGTTCATGATAATGCAGAGGTTCCATCAGGTATTTAAAATGAACACATTTTATTTAAATGTTTATAATTTGATTGACAAATTATATATATAGTTTTTAATACTTGCACATGCATTTTACTTCTTACAAGGTTTGTTGCTGTTGATCCTAATCCACCTCCCCGGACAAGGAGAGGTCGTCGGGTGCAGCAGTATGCTCACAATGAAAGATATGATCTTCTTTACAATCATCCTATAGATGTTCCCGAGGAGACTCCTTGGGAAGACAACATCGCTATGTTGACTATGGAAGAGATGAAGGAGCATTCATCGAGATTGCAGGCAGAACTTGACACTTCAAATATCTCTTTTGGTTCTCAACAATGTCTCCAGAGTGTTTTGCACAATCTGAATAGTTTGATTGAGACATATCTTGGGGTTGGACCATCAACCCATATTTTTCATGACATGATGCGTAGGAGGCGGTTGTCAGTGATGGGTCGCCCCAAGTTTGAAGAAATAAAAAAACTTGTCACAAAAGAAATGGTCTTTTCATGTTTTGACTTGCGGCCTAAAGACAAAAAACATCTAAAGATCGCAAGATTTAATGATCCATTAATTGCACCCCATATTTATTCTAGGTTCCTATGTGCATATGGGAAGTTCCCTAATAATGACGAGGTTCCTCAGTATTTTGTTAAGATGTTGATTGCAGAGTTCTGGTTTCACATGGACCCCGACTATACAGATACGGGATCCAGTTTCTATGGTGCTAGCAAAGTTCGTACATATGAACGACCTAATGCATGACGAGATGTTCAGTATACACGTCCGATGCCTCCGTTAGTACAGCCACATCCTAGAGTCGTTTCTTTGCCAGAGGAGTTGAAAATAACATCCCAAATAGCAAGAGGGGTGAGGGAAGAGATAAGAGAGTGTGTTGGGGATGCATTGGCAGGGGTGGAAATCGGCATAAATACTTTGTCATCTTCAACCAGTATGGATGAAATCCCATTTGATGATTATTCTTATGATCTCTTGAGTAGCATGACTCAATTAGAGCTTCAGTAGAATGCAACGTACTATAGAGATAAGTATAAGCGAGTCATCGCTGGACAAAATCAAAATAGAGGCAAGGTACGTAAGTATGCAATAATATTTTTAAATTTATTATATGAAATATAATTTTTTTATTCTCCAAATCTAATGTCTATAAATTATATGGAATTTATGCAGTACACCAGATTCATGAATGATGAAAACTTTGATGATACAGATTTTATTGACCGGTCAGAAATAGAGGCTAGTGGCATGAATACGCATGTTGAGGAAATTGTAGTTTCTCAATTTCCACCAGGGACACAGGTATGGATATTCTTGTTTCATGTCTTCTAATCATTGGTCTTAGATTTAGCTTAAAAGGTTTACCTCCTGGTTTTATGGGTATTCTGTGTTATATACATAATACTGAATATATATTCATGGTATTCTGGGTATTATGTGCATTTTTTACTGTTAAAAATGGTTGTTCGTGCCCAGATTCTGAGATTAGGGTTTTTTCATGCCTAGAAGACTAGCCAAAATAGCTCCCAATGTACACAACTCACACTTGCAACTTGAATTAGCTTTAATGATAGCTCACACTGGTCTTTGAACTTATCTTGGTAACTCGACTTGACATTGATGATAAATCAAAAGGTCTTGTCCTTATTATCATATTTATGCTTAAAAGTTTTCATGATAAGTCTTCAGTTTAGTCAAATTTAGGCCTTTCATTGTTGCCTCTAATTCAACCAACAATAGTTCCCAAGAAGGACAAATCCTCTCATCATTTTCTACCTTTTGGGGGAAGTGTTACAAGGATTGAATCCTATTGAAGTGAAATATATTTTGGAAATGTTCTTGAAAATCTATCAAACTTCAATTTCATCTGCTGAAAGGTTGCAACTTCGATCTAGTAGAACTAAAATTTGCTCTGGATTCAGTTTTCTCTTTAGGTACTAGAAATAGAATTTAGAGGGCACATCCCTGGATTCAATCCATTACATGCACCCCCTAATCCTAGCCCCTCTTTCCTTGTAATATTCAAATATTTAGAGCCATGATTCCAACTCACTAATTGTCTGTATTTCATTAAAAGGTCCCACTTCCATCCATGATTGAGCTTGCTGAAGCTGACTTTAAAGTTGATTTTCTTTTCCTTTCCTAGTCTTGTTCAATGTAAATTCATAAATTTCACTTCAACCTTGTTCCCTGTACTTTAGAAAGTATAGCACTATAAACTATGCCTCATTAGAATAACAAATTCTTTCTTAGTTTTGGGTTTTACAATATCTTCTCCTCGAAGTTTTATGATTTTTATGAAGTGAAATTCATGGTGTTGTCCTATTTCTATGTTTTATACCCCTACAGAGTCCAAACAACTAAAGAAAGAACAAAATTATTGCATAGAAAAACTATACTACATTCTCATGGTTATAAAGTGTTCCCAAAAATTCTATACCTAAACCTAGTAGGATCCTGAGAATAAAGGGTGTAGACTGCTCCGAGTCTTTTCTAGGTGTGCTCAAAGTTGTAGAACAAACCATAGGTAAATTTTCATACCAAACCCTAGGAGAACAACTCGACCCTAAAGTTGGTCACATGCAAATGATCTTGCTTAAATCTGAAATAATAAATGGGTAGACCATGGTTATGCGTGTATCCCTTTTTAAAAAAATGTTATTATATTTGTGTTTTTATTCATCATTAGCAGGGTTTTCTAAAATTTATTTATTATTGAGGAAGTCCAATCCAATCCTACTTCATCAACATGTCTCAATCACCCATGGATTTAGCCATGGTTTTTCTCAACTATAACTCCTTCCTCAATGAGTTTCAATCATGGATATTCATCAATACAAGGAAACAAGGTATTTTAGAAAATCCAACACATGCTAGAAATCATGAAAGATGACTTTCCCAATCAACTCTAGTTTGAAATGTTTTCATATTGTATTCCAACTAAGTCAATTATTGAAAATGGGAAAGGGAATATTGTAGTAGGGAATAATTAACCGAGATTGTGCCACAAATTTGGATTTATATTTGAACTTCATGCCTAATTTAGCACCATAACAATGCCAGAAATGACTTTTTATTTTAATAAAGTCCCGAGCCTGATCTCATATGAGAATAAATAATAATATTGATAGAATTCCATGGGTATTATAATAGATTTTAATTATATAGTATATATGAAGTAGCACTACATTTTAATTATATGAAGTAGCACTAGATTTTAATTATATAGTATATATGAAGTAGCATTACCTCTTATTCTCAATTTCATGGTCTTAGCCCATAGATCTTATCTAAAAAATCCATTTGTGCCACCTTTTCATCTGCATTTCACACTTTTTCTTTTTCTTTCATAGTCATTGTCTTTCCTGCTATTTCCATGTCTTCTCTCTTTGTAAGGTTTTTGATTTGGGTAATTTTGATATCATTTAAATTATGGCTATTGGAACAAGGCTCCTTTAACTGTTGGTCAATGAAGGAGCTTAGTTTGTCCATGGAACCCTCCTTAGAGGGTGTGTACAGGATTATCCTACAGGATTATAGTCTGTCCCAAAACTTGTATATATATATATTAACTTTTCATTTTGACTTTGCAACCCACAGAAACCCAGGAGCCATTGGTGTTCCGGTCCGAAGGTTGAGATCGATATGCTCTACTTGTAAATCAATTGTCACCATTTTTTGTGATAGTAAGAAATGACCAAGGGCATGACGATCATTTTTGGTTACTTGAACGATCATTTTTGTTTACTTGAACATAGTTTCCTTGTGACTGAGCTACTGGTGATCAAATTATTTGGTTATGGCAGGTATTGGAATATCACTTTTGTTTTTGTCAAGTATGGTTAGAAACTGTGTGGTTACTTGCATATCTGATCATCTTATTCCTTCCTCTTGCAACATCTCGAGTGAATCCTTGTCATCTGTCCTATTTCAAGTTTTGCGGTCGTTTTATGGTCTTGTGGCAGCTGTTATGCTATTTTTCACCCTGGATGATTATCAATGTCAGTTTTGATCTGCTTTGCCATGTGTCAATATCATCCTACTGCAGCAACAAATGAGGTTGATCAGCTTTCATAATGCTTTTATGTTTTTCTTTCATAATGCTTTTATGTTTTGCTTGTTTATTAATGCTAAAGCACAACAATTGATTAGAATTTTGCTTGGTTGTTTCAGGACTGGGATAGGAAAGATCCATCTCAAATCGTCACTGAGATGTGTGGTTTTGCTACAATCCTTTCTAGCACATTTTTGATGTATAAGACCAAAGATCTCGGGGACAATTCATCAGGTGTGTTTGTGATAGACACTTGGTGCTTTAGAGGCATCTATTCGGGACTTGCCTCCATCAGCTATAGGAGATCCAAGCAACTTAGATGCAATCTCCCTCTTATCTGCAAATAAAGGAAAACCTATGGAAGCTCTTGTGGAGCAAGTTCGAGATGGAAGTACAATACGGTTTTATTTACTCCCTACATTTCAGTTTGTGCAAGTTTTCATGGCAGGGTTCCAGGTGAGGCATTTGGTGTATATTGCTGTGTATTAATATTTAGAAATGAGTTTTCTAGAACTATGTATATATACCAAGTCAGTAGTCTCTAATTCATTTTATATTTATATTTATTATTGGTTTGTTTTATATAAAGTGTTCATCTATTGGAAGAAAACTGGCCGCAACAAAGACCCTAGCACCCACTGAAACAGTTTTAGATGAAACTATTGGGGAAGCTGAATCTCCATCATCTTTAACAACTGCACAGAGGCTTGCTGCATGTACAGTCGTTGCTGCTGAAGTTCTGCCAGATCCACATCCCAGAGAGGAAAAACATTTCACTGAAACTAGATTTTTAAATAGAGATGTGAGTTAGTTAATGACTTGAATTATGAGTAGATTCTTTTAAATTAGTTCTGTTTTTTGGTTTTTTGTTCACCTGTGTTGATTCTTTGGTTGATATATAAATGTGCTATCCATGTGTGCAGGTTCGAATCATGTTAGAAGGTGTTGATAAATTTAGTAATTTAATCAGTTCAGTACATTACCAGGATGGTGATGTTGCGAAGGACCTTGCATTAGAACTTGTAGAAAATGTAAGTTAGCAATTTCATGTATACATTCAATACTTCTCTATAGTCTAGAAATTGTCATCTTTAAAGCGCATTAAAGTTTTGAGTTCTGATGCCGCATAGTTTTCTGCGTTGTTTTCTAGTATACTTCAAATAGTTTTCCTAGGATTATTTGCTGACAGAGTATTCCAAATTAGTTATTCAAAGATTTGTACTTATATATGAGGCAAAGGAGTTTCACTCTATGAATTTTCTCATAATGTCATCATTGTTACATTATCTGCTTCCTAGACAACAAGCAATGATGACCAAACCAATGTTATTGGGAATGTTACACACAATGTTGGAGTCTTCTTTGTTGGCTCGAAAGGACTGTCACAAGGTTTATTGATGATAGTTCTGGAATTTATTTAAAAGTAGAGATATATGTTTTATTTGGAGGCATATCTTTAGCTTTCAAAGATAACAGACCTCAGATGGATGTGTCGAGTTTTATCATGTTGATTTTATCCCCGCATCAATCCCAGATTTTCAGGCATTTGAAACTTTCAAGAAACAAGGTCAGCTGAAGAACATAATACCTGGAAGAAGTGTTAGTTTAGCCTATTGTCCCAACTTAATTAAGGGCAAAGATCTCTATGAGGATGCATGCTTGCATGCCTTAGTCTATATCCAATACAGGTGCACCTGCTTTGGCTTGCTTATCCGTGCAAGGAAGGCACACTAGGGTTAGGAGTTATTACTAGAAATAAAGGCATTGTTGTGCATGCATCTAGAATCATTGTACCTACACTTCTTTGCCCCCAAAAGATAGTTAAAAACCAAAATATCAGACCTGGGTTGAGTGTAAGAAATTATGGGCATGGTAACAACAATCAACAGCCTTACTTCTCCATTTTGAGAAACCTCTAAGCACCCAATCAGATTTATGGGCATAATTTCACAAGTTAACAATCTTCATATTGTGTTCCGAGCTTAATGCCCACAACAAAATGCCCTAATCCTCAAATCTAGGCAAGATTTTCCATGAAAGAAGTAGATATAAGCATCCATATAGCAGTGGAAAAACATTAATGCATACATTTTGGGCATGAATATAGGAGAGTCTGTGGTGAAAATGACATTTTCCATGTCTCGGTGATGAGTAGGGTGATTTCTTTATAGCAACATGCCCTAACAGCCGTAAAACTCCAATCCTAGGCTAAGTCATGAGAATTATAGGCATGAACAATGGCAACATGAAACATCTATCTCAACTCTGGGTAGGTTATATCAATTTTTCAGCCCTAATTATTAGTTCTTTAGCAAATTTCAAGGTAAAACAATAGTAAAACTCCACCATATTAAATGCTATGTGAATTCTGGGCACATTTTTGGGTATTTTCATGGAACATCAGTCACATAATAGCCTAAAAACTCATCTCTATACTTGAAACTAGCAGTAGATCAACATCAACAACAATTTTGGGCATGAATACATCCCTAATCCCTTAATCCAATTAAATTTTGTAATCCTCCAATCCTTTAATCCAATCAAATTCTCTTGCTTTTGATAGGTATCTTCCCAATGTGTCAACTACAATAATGAATAGAAAAGGGATGAAAGGAAATCTCCAATATTATTAGGACCTTTCACATTTGGTGGACCCTTTCTTGGATAGCCAAATCTGGATGGTTAGTTACTCACTTTAAGGAGTTAGTTGGTTGTTGGAGGATTTTAGGAGTCAAACCCTATATCCAAGGAGTCCAAACCTATGTTAGATGCTTGCATTTGCTTTGAGGATGGAGCATTACACTTGGAAGATTTTTGGAGGACACACATTGTGGTTTTGACTTGATACTTAATCATTATCCTTATTTGGTGGAGGCACCCTCCTTCTTGGGCCTTATTCTATAATTGTCTATTTTTTACAACCATCAATATGAACACTTGTATCTAGTTGCAAGCAATACATAAATTGTTTACTAGTCAAACTAGACTACCAATCAATATTTATGAACAGGATTATTGTAATTCTTCATTAAGTTTAACAAAGAGTTAGTGATTTTATTGATGCAAATAACAACCAGTTGTTTTACTTTATAGAATTTTGTCAGTCCAGATTTAGTTGTTTTTTGGTTCACTATTTTGACTTTCTTGTAGAATGTAGTTCCTATACCCTTGAATTTACAATACATATTTTGTTATATCCAATTATGATGTTTTATAGGTGTATTCTAATTTCTAGATCCACATTTGTAAGATTAATTCTATTGAGTACATATATTTTGTATCATGTGTTAAAATTTGACATGGTATCAATGATGTGCATATGAAATCTTCCAGGATTTGTGTATGGAGTTGTTTTCTCCCTATGAGAGGGAGATGTCAGAGGATTTCAATGGGGTGAACCTGGAAAATATTGCATTTTCCAGAGACATTGTTTACAGCAAATGCATAAATCATATGTAGAGAGAAACCAGAATTGGATTGGGTATTCTATAAAGAGCAAAGTTACCTGTAGACCACAGACATTATGAAAATTTGTGCAATTGTTGGAGAACAAACCTGGAAGATTTGTGCAATTGTTGGAGAAAAAACCTGGAATATTTGTGCAATTGTTGGAGAAAAAACCTGGAAGATTTGTGCAATTGTTGGAGAAAAAACCTGGAATATTTGTGCAATTGTTGGAGAACAAACCTAAAGTTGTGGCATTTGGAGCACACATTCTAGTCTTTCATCATCAATATCTAGAATACATTCAATGTTGTTCTCATATTTGCAAATTGTGTGTTCTTTGCAGAGTGTGCATTCCATTGAGTTCGTGGGAAGTAGTTGTTTGCATTTGTCGCAAAGTTTTTGGAATGGCGAAGAATAGACACTTTTTTCTTTCGAAATTCACTGTATCTATGAAAGGATAAAAGAAAACAATAATTATATATCGTGTCCTGTTTCTGCGTAGTAAAAAAATAAAATAAAATGTAGTATGACATGAAGAGAGTACAGAGTTTGAATAGAATGAGTAGAAGGGTGATAGGTATTTGCCCGAGTTGTTGATATTAGGACTGATAGCAAATGTGATTTTGCAAATTCATCATCGAACACATCAATAAATGTTTCTAATCCAAAATAGAAAACATAGCATCCAAAACAGAAAACCACGCACAATTGCAGCATCAGCTTGCATGAAGCCATCTATGACAACCAGTTCAAATTGTCTATTGTATTGTTGGAATCCAGTGACAATTGTTGCAATAGATCCAATAAGGTATGTGTTCATTGATAGAACAAGTCCTTGTATATTGGTGTTAGGTGCAATCTTGCATTGTTTGCATACTTGTTCTATGTTTTCAACTAAATGTGTTTCTTGTGGTTGAATATCGTATTTTGTGTCTCCTATGTCGTAAGTACCTTTATTTTTATCATAAAATCTATTATTCAAACACTAAGACCTGTGGAGAAATATTGTTGGAAACGAATGATAAGGTTATTGTTAATTTTTACTGTTATAGTCAGCTGCTCATCTTGGTCAACAAAGTTAGCATGCGTGAACTGCTATTTTATAGGAGAGTTTGGATGTCTATTTTGAGCTGGCTAATAGCTTGCAAGAACATCTCCCTCAAAGACATCTCCCTCCAACTATTTATTGTATCTATCTATTTCACTAAAGTGTATTCACTTAGAGTTTGATGCAGAGGGTGTGTACAGGATTATCCTACAGGATTATAGTTTGTCCCCAAACTTGTATACATATATATATATATATATATAAACTTTTTATTTTGACTTTGCAGCCCATAGAAAACTAGGAGCCATTGGTGTTCTGGTCCAAAGGTTGAGATCGATATGCTCTAGTTTTAAATCAATTGTCACCATTTTTTGCGATAGTAAGAAATGACCAATGGCATGACGATCATTTTTGGTTACTTGAACATAGTTTCCTTTGTGACTGAGCTTCTGGCAATCAAATTATTTGGTTATCGTAGGTATTGGAATACCACTTTTGTTTTTTTCATGTATGGTTTGAAACTGTATGGTTACTCGAATATCTGAGAATCTTATTCCTTGCTCTTGCAGCATCTACAGTGAATCCTGGTCATCTGTCCTATTTCAAGCTTTGCGGCTGTGTTATGGTCTTGTGGAAACTGTTATGCTATTTTTCACCTACACCGTGGAAGGAAATGGGAAGGAGCTCCATTCTGTGTAGATTTGTCTGTTGGACAAAGTCAGGGTTCCAACTAGAGATGCCCCGGTTGTCAGTCTGTGCAGCTTTCATCTTGTGCATGAAGATGCTTTCCTATCAAAATCATAAGTGCTAGAAGAGATGTCATCCTGGAGAATGTGGAGATTGTGAACTATCACCTGGGAAGGTCAAATCTTGCCCCTGTGGTAAATCCAAGATGCAAAGTCATAGGAAGAGTTAGCATGGATAGTGTGCCAACCTGCTCAGACAGTCCCTTACTGGAAGACGTTGTTATCCGTAGAGGAAAATACTGAATTCACGCGTGAAAAAGTCTTGTGGACAAAAGAAAAATTGTGGTAGACACAGGTGCAGTGAAAGATGCTGCACTCGTGCAAATCGAGGTGGCTCAAATACTCATTCAGGTGATTGGGATCCACATTTATGTGAAATGTCCTATGGGAAAAATTTGCAATGTGGGAAGCATTTTTTCTAGGAACTTTGTCATAATGGCCACTTCCCACCCTGCCTTGAAACTATTTTCACTAATCTTTCATGGTTTAAATTTATATGTATAAAATCTACAGTTTCCTGATATATTTAATATTTCCAAGACATGCTCTTTAGTGTGCAAAAATATTACAAGTTGAGGCCTTTCAATGACCATTGCATCATGGTCTAAAGCTGATATGAACATGTGCATGGACTATTTCCTGAGGAATACAAATTATACTTCTTTGCAGATTGACAGTACGTATATGCTTATTGTTTTTTGTTGTATTATTGTTTCTAATAGAGAGGATTTTTTTATTGTTTCTAATTAAGATAAATCCACTCTACCTACTCATTTGATGCCTTACATAACTATCATGAAACTTTAGATGTATATGAATTTGTCTTTGTTTCTCAATCAAATTTGACAGATAATCAATTTCTTCTGTATTTAAAGCATTGTTCAATTTTAGCACACGCATTGGAGCCTAAATTAGTATTGACTCTTTAGCCTCCTCAATACACCAAAACTCTAGCATCTAAGCAATAAATTGCATTTTTCCTCTTGTGTAATGAATCACCTTTGGTTAAGACTCAGTTGTGTAAGATAAAACTATTGTTAGGATAAGATGTTTTCCAACCCTGCTTTAGAAAATAAAAATGTTTCTCAATATAGAGTTGAAAGATGACCAAATATCCTAGCATTGGCACACTAGAAATAATGACATTTGACACGCTTCACATGCTTGGAGAAAGCATTCCCTTGAAAGATAAAAATTGGTGATAATTGGGGTATATTTGAATCACCTCCTAGAAGCCTCCATTTTCATCACCAAAAATATAGTCGTTAACACAATGTGTGGCACATGATTGATCTATGAGCAGAAGTTTCAGTATTCAAATAACAATGTGTGATACAAAAACCCATACCCTAGAGCAACAAGTACTGAAGACTGTTCTAGCAATAGTATACAACCTATCAAAATATCCATGAGATGTGAATTTTCTTGAAGGGGTTGTCTCTATGCATCGAGGATCATGTAAACATACACCCCTTTGCAATGTGAAAATAAGTGAATCAAATGACCTCATTTCCTTATGGGCACTCATCAATGATCGATATGATTTTGTAGCATCATGGAGACCTCCCATTGGTTGATAGTGTGAAAGTTTGCACTTGTTTAGACATTGTTTTGTGGAAGTTTTGCAACATCGTATACCTTGAGGTATCTAAAGGTGTCGAAACCCAACATTTTCAGGTACCATTGAGAGGATGATCATGCAACCCTAAGTAGAAATTTACCAACATATCAGTGATGACTTGAAGATCATTTGGGACATCTCTTACAATGATATAAGAACAAGTTTGGAGCATGAGTATCTAGATTAAAAGATAATCATATCCCCCATTCCTTGTAGCAGCATTGACATGCTTTGGTCAATAGTCTTTTAGGACTCCTCAAACATATGACAGTAGCATTAGGGTTAACATTGTGAAGAGTATATGGCAACCTTTGAACAGAAATCCAAATAAATTGGTACAACCATTTGTGACAACAAATTAGTTAGGTTTAAGGGTTTCATATGGGTTGGTTTCGACACATTTTCTAGCACTTGAAATCAACAAAAATTCCCTCTTTTCATATCTATAAATGAGTAGTCCTATAGAATCTTGGAAGGAACCTTTAAAGATAATCAAATGTGTAATACGAAGCGTATATACCAACATGAAAGCACACTTAATTGGGGCAGCAATGTGACTACTTTTTAATGATTTCTGGAAATGATTGAAGTCCTCAAATATTGAAGCAGTTACCTACACCTCATGACTATGTAACAAATTCTCAGTCTTGGTAGCATAATGAAAGACATGGAATTATTTGAAACAACAAACCCTTCATGGATTCTTAGAAATACTATGGATAATGAAATACTTAGAATTCTCTTTCTTCTAATTGCCTACTTTCATCTTACATTTGAGACCCTGACATAGTCTTCTAGCTAGCTCGATTTCGTTTGGGTTTCTACCATTAGGGAGTCTTTGACATTTAATGAAATAAATGAGTCAATTATTCACAACCAAAGGTTCATTATTAGTTCTGCATGATGATATACAAATAGTGTATCACATATTGTTTCAGAATATCACATACATGGTACATTTCAAGTATTATCCAACAAGGTTGTTGTGGCATATTCAAAGTGTTTTAGTGGTGACATTACATTACCTTCATCCTTATTCTAAATAAGAATTTACCATCCATATGTCGAAACTACATACATTGTTTAAAAAAAGGTCAATTTCTTTATATCCCTCAGTTTTCAAAAAAATCACAATTTTTTTACTTTACCCTATAAGAGGCTAGTTGTGTATATCCTAAATAAGAATTAACCCTTAGTATGTCGACACTACATACATTATAGTTGTTGTGTGATAAAAAAACATAGTTGTGTATACACTATAGTTGTGTGATAAAAAATATCGATTTATGTGATAAAAATATAGTTGTGTGATATAAAATTTGTTGTGTATACATTACAGTTGTTGTGTATACACTATAAGAGGCTACTTGTGTGATAAAAATTTAGTTTTGCATACATTATAGGTGTGTGATAAAAAGTATTAACTTGTCTTCCCCTTTTAATTAGTAAGTATTAACACTGTTGTTAACTATCGAGTTATATGGTGACCTCTTCATTTTTTTAACCATTCATAATCCAAGAATGTACATCTACTGTCTACAACTATATCATAATCAAATCTATCAAGGATATTTACTAACTTTTGGAGATTTAAGTGCTCTTAGTTGTATTTGAAAAGTTGGTGTCCACTTTTTTTAGGGTATTATTATTTTTTCCCTTTTTTTGAATTTCTTATTGGACATGTTTCTGAGCTCTATCTATACTAGATGGGGATCTCTATCTATCCAAATCGATGGAGGGATGGTTACTGTAACATAGGTGACCAATTTGTTCTAGTAATACTCTGTAGCAACCGTCTGAGTAGCCCCCTTTGTTGTGATCTAGATTGCAATTCCTAATGATCCAATGTAATTTATCATCCATAGGTATGAGTGTACTTTCATAATATTAACCTTTTGTATTAGCCAACAACACATATCCATCCCATTAGATTAGAGAACGTCAAGTTCAAACAATTTTACATTACATTAATTAACATCACCATTCATGTATTTAAAGTTTAATTCTTGAAGTTAATAAGAAAAAATAATTTTAATTATTATTATTTGTAAGATGATAAGTGGCCTTCATGGGTTGCTTGAAATTAGAAACCCAAGAGATGATCAACATATCCAGAGCGATGAGTACCTAGAACGTATCTTGATTGAGGATCTAGTATATGCAAAATACAATGATTTAATATTACTTGCCTTCGCACAAAAAATACTAAAATAAATTGGAATTGAAATCAAAGAATATAAACAAATAAGATACCATCCACACAATGAACATAAGGTGTACTATGAGAAAGTTTGCAATGATATGATTGAATGTTAAATACAATGCATCATCCCTTTGGATATAAACATATTCCTTTTGGAAGGTGATTGTGTGAAATCAAGTTGATCCAACCACATCTACTTAAAAATTAATCCTACCCTGATGTTGACCTCCTCTAACTTGATATGTGTCATAAATATAGTTTTTATTTAATTTCTATACGTATGAGTGCATGTAGAGGGTTTTTCTTGTACTCATCACATCAACGATGTGGTGTGATGTATTTTTAGACAAGTAATTAAATTTCTTTATTTAAGTCTGGATGAGAGATATTGGAGTAGATGGTATTAAAGTTAGCATCAAGGACAATTCAACTTCAAATTGACATATGTTCCTATTGATTGGAGATCATTGAAATCTAATGGTGAAGTTGCCCGTTCAATACGAGCCTTGATTTATCATTGGATATGTTGTTAAAAAGAGCTTCTCTTAGTTTCAAGAATTATATATATTCTCTACTAACGAGGCCAACCACGTGAAGGTGGAAGCTCATTTGGCCCCACCCACCCTAGAATCAAAGAAAACATTCATCAACCTTTATGTGTTCTTGAATCATATGAAATGTGCCAGTGGCATATTTTCAAGAATGGCATTATGATCTTCTATCGACAATTTCCATTGACAATGCTTGGAATTTTTCCTACTCTTCACTACCTTTAATTGCAATCAGGCTACTATGACCAAATGACTGTATTGAGCACATATAACATCTGACTCGTAGTCTTGAAAAATAATATGGTCTTTACATTTCCTTACTTCTGCAAAGAAATGTCCCATTAAAACCATTGAACCCATTGCATACGTATAATTTGACGGGTCTTTAAATTCTTGCATCAACGTGCTTTTCGACCTAATGCATCTCAATAAATAATAATGCACATTTTCTGGATTATCTGCCAATGCAATGACTGCAAATACATCGCCTTCTCTAACCAAATCAGAAACACGATCATAATCTTTGTCAATCACAACCGCTTCATTGTGGCGCTCTACATCGTTGATATTTCCAAATGGGGGCAATGGTGCCAATTCTTGGTGTCTCCATGGTTTCATAAATTTTTTAGTTTGGTTTTGACACTCATCCAAAGACTCTACATCATCAATACATGCAAGATAGAAGCAAGAGTACTTTTGTTTCTCGATTGCGTGTATATTTTCCATTTTCTTACTCCTAATGGAGTGTAAGCCCCTTGTTTTCGGGATTGCAGTACAATTATATGACATTGATCTATCAACATCACCCATTGTAATATTCTAGAAAAATCTTCTTACATTACCCATCCTTTCATTGAATTCATGGCTCAAATTTTGTTTGCACCAATTAACAACATCATTTGAATTTGCAAGGCGAGAAGCAGAGTGATTCATTTGATATCTCTTAAGTGCATGTTTCACATAGGCCCCAGCACATCATGTTCTCCTTTTCCATGTCTCGTTTCAAAAAAGCTCCATGTGTGGCGAACATCCATGTTTCTATGAAGGTGAGACAACCATAAGAATGATCGTGCTGATTTAAACTGACCAGCACAACCATCTGACCACACCCAATGTTCTTTAAAAGTGACCCTTCTTATTTTTAATTCTTGAAAAATCATACCAAAACAATGCTGGACAAAACATGTATCATGTGTATGATCATCATTGATGTAGAAATGATACTCCTTAACCACTTCACGATTATTTTCATTGCTATCAAAACCATCCACATCAAGATTTGCATGTCTATACGTAATATGCACAAGTATAGATACCTGATCTGAATGATAATACTCACTATGTATCTCCTTTTGCGGAGTGAAAGTGTAATTTTCTATGAAATCAACAATGGATAATATTGTCCCTTTTGGAAATATATCTCGTGATTGCTTGAACTGTAAGTCCTGCCATCGTGCTGAGTGAGAGTGCTTGATATATTTATATATTTGATCCTTGAACAAATTCATAAAATGTGTCAAAGGGATATCAATTTCGACCAAATTAAGCTTTCTTGATGTTGTCATTGAATCTGTAACTGCAATATAATCAACATAAACATATCTCTTGCATTTCACAATGCGATTTGACAATTGAAGATCGTTTGCGTCAATGGGGTAGTTAGCATTAAAAAGGGACAAATCAGAACATTCCTCACATTTTTCACCTCCGACGCATTGTTTCTTATAGAATACTTGATGATTCTCTCGCGCACATAATATTTTAGATACAAATTCACGAACACTCAAAGGAGGGGGGTTATTTGGCCAACATTGCATGCCAAAAGTTAGAAATGTCTCATAATATAATTCGAATTCTACATGGTATCGACAACAACATGTGTCACGAACAACGATGGGCCTGACATACCATGGTTTAAGCTTCACAAAATTTGTGCTAAGGGAAATCTTCACATCAACATTACTCTCCATAAAAGTTTTTACATTTCTTCCTGAGTGATCGCTGTTATGTGTTTGGAATGAGTTTCATAGTTTCCTTTCTATATACGACGTCGCACAACATCCTTTTCATTTGGTAAGACACGTGAGTTTACATCCCAAAAATCTTTCACCATGTCCCTCACATTATTCAGAAGTCTATCTTGATAAGGTTACCTACAGATAACACCCCAACATGCAACTTCATCATCCTCATCTAACTGAACCCGAACTTTTTTATGCTTCCATAAACTTTTTCTTGATGTTTTTAACGTTCTTGCATTCGTAGACAACAAATGACTAGTTGTAGTGTTTTTTGCCACAACCCCTATTAGAATTGCTTTACGAGCAACCATGAAATTATGAGATCATTTTCTTGCAAGTGATGCAAGGACCGAGGTCAAATTTTGTGATACAATCTAATTTGACTTAGCCTCTTTGGCATTTTGAATGCCCAATAATGTAATTGCATCTCTTAGACATTTTTGCTTTAACAATTTATGCAACAATTGAGCTTGTTCTATGACAGAAATACCTTCAAAATAGTTTTTGACTATCTTATCTGCTCTATAACAAACTATACGATCAAGCATCTGAGGTCCCATTTCATCAATTTTACTTGAATCCAAATTCTCCAAAAAATTATCATCAATGACGATATTGTTACAGCTTCCAGTTAATCTCTGTAAATTGGTAACTGTGGTAGGATGTTGTATGTTGGATGTTGACCCTGCATAAAAATAAATATAAATTTATATAAGATTGTGTTCACTTTCAAATCAAATATATATATATATACTCAAGTATTATAAAGTAAATGATAAACATATAAAAAAAATATTTACTCACCAATAGTTTGCTCCACATTTGTCATTTCCTCGTCACCTCCATGTTCCTCACTTCTTTCATCAACGTGATCCTTGACTATTTGCATTCCTTCATCACCGCCATGTGCATTCACATTTGTCATTTCTTCGTCACCGCCATGTGCATTCACACTTTCAATTTCTTCGTCACCACCATGTGCCTCCACGTTTATTTCCCTTGCTCTTTTTTATCTTAAATTTCTCATAGAAACACGGGACCTCTCTTTCCTTTCCTCTTCATCACCTCTGGTGTGATCATATTTTTTTTTACGTTTCTTTTGGTTTCCCATGTTGAAAGAATTAAAAACCTAAAATCCAATGCATGAAAATATATGAGAATTGAGAGTAGGGCCCATTACAATAATCTTTTTATGGGAGCGGAATATTTGATACCAAAAGTAGGGTCCCTTACAATCTATTCTCTGTATCAATCATATATATAAATTTATCCCATGATGACTTCTATGTTCTCCTTCACATAATATATGCCATAAAAGCTATGCTGTGACCCAAATGTAAGGACCTCAATTCCATAGATGTAATTTTTTTTTTAATACAAGATCTCGTTCCTACCTTTACTCCTACTAAGTATAAGCTACGATGAGTAAATTTTCCCAACAATTCAATATGATATAAATTATGCATGTTTAAGCAATATGATTAAGATTCCAAGGTTAAGTGATATATCACCATCAACCTAAACATATAAATAATTTTCTCTAAGTATAATTATATATGTAAGTTTCTTTATGCCCCATACATAATTATATTTCATGGATATACAATCATGTTCTTCATGCCCAATTATATATACATATGCGTCCATATGCATGGATATATATGTATATAATCAAGTTCCTATATGCATAATATCAAAAAAATACTTATTTAAAAATTGATGTAAACACTCAAATATACAATCAAAAGTGTGTAAATCCCCTATCTTATACCAATTTGCACATGTACTAACATACCGTGTATCTCTTGGAAGGGATAGGCCTGAAAAAACCCTCATCTAAAAACAGAAACGCTCGACTGAGAAAAACCTCGGCTGAAAATAGAAGCTTGGCTGAAATATACTCGGATGAAATAATTTGGAAAAGTATCTCAGCCAAGAGATTATATATACACCTCTCGGCCGAGAAATATGGGCATACCGTCCGAATATCATGGGAATAAAATATTTAATGTGTCGGCCCCTAAAAGATTCTCGGGGCATTATGTAACATAACTCTCGAGCGAGAAGTGTTATAAACTCTAGGACGAGAGTTAAAAGTATCTTTCAGCCGAGAGTTTTCGTTAACTGTGGGTTAATTTTGAAGTGGGAAAACTTCTCGCTCGAGAAATTTTAAATCTCTCGCCCGAGATATTTTTTGGGCCGAGAGTTTTTGGTCAACAATTCCAGAACCATGTTTGCAGAATTCAGAAGTGTGTCACTTTAACAAGGCTGGACCACTGCAAAACATGAGAATTACATGTCGAAGTTTATACCAGTAGATTCATCATTCAATCTACTTTCTAGTAATATAATTTTTTTCCGATTTCATTTAGGATTACTATTTTTTTCTATTTTTTTTCTAAACTTTATCATTAAAAAATTAAGTGACTGAAAAATCAGTCACAATGAAAATTCAATATCATCACAATGACGAAGCTAAAAAAATTAAAACAAATACAAGGATGTTCCTTGAAGTGTCCTCTTCAATGGGTTGGTTTTAGTTTGTTTGATAAGAGTAACATTTGAAAGAAAATGCAAAGACAAAAACATGTGTCGATAATGCACCATTTTCTGAACATACGTTGTTTCGATAAATAATTTAAAATAGTTCCCAAGTCTTAAAAAACTCAAAATATAGTCTAGGATCCAATGTAGTGTGTGTATATTATGAGCCTACAATTGTTTTCCATACCTACAATTTTCAAGTATATGCCGTATGTTGACAACAAATTTGTCCCACGATATGTCCATAAAAAAATTTAAAAAAATACGTGTAGAAAGCTAATTCAATTCTGTAAAACCTTTGTGTTTACCTCAAGTTGAAATTCCTAAAGGAGATATGGGTTTGAAGAGGTCGAAGTTGAAAAACATAAAATTTTGCAGTTTGTTTTGTCAAAAACAAGCCAAAATTGTTTCCCAACTTCATGTTTTCACCCCTCCCTCTTAACTAGGAAGGTATTTCTCGACACAAGTCTTTAGCACAAGTCTTCTTCTCTGGATCATCGTCATCGTCACTGCTGCTGCTATCTCAATCAATCTCCAATCTACTCATCATAGGAAGTTCTATAGAGCCAACCCTTTTTCATGCTGGATGTAGGCCTAGCCTCCATGTAGGTCTTCATCATCTCTGCGAGCAAGCCATCAAGTAGGTACACCTCAGGACTGATTACACTGCCTCTGCAAGATCTCCCAAGACTGATTATATGCCACCGCAAAACCTACAAGAGCATCTCAGGATTGATTACATGCCTCTGCAAAAACCCGTGTACCCTACTGTCACCTCATCGTCTTCAGATCACCTCATAGTCCACGGAGCACAACCCAGATGCACATCACACATCACTTACATACACCGGCATGGGAGGACCAACCTACCACCATCCAGGAAGGGATCAACACTTACATCACGAACATGGGAGGACACACTTACCACCATGTCAGAAAGACACAACACTTACATCAATGAACATGGGAGGACACACCTACCACCATGTTGGAAAGGACTGGAAATTACATGAACGACCATGGGAGGACACACCTGCCACCATGTCGAAAAAGCTCGTCCCTTACATCTGCACCATGGGAGGACATACCTACCACCATGTGAGAATGGCTCCAGCCCTTACATCTGCACCATGGGAGGACATACCTACCACCATGTGAGAATGGATCCAACCCTTACATCTACACTATGGGAGGACATACCTACCACCATGTGAGAATGGCTCCATCCCTTACATATGCACCATGGGAGGACATACCTACCACCATATGAGAATGGCTCATGTGCATCTGTGTCTCCAAACTCATCACTTCCCCTTAGAAGGAATCTTGATCTGAAGTACACCAAGGCTCTCTCTGAAGTACTCAAACTTCACTCTAGCCAGTGGCTTGGTCAACACATCGGCTATCTGCTCGTCCATCGCAACATACATAAGATTCACTGCTCCTCACTGCACCATATCCCTGATATAGTGATACTTGATCTCAATGTGCTTCGACTTGTCATGGAACACCAGGTTCTCCGACAACTTCACACAACTCTGGTTGTCGCAATATATAAAAGTAGCATCCAACTGGAGATCAAACAAATCAGACAGTATCTTCCTAATCCATACTGCCTCACAACTAGCCGAACAAGCTGCAAGATACTTTGCTTCGGCTAAACTCAGTGCCACACATGGCTGCTTCCTTCTAAACCAAGAGATCATACCGGATCCCATACTGAAGCAGCACCCCAAAGTGCTCTTTTGATCAATGGCACTGCCTGCCCAATCTGAATAAACATAACCCTCTAGGTTAAACTTTTGATTCGCATCATACTTGAGCCCATAGTCAACTGTACCCTTCAGGTACCTCAGAATATGTTTTGCAGCAATCAAGTGAACATGTCTTAGATCTGTCAGGAACTGGATCAAGGTGTTCACCGCAAAGCAAATATTTGGTCTTGTGTTCATCAGGTACATCAAGGACCCAATCATCTGACGATACATCATGGCATCAACTGGATCAGATGAAGCATCACACACAAGCTTCAGGTTCGATTCCATAGGTGTGGCCATGGCCTTGCAGTCCATCATCCCAAACCTCTTTAGGATCTCTACTGCATACTTCCCTTGTCCAAGGAAGAATCCATCTGCACTCTACCACACCTCCATACCTAGAAAGTAATGCATCATACCCAAGTCCTTCATTTTGAACTCGACAGCAAGCTTCCTCTTCGTATCGACATACAACCTATCCTCACCTGTCAAAAACAGGTCATCCACATACCATATTGGTATCACTGAATTGCCTCCCTCAACCTTGTAGTAAAGGTTGGAATTCGCTTTACTCTTGGTAAATCCCAAATTGGATAGAAAGCTGTCTATCCTCCCGTACAATGTCCTAGGTGCTTTCTTCAATCCATACAAGACTTTCTTCAATCTGCACATATATGACTCCCTGTCATGTGTCTCAAAACCAAGTGGTTGCTCCACATACACTTCCAATTCGACTACACCATTCAAGAAATCTGTATTGACATCCATCTGGTGTATCTTCCACTTCATCACTACAGCCAGAGCAAGTACTGTTTTGATGGAAGTGTATCTGGCTACAGGTGCAAAAGTCTCTTCATAATCTATCCCTTCTTTCTGGGAGAATCCACGAGCTACAAACCTCATCTTGTATTTCTCTATGTTGCCATCTGCAGCATGCTTGATCTTATAGATCCACTTGAAAATAACCACGGGCTTCCCTTCTGGTCTTGAGACCACATCTCAAACATCATTCTTCATGATCGACTGATACTCCTTGACCATGGCATCCTTCCATTCTTTCTTTTTTGTTGCTTCTTCATAACTGGAAGGTTCTTTGTTCATAATGACACAGACCAAGGCAACATAAATGGTATGTGATCTTTTCCTTTTCCTTTCTTTGTGTTATTCTTCTGGAATACCATACCTTTCTGCATCTTGGATGATCTCTCTATCCCATTCTGGTTTCCTCTTGTGAGAGTTATTCTCACTGGGTGGATCTACAGGTTTCTGTGGATCTTCTATTTCATGATCTTCTTCTGTAATAGCTTCATTCATGGTGGTGTCTTGTGTTCTGGGTATTCTTGGTTCTTCATTGTCTTCAACATGTGTCTTCCTCGATTTGATGTATGCTGAGTCTTCATCAAAAGTCACATCCCTGCTAATGTCAATCTGTATGCCTTCAAGCTTTCACTGTAACCCACAAAGATGCCCTTCTTTCCCGAAGGATCTAGCTTTGTTCTCTTTTCCTTTGGAATGTGTGTGTATACTGGACAACCAAATATTCTGAGATGGATAACTTCTGGCTTCTTATTGGTGAACACTTCTTCTGGTTTTTTGTTGTCAAGTATCTTATGAGGTGTTCTGTTTTGCACATATACAACTATTCTTGCTACTTCTGCCCATAGATGCATAGGCAGATCCTGGTCATGAAGCATTTCCCTAGCTTCTTCCATGATAGTTCTATTATTCCTTTCTACAACCCCATTTTGTTGTGGATTGTAAGGAGTAGTCAACTCCCTCTTAATCCCTGAATCACTGCATAGTTTCTTGAAGTCTCATGGAATGAATTCTCCGCCATTGTCGGATCTGAAGATCTTGATCTTCTTATCAGTTTGATTTTCTATCAAGGCTTTGAATTCCTTGAACTTATCAAACACTTCATCTTTATTTTTCAAGAAATGAACCCAAGTCTTCCTAGAGAAAGCATTAATGAAGGAAACATAATATACATACCCACTCAGAGAACTAGATGACATTGGACCTCATACATCGGAGTGGATAATCTCCAAGATTTCTTTTGTTTTGCTTTCACTACTTGGAAATGTCTTCTTTGTGTTCTTTCCCTTTGCACAACCTTTGCAAATGCCTTCATGCTTTGTCTGGATTTCAGGAAGACCTTCCACTGTTTTTCTTGCAATTGGTAATGCCCTATAGTGCATATGTGAAAACCTTCTATGCCAAAGTTCAATTGGCTCTACTGAATCATGAACCAAGGCTTGTTCTGGTTAGCCCTTCAGTTTGTATAATCCTCCCTCTTTCTCTCCAATCACCACTGCATCATCTATAGTCTTACCCTTTGGCCACATGAGAACTTGGCCATCTACAAATGCAACCCTCATGCCTTTTGCATCCAATGCAGATATGGAGAGAAGGTTCTTCTTAAGACCTGGAACATATAGTACATTTTTCATTTTCATAGGATTTCCAGAGTCTAGTTTATAGGAGGCTTCACCACTTCCTTTTATGGGATACTGGTAGTTAGTTTATAGGAGGCTTCACCACTTCCTTTAATGGGATACTGGTAGTCATCCCCAAGTTTCACCTTGTGGGGTGATTCATGTTCATATAGGTTTACAAAGGATTCCTTGAATCCTATCATATGTTTGGAAGCCCCACTATCTATAATCCAATCATCACTTCCATGAGTAATGGTACTAGTGAGGGCAGAAATTAAAACATACTCTTCATCACTTGAAGAATTTCCACTTTCTTCTCTAGCCCTCTTCCTGGGAGATTTATCATCCTCTGCAGTGTGAGCATGATGTCTTCTTTTGTTGTTTTTCTTCTTGTGAGAGCCATCTTTATTATTTCTGGGAAAATATTTGGAATAGTGTCCCTTTTCATCACATGTAAAGCATCGGTCATTGGATATGTTTCTTCGAGTTCTGAAGTTACCTCTCTGATTTAGATGGTGATTCCTTTCTTTCTTACTGTGGTGGTGCACCCTCTTGTTATCATACTTCTTGGAGAGTGTTGTAAGGGATTGGTCTTCATTCCCCAGCTTCAAGTTATTCTTTTATCTGGGAGACCCTTGAAAAGTAAGACTGCATGGTCTCCGCATTCTGGATCTTGATATTCTTTAGTTGATTCCTCAAGTTCATCTTTCGATTTATGTTCTTTCCTTCAAATAGCTTGGTCAAGGAATCAAACATCTCCTTAGGTGTCTTCAGAGATGACACATGTGGTATGAGATGGTCCTTGATAGAATCAACAATGATTCTCTTAGCCTTGACCAAGTTCCTCTTGTGTAAGGCCTTAGCCTCATCTCCCTCTGGAACTAGAACTTCTTCACTTATGTAGGTGTCCAACTCATTCTCTTCTAGGATTAACCCAATCCTATACTTCCATGCTCGGAAGTTATCATCCCCTTCAATCTTATCCTCAAGCTTGGTCTGGTGAGACATCTTAATGAGAAACTCAAATGGAAATAAAAGATTTAGGTCTTACCACTTGATTTGTTGAAAATTGGATCTGGAGCTAGATTAGGGTTTGTCAGAGAAACCCTAAAAATTAAAACTTTGAATTTCAAACTTCTGAAAGGATAGAAAGACGCACCTTGCTGAGTTGATCAAGCTGGTATACTCCAATTTTGAAAACTGCAAAATTTGACCCCTCAAAATTGACTTTGAAACTTCTAGATCTACTAGACAGGATCCTGAACTAGGGTTTGATAAAGCCCGGTCTTCTGCCCAACCAAAAAGTTCTATATTGTGCTCTAAACTTTGATTTTTCCGAGTAGCATCCAGCCATGGTCACTGATTCCAAAAATTCCAACTTTCTCCGAAACCCTAATTTCCCGCAGTAGTGATGGGCTAAAAACTGAAAGTGCTCAGAGTGAGATTTTGTTTCGACAGAAAGATGCGCCCTTTCTAAGAGAGTCAATCTATCCTCTTTCCTTTGAAGATCTGTGGAGAGAAACCCAAAAATTAAGAATCCCTAGCTTCCATAGCTGCACAATTTCTTCTTCTCAGGTTAGCTCTGATACCATGTTAGATTTTGAGCATTAATTCAATATGATCTAGGATCTTATTTGAGAGAATAACATGTACAACATATCAATCACAAGAAAAAATCACAAGAGAAAATAGACACATAGTTTCCTTGGGGAAAACCAAGAAGGTGAAAAACCCCACAACTTCCTCAGAGATATAAAGAGCAATGATACAATTCCCAAATACAAGAGATAGTCTCCTAGTAGCTTCTCCTCCTCCACTTGTGCGCAACACTCACATGAGAGAATAGATGAGTGAGTGAATGATCAAATAGAGTGACACCCTCACTCTATTTATACACTAACTTGACTTGCCTAATAACCTAACTGGGCCGACCTCTCTAAGAGAGTCTAATAACCCATGGTAACTCAACTCAAGGCCGACCCCACACTTGGTGGTCTAATAACCCATGACATATAAGTTGCGACACTTGCAATACAACTTGCGACACTTGTAAATACAAATGACGAAACTTCCGTACAGAGGAATAATAACATATCTGTAGGGATACAATATACATATATGAAATACATTCCGAAGTTACAAATATATCAACACTATGTGATGTAATTCCAATTTTGATATTAATACAAGTTGCAGAGAGCAGAAGTTCTAAGAATTTCCAAATAAATATTAATGTTCCATTGTTCTTTCAGCCTGTAACTATCTCATGTGAATGTGTCTCTTGTTTTCACTACATTCTGTGTTATTTATTCATGTTTGAATGAGAATTAAATGAAATGGAATTCATATTTCATGCTCTAGTTCATTAGATTCAAGCATTATTAATCTTTCCTCTAAATATGATACAAAATTTTCCCCTTTTCGGTATTCTGTGTTAATGGACTGTATTTATTAAGTCTTATGCCATACTGCAATGCCTGAAAGTCTGAAAGAAAATGTCTATCCTGCCTTTGTCATTGGTTTTTTTCAACCACTAGGATCTTGTAACTAAAAAGACTATTCATTTATTGACCTTAATCCCAATGGGTTTTACATTGTGATTCAACCCTGTAGCTAGATTTTGTTACTTTTGGGAGATATGGCCATTTTTTTGGATATTAGAATTGTTGTAGAATAACTTTGAATAGCAATTTCAGTCACTTGAAGCTTTGGAGTTTTTATTGAAAAAAACAGGCATTTGGAGTTGGATCTAGTGGACTATTCCAGCGATCCTTTCGACGGAGTAGACATTTGGAATGTGAGTGGACACTTGGCAGTTTCCCATTCCACCATAAACAATGGGTTTGATGTCAGGGTGAGTGGTTTTTCCTCTCAGGTTGTCTACATGGTGGATTCAATCCTTTTCTTCTCGCATTATGAAGGAGGTTTCCTCGACAATTATCCGCTTGCTAGTTTTCCTCTTCCCGTGGATTTGGTGGGGAAAGTGGTCTCTATATTGAAAATGACATGTCCAAAGGAAACCCTCCTAGATTTGATGCGAGGGTTTGGGATTATTTGGTAGCTGTAGGACCTGATCTTCTGCTCAATGAAGGGCAACGACATCAAGAGGGTTATAGCGACCTGGAGGGACTTGGGTCATATTTTCTTCAAGGATATAAAGCTATTCAAGGTCTCCCAATTTTCTTCTATTTATCCTTGTATATTCATCTGAAGGTGCCTAGTGGGTCTGAGGTTTGGACAAGGGTTTCAAGTGAATCAAAAGAGAATTGCAACGAGGCCAATATGCTCAAGGGTGACTCTCTTTGGGACCCTAGTGATAGTCAAGGAGGTTACAATCAGGGTTTGGGGTCAAGTGATTGAAAGAACGACCAGCATCATTCTTCTCCAAATATTCTTGAAAAGAAGAAGGTAAGATGTGATTTTGAGCAAGAGGAAAAGTTTGAGTTGGTATTTAGCGAAAATATCACCATGAATAATGTTGAAGAAGTCGTGGATAAAGCTATTGTGGGAAGAGAAAGAGGTAGGATATTTGATCTGGAAACTCTACAAAAGTGGACTGAGGAAAACTGGGGACACACTCAACTATGTTCCCAGGATCAAAGCTATGGCTAGAGGATGGCTTGTGTTATTCTGGGAGTTCGTGGAGGACACCAACTAGATTATGTCACATAATTGGAGAATATAGTCCATACCCGTCCTCATGAAGAGATGGACTCCCATGTTTGATCCAAAAAGAGAGAGACTAAATGTACTATCGATATGGGTGCATCTACCAGGTCTACCCCTTGAATTTTGGTCCCGCGACACATTTCAACATATAGGTAATGCAATTGGTACCTTTCTGGATGTGGATATGTTGTTTGAACAAATAGATAAGATGTCGGTTGCGTGCATCCTGGTGAAAATTGATGTGCATATTGCACTATTAAAGGAAATGAGTCTTGTCAGAGGGGGACATTCCTTTGTTCAAACCCTAGACTATGAAGGTATTCCCTTCGGATGCAGAAGATGACATGAAGTAGGGCATATTGCAAGTTATTTCACCCTCTCCTCTCACAGCTCACTTCAAATTTTTAAAAAGGTCCACAGATTTTCGGGGGTGGGAGGATGCTCTCGTTATTTAAGTACATACTACAGACTCAGGATGTCCATACTTCACGCACCAGGGATTTACAGTCTAAAGGGGGATATCTAGCTGGCTCTTCCTAGGGCTCACATGAAGATACGTTGGTAGAAATGGAGGAGAAAATTCTTGCGGTGGCGACGGCAGGTGCTCCCATATCAATTTCTTCGCCTCCTGAGGATAAGGGTATGTATCTTGATTCATAGATTACGCATTCTTTCCAATGTTTTTCTATTTTTGAAAAAAATGGCATCATTGGGCTCCCTTCCCTTTATCCCTCATGCAATGTTGTGCACCAGTCCCTTCCCCTGTTCTTGGATTCTTGCCCCCCTTGAACAGCTAGGCGTGCGTCCCCCCAAGCAAAGGTTTCCATAGAGATAGTAACCCCTTCCGATTCAGACTCCTCAACCATTCTCCAAAACCTTTGAACTCTCCAAATCCTGTTGTCTCGGATGGGATTAGACCAGATGAAGGGTTTGGGACTTAACCCAAATCGCCCACGGGGTGGTAGGGGGAGGGGTAGACCATCTCACTTTTAAAAATCCCAATATAGGGCTATGGTAGATGTTGCAGTAGGGAAGCAATACTCAATTGACAGGGAACTTAGAGCACTGAAATCCCTTGCGAGGGTTACCATATGAATTTTCTCTCCTTTAACTGCAGAGGGTTGGTGAACCCTTCCAAAAAACGTCATTAAGACACCTAGTCACTTTTGTTGAAACAGCCGTAATTTTGCTCCAGGAAAATTTGGGTGAGTGTGAGACAATTATGACTTCTCTTGAAGGCCTCCTAAGAGGCTGGAAATTCGAGGCTTCAAGTTCTGGGGGAAGATCCAGGGGTTTAGTTATTGGTTGGAAGTCCAGGGCTATCAAAGTGTTAAATTGTTGGATCTTTCTGTCCTGTTTAGGGCTGGACCTATTTTCTTCTGATCTCAATCAGGAGTTGAGAGTTGTAAATATATACGGTCCTAATATTAAAAGAGAGGAATTATGAACAAATTGTTTCTCTAAATATTTCATGAACCACAATGCATTGATCATTGGGGGTGATCTGAACTTGCCAATAGGAAGTGTGAAAAGTTGGGGTCCTTTGGTCAATCCAGACCCCTTCCTGATTTCTTCCTGAACCCCCTAGAATCCAAAGGGCTTATAGACATTGAAACTGTTATCACTAGAGTTTGCACCTTGAATGCTAAGGCCCAAAGCCTAGAGAATATTAACTTAAAGGGTGATTAGGTTAATGGTAAAAGAATCAGAGATCAGGCTACTCAACAGTGGATGTATGAAACATGACAAACTTGGATAACATAATACAAGTATGAATTTATAAAAAGAGTGGTCAATTTTGCTCATATCATTAATTAACATATAAACCATCCATAAGAATCCAAATATAGGAAAGAATCATGGATAAAGCAAAACATTTATCATTTCAAATTAAGCAAACAGACTCATCTTGAAAACAATCACTTCAAAGCATTCTTTAAACAGAGTGAAAATGTAATACATGCCTGTAGAATAAAGACAACAGTCTGATCTCCAATTTCTCCTTAATACATTCTCAGCCCTCAGCTAGAACTCTCTTAAACTTCTCACAGCCCCTCCATTTTATAACTAAACTGAGTTCCTAAAACAGTTTTTGAGATCCACAATCTCAGGATCGAATGTTGCAAAAATAGTTACAAATTAAGCTAGACAATTAAATAGTAAGTTTGCATTTGATTCATCAAAAACGATCCTGAAGATAATCGCCAGATGAAATTTTATAACTGATAAGAGACACCTGTTGAATCCAAAAAGACGAGCCAAGATTTATGGATCTGCTTCTTTGGTAATTCTTCTAGCTGCCACATGTTCATTGGGTACCCTGAATTCTAGCTAACATTTGACTACAAATCCTCTAGAAATCTGGAAATGATCTTGATGTTGATCCTCTATGTTCAAATATTGAAGTGCTTGAATTAATTGACCCAAAATATCTCTTTTAAAATGTACTCTACCACCTCCTTTGAGTCAAATATTCAAATGCTTCTCACTGTCCTCTTTTTTTATGCTATTTTCAAAAGAGTTTTATCACATCCACATGTTCGATCTTGAACATGTACTTTTGAAAGTGTTAACTAGCATATGACAACCATGTTAGCCTTGAACTGGCTTGAGCAAATATTTATTGAAAAAGAAAGCTCACAAGAAATACCATCATGAATTTAGTATGATATTTGAAACCAAATATGTGTAGTGGTTGTTAGTCTGAATTTTCTATGTCTCTTCACAAGTTACTGCTTTCCCATCATGTCTTTCAAAATAGAGATCCATTCCCTTACGAAACCCTGATTGCCTCAACATGGTCTTGTACATCCTAACAACTTCTGCGCCCTTCTCATACACCGTTATAGTATAGTAATTGTTCATCTTAATATATGAATGTGGACGCACAGGGTGAGCCACGGGGCCAGCATCCTCACGAAATTGATAATTACGTGGCTTCACAACTTGTGCAATCCGCTTAACAGCACGACTTCCCATGTCAGACGAGAATTCCTAATCTCTGAAAACTGTAAGTCCTTCCTTTAAAATTAATTGAAACCAATCACGGCATGTTACCCTATTTCCAGCCCAGTTGTGGAAATACTCATGACCAATAACACCCAAAATAGCAGCATAGTCTACATCAATTGCAGTTTGTGGAGATGCAAAAACAAGTCTTGGATTGAATATATTAAGGTTCTTGTTCTCCATCGCTCCCATGTTAACAAAAAAAATTCGAATTTTAACTTCACGCTGCTAAGTTCTTCTGGCTGTGAGTCTTACATTACTTGATTTATCAACCTTTAATTCCAGAGAAGAGCGCCACAAAAGTTTGTTGAATCTGTTGCCACAATTTTGACCATCAAACGACGAGATGCTGGGTATTTGAGCACCCAAAAGGCTTCTCGACCCCCAATCCGTTGAGCATTATGTCGACCTGCGAGCTCTTCCCATGCCACTTGGAATTTGTATGAATATTCAATGTATTTTAGAGTTTTCAATAGCAGCTTTAGGTCCTTGGATGAAAAGGGCTTGACACCTGGGCAATGACATAGCGTTTGCTAGATTTTTAGCATTTTGGGTAAGTGCTCCTTTGAGAACTGTTTGACACTCTTAACCTCGTTCTTTTACCATCAAGCATTAAAAAAGAGAATCATACTATCCAACTTCTCGTTTCCAATGGATATATCTCTGCTAAATAATTCAAGATTGACAAACAAAGTTAATTTCCCCAGTTTTTAATTATCCAATTTCTTCAAGGTATCCACAATGAAGGGATAAAAAGCAATCTCTGATACAATAAAAATGTAATATGCAACACCAAAATCACCAGCAAACCATGAAAACAAGCATCAACAAATTCAGATACTAACATCGGCTCTGGCTGGGGAATTGAGTCCTCCCCGTGAGGCTCTAAGAACTCGTAGACCAATGCCTTCATCCTTTGCTTATACCAGTGTCTTCATTGGGTTGGAGTCATCACCTCGTTTCAAACCTGTCAACTATACCCTACTCATCCAAATTAAAAATCCATATTCCTGGAATACCGAATAACAACCATATACTGCAAACTGAAAATTGCTCCATTGGGCTGGAGTCTTATTAGCATCTGAACTTCTGCATATCATAACAAGCTAAAGAAAACTGCTGGGAACAACTGCATACTGGAAACTAGTTCATGCACTGCAAATTAAAAACAACTTAGACCCAACTGCTCATACATTGAGCTTATTTATAAACAGGCACTAATCTAATCAGCTGAACTCTGGATGATCAAGTGTAATTCCATTTCCAATGAAACCAGGTTAAAAACTAACTTGGCAATTTAACTCCTAGAATATGCTTCAGTAAAATCAAGATTGAAGAATTTATAGGCAACTCATCATGAATATGAAACCCATATATACAGCTGAACAAAAATGAATGACTTGATTTGATAAAAACCTCCAGATAAGCAGCTACTGGATCATAAAAACAATTAGAAACCATGTTTTGATTAGATACCTCCGTTTCTTGTTCAAGATAAGTGAACTACCTCTAGATAAGATTTGACCTCACTGTTTCCATAAAAGCAACACAATCATCTGAAAACCACTTTTTACTTTCCAAGATATGTTGATTTAATTCTTTATTCAAGGTATCGCACATATCTTTAATCTCATAAGAAAAATTTTGGGAATTTTTCTGAGTCAAAAAAATTTCATATTCTGACTTGAGTGTTTTAAGAAGCTTCTTCAAAAAACAAAATTGATCTTCTTCATTAAAAATATTGAAAGTAGCCAAATAAGAAGATATAGTTGAATAAGAAACTTGTTCCCATTCATCATTAGAAAACGTACTCATCCATTCTTGAAAATCTTGAAGAGAAACATGATCTTCCTCAAACCTTGTTGTCTTGGTACATGAAGCAACTCGATCAACAACTAAATATGCTATTTTGAAACCAGTGGAGTCACCAGGTGAATATCGCATCCACTATGTCACCAACCCTTGTTCACCATCAAAGTTTGGATATATTCATTGTCATACAACCCAGGGAAGTATGTCTTCATTCCTCCGTTCCCCGACAACGGTGCTAGAAGATGTTATCACTAGAGTTTTCACCTTGACTGCTAAGGCCCAAAACCTAGAGTATCTTAACTTAAAGGATGATTAGGTTAATGGTAAAATAAGCAGAGATCAGGTTACTCAACAGTGGATGTATGAAACATGACAGACTTGGATAATAGAATACGAGTATGAACTTATAAAAAGAGTGGTCAAGTTTGCTTAGATCATTAATAAACATATAAACCATCCCTAAGAATTCAAATATAGGAAAGAATCATGGATAAAGAAAAACATTTATCATTTCAAATTAAGCAAACAGGCTCATCTCGAAAACAATCACGTCAAAGCATTCTTTAAACAGAGTGAAAATGTAATACATGCCTGTAGAATAAAGGCAGCAGTCTAATCTACAAATTCTCCTTAATACATTCTCAGTCCTCAGCTGGAACTATCTTAAACTTCTCACAGCCCCTCCATTTTATAACTAAACTGAGTTCCTAAAACAGTTTTTGAGATCCACAATCTCAGGATCGAATACTACAAAAATAGTTACAAATTAAGCTAGACAATTAAAATAGTAAGTTTGCATTTAATTCATGCATTTGATTCATCAAAAATGAACCTGAAGATAATCGCCAGATGAAATTTTATAACTGATAAGAGACACCTATTGAATCCAAGAAAACGAGCCAAGATTTATGGATCTGCTTCTTTGGTAAATTCTTCTATCTGCCACATGTTCATTGGGTACCCTGCATTCTAGCTAACATTTGACTATGAATCCTCTGGAAATGATCTTGATGTTGATCCTTCAAATCTGGAAGTGCTCAAATTAATTGACCCAAACGATCTCTTTTAAAATGTACTCTGCCACCTCCTTTGACTCAAATATTCAAAGGCTTCTTGTTGTCCTCTTCTTTTATGCTATTTTAAAAAGAGTTTTATCATATCCACATGTTCTATCTTGAACATGTACTTTTGAAAGTGTTAACTAGCATATGACAACCATGTTAGCCCTGAACTGGCTTGAGCAAAGCTTTATTGAAAGAGAAAGCTCACAAGAAATACCATCATGAATTTAGTATGATATTTGAAACCAAATATGTGTAGTGGTTGCTAGTCTGAACTTTCTATGTCTCTTCACAAGTTACTTCTTGCCCATCATGTCTTTGAAAATAGAGATCCATTCCCTTACGAAACCCTGATTGTCTCAACATGGTCTTATACATCCTGACAACTTCTGCGCCCTTCTCAAACACTGTTACAGTATAGAAATTGTCCATCTTAATATATGAATGTGGACGCACAGGGTGAGCCACAGGGCCAACACCCTGAGGAAATTGATAATTACGTAGCTTCACAACATCTGCGATCCGCTTAACATCACGACTGCCCATGTCAGACAAGAATTCCTGATTTCTGAAAATTGTAGGTCCTTCCTTTAAACTTAATTGAAACCAATCACGGCATGTTACCCTGTTTCCAGTCCAGTTGTGGAAATACTCATGACTAATAACACCCAAAATAGCAGCATAGTCTACATCAGTTGCAGTTTGTGGAGATGGAAGAACAAGTCTTGAATTGAATATATTAAGGTTCTTGTTCTCCATCGCTCCCATGTTAACAGCATCAACTCGACTTTTAACTTCACGCTGCTAAGTTCTTCTGGCTATGAGTCTTACTTTACCTGATTTATAAACCTTTAATTCCAGAGAAGAGCACCACAAAAGTTTGTTGAATCTGTTGCCACAATTCTGACCATCAAACGACGAGATGCTGGGTATTTGAGCACCCAAAAGGCTTCTCGACCCCCAATCCGTTGAGCATTATGTGGACCTATGAGCTCTTCCCATGCCACTTGGAATTTGTGTGAATGTATTTCGGAGTTTTCAATAGCCGCTTCAGGTCCTTGGCTGAAAAGGGCTCGACACTTGGGCAATGACATAGCATTTGCTAGATTTTTGGCATTTTGGTTAAGTGCTCCTTTGAGAACTGTTTGATACTCTTAACCTCGTTCTTTTACCATCAAGCATTAAAATGGAGAATCATACTATCCAACTTCTCGTTTCCAATGGCTATATCTCTTCTAAATAATTCAATATTGGCAAACAAAGTTAATTTCCCCAGTTTGTAATTATCCAAGTTTTTCAAGGTATCCACAATGAAGGGATAAAAATCAATCTCTGATACAAGAAAAACGTAATGTGCAACACCAACATCACCAAGAAACCATGAAAACAAGCATTAGCAAATTCAGATACTAACAGAAACAGTTAAATTCAAACCTACCTGGAGTAATAGAAGGGTCAACCAGAACATAATCATGAAAATATTGGATCGATTCCTCATCACAGAAAATTTGATGAACACAAGCTTATTATTCAGGTGGTGGATTGATTTGGGGGGGACTCAGACCACTTTCTTATATTCCTGGAAGCCAAAGGTCAAGGGCACAATTTGGGAAGCCCTTTTAAGCTAAATTCTGAATGGATGAAGGACAAATCTTTCTGTGACATGATTATGAACTCAAGGGTGAAATATGTCTCAGGAAGCCAAGGAATATCAACTATTAAATTTGCTGAGAATTTAAAAGAAATAAAATCTAAGATAGTGGATTGGAAGAAAGAGAAGAAGGATTAAGAAGACAGGGAATTAAAGGAGATTGAGGAAGGTCTCATGGATATTCAGGATTCTAATGGGGGTGGTTTTCCCATAGAAGAATAAAAAGAACATTTACTTCTCTTATAAATCAGACGCAAGGCGATCCTAGCCATCAAAGAGGTAGAATGGTGGATAAAAGGTAGAGCTCTCTGGCTCAGTTGTGGTTTTGAAAACAGAAAACAAAATTGCATGTTGTTGTTCAAGGGAGGAAGATGGAAAACACAATATGGAGTTTAAAAAATGAAGAATTTATGGAGGACTCCTCTTTTGATGGAATGGATAAGTTCACAAGAAAGCATTTTAATGATATATTCGAAGATCAGGAAGGCACCTCTATAGATATAGCTATGGAAGGAATTTTGAAAATTTTCAAACAGGCTATAGGGATGGAAATAAATGAGAGAAAATACACTCTCTCTTATTGCAATCTAGAACAAGGCAATTTGGATCATATCTCTGGAAAAATCCCTTTTGAGAATCTCATTTTTTACCAAGGACATAAATACATGGGTTTTCATATCAAGCCAAACAAGTATAGCAAAGAAGATTGGATGTGGTTGATCACGAAGATAGAAAAGAGGCTAAAAGTATGGAATGTTTGATGTCTTTCAAGAGCTTAAAGGTTGGTGCTTATTAAATCAGTGCTGGAAGCCATTCCAGTTTATTGGATTTATCTTGCATGGGTTCTGAAAGGCATCTTAGAAAAAATTAGGAAAATTTGTTTTTCCTTTATGTGGAGAAGCCCCTAAAGATATTTTGTATGGATTCGATGGGAGATACTAGCTCTTCCAAAATCTACTGGAGGATTGGGTTTAAAAAACATTTTTCTTTTCTCTAAAGTTATGGCGGCAAAGAGCATTTGGAGACTGATATCCACCTCTTCTTTATGGACAGATGTTATAACTCATAAATACATAGCCCCACACTCCATATTGGATTGGATAAGAAAACCTGTAAAAAAATTATGCAAAGTCTCTAATGTTTGGAAATCTGCAATGAAAACATTTGAACTTATTGGAAATCATCTTGCTTGGAAAGTGGGGAATGGTTGGAACTATAGGCTGGGTTTGGATTTGTGGTCTGGAAATGGAGGAAATACTCCAACCTCTTAGAGATAGGAATCTCTTCACCATATCTCAAATTGCATACCTGGGCTCGACCTCATTGTGGGGGAAAGGATGGATTGCTTCCAATCAACTTGAGCTGGGGGAGGAACATGCAAGTAGTTGGAATTTGCATATTGTTGCTGTGAAAAAGGCCCACATTAGAATCAGTGATCAAGATGATGTATTAACCTGGGATGCAGATCCCCATTGTCACATACCCACCCATCCATCCAAGGCAAGGGAGGGAACATGATGCCAATCTGTGGCGCTTTGCCATAATCTCAACCAAAGTCATTAGATTCATACAAATAAAACCCAATGTGTGCAGATGCAAATCAAGCAAGTATGCACAGCGGAATTAAAAACATCATCCACACACAGTCCATGCTCATCCAGCATATCAAAATAATCATCAATTTAAATATTGTAGAAGTAAATACATAGATAGAAAAACACTTATCTTCATTGGGCAATTGTCCCAAACAACTAGCTATGTCGCTGCAACGTTCCACCCAACCATAGGCCAGTTTTGTACATCAATCTCTCAACACAACTGCCACCCCCGAGATGGGCATGATTCTTACAAGGAAAAGGGGACATTCAAGTTCATGCACAACCCAAATTAACCATTTCATCTGAGCCAAGCCAGTGCACAATTGGGTTTATCAGGATACATTTGAAACTTGAATGCTTTCTCAAGCTCAAGCCAAAACAATGGATTTACCAATAGGATGGTCATGGGTTTTCCCCAAATCGTTTCCAACCAAAAACGAGTTGTGGGATGGGGAAAAACATTCACAGGGAGGAAAACGAATTCTCTCCCAACTCACTAGTCATTCAACAGCCAAAACTGTCCCTATGGAACCCTCAATTCCATTCCCTTTTTTCCCCCACTGGTATATAACACAAAAACACCCTTCTCAACTAGGAGAATGAAGGAAACACAACAAAAACCATGGAGAAAAATGCCCAAGTAGCTCTAAACTCGTGGGATAGCAAAGCTGGTTGATGGATAATGGCTTGGGGAGCAATTCATGGGTCTTTTCTTGCCTAAGAAGCCAAACACGTTTTTCCATGCAGGGTGGCTTGCCCATACTCGAATTTGGATAGCCATACCTCCCATTCCCCAAGGCATTAACTACCTCAACCAACTCTTGGGAGAAATGAATGATTGGGTACAAAAGTCAACATGGGTAGTTGAGGGTTTGATTGGTTCTCTCATTGACACTTGGCTTTACTTGATTGGCTCCAAGGGTTTGAATGTTTTCCCTCCCAATTCCTTGTAAAATCATGCCCCCATCTCTTGTTGCATTGCATAGCTAATTGTGGGTATTTTATTAAAATGTATATTTACATGATGTTTGAAATTCCAATGTGCCTGGCTAGCACACAAACCATATGCATCAATAAATCAATGGCGGGGCCTTGGCCTTGAGCTCCTCACCATGATTTTATAACAAAATTACATCATTTACATTTTAATGCAATAGGGTCAATATGGGGACGTGACATTCCCCTCCCCTTGGAATAACACCATCCTCGGTGTTCCAATACTTCAGAATATATACCCACTTTACACATGCCTCAAAATTCACGACTGGTGGCAGGTCTATCCTTCGTTTTATCTCTTTACTTTGGACTTTTAGGATCAAGTCCTTTGGCTTCCACAACTGCTTCTGCAGGCTTTGACATTCTATCTCTGCAAGTGGGCATTGCTCCACAACAATCCCTTCCTTTTATTCACCTTCCAGCTAGTCTACAAGTCTGGAATTTTCATGGATGTCATTTTTCTTGTTGTCTTGGAAACTATTTGAGGAAGATTCTCAGCCAAATCAAATAGCTTTCGGTCTGCTGCCATGATCACAGTGCATGACTGGCTCTCACTTTTTTCACTAGCAATCATTTGGCTAGTAACAGCTGCAACAATGGCTTTCAATGTCTCACCTATGAGACTCATCATGGCAATTCCTGTTAGGACAAGCATAACACAATATCAAAATTAGTCAATTATTTTTGCAATTGACTTGGAACGTCCATGCTTTACTCATGAGACTTCCACACATTTCATGATTTCCCAATATACACATGAGCTCATTCATGTTCATTCTTTCACAGGTAAATAACCAATTCAGCATTCGCAATTCATTTTAAGCAATTAAACACAATCTATTTTCAGCCATGACTTGCACTCAACAGTCTTTTGTTTTTAAGATGCATCTGTCAAAAAGGAAAGAGAAGAGTAAGAGTTTTTTCCCCTCTTAGTCTTGTTCCAATCTGGAGCCACACCATCACCGTGGTTTCATGCTCCTTAGCATCTTTCACTTCAATGCGAATGCTTGACTTTCCCTTCTTGGCTATGACACTTAGTGTCTAAGGATTTTCAACTAGGGAATCCTTTCCCATTGTTGCCTACAGAACCTTTGGCTGCTAGGACCCATTCATGTCTGCTAGCACCATCTTTCATTACTGCTCATACCGAGCTCTTTTAGGACAATAACATGTCCACATGCATCCCTAGGATGCCTTTGTAGTCCTTGCTTCCAACAATACCTACACTCAAACATTGAATCAATTCACATGTTTAGTTTATTTTTATAGGGTTTATCTCTAAACAAGAGTTTTGAGAAAAATCATAACCAAATCATATACACACATATATTCATAAGTAAGAAGCTGCAAGATAACCAAATACTTATCTACATTGGATGTCTTCACTTTATCCCACAGGATCCTTCTTTGCTTTACAACCTTGGATTTCCTGTGGATACAATAATGAATGTTGGGCTAGCACGTAGGCTACTCCTCAACCATTCGAATAAGCAATGCCAGGCTAGTATGCCGACTAGGTTTTATCAATCAATTAATGAATGTTTGGCCAGCATGTCGGCTGCTCCATAACATCAAGTGGTTAATGTTCCCACCAACTATTCTATGAATTTATCGAACATCATTTACTCTCTGGATTTACCAAGAATTTTATAGTGCACAACCAGTTACTCTCTGGTTTTATCAAGAATTTCATAGTGCACACCCAATTACTCTCTAGTTCTACCAAGAATTGTAGTTCTTTCAAGGTCCTTACTTTCCTGCAATGACCAAGGTTTCCAACGAAGAAACAACAACGTATCAACTTAGCTGTTAGAAGACTTATACCTGAAATATTCATTATTCCAAACAGGAAAATAAATGAAAATGAATACTTATCTGTATTGTGCATTTCCTTTCTGGTCCACAGGATCCTGCTTCGATTTGCAAGCCTTGGGATCGCCTATGGACTGGGATGTTTGGACAGCACACTTGCTGCTCCACAACATCATCCGAATAGGCAATGCCAAGCCAGTACACCGACTGGGTTTATCAGGCATGCCTAAAATCAGTATGCTAAGCCAGTACACCGACTGGGTTTATCAAACATTTCAAAAATCAATACGCTAAGCCAGTATGCCAACTGGGTTTATCAAGCATACAACAGCGATTTCCAAGCCAGTTCTCCGACTAGGTTTGTCAGGAAATAACACCCTTCACCAATACCTCCACATCATGCAAATAACCAATGCCAAGCCAGTACACCGACTAGGTTTATCAGGAATCTAATTTAACAACATGCCAAGCTAGTACACCGACTGGGTTTATCAGGCAATAAGAACAACATAATATGATTAGATGGCTCCTTCTCTTATGCAAATCAGGGGTTCCCTCCAGGAACTCCATAGGTGACTCACTTGACTGCACGCTAGCATGGCCCCACAATACCCACTCACACTATATAAGGATGATACCCCCTTTTTTGCAACACAGCTCCTCGGGCCTATCCATCTCTTCTAGTGTCCTTTAGTGTGAGCGTAGAAAGGTTACCAATTCCCATACAGTCCTCTTGAGCACCCTTTCTTCACTTTGCCTCTTAACATGCAACACCAAATTGCATCTGTGTAAGTTGATAACACAAGAAGGATAAGTAGGTTCATCAGTATTTCTGCTCTATAATTGTAACCATATTTCATAACATTCACTATCAAGTATTGAAACACCGGGAATGCGTCCATTCCTTAGGGTGTAGTCAATATTGACAACCCTAACATAACCCACCACCCGAAAGGTATGCATCCCTTTCTGATGTGATCCATGTAGGCCTTAGTCACACTCAAACAGTCTGGAATAATAATAAAACATGCTTTGCATATTAAATCTAATAACCAGACATGTATATCCTCAGTTAGGGTTACATAATACTCATCCATTTCACAGATGTATCTTTTCTTCATTTGCGGAGAATGGGGGCTCCTTCTCTGAGTAAACCCACACATGTCTTCTTGGCATAATTTCACCATCTCACTCACATGGCTTTCCAACATGCAGTGCAACTGGGATATTATCAACATGTACAATGGCGTTTCACCCGAAACCCATTTCCAAAGCATGGGATTCTTCCTTGTTAAAATTTGAGCATTAATTTACAATACTCTTGGAACTTTACTGAGAGAATAACATATACAATATATCAATGCATAACAATCACAATAAGCATGACAAGCATCACAAGAATCAAAAGCATGAGAGACAAGAGACACAGAGTTTCCATGGGGAAAACCCTAAGGTGAAAAACTCCACAACTTCCTCAGAGATAGAGAGAGAAATGGCTCAACCAAAGTACAACCAAAATACACTTGAGATAGTCTCCTAGAGCAGATGATCCTCCTCCTCACTAGTGTGCCACTTTTTGAGTGAGAGAAGTGTGTCTTTCCGAATGATCCAAATAGAGATCTCTCGATCTCTATTTATACTTAACCTGTTTTCCTAGTTACACTATGGGGCTGACTTGTCTATCTAGATACATCCATAATATAATATATATTTCAGGGCCGACCCCACACATGGTGGTCTAATAACCCATCGGCAAGTACACACACTTGCGACACTTGTCAATCCACATGACGACACTTTCTTATAGAGGAATAACACATCTCTAATAAGGGTACAATAAATATATATAAAATACATAGATGAAATACATTCCGAAGTTACATATACATCAACATTCCCATCTAGTTTGGCTTCTGCAGGCCATCACTCATGGTCTTCGTGCAATGTGTCATCCTGGCACACTTATCAATAGCCAAATAGTCAGCAGCATTTAACAATAGCTTCAAATATGATTGTTCCATAACCAATCAATGTCATTAATAATTAAATTCAATATGAATTTACAATTCTGTCTCCTACAGAAATTGATTTGCTTAGCAATGAGGCTATCCTCATATTGTTTGTCTCTCGTAAGTGGTATCACTCTGTCCATTATGGTTTTTACACTTGCTACCATACCTGAACATCCACCTACGACATGTCCTCTTGACACAACTTTATAGAAGCCAAACAGTCATTAGAAATTATAAGTAAATTCTCAAATCTAAAATCTACAAATCTGTTTTCCTACAAAATTTATATTTGCAACCATGAGATTGTTCTCATACACTTAAATCATACACTTTTCAGATTTGTTTCATGCATAACTTACAACCATGAGAACCTTCTCATAACCTTTGGATTCTGCACATGGTAGATCCTGGTCTTTACTATGGAATTATCCTCATTTCCATATGCAATACTTTTCTACTTGAAATCTGAACTTCCATCAACCAAACACGTTGTGATTATCTATGCATATAATCCTTTCATTGCTACAACAGTCACTGAAGAGATCTCAGAATTATAACACTCAATAATTCAAACACTTTCAATTGTTAACATTTGAAATGCAATGAAATATATATCTCTATATAGGCATCATCATCATAATAAAATTGCAAGACACAGTCACACTATCCATGCAATTTAAATAAACTGTAAATACTCATTACTTCACATTCCATATTCTTTTTATGCAACTCTTTCCTTCCAACAGAACACTTTGGTAGCCCATCAACTTGTCTACCTTCTTCATGCAATCATTCTCCTGTGTTCATAGCGACTCATGAAATGGTCTCAGTATTAATAATGGTTCACCCTTCATTGATTATCTAATTGCATTGAAACACACACACACACACACACATATATATATATATCACATAACCACGCATTCACACAATGCATTTCAACATGTGCACCCACACATATGCATGCACATTCACAATATTTACATAATATTTTAATGTGTTCACTCAATGCATAACCCCAAGATTTACCAAATCTTTCAAGGCATATCCGCTCAATGTCATTGATTCGTGCATACTATACTATCATGTCATGCATTCCAAATACATTATGGCCTAACTAGGGCTATCTTATATAGCATGCACTACCGCAACATGACCATAGTCATCACTTGCTTTGGTTGTTAAACTCACAACCAGCATAAACAAATGGTATGATATAATTTCATATGAATGCATTGAGGTTTCTAAGAAACTATAGGGTGTAAGGCTCCTTGCCTTCACTTACCCACAACTCGCCATACTTGGTAGGTTGACATTCACATTCAGGCACTCAATACCACATGCAAACCAAATCAACATAGTTTAAACATAGTCGAAGTGACCTTACTAAATCCTCTTTCAACATTCATGAAATTAAGCACAAATAACCATTACCTGCATGGCTATTATTAACATCGCTTGATGTTACCTGATCAGTTGGCCTCTCACCAAGGATACACAGTTCTTTTTTCCAACATCATGATCACAGATTTGTTGCACCATCCTTTCCTCATAAGGTTGTTGGTCATATGTAACAATCATCACCCACATCTTCAGCCATGCTTCGGTTATTTTTGGTCCTACAACCAATGCGAACATGACTAATTATTAGCAACCACAATAATTATCTTAAGTGGCTCATTGCATATGTAAAACCTCACTATTTTACAAATATGCAATATCATATACATTCAAAAACATTTTCACATGCATTGTGCAATGTTTAGTAATATTCCATCTAGTGCATATTCATCCTATCTATCTAATCTCGCATTTTCAATCATGCTTCTATGGTCTCATTCCCACAACCATTATCAAAAACATTAATCGTCATCAACCATAGGGAATACCATTAATGGGCTATTGCATATGCAACATCATGCTCATGTATAAGCAATTCACATGCACTGTGCAATGACTCTTTAATTATGCCCACTAATTCATATGCATTGTTCTCTTGCATTTCCAACATCCCTATGCCATAATTTTCAGTATATAAGATTCAGGAGATATAAATACAATAGAAAGAGAGGAGTGAAGGAATTCTCCCTTTCCAATTCCTCATTGTGACATGGAGTTCCTCCTCCACATCATAGTCGATCCTTTTCTTGGATTTCCTACCAAGCATACAAGCAATCATTAACTATGATCTTCTCATGAGTTAGCAATTCAACATATACATACGTGTAATCATTCATTCTTGATATTTTCCAAATATGAAATTATTATGCTATAAACAGAAACAATTTAAGGTGAGGAAGTTCCCTCTTTAATCCTCCATAGTGCACATTCCAAGCATAAGCATTGCCTTGCTGCTCCCATTTCTCTTTTACAATGCATATTACATCCAATTACTCTTAATAAGGATTCCACAACCTTCTATGCAATTCCTGCTTCTCATCCCAAGCATAGAGAATGCATTTCACACTTTCAACGACTTTCTCCTCCGACCCGTGTTGGACCAACTCACCGAGTTCTTCCGATCATTGCGGAGAAATTCGCCCATTTCTTCCGACCGGAACTCAACTTTTCCTTCCGACACGTTGTGGAGCAACTCGCTGAGTTCTACCGCAGTTTCGGGCCAACTTGTTGAGTTCTTCCGCCGAAAGACACTTAGAAAAATTTTCGGACCAATTCACCGAGTCCTTCCGTCGTTGTGGACCAACTCGCCGAGTTCTTCCTTCATTGCGGACCAACTTGCCGAGTTCTTTTGCCAAAAGACACATAGAATTTGTTTTGGAACAACTCGTCGTGTCCTTCCGCTATTGTGGACCAACTCGCCGAGTTCTTTCGTTGTTTCAGCGAAAAATCGCCAACTCGTTCCACCGTTTCGGCGAAAACTCGCCAACTACTTCCCCCATTTCGGCCCAGAACTCATAACTTTCTGCCGAAATTTTCATTCTTTTTTGGCGAACTTATTGATTTTTTGCCGAATCGTTTGCGGAAACACTTGCCAAGTTTCTCCGCCAACTTCGGCGCAACTCAGTGAGGTTCGCCGAAACAGTTAGGCAAAATACTTAGAAATTTTTTTATAAAATTTTGAAATTTTGAAAATTTTGAAATTTTGAAAATTTTGAAATTTTGAAAATTTTGAAATTTTGAAAATTTTGAAATTTTGAAAATTTTGAAATTTTGAAAATTTTGAAATTTTGAAAATTTTGAAATTTTGAAAATTTTCTTAATTATCAGTGCTGAGCATGAAGCATACTTACCTCTGCAACTGTGATAGGTATCCCATGAAGGCCCAATGCTGCAACCAACAGCTCTGATACCATTCTGTCACATACACACCCATCTATCCAAGGCAAGGGAGGGAACGTGATGCCAATCTGTGGGGCATCTCAGCCAAAGTCATTAGATTCATACAAATAAAACCCAATGTGTGCAGATGCAAATCAAGCAAGTATGCACAACGGAATTAAAAACATCATCCACACACAGTCCATGCTCATCCAGCATATCAAAACAATCATCAATTTAAATATTGCAGAAGTAAATACATAGACAGAAAAACACTTATCTTCATTGGGAAATTGTCCCAAACAACTAGCTATGTCGCTGCAATGTTCCACCCAACCATAGGCCAATTTTGTTCATCAATCTCTCAACACAACTGCCACCCCCCGAGACGAGCATGATTCTTACAAGGAAAAGGGGACATTCAAGCTCATGCACAACCCAAATTAACCATTTCATATGAGCCAAGCCAGTCCACAATTGGGTTTATCAGGCTACATTTGAACCTTGGATGCTTTCTCAAGCTCAAGCCAAAACAATGGATTTACCAACAGGATGGTCATGGGTTTTCCCCAAATCCTTTCCAACCAAAAATGAGTTGTGGGATGGGGAAAAACATTCACAGGGAGGAAAACAAATTATCTCCCAACTCACTGGTCATTCAACAGCCAAAACTGTCCCTATGGAACCCCCAATTCCATTCCCTTTCTTCCCCCACTGGTATATAACACAAAAATGCCCTTCTCAACTAGGAGAATGAAGGAAACACAACAAAAACCATGGAGAAAAACGCCCAGGTAGCTCTAAACTAGTGGGATATCAAAGCTGGTTGATGGATAATGGCTTTGGGAGCAATTCATGGTTTTTTTCTTGCCCAAGAAGCCAAACACATTTTTCCATGCAGGGTGGCTTTTCCATACTCGAATTTGGATAACCATACCTCCCATTCCCCAAGGAATTAACTACCTCAACCAACTCTTGGGAGAAATGAATGATTGGGTACAAAAGTCAACATGGGTAGTTGAGGGTTTGATTGGTTCTCTCATTGACACTTGGCTTGACTTGATTGGCTCCAAGGGTTTGAATGTTTTCCCTCCCAATTTCTTGTAAAATCATGCCCCCATCTCTTGTTGTATTGCATAGCTAGTTGTGGGTATTTTATTAAAATGTATATTTACATGATGTTTGAAATTCCAACGTGCCTGGATAGCACACAAACCATATGTATCAATAAATTGATGGCGAGGCCTTGGCCTTGAGCTCCTCGCCATGATTTTATAACAATATTACATCATTTACATTTTAATGCAATAGGGTCAAGATGGGGACGTGACACTCATGGTTCCTACTCCCCAAAACAAGGTTATCTACAGCTCATTGCCAGTAATTTGCAAGGCAATCCTAAGTGGTGGTGAAAGCATTTGCGGAAGATTAAATTTCCAGAGAAATCAAAACTGCTCATATGGTGCGTCCTAGAAAACAAAGCTCCTACTTGGGATATCTTGGAGAAAAGAAGCTTGGAAGGCCCTGGTTGGTGTCATTTATGCAAAAATGCCATTGAGTCCTCTTTACACCTCTTTGTAAATTTCCCTTTCACCAAAAGAGTGTGGCAAGAATGCATTAAAATCCTAGGGGGAAATCTCCAATGGCAAGGGGAATTCTTGGAAGATATATTTTAGGGATGGTTACAAAACAAAGATTACAACAATATTAAATCCCTTCCTATTATAATTTGTTTGGGTATTTGGATCGCATGAAACCTTAGCATCTTCCAAGAAAAATATAGCATTCCAAATATGATTGCAAGCCAATTTGAAATCCTCAGTGTTCTTTTCAATTATGCTCAAGTAAACGAGATGGTAACTACAAGAGTGTCTTCAGAAGAAACCATAAACAAAAACATCCCCTGGGCATACCTCGATGGAGCATCCCAAGGAACTCCGCTAAAATGTGGTGGGGGATGCATATTGCATATCATGGACACACACTACTACAAAATCAAAGCCGGGATGGTCTATGGAAGGAACAATTTTGTTGAACTCCTCACATTAAAGCTTCTTATTTCAATTTCTTTAGAGAAGGATTGTAGAGATATACAGATAGTTGGGGACTCGAAGCTTGTTGTAAATTGGGGAAATGAGATACAACGATAGCAAAATTCTCACCTTGCTCCCTTATTTGCTGATATTGTTTTATTAAAATCAAAATTTACATCCTTCTCTTACAACCACATATGCATTGAAGTAAACAAGTTGGATGATGCGATATCTACATAAAGTATTCAGGTGGAACATGGTCGAAGTCATATAACTGAAGAACATCCCTTTTTTGATATCGACCGCATGCACAAGAAAATGATTGAGCTTCAGTTTTATGTCCATTCTCATAGAAGTTTTTGCAGAACTGTTTTCTGATAGACATTTTTTAGAAGATGATATAGAAGTTGCTGTAATATTTTTGTAATTAAAAGTATATATGATAGACATGTCAATATATTGTTTGTTTTTGAGTCCTGTCATACCTTCTAGACAGATCTTTGAATGCAAATATAAGCGAGAGAATATATTCAAATGTAATATTTTTTGAAATGCCAATGGAATTAGAATTACAAACCTACACAAGTTGAGAAACTATAATTTCTAAAATATTATATTTGATCTAAAAACAATGAAACAAAGAGTTTTTTTTTGTGTTGAATATTTACCATAATATCCCAATAATCCAAGTTGGTTTTTCATTGTTGTAGGTCACACAATAGGATGAGATACAATCACAATATATAGTATTATGTCAATCATAAAAAATATTTTCAATTAGAAATGAAATAAAAACTCAAATACCTGGATATTCGATGGTTGGGCTGGTATGAATTTTTTTTAACATTGTTGCTATATATCTCCTCCACAATTGGTTCTACTAATTTAACTAGCACTTAAAGAAATAAAAAAATAATAAAAAAAATTAACAATCATCTTTAGGACTAAATAATAATTAAAAATACTTGAGTACATGCATGCCTCAATGATCTCCTCTTGGTTTCAAGAATAATCTATTGGATTAGTCTAATCTTGGAGCAAACCTCCCTCGATTTGAAGGAGCATCAACGCAGTCAACATTGAATTTGTTATTTCTCTGTTGGATCAAGGGAGGTTTTCTCCAAGATTATCCAAATCCTAATTTATTCTCTATTGAATAGGTCCAACCACGTGAAGGTGGAATCTTTTATGTCCCCTCCCCCCCACCTCACATCACTCTCAATTCCCCAATACCTAGACTATCTACTATAAATTATTTGAAAAAACATAGTAAGAATCAAGCATAGAAACTAGGAAAACAAAAACATTAAGGTAAATGAAAGTATACGTGTATCGATGATAGTTTTAGTTAATCAGCATGCAGGTTATGTACACTATTTTCAATTTTTTCATAAACAAGAAGTAACATACGACATAGAAAATGACATAAAACTTAAAAACATGTAATCAATCCATGCATATAGGTAAATTATTTAAAGAAGAGAAATCAACTTCATCTCAAAAAAAATTATAATTAAAAATCTGTTTTCATAATGCGGAATACAGTACAATCATTTTTTTTTGCTTTCTTTGATTTTGAAAGGAAATGAAAAAGGAGGTCTCTGTTTCCTTCTTCCATTTTAGTTTCTCTGGCCTCTATATGTCTTATTGATTCCTTGGTCAGGTACTCACAACGTGGAGGTTGCTGCAAGGGGGGAGTTGGATCATCAGCTACAATAAAAAAGAAATGTTAAAATGATATTTTTTGTTATTAGTATTACAAGTATTTCATTAACAAAAAGAGCATTAAAATGTTGATATTTACCTGCTTCAATAGTGGACGCAAGTAGACTAGTTTCAGATGTGGCCATATGTTCGTGTTCTTGTGTAGCCTCATGCTCTATACGCTCTGGAGTTTAAACAAGAAAATTTATAATTAAAACACCATTTGCAATTAAAAAACTCTATTTGTAATCCATACCACAATTTTTAAAGTAGCACACTACCTTTAGTAGGTGGCAATGGACCCTCACTAGGCTGTGTTCTAGTAACAGGGAAAATTGTATCTTTGTTGATAGACTACTTAAAACAAAAAATGCATTACTTTATGGCCGAAAATAATAATCAATATATTGTACAAGTATTAAATTGTAAATAAAATTTGTTTATTTGATTTACGAGTGAGGAATATTGAGTGCTGCAAGATTGTGATTGCCCCAAGCTTTGTATTTTTTCAAGTACAACTTGATATTAGTACTTGTATCCAAGCTCGAGGTCTTCCTTTGTTAGAGCTTCTTTGAACAACTCACCCTGCAATTTTTGTATAATAACATGAATATTGCTTCTTTTGTGCAATTAAATTAAAATTGTTAACAATTCTTTTTTGAATGCAAATGGTTTTTTATACTTACAATTCGTGTTTCTAGTCTCAAGTAACCACCCGGGCCTACTTTTTGTTTCCCATGTTTATCTATTCTTGCATGTGTCGCTTTAGATGTGTCCATGAGACTATATTGAAAAGTTTCAAATACATAATTAGATATTCCAATGATGATGTAAAAGTAAAGATAAATCATCATATAGTTACATTATTAAAAGAGTCGCATACCTTCTAGCCCCGGGTGGTGCCTTTCCCTTTTTTCGGAGTGTCTTCTCCATTGTATCTTCCAATAGGGCCTTCCAATCCCTCTCTGGAATCATTGGAGGATGCTCATACCTAGGTTTCTTTTGTATATTAACCTTATGTTGGTCTTGCATATATTTTAAATATGTTCCTTCTTTTGAGATGGCTCTGCTTTTGCTAAAGGAACCCTCATTGAACAGGGAAACCAATTTGTTAATCAGTTCATCCTTTAACTTGGAAATTTGGGCATTCCACCTTATGCATATGGTGGGCCCAAAGGTATCCAAAGTGAGTTCATTCATACGTCTATAAAATGTGTCGTTTCCTGCAAAACGATATGATATTTAGTTTAAAATGATCACAGATTATACATCAATTACAATTAGACTGTACGTAATAATTAAAACACTAGTCTTAAATACCCAGGAGCTTTTCTATTTTCAAAGGGATTAGCTCATTGTTTACCATAAAGGAAATTGATAGTGTTCCCATGCTAGTGACATGGGAAGATCCAGGAAATCATGCCTAAAAAATTGCAATGTTACATTCTGCATCCACATCACCTTGTGCAAATTCTTGCGTGCTCTGGTCATGGAGTGCAGTACCAACATCATCTACAGGGGGTGTACTGGTATTAGTGACTAGAAATTCAATCACATACACATATTGAAAATGGTGGCCCATATGCTGTGGCACCAGTGTAGGAATGGCACTAGTACCAACACTGAGCTGCCTAGGCTCATCCTGAGGATCAACAGTCCGCAAATACTCCTGTAATTTTTTTTTTATAAATGAATTATCAGAGTATAATACATAGAAACATAAATAAAGAAAAGTGATAACTAAACATCTTTCTTACCCCATAGCACTGAATTTGGTGCGCTAGATCTTTAATATTTTTATCTATCTCTTTTTTCCTCGGCTGAATCAAAATCAAAGAAGTGAATTTGGCATTTAATTGTATCACAAGCTTCCTTATTGTTTGCATTGGGTTGGTGGAGAAAAAAATTTCTTCCTGATTAAGCATTTCTTTAGGAGGATCTGTGGACTTTTATGATGTTGGTCCCTTCCCCCTGTCACCCAGGGACAATGGTACTTTCTATTTTACAAATTATATTGAGGCAAATCCAGCTTGTGATTGTTTAGTATTAAATTATAAAACGTATAACATGCATCAAAAATGTTTTGTACACAATAAGCGTTAGGGTATGTGGAATTTTTTCTAATGCCTATAAATGCCAAATAAAATTTTCAGATAATCTTGCAAACAGAGCTAAGATTAATCCCACAATAAAATTTCATTGATTACAGTTAGAGATCATGAGAAGAATACATTAAACATTGCACTAGCAGATGAGAACAAGGTATCAGAAGTGAAGATAAGGTTGGACAAAATTAATGCACCTAATAAAATACATTTTCATAAAAACGCTAGCGAGGTGATCTATGTAGATCTGTTGTAGGAAACCTTGGACAATGCAAATGTATAATAAAAAACATCTAAATTGGAGGGGCAACTCAAGCAATAAAAATAAGTCAGTAAAGTTTGAAAGGAAAAAATTAAGAGGCTTGAGACATACCTTATAGTAGTTGGGGAAGATCCCAAGAATGTACAGGGGATAAAGAAGGAATAGAAAATTAGCAAAGATCATGCACTATGTTTAGATAAAATATTTGAAGAGAAAATATACCTCTCAAAGATAGTAAATAAATCAACAGACTATGAAGGAATTCCAATTATTATGGCAAAGATTTTCTCATATTTTTATATATTTGTAATATTTGCTAAAAACTTTCTCTAGGAGCATTTTTGTATTTTTTTGTTAGCTGTAAATAATAGGGGGTTCAAAGTTTGAGAATAAATAGACTTATTTGCTTGTAAATATTTTTTCTAAGAATTAATAAAATATTAGTGTACAAGTACAAAGTTTTCCTACAAGATATGTCTTGAATTTTGTCATTTTCCTTTGTGTATGTTTCCTTCTCTCAGTTTCGATTTGAGTGTATAATCTTCAATATTTAATTGGAAAATATATGATCAGAATTCATCCATGATTGATGATATGATTTCATAGCAATTAAATATTCCACCTATTTATTCTAAAGTTTCATTTGGAATTCATCCATAGATATATGCTCTAAATGTAATAAACTGTTCTCATTCTTCCACCATACTGCAACGATCCTATTTAACATGGTTTGTACATTCATGCATTTTTTGAGGTTAACATGTAGAAGGGTGTTAAATATGGTATCACGGTGTGGTTCAACACAGTATGTCCTTGACCCCATATGTTTAAGTAGTGCACATTGGATTTAAATTTATCAAAATATTTATATCATATTTATTGGTAATTGTTTGAGGAGACTTTCAATAAATGTTACCTCTCAAAGGAGTTCATTGAGAGATATTTAAGTGAGTTTAACTCGTTGAGATAGGGTAATAGGTCAGTACTAGAGTATGGGGCAAGATTCATGAAGACACTGAGATGTTCACTGTACTTGAGTACCAAGAAGTTGTGGGTTAATAAATTTGTTTATGGACTGAATTACATTATCGTATAAAAGGTTATAATATTAATGAACCACACTTTGCACAAGATAGTACACAAGGATATTACAACTAAGGAGGAACCATGACATATTCAAATGTTTCCTTAACTTACCAAATGCATGACGATATATTACAGTAAATGATAATCATAAAATATAATAGTCATTGCTTAATGGTTGCGTAAAATAGTATATGTACCACCCCCTTAAAAGCAATGTCTATATCTATTCGATTCAAATTGTAATCAATCAAAAACTCTTTCCTTGCAGCTATTGATTTTATTGCAATTATGAATACATCATTTCCTTCATCCTCCTCAAATATGCAATTGGTTTGCTTATTTGTTGTCGTGGGTCATGTACTATTTATAAACCCTGCAATATTTCCCACTGCTTTTGGCCTTCCGTCAATATACATTGATTCTCCTTTATGATGATCCTTGTCTTTTCCTTGTATATAATTTGCAGCTACGCCATATCTTCGCATACTTTTTGTATATTGGACTAGTCATATCCAATATGCATAGATGTAAGAGGGTCCTACATACTCCATCCATTCAGTTAATCTATTATCACATACCTTTATGCCATCCATCGAAAATATCCCCAAACTATGTAATGATGATGGAGCAATGTGGTAAATCCTTACGTCGATACAAAAATCAGTGCTTATTTGAGGAAGATCCTTGGGCACCCATAGTTTCACTAGATTTTTGTACCTCAAGGGAACCTCGATGTCTTCTATGCTCTCATCACCATAAGAACATGACCCCCCTTTAGAAAGAAGAAATTCCAAGCGTCTACTAAAGTTTCTTATGATATTTTCACCTCTAGTTGATCTCCACCTGTTAGACCTACTAGATGTCTCACTTTCGTCTATTCTACCCGAACTTCCCTCACTCGACGAAGATAGATCTGACAAATACCTATTTGGTTGTACGTGTTGTAACACTCCAAAAAATGAGAGAGACATTTAACGAGTGTTACAAGGGCTGAGATGAAACATATTAGGTAACTACAAGAACATAAATGAAGATATGAGTTTGAGTTGAAGATAAGATGATGCAAACTAGCAAGCCTAATTTATGTCTTGGAAGTATTGGGTACATCGAAGGTCACAATTACCACTTCAAAATATGCTCATCAATGTTGAAGAATAGATATTATAAATACTTGAGTGGATTGGAGGATGCCATTTAGAAAAGCGAGGATATGGAAGGATCATGTTCCTTTTTATGTGATGGCATTGAAGAATACTTCTAACCTAATTTGTTGGCATTATTGATTATGTGTTGTCATTTATGGAAACCTGAATTGAACATGGACTGTGAAGTAATGACATGGTTGGAATTATCGATTGTGTGTTGTCATTGATGGAAACATGAAACAAACATGGACAGTCAAGAAATGACATGGATATGACAATGGAAGCTTGATGTCAAAGGGTAACCATAGTTGATGTGAAAAGGTAGATATGACATGATTGTGTGAGTATTGTTGAATTCTATCAAGAATCCTATTTGTGTTGGAATTAAGAGGACTAATTATGTTAATAAATAATGAAGTCCTTGAAGATTCTCTGTCACCTAAGAAAATTGTGAGAACATTGGGTTGATAAAGTGTTCACAGTATTTGATGATGCAAATATGACTGTATTAATTGACATATTGACTACACATGAAATATGTGATCGATGGAAGCATAAAAGACCAACTTGAAAGAACCTACTAAGATACCTATGAATAATACAATTGAGAGAAGTCTGAGTACAAGGATGTGCATTATGTTCGAAGGAATACATGTGTCAATTTTGATCCCAAACCAATCAAAACTATTCCTGTGGCATGCATTTTGGTGACCTAGGTGGGCATTTCCTGTAAAAGTACAAAAAGATCAGTTTGGCAGACATAAAGCTACCCAATGAAAATTCAGTTGAGGAAAAATTCAGTACACAGGTGTCTGTTATGGTCGAAGGAACCCATGTGTCAAATTTGAGATCAAACCAATCAAATGCACGCATGTGGCATTCATTTATGCGACCTAGGTGTGCATTTCTTGTGGGATTACAGATCAGCTAAAAATTAATTTGGAGCTCAGTCCAGACACAAAAGATGGTGAATGGTTCTTGTTTGAAAATCACACAAACTCTATGTCTCTAATTAATCTCAAGGATGTTGAAATCAAGGAGCTTAAAGAGAAAAATGATCAAGTTTAGAAACAGATCAAACTTTTACAAGAAAAATTTTCCAACCTTCGACTTGAAATTAAAGGGGCAAGGTCCACTGAAAGGAGCAAAACATTTCCTCTGGAACTCATTGACAACTGAGATCACCAAATTCAGACAATATTTATATTTTATGGAAGACAAGAAGGATGTAGAAGTCACATCTTTACATAAATGTGTAATTGTTAATGAATATTCGTTAAAGAGACCCTTAAAGAGAGCTCAGAATGTAGTCAACTTTTTGAATGTGGTTCCTAATGCATCATTATTAACTTTAGAAACTTGCTCTCAGATCACTTTTGTATATATTTGTAATATGTAATAATGGCGAGGTTCAGAGTTTTTTAGAGAAAGACTCACTGTTCTTTTAAATTGTTTTTTTGATAATTAATATAATATTAGTGCAGAAGTACAAAGTTATTCCTACCAGAGATTCATGTGATGATGTCTTGAAGTTTGTGTCTTTCCTTTGGTATGTTTCTCCTATCTCAGTATTCCATTGAATGTTTCATATTCTATTATTTAATTGAAATTAAATGGTTTAGAATTCATCCTAATATTGATGCTCTAAACTCATACAATTGAATACTCCATTGGTTTCTTCTAAAGTTAAATTTGGAATTCATCCATAGATAGATCCTCTAAATGTAATGGATTGAAAACAATGTTGTGTTGTTCCTCTTTTGGATGGGGAAAGAAAAAAAACAAAGTGTAGGCCCATTTCTTAAGGGAAACAAAAACAAAAACAATGAAAATTCCAAGAAGACATACCATATGTGTGCGATCGTTCTGTCTCCTGCCATGTCTTCCACTGAGAATCACTGTGCATCAGTCACTGCAGTTGCTGCGGGGGATCATGAAGTCACCGGATTTGATTTTACTCAGTGAGAATGACCTTCAATCATCTATCCAATGGTAGTTGATGGTTGCGCTTGGCGGTCGTTTCAAATTAAAAAAAAACCGCGCTCATGTAGTTAGAACAGGGTTTTATTTTTGTTTTAATCCAAAAATAAAAAATTGTACCTTATTTTTTTTTGTTTATTTTTTATTTTGTTTCTTGTAATTTTTATATTATATTATATATTAAATATTAAATGATATTATATATTATAATAAATATTATATTATGTAATATATAATTTATAATATATTTATGTTTAATACTTAATATTGATATATAATTAAACTTGAAGAAAACTTTCCTCAATCAAAGGATGTAGAACCACTGAGACTAGACCACGATGACGATGACAACAACGACAATGCCAATCAATGATCAAATTTGAAGGGATAATCTTAATTTCAATTGGAAGGTCATTTTTTCTTGGATACCTTCAAATATGGAGGGAAATATAAATACTTGTACTTCAATTGACAGGTATAAATTAACTAAACCATTCCCCTCGAAAAATGAAAAAAAAAAATATTTCCCATCCAATTTTTTTAAATATTGGACAATTGAGAACTCCTTAATATCTAAACGAAAAAATGGTATCTTTTCAATTAAAACCTAATTTGAACACATTAATTTGACATATATGTAACATTAATTCTACATTTCATTAAAATAATAACTATTATGTTGTATTTTTCTGGGTTGGAGCACACGTCATTATATAGAAAAACTAATTAGAATATGCAATAACCATATTGGGACATCCGCATGATCTTATGCAAAGTGCGGGATGTTGTAACTAGATATAGTCTAAAAATAAAATAGGATCCATGAGAAAATTACTTACAGTTAACTATGTACAAAAGGAAGCCACCAAGAAAAACGAGGCTATAATAAACCTACAACCAAAAAATACATATAAAACCAACCAAATACTTAATTCAAACCAAAAAGAGGGAAGCCATTCAAGCTTGGGAGATGTAAGAATGATGGGAATTGGGAAGGAAACGATAATACATAGCTTAGAAAATATTGAAAAAATACTCCATAGAAAACATTAAAAAATCCTCCATACCAAGCAAGTTAGGAACGCGAGCATCATAGGGGCCAGGGCATCAAGTTTTGTTGTTCAACACTTGTCACAACAACATATAGATATGGGGCAGAGGGGAAATGGAATCAATCCTAACTCAAATGGATCTTGGAAACTCGCTGAATGTTCAAGTCTCGCCAATATTCCTTTTAAATTGAACTAGAACAATAAAAGAATTTTGATAATGGATCGAAGCTCTAAAATTTGATTTTTTTGTACCAATCCATGATTTGGTGAATTTGCAGTCACTAACATGAAGTTTAATCTATTTAATGAAAATAATTAATGTATATATCTCCATCTTGAACCATTTTCAATGCTGATGTTGGCCACTACCCTCCTTATTGTCTTACCAAAAGGCACGAGAATGAGGAAGAAGACTCAAAATTATGGACTTCACCTTCAAAAAGTGCCTTACAATCACATCGGTAAGGAGTGATAAGAAAATATCACTAAAATCCAACGTGTCAAATCTTGGTTGATAGTGTCGATTAAAGACTTATATGCTAAATTTGATATAAGACTTACTTATAGTTGTCTCTTACTCTTTGTGTCTTGAAACATTTGATATTTTATGGTTGTCTTTGCATGATGACCCAATTGATATTATAAGGTGAGGATGTGCATGCATAATAATCCTTGGTTATGACTATGAGATGAGGATTTAAAGAGAAGAGGATGTAAATACATGTACTTTTTATACGTATTTTGGTGGCGAGCATTGAAGAAAAATGTGGTGAGAAACCAAATATGTTTGGAAGGATGGAGCGAGATTACATCATGATCATACCACCCATCAAATTGAAGACTATTCTTGGGCCAAAAATTGTTTGTTTTAATTTTATTAATAACCATTGTGATGCTTTGGTCCAAATGTGTTTTCTGACTCATTGTTTCTCTATATCGTGTGCTCAATGCGACCTCTCTATATCAATGCATAAATCGCCCTCTGCAAGTTTTGTGGTCCTAGATGCATGCCATTATTTGTAGTTGCATGCGATTGAGTGTTGTTTAGAGTTGCTATGAGTCCGTGACATTGATGCAAGAAATGAATCCTTGTAGAGGAGGACTCATCAAACTGACCATTTGAAATTAGATTTGACCAAAAATGAGTGGACATTGGTATCCAGATTCACATAGGTAGTCGGCACAAATTTTTGGGCTCATAATGGGCGAAGTAGTAGTCTAGTAGTGGTTCTCAGTTGTTACGACCATAGTAGCTGACACATTGTCACACCTTAGATCTCAAACCGAAGTGACTCGGGAGCCAGAGTCAAATCCCAGTGGCCAATGCCTCGTAGTCGTCAGTCATCACTCGTCATATTGCATAGCTAAGCAGTGAGTGTGTGACATGAGTGAGTGAGTGATTATAATTTATGATATTTCCAATACATTGAATGACAAGTCAAACTTTATAGCATAGGAATTTCAATGTAGAATTTCAAATTTAAATCGATGGGTGATTTCAAATGTTTCACTTCTTTTGAAATGTCGATACAAATTATGTCCTTATTAATTAGAAGGGTAAAATTCAGATTTCAAATTTTTTTTGAAGGGCAATTTTAACTTTACACTTTAGGCTAGAACCCTTTGGAAGGGCCGGGAAGGGTTCAAATTTGAACATCGATTCCAGTGATGTTGATGATGATGATGATGATTATGAAAACGATGACCTTGATTATGATGATGATGATGACAACGATGACATTGAAAATGAGGATGGTGATGATGATAATGACGAAATTGATGATGATGACGATGACGATGATCATGTCATTGATTATGATGATGATGATGAGGAGGAGGAGGAGGAGGAGGATGACGATGATGATGATGATGATGATGATTTTAGTATTGTTGTATGGTGTGTACATGTCTTATCCCGTTACAAAGAAACAAAATTAACCAAAGATTTAATGCTAGATATTTGAAGAAATTATTGATAGGATGAAGCCCTGGTCTTATTTTTATGGTGTCTCATAAGGTGAGTCACCTTTGGGAGGATCAAGAGGCATTTTATGCGTATCTGGTACTCATTCCTATACATTTGAAGCAAGTATAGGTACACACTCCAAAAATTTGGCATAGTTGATTACTCTAAAGTTAGCTCTTACACTTGCAGCTAAATATGAAGTTGATTAACGTGCATTATAATAATTGGACTACCAAAAATTTCATGTCACGAAAACAAGGGACTTGGGTAGATGTTGGGATTCACCTTTCATAAGTGGCTCAGTATAAAATGATTTTAGATGGAAAACTACTTGAACCTTGTCACTGGTGGAATTATATCACCAAATGTTTCCTAGTTAGGTTTCCAATGGGCCCACCAAACCAGTGGAAGTGGTCACTAAGGAACATATACAAGACTTATACGATGCAGTCATGTAAATTATAAACTATTTAAGAGAAATTTTGAAGGGAGGAAACAATATGGTTATATCACTTACGACCTCATAATAGTGTTTTGGATTTGAATAGAACGGTAGAAAATTTAAAGAAATGTTCTCTACTAAGGGACTTTCCCACCATATTAATTCATGACATGGTGAGCCAATTTGAAATTTCAACAAACTATTTACCACCACCTTGGATAGAGTTGCACAAAACACAAAAACCATCTAACAACTTGTTTCTTTACAACACAACTGCAATAAACCATAATGTAAAGCAAATGTTAAAAGATAAAACAATAACCACTCTTGATGGGGTTAGGTAAAGTGTTGTTTACATTGAGAATGACATGAAGGAACTTATTGTTGATTTCTCACTTGTGATGTGTCCACCCCATATGAAGAGAAATCTTCCTCATCTATGATCATTTTTGTAGAAACTAGGAATCAAACCTCCAGACAAACTTTGCAATGAGTCTCTCAAAAATTATAATCTTTCTTGAATTACCGTATGCAACTAAAACCATCATAGACTATTCATTTATATCATATTGTAGTCTTGCTACAACACTAACAAGCTTACTATTATTCTTACGCTTTGTAGAAGGCATTATATCTTTAGAAGGGCTTGTTAACCATAATCTATGAAGTAACCATATGATCCTTCATGACAAGAGATAGCTAACTCACACCTAGAATTTTTCACTTAATAATAAAAAGAGACTTCAAATTTTCTATAATACAATGAAGATTAGATTGGATGTATGAAATGTTTATCGATCGATAGTTTGTTGGAGTTCATAGAAAGAGTTGTTTTCCCCATTGGAAATTGGGTTATACACGGTGTGATCAAATTTCTAGCTGCACATTCAAGTAATGTATTGTCAAGCTAAAAACTATGATTATAGGAATTTGTGACTGACATAGAAAATGATTATTTGATCTCTTTTAGATTTATGTTATACTTTTATCGTTTGATGGTAAAATTATTTGTGTGAGTCATATTTGAGGATCAAAACCATCCCATGCCGTCAGCACGTGAATCTACTCTAACCATGTCAAATTTTAGTCCATACAAGCACAAACTGAAAAAATTTCAATGTTGGCCCCATTCAAAAGTCACTTTGTGCAAGGTCGAGAGGAAATATTAGGATACTATAGGCAAACAATTCAGAATTAGGGGGGGTCAAAATTTGATTAGGTTGAATTTTTTAAAGGGTGACTATGCTCATAAAGACCCTAAAAAAAAACTTTATAAAAGTGATAATGTGACATAAGGTACTCATGGAAATAAAGATAGTGTTGATATTGAGTGACCTTTCTCTAATATGCATCATAAGAAATTATTAGCCCCGAAATGTATTCTAAATAAAGAATTGATTAAAACTTAATTAAAACATACTTTGTGTTGTTAATCACTTGAATGGTCAAATTCCTAATTTGATTAGAAATATTTTCTGACTGCACATGAAACGATGTGAGGTAAACTAGTGTGGTTAAGGTATGTTGTACTTATAACAATGCGCGGTTAACTCTCAAGTTTTAAATCTTCATGAGCGCAAATCAAACTCAAATATCCTATTTTCACCCATTACGATTTACCCAAAAAACTCTGAAAATAACCTCCAGAAACGAAACCAGGGATTCTCCTCTTATCTGTGCAATGGAACCTCTACCCTCAACACACCAGGTCCCCAAATTTTATTATTAGTGCGTGTGTGTGTTTATTAGGTTAAGCGACTATTTTGCTTCCAAAATTTCCCTCTAACACATGCAAACAATCATTGTTTTTACTATTTTTCAAATTCAAATTACAACCCTTGATATTCCAAGTGTTTGCAAAACTTTTACCACAGATGCAAAGTTTTCATAAATTATTAAAAATGCCAAGTCCATTCCTAAAAAGGGTGAAAAAGCTATGTGAGTGTGCTTATAAAAATGCACGCCTTAGTGTTGTAAAAGTGATTTATATTAAATTATATCAATAAATTAAATATAAAAAACTACTTTGTGAATGGATTCCTCAACGTGCTCTCCTAAGTCCTGATGGTTTTTTCAGTGTGCATTCTTGATCGTTCATTCGACATGCATTCCTTGGGGTTTATTCGGCGTGCATTTATCACGATTTATTCAGCATTCATTCAGTGTGTATTCCTCTTGCATCCAATGTGCATTCATCTTTCCTTGAATTGAGACAACCATGGTGTCAATTCAAATAGGGGTGTCCTCTTCCACGACAATTGTTGACACATCGGGTTCCTATAAGGAGAAGTTCACCATAAAAAAATTCAAAGAGTGTGCGGATACATGGAGAGATACATACAATTGTTCAACAAGTATGGTAGATATTCTGAAAAGAGTAGAGGTTTTTGAATTTATATTTGGACAGTTCAATTTCCAAAATGATGAGATAGATGAGGCCATAGAAAATTATGATGATGTAGACATGGAATTAAAAATATTTGGGAAGAATATTTACCTGTAGCTTGATTTGGTTGCAAGAGAAACAAAAATTCCACGCAGAGGGGGAGTGACATTTAACTCCATTAAAACCCCTAAGCTAGAAAAGATTGAAATGGCCAATAAAATATGTGGGAAAAAAGTATTTGTTTTGAGGAATGGATTAAGAATGAAATATGTTCCTGAAGGACTAAACAAATCCTTGATTCAACTTGTACTTAGGAAAATTATGAATCATTACAAGCATGATATTTTTGGTGATTGCATGAGTCTATTTATTCATTGGGTTAAAGAAAGGGCCATAGATGTTCCTCATCTGTTGGATAAAAAATTACGTTATGCCCTATGAGAAAGTAAAATTAATAAGGTTAAGTTCAGTCTCCTAGGAACATTGCAGAAAATTATTGATTTGTATCGATCTAGTGTTCAAACAAGGCTTGTTAAAACTTACATTAGGAAATAAAAAAAGAAAACCATTGAGGAAGAACCTGAACAGACTCAAGTTGAAGGTATGGAAAATTTTGCTGATACAAATTTCCATGCTGAAGATATCATTTCCAATGATGTAGCAGAATTGCATGTATGTATGGATGAAGCCGAGGAGTAGGAAGGTATGGACAATTATATGGAAACATGCAATGACATTTTTTCTATAATAAACAGAATTCCTTCTAAATTTTTGTCACTTGAGTATAATTTCCCTGTTATGGGTGATTCAACATCTACATCTCTGAGTTTAAATGTGCATAGTCCAACATACAATTTTGATACCAGATTTGTTTTGTCGATATATAATAGAATGCTCCATTACAAACAAGTTGAAACAAAGGATTATTCCTCTATATATGGCTGTGAGGAAAAGTGTGAACTAAAGGATAAGAATATTTTAGAATGGATGAAGGACATTGCAGCGCTGCAATCAACAATTGTGCACCTAATAGAACAATCAAAGAAAGACATCAACAACAAGGATAGAATTATTGATGACTTGGGTAGTGAGGTATCCAAAATTAGAGATGAATTTCTAAGGGATTTAGATGAACTAAGTTCAAGGTTCCTTGAATATAAGGCTACATTTGAGACAAAAAATAGTATACTTGAAGAGGAGTTGGGAAGAAGACCAGTGGTTCTTGATATACCTCCATTGGCAACTGCTGTTACTTCTGAGAGTGAATTAGTCAAGAAACTAAATGAGGAAGATAATTTTTTTGAAAATGTAATGGATGAATTTGAAAATAAATATAAAGAGGATCAATATAAGCATGAATCACATGTTAAAGAATACAAAAAAACAGTGACTAGGTTGAACAAAGCATGCAATATGAAAGCTAGTAAGTTGAAAGAGAGATATCTTGAAATTAGATAGGCATAAATCAAGATTAGATAACTTTAAAAGGAAAAATATTGGCATAGAAAAGAAGGTGGTAATGAGGGTAGGGATATCGGTAAGGGTAAAAGGGTAAAGGTAAAATTAGGGGTATAGGAGTAGAACAAATTCCTTCAATGCACTCAGAGAAATCCCTAAAAGCATGAGAGAAGTTACTACATGACACTATTGCATCCATTAATGCTGTGGGTGATATGTTTGACTCACCACCAATTATTGAATCATTGAAGCAGAAGGTAGATGAGAGAGATAAATCAATTGCAGAGATAAATGAGGAACTCATGAAAGGATGAAAAGCACATCATTTGGGATGTGACATCGAGATACAAAAATTGAAATCCCAGATTTATGATTTGCAGCAAGAATTACAAAGGCCAATACATAAGGCAATACCAGTTTTGTCTACTACAAATGAGGAAAATTTGAGGGAACAACAACTTGAGGATAGAGTGCAACAACTCACTAGTGAATTGGCTGTAGCTAAGTCTAAACTGAAATCTACAAAGAAAGTTCTTGAAAGAGCAGAAAAAGAGCACTTAGAGAAATATAACAAGAATGTTCAAACGGTCAAAGAGCTAATGCAAGATAAAGCCAAATTGAAATACATTTATTCTAACAAAAGTTCACGAACTTCAAAAGAAATTAAACGATCAGAGATTCGTTGTAGCACCAGAACAATTATAGGCATCTACAAAAGGAAAGAGAGCCTCTACTGAATATTTTTCTTCTCAAGAGGAGAGCTTGCAGAATCCTCCCAAGCATCCTACAATTATATAATAGAAACTTTTGGGTGTTGTATATAGGTAGATACATTTTAATATGTAACATATATCATTATTTTATGTTAACATGCAATATATATCATTATATTTTCTATTAAAGTGCATTATTGAATAATTTTCCAGTCATTTTTTAGGACTTACTTTTATGTCTCCTTCATGGATTTTTTATCTGGTTGTGTTCTCACTGATATCTAGTAACTCTTTTATGTTTGGACATTGTAATGGAATTTTATAAGTTGATAGCTTACTAAACCAAGAAACAGGTGTTGTGGAATGTACTAATTTTATACTTGAAATACAAAATAAGTATTTTTTCCATAATAGAACAAATCTAAGATATGATTAGTGCATCATAAGGACAAATTTATGATAGTAGAACAAATTTACAATACCATTACAATATTTGCAAAATAAAATATAGAGAGAAAAGAGTAAACAACATTGGGGGGGAATCACGTGAGAATCAACTTCCTTTCTCAACAAGGAAATTGTGTCAAGTCATTAAATAAATGATAACAATTAGAAAAGATATTACAAGAGATATTACATTTCTTCAAATAAAAGATAATGGAAAAGTGTGTCAAGTCATTAAATAAATGATCTACAATTTGAATCAATCAAATTCACCAATTAATGAAGCACGGGCGTGCATTTTAGTGAAGCAAGGAATTTTCGGCGTGCTTCACAGAAATGCATGCCCAACCTTCATTAGAAGGCCAAATTGAATGATTCAACTTTGAGAGTATTGTTTTAATCATTAAGATCATTAATACAAGTAATTTTTTCTATTTTTTCACATATAAATTTCAATTGTGTATGAATATTCCAAATTGGATTGATTTCAAAGGGTAAAAATTAGAGTTTATGTGCCTCAAATAAATACAAACCAGCACCTATACTTAATTGACAGTTCAATAATGATCAATCCAACATAAATATAAAAACATTTTCTATAGCATTCATATTCATTTTCCTAAAAGGAAATGTTATACAGTGAAATCCAAGTCTATTGGAATAGAAATTCATCATATATGTCAATGATCATAGTCGAAAAAAATATGCACTCCCCATCCAAACCAAGTTCACTCTTGGTAATTAAATTTGAAATGAGACAATATTAGAGAAATACCTAACCTATATAGCATTGCATCCTACATAACCATGTTTCCCCACTTTACACAACTTTCACAAAATGCAAGCCGAACCGAAACTTGGAATGTTGTATGAAATATGAATGTGTCGATATCAATAATCTTTTTCTTCATCCAACTCATCATCTGTATCATCTATTTCATAATCGATGTTGCCATATCAACATCATCATCAATGTCATCATTTCCAATCATATCATAGTCCATATAATCATCAAGATCATTGTCTCCTACATTTGGTTGTACTTCTTTGTCAGGTTCTTCGACTAACACATCGTCGACATCATCTTCAGTTAGATAATTGTCTCCAACATCTCCTTGAACTTCTTCGATGTCTTCGTCTAACACATGAACTAACTGCTCCTCTAAATCATCTTCTTCTTCAATATCCTCTTCTTTTGATACATTATACTTTGATATCCTTCCTATTGGATCATATCTAACAACATATGACCAACCCCCTCTACCTGGAACCTCTGAGTAAAATACCTGTTCACATTGGATAGGAAGAATGTAGGGATCTGATCTTGGCTCAACATTCCTTGTATTGACCATGGTAAATCCATTAGCATGCTCAATAAAATTTCTATCAGGATCGCGTTCATTCACTCGTAGCATGTACCATTTGACGTCGAACATAACTACTTTGAAGGATTCAAAGTCACACTCAAGTATATCTTCCAAATACCCATAATATCGATTTTTAGAGACTTCAGGATGTTTTTCTCTTCTATGAGAAACATTAGTAACCTCAAATACTGTAGTTATCCCACTATCGAAAGTTTTCCTCTTTTCATCCAACATTTTGATGCAAAATTTGCAGCCATTGCACCACATAGCCTTGTGGTGTTTTACTTGCAATATGCCAGACACGTAAAAAAATGCATTGCCAATCGATAAAGATATTTATACTTGGAAATTATCCAAATTGAAAAAAAATCACGCCATATACATCAATATAATATTAAAACAAATCTAAATAGTATGGGTAAATATGCTTTCCTGTTTATCTTTTAAACCATGTGCTAAATCAATTTCCTCCCGTGTAAGATTGACATCTCCTTCACGTTCAACTTCTTTAACCATTGTAGCCACACCATTCCATTTTAACCTACCATGATTACATTTTATACATCGTTCAATCCATACCTTCATCTAATCAACATTGTTTGCAATGAATAAATGTATTGCATCCCACTTTGAAGCAGTTGTATTAAACTAAAACAATTTACATATAATTAGTTTCCATGGTATACCTTCATATTAATAATGGATTATGTAGGAAGACTAAAATTTAAATAAGTACGATGTACATAAAAACAAAAATAAAAATGTATTATAGATATCCACCTTCTACTTACATCTCACTTTCCTCATTATACCTTTCCCTAGTAGGTTCTTCCCTTCAAATTTGTTGATGGAGTTGACATCCCAAATGCAATCCATGTTAATAGTTGCAGCTATTTTAGGAATATATTGAGTAATATAAACCATGGTTTGATATACCATATATCCATATACAATAGAACCCTTAGGATGTGGTCTTTTTCTAACCAAATCCTTCAATGATTTCAAGTGCCTCTCAACCAACCACATTGACCTTGTGTGTACAGGCCCACACTTTTGAATCTCCTCAACTTGGTGTATGAGGTAGTGTTCTTGTGCATTGAAAAATGTCAGAGGTAGATACTTTTGCATTTCACACATTAGATGAGGAATTGTATCCTCCAAAAATTTATATCTTCTTTATCGATTTCTTTGGATGACAACCATCTACAAATGATGTAATCAAATCACAAGTTTCAACAACAAAATAGTATATAGTATGCATTACAAGTAAAACACATCTAGTCAAATACAAGTACGATGTACAACGAATTGAACAAATTACACTTTCCATATAAATTTCCACTTACCTCATGTATTTTCCAAGATCATATATAACTTGTTTGGCATTGTTGTCAAAGTTGTCTGGGAGAGAAAGAGGTAGAACATACTCTACAAAAAAATTGAATCATTAGGTATTCCCAAAGTAGAAACAAAAACACTAACAAGATGTTTCACCAATATACAAATATATACACCAAAATAATTACCTTAATGAAGGTATTCCAATCATGAGTTTTTACCCCACTTAATTCACCTTTCTTTGTTAGGATATTCTTTATGTTCGAAGAAAATCTAGTGGGAAATTTAATTTTTCCAATAACCATTTTTACATCCTTGCTTTGCTCCTCTTTCAATAACCATGGAAGGACACTTATATTTTGGTCTCCATCACTATTTGAATGAACCACACTTTGCATTGCATGATTGGCATCCTTAATGCCATTACAAATCTTGAATTTTTTTTCTTTGTCGCTCCTTCCATCTAAGATTCGCCATAACGTTTATGTTGCATTCTTCCCGATGTGCATTGTATCAAATAAATGAACAATTTCTATATGCTCATAATAGGGGAGTCTACTGAATTGCTTGGCATAACTTTTCATTCCTCGTGGAACAACCTCATTATTGATTCCTTGATCACGACCTTCAATATGAAGCATAATTAAATATATTACAACAATACTTGAAAATTAGTAAAGTGATCAAAATGCAATAAAAATATAAAATATTCCAAACATTTCATGTATATGATAAATAGACGATTTGATCTATACCTTGATGATTTGAACTATTATATTGCATCTTCCATAGACGAGGTGTCATTCTTCGAGGTTTAATACAGTCTCTTCTTTCCCATTGAAAAAAAAATTTTGGTATTATGATACCTATGGTTCCTAGAGAGGAAGTTCCTATACTCATCAAACACTTCATTTCCTAAACTTTGAGAATGACGAGATTTCATATTAGGACAACAAAATGTACATGAAAATTTACCCTTTGTTTGAAGACCTGCAAGAGATGAAGGAATTTCTATATCAATTATTTGAAGTATGTATAATGAAGGGATTATTTAAAGAACATGCATGATATGAATTTCATAAAATTAAACATTATTACAGTGCAGTGTATGTTGATGTATATGTAACTTCGGAATGTATTTCATATATGTATATTGTACTCCTATAGAGATGGTATTATTCCTCTATACGGAAGTGTTTGTATTCCTATATAGATGTTATTATTCCTCTATACGGAAGTGTCGTCATTTATATTGTAAGTGTCGTAACTGATACTTGATGGGTTATTAGACCACCTTGTTGGGGTCGGCCCTATATACGTCATGTGGGTCGAAGGGTTATTCACTACAACATTTTGACCCAAAATCCGACGGCTGTATTGTCAGATTTTCGACATTTCCCTGTCGCATGTACGACACTATGTGTTTTTTTAGGCGTCGCTGGCTTTTCGTCGGTTATCCGACAGCGCTCCAAGCTGTCGATTCAGAGACGGTTAATCATACCATTGGTTACCCGACGCCTCAGAGAGGTGTCGGTTAACCGACGCAAATCAAGCGATGCCTAGAACAATTTAAAAAAACAAACCGACGGCTTCTTACCGTCGATCAAATGCTCCAAGGTGTTGGTTAACCGATGGCCTGTAGATGTTATAGGTGTCGGTTAACCGACAGTACATAGATGTTATAGGTGTCGGTTAACCGACAGTCCGTAGATGTTCTAAGTGTCGGTTAACCGTCAGTCTGTAGATGTTCTAGGTGTCAGTTAACCGACAGTCGCTAGATGTTCTAGGGGTTGGTTAACCGACAGTCTGTAGATGTTCTAGGTGTCGGTTAACCAACAATATGCTAGGTGTCGGTTAACCGACAGGCTCTAAACGTTTTTTAAAAAAAATAGCGGAGCGAAAAATAGGATATCGTACATTTCTGTACGGGTATCCATTTTCCGCTGAGATGTGACGGGTGCTACGTGGCTGTTGCTGAGTGGAAGAGGAAAATGGATACCCGTACAGAAATGTACGATATCCTATTTTTCGCTGCGGTCTAGCTTAACATGTTAACTCGCAGGTCTAGGGTATTAATTTTTTAAATAATCTGGCTGCCGGGGCTAGCTGGTTTCACAGGATCGAACGGACAAAGGAGTGCCAGGTGCTATAGATCTCTGATATGCATGTGGGGTCCAACAATAGTACTCAGCCCAATCTATCAGGGCACTAACTAAGGAGGCTCCACCGTACATGTTACCGTCAAAGACCGCTGAAAGACTGTTTTCGCCATTTCTTCTCGGAGATCAAGGTTCAATTGGTTCGGCTGCTACAGATACCAGGTATACTATCAACATTTCAACTATGAGTAACTACAGTCAGCCCTTACCCTCAAGTACACAATTTCTGAGTATTCCTCTGTTGAATTACCTGCTTTCACCATGTTTACCACTGTAAAAACCTTAGATTCCTCCGAAGACCTGATTTCTGACCGTTTTTGGGATGTATATGACCCAATTTCAAAACCCTTTGATATCATTACCAATCATAATGACCTCAGTACTACTTCCCTTGACAATTCTGAGTTCCATACCAAATTGTACAGTACTTTGATCCCGTCTATGTCATTGTATCCTTTACCTAGTTGCCCGGAATTTGTATCCTTATGTGCTAAAATTTTTTCAACCTCAGAGGGAGTAATTATGAATTACCAGGGTGACCAAATTAGCTGCAAAGTAGACCCTCAAACCCTTAGGGAAACCCTGAAATATTCTGCTGAGTTCGTTTCAACTTCTATCTCTTTTAATGAAGCTGAAATATCCCAGATTTACAAGAAAGTTTCTGGTGAGGATAAAGAACGAATGTATCAGAAGGTTTTGTTGAAACCAGTGGATAACCTGTTTGTTCCTTTTTCATCTAAACTTTGTTTACCAATTATTGTTGCTGCTGTAACCCTATTAAGTCAAATTTTAGGGTCAGACACTAGTTTGGAGGTAACTGAAGCAATGTTAGGAATTTTCCTATACCTAGATAGACCTGGAACAACACCCCTTAGGTTTGATGAATATTTTTCCAAAGAAATGTGTTTTCAGTTGTCCAATTTCTCCAAAATCTATCATTTCAGGTATCAGGCATAGTTATATGCTTTGATAATTCATGCTAATTTAGGAGCACTAGCCATTATAGACTCATAAACCTTCAAGAAATGGCCTCCTTCTTCACCATTTTACCATGCCTGGTCTTATGCCAAATTCATGGATTTGATCGTACTTAATCTGTTCAGAGTGTTTAATCCAGAGATCAGTAGAATTTCAAATGACTTGAAAGAAATCCTAAACCCTGATTTGATTGGAGATTGGTTCCTGGCAAAAAACTTCTCTCTTGTCAGAGTCTTTGGATTCACTGGATCACCATATGTGTTGCCTATATTTTTAACTACCAATGTATTTGCTTTAGAGGTAATGAGGCAAAGGATCTCCGCAGATAAAGAACATTTCACTGCCCCATCATTGAAAAGGAGTTCATGGATAAAATATCCTATGACTGTGGGAAATTTCATTTTAAAGAAGGAAGCAACATTTCCCATTATTGAAGAAGTTCTGAAGCAGCTTGATTTCCCTCAAGTACCACCTATAGAATATGACCCTAAACATGTTATTTCACAAAGGAGATAGGAGTATGACAGAGGTATATTTCAGCACAGTCAGGCTGAAACTTGGATGGGAGAGGCCAATTCTCTTATATATGATCAGATCTGGATCAGTGATCCTTTAAAGGAGATTGTAGAGGCTAGAGATCATATAGATTTTTCACAGTCAAATACTGCACAGGGAAAAGTGGAGCAGATATCTACCAAGAAAAGGTCAGAACCAGAGGCCACAGAGATGGATACAAAGGAACCTGAGACATCTAAAAAGCAGAAAACTGCCATGGGTACAGAGATCATTGATGTTGATATGATAAGGGACCTAGTTATCACCCCTACTATTATTCAAGAAGAAGTATCACAGACCAGAGTTGAAAATACTACTGTAAAACCTAAAGAAAGCAGTAAACTACCCCCTGTACCGGTCGTGCAATACAAGAAATATAGCTATGCTACAGTTGCTGAAGGTCAATTTCAAAACAAGCAGAGTCTCCTCAAACATTACATTGATCAGAGAAATGAGTCTGTGATGCAAGAGCAAAAAAAATTCAATCAACTCAAAGAAAAATCTGATATGAAGACAACATTGATGACAATGAGGGATTCAACAACTGGATCTTTAAGTTTGGCCATCACTGATGATGAAAATGATTCTGAGATTCATTTAGAAATGGATAAATTACCAACTCTTGACAAGATTTGGTTCCACAAACAAGCCAGTGAAGTCCTTTATGCTGACTTGACTAGGGAGACCTTGGCACATAAGAATGCAGTGCAAAAAATAAAAAAAATTGGAAGCTCACCTGAAGCAGGAGAAAGTTGCAAACAAAGCATGGTCTACACAGGTGGCTTATTTACAAACTGAGCTGGCTTCATATAAAGAGTTGCCACCTGCACAAGGGGCAGAAACCCAGCCAACAGTCAAAGTCAAAACTGTTAAGACAGTTAGAAGGAGGGCTAAAACTGTAAATGCTAATGTTGATACTACACCTTCAACTAATTTGGTTAAGTTGCATGAAGAGATAGCTGGTTTGAATGCAAAGGCTGTGGAAGATAATGCCAAAATTCTAGTCCTTCAGGAGTAGAAAGAGGCATTGGAGAAAGAGAAAGGGAAATTGCTTCAAGAAATTGAACAATTGAAATCAAACAGGGGAACTAGTCCTTTGTCACCAATTGACCAGATCATACATGACATTGCAGATATGTCTGTACATGAAGCTGAAATTGAGAATTTCAAGGAGAAGGTTTCAGACTTACAGGACACAATTTCTGAACTTAAACTGCAAATTGAAGAGATTAAAGCTCAGGATCCTAGAGAGCAGGAAATCATCAAGCTCAAAGAAGAAAATGATAAACTGAAAGATAAGATTTATAAGTTGAAAGAGAAAACCAAGGGAGTTCTGCCACTGGAAGGTGAAAAGCATTTGCTTTGGGATGAATTGATAGCAGATATCAATGCTTTCTGGCCTCAATTGATCATTGTGGAGGAGCATGAGAAGGCATTGGGAGTGGCATCCAACAAATGTAAATTAGATGAGGAAAAGTTAATTAACAGAACTCAAGAGGTAGCTCAAAACGCAATTATTTTCCTCAGTAAAGCTCCTGCTTCTGAGTTACAGGTTTTAAAGGTGAGTAACAGAACTGTTCTGTTAGTAGATGCCAGGAGGGTGTTGCAGAAATATACTCTGTTGAATTCAGTCAGAAGAAAGATGTCCCAGATTAAAAAGCAAGTGCAGGAGTTCAAGCAAGCCTTTTTACCATTGATTGGTTATGGTTTACCATCCTTTTGGGATGATGAGAATATGCCAATAGCATGGCCTGAATATAAAGAAATGTTTATTAAAGCCAGATCAGACCATAGCAAATTTAATGATATGGTAAAAGGACTTAAAGGCATGGTGGTAGTAAGCAAAATGAGGCAGGACTTCGAACTTCCATTACTTTTCAGGGAGGTTAAATCTAAATTGCCTGTCTTTACAGAAGGTCTTTTAATATAGCTTGATGTGCTGATGGAAGAATTATCTCATGCTTCTGTTCCAAAGGATGATGCTTGGAATGAAGTATTCAGGGTGGGAGCACGAGTTCTTATACCAAGTTCAGGTCCAAGAAGTGCCAGTTAGATGTTTGTGAAGCATAAGCAAGTCAAGGTTGTCATATATTTGATACTATTGCTAAGAACTATAAAGTTTAGATCCTGTAGAAGAAGTTTTAGGGAGTCCATGATGCTAGCTTGCTGTCTGCAGTTACTACAGTAAGCAATAGTCACACAGATACTTTATTTACAGTTGTTTTGGAAATATTCAGAGGAAGATGAAAAGTTAATCAAGCGAGCCTGAAATCAAGCGAGCCTGTTCAGACAGTATGCACCTTTGAAGGCTAAAATTATCAGAAAACATCAATGATATCTCTTTCCATCCTGGAAATGAATATGATATTGTTTATCCTAAAAGGATTATCGACCTCATAAATATTCATAGAACTGTCATTTCTTTTTGTAGAGTTGGTTATGTAATAAATGGTCACTATGCCATCTGTTTTAGAAGATAGGATTTAATCTATTTTGCTCGGACATGATCCCCACGTATGTAACTGTTTCCTAGTTTTTTGCATCTCTCCTTTGAATAGATTAACTACAAATAGACCCTACTTCGATAGGGAGAGGGTTGGTCTTTGGTCGAAGAAATTCATATTGTAAAGAAGAAAAGACTCGTGTATCTAGGATTTTGTGAACTTCAATGAAAGAACAGACATACAGGTTTTCTCATGTTTAAGATTCCTTCCAAGTTTTGTTGCAGAATGTCTTCTATGTGAAATTCATTCATCTGTGTTATTTCCTCTTCTTTACTGTTAATTTAAATCTTTGGAATTCATGTTTCCATGCTCCACAGTATTTACAGTAAATACCATTGAAAGATAAACTGTAATAGAATTCATCGTTGGTGTTCTAGTGCTCTATTATAATTTACTTTTCCCTGTCTTTCATAAGTCTTTCCTGTTTATTTAAGGAATTCATAGTCACATGCTCCTGAAAATAAACAATCACTTCTCTACCTTCTGCTATCACCTTTAAAGTTTAATGATTTGTGCCAAATGCATGCAAAAGGCCTTAAACCTCTGTGCCCTTATTTACTCTTTCATTTCATTTAAGCCTCAATCCTTGACTCCATTGCCCAATGTTCTTTACTCTTGAACTTTCCCAACACCTTGATCACCATTGAAAACACTTGTTACCTTGAGAATTTGGCCTTGCTTCTCCTATTCCTTGATACATTTATCATACAATGAAAAAGAGAGAGCCCTCTCTGGTTGGCTGAGTCAGACAGTCATCCTAAAGTTTGGTTGTAGGTTACCTTTGGGTTTCTTGAACACATCCTCAAGAAATTACGGAGTGATAACAACACCCATGAATTTGAGAAGAGGAAGGGGGGGGCAACTCATTTCAATCCCTTTAAAATTTGTGGGACAAATGAAGAATGATGTTCAAACAAACATGAAGAATAATAAATTCTTACTTTGATCCCATTCCAATTGGATGTCCAGATGGTATAATCCCAATTGCAAACATGAGAAGCTGTTGGAACTTCCCTCAAATACCTTTAAAATACACTTTTGTTACAGCTATAACTAGGAGAATATCAACAGCAGAGGTCAGGAACAACAGATTTCTACACACATAGCAATTGCAAGAGGAAGCATACTACACATATAGTACACATGCCATCCATTCATACCAAGCCCTTACATACATAACTACATATGACAGAATATTCAAAAGCAGGTCTCAGCTATGCATAAGTCAGTGTTATGGGCAATTTCAATCAAAGCCACCACATATATTAAATTATTAATTTAAAAATAGGACAAAAATACAAGACTTACCGTATTGTATTTCTCAATCATCACAAGTCCTCACTGGGTTTGTTGACAACATGACCTTGTGCTGGTTAACAGGATATTCTAGGGTCTTCTATACCCTGGGACAGATGAAATGGTTTAAAGAATGACAAATCACCATTATTTAGATTTGCAAGCTCCACCTTATGAACGTCTAATGACAACCCACTAATCATATTAGCAAACCAATTCCAGATTATCAATGTGAGAACTACCATGAAATTTACCTTAGGAACTTCGTTAGTTGCAACACACTAAGACTATATAAAACCTCAATACCTCTGCTACAGGCCTGCTGTTCATCCACTGGCTTTCATCTATTTCTTGGGAATGATTTACTGAACCCTTCTTTTCTACTTCACATTGAAAAATCAATAGAAAACCTAAATTAATTTGAAGGATGGGTACCTCTTCATATTTGTGGATTTGGAGCCGGATGTAGAGTTTGCAAAAGATGTTGAGGTATTGATGCATAGAATGGATTCCAACGATCCTCATCCTGAGACTTTGAAGATCTTCCAAACCCAAAAGCTCCATCCCATCAAGATTCTCACTCTGCAGTCTAAAGAAAATGCATGTCTATAGTTAGCTAGAAGAAAGAAACAACATATCTGGTCATAAGAAAGAAACATTGTAATAATGCATGCATTTTACCTTATTGAGCTCCTCTCTGTTTCGAGAATAGTTTAATATTCTCTACTAAACAGGGCCAACCACGTGAAGGTGGAAGCTCATATGGCCCCTCCCCCCCCTCACATCACTCTCAATTCCCCATACCCAATGCACGTGCTTGGAAATAAATGATCTTTTGCGCGAACATCGTGAGTTTCTTGTCTTAAAGGAATTACGTGCATTCGATCATTAATTAGTTTATAGCATTCATTAATTAACTCATTCATTCATTCGTACATAGAAAAAAATAAATAGTTGAAGACATTACTCCATAATATCAAAAATAATATCCGAGGACAATGCATAAAAAAATAATGTAATAGTGTACTTATTACAATCACTACTTTTTTTGACGCTTTTTTCTCTCCACAAATTCTCTAAGTGTGACATCCTCTTCTACCAATTGTTTTTTGTTTCCTATGCCCTCTGTAGCTGCCTGTGATCGTGTTTTTCGACGGGTCGTGTGCTCACGACGTGTATGCGGCTGCTGTAAGGTGCCAGGATGTACTGGAAAAATGAAGAAATATTAATTGCTTGACGTGTTTTTACTATTATAATCATTGTAAGTCCTTCATTAAGAAAAAAACATTAGAGCGGTGCTTTGTACCTGGAAACTCATGGGTGACATGAATTTCCTGCGTTTGATCTTCTGCTGTTGCCTCAAGTTGCACATGAAGACCCCCTGCATTAAAACATCAACACTTACGACAATATAGTATTTGCAATTTAATATTTGAGACTTTAATCCATGCTATTTTTTTTTTAACACTAGCATATTTATTACCTGGATTTCGATCAACATGAACTTCAATATCTCTTTCTCCTCCATCCTCTGCATTTTCTCTACTTTCGTTGTGCGGCTTAACACAAAGAGACTCAATATTTTATGTACTAGTTTATTAATGAATATAGAACACAATGAATCAAGCTTAAATAGAATTTGTTTATTGTAGTTACCTGTTCGCAGGATGTATCACTGGAAGAATTTGCTTGGCTACCACGGCTGCTTGTTCGATGTTCAACAACACCTGAAAACCCGCGTTGGTAGCTGATCCTCATGTCTTCCTCCATTGGCAAATCGTGGAATCTTTGAGCCTGTAATTTTCAATTAGATCATCATTGTTGTTGTTATATCATCATGAAAACAATTTTAAATGCAATCTATAATTTCTATACAATAAAATAATTATTGATCATACTTACGATTCGTGCTTCCAGGTTGGAATATCCACTAGGGCCAAGCTTGTGTTGCCCATGTTTTTTCTATTCTTGCCTGGGTGGCCTTCGACGTATCTAGTAGGCTATAAAAGTATTTTTAAATACATTAGACATTGCAAAAAAATGGAAAATAAAGTGTAATAAACATATAATTGCATTGCTGAAAGTATTGCATACCTTCTAGCTGACTCGGGTACTGGCTTGCCCGCTATTTTCACAGCTTTCTCCCTTGCATCATCCAGCAAGCCTTTCCACTCCATTGTTGGAATCATCGGAGGGCGCTCATACTTTGGATTATCTGCTAAGTTGTTTCGATATTGCTCCCGTACATAATGTAAATGTTGGCCAGCTTTTTCGAGAACCTTTTTTTGGTTGAAGGTTTCGGCACCAAAAAACCCAACCAAGCGAGCAATAAGCTCATCTTTCAAAACTTTACTTTGCCGGTTCCACCATGTGCGGGTAGTGGGCCCAAACAACTCTAAAGACCAATCATTAAGATGTTTATAAAAGACATCATTTCCTACAAAAACGAGTATGTGTTAATTAGTGTAAAAAGAATGATGCATAATTACATTCCAATAAAATTATAATATATAGTTAAAAAAATTTGTAAATAGTACGTGGAATCTTCTCCATCTTGTAGGGAATGAGATCTTCGTCCACCAAAAAAGTAGTCTCAAATGTTCCCGTGCTAGTGACACGGAAAGATCTAGGAAATGCTAGGACGACAACATCAAAGTCATGCTCTTCTCCATGTACTGGCCCCTGATCCTCATCGGCACTCGCGTGTTCCGTCTGGGGTGTCTCATTTTGTGTTTCCAACTAGCCAGACGACAACGATACATGATCAGTGGCGAAGGGGGTGTTAGGCTCAATGGTACCAGCATGCCTCTCACCGGGGAAAAAATATTCCTGTAGAAACAAATAATATTTTAGTTACTCATATACTAATAGGAAAAAAAATTGCATTTGGAATAGACTTATAATGTAAGAGTTTGCAACTTACATCCAAGCGCTTTACTTTAAGCAACACACGATCTATCTTTGCTTGAGTCTCATCCTGCGTCATTTGCGTATTCGATATAAGCAGATTGACGACCTCCTGATTTAATTTTGTTTTTGCTTTTTGAACTGCATCCCGGATATTCTTTGAATTCTTGAGGTCAACATCATCAAGAATGTGCCCCAAATCCATATCCTTTGGATCCATCTATAGATAAGTATCATCCGACATAAAAATAGAAAACATTAATATCAATTTGAAATCATTCATATAATTAGATAACATAAATATGTATAAATACAGTTTCTGAAATTCATAATGTGCTATATACCTGCTCATGACCCGATGAGCGTGGCGTGCTAACATCTGTCGACATATCATCTGTCATGGGGCTCCTACCTCGACCCTCAGCCTACAAACAAAATATTGGCCACGTTGATATCATAATTAAGCAAATGTACTTTCTAAAGAAGCAGGTAAGTAAAAATGTGGTATATATACCTGTTGCCTGTAGGGGGGTGTCGACCTCCCAGGCTCCATTGGGGACTTGCCCCGATTAGCTGACTGCAACAAAGTAATTAAAAACATTAATTTCGCACTGAAACCAATACACAAGGAAAATCAGGGGCGGGGGGTGTTGAGATATCTTGGCTAATATTCACTTGTGGCCATGTGCCAAACCACTAGGTGGGTAATTGAGGCCCTTAATGGGTGGACCTGTGGGTGGTTGTGGGTTGTAATCATCTCATTCAATTGAATTATTCATCAGCCCAAGGGCATCCTATCTATTGCACACTCTCTTGAAGTCTTTATATGTGTTTATGGTGTTAATTCAGTAATTTGTTCCTTCAAATTTTGTTTGATTTGCATTTTATTTTAAGTTATTTATTTGCACTGTTTTGATTTCTCCCTCTTTTAGGAAATTTTCTTTAGTTTTTATATGAAATTTTGGGCTTGCTTGTGAAATTTTCAAGTTTTAAACTTTAGGTTTGTTTTTGTTAAAGGGTTTAAAAGTCACCATATCAAATAATGGGTTCATAAACCATACTCTAAGTATAGTCATGTATAATCATCACTCTGGCAGCTTTAGAACTCTATGCAAAATGACAAAAAGCTGTGAAAAAGCACCAAAACAGTGTTAAAATTATTCTTGTAGCGCTGGAGCTCAAAATCACCAAAGGCGCGCTACAAGAATATCGCGACTCCAAAATTTCTCCGATTTTTTAGCAAATTTTGGCATCTTTGGAATGATGAATGACTAATTACATGTTTTAGAGAATTCGTTACGTGCTGATGCAGGGAACATCATGATTCCAAGTGGTTACACATTGTGAGGAAATCGTGCTCATCATGAGCCCAGATGTAATTCCTTTTGATAGGTAGCAGTATGGTTTGAGGTAAATGTGGGATGAGTTTGTCATGTACAGGCACATTCAAAGATGAAGGACTTAGTGGAGTAGCCATAACCACTAAAAAACCGGACATTGTCACTGCTGAACAAAGGAGAGGTTTTGATGGCTTCACGGGAAGTTAGGGCTTCCTAATTTCGTTACTAGCAATTAAATTGAACGTTGGAGGACCTCTGTACATCCAAGGTGACTCATTTGACAACTCAAGTCATGATTTTAAATAACTGCAGTTGAGCAATTTAAAGGTATTTCCTGAAAAGCCAATATAACTGCCGATTTCGGTTTTTTTTCGATGAGGCTTACTCTGTCAAAATTGATCAAAGGAAAGGTTAAATTGTGTTTTTAAATGTAATTTCGGCCAGAGAAATAGTTATTTCTGATGCTCTGAGACACCAGGCTGAGTGAGGGTTGAAGATAGCAGTTTTTTTTTATGAAATATGACCCTGTGAAAGATAAGGTTGTAGTGGTGTGACGAACCTATACATTTGACAGTATTTTCAATATCCTAAATTGATCTTCTGCTTGAAAACAATACAAAAGGATACCGAATATTTGAAGTTGCAGAGAGAGCTAGTGTGCTAGGTATTGAAGCTTACTGTTTTTGGAACCAGATAGAGGCAGCGAGGAGCTAAAGACTTGAGAATCATTTTGATACTAAGATTCCTGAGAGCTAAATTGGATTAAATTTAAGAATCCTATAAGTTATTCAGTTTTCAGTAATTGAAGAAGAATGGGCAGGAGTGGTAAGATAAACAGAGCCGAACCTACCGATGTAGGATGGATTGAAAAACTCCCTGGGTGTGTTGAGCTGTTTCAACAAGCTGGTTGGATGGACTTTTTCAAGAAGATAGATGGGTATAATGCAGAAGTGTCCTGTAAGTTTGCTCAGGGTTTTAAAAATGACATCGTGATCTTTGATACTCTTAAATTCAGGCTGACAGTAAAGCTGATTTTAGAAGCTACAGGGATTAAGAATGAGGGTGAACCATGGTTTAAGAAACTGCCTTTTGACTTTGATCCACAAAGATATCTTTTACCAAATGTCACCCCTGATTGGAATAAAGGCATCCTTATTCAAAATTTCAGAAAGGAATGGGTTGAGCCAATCAGAATACTGCAGAGCTATATTACTTGCGAGGGAATATATGCTTATGTATACAAGTACCACTTCAGATTCCTTCAACACATGGTGGGGGTGTCCAAGATGAACCTGCCATTCTTCTTTTTGAAAAGTTTGCAAAAGATGTCCAACAGGGTGAAAGGGCAGATAGACCATTCTTCTCAGTCTATCTTTCACCATGGGCTAATTAAGTTGATTATTAGCACTGTTTTGCAGCATGAAGGGAAGACCTGGGAGTTTTTCATCTTTTGGTCTAACTTTCAAACCAAAAAAGAAGATTAGAAACCTAAGAGGCAAGAAGACAAGGGTAAGGTTTTGATGAGAAAATTAGGTCAGAAGTCTAAACTTGAAGATAAGGAAGAGGTTAAAGTTGAGGAAGCATCAGAGCATGTGGAGGAAGATAATAAACCAAAACTGTTCTCAGCTAGTCTTAAAGGCAAGTACTCACTGTTTGTAGATGAGAAAGAGCAACCTGAATAGTATTTGGCACCTGCAGAGGATTCTCATGAAGTGAAAGCTGCTGATATAAGAGAGGTTGTTGTACCTAAGGAGGAGATTCAAACTCAACAGAGAATCCCTATCACCATTCTATCAGATGATGAGGGATATTTATTGGAGGAAGAGCAACCCATCTCCAAAATAGAAGTCAAGGTTGAAACAGGAAAAGAAATCCCTACTTCAGACAGCAAAACAACAAAACCTAACAGAAAAAGGAATAAACTTGAAGTAGTAGAGTTGGCTTCTATCCAGCATCAAGGAAAGGAACTGAAAATGATGGGAGAAGCAGCATCACATTGGAGGCCTAAAACCAAGTCAAAGAACAAGCTAAGACTGAACATGAAGAAATTGCTCAATCCCAGATTAAATACAAATGAAGTTATTGTCCTAGATGAGGATTCCATGGATGATAAACCAGAATTAGACAAAAAGCAGCCACAATCAAAAGAAGAAACTCCTTTAGTTGAAGCAACAGGTGAGGAAAACCGCAGCATTGAAGACACCCCTGCAGACTTGTTAATTGAAGAGGCTGAAATCTTCAAAAAACTTGATATACCTTGGAGACCTGATGAGGAACAAGATCCTACAATAGACAAACTATTTGACTCTGACAGAGAGAATTTGCAGAAAACTGTTAAGCAGTACAAACATCAGATGAGTTACATGCAAGAGGTCAATGATGGATTAATGATGGCTAACAGAAGGTTGAGAGAAGACCTACAGGATGTAAATGACCATTTTCAGGAATTGATGGTAGAAGCAAAGGAAGCACTAAAGAGAAAAAGAACTACTGACATGCATTGCACAGAATTGGAGAAGACAGTCCAGAACTTGCAGCAGAGAAACGAGGAGCTCATCAAGAAGATAAATGACATGGAGCAGGAGCAGAAGAAAGCTAAGAAGAAAGATCAAGCATCAGATGGTATCGCTCTGCTGGCTGAAGCAGCAAAAGATGGATAAGTCAGTTGTTCATTTAGTTAGTGGTCACTAGTTGATAAACACATGTCTTAGTGATTTAATATTTTTAGCATATTTTGTAATTTTGTAATATTGTACATTTCACTTTACCTCATCGAATAGATGGAAGGAAGTTAGGGTTAAATCCCTAACTGATTTTGTAAAGATTAGTATTTAGAGAGGTTAGAAAGTCATGGAGAGGGTTCGATTTTTGCGAGCTTTCAGGAGGTCTTCAAACTCAGTTGGTTTTCAGACTTGTTCATGAGTTAAGTACAAAACTCTTGTATGCAGTTGATGATGAAATTATGAGATATATGTGACTTTTACCCTTCAGTTTTCTGTGTTGGCTTCATTTTTCAGCTTGTCTAGTTGCTTAATCGATATATTCATTTACTGGTTTATGTTTATATGCTGGTAATGCTTGTCATTTATGTATGAACCTCAATACTGTTTCTGTTGGATCTTGTTAGATATATTATGCATATTTATCTTCTTTTATTTATGATTCAGTAGTTATTTAGCTCATGAATGCATTCCCTGTGTGTTCCCAAAGTTCACAACCAAAAACACATTACAGAAACCTTTAAACTTTGTTTTCTTTATTGAATTTTGTTTGAGATTGTGTTGGCTTGTTTCTCTGGCCTTGGAAACAATTTCTGGCACAAACATATGGTATGCGATACATCTATCTTGTGTTTATCTTATTGGGATAGGGTATTTATTGAATTAATCACAGATCCTCTATCTCATGATTTCTAACACAACTTTGCTGCACTAGTCACAAAGTCCTTAGAGATCATTTTGGAAGGATGTGATGGCATCGGTATAGGGTGACATAAGTGATGAAGGAGCATAGGCTCATGAAAAAGAAGTGTAGTGCCCCTAGACTGCTGTAGACATTGAGGGCACCTACTGAGTCACCCGACTGTTTGAAACATTAATAAAATAACCCTATGATTTTATTTTGAGTATATTTATGATTACGATTGATTGATATATGTGCATTTGGGTAGTTATTGTGAATGGACGATTCCATGTTGTTTAACGATTAACTTTGATATGAAAATTGTACACATGAATAATGCTTAACGACTAGCTGTATGGTGATTATGTATTTGGCGACGAAATGTATATTTGATAAGATGAATGAGCAGTTTGAATAAATCATAAATGTTTAACAATGCTAGAGTTAGAAACCAGATGATGATTGTTGAGAACAGTGCTACTGATAATTTGTTGTGAGAAGTGTGTGTAGAAACAAGTGAGACGGTTCACCAACGGACACACAAAGTAACATGGAGGGTCGTAGAGTACGGGTAAATCACACACAGGGGAAGCGACGACGATGTCGACTTCCGACAAGAATACCACGCATGAGCAGATAAGCATTGATCCGCTTGCTCAAGAGGAATGCGTGAGGGCGTACGAGGTGGGCCACGACGGAGCTGGTCACGTACGAGTTGAGGGGCGCGCAGTGAGAACGGACTCACTCCTCAGCGCCATTAGTCCCTAGATAGCATGTAGACGGAGGATGGATGGTAACGATTCCTAAAATCCCTACAAGAGTTCCCGCAAGTCAAAACGGAAAGATGGTGGCAGAAGGGCCCGACGATGCGGTACCCTGTCGAGAACGGAAAGAATGGACGCAAGGACCCAACGATGCGGTATCATGCCAAGGAATGGAAACCATGGATGACTGGACCCGACGGAGTGGTGCCATGTCAGGGAATTAAAATTAAGGAACTAGGAGCCCAACGGCGCGGCACCGTGATCCTAGTGAGTTTGATTGTTAAATTTAACTGCATAAAAACTTATGAGAATAACTCTAGATTATTACTTAGCAAATGCATAAAAATAATTTAGGCATTTGCACATGAAAAGTTATTTTTGTTGAGCATTTAAAATAATAGAAATCATTATTTAGGAGCAAAATAGAATCCTAAGATTAGACACCTAGTCAACTAAAAGCTAGGAGTTAATTAAAATATCTGGGGGACAAACTGGAGCAAACTTAGGGGTGTTGGTGCACTTCCTAGAGAAACTGACACTTGGATGGGTGAGTGTTTTAATTAAATAATTAATTAAAAATAATTAATTATGCATGAAGCGACATGTGTCGCATGAGATTTTCCTTTATAAGGAAGACTTGGGGAATGGGTAAAGGGCGCATAATTTGGACGATTGTCGTAATTTTCGAATGCCTCAAAGACTTGCTGCTATCTAAGGGTTTGGCTTAGAAATCCTGGTGGGAAGGGAAGCCCAAGCTGAATTTCTGAAATATTTGTGTGAGCTCTACGACCCAGAAGCTCGGGGGAGGCCATGCGACTGAAAGCATGAGCCTATGGTTGGGTGGCGAAGCTAACGGTTGCTTCGCCAATGGTTAAACGAGCTTTGCTGGAGGGATCCTACGGCAGACGCAGACAACAATGGACCAGCTGGATCGGGTTGACAGGTTAAGGTTTGCTTATTTTTGTTAAGTTATTCACTCTTTTATTTTATTTTTCCAATAACTATAATGGCTAATTTGTTTGTATGAATTTTTTAAAGTTTCAGGTTCAGTTCAAGGGGACCCTAAAGGAGGGGTTCTACATTTGGTATCAGAGCCGGTCGAGCCTTGAGGGCACCACACTCATACAACCAAGGGGTCTTTCGGTAAAACATCAAGGTTGGGCTGATTTCGATGAGACGCTACTCCAAGCGTACTCCTCACCATCCGGTAATTCTTCAAACCAGGTTTGAACAGTTAAGTTTTATTCATTTTACATATGCTAGAGTATTAGTAAGGATTATGTTAATGTTAAATGTTAGCATTGATTCTATTCTGAATTGTGACGAGAGAATTTGTGTGTCCGGGTATAAAAAAAAAATATGATTACAGATCTACTTTCTGTATGTGATATTCGAGTTCCCTATTTTGCTTGTTACAAAAATTTCTGTAGGTTAGATACTTGAAATGCACTGTTCAGTATAGCCTTTACGGCCACATCTAAACCCTAGATCCGACAGGACTTAGTTTCCTTTGAAAATCTATCTATCTTGATGCATTGGTTGGGTTTCTCTTTTTTTTTAACTTCTTCAGCTGCCCAAGAAAATCCATCCTGAACTCTCATTGCATATATCCCTATGTATATATTTCAAACATTTGTTTAAGAAAGTTATTCCCATTCCGTGGATTGGTTAAAGTACTCTGTATTCAGTGGTATAGCTGTGGTAGATGTAAGATTTCCTTCTAAATACTGCAGATTATTATAATCACCTCGATTGGTCATCACCTCAATCTGATCGGAAGTCTGAGAATGTATCCACCTCTGTCTGAATGTATCCACCTCTGTATGTTAAAACATGAAATTTCCAGATCTCTGTTGTTTGACACTTAAATTCTTTTGCTTTTAAGCATTTGAATTAGAATTGAAATTTCCAGATCTCTATTCTGCAATTTATTTTTTTTAATTCTATAACAGTTATATCTCAAACTCTGTGGTTGATACACCTAGTCGTAACCTGTGCTTTAACCTCATTATCAATTTGTAATACACATACCGAGTTTCGATCTCGGATTCTTGTGTTGAACATATCTTTGATTTCTTCCTTAGGATTGATCCCTATACTTACTACTCTGCTTACACTAGATTATGTTTGTGATATTTTATACAATCCGACGTATTTAATTTTAAATCCCGTCTTAACACCTGTGCATCTACAGCATCTCCGATTGTGAAGTTATTTATTAAATCTCAGCATCCTTTCGATGGCGTAACTGTTTGCATCAAAATAATTCAAGCTCTGTTATTGCACAGCATTACATGTCATAAAGTCATTTAATAAACCTCAGTATCTTATTATGACAGGACTCCATCATTTAACACAATTTCTGATCTCTGTATAACCTTGATCTCTGCAATCGAATTGATCGAGATAAACTCTTTCGTATTAATGTTTTGATTCTGAAATGATCTCTGCAATCGAATTGATCGAGATAAACTCTGTCGTATTAATGTTTAATTCTGATATGATCTCTGAAATCGATTGGATTAATATAAACTCCGTCAACTTAGCGTTTTTATCCCTGCCCCGATCTCTGTGATCGAATTGTTGAATTAAGCACTGATGTATTATTTAATTCTATTATGATTTTTGTGACCGAATCAAGGGCCGCAAGCCCGGTGTACCTTAATGGAAAGCTCAGATTTGTGCAACATAGAGCGAGCACTGCACACAGTAGTGTAAACCTTATTTTTGCGCACATATACCTTATTGTAAGTTCTGCACACAAAATTCCTGGAACTATGTTTGTTTGATTTTTTTTTATCCGGGAATTTGTATGCGTGCTATAGCGTAGGTATGTAGTTTAGGTTGTTCAGTATATTAATGGAAGCCCTGCAAATGATAATCCTCTACGCGCGGTTGCCGAGACAAATATTCTTCATTCAAGACTCTCCGAAGCTCTATTTTATTAATCCACGCATCTATTTCAGTCGATAAAGAAATAAAAACGTGAAACCAGTGTCCAGTCAATCACTATTAACTGCCTGCAAGTCGGCGCCTTTGTTGGAAGTTGAAATACATAATTGATACCCAGAAATTGTAGGGAAACACTTATTTTTATTTTATTTTTTATTTTACTATCGAGAGCATTTAATGTTCCCATTAGTATCTAGGTCTGGATAGTCCACCGTTTAGAGAGTCCTCTGTCGCCCAAACTGCTTGTCTACTAACAGATAATTCCAAGTGGCGTCGAGTTGTAGCAATTGCAGAGTTAAAAACCATAATTGATTATTAGATCTCTTCTCTCTTCAATTAAAACTTGGTATTATTTCTCTTGAACTTCAGTGTTGCTCCGGTCATCAACCAATACAGTTGCTGCGTAGGAGATTCTTATTAGATTAGGCGAAACTAATCCCCTCTGTAAACATCAACGATTATAGAGGGACTGGAAGAGTCTATGACTATGAGAGCAATACACTCTACAATTAAAGTTAGCCAATTAAGTCAAGGTAGAAAATTACGGGTTCGACTCACAGTTGATAAAGTACGCCATGCAAAATCCCGGGATTGATCTTTCAGATCAAATCCCACATTACCTTTAGTGTCTTCATTGGGAGTCGATCTGTGATCCATAATTTAAATCATTGCGTTATAATTACTTAAATTCCGGGTTCGATGTAGTAATATCCGCCTAAAAGCCTTCGTTACATCTACCGTTGATTTCGGAATCACGCATATAACGTTGGCACCTTGAAGTTATCGAAACCAACTTGCTTATTTAGCCACGACATTCACTATGACTCAATGTCCAGTTAATACGTTGGCGTGAGACGTGGAAAGACCACAGATCTCGGTGACTCCAAGTTCATACTTGGCCACGCTTGGAGGATGCCTCGTAGCAGTCATGCGGAGTCGCTGTTACGGTGTATTAATTTCTTTTCATCATATAGATTGACCTGTGCGATTTGTGGAGTATCCGTTGGTTAAAATATTTGTGTAATATTTCGGTCACTAAACGAAATGTTAGGTGGTGATTTGCGGATTGTTCTGTTAGTTAGATGAGTTTTAAATATTACTTTCTGGCTACCATGTGTAAGTCCGTGTTGTTAGAGGAGTTGCCCGATATTTTTGAGACTAATGAATTACTCCTGGATGCAAAAACGAAGCGTTGGATGCCAAGCTGTAAGGTTGCTTCTTTTTAGGAGTAATGGGTTGCGATATTGATAAATGCAATATTAGATGCTTAGTAGTAAAGTATTTGTTAAATATGAATGGTGATTTTGTGATATTAATAAATGCAATATTGAATGTTTAGTTGTGAAATTAATGGTTTATGAATGATGATGTGATGTTCAATAAATGAGAAGAAAAATGTTAGAAGTATTGCTAGTAGAATCGCTGGTTTTACTAAAGATTACTACGTAATAGTTTATGGGTGTCAATTAGAGTGTTGGAGTATAGAATAGATGAGTCATCATATATACTTTTGTACTCGTCAAATATTTAAAAAAAATTAATCATCAATGTGTAAAATTGGTTCAATTATGATCGCAAAATAGTAGGTTACATTATTTATTATAATAACCTACTATATATTATAGTAAAAATTATGATTAGTCCCAGAGCTAAAATACGAGTTATTCACTTAAAAATTAGCATTCTTATTATTATTGGCTTTTGTTTTATTGCAAAACAAAATAAATAAATGAAAAAAAAAATTCACCTTGGAGAAGACCCTACAATACCTATTTAGTGGAAACATTATTTCATATTGAAGATTGATTTAGGGGAAAGGTATTTATTTTAAAATTGTATATATAGCATACTTTTTAGTGGAAAGGTATTTTAAATTATTGCATACTCATTTATTGAAAAAGTTAGTGAAAATTACATATTGAATACTTAGTTAGTGGAAGGGATAATATATATATGCACTAAATTATTTCGTAATTATTTGGTGGAAAGGATATTCCTAAAATCATGTATTGTATACTTATTTAGTGGAATAGTTATTTAAATTAAAAAAAAAAAAAAATATATTGCAAAATTATTTAGTGGAAGGTTTATTGGAATTATATATGGCATGTAGATTTAGTGGGAGAATTATAAGGTAATAATGGGGAACGTAGAAGATAACATATAAATGGGTTAGAGGTGACTTTATGCACTTATATGCTTATATAATGTTGCTTGTAAACAATAACAATATATAGGTTGATTGACCCATGAAAAATGAAAAGAAAAAAAAAGAAAAATTAACTTGCTTGGGAATAAAGAGTAGTGACACAATTATAAAGATAAGACTTGCTATGCTTAATTTGTAGAGAAATATTTAAGTGTTGACATAACAACCATATTGATAAAGTTGGCTTCATAATGATGTTGCATTGTGTTTTGGTACCTAATATTAAGTTGTATTTATGATAACGTGTAGAATTGCTTGTGCTTTTGTTTTCTATAAATAATGATAATAGGACTTAGAATACCCTAACCAAAATAAATAAATCTGAGGATGTGAAGTAAGAGGTTGTAAGGAATTATGATTAGGGTAAACTAACTATATTTCCTTACTCCATTCAGTTTATGCCTTAGAATGAAAAAGTACAAACTTGACGCGACCGTGACATGGTAACATGAACCAAATGAAGGGGGTTTACACTCTATCACTTGTTCACTATGAAATATTTGTCCTATTGTTTAATTGTAATTAAATTGCTAGATTGTTATGAATTATGTGACCTATGGTAAGTTGTAGTTCAATTTCTTGTTTATTGAGAAATGCTAAATTATCCCTATTTTATTCCGCTTTACTTTTAATCGGATATATTTATGATACCCATCATGTGAGACTATGTCGAGCTATGATACTAATATATAATAGAGTGTGTCTAAAGATTTAGATTGGTCATGACATAAGTGTGAAGAAGTAATTAAATGGGAATGGGGGTATCTTAATATAAATGATATTTTATAAACGAGGTGTATATAAGAGTAATGAGTCTTGAACCTATTTTTTTTTTACTCGAGGAAATATAGGAAGTATTTTGCAGATACAAACTTATAACATTCTCTTATAGTGGAAATGTTAAGTCACTCTTGTGTTAAACTAAATATATATATATTTTTTTTCTTCTTTCAAAAAAAAAAAAAAAAAAAAAAAAAATTATTACTCTTGACGAAGCAACAGGTCTTACATTTTATGATAAGAGACATAAGAAGAAGATTATGATATATGAGGAAACTGGTAGCTAAGCCCTAATGGTTAATTAAGGAAGGAAAGAACTTGTGAGATTCGGTTGACATGACACAAAAATGCATATACTTGTCAAGACTTTTGATAGATGGTAAAAAAAAAAAAAAAAAAAAAACGGTGGGCGGGAAACTAGCATTAGGAGTGGATTGTCCTAAGACATGAGATTGGAATGTGATTCGATAGTTGAAGGAGGGATAAGGGCATAAACATGAACACAAATGTTTGTTGTGGAGATAAAAAAAAAAAAAAAAAAAAATCTAGCGAAATACAAAAGAAAAATTTAGGAGATGGTAAGGGATATGATTTGAGAATTTAAATGGACAAGTCAAGATTGACCGAAAAGCAAGGTTAAAGATATATTGAAATCAAAGGATATTCTAGGATTTGACGTAATGAGAACAACATCAAGTTAATGCATTAGGCAAATCCCCTGGACGGCGGGAACTTAACAATTTTAGATAACAAGAAACCAAGATGCTCACATTTACGAGGCTTTGACTGATAGTCGAGAGGATGATTTGATTCAAAATTTGAAAGGTGAGCCAGCATGATGAGTTGAACTCAACGACATGAATTTTGCTTTATAAAACACCATTCATGAAATATAAAGACTACAAACTTGAGTTGACCATGGTATGATAAATGGGAACATAGAACTTGGAGATTCTGTCGAAGCGTTGATTGAAGACGATCTTGTCAACCGAAGTATGTAGACAATAAACACGACGAGTTGAACGCAAGGATGCTACTCATCGGAGATGATGAAGTCTAAATGGAAATACGACTAATTTCCATGATACGACTCGATGAGATTACAACAACCCATACCTAACAAGATAGGGAAAATATATCGAAGGAGTCATATGACAATAGGAATGAGGAAATGAGGTAAGGACATGATGAGTTCCTTGACTTGGACATTAGGACACTAGCGAATTGACAAGGTAGTTAATTTTCTTTTTATGTTCGACTAAGTCACTAAATTTCGATGCCTGAAATCTTATCGAATTGGGAACCAACATTATCTAAACATTTAAGGGTTTTGGAAGTAGTCTTATGGAATTTAGTTTTTGGACTGTTAGAGGGTCTCTCCTGATTTGTTAAAACTATGATTATATCTTACCGAATATTTTATGATGTTTACCTTGTCATCTTGAAGGAAGGATAACCAAATAGATTTGAATCCTTGCTTGGATTTGTTATGTTTGATAAACTATTGGGTGGCCATTGATGCAATGCAACTTATTGATAATTTGGACATCGTAGACCCTCGTGAATGAATAAGAGATATAGGAAATCTAGTTGGGACTGACAATTATCGAATGTATTATCGGATTGATATTATATGAAGTTATGATTGAGTTCATGAGGATGTATTGGAACCATTTTGTATGACAAAGAAAACTTACGATTAGAACCTCTAGTGCATAGGGCCTTGATTGTTGGAGAAAAATAGAAGAGAATGACAAGAAGATGAGAATAGAAATTAAGGTAAATCCTTGTGTCGAAGTACGAGAACAAAAATTAACTTCGGGACGAAGTTCTATTTAAGAGGGGATGTATGTAATGCCCTTAGAATGACTGTGGACCTTAAGGGCACCTGTCGAGTGACCCGACTGAACAAATTCAATACAGTGGTCTCTTGAGTCTTGTTATGTCTTAACTGATTGAGGAAAACTTGAAGATGGGAATGACGACAATAATTGATAAATGAATTAAGGAATTAAATTATACTTGTGGAGTGGGATAATTGATTGATTACATCTTGCTTAATGATTAGCCCTGTTTGATCAAGTCAGAGTGCAGTAGGACAGTTACAGTCCTAGCTCTACGATTTGGGAGGACGCAACTGAGATGTGTCATAACTTTCCATTTTTATTCTGAACTTCGGGACGAAGTTCTAAATAAGTAGGGGTGTATGTAGTGCCCCTAGACTGCTGTAGACATTGAGGGCACCTACTGAGTCACCCGACTGTTTGAAACATTAATAAAATAACCCTATGATTTTATTTTGAGTATATTTATGATTACGATTGATTGATATATGTGCATTTGGGTAGTTATTGTGAATGGACGATTCCATGTTGTTTAACGATTAACTTTGATATGAAAATTGTACACATGAATAATGCTTAACGACTAGCTGTATGGTGATTATGTATTTGGCGACGAAATGTATATTTGATAAGATGAATGAGCAGTTTGAATAAATCATAAATGTTTAACAATGCTAGAGTTAGAAACCAGATGATGATTGTTGAGAACAGTGCTACTGATAATTTGTTGTGAGAAGTGTGTGTAGAAACAAGTGAGACGGTTCACCAACGGACACACAAAGTAACATGGAGGGTCGTAGAGTACGGGTAAATCACACACAGGGGAAGCGACGACGATGTCGACTTCCGACAAGAATACCACGCATGAGCAGATAAGCATTGATCCGCTTGCTCAAGAGGAATGCGTGAGGGCGTACGAGGTGGGCCACGACGGAGCTGGTCACGTACGAGTTGAGGGGCGCGCAGTGAGAACGGACTCACTCCTCAGCGCCATTAGTCCCTAGATAGCATGTAGACGGAGGATGGATGGTAACGATTCCTAAAATCCCTACAAGAGTTCCCGCAAGTCAAAACGGAAAGATGGTGGCAGAAGGGCCCGACGATGCGGTACCCTGTCGAGAACGGAAAGAATGGACGCAAGGACCCAACGATGCGGTATCATGCCAAGGAATGGAAACCATGGATGACTGGACCCGACGGAGTGGTGCCATGTCAGGGAATTAAAATTAAGGAACTAGGAGCCCAACGGCGCGGCACCGTGATCCTAGTGAGTTTGATTGTTAAATTTAACTGCATAAAAACTTATGAGAATAACTCTAGATTATTACTTAGCAAATGCATAAAAATAATTTAGGCATTTGCACATGAAAAGTTATTTTTGTTGAGCATTTAAAATAATAGAAATCATTATTTAGGAGCAAAATAGAATCCTAAGATTAGACACCTAGTCAACTAAAAGCTAGGAGTTAATTAAAATATCTGGGGGACAAACTGGAGCAAACTTAGGGGTGTTGGTGCACTTCCTAGAGAAACTGACACTTGGATGGGTGAGTGTTTTAATTAAATAATTAATTAAAAATAATTAATTATGCATGAAGCGACATGTGTCGCATGAGATTTTCCTTTATAAGGAAGACTTGGGGAATGGGTAAAGGGCGCATAATTTGGACGATTGTCGTAATTTTCGAATGCCTCAAAGACTTGCTGCTATCTAAGGGTTTGGATTAGAAATCCTGGTGGGAAGGGAAGCCCAAGCTGAATTTCTGAAATATTTGTGTGAGCTCTACGACCCAGAAGCTCGGGGGAGGCCATGCGACTGAAAGCATGAGCCTATGGTTGGGTGGCGAAGCTAACGGTTGCTTCGCCAATGGTTAAACGAGCTTTGCTGGAGGGATCCTACGGCAGACGCAGACAACAATTGACCAGCTGGATCGGGTTGACAGGTTAAGGTTTGCTTATTTTTGTTAAGTTATTCACTCTTTTATTTTATTTTTCCAATAACTATAATGGCTAATTTGTTTGTATGAAGTTTTTAAAGTTTCAGGTTCAGTTCAAGGGGACCCTAAAGGAGGGGTTCTACAAGAAGTCACCCATGACTTCATCAAGGTCAAGAGAATTCAAAGAGACCTAGGGTCTCACATTTGTGTAAATTGTTATTTTTGTGAAAAATTTGAATAATGGTCAAGGATTCTAGATCCTTTCCACTAGTAAAAGATAAGACAGGGTTTGTTAATTGTTAGTGAGTCAATGATGACTCGTAGGGGTTAGTTGAGGTTATTAATGACTCTGTTCCTTAATCATAGGATCTGGAAACAGAAATCCATTGTAAATAAATGCAGTCTTTAGTATTTTGAAAAGGTAGCTTAGCCTAGATGAAGGTTAGCTCACAGAGCTCAAGAAGAGAGAGCAGGGTGTAGAGTGTGATTGATTACATATAGTGAAATGTAATAAAATGATGGAGAATCATTAAATTTCCTCTCTACTGTGTAAAATATCAGTATATATGATTCATCTCATATGTATATGTTGTGATATTTCTGTTATCATTGGTTGGATACATATGATTCAACAAATTTCATCTGAAAGCATCGAGTTTAAGGAATAGTGAAATGAAGTGTGAATTATTGGAAACATTACAGTGTATATCCTAGGGTAAAATACAGTCTATATATATGTTAACATTCTGTTCAGCCGTGTGGGATTTGATTAGCCTTCTATTTCGAGTATACATCTGATTCGTTAAGGGAAACAACGATTCCATGGAATATTGTAATGGTTTGTGAGTCATCGTAATTGTCATAGTGCAGAAGCCCTAGCTCACATGTACAGTCTATAAGTGGTGCTGATATGTATAACATTTGGGGATCAACGATCGATAACAGAGCGGAGATTGATGAGCTAAGTAATGGATGGTTCTGATCACATAGGAGATTAACGATCAGGATGAGAGCGGAGTTGTGAAGTCAGAAATCAACGATCACGATCACAGAGGAAAGTGACGGTTCAAAGCTCAAGGCAAAGTGGAGTTTTCCGCTAAGAGATACGTGTCGTGCATTGGGTGGAAGCAGAAAATGAAAAGAAGGTACAATTGGTACAATAAGTGATTTTCCATTGGGGCTTAGGTCATAACGAATGGTCATGTGGCGTTTAACTTAGAACAGTATAGCTGCGAACAGTATAGCTGCGAACTGTAAAATGCACCTCATTAGTGCAATAACTTAGAACAGTATAGCTGCGAAATGATAGCCAAAGATGAAAAACAACTGGAAGGGAACATTCAAGAAATATTCCATAATTCCTCCACTCGACAACTCTCACCACGATCAACTCAGGTGAATCAGCTCGCAACACTAATGCCAAGAAGAGACATATAAAAAATAAGTTATTTTTCTCATGTGCTCTGATACCATGTGAGAAAAGACAAGTAATCCAGATAAGTTATTTTTCTCAGGGCCTTTGGGCGGAACCAGTCCTTCTTCCTCCTCATCATCATTAATTCGATATAATCTCTCCTCCTCTTCCTCTACTGTAGGGCATAAAGAAGGACAATACATTGAGCAGCACGACAGACAGTAGCCCGTCTCGCTCTCGTTCCAAGTTGACTGCACGATTACAGGCGCTGCCAGAAGAAATAGCATTCTGAACATTATCATATGGCTGCCTCGAATCCTAAATTTCTTCATTCTCACACCAACACAATATTACAGTGGAACTAACCACTACTGGAAATTCCGTTGAGGACTAAGCAAAAGGTAAAGTGTTTAATTCGCTAATAGATAAGTCTTGCTGAATTTTGATAGAATTGCCAAGTATAGTGACGGTTATCTATTTTTAGTTCTGTCACAGAGTTACTTGGAAACTAAGAAAAACTAAGAGAAGAATGGTAAAGGACTGTATTAAGTGAAGATTCCACTACAGAAAATTTGGGAATCAAGGGTCTGCTTAGGTATTGCAGGTGGTGCCTGCATCAATAAGCCAAGTTTCTAGTTGGAGGACTTGGACCGACTACAGAATGGACATTTATAGATGTAATGTCCCACACAGTGTGCATATCAGGCAAATGAAGCTATGGATGAGAATGTCACTTACTGAAGACATTTGGAATGGAATGGTAGCTCCAAATCAAGATGGCTGAATGGACTGAGCTTCAAATCGAAATGGCTGAATCGACTGAGCTTCAAATCGAAATGGCGGACTGAGCTTCAAATCGAAATGGCGGGGCTGAATGGATTGAGCTTCAAATCGAAATGGAGGATTGAATCCTCTCCAAATCAAAATGGTGGACTACTCCAAATCGACGAAATGGCGGACTACTCCAAATCGAAATGGCAGACTGCTCCTGCTACCTACTTTGCTTCTTAAACCCCTACCCAAGCTCTATCCACCTCTATTCTACCTATTAAAGCTCAACATATTGCATCGCATATGGTACTGCTTATGTGTAAACAAGGGAGGAAAAGGAACGAATGCTGCGTGGGTTTAAAACCTATAGCTCTACTACTGTTCGCACGGGACTGTTTAAACCCTATAGCTCTGCTACTGTTGGCGTGGGTTTAAAAACTTTTATGTTTTAAAATATGTAAAAGAGTAGAATTTTGGCGGGTAGCATATGGTTGTAACCATAATTTAAAAACAACATTTGTTATGCCAAAATGAATAAGGCGGACGAGTCGAACCCGTGACATATCCTCCCACTAAGTCTTATCCGCATGATACATATTCTATATTTACACACCCTAGCTCCTAACATCCCGAGATAAACACCAAAAGAGGAACCCATACAACATGACAACAACTACTCATTAACGCCCTTTCCTTTACTCATTAACTAGTACTTTATAACTAGATAACTAAAGGATATAGAATAACTAAAACTAAATAGAGTATGCAAAGGATATAGAATAACACTTTATATTAAAAATTAGGAAATATAATTAGCTCCTTAGCTGTTTGAAAGTTGAGTCATTAATTATCTTATAAGTAAAAGCCAGGGCTAGGACAACCCTATAGCCATCTTAAATAGACCACCTCATATTTTATCTATGCTTGGCCTAGGTAGCAATGTTGTTTGAGTATCTAGCCAAACTAGTAAAAGCATTACTCTACAATATTATACTTTACCTGCCTTCCAGCTCTTAGATCATGTCTAATAAAAAACGACCAACCCTGTCTACCAGGAACTTTTGAGTAAAATACATTAACGAGCTTCTCTTTGTTTCAAGAATATCTTAATATTCTCTACTCAATAGGGACAACCACGTGAAGGTGAAATCTAAATTTTCGCATGGTTTCATTGCTAAGTGACTAATCACATGAATGAAGGCTGTTGATACGTGTTGCTCCAGTAGTAATTATGAAAACAGGTGCTGCTGGATCGTGGAAGAGATCGTGGAGATTATTAGCTGGAACAGTGCATATCATGACAGGAGGAGGTGTTAGACGAATTTGACGTGAAAGGAGTTATTTCACAGATACATCACGAAGCTGGAAAATAGGTGGAGAGAGGACAGGTGCCTGAAAGCCAGAAGTTGCAGTTACAGAGAAATTAGGGCTTGCTCGTTCTGCCAACTCGTAGCGAATTAAAGACCTGAAGACACTTGCACAAAGGAATTGAACAACCAGGTACCTAAAAAATTGATTTAAACATCCACAACAAAGCGAGAATAGGGTATTCCGCATTAAACCGATAACGGCTGCTAAATTGGGGTTTTTTCTCAGAAAAGCTTGTTTTCTTAAAATTCATTAGGGAAAACATGAATATAGGTTCTAAACAAAGCTCTTGTAAAAAATAGATCAGTTTAAGAGTTCTTTGAGACGCTGTGACAAGTGGAAATTTGAAATTTAGCGATACATTAAGCCACTACTTCTTCAAAATCTGAAAGCAGCCTGTTAGCTCATCAATAGAACTCCAAAAGTACATAGGTTTCAGCAGTTGAAAGCAGATGGGTAAAAGTGGCAAAACAAATAGAATCGAACCCACTGAGCTAAATTGGATTGACAAATTTCTAGATTGTGCAAAGCTTTTTCAAAATGCTGGTTGGTTGGATTTCTTCAGGAAAATCAATGGCTATAACACTGAGGTTTCTTATAAATTTGCCCAAAGCTATAAGGAGGACATGATAGTATTTGATACTTTAAAGTTTAAACTGACTGTGGATTTAGTTGCTGAAGCTACAGGAGTCAAGAATGAAGTTGAAATGTGGTTCAAAAAACTGCCTTTCACTTTTGATGATCAAAGGTACCTTTTACCTGGTATTACTCCAGACTGGTGCAAAGGGGTGTTAATCCAGGAGGTCAGGGATGAATGGGTGCAGCCCATTAAAATTCTACAAAGCTATATCACTTGTGAAGGAAGATATGCTTATGTTTTCAAATACCATTTTAGATTTCTACAGCATTTGATTGGTGAATCCAAAATGAACCTTCCTTTCTTCTTATTCAAAAGTCTGCAAAAGATGTCAAGCAGGATTAAGGGGCATCATGATCATACTACACAATCCATCTTCCATCACGGTCTAATTAAGATTATTATCAGTACAGTTCTACAACGAGAAGGGAAGACATGGGAGCATTTCTTGTTTTGGTCTGGTTTTCAAACCAAGCAAAAAGAGCAGCAAGCTAAAAAGCGTGTAGACAAAGGTCAATCTCTAGTCAGAAAACTAGGTTAGGAGAGCAAGTCTGAAGACATAAAAGAGATTAAATTTGAAGAAGAAACAGAACCTTTGAAGGGTAACAATGAACCTCAAAGGGTTGTAGCTGACAGTAAAGGTAAATATTCATTGTTTCCACAACAAGAAGATCAGCGTGAGAAACACATGGCGCCAGCATAAACTCTCTGTGAAGAGAAAATTGTTGTCACAGAAAAGGGTGCTCTAGAAAAAGAGGACATTAAGGTTCAACGAAGAAGCACCATCACTGTCCTATCTGAGGATGAGGGATATTTACTAGAAGAGGATGAATTCACTCTCAAAACTGAAGCTGGGATGGAATACACAGAAAAGTACAGTCAAGAAGATAAAACAAAGAAGCCAAAGAAAAAGAAAACCAAAATCGAAGGTATAGAGCTAGCCACAATTAAGCATCAAGGAAAAACTTTGAAGATGGTAAAAGAACTTGTTTCAGAATGGAGACCAAAAACCAGATCTAAAAACAAGTTAAGGCTGAATATGAAAAAGTTGCTAAACCCTAGAATGAAGACAGAAGAGATAAATGTACTTGATGATGAATCTTCAGATGAAGAACTCAAGATCAAGAAGGAAGCAGTTATAAACAGTCCAGTTTCTGAGCATACAAAAGAAAAAAGGTCATTGAAGTCAGCAGAAGATTCCAATCTCACTCAAACAAAATTATCTGCTGTGTTTCTGGAATTAAAAGATGAAATAATAAAGGAACAACAAAATAAGGAAATTGAGGTTTCTTATTCTGAAAATCAGAACTTGATAGATGAAACTACACCCATTGAAACAACAAGTCAGGAAAACCCTATTTTTCATGGTGTATCTTCAGAGCTGTTACAGGAAGATGAGGATATTTTCAGAAGACTGAATGTCCCTTGGCTGCCCAGTGAGATGCAAAATACCATAACAGGGAAGGTTTTTGACTCAGACATGGAGAACCTGCAAAGAACCATCAAACAATATAGGCATCAAATGGCATGCATGCAAGAGACTAATGATGCCCTAGTCTTAGCAAATAGAAGGCTAAGAGAAGACTTACAGGAAGTGAATGAAAATTATCAAGAGCTAATAACAGTGTCTAAAGAAGCCTTCAAGAGAAAGAGAAGCACAGATTTGCATTATGCAGAATTGAAGCAGAATGTCAAAGACTTGCAGCAGAAGAATGAAAAGCTTACAAGGAAGTTAGCAGAGACAGAAGCTGAGCAGAAGAGAGCTAGAAAAAAGGCTCAAATCTTGGATGGAATAGCCTTACTAGTCGAAGCTACCAAATACCTTTGAGTTGGCAGTTAGTCAGTTACTTATGGAGCTTTTAATAGATGCTTTAATTAGTTAGTTTTTTAGTTATGTTCTAGAGGAAAGACTTTATTTCACTTTAACCCATCGAGGATTTGGTTGAAAGCAGTTAGGGTTTAGACCCTAACAAATTTTGTAAAAAATAGTATTTAGAGTGAGAAGAAAGACAGAAACAAAGTTTGATTTTTGGCTGGCTTAAGGAGGTCTGTGACTTGTTTATGAGCGCCTAAGTACTGTGACTCTCATGTGCATTTGCTGAACATAATTATGAAATATATATGATCCTTTTTACCCTTCAGTCTGTGTTTTGGCTTCATTTTTAACTTGTTTAGTTACATAATTGATAAATTCATTGCTGGTTTATGGTTTGTATGCTCGTAGTGCTTGTCTTTTATGAATGAACTTCAAACACTATACAGTAATGTAATACTGTAAATTTAAAACTTTAGATTATACAACTTAAAAGTTATACACCCATTAGCATGCTTGCCAAACTAAAGATTCAGGTTGCTCATGTCAAAGGTTGGCCCAGTATACATGGTGTTAATGAATGGACATGACTCAGAAAAACAAATACTACAACGGCTCTGTCTCATAATTTCTGCTGTTTGCATGGCTGTAATTAGAGAACATGCATGGGAACTGCCTATTGGAGTGCTTTTACCTCATTCATTTAGCTGTCTTTCAGTATAATAACTAATATGTTTACAAGTATCATCACATCACACTTTTTCCAAGGTTATGCTATGTCTAATCAGCACACCAGGCTTAGTATTGTTTCCAGGATAGCAATATTTGACAAACTGCCATCTCACTGTCATATATTCAGTCATGTTGTAATCTAATCACTTTAACAATTTATCCGGAGAATAAAGTTCCAAGGTCAACACAGCTTGTCAGTTATGAAATCCACTCATGGAGTAACATTGACAATTTCAGGAATCCTACCCCACATGAAAAGGAGATCGAGTTCTAGGTTGGAATGGCCAATTTCACTTAAGGTTTCAGAATAGCAAGTTTTTTTATGACTTTAGCTTGGTCAAATCAGCATGCTTTCCAACCACAGTTAACCAACCAAGCAAGATAAACTGCAGTTTTTATTCAAGGCATGTTTGTAGCTTTGGTAGGATTAGCATAAATGCTAATTATAATAAGACAGTCAACTTGCTTTCCAGTTTGTCAAACGGCTATACATATATCTGACTTTAGATTATACAACTTAAAAGTTATACACCCATTAGCATGTTTGCCAAACTAAAGATTCAGGTTGCTCATGTCAAAGGCTGGCCCAATATACATGGTGTTAATGAATGGACATGACTCAGAAAAACAACTACTACAACGACTCTGTCTCATAATTTCTGTTGTTTGCATGGCTGTAATTAGAGAATATGCATGAGAACTGCCTATTAGAGTGCTTTTACCTCATTCATTTAGCTGTCTTTCAGTATAATAACTAATATGTTTACAAGTATCATCACATCACACTTTTTCCAAGGTTATGCTATGTCTAATCAGCACACCAGGCTTAGTATTGTTTCCAGGATAGCAATATTTGACAAACTGCCATCTCACTGTCATATATTCAGTCATGCTGTAATCTAATCAATTTAACAATTTCCCCCGAGAATAAAGTTCCAAGGTCAACACAGCTTGTCAGTTATGAAATCCACTCATGGAGTAACATTGACAATTTCAAGAATCCTACCCCACATGAAAAGGAGATCGAGTTCTAGGTTGGAATGGCCAATTTCACTTAAGGTTTCAGAATAGCAAGTTTTTTTATGACTTTAGCTTGGTCAAATCAGCATGCTTTCCAACCACAGTTAACCAACCAAGCAAGATAAACTGCAGCTTTTATTCAAGGCCTGTTTGTAGCTTTGGTAGGATTAGCATAAATTCTAATTATAATAAGACAGTCAACTTGCTTTCCAGTTTGTCAAACCTAGCAACAGAAAATAGGATTAACTTGGCTTTTTGACAAAATGGTAAAATGAATTAGGGTCCTTAAAAATCCAATTATCAAGGATGCCACATTGCCAACTACAAATCAAGGCGAGTTTAATGTTTCGGAAAATCAACCTAAGGTTTTTAGCATGATGACCTTTTGCAACCTCATACTAATAGTTAAAACACATCTGCATGAGACATTTCAAAAGGACAAGTAGGCTTTTACAGATTTCATAAAATGGAGCGCACTAACAAAAAGGAAAAAAGCATTTGAATGGAATCAAACATGGATGGGTATAAATCAAAAGGTAAACAACAACTAGTGGTCGAGTTCCTTGATATGGCTACAGACAGATTATCATAAAAGAAAATGTTCCTGCAATAATTTTAAAGTTTTTCAATTTTAAATTTTTTCGTATTAATAATTATTAATTATTAATTTAGCTTAATTTTCAATTTTATTAATTATATTTATATTTAATTATAAATATATTAATATAATTATTAATTATAAATTTATAAAATTATATCTATCTCTCTCTCTCTCTATATATATATCTATATATATATATATATATATATATATATATATATATGTCTACAGTACCCCGACGTACCCAAGTACCCTATTTCAAAAAGTGGCATACCCGTACCCGTCCCAGTACCCAAGTACCCTGGCAACTTAGCCTAAAACCTACTTTTACTTTATTGTATTTTTGAGATTGTGTTGGCTTGTTTCTTTGTGGCCTGGAAACAATTTCTGGCACAAACAGACCGCATGATATATAATGAATTATGACTTACCAATGGATGATATTCATGCCCCCCCTCAACATGTCCATGTTCCCTACAATGTTTTTTAGTTGTTGATATAAGTAACCTTCTCTTATTAAAGCCCCTACATCGATTGCAAGGACAATAACATTTTCCATCACCTCTTCTTTCCACTCCATCCCACAACCTAGCAAGTAATTCTCGATTTTTTTCAAGATGATCTTGATGACCTATAACATTATTGTTACGTGGCATTTTATTACTCAAACCCTAAGAGCAAAGTACGAGCAAACCCAAGTATATGATGAGTCTTCTTTTCCACAAGGGTTAGAACCAAATCCACAATATATGAGTCAACCCTAACTCAAGACAAGACCAAGTATATAATGAGTCTTCTTTTCCACAACGGTTAAAACCAAATCCACATGAGTAAACCCTAACTCAAGACAAGACCAAGTATATGATGAGTCCTCTTTTCCACAATGGTTAAAACCAAATCCACATGAGTAAACCCTAAGTACTCAAGACAAGACCAAGTATATGATGAATCTTCTTTTCCACAAGAGTTAAAGCCAAATCCACAAGAGCAAACCCTAAGTGAGGGTAAACCCTAACTCAAAACAAAACCAAGTATATGATGAATCTTCTTTTCCACAAGAGTCAAAGCCAAATCCACAAGAGAAAACCCTAACTAGTGAGGGTAAAAGCTAACACAAGAGGACAAACTTTCTCCAACAAAGATTTACCAATGATAAACCAATTAGAAATTAACCAAGAGATACTTCAAGAGAGAAGTCACCAAAGAGAAAGACCAAAATCCGATACCAAGTGGGAAGATCCCCACAAAGGCACAAGGCCAAAAACCAAACCCTAAACCAAGAAATTAACCAAGAGATACTTCAAGAGAGAAGTCAAAAAAAGAGCAAGACCAAATTCCAAGACCAAGTGGGAAGATCCCCACAAAGGCACAAGGCCAAAAACCAAACCCTAAACCAAGAAATTAACCAAGAGATACTTCAAGAGAGAAGTCACCAAAGAGCAAGACCAAATTCCAAGACCAAGTGGGAAGATCCCCACAAAAGCACAAGGCCAAAAACCAAACCCTAATACTCCTTAGGAATTTCGCATTTCTTGTCCAAGAGATTTTTGCAAGAGTGAGTGTGTGAGATTATGAACCTAGGCCTACATCTCTATTTATATGAATGTTTGCAAATAATGGCCACAAGCGTCGAATATGTGACGGCTCGTCTAGGACGCATGGAGTTAAACGACGTCTCTTTTAGTACATGTCGGCTATGCGACGGCTATACATATTTCATATATCTGACCTATTAAACGTGCTCTCTTAACCTTCGCTGAACCGACGTGTACTAAAAGAGACATCGCTTAACCAACGTTTACTAAACGCACCATCGCATAGACGACGCGTGTTGGCACATTTAAAAAAAAAATTGTACACTTGTGTTTTTTGGTAAGTTTATAAAGATAAATCCACGCGCCGTCGGATTTTTCCGTCGAATTTTGGGTCAAAATGTAGTAGTGATTAGACCACCATATTGGGGGTCGACCATGTGGGTCAAAGGGTTATTAGACCACCCTTTTGGGTGTCGGCCCAGTCAACATTATGTTATGTGGTTAAGTTAAGGCCGACCTAGTAAAGGTTATTAGGCAAGTCAACTCAAGTATAAATAGAGTATGGGAGGCACTCTATTTTATCATTCAATTCTCTCTCAAACTCTTGGGAGAGTGGCACACTTGTGGAGGAGAAGAAGTTGCTGCTAGGAGATGTCTATCTCTTAGTCTTAGGTTGTATCATTGCTCTATCTATCTTTGAGGAAGTTATTGGGGTTTTTCACCTTTATGGTTTTCCCCAAGTAAACTCTATGTCTCTTGTGTGCTTGCATTATTGTGTCCATGATTGATATGTTGTAGATATGTTGTACATGTTGTTCTCTCAGTTAAGATCCTATATCAGATTGAAGTAAACTCTAAAAAAGTAACATGGTATTAGAGCTAGCCTGAAAGAAGGCGATATGGCATGTATGACACTTGTTGCACTTGCGATGCTAGGGCTTGATATAGAAAAAACCAGTCATCATAGAACTTTCGCTATAAATAAATTTCAGCGAGGTTTCAAGGTCCAAAAATTGTACAGGGAAAAGCTAAGATCCCCATGTACCTTGTTTCTAGAGGAAAACCTCTAATTCGTTGTAATTTGTGATTTATGATCTGTACAACATAGGGTTTCTGCCTCTTCCAGATCTCAGTCATAAATAGGTGACCTTGGAAAAAAGGTCATAACTTGGGCTAGGAAGCTCCAAATGAAATTTCGTAAAAAGTGACAGGTAGTGCACGGACTTTAATTTCTCAGGTAACTTTGTTAGAGGCTGAAATGGAACCAGTGACATGTGGCATGCCATACAATTTCTCTCTCCTGTTTTATCCCATAAACAAGTCACGTTGCGACACTTGGCATAACTCTCTCTTAGAGAATTCATTTGAGGTCAGACCTATGGGGTTGGAAAGATGACAGGTCGGTCTATCACAAGAAACATTTTCAGACCCTGTGGATTGAAAAGTTCATTGTTACACCAGAAACAATCAGGTACATATTTCTGTCAAAACATAATTATTTTTTAGCACCTTCATTCATGGCTTCTGGAATTTAGGGTTTCGGAGAAAGTTGAAATTTTTGTAATCGGAGACTACGGATGAATGATACTCATCAAAATAAAAATTTAGAGACCAATATCAGAATTTTTGGTTGGGAAGAAGGCCGGGCTTGATCAGACCCTAGTTTGGGACTTTGATCGAAAAAGTGGAAAATTAGGGCTTCTGCAAAAATGGAAATTTTTGAAATCTGTGACCACGGTTGGAAGCTCCTCAGAAAAATAGAATCTTAGAGCTTTGGATCAAAACTTTTTATTGGGCAGAAGGGTGGGCTTTATCAAACCCTAGTTCGGGGTCATGTCCAGTGAATCCGGAAGTTCAAAGGCAAATTTGAGGGGTGAAACTTTGTAGTTTTCAAATTATGAGTATACCAGCTTGATTAGCTCATCAAGGCGCATATTTATATCCTTTCGGAAGTTTGAAATTCAAAGTTTGAATTTTTAGGGTTTCTCTAACAAACCCTAATCTAGCTCTAGATCCAGTTCCTGCAAATCAAGTGGATTGGGTTAATCTTGGAAGAGAATGGATTGGTCACCTGCATAAGTGAAGAAGTTCCTGTTTCAGAGGGAGATGAGGCTAAGGCCTTACATAAGAAGATTACAAGCAATCTCGACAGGTATGACTTATCCAAGTATGTTTTGAGATGTGTTCATGATTAATTTTATGGTATGTTTGTCTTCATGTTATTACGGTTAGTACAATATTGATTAAATTTAGACTTGTTGTATCACCTTAATAAAATTATGAATGCATGATAGAAGATATTCATTGATTAGGGTGTTGACACTTATGATTGTACTAATGCATTATGGTGTTGTATGAGGTTTATGTTGTCCGCTAACATGAAAGGTACACCAAAAAAGACAAATCATGTTCTAGTTCAAGAACATATGATCATGATGACATGAAGACAAAGATTCATCCATTGTCATGGATCACTTAGAAGATCTATTTACGAGGTATGTATAACTTGGTTAACCTACGAGATATGCAAGTTACTAGCACAAGTCATTGAAGAGAACAAGAAGACATCATGTGGGTATGTTAGACATAACTAGCTAACATACCAATCCAGGTATGTTTTTCCTATCAAGTTAGAATCCTACTTTGTGTTAGGATCCCTTATATAAGTATACTTGGTATGATTGGTTATGTTTATTCATAAAGTTAGAAATGTAAGTAATCAATGGTTTATGCATTTTATGTCTCTAATCTTGATTGATGATTTAACTAACCACAAGAGTCCTATGATCAAATAAGAATATGCATGAGTAAAAGAAGACTTCCCTGAAACCTTGAATACTAATGTTTATTATCTGTGTTTGAAATGATCATGACTATACATGTTTAAGATTATTGTGTTTTGATAGTATTAAGATTATACTAATGAATGTGTGATTATGTATGAGACCTCGAGGATAACACAATGATGATACTAATAAGCATGCATAGTGATGGATATAAGTTAAAGGAAAGGTAATCCAGGAAGCAAAGATCAAGAGGGAGCACACTCTAGTTGTTCCTGCAAGGAAGCAAAGATCAAGAAGGAGCACACTTCAGTAGTTTCTGCAAGGATGTATATATTCAGAGGTAGTTGACCACTTCTCTCAATCCACATCAGAATAGAGTTGCAAAAAAGAAGCAAAGACTAAGAGGGAGCCAACCCAACAAACAACAAAGATAAGTATTTGAATTATCATTCCTTGCATATTTCATTGTTTAAATAATACTGTTCAATAATGTATATACGGATGTTCCTAGAATTAGGTTGTGTATTATGCATATTAGAATAGTTGCATTGATGAACAGTACACTACTAATATACATGGGTAAGTGGCCTATGGAACTGTACAACATTTCATTGCTACTTATCTAGAATGAAACCTCTTTGCTGACATGTTGAGAGTTGTGTACACTCTTAACAATGTTATGGTAGAGATTGGAAGGCATCTAGAAAGTTACGGGATATGGATAAATGTTGTATTGAAGCATTGGCTAAGATAATTGCATGACTGTATGACATATTTCTTTATGTGTAAAAATTTGTTTTGAAAACTATGAGATGTTTTCTAATCATGCAATTTAATTTGTTGTGTAGGAAAGATCGTATACCATCACCTACAAAAGAAGGACTACAACATTTGTTCAGCAACAAAGTTATCTATTGAAAACATTGAAGTTCCCAGTATCTGGGAAGAATGCCATGATCGAGGAGTACCAGTCGATCATGAAGATGTTTGGGATGTAGTCCCAAGACCTGAAGGGGAGTCTGTTGTGACTTCCAAATGGGTCTATAAGATCAAGCATGCTGCAGATGGTAGCATGGAGAAATACAAAACAAGGTTTGTAGATTGTGGCTTCTCCTAGAAAAAGGGATTGAGTATGAAGAGACTTCTACACCTATAGCCAGGCACACTTCCATCAGATCAGTACTTGCTCTGGCTACAATGATGAAAGGGAAGAAACACCAGATGGATGTCAATACTGCTTTCTTGAATGGTGTAGTTGAAGAGGAAGTGTATGTGGAGTAGCCACTCAGTTTTGAAACACATGATAGGAAGTCATATGTGTGCAGATTGAAGAAAGCCTTGTATGGCTTGAAGTAAGCTCCCAGAACTTGGCATGGTAGGATAGACAACTTTCTATCTATTTTGGGATTTACCAAGAGTAAAGCGGATTCCAACCTTTACTACAAGGTTGAGGAAGGCAATCCTGTGATACTACTCCTAAATGTGGATGACCTGTTGGTTATAGGTAATCATAGTTTGATTGCTGATACCAAGAGGAAGCTTGCTGCCGAGTTCAAGATGAAGGACTTGGGGATGATGCACTATTTTATAAGCATGGAGGTGTGGCAGAGTGTAGATGGGATCTTCCTTGGAAAAGGGAAGTATGCAGTAGAGATCCTGAAGAGGTTTGGGATGATGGACTACAAGGCCATGGCCACACCTATGGCATCGAACCTGAAGCTTCTGTGTGATGCTTCATCTGATCCGGTTGATGTCACTATGTATCGTCAGATGATTGGGTCCTTGATGTACCTGATGAACACGAGGCTAAATATTTGCTTTGCAGTGAACACATTGAGCCTGTTCCTGAAGGATCCCAGAGGTGTTCACCTGGTTGTTTTAAAGCATATTCTGAGGTACCTGAAGGGTATGGTTGATTATGGGCTCAAGTATGATGTGAATCAAAAGTTTAACCTTTAGGGTTATGTTGATTCAGATTGGGCAGGCAGTGCTACAGATAAGAAGAGCACTCCTGGGTGCTACTTCAGTATGGGATCATGTGTGATCTCTTGGTTTAGCAGGAAGTAGTCCTACGTAGCACTAAATACAGCCGAAGCAGAGTATTTTGCGATGGATGAGCAGGTTGCAGATGTACTGATGAAGCCACTAGCCAGAGTGAAGTTCGAGTATGTCAGAGAGAGGTTTGGTGCACTTCAGATCAAGGTTCCTTCCAAAGGGAAGTGATGAGTCCAGAAGATGCAGATGCACATGAGATTTTCTCACATGGTTGATGTGTTCTCCCATGGTCGTGATGTAATTACTGAGCCATTCTCACATGGTGGTAGATGTGTTCTCCCATGGTTTAGATGTAAGGGTTGAATCCATTTTTCACATGGTGGTAGATGTGTTCTCCCATGGTGAAAAAGTAAGGGCTGGATCCTTCCATGAATGGTGGTCGATGTGTTCTCCCATGTCGGTGGTGTAAGTGCTGGATGATGTGCATCTGGGCTGTGCTTCATGGATGATGAGATGATCTAAAGAGGACGATGCTATGATGATCAGGAGGATAATGGATGATGAGCATCAGGACGATGCTCTAGTTACTGCTCTGTATATCTATGTACGCACCATGTTGGATGCTGGATATGATCAGTTGGATCATTTATATGTATATTTATGTACGCATCATGTTGGATGCTGGATATGATCAGTTGGATCATTTATATGTATATGTATGTACGCATCATGTTGGATGCTGGATATGATCAATTGGATCATGTATGTATCTGTAGATGTATCAGGTGGATACATTGTATGATCAGGTAGATCATGGATGTTGATATGTATAAAGTATGATTAGGTGTATCATGTATTTGTATATGTATCAGGTGGATACATTGTATGATTAGGTAGATCATGTATGATGATATGTATCAGGCAGATACTGTGTATGCATCAGGTGGATGCATTGTATGATCAGGATGATCATGGATGACGAGCTTCGGAATGTTGCTCTAGATGACATGCATCAGGATGATACAGTGTTGATGATCAGGATGATCATGTGTACATCAGGATGATGTTTGGTGAGTATCAATATGATACTTTGTGGCCGTGGAACAGGTTGTGCAGATGAGCATGTCTGGGAGATCCTATAGGTCGGAGTTGTGTACCTATAACAGCCTGGGATGCTCTTTTGAGACATTGCTCTGGGAGGACATATAATAGTGCCTTGGGAGATCCTTCAGGTCGGAGTTGTGTACTCGTAACATCCTGGGATGCTCCTTCAAGGTTTTTTCATATGGCATATAATAGCGCCTTGGGAGATCCTTCAGGTCGGAGTTGTGTACCCGTAACATCCTGGGATTCTCTTTCGAGGTTTTGCCATGACCACATGTAATTTGTGCCATGGGAGATCCTACAGGTTGGAGTTGTGTACCCGTAACATATTGGGATGCTCTTGCGAGGTTTTGTGGTGACCACATGTAATTTGTTCCCTAGGAGATCCTACAGGTCAGAGTTGTGTACCCGTAACATCTTGGGATGCTCTTTCGAGGTTTTGTGGTGGGGTCACATGTAATAGGGCCCTGAGAGATCCTACAGGTCAGAGTTGTGTACACGTAACATCCTGGGATGCTCTTTCAAGGTTTTGTGATGCACATAATAAGTCCTGAGGATTCCACAGTATGGCCAGTGATGATGAAGACCTGCAAGTGGTGGGCCTACATCTAGTATGAAAAAGGACTGGCTCTGTAGAACTTCCTATGACGAGTAGATTCAAAGATTGATTGAGATAGCAGTACCAGTGACGATGACGATTATCCAGTGACAATGATCCAGAGAAGATGACTTGTGCTAGAATACCTATGTCGAGAAATACCTTCCTAGTTAAGAGGGAGTGTTGATGTATATGTAACTTTGGAATGTATTTCATATATGTATATTATACTCCTATAGAGATGGTATTATTCATCTATACGGAAGTGTTTGTATTTCTATAGATATTTTATTATTCCTCTATACAGAAGTGTCGTCATTTATATTGTAAGTGTTGTAACTTATACTTGATGGGTTATTAGACCACCTTGTTGGGGTCGGCCCTGTATATGTCATGTGGGTCGAAGGGTTATTAGACCACCCTATTGGGGGTTGGCCATGTGGGTCAAAGGGTTATTAGACCACCCTTTTGGGTGTCGGCCTAGTCAGCATTATGTTATGTGGTTAAGTTAAGGATGACCTCGTAAAGGTTATTAGGAAAGTCAAGTCAAGTATAAATAGAGTGCAAGAGGCACTCTAGTTTATCATTCAATTCTCTCTCACACTCTCAGGAGAGTGGCGCACTTGTGGAGGAGGAGAAGCTGCTACTAGGAGATGTCTATCTCTTATGCTTGGGTTGTATCATTGCTCTATCTATCTCTGAGGAAGTTATTGGGGTTTTTCACCTTTATGGTTTTCCCCAAGTAAACTCTGTGTCTCTTGTGTGCTTGCATTATTGTATCCATGATTGATATGTTGTAGATATGTTGTACATGTTGTTCTATCAGTTAAGATCCTAGATTAGATTGAAGTAAACTCTGAAAAATTAACAGTCTAATGTTATAACATACCACAAAAATGTGTTAGTCTCGGGGCATTGTGAATTTTCCGTACAAGCATTGCATGGAATTCAAATTCCCTTTTTGGGTCATCTAATGGCTTAGAGATATCATACATAGTGATGCCCCTCCATAAATCTAGTAACTCATAGATAAGAGGCTCAAGATATACATTCATATATTTAACTTGGTACTTACCTAATTGATTGAGCATACAATAAGTAATTACTACATATATGATTAAATAAAAAAATATCAGACATAATTATAAGACATAAGTTCATAACTTAACATATATATATGTGTGTGTGTGTGTATGTCTGTGTGTGTGTGTGAGTATAAACAACCAAATATAAGAAATATTTATGAAACAAAGAAGACAAATGAGATGTTACTGCAGTAAAAAGAAATTATTCTAAACAAATACTTGGAACAATCATTGTCAACATTATGTGCTCCCTCTTTATTGACATCCACAGAGGAATGTTATTGTTGATAACAAAAATAGGCCACACCGAGTAAGTAGATCTCATCTCTCCAAATGGATTGACACCGTCTGCTACCAATGAAAGCCTAAGATTACGAGGTTCTTCTTTAAACTTTGGCCATCTTTCCTCTATTCGGAAATACAGATCCATCTACAGGAATTCGAAGAACACCATCTTTGCTTATGTTCTCTGCATTGTAATCCATAAAGTTTGCTATTTTTTTGCACCTGAAAAATTGTTGCAAACATGGAATAAGGGGAATAGAATGAAGAACCTTGCAAGACACCTTTTTTGTTACTTGATCAATTCAATATCTACTCTTTTGACAGATCTGACATTCTTCTTTCGATGCATGTTCTTTATAATTCATAATATGATTATCAGGACATGCATGAATAACTTGATACTCCATTCCAATATCTTTCATAATGGCATGTAGATATCGGTATGTGCGAGGTAAAAAATTCGACGGTGGTAACAAAAATTCACCGAACAGTCTACAACATAAAAAATTAGTATTGGTTAACGTAAAGAATATTAATTGTACATATTGCATCCAAATTTTATGGATGAACTACCAAAAAAAAGAGAGGAAAGAAGACTACCTTTAGCATCATTTACTAAATGTGATGAAACATATTACATACCTTAGGATCTCTATGACACAAGTGTTTGAAAAACCATTCATAACCTTTAAGTTAACCAGTAGCAACATAGAAGAGACAAGACTTGTTTTGGATCCTTCATAAAGAGGTTGGATTTCCTTCTCAAGTACAGGTATATCAAAACACCATCAATGTTGTCATCATCATCCATTCTAGCATTAAATGTCTCCTAGATCAATCTATTTGTCCCATCTTATTCAAATGTGTTATTAGAATCATCATCTTCTTCCATAGGATCATTATTAACTTGATCTTCAATATTCGCTCCACGTTCCAAAATGGTGTGTACAAACACTTCTTCCTCCATGGGAAATGCCCTTGGGCACCCTTCCTTTATAATTACAAACAATCAAGTAATATTAGTGTATATAAAAAATATTAAAACGACACAAACGTTTACAAATACAATTAGTAAAAATACATATAATGAATAACTTATTACCAATGGACATTATTCACGTTGGCACTACTGAATATTGTTGGCATTGATGTCAACATGAAGACATTGATTGATGTCAACATGAAGACATTGGACAAGGTTGTACAAGTTTGTTGGAAGTTGTTGGGATTAAGACAAGATCGTCAAGAGCATGGGAAAGAATATTTTTTGTACCAAGAATAAAATACCAAGAAGACAATGATGAAATTAATGGTGGGGAGATATTGACTGCACATTAAATTTATGATGTTTCGTTCACAAGGATAGAACTATAACAAGATCAATTTGGAATACCTAAGGATACCTAAGTGATATTCATTTGAGGAAAACTTGAGTACAGGGGTATTTTTTATGGTCTAAGTAATGCATGTGTCAATTTATATCCCAATCCAATCAAATATGTGCATTTAGCGTGCATTTTTTTGACCTAGGTGTGCATTTCCTGGAGGTCACTGTCTAAAGGAAAAATTTGACAATTTGAGGAAATCGACGTGCATTTTCTTGACCATAGTTGGAATTTGGAATTGGAATAACATTCCTTCAGTAAAAACAAGTCTAATGAGATTGATTAGAGCTCTTGGCTTGCATTCTTAAGCTCTTGGTGGGCATAATTGTGAGACAGATTGCTACTAGCCCTACAAACACAGAATTAGACCATTCTATGACTTTGGCTGCCATTTTTCTGCAAATGGAATGAATTCTCAGTTAAGGAAATGTTGACATATAATGACATAATATCTATGAATATTCTTGGAACCATTGGCATGACTCCATTTGCATCGGGCGTGTAGTTTTGGTTCACAAGGCTGGAACTATAACAAGATCAATTTGCTATACCTAAGGATACCTAAGTGAGCTTCACTTGAGGAAAAATTGAGTACATGGCTGTGTTATATGGTCTAAGGAATACACGTGTCAATTTATATCACAATCCAATAAAATTTGTACATTTAGCGTGCATTTTGGTGACTTGGGCGTGCATTCTTGTAGGTCATTGTCTAAACACAGAATTTGACCATTTGAGGAAATCGATGTTCATTTTCTTGACCACAACGGGAATTTGGAATTAGATTAAAATTCCCTAATTAAAAAAAAGTCTAATGAGATTTATTAGAGATCTTGGATTTCATTCTTAATCTCTTGGTGGGCATAATTGTGAGACATATTGCTACTAGCCCTACAAACACAGAATTAGACTAATCTATGAATTTCATTACCATTTTTCTACAAATGGTGTGCATTATGAGTTAAGGAAAGTTTGAAATATAATGACATAATATCTATAAATCTTTTTGGAACCATTGGCATGACTCCATTTTCATCGGGTGTGCATTTCTGGTTCACAAGGCTAGAACTATAAGAAGATCAATTTGGCACACCTAACGCTACCTAAGTGAGATTTAGTTGAGGAAATATTGAGTACAGGGGTGTGTGTTATGGTATAAGGAATACATGTGTCAATTTCTACCCAATCCAATCAAATCTATGCATTTTTCATGCATTTTGGTGACCTGGGCGTGCATTTCCTGTAGGTCAGTGTCTAAAGGCATAATTTGACTATTTGAGGAAATTAGTGTGCATTTTCTTGACCACAGTGGGAATTTGGAATTGGAATAACATTCATTGAGTAAAAAAAAGTCTAATGAGATTTATTGGAGCTCTTGGATTGAATTCTTAATCTCTTGGTGAGCATAATTGTGAGATGGATTGCTACTAGCCCTACAAACATAGAATTAGATCATTATATGACTTCGACTTCCATTTTTTCTGCAAATGGCATGCATTATAAGTTAAGCAAAGGTTGAAATATAATGAAATAATATCTATTAATCTTGTTGGAACCATTGTCATGACTCCATTTGCATTGAGCGTGCATTTTTTGTGAAGACAATGAAGAAACAGAGCCCTTGTGCATTCAACATTCTAAGGACGAACATCCAGCCTTATGAAACATATAGAAGGGGATCAAATGGATAATGAAGTAGCCATTGTCTTGAACTAAATTGAACAAAATAAATACCTCATGTAACCATAGAAAGATACCTATTCCAAATAATGGAAATATTGTATTAGTCCGATCATAAAACAAACCTAATGAACAGTTGTGAGCAAAAGACAATTAGGTCGTCCCTAATTGAGAAAGAAGGCATATAAACAAGATATACAAATGTTCATTTTGAAGTATCCTTGTTCTTGAATGTGTGAGTGTATTGGGTGCGAGGTTGCAGGACTAAGAAGTCTAGAAGGACCAAAATGTGATAAAGAAGACTTGGAATGAAAAACTCTAATCAAGGGTGATCAAAAGGTTAATCCAAAGAGAACAAGTACACTTTGGTACTTCTTGAAGCAGTTTGACATCCCTGGGGTTATAGTCTTGAAGAAATATTGTTTGATATTGTTTGCAACAAGTATTGATGATGGGAGACATTAATGTTGTAAATGTACTTGGCCTTGTATGACAAAGAGTATGAATGTGAGGAATAACCAGAAGTCTTTCAAGGTTTGAAAGCTTTCATGCATGAACAATATGTGAAGGAAGACCTAGTATACAGGGTTTTGACCTTGTTTGAAGTGTCCTACTAGTAATGAAGTATTTTGAAAGAGTTGAATATTGTTAGTGACCAAGACAAATTTGCAGACCTAAGGATAAAGTTTGTGCTATTAAGAAATCAATTTGAGAGGACAGTATTGTAACTCTCAGTTGGACAAATCTATTGAAGTATGAGGTATACATCTTGAAGAAGAAAAATATTTTGTTGAGGGTCATTGAACTATGATCTCAGTGAAGCAGAGAAATAAATTCAAGAAAGAATTTGTCATTTTTGCTAGGAACTGAAAAGAAGAAGATTACGAGTTGTTACACTTCTCCATTGACAGGTTAGATCATGTCTGCAAGTTGGGACTTGCATTTGAGAATTTGTACCCTCATATCTTAGTTGGAGCTGAGAACTGCAAGTTGGGTCTTGCACTTGACATTTGGATCTCTCCTCATTCAGTTGGAGTTGAATAAACTTGAAGATTGTTGTATTCTCTCAAATTGTGTATTATGGGAAACATCAACGTAACATTTCAATGTAACATATTGAAAATTCTATATATATATATCGTGTACTCTCTTGTTGTCGGTGTTTACTTCTATTGATAAGTTTAATTAGAGGTTAAGGAGTTGATATTTAAGGGGTAATTAAGGGTTAGGTGTACGGGTGCTTAATTGTTTAGGGATTTATATGGGGTCAAAGAGTAAGGTATTAGGTCTTAGAGGTTAAGGTGTTAAGGTTTAAGGGGTAATTAAGGTTCAAGGGCTAAGGTATTAGGTCTTAGAGGTTAAGGTGTTAAGGTTTAAGGGGTAATTAAGGGTCAAGGGTTAATGGTACTTAATGGTTTAGGAGATTATAAGGGATCAAGGACTAAGGGATTAAGGGTTAATAGGTTATTGGTCATCCAAGGGTTAGGGGTACATAGGAGTTGGTATTGTATATGGAGCATCAAACTGAGGTGAGAGGGAGAATCAAAGACAACAAATCAATGATGAAGCTTGTGCAATTTATCAAGATGTTTATGAATAAGTTGAAAAAATATCATAAAACTGTTAATTTCCTTGACATGTAGAAAGAGAGAGAGACTTAATGAGATATATAGTCACAACCAGCAAAAACAACCTATTCTTATTTCACCTTCGTCATTATGTCATATTCTTTCTTGATTTTACTGGGAGACCGCGAGTTTTAAGTGAATGGAAAATTTCCATCGATTTGGAGACCACTGTTTAATTTAAAAGGGGTTGCGAGCTGAGGGATTAGGGGTTAACATGTTAATTTTCTAAGGGTAATGGGTTAGAGGTTAAGGTGTTAAGTTTTAAGGGGTAAATAAGGGTCAAGGGATAAGGGTTCTTAATGGTTTAGGGGTTTATAATGGGTCAAGGGCTAAGTGATTAGGGTTTAACATGTTATTCTTCATCCAAGGTTTATGGTTACTTAGGTGTTAGCATTGTATATGGAGAAGCCAACTTAGGTGAGAGGGAGAAACAAAGAAAACCAACCAATGACAAAGCTTGTGCAATTTATCAATATGTTTATGAATATGTTGAAAAACTATCGAAAAAAATGTTACTTTTCTTGAAATGTAGAAAGAGAGACAATTTATGAGATATATAGTCACGACCAACAAAAACAACCTATTCTTATTTCAAATTCATCGTTATGTCATATTCTTTCATGAGTTCACTTGGTGACCATGAATTTTAAGTCGATGGCAATTTTCCCATAACTTGGAGACCATAATTTCATTTAGGGACTGAGAGCTTATATAGCCCTTTGATCCCTAACCCTTGACCCATGTCCCATAACATATATATCATTAACCTATAACCCTTTAATCCCTAACCCATAACCACTTAGACCCTACCCCCCATATTCCTTAACACCTAAACTCGATTCCCCCTAAGCCATTAAACCCCTAGATCGTAGTGGGGATGGATGACGTTGATGCCAAATAAAAAGTGTGCCAAGCCTAGGAAAGCCATGTTAGGTGAAGTATTGTCATATAGTAATTGCAAGAAAGAAACTTGAATTGGTAAGGAAACTTTCCTGGATGCGGGGACATATGACAAATAAAAATGGTGGGAAATCATATAAAAAAATAATTTGCACAATGAATGTTTGTATCTATATGCTAGGGTATTGAGTATACCTAAGGAGAACCCCCAACTTGCATTTAATGAAAAATGGATCCTAATATATTATCCTACTAACATAAAACAAATTTCATGACATGGAGGTGCTCAAAAACCTGAATACAATGGTATAAATAGTGAGATAAATACAACTCACATGCCCTTGTATGGGCCAACATGTGGATTTTTAAGTTGCACATTCAAGTTTGGAGTAAGATCATAAAGTCTAAAAATTTGTTTTCTTTTTCTAAGAGTTTCAACTATCCTTTTTAGATTTCATCTCCATTATGTTAGTTCACACTATTTCATATTTCCTTTTATCCATCAAGTTTTCATTTTTGGGGGGATTTTCAATTGAAAAGACCCATGTATTTTGGTCCACAGTGCAGCTTCATAACTATTGAAATAATACCCACACAATCTTACATGGATAAGGTTTGAATAGTCATGCACCTATGTATTTGTTGAAACTAGGGGCCATATGGTTATAAGAATATGGGGAATCTAATATGCAAGCTAGATAGTATGAAACTAGAGTGAGTGAGTGCATCATAACCTAAAGAAACCTACATAAAGGGATGTTTTTTCATATGGAATAATTTCCCCATGTGGTCTACTGAAGGTATTTTAAATTCCATTGATGTGATTGATCCTACAACTCCTAGACAATATCATCTAAATGTGGAATTTGAATGGGTAATTTTAGGTCCTACACAAGATCTATAGTTTCTAGTGTCAGGTATGTATTTTTTGAACGGGTTACCTTCTTATGGACGATAAATCAACCCAAAGTATACTCTAGGAGGAATCATGACACTAACCAAATTAATGGAGTACCACTACAAGGATAGGTCAAACAAGAAATAGGGACGTGTCTCAATAGATAGAATAGAGTTATTTTTCCCTAGTGCATAGCCCACATGATTTTGTATATTGGATGCTCTTTTTCACCATCTAGTGTCAAGAAATATGCACATATTAATTATGGGGCAATGATTGTATGGGAAAATATTTGATTAGGAATCAACATTGATGATGATGGTGTACATCTACCTGAGGGCATGTAGGAGGTGGTTAGGTTGGGGGGTTTCATTTTGGAGCCTCATATGATCCTTAATTTTAAATTGGTTCTCATCTGTCTAGTCACATGTTTTGTCATAATAGGGGCACATGAGATCCCTACATGACTTACTAGAAAGAGATGATCACATTAATTAGGAATTATAAATATTGGTCTAGAGTTTAATCATGAATTATTTGATGTTTCAAAGTAATAAATAATTGTGATCTAGGAGTTACCATATTAGGGTATGGAATTCAATGAAATACCTTTAAGGATATGTGGATTCATGTGTTGACATATCAACCAATTGGAGGCCATTAATGAGTAAAGTGGCACAATCAATTGATATTGTGCATGAACTAGTGTGAATGGGGCCCTAGTAGTATCCTTGTAAGTTTGGGGAAGGGGGAGGGAAATTTTCACTAATCCTAAAAAATATTCTTATTTTCATGCGTGTATCTCCCCTATTATATCCCTTAGAAGTAAAAGTAATACATTATTTTTCTTCTACATTTAACATATAAATATTTATGACAACCACTATAGCTGGGGGGACTACTGAATCAATAGATCAGAGAACTTTTGGACTGCAGTGAGGGTTTTTTCTTGTGAGGGTTGAGGTAATATGGAGAACCCTGGAGGGGGGGGGATCCCCCTCCTTTGTGCACCGGTAGGAAATATCAGTATCCCGTACCTCAGCGTCTACCACCGAATCCTCCCGTGGGAGCGACCTAGACAGAGAGGGCACCAGCCATACCCTTCTGGGACCGGGGAAAACCCAAGGCGGATGCCTTCCTAGAGCTAAATAAATCCCATCTTTGCAGATAATATCAGAGAAATTGAGGGAACGTGTATAGCAATGGAAAGAAAGAGCTCTCATAGGGAATTTCATTGGTATTTGGACCAAGGAAAAAGACCTAACCAGATGGATCAAGAATACTTGGAACCCTAAAGGTCATTGTGTTCTGCATTTAGGAGCCAATGGTTTTTTACAATTGTGTTTTTCAATCAAGAAGACATAGATCAAGTTTTGGAAGGAGGGTCGTACTTATTCTTCTATTCCAGGCTATACCTATGCCCATGGAAGGAAATATTTAACCCAAACAAATAGGATCTGAACATAGCCCCAGTATGGATCAGGATTTACTCCCTCCCCTACAAGTATTGGGAACCAGAGATCCTTCAAGACATTGGAAATACGCTAGGTAAATTTGTAAAATCCTATGAGAAAACTATGCAGAGGAGATACACTTCTTTTTCCCGTATCTGTGTTTACATGGATATGGCACAAGATATCCCAGATGCAACAAATATAACATGGGATGATGAAGACTGGACTCAACCATTAGACTACGAGCACCTCCCTTTTTGATGTTGTAGATTCCACAAGTATGGTCATCTCAACAGGGACTGTCTGCAAAAAAATAAAATTCCCCCTCCCCATCTGGCAGCTCCGGAGAAGGAAAGAAAGTCAAATGATGAGTTTTTTATATAGGTGAGTCGAAAAATATTAGGGAGGCGACAGGGAAACCAGTAGCAACACAAAAAATTCAAGGCCAAAAATCCTATACACTCGAAGCACTTCGAAACCCTATTTAACTCTATTGGGGAATCCTTGGGAGACCTAGCAAACCATAAGAAAGGAAAAGAACCAATCCAGGAAGTCGACAACCTTATCCGAGAAAACCCTGAAGAGAACGTAGAGGTTATGGAAGATGACTCCCTCGACGAAGCAGAAGATATGGATCTGGGTGAGCTGGACCTAGATGCTATTGAAATGGAGTGCGATAAAAAAGGAAAAGGTTATGTCTCGCAAAGATAGATAGAATTAATACAAGAGGATATTCTCAAAGCTAAGGAAATACCATCCCTTGGAATAGCAAAGGAGCCTAAAAAAGGGAGCAAAAGAAAACAACCGGAACATGGCGAGAAGCGAGGACGAAAAACAAACAGATGATGGATAGTGAAGATAGGCACCAAAATCATTGAGTTAGGGGAGTACCCCACCATTAAGGCTTCCTTATTAGAAGTTAACAAAAGTTAGTCAATGAAGATCATCATTTGGAACATTCGTAGTGTGAATCATCTGCGTAAAATAAAAAACCTAAAGAAAAAAATCAGGATGGAAAAACTAGATATAGTATTCCTCCAGGAGACAAAATGTGGTTCGGAGAAGATGTGGGAAATAGGAAACAAGGTGTCGAAAGGAATTTAGACTATAGCTATTGAAGCTAGAGGAACAGCAGGAGGAGTTGTGATTCTTTGGAGATATGATGAAGTTACTCTTAAGAAATTTTGGGCAACCAAGTTCACCCTATCCACAAATTTTGAAATCCTTGAAATGAGGACAAAAGGGGTGATCTCAAGTGTATATGGACCAAGCATCAACGTCCAAAAAATTTCCTTCCTGGAATCCCTCTCCTGGATGGAAAATTGGGTTGGGGATAAAAACTGGATCATTGGAGGGGATTTTAATATGATCACATCCTTAGAATAAAATAAAGGAGGCTGACGAATTCTGGGACCAACCAATGAAGCTTTCAAAGACTTCATCGAATCCCGTAAGATGGATTACTTGGAAATCAGGAATGGGTGGTTCATGTGGAACAACAAACGAGGGGGAGATCATCATGTAGCCAACCGACCAGATAGATTTTTATTATCCGAAGATCTCACAATGGAGGGAGGTGATTTTACCACCGTTGTTTTACCTTCAGTAGGTTCTGATCATTGGCCAATCAACCTCTTCTGGGATAGGATAGGGTTAAGTGGAAGGAAACCATTACGTTTTGAACAATTTTGGATGGAACACAAGGACTTCAAATCATTGGTCTAGCAATGGTGGGAGGATCTCATCCCCCCTAGAGGGACAATAATGTACCAATTCCAACAAAATTTGAAAGCTTTAAAATCCAATATTCTTATGTGGAACAAAGAGGAATTTGGGAACATATTCCAAGAAAAAAAGCATCTAAGTGAGCAAATGGGAGACCTCCAACGTGAAGTCATGAATAATGGTTATAGTGAAGACTTGAATAAGCAAGAACATATCCTCCTAGAACAACTTTCAAGCTAGAGAACGACAGGAGGAGATTTACTAGAGACAGAAATCCAAGAATCAATGGCTTCAAGAAGGGGAAAGGAACACCACATTCTTCCATCAATAGGTTATCCAAGACAAGAAGTATTCAAAGATAAATAGAGTTAAGACAGAAGCTGGGAATTACATGTAAAATAGAGAAGTCAAAAGGAAACAGAATTAACTCAATATTTCGGGAACATCATGCGGGAAGACCAAGCCAATCGATGTGAGCAAATTACCAAGATTACGCAACTCATCCCCGACATTGTTATCAATGAAAAAAATGATCTCCTGAAGAAACTGGTGACTCTTGTAGAAGTTGAAGAAGCCCTCCAACAAATGGAAAAAGGGAAGGCCCCAAGACCTGATGGCTTCATAGCTATTTTTTTTCACCATTTCTGGGACATGATCAAGCAATATGTTTGGCACATTTTAGAAGACTCCAAGAGAAACAAAGGGGTGTTACATGCTTTCAATGCCACCTTTATGACCCTTATTCCTAAGTTTGAAGGCGCAGACACACCAGGTAAAATTTGTCCCATCGCTCTGTGTAATGTTTATATAAAATGATCACCAAAGTTATTTCCAATAGACTGAAACCCATCCTCCCCCACCTGATTTCCCCAGAGCAATCTAGTTTTGTGGAAGGAAGACAAATATTGGATGGGGTGATTCTTATTCATGAAGTCATTCATTCCCTTAAAATTACCAAAATTCCTGGGATGCTTCTAAAACTTGATATATCAAAAGATTATGATAAGCTCAGTTGGAAATATCTAAGGGAAATGCTTATAGATTATGGCTTTGATAGGGAATGGATTGAATGGGTTATGAGTATGAACTCAAACACTTTATTCTCCATTCTTCTTAATGGTACTCCAACTAGGACCTTCGGCCCTTCCAGAGGAATTATCCAAGGTGATCCCCTATCCCCCTTACTTTTTATCTTGATGGTCGAAGGTCTCAGCAGAATTATCAAAACGATGGTGACCAATGGAGAAATGAGAGGCCTCAACATTCAACCACACACATCCAATCAAACTCACCAACAATTCATGGATGACATGATTCTCATGGGACACACTTGGATCCAGGAGGCCAAGGCCATCAGGAAATGCCTCAATAACTTCTATGAGGCTTCTGGGTTAGATATTAACAAAGAAACATCGCATGTCTTTTTCTTCAACACTCCTAATATCTCCCTATTGTAGACACAATAGATCCTATTTTTATCAATAAAAATGGGAGCCCCACTACTATTTTGAAGGTAATTTCGAATTCCTTTGCTCATTTTTGGGTATTTTTTATTGTTGTATATGTATATTCTTATTCCGATGCTTTGAATTGAATAAAATTTTCTAAAATAATGTTTCCTTTGTGCGTTTTGAAAATTGTGGAAAACTTGCCTTTTCTTGAAATTATGTCCTTTCCACAACCTTCGATCTGCAACCCGCAATGCAGATTGCAGAAGTCATAAATTTTCAGAAAATAAACTTTTGTTTCTGCAACCCGTAGTGTCATAGATTTTCAGAAAATAAACTTGTGTTTCCGCAACCCACATTGTGGATTGCGAAATGCAGAAGTCATTTAAAGTTCAATAAAATGTAATTTTCCTTTCTGCAACTCGCAACCCGCAAATTGCGGATTGCGGAATGCAGAAAACACTTTGTCATTGTGAATAAACATTTTCATTTCCACAACCTGCAACCCGGATTGTGGATTGCGGAAATAGGAAACCTAAATAAGAGAAAGCGAGATGTAAATCCGCAACCCGTAATCCGCTTTTCCATTGCGGATTGAGGAAACACAAAAACACTTACAAATTCAAACTTGCACTTCCGCAACCTGCATTGTCGATTGCAAATTGCGGAAACCAAAATTAAAATTACAAAAATCTGTTTCCGCATCTCCTTTTCCACATTTCATATTTTAATCCCAGCCATTGATTTCCTTTGAATTCTACAATCTAGATTTATTTCACCATTGCTTAAATATTCCAAATTTCTACCATTTCTTATTTTGCAAATTCCAAAATAAGAGAAGAATTTACTGTGGATTTCTTACTAGTTCTCCCAATTTACATTCCTCTTCATCTCAGGTTGGTTTCCCGACACTTTTGTTATGGTTTTTATGATAATTTAAGGTTTAAATCATTTATATTAATCACTTTTTCTTATTTATAAGATTTCTTCAAACTTTTCCAAACATGTTGAGAATTACCCGTTCGAAAACCGCCTTAAGGGAGCTAAAAAACAAAGACCCAAACAGTGGCATTCTTTCTGATATGAGTGGCAGAGTGTCTGAAACTCTTCACCTAGATTGGTCATGTATATATTCCATCTTCAACAACGATGACCTTTCGGAAATCCATCAAAACTAGTCCTTTTACAAGAACATTAACCACTCCCAATTACATGCCATTGCAGCTAGACCAGAACATATTCCTTATATCGATTACATTAAATGGATTATAGATCATGCTATCCCTCAATACCATTCTTTCAAAGACAAATATGGGGCACAATTAACTTCCTTCCGGCCTGAAGCGTTCGCTAGGGATTATGCCCTGAGATAACCCGACTGGTTGCTCAATGCCAAATTCCTGGACACCGCCAGAACCTAATTCAACTTTGATGAGATGCTTAAGTCTTGGATGAATAACCTGGAAAGCTTCACCCCCAAGGATGATAAATCCTACCCTATCTCTTGGTTAAAAGAGTTGTTCTCCTTACTGGCAACCATGCTTTGCAAATTATATGGGTTACCGAATTGTTATGTATTCAAGGCTTAATGGGAACCCCTTGCTCATCATGTACTCACTACAGGGGAGTTCTTTAACTGGGCTCAAATCCTATCAGTAGAGATTAAGTCAGCTATTGAGAAATACCAGAAGACTCCTACCTCCATAAAACCTCCATTATTTTATTCAGCATACATCATGGATATCTTTTGTTCTGCTTTTCAGTTTCCTTCCATGGGATGGAACTGGACCTTGTCCGCACCTCCTATGGATATCTATTGCTTTGCATTATGGGAAGGCAATTTCATGCCTATGATAGATGATATTTTTTATCATTTTATTGGTACAATTCAGCTAATTATTTTTAAGGAAAATGCTCCCATTTTCTCTGAATATGCTAAGGCACTTCTCTCTACTATGTGGGACTGGTACATAAGAGAGTACTTTTCTTATGTCAGAATTTGGGTTGGCGACACTACACATCTGTTACCCAGACTTGTCCTAGATAGAATGTTGTTGGAAGAGATTTATTTTTTGATTGTCACTGATGGTGTCTTTCCCAAACTCACATAATCCAAAAGAAGATGGTGGCCCAAGTTCCCACTTCATCTTGGGCATTTGAAAGCTCATAATTCAACTCATGCTGGGCTACTTGGAAAGAAAGTTGTTGCTCTTAAGCTTGGGAAATCCCCAAATAGGATGCATGATCCCAAGGCATTTATGGTTAATCATTTTGCACAGGAGCAGATGAAGAATGAATATGCCCACCAGACTGAACCAGATGATTCTATCTACTAAGGTGCTGAATCTTTTGCTGAAGTCATTAACATAACTGCTTCTAAGGAAGAAAAGGGTTTCATCTTTCAGTATCAACAAGAGCTCAAGACTAAGGTCTTGAAGTACAAAAAAATGGAATTGTCACTTGATGATAAAGTTTAGAAAGACAGGGCAGAAAAATAATCCCAGAAAGCAAAGACTCCATTGATGTCAACCTACCATGCTGATAACAAGGGAAAATCCCTTGTTGAAGACACATTGCAACCCAGGATTTTGGAAAATCTCAATGCTTTGATTCAGTCAGTTGCTAAGATGAAAAAAGAATTGGCAGCACTAACTTCAATTGTGGAAACTCAAACTATTGCTGCAGCCACTCCACCAAAGAAGCAAAAGGTTGAAAAGCATGTGCCCAATGTAACCATGCTTCACATACAAAACACTGATGAGGATGAGGAGACTCTTCCCTCTAAATTTTCATGTTCTGTTGCTTTTCCTGATACTTTCCCTGAAGTTATTTATGTTACTTCAACTTCTTCTAACCCCTTGGAAGACATGACACAATGTTGATACCTATGTCCCTAATTTTCATTTACCACAGGTTACCATTTCCATAGATGCAACATCCCATACATAATTAGATATCCCAATCATTTCATCTTCCATCTCGTTCTCTGATATCATAACTCCTATACTCACAACAACTGAACCACTGATAACCCATGTGGTGACTTCACAAGAGCCAGTTATGATCCCAGTTTTTGTTGCACTTACACAGGATGTTGAAACCCAACTTCCCCCCACATCTGTAGAGACACTTGAATTTCCAATATTTTTTTCACTCCCATAGGTCATCTCTCCACCTTCCACTTCCTTTTCCTTACCTACAATTTCCAACATCATTTGACCCTCCATCTCCACCACCCAAATCAACATCCCAATCCCAACTTCTGTTGTTTCCTAGACTCCACCTTTAGTTTCAACTTATGGTATATCAACATCAATAGTGGACATAGTGGCAGACTTTGGGGAGGATGCTATATTTTCTTTGGGATCATAAATTTGAGAAGGTTGTCGTGAAAGGAGGAGATAAAATACAAAGGGAAGGGACTTTCATGCATGGCCCTGTTCCCAATTAGGTCATATGGAAGAAGACATCCATAGATGTGTACCAATAGGCCCTTGAAACTGCTATTGCAATGGGAGCCTTTGCAGGGGCTAATTATGATTATGTTACTTATTTGAACAAAGAGATTGAGGCCAAACAACAGGAACTATAGAAGCTCACGAAGGAGCAGTCTGAAGCCAAGGAACAACATGAATATCAACTTCAAGAGTTGAGAAATGAGCATGACAGTGAGCTGAGAGACCTGCAGGAACAGAATGAATCTCTCCAGTAGCAGCTACAACAAGTACAAGTGTTGAACATTGGCTATGATGAGAAGATCACATTACTTGAGCAGCAACTGAAGGATTTAGTGACTAAGGCATCTGTCCCCTCATTCTCTAGATTTTCCAAGGAAGAGTTCAAGGAGTTATCCCTTAAAATCAATGAAGAACACAAGGAACTCTTGACTGAACTATTTGAACTCCTGAATGACATACATGAGAAACACAATGTCTTTAAGCGACAATTTGTTATTCTGGAACAACATAATGATAGAAGAGAAGTAGCAACCAAAGCTATATAAGATGTAAGTGATTTGCATAAATACATCAAGGACAAGCCCGAATACATTCTGATTCTAGACAATTTCAAGTTCAGAATAATGAGAATCTCTTTAGGTGCATGGGAACATGATTGTGAATCAGTCGAGGAAACAATCCAAAAAGCACAAGAAGTGTGTGGCAGGAGATGGCATGCTGTCGATAACATCATGGTCATGCTATATTTTCCAACCATGGACCCCATCGAAAAGGCTTGTCCACCCAAGTTGACAATTGAGCAGGTTGATAACAAATGTGCACAATCCAAGGAGCAGATTCAACAGCTGGAGTACATTCAGATTTCAGAAGTTGAAGAATAGATCAAGAAACCCATCAGTCAAGGGATAAAGATCCACCTTTTCCTACGTGCATGGCATAAGATCAAGAAAAATGAAATTGAGTCTTTTACATGTAACACTCAGTTGGCACTCAAATCGTCCAAATATACAAATGTGGAAGAAGTGTTAGATGTATGGGCCAAGTGGCAAATTTCCCTTCGCCATTCTTAGATTAGAAATATTTTGAAAATCCCTGTTTTATGGGGGATCTATCCTACGTAATTCAGTGTAATTATTATTTAAATTGTAGAGATATCATAGGGAGGGGGGGAGAAATCACTAGAGAAGAATTGGAGATGCTCCGTTTCTATTGAGGTATTGTAATTTCTTGCAAGCTTAATGAATCACGGTCAGTTTCTCTTTGTCATCTTCTTTGTACAATTTGTCAAATTTCTTTGATAATTTCTGATTTTTTCACCTTGGTTATTAAATCAACTTTGTTTTATCTTTGCAATTTAATGAATGCATCCGATCTATAAGTTGGATTTATTTGAACTTACAATTTAGATGCTATTGTGTGTTGAATGAATTTATTTGTTTAATTCATTTTATCTATTTCTACAAATGATAAACAATCTTAATTTCATTACTGCTAGTTTGTCAATTAGTAGGGCATAACAGAACAGTCTCACTTTTGCTTAATTCTTTAGATAAGATCATTCAATTGTTATTGTTTGTTTTGTATAAAGCTAGTTAATATAGATCCAATTCATATGTCTATTTATTGGTGAAACATTTAACCAAATTCCATATTTGATTGTTCTGCACATCAAAACATATTTCTTAATTTATATCTAACTTAGCTATATTTTCCTTAAGTAAACACTACTCACTCTCAGACATAGAACAACTTTTTGATATTCCCTCACAGGGAGACAGATCCACCAGGATCAATTCACATAAGTTCCAGTGGAGTCATAATATCTGTGGGAGTCAACCACACCAAAAAATTTGGGGATAGAACTGCTCTTGCGCAGAGTTGTTTGAATCCTTTCAAATTGGGCTATGTGACCCTCTATTGTTTTCCTCGGAAAACATTCCAGCACCATCATACCCGGGGCTTCAACAAATGGCCCTAGAAGGAGGGCCATGATCCGGCATGCCTAAACAAAACACTAGTAAACCTCCTCCAGCAAGAACACCGATTGTTACCAGGAGCCAAACACAAGCGTCCAAATCTATGAAACAACCAGTTCAAGATCCAACTGTAATACTTGCTACTCCTGTAACAGGATAAGAAACACCAAGGCCTCAAATTATTTTTGTATCACTTACTATAGGGCCTCTCGCCCTTGAGCAATTAAGAAAAATTACACATGATAACATTGCTCGTGTTGAATAGAGAATTGAAGAAAATCGGAACCCGAGTCAAAGATTATCCCAACAAAAACAAACTAGTAACTCTTGGATTGTCACCGACAATCAAAACTCCGATAATCACAACACATATAATTAGAACACAGCTCGACATGAAATGTTTCCTGATATCCAAATCGCATCATTATTTGAAGAAACAGATCAAGATCAACACATCCCACAACCCAACATTGCATCAAGTGGAACACCACCAACACCTCCTTCTTCATCGTCATCCTCATCTAAGGAATCATCAGACAATGAGCCATCCTCAAGTTCTTCTTTAGAATATATAGCGATGGCTGAAGGCCAAAACATACCTTGGCTAGACCAAGATGTTGTATTTGTTTCTGGAGATCAACGTAGGATTCCCAAAAACCCAGAAAAATGGCTCCCTAAATTCAATCCAGAGGATAAATCTCTTGTACTAGACCATATTAAAACCTTCATGCAAGCTATTAGGTTAAGAAGTGTAATACATGAAGACATATTTTTCAGGTTGTTCCCTTATACCTTTGAAGGGAAAGCATCTACTTGGTATTTTTCTTTGGAATCCCAATCGATCTCTTCCTGGAATGATTTTGACACCTTCTTTATCCAAAAATTTGGAGACGATAAAACCCATGAGGATTTGGTCATTGATATGTCCTCAATGAAAATAAAGGGAAAAAAAGGGTTAAATATTATAACCATAGATTCTCCTACCTAAAAAATAGAATTCCCACCACTGTTTTTCCCGCAGAAGAATTATTGGTTGCATACTACATTAAAGGTCTTCCTATCCTCATTTCTATGTGGGTCAAAAGAGAACACAATTATAACTTACATGAGGCTTTTGCTGAAGCCATCTAGGTAGAAAAGGACATGTTCTGTTTAAAATATAATCCTGACATTCAATATTATCAACCTTTTACCTCCCGCAAGAAACAAGAGAATCGTCCTAAACCCACTGTGCAAAACAAATATCCTTTTGAAATGAATGACATGAAAATTTTTGTTCAAAAGATCTCTAAAGAAATGGCAGACTTGAAAAAGACCAACACTGAAAACCAAGCCAATAACAGAGGATTCATAAGACCACCTTTTAGGAGACCTTATCAACCCCCTCATAATAAAGTTCCTCCTAATCCTGATGAGGGGTTAAATTATGAAGAAATCTATTCGATTTTTAAAGCTTTGGTTTCTGAATCTCATAATCCTCCTAATCACCATGATGAAAATCCAAAAGAAAATCAAGATCCTGAACCACCAGATGAAGAAGAGGACCAACAAGTCAACACTATCAGTTACTTTTCAGAACTCCCTATGGCTGAAGAGGAAGATGATCCTGAGACTGTTTCTAATGTCCAACACCCTTATAACACAAGAAGCAAAGGACAATCTTCACAAGAAGCTTCCCCTTCTACATCTACCCCAAATAAAGGCAAAGAAGCAACATAGAAAGAGACTATCATTCCTGAAATTGAATATAGTTTAATTGACGACTTGAAAAGGGTAAAGGCTAACATATCTCTTTTTTACATTTTGAAAATCCCTTCCATGAGAGACAATCTACCTAAAAGAATGATTGTGAATAAACCTAAAGAAGTTAAAAACAACAACTTAGAGACATATTCTAAACCTAGTATCCAAAATCCTGGTGGAAAGAAAACACCTTTGTTCTTGCTCACTTTTGAAATTTTCAATATGAATGTTCATAACTGCATGATAGACTCAGGTGATTCATCTAATGTGATGCCCTTATCTGTCTGCAAGAAGCTGAATGCATCTTGGGAACCTTTCCCTACACAAATAGTTCAACTTGACCGATCAAGAGTTAAGGAAGTGGGAGATTTGAAAAATGTTCTTCTAACACTGTCCACTGATCCAAGAATCCACCAAACCATTGACATAGTTGTGTCTGATATCCCTGAGGCATATGGAATGTGTCTAAGTAGGGATTGGTCAGAAAATATTAAAGGTTATTTTGCTACTGATTGGTCCCACTTGTGGCTTCCTTATAATGGAATACCTAATAGAATCAAAATCAGCAGAGAGCCATACATGAAACAAACTGTTACTGATTTGAATGATTCCAGTGACATTGCTTCTTATTTTAGCTCATACATCGAACACTACAATTTTGACACATTTTTGGGGGATTTACCTGCAAATTCATCACCTGCTAAGAATGTTCAGAATCAATCCTAGATTGTTAACTTTACTACTGTCCCATTCTCTGGTTCCATTGTACATAATGTCTATAATGTGAATACTAATTTTAGGATAGATTTCAAATGCATGGACTTTGTTTTTTGATGGGTTGAGATATAAAGATGGAGCTAGTGCAGGATGTGTGCTAATAGACCCAAAGGGGAAGAAAATGATGATTGCATGCAGACTAGAATTTGAGTGCACTAACAATAATGTTGAATATGAGGCTCTGGTTCAGGACTCAGGAAGGAAATTGATCTGGGCACTCAGGTAATAGAATGCTACAGGGATTCTGAAATTATTGTGAAACATGTGAGGAATAAGATTCAATTTATATCTCCCCATTTGATTAATTATCAGAAGCTTGTAAGGGATCTGACCAATTCTTTTAGTGCATTCAATATTAAGTCAGTCCCTAGGTCCCAAAACTTTGATGCAGATTTATTGGCCAACACTGCCTCCAGATTGATTCCTCCAGAAGGCTTGTTTCCTGATACTTTCTCTATTGAGTTAGTGTATAGACCTTCTATCCCTGACAATGTAACTAGTTGGAAAGTTTTTGATAATGATCAATAGATTTTATATTTCCTCACATCCCAAGATACTTTCCAAGATGTAGCTATAGATGAGGTTGATCGTGAGAAATCTTTATCTGATCTTAACTTCCCTTCTAATATCATTCCCAAGTTAGTCATCAATTTGGAAAAGTACTATGATCTGCAAGACAAATTCAAACCTAAGACAAACTGCAAAACACAAAGCTCATCTCTGAACTATGAACCTGTCAACCTGGGAACCGATCAGAACCCTTGGTTAATCAATTTAGGGATTGATTGCTCTCCCGAGGAGAGGAAATATTTCATTAAATTATGCAGAGAGTTCAAATATGTGTTCGCCTGGACATGTGATGAGCTCAAGACCTTTGATACCCATATCATGCATCACAACATACCGATGAAACCTGATGTCAAACCTTACCAACATAAATTGAGAAATATGCACCCCAGCTTACAACCATCTGTTAAAAAAGAGCTTGAGAAATTGTTAGCAACAAGAATTGTATTCCAAGTCAGACACACACAATGGATTGCAAATTTAGTCCCTGTTCGGAAGAACAATGGGGAAATTAGATTGTGTGTAGATTTCAGGAACCTTAATAAAGCATTTGAGAAAGATAACTATCATGTTCCCCCCATGGATCATATTTTACAAAATTTTGTAGGTGGTGAGATGTTCTCTTTAATAGATGGTTTCTCAGGATACAATCAAGTTTTAGTTTCCCCTGCTGACCAATTGAAAACAACTTTCAGAATCCCTTGGGGAACATTTTCTCACAGATGAATGCCTTTTGGATTGATAAATGCATGTGCCACTTTCCAGAGAGACATGGACATAGCTTTTAGGGGGTTAATGCATAACTCTGTTGTTGTTTATCTTGATGACTTTACAATTTATTCTAAAAAGAGGCATGAACATTTGTTTTCACTTAAACGGGTATTCGAGCGGTGCATAAAATATGGGATTTTGCTAAATACGAAGAAATCCATCTTTGCGGTTATTGAAGGTAAGCTGTTGGGATTCATTGTTTCAGAACACGACATGATTATTGACCTAGAGAGGACAGATGCCATTTCTAAGATCGGACTTCCTAGCTCTAGAAAATCCATGCAGTCGTTCTTAGGTAATATTAATTTTGTTAGAAGATTTGTTCCTAATTTTGCACAGATTGTCAAACCTTTACAACAACTGATTAAAAAAGATGCACAATTCAAATGGTCCGATGAACAAAGAAACACCTTTGCTGAAATTCAGAAAGCCATCGCGGAAGCTCCTGCTCTGATGTCTCCCGATTTCACTAAAGATTTCATTTTATATACATTTGCTATTGATTTCTCATATGCAGCTATTCTCATACAGAAACATCCTGATGATGTTGAGATTCCTATTTCCTTCATGGGATCCAGATTTAAAGGGGCCGAACTAAATTATTCCTAGATTGATCAACATTCCTATGCGATCTATAAGTCGGTAAAACACTATAGACCATATATTTTGAAATCTCGGACTAAGGTTATTGTCCCTTATGCAACCATCGAGAATGTTCTGATCCAAAAGGATCTGGGTGAAAAACGTGCTCACTAGATGACAGCTCTTTAGGAATACGACCTTGAGGTCAGACTTGTTAAGATTGTAAAAGGCCAAGGTTTGTGCTTACTTACTACTCAGTCCAATGACCCTGTACAACAACAACCCAAGTAGGATCAGGAAGAAACTAGATTTGAAGGTTCTCTAAATGTTATTACAACACCAACATCTGAATGGTATGATGACATCAAGTTTTTTATAACACATGGGTTTGCTCCTGAAACCCTTGATTTTAAAAAACATAGGGATTTAAGACTAAAGTATGCATCATATTAGTTTATTGATGGTGTGATTTTTAGGAAAAACTATGATGGTGTGTTTCTCAGATGTTTGGAAAAAATTGAAATTGACAACATTTTGTTGGAATTTCATGTAGGACCTACATGAGGACACTTCTCATGGGAAACTACTTCCTACAAGATCTTGAGAGAAGGCTATTATTGGACAAATTTATTCAGAGATGCATACGATTTTTCTAGGAAATGTGAAGCATGTAAAAAATGTGTTTCAAAATCCAAGAAGTATGCATTTCCCCTTCAGGTGGTCACTATCCAATTTCCATTTCAACAATGGGGCCTGAATTTTGTTGGTCCTATTACCCTTTCCTCCTCCTTGCAACATAGATACATCCTGAAATCCACGTACTACTTTACTAGGTGGGTAGAGGCAGTTCCTCTTAGGCTATCCAACACAAATTCAATGATATCCTTTATCGAGAGTCATATAGTCACTAGGTTTGGGGCACCAGAGTTTTTAGTTTTTTACAATCCTTCCTATTTCTCCTATATTGACCTGTTGATGCCTCGGTTGTGCAAGTTAGATGCAAAAGGTGTTGGAATGTTCCAAGACACTCAATAGAGGAATAAAACCCAAGTTGAAAGGCTTCGAAAGACCCTGCGCAAGGGCAGTTCTATCCCTAACCTGTTTGGTATGGTGATCCCCCATGGATATTAGGCCTCCGCTGGCACTCTAAGAGTAGATGATTTGACCAATTAGGTCATTTTTCCAATCAAGAAAAACAAGGGTGTGAAAATGGTAAAACTAAGCTAACCTAACCTATTTAAGAAGAGGAAACTAATTTAAGTTAGTCCTATTCTAAAAAGAAAGCTTGATATTGTGTAGATTAACCCTGAGGTGTGATGAATAAGTAGATTACAACCTTTCACAGAAATGCTTTTATTTTTTCACTTATTAATTTAAATCATGATCTATTAATGAAAATTAAGAGACAATAATTCAAATGCTTAAGCCTGTTCAAGATAAATCTGTAATCACTTTGCTAATTGAAAAATTAACAATGATTATTGTGTTGTGAATCACTTACATAAATTGATAAAGAAAGTATTTAAATTGAATAAACTCAATAAAACACTTTCCAGCATAAATCAATCATACAAGGAAACCAATATAATAGATCCATACACTTAAATATATGCAAAACATATCATGCACTGTAGATGACAATCTGAAGTATAAAATCAGAAATTCTCAAATAAACTTGAAAAATAACAAGAGATGGATCAAAAGATAACTTTACTGAATAAAGAGGTCTTGTACATAAATTACAAAAGGCTCTGCCAAACAAAGTATCTCCAGTATTGTCTCCTACTGACTTGCAACTCCAAAATTACCTACCATCTAGAAGTAGCGTTTCTCCTTCTTCTTCCCTGTCAACAACAAATTATTGCAAGAAGAATGCAGATATGAGAAGAATGAAAATTCTTCCATTCTTGAGAGAACTCTCTCCCCCCTCTCACAATATTGGGAGGTCGTATTTATAGTAGTGAAGAGCATTGGGAAGGATAGGATCAAATCCCCGGATACCTGGCTCGTTCACTGTATGCAAAAACGGTCGGAATAAATTTCTGAACATTCACCTTTGTTTGGAAACATTTTCCTCCCAAACGGTTCATAGATTTGCAAAACTGTTCACATTTAAGGGTAAATCAGCCCATTTGGGAAGTGGGTTTCAATCGTTTTAGTTTATTCCTCACGGTTTTCCCGCAATACTCCGTGAAAAAACATGGCTTTTACAGGTTCCATTTTTTCAAATTTTATCTGCATGGCATATTAGGGTTTAGTGAAATATTATGCATTAGACATTGTAAATAACAAGATATACCAAAGTCAATTATATAAATAAGATTATTAATATTGTTCTTCATAAAATATATCGAATATAATTTAAACAATAATAATGATCTTACAAATAAGCAAAGTTAATTATTCTTTGTAAAATACAATACTTTGCTTAATGAAAATGTTATTGACTCTTTCCATGGTTTGAGAATATGTTATTTAGGATTTCATTGAATTATAAAAAAATGTCATAAAATTATAGATCTTCCCATAATGAAAAATTTTACCAAATATTCAATACTTAGTAAAATTCAATAATCCTTTCAAAATTGATGATTAAATGCATGGTTCCATTATATACACCCTTTCAAGTCATAAATTAAAATGATTAAAAATGAGTGTTTAATCAAATTATTATAATCCGTCAAGTTGCTCTATAAACTTATTGATTCAATGGAGTTCAATTGAATTTGCCAAGATTATCGAAACATCATATGAATTTAATTAGGAAAGATTGAAGCATGTAAATGAATCAAGCAAGTTCAAATAAGAATAAGCAATCATTACACACAATAGTCAGAATCAAATGACAAGATCTTTGAAATCTCCAAAAACCAATCAAATGAATCAGCTTATGCAAATGAAGACCAAATCTAGATGGGAAATGTGAAAGACAACATGTTAAGCTAACCATCGAGATTATGGAACCAACTGAAATGATAAAAACCGGCTCAAACTAGAGATCATTAAGAATGGAAACAATCCAAATAATACCAGAGAAAAATGGAAATCCAAATATTTACTCAAATCATGCAGCGTAACCTCATCCGCAGGATCAAGACAAATCAATGGTTGGGATTTAATCTTGCGGCTGCGGGGTCAAGTTATTGTTCACACCGTTTATTCATGATTCCTGAAAGCCGCAACCCGAAACTTGCGGGTTGCGGGTTTCGGGATTGTAAATTGTCAAAAATAGCAAAAAAAACAAGTTTCTGAAAGCCGCAACCTAAAACTTCCAGGTTGCGGGTTTCGGAAACGGAAGCAATCGCAAAAATAAAAACCTTTTTCCGCATCCCGCAACCTGAAATTGTGGGTTGCGGGTTTCGGGAACACACAATGCAATTCTTAAAAAAACAAGTTCCTGCAATCTGAAATTCGTAATCGCGGGTTTCGGGATGAAGATTTCCCAAATTTATTAACAACAAAACCCACAACCCGCACTTGTCGGGTTACGGGTTTCGGGTGGAGGAAAACCAAAAACTAAAAAATGAATTCCCGCAACCTGCACCTGTCGAGTTGCAGGTTTCGTGTTCCCAAAATGTCGGGTTTTGGGGTGACGAAAGTAGACGATAAAATACTCAAAATTTAAGCTTTCTCCAGACCAAAACACTTGGAAAATTTATTCAAAAAATTGTCAAACAGGCAGACCAAAAGCATGGGTGAAGGATCTTAGAGGTAGAAACCAAAATCTGATATTTACCATACAAATCACCCAAATACCTTTACATTTATTCAAAAAATGGGGCTCACGTGCTTCATCTAAGCATGGGATCTGTTGTGGCCACAACATGACCTTACCCAGTATGCCCTTGAAAAATGGATCAAACTTAAATATTCTGCCAACTATTATCCACAAGGAAATGGACTGGCTGAGTCTTCCAATAAGAATATAATTAACATATTAAAGAAGACTGTAGCCACCCATCATAAAAATTGGCACACCCAACTGTATAATTCTCTTTTGGTAGACCGTCTCACCCCAAAAGCCACCATTGGAAACTCCCCTTACTGTTTGGTTTGCGGTAAGGAGACAATCTTACCATCTAATATTATGATCCCTTCATTACAATTAGCTCATTCAATACAAGAAAATGATTCTTCCCCCCTTCAGCAAAGGATTGACACATTACTTAAGTTGGAATAGGATAGGGGAAAATCCAAGAATAAGCTATATCAACACCAGTAATTAGTAAAGAGATGGTTTGATGAGAAGTCCTCAACTAATAGGGATTTCACAGTGGAAGATTTGGTTTTAAAATGGGATAAAAAACATAAAGATAAGAATGATTATACCAAATTTCAGCGCTTATGGATAACACCATTCATTAGTACAAAAAATCTTGGTCCTAGTACTGTCCAGTTACAAACACTGGAAGGTGTCTCTGAAACCTATCCAATGAATGTTCAACTGCTCAAGAAGTATTTTGTTTAGAGGAGCATTTGGATTACATGTACATAGGTGTGGTGTCGTTTGTTTTCTTTTCTTTCTTTGCTTTGTTTGTTTTTCTTTTAAATTTTGTTTTCTTTTGAATCATAATAATGTCAACACATTTGGCATAGGATGTTGATCAGTGCATCCCAGATCAATACAGTCTCAAGTTTTGGGGTGGCCATGTCAGATTCACTTTACTCAGTCTATATCTGAGGATGTCTTTTCATGAAATGTAACAACCAATCTTTTTCAGAGCTTTAATTGATACTTTCCCACCCGAATAACCATCTTTATCAATGTTTCATTTTGTGAATTGAAGTTATAAAAGTGACTGGGTCTTCCTACCTTATGTTCCATTAGTGATTGGCAGTACATCTTTATAGCTTGGTCAACCTTTATCTGTTCTAGATCCCATCATGATCATCTTTAAGTTAAATGCATTCTAATAATGGTAAATTGCAATATGGGGGGTCTTATCACAAGCCATCCCATTATGTTCATAGATTATCAGTGGACTGACATCTCCACATCTGGTCACCAAGCTAGGGAGGTGACTTTCAGCTACTGCTAGAAGGTGGAATATCCTATTACAGGTCGGTCCATTCATGATCCGCAAGCATTGGTGAGTAACACTACTAGAATATGGTCACCAAGCCATGTAAGTGTCTTGTAATTTACACATCAATTAATTTTATTTTTTTCATAAGACATCTTGTTGCATTCAAGGATAGGGGGGTCTTATTACAAGCCATCCCTACCATGATCATGAAATTTATTTTGGAATGGAATTATTTCCATATGGTTACCAAGCCATGATAATTGCTTTTAGTGTCAGAAGCTAAAAGAAAAGGAGTATGCTTATAGAGCTAGCTTGTTCAATTTCTAGATGAGATTTGTGAGTGGCATTGCCAAAATATGATCACCAAGTCAAGGCAATGGCCTTGTTTCAACAAAGTCTTATTTGCAGATTTTTATTCAAAAAAAAATTGTGTATATATAAAATATTTTGAGTAATGCATCAGTAAATACAATAACTAAATGGCTAATAATTCAAGGTGATTCATGATTTGGTGATCTGGAATAGTTGTAAGTTTGTTCTAATGCTTATCACAAACTGCCCTCTTGTGTTTACATAATGGTTCAAGGATTACCTCTTTACTGCTAGGTTGCTTTTTCAATGAACATCATCATTAATTGATTTCGGATGGGGACGTATCAATCATATGGAATTAACTTTGTTGTTTGATGGTGATTTTATGAAAACATTTTTCTAAGTTGCAGGCTGAAACATATTTTTTCTGACATGTATTTCAATCAAAACTGAAGATTATTGTTTATAGAGATAATTGCCTCATCCATCCAGTCACCATTCATTGTAGACACAACATATCCCATTTTTATAAAAAAAAATGGGAGCCCCATTATTTTGAAGGTAATTTTGAATTCCTTTACTCATTTTTGGGGTATTTTTTATTGTTGTAATTGTCTTTTCTTATTACCATGCTTTGTATTGAATAAAATTTGCTAAAAAAATATTTCCTTTGTACGTTTTGAAAATTGCGAAAAACTTGTTTTTTCTTGAAATTACGTCCTTTTCACAACCTTCGATCCACAATTTGCAACCCGCAATGCAGATTGTGGAAGTCATAAATTTTTGAAAAATAATTTTTTTTTCCGCAACCCGCATTGCGGATTGCAGAATGCAGAATTCATTTAAAGTTGATTAAAATGAAATTTTCCTTTCCACAACCTACAAATTGTGGATTGTAGAATGCGGAAAACACTTTGTCATTGTGAATAAACATTTTCATTTCCGCAACCCGCAACCCGCATTGTGGATTGCAGAAATCAAAAACCCCAATAAGCGAAAGCGAGATGTAAATCAGCAACCCGCAATCCGCTTTTCCATTACGGATCATGGATTGCGGAAACACAAAAATACTTAAAAATTCAAACTTGCATTTCCGCAACCCGCATTGCGGATTGCGGAAACCAAAATTAAAATTACAAAAATCCATTTCCGCATATCCGTCTACACTTTTCATCTTTTAATCTTAGCCATTGATTTCCTTTGAATTCTATGATCTAGATTTATTTCATCGTTGCTTAAATATTTCAAATTTCTACCATTTTTTATTTTCCAAATTCCAAAATAGGCGAAGAATTTACTACGGATTTCTTACCAATTCTCCCAATTTACATTCCTCTTTAGCTCAGGTTGGTTTCTCGACACTTTTGTTATCATTTTTATGATAATTTAAGGTTTAAATCATTCATATTAATCACTTTTGCTTATTTATCATATTTCTTCAAACGTTTCCCAAACATGTCGAGAATTACCCGTTTGAAAACCGCCTTAAGGGAGCTCAGAAACAAAGACCCAAACAGTGGCATTCTTTCTGATACAGGTGGCAGAGTGTCTGAAACTCTTCACCTGGATTGGTCCTGTATATATTCCATCTTCGACAATGATGACCTTCATAAATCCAGCAAAACTAGTCCTTTTACAAGAACATTAGCCACTCCCAATTACATGCCATTGCGGCTAGACCGACCCTTATCCCTTATACCGATGCCATTAAATTGATTATAGATCATGCTAGCCCTTAGGACCGTTATTTCAATGACAAGTCTGAGGCACAGCTAACTTCCTTCCGTCCTGAAGCATTTGCTAGGGCTTATGCCCTGAGACAACCCGACCGGTTGCTCAATGCCAAATTCCTGGACACCGCCAGAATCCAATATATTTAACTTTGATGAGATGGTTAAGTCTTGGATGAATAACCCGAAAAGATTCATTCCCAAGGCTAATAAATCCTACCATATCTCCTGATTCAAAGAGTCATTCTCCTTACTCCAAGCTGTTAAATTTTCTGAATTTACTTCAATATGATCTAGGATCTTAACTGAGAGAACAACATGTACAACATATCTACAGCATATCAATCATGGAGACAATAATGCAAGCACACAAGAGACACAAAGATTTACTTGGGGAAAACCATAAAGGTGAAAAACCCCAATAACTTCCTCAGAGATAGATAGAGCAATGATACAACCAACCAAGAGAGATAGCCATAACCTAGAAGCAGATCCTCCTCCTCCATAAGTGCGCCACTCCTCCTTGAGTGCATCTATGAGAAGTGAGTGAGCAAATAGAGTGCCTCCCACACTCTATTTATACTTGAATTGACTTGCCTTTTTACCTAACTCATGTAGGCTCGAACTTAACCACATAACATAATGCTGAGTGGGCCGACCCCCAATAGGGTCGTCTAATAACCCTTTGACCCACATGGCCGACCCCCAATAGGGTGGTCTAATAACCCTTTGACCCACATGACTTATACAGGGCCGACCCCAAATAAGGTGGTCTAATAACCCATCAAGTATAAGTTACGACACTTACAATATAAATGACGGCACTTCCTTATAGAGGAATAATACCATCTCTATAGGAATCCAATATACATATACATGTGAAATACATTCCGAAGTTACATATACATCAACACTCCCTCTTAACTACGAAGGTATTTCTCAGCACAGTTCTTCTAGCACAAGTCATCTTCTCTGGATCATCGTCACTGAATAATCGTCATCAAGTCATCATCATCGTCACTGCTGCTGCTATCTCAATCAATCTCTGAATCTACTCGTCATAGGAAGTTCTACAGAGCCAGTCCTTTTTCATACTGGATGTAGGCCCACCACCTGCAGGTCTTCGTCATCACTGGCCATACTGTGGAATCCTCAGGACTTATTATGTGCGTCACAAAACCTCGAAAGAGCATCCCAGGCTGTTACGAGCACGCAGCTCTACCTATAGGATCTCCCAGGGCACCGAATTACATGTGACCTCACCACAAAACCTCGCAAGAGCATCCCAGGCTGTTACGAGCACACAACTCTACCTATAGGATCTCCCAGGGCAACGAATTACATGTGGTCATGGAAAAACCTCGCAAGAGCATCCCAGGACTGATTACGGGCACACAGCCCAACCTATCAGATCTCCCAGGGAAACGAATTACATGCCATAGGACAAAACCTCGAAAGAGCATCTGCTAGATATCCCAGGGAACTGAATTACATGCCATAGGCAAAACCTCGAAAGACTATCTGCAGATCTCCCAGGGCACCGAATTACATGTCCTCCCAGAGCAAAACCTCAAAAGAGCATTTGCCAGATGTCCCAGGGCACCGAATTACATGCCATAGGCAAAACCTCGAAAGACCATCTGCAAATCTCCCAGGGCACCGGATTACATGCTCATCTGCACAACCTGATCCACGGCCACAAAGTATCAACCTGATACTCACCATACATCATCCTGATGTATCCATGATCATCCTGATCATCATCACTGCAACGTCCTGCTGCATGTCATCTGGAGCAACACCCTGAAGCTCGTCATCTATGATCATCCTGATCATCACTGCAACATCCTGCTGCATGTCATCTGGAGCAACATCCTGAAGCTCGTCATCTATGATCATCCTGATCATCACTGCAACGTCCTGCTGCATGTCATCTGGAGCAACATCCTGAAGCTCGTCATCTATGATCATCCTGATCATCACTGCAACATCCTGCTGCATGATCCACCTGATCATCAATGCATCTACCTGATGCATACCAAGTATCTACCTGATACATATCATCATACATGATCCTCCTGATCATAAATGTATCCACCTGATACAAATACATGATACATATCATCATACATGATCCTCCTGATCATCAATGTATCCACCTGATACAAATACATGATACATATCATCATACATGATCCTCCTGATCATCAATGCATCTACCTGATGCATACCAAGTATCTACCTGATACATATCAGATACATGGTCCAAGCATCCAACATGATGCATATACAAAATACGTACACATGATCCAACTGATCATATCCAGCATCCAACATGATGCATACATACATAAATGATCCAACTGATCATATCCAGCATCCAACATGATGCGTACATACATACATAAAAATGATCCAACTGATCATATCAAGCAGAAACCAGAACATCATCCTGATGCTCATCATCCAACGCTTACATCCACAGCCATGTGAAGGATCCTCCTTCCAACATGCTTGGAATGGCTTCAGCAAATGTGTCCATCACTTCTTCCTCAAAGTGTCCTCGATCTAAAGAACACCAAGCCTCTCTCTGAAGTACTCGAACTTCACTCTGGCTAGTGGCTTCGTCAGCACATCTGTAATCTGCTCGTCCGTCGCAACATACAGGAGCTTCACAGCTCCTCTCTGCACCATATCCTTGATCTCTATGTGTTTCGACCTGTCATGAAACACTGGGTTCTCGGACAGCTTCACACAACTCTAGTTATCACAGAAGATACCAGTAGCCTCCAACGGGAGATCAAATAACTCAGACAGTAGCTTCCGTAGCCATACTGCCTCGCAACTAGCTGAGCAGGATGCAACATATTCTGCCTCAGCTGTACTCAGTGCTACGCAAGACTGCTTCCTGCTAAACCAAGAGATCACACCTGATCCCATACTGAAGCAACACCCAGATGTGCTCTTCCTATCTGCAGCACTGCCAGCCCAATCTGAATCAACATAACCTTGTAGGTTTAAACTTTTGATTTGCTTCATACTTGAGCCCATAATCCACTGTACCCTTCAGGTACCTCAGAACATGCTTTACAGCAACCAGGTGAACACTTCTCGAATCCATCAGGAACTGGCTCAATGTGTTCACAGCAAAGCAAATGTCTGGTCTCGTGTTCGTCAGGTACATCAAGGATCCAATCATCTGATGATACATAGAGACATCAACTAGCTCAGATGAAGCATCACATAGAAGCTTCAGATTCGATGCCATAGGTGTGGCCATATCCTTGCAGTCCATCATCCCAAACCTCTTCAGGATCTCTACTGCATACTTCCCTTGTCAAAGGAAGATTCCATCTGCACTCTGCCACACCTCCATGCCAAAAAAATAAATAGTGTATCGTCTCCAAGTTCTTCATCTCGAACTTGGCAGTAAGGTTCCGCTGCATGTCGGCAATCAATCTATCTTCATCTGTAACAAACAGGTTATCTGCATACAAAAGAAGTATCACTGGATTGCCTTCCTCAACCTTGTAGTAAAGGTTGGAATCCGCTTTACTCTTGGTAAAGCCCAAACTGGATAGAAAGCTGTCTATCCTACCATACCAAGTTCTGCACACATATATGACTACACCATGCTGTCTTGAAATCCATCTAGTGCATCTTCTATTTCATCACTTTTATATTTCTTAATGCTTCCATCTGCAATGTGCTTGATCTGATAGTTCCATTTGGAAGTCATAACAAACTTCCCTTCACGTCTTGGGACTGCATCCCAAACATCATTCTTCATGATCGATGGATCATGGCATTCTATTTCTTCATCCCAGATCCTGGGAACTTCAATATCTTCAATAAATATCTTTGTTGCTAGAACAAATGTTGTAGTTCTTTTTGTAGGTGAGGATATACGGTCTTTCCTACAAAACAGGTTAAATTGCATGATTAGAAATATCTCATAATTTTCAAAACAAATTCTTACACATAAAGAAATATGTCATACAGTCATGCAATTATCTTAGCCAATGTTTCAATACAACATTTATCCATATCCCGTAACTTTCTAGATGCCTTTCAATCTCTACCAGAACATTGTTAAGAGTGTGCACAACTCCCAACATGTCAGCAAAGAGGTTTCATTCTAGATAAGTAGCAATGGAATGTTGTACAGTGCCATAGGCCACTTACCCATGTATATTAGTAGTATACTGTTCATCAATGCAACTATTCTAATATGCACAATACATATCCTAAGTCTAGGAACATGAGTATATACATCATTTGAACAATTTTATTTAAACAAACAAATATGCATGAAATGATAATTAAAAATACTTATCTTTGTTTGTTCATTGGGTGGACTCCCTCTGAGTCTTCGCTTCCTTGCAGTAGCTGTTGGAGTCCTAATCTGAAGTAGCTTCTTCTACACCTTTCTGTTGTGGGATGTAGAGATATGGTCAACTCCCTCAGAATATCTGCATCCTTGCATAAACCACTGGAGTGTACTCCCTCTTGATCTTTGCTTCCTGGATTACCTGTCCTTGAACTTACATTCATCCTTGGTTCCTATGCATGCTTATTAGTATCATGATTGTGTTATCCTTGTGATCTCATATAAAATCATACATTCATTAGTATACTATTAAAACACAATAATCTCAAGCATGTATAATCATGATCATTTCAAACAGAAAATAATAAGCATTAGCATTCAAGGTTTATGTAGAATTCTTAAGGTTAGTCAAATCATAAGAAACATAACATGTCTAAACCTGTAATTACTCAAACCTATGACTCTTCAGGTTAGTTGAATCATCAATCAAGATAAGAGATATATTATGCATAAAACATGTGATTATTCAAACCTATACCTTCATGATTCTTCTGGTTAGTCATATCATCAATTATGGTAAGAAACATAATATGCATACAACCATGATTATTCAAACCTATGACTTCATGAATAATCATTATCAACAACAGTATAAGATCCTAACACAAGGTAGGATTCTAGCTTGATATAGGAAAAACATACCTGGATTAGCATGCTAGCTATTTATGTCTAACATACTCACATGATGTCTTCTTGTTCTTCTTCAATGACTTGTGCTAGTAACCTGTATATCTCATAGGTTAACTATTACAAAAACCAAGTTATACATACCTCGTAAATGGATCTTCTATGAGATCCATGACAATGGATGAATCTTTGTCCTCATGATATCATGACCATATGTTCTTGGACCAGAACATGATTTGTCTTTCTTGGTGTACCTCTCATGTTAGTAGACAACATAAACCTCATACAACACCATAATGCATTAGTACAATCATAAGTGTCAACACCCTAATCAATGAATATTTTCTATCGTGCATTCATAGTTTTATTAAGGTGATATGACAAGTCTAAAATCAAGATTGTACTAACCGTAATAACATGAAGACAAACATACCATAAAACTAATCATGAACAAATCTCAAAACATACCTCGATGATTCATACCTGTCGAGATCGCTTGTAATCTTCTTATGTAAGGCCTTAGCCTCATCTCCCTCTGAAACATGAACTTCTTCACTTATGTAAGTGACCAATCCATCTTCTTCTAGGATTAACCCAATCCACTTGATTTGCAAGAACTGGACCTTGAGCTGGATATGGGTTTGTCAGAGAAACCCCAAAAATTCAAACTTTGAATTTCAAACTTCTGACAGGATAGAAATATGCGCCTTGATGAGCTGATCAAACTGGTATATTCAGAATTTGAAAACTGCAAAGTTTCACTCCTCAATTTTGCTTTTGAAACTTCTGGATTCACTGGACGTGACCCTGAACTGGGGTTTGATGAAGCCCACTCTTCCGCCCAATCAAAATGTTTGATCCAAATCTCTAAGCTTCTATTTTTCTGAGGAGCTTCCAGCCATGGTCACAGATTTCAAAAATTCCCATTTTTACAGAAGCCCTAATTTTCCACTTTTCTGATCAAAGTCCCGAACTAGGGTCTAATCAAGCCCGGCCTTCTGCACAACCAAAAATTCTGATCTTGGTCTCTAAATTTCTATTTTGATGACTAGCATCCAGCCGTGGTCTCTGATTACAAAAATTCCAACTTTCTCCAAAGCCCTAAATTCTGGAAGCCATGAATGAAGGTACCAAAAAATAATTCTGTTTTGACAGAAATATGTACCTGATTGTTTCTGGTGTAACTCCGAAATTTTTGATCCACAGGGTCTGAAAAAGTTTTCTGAGATATCCTGACCTATTATCTTTCCATCCTGACAGGTCTGACCTCAATTGGATTCTCTGAGAGAGAGATATGCCAAATGTCGCAACGTGACCTGTTTTGGGATAAAACAGGATAGAAAACTTGTACGGTGTGCCACGTGTCACTGTTTTAACTTCGGCCTCTGAAAACGTTTTCTGAGATAGTAAAGACTGTGTACTACCTGTCACTTTTTACGAAATTTCATTTGGAGCTTCCTAGCCCAAGATATGACCTTTTTCCCAAGGTCACCTGATTTTGACTCAGATCTGGAAGAGGCAGAAACCCTATATTGTACAGATCATAAATCACAAAGTACAACGAATTAGAGGTTGTCCTTTGGACACAAGGTACCTGGAGATCTTAGCTTTGTCCTGTAACAATTTCAGATCCGAAAAATTCGCCAAAACGGATTTATAGCGAAAGTGCTACGATGACTGGTTTTTGCTATATCAAGCCCTAGCATCGTAAGTGCAACAAGTGTCATACATGCCATATCATGCCTTCTTTCAGGCTAGCTCTGATACCATGTTAAATTTTCTGAATTTACTTCAATATGATCTAGGATCTTAACTGAGAGAACAACATGTACAGCATATCTACAGCATATCAATCATGGAGACAATAATGCAAGCACACAAGAGACACAAAGATTTACTTGGGGAAAACCATAAAGGTGAAAAACCCCAATAACTTCCTCAGAGATAGATAGAGCAATGATACAACCAACCAAGAGAGATAGCCATAACCTAGCAGCAGATCCTCCTCCTCCATAAGTGCGCCACTCCTCCTTGAGTGCATCTATGAGAAGTGAGTGAGCAAATAGAGTGCCTCCCACACTCTATTTATACTTGACTTGACTTGCCTTTTTACCTAACTCATGTAGGCTCGAACTTAACCACATAACATAATGCTGAGTGGGCCGACCCCCAATAGGGTGGTCTAATAACCCTTTGACCCACATGACTTATACAGGGCCGACCCCAAATAAGGTGGTCTAATAACCCATCAAGTATAAGTTACGACACTTACAATATAAATGACGACACTTCCTTATAGAGGAATAATACCATCTCTATAGGAATCCAATATACATATACATGTGAAATACATTCCGAAGTTACATATACATCAACAGAAGCCATGCTTTACAAATTATATGGGTTACTCGATTATTCTATATTCAAGGCTGAATGGGCACCCCTTGCTCATCATGTACTCACTATAGGGGAGTCCTTTAACTTGGCTCAAATCCTATTAGTAGAGATTAAGTTATCTATTGAGAAATACTAGAAGACTCCTGCCTCCAAAAAGCCTCCATTCTTTTATTCAGCATACATCATGGATATCTTATGTTTTGTTTTTCAGTTTCCTTCCATGGGATGGAACTGGACCTTGTCCGCACGTCCTATGCATATCTACTGCTCTGCATTATGGGAAGGAAATTTCATGCCTATGATATATGAGATTTTTTATCATTTTATTGGTACAATTCATCTTTGATTTTTAAGGAAAATGCTCCCACTTTCTATGAATATGCTAAGGCACTGATCTCTACTATGGAGGACTAGTACATAGGAGAGTGTTTTTCTCATGTCAGAATTTGGGGTGGAAACACTACACATATGTTACCCAGAATTGTGCCGGATAGACTATTGTTGGAAGAGATTTCTTTCTAGACTTTCACTGATGGCGTTTTTCCCAAACTCACATGAGTTAAAAGAAGAGGGTGGCCCAAGTTCCCACTTCATCTTGGGCCTTTGAAAGTTCGGAATTCAACTCATGTTGGGCTACTTGGCAATAAAGTTGTTTCTGTTAATCTTGGGAAATCCCCAAAGAGGATGCATGATCCCAAGGCATTTATGGTTAATCATTTTGCACAAGAGCACATGAAGAATGAATATTCCCACTAGACTGAACCAGATGATTCTATTTACCAAGGTGCTGACTCTTTTTTTGAAGTCATGGATAGAACTGCTTCTAAGGAAGAACACAGTTTCATCTTTCAGTATCAGCAAGAGCTCAAGACAAAGTTCTTGAAGTACAGAAAAATGGAATCATCACTTGATGTTAAAGTTCAGAAAGACAAGGTAGAAAAAGAAGCCTAGAAAGAAAATACTCCATTGATGCTGACCTACCATGATGATAACAAGAGAAAATCCCCTGTTGAAGACACATCGCATCCCATGCATTTGGAAAATATCAATGCTCTGATTCAGTCAGCTGCTGAGATGAAAAACGAATCGGCGGCACTAACTTCAGTTGTGGAAACTCAGACTATTGTTGCAGCCATTCCACCAAAGAAGCAAAAGGTTGAAAATCATGTGCCCAAGGTAACCATGCTTCACATAAAGGACAGTGATGATGATGAGGAAACTCTTCCCTCTAAATTTTTATGTTCTATTGCTTTTCTTGATACTTTCCCTGAAGTTATTTATGTCACTTCAACTTCTTCTAACCCTTTGGAAGACATTAATGTTGATACCTATGTCCTTGATTTTCATTTACCAGGGGTTACCATTTCCATTCCTGCAACATCCCCTACATTATTAGATATCCCAATACATTCATCTTCCATCTCGTTCTCTGATATCATAACTCCTATACTCACAACAACTGAACCACTTCTAACCCCTGTGGTGACTTCACAAGAGCTAGTTATGATCCCAATTTTTGTTTCACTTACACACGATGTTGAAACCAAACTTCCCTCCACATCTATAGAGCCACCTTTCATTCCAATCTTTGTTTCACTCCCATAGTTCATCTCTCCACCTTCCACTTCCTTTTCTGAACCTGCAGTTTCCAACATCATTTCACCCTCCATATCCACCACCCAAATCAACATCCCAATCCCAACTTTTGTTGTTTCCCAAACTCCACCTTTAGTTTCAACTTCTGGTATATCAACATCAACAATGGACATAGTGGAAGACTTTGGGGAGGATGATGTAGTTTATTTGGGAGAATAATTCTATAGCAAATCTGAGAAGGTTGTGGTGAAAAGAGGAGCTAAAAGACAAAGGGAAGGGACTGTCATGCAGGGCCCTGTTCCCAATCAGGTCATATGGAAGAAGACATCCACATATGTGCAACAAGAGGCCCTTGAAACTGTTGCTGCAATGGGAGCCTTTGCAGGGGCTAATTATGATTTTGTTACTTCTTTGAACAAAGATATTGAGTCCAAAGAACAGGAACTACAGAAGCTCAGGCAGGAGCAATCTGAAGCCAAGGAACAACATGAATCTTAACTTCAAGAGTTGATAAATGAGCATGACAGTCAGCTGAGAGACCTGCAGGAACATAATGAATCTCTCCAGTAGCAGCTACAACAAGCACAAGTGTTGAACATTGGCTATGCTAAGAAGATCACATTACTTGAGCAGCAGGTGAAGGATTCAGTGACTAAGGCATCTGTCCCCTCCTTCTCTAGATTTTCCAAGGAAGAGTTCAAGGATTTAGTCCTTAAAATAAATGAAGATCACAAGGAACTATTGACTGAACTATTTGAATCCTTGAATGACATACATGAGACACACAATGTGTTTGAGCGGCATTCTGTTATTTTGGAACATCATAATGATAGAAGAGAAGAAGAAACCAAAGCTATATAATATGAAAGTGATTGGTAGAGATACATCAAGGACAAGCCTGAAGAAGTTCCTGTTCTGGACAATTTCAAGTTTGGAAGAATTAGAATCTCTTTAGGTGCATGGGAACATGCATGTGAATCAGTCGAGGAAACAATCTAGAAAGCAAAAGCAGTGTGTGGCATGAGATGGTATGTTGCTGATAACATCATGTCCATGCTATATTTTCCAACTATGGACCCCATTGAAAAGGCATATCCACCCAAGCTGACAATCGAGCAAGTTGGTAACAAATGTGCACAGTCCAAGGAGCATATTCAACAGCTGGAGTACATTCATATTTCATATGTTGAAGAATTGATCAAGAATCCCGTTAGTCAATGGATAAAGATCCACCTTTTCCTACATGCATGGCATAAGATCAAGAAAAATGAAATTGAGTCTTTTACATGTAACACTCAGTTGGCACTCGAATTGGCCAAATATCCGGATGTGGAAGAATTGTTAGATGTATGGGACAAGTGGTAAATTTCCCTTGGCCTTTCTTAGATTAGAAATATTTTGAAAATCCCTGTTTTATGGGGGATCTATCCTACGTAATTCAATGTAATTATTATTTAAAGGGTAGATATCTCATAGGGAGGGGGGGATGAATCACTAGAGACGAACTGGAGACACTCTGTTTCTATTGAGATATTATAATTTCTTGCAAGCTTAATGAATCACGGTCAGTTTCTCTTTGTCATCTTCTTTGTACAATTTGTCAAATTTCTTTGATAATTTCTGATTTTTTCACCTTGGTTATTAAATCAACTCTGTTTTATATTTTCAATTTAATGAATGCATCCGATCTGTAGGTTGGATTTATTTGAACTTACAATTTAGATGTTATTGTGTGTTGAATGAATTTATTTGTTTAATTCATTTTATCTATTTATGCAAATGATAAACAATTCTATTTTCATTACTGCTAGTTTGTCAATTAGCGGGGCATAACAGAACTGTCTCACATGTGCTTAATTCTTTAGATAAGATCATTCAATTGTTATTGTTCATTTTGTCTAAAGATGGTTAATATAGATCCAATTCCTATGTCTATTTATTGGTGAAACATTTAACCAAATTCCATATCTAATTGTTCTGCACATCAAAACATATTTCTTAATTTATATCTCACTTAACTATATTTTCCTGAAGCAAACATTACTCACTCTCAGACATAGAAAACCTTTTTGATCTTCCCTCACAGGGAGATAGATCCACCAGGATCAATTCACATGAGTGCTAGCGGAGTCCTAATATCCGTGGGAGTCAACCACACCAAACAATTTGGGGATAGAACTGCTCTTGTGCAGAGTTGTTTGGAGCCTTTCAACTTGGGGTATCACCCTCTGTTGTTTTCCTTGGAAAACATTTTAACACCATCATACCCAGGGCTTCAACACTCCCAAAGGAACATTCTTTGAATTCTAGGCTTTCAAGGAAGCTCTCTTTCGTCTAAATATCTTGGCGCTCCTCTGGCTGTCAGTGTCATCAAACATGTGTTGTGGGTGGATGTGCTGGATAGAATGAGGAAAAAACTGAGCAATTAGATTCTTAGACCCATCAATATGGAAGTAGACTCACTCACATCAAAGTTTTCCTTCAAGCTATTCCTATTTATCTTTTCCCTGTTCTTGCGGCTCCAAAATCTGTGATCAAAGAAATTAGAGCCATCCAAAGGAACTTTCTATGGGGGGGTAATGCAGAGAAACAAAAATGGGATTTGGTTAGTTGGGAAAAAAATTTCCATCCCAAACTCAATGGAGGCCTGGGACTGAGGGATCCAAGAATAAATAACGAAGTCTTGGGATATAAAATCTAGTGGAGATGGGTCACCCACAACTTAGAACATTGGGCTCAACTGTGGCATGCTAAATATTCCCATGATATACCTAAGCAAGAACTCATTATGTTCAATGAGGAGAAATAGGGATCTCATATCTGGTAAAATTCCTCCCAGAACAGGTTAATCATACAAGACCATAGTTTTTGGGAAGTTCGTGATGGGACCACTGCTAATCTCTAGGAAGATTCTTGGAAAAAATGCCCAAAACTTGCATCCTTCCCCCCATCCCAAGAATGCCAGGATCATTGTAGATCCCTTAATCTTACCAAGGTGGCCCAATTATGGAATCCTAAAGTGGAGGATGCAACTTTTAGAGAATGTAAACAACTGGATTGGTGGCAACAAAGATGCACCCCTGAAGGTATCTGTCACATGGAGGAAACCCTTCAAGAGGGAATCTTAAAAATCCAAAGAGGCCAGGATAAAATTCGATGGGGTTACTCTACCAAAGGAAACTTCAACATAAAAGAAGCTTATCACCTATGGACAAGCAGAGAAGCAAGACCTCCAGATGGTATATGGAAGAAGATATGGATATCAAACCCATGGCCAAAAGTGGCTTGTTTTGTTTGGCTTGTTATTTATCGATGAATCCTCACTGGCGAGAACCTTCGAAAAGAGGAGTAGTTGTCCCCTCTCAATGCCCTCTATGATCCAATGCTGAAGAATATATGAATAATATTCTAGATTCCTGTCAATTCTCATCCACCCTTTGGGACTAGGGCGTGGAATTGTTCAGAAGAACTAATAGGAAACAGGGGAATCCAGACCAGACTATTAAGGCTTGGGATCCCAAGGCTTTTAACAACAGCATTGTCAATTCTGCTTGGCTCATGTTTCCTATATTTTTTATATGGGAAATATGGAAGGAATGAAACCAGAGAATCTTTCGAGAAACTAAATCCCCTACCCAAGTAATATGGAACAAAATGGTGAGCCACATTCAAGAGATGATCAAGATAACCCTGTGGTCGGATAAGGACTGTGAATACAATAATCAACTAAAAATCCTATAACAACTTGGCATAAATAAATTAGATTTCGGCTGGTCCTAAAATATACAGAAATCACCAACGCCCTCTATCCCCAACTTTTGGTCTCCCCTCCAGATGATTCCATCAAGCTCAACTTCGACGCAGCTTCCAAAGGCAACCCTGGTATAGCCAACTTCGGGGGTGTCTTCCGGAATAGAGATGGACAAATATTACATAATTTTCACGATCATCTAGGCCAAGACACGAACAAAACAGCTGAAATTGAAGGTCTTCTCCAGGGTCCAAAGATAGTAGGAACAAACAGATGGGAACTGCTCATAGCAGAAGGTGATTCAAAGATGGTCATCAAAATGGCCGAAAAAATCCAACTTGGATGACACCCATCGCAAGTCACAAAGAGCTGGAGGTTGGCTTACAGGGTAGAAGAATTGGGAACCCTCCTTAGCCACCCACATGGTTGGTCCTTTAGCCACATGAGGAGAGAAGGAAACAAGGTGGTAGACATCTTGGAAAATGTTGGAGTCCAATCCCCACATAGACTACGAGAAGGACCCCTTTCACTCTTCATGGACTTGACATGGGCCATGCCATGTGCTCAGTTGGTTCATAAATATGAACAGGATATGAAGCAACGATGTAATGACACTTCAACAGGGATTGATCCCCAAGAATTATCCCGCAAGGCTAGTCTCATCGACACTTCTCAACATAATGACCCTCCACATGACACAGGTGTGAATTATAATAATTGAAACCAGAACAGTTCGGAGTTAACCAGTGAAGTGGGATTTAATGAAACCGGGAGGCGGGATTGTCATCAACCCTCGAACATTCATTGTAGAGATTGATTGGAAAAATTGGTAACAAAGGCGGATTGAGTGCTTCAGTACTTCAATCTGATCCAGAGTATGACGAAGTGATGATGGAAATTAAAAAAAATCGTTAGAAGTGTGCTATAAAAATGGGCGTTCTGCAGCTGCAACCTTTCATGCCTGAACCTGTGTCCCTTTCTATCATGTTGGTTTGTTTTCCCCTGTTCCTGCGGGTTGTTATCATGCCCTTCTATTGTTTCCCCTTCTGCTCCCCTACGCTAGCTCGCCCCTCCCAGCTGCATACCCTGTTTTCTCATCCCCTATGTCATTTGCTTCCCACAATCATGGCCCCTAAGCTGCGAAACCCCAAGAACCAAAAATTAGGGAATTGTTTTGGGCGCTCTTGCAAGTTGAAGAAATCCACTCATGATAAATCCAAAGCCTCCCAAGTGGCTATAAAATTAGTCACAGCAGATCTAATGAACAAGTAAATCAATCACAATAGATGAAACTCATAAAATATGGTGTAAACTATGCAAAAGCATGCATCAGTGCTCTATAATCCCAATAAGGGTGAAAATACAATACCATACTATCACAATGAGTGATCAATTCGAATTAACCAAGGAGGTCATTCGAATTAACTAAATGGAATAGCTTCGATCCAACTGGGAGTCCTCATCATCATCAGTGGTGGTCATCAATGCACAAGTAAATGTCAGAAAGGTGTCAAACTGAGTGTAATAAGTGTAATGGATGGTAAGTGGCACTAATCTAGGGATGGAAGCTCATTGGAGGGCGCATGAGGGCTTAACTACACTCAGAACTGTCAGTCATGTCTCATCGGAGGTCAATCAGAGTGTTAACATCAATGATGGGTCAATCAGAGGTAAATCGGAGTGATAATTGAAGTGTAACTGGATTGGTAGGTGAGAAAGGTTCCCTTTTGCAGTGGAAGGTGAGAAGTGGGCGCATGGCAGGCTAGGAGGGATAAATCTTAGTGGTAAGTAACTCCCGAGTGCTGGGAGACTAGGGACTAGGTGTCGGATGTTGATGTATATGTAAATTTGGAATGTATTTCATATATGTATATTGTACTCCTATAGATATGGTATTATTCCTCTATACGGAAGTGTTTGCATTGCTATAGAGATGTTATTATTCCTATATACGGAAGTGTCGTAACTTATACTTGATGGGTTATTAGACCACCTTGTTGGGGTTGGCCCTGTATAAGTCATGTGGGTCAAAGGGTTATTAGACCACCCTATTGGGTGTTGACCCAGTCAACATTGTGTTATGTGGTTAAGTTGAGTCCAACCTAGTAAAGGTTATTAGGCAAGTCAATTCAAGTATAAATAGAGTGCGGGAGGCACTCTATTTGATCATTCTATTCTCACACATACTCTTTGGAGAGTGGTGCACTTGTGGAGGAGGAGAAGCTGCTCCTAGGAGATGTCTATCTCTTATGCTTTGGTTGTATCATTGCTCTATCTATCTCTGAGGAAGTTATTGGGGTTTTTCACCTTTATGGTTTTCCCCAAGTAAACTCTGTGTCTCTTGTGTGCTTGCATTATTGTGTCCATGATTGATATGTTGTAGATATGCTGTACATGTTGTTCTCTCAGTTAAGATCCTAGATCATATTGAAGAAAATTCTGAAAAATTAACATGGTATCAGAGCTAGCCTGAAAGAAGGCATGGTATGGCACGTATGACACTTGTTTCACTTGCGATGCTAGGGCTTGATATAGCAAAAACCAGCCATCGTAGAACTTTCTCTATAAATCCATTTTGATGAATTTTTTGGATCTTAAACTTTTATAGGTCGAAGAGAAGATCTCCATGTACCTTTTGTCCAAAGGAAAACTTCTAATTCATTGTACTTTGTGTTTTATGATCTATACAATCTAGGGTTTCTGCCTCTTCCAGATCTGAGTCATAAACAGGTGACCTAGGAAAAAAGGTCATAACTTGGGATAGGAAGCTCCAAATGAAATTTCATAAAAAGTAACAAGTAGTGCCCGGACTGTAATTTCTCAGGTAATGTTTTCAGAGGCCAAAACTGAACCACTGACACATGGCACACCGTACAAGTTCGCTCTCCTGTTTTATCCCATAAACAGGTCACGTTGCGACACTTGGCATAAATCTCTCTCAGAAAATCCAATTGAGGTCAGACCTATGGGGTTGGAAATATGACAGGTCGGGATACCACAGGTAGAAGTTTCAGACACTGTGGATTCACAATTTCGGAGTTAAACCAGAAACAATTAGGTGCATATTTCTGTCAAAACAGAATTGGATTTTGAGCAACTTCATTCATGGCTCCGAGAATTAGGGTTTCAGAAAAAGTTGGAATTTTTGTAATCAGAGTTCACAGCTGAATTCTACTCATCAAAATCGAAATTTAGAGACCAATATCATATTTTTTGGTTGGGCAGAAGGCTGGGATTGATCAAACCCTAGTTCCGGACTTTGATCGGAAAAGTGAAAAATTAGGGCTTCTACAAAAATGGGAATTTTTGAAATCTGTGACCACGGCTGGAAGCTCCTTAGAAAAATAGAAGCTTAGAGATTTGGATCAAACCTTTTTGTTGGGAAGAAGGGTGGGATTAATCAAACCCTAGTTCGGGATCCTGTCTAGAAGATCTGGAAGTTTCAAAGGCAATTTTGAGGGGTGAAACTTTGCAGTTTTCAAATTTTGAGTATACTGGCTTGATCAGCTCATCAAGGCACATCTTTCTATCCTTTCAGAAGTTTGAAATTCAAAGTTTTAATTTTTAGGATTTCTCTGACAAACCCTAATCCAGCTCCAGATCCAATTCCTGCAAATCAAGTGGATTGGGTTAATCCTAGAAGAGAATGGATTGGTCACCTGCATAAGTGAATAAGTTCCTGTTTCAGAGGGAGATGAGGCTAAGGCCTTACATAAGAATATCACAAGCAATCTCGATAGGTATGACTTATCCAGGTATGTTTTGAGATTTGTTCATGATTAAGTTTATGGTATGTTTGTCTTCATATTACTACGGTTAGTACAATCTTGATTAAATTTAGACTTGTCGTATCACCTTAATAAAATTATGAATGCGTGATAGAAGATATTCATTGATTAGGGTGTTGACACTTATGATTGTACTAATGCATTATGGTGTTGTATGAGGTTTATGTTGTCTGCTAACATGAAAGGTACACCAAGACAGACAAATCATGTTCTAGTTCAAGAACATATGATCAGGGTGACATGAAGACAAAGATTCATCCATTGTCATGGATCACTTAGAAGATCTATTTAAGAGGTATGTATAACTTGGTTCTATAATGGTTAACCTATGAGATATGCAGGTTACTAGCACAAGTCATTGAAGAGAACAAAAAGACATCACGTGGGTATGTTAGACATAACTAGCTAACATACTAATCCAGGTATGTTTTTCCTATATCAAGTTAGAATCCTACCTTGTGATAGGATCTCTTATATAAGTATACATGGCATGATTGATAATGATTATTCATAGGTTTGAATAAACATGGGTGTATGCATATTATGTTTCTTACCTTAATTGATGATATGACTAACCAGAAGAGTCATGAGAGTATAGGTTTGAGTAATCATGGGTTTAGGCATATTATGTTTCTTACTTTAATTTATGATATGACTAACCATAAAAGTCCTTGAATACTAATGCTCATTATCTGTGTTTTAAATGATCATGACTATACACGTTTAATATTATTGTGTTTTATTAGTATTATGCTAATGAATGTAAGTATGAGACTTCGAGGATAACACAATGATGATACTAGTAAATATGCATAGTAATCGAGGATAGACATAAGTTCAAGGATAGGTAATCCAAGAAGAAAAGATCAAGAGGGAGCACACTCCAGTAGTTTCTGCAAGGATGCAGATATTCAGAGGGAGTCGACCACTTCTCACAATCCACATCAGAATGGAGTTGCAAAGATTTAGAGGGAGTCCACCCAACAACCAAACAAAGATAAGTATTTGAATTGTCATTTCTTACATATTTGTTTGTTTAAATAATGTTGTTCAATGATGTATATGCTTATGTTCCTAGACTTAGGTTGTGTATTATGCATATTAGAATAATTGCATTAATGAATAGTATACTACTAATATGCATGTGATGGGTAAGTGGCCTATGGCACTGTACAACATTCCATTGCTACTTATCTAGAATAAAACCTCTTTGCTGACATGTTGGGAGTAGTGCAAACTCTTAACGATGTTCTGGTAGAGATTGGAAGGCATCTAGAAAGTTACAGGATATGGATGAATGTTGTATGGAAGCGTTGGATAAAATAATTGCATGGTTGTATGACATATTTCTTTATGTGTAAGAATTTGTTCTGAAAACTATGAGAAGTTTCTAATCTTGCAATTTAACTTGTTTTGTAGGAAAGATCGTATATGAGCACCTACAAAAGAAGGACTACCACATTTGTTTCAGCAACACAGTTATCTATTGAAGATATTGAATATATTGAAGTTCCCAGGATTCAGGAAGAATTCCATGATCGAGGAGTACCATTCGATTGTAAAGAATGATGTTTGGGATGTAGTCCCAAGACCTGAAGGGAAGTCTACTGTGACTTCCAAATGGATCTATAATATCAAGCATGTTGCAGATGGTATCATGGAGAAATACAAAGTGAGGTTTGTAGCTCGTGGCTTCTCCCAGAAAAAGGGATTGAGTATGAAGAGACTTCTACACCTATAGCCAGGCACACTTCCATCAGATCAGTACTTGCTTTGGCTACAGTGATGAAATGGAAGATACACCAGATGGATGTCAAGACAACTTTCTTGAATGGTAGTGTATGTGGAGTAGCCACTTGGTTTTGAGACACATGACGGGAAGTCATATATGTGCAGAACTTGGTATGGTAGGATAGAAAGCTTTCTATCCAGTTTGGACTTTACCAAGAGTAAAGCAGATTCCAACCTTTGCTACAAGGTTGAGGAAGGCAATCCAGTGATACTACTTTTGTATGTGGATGACCTATTTGTTACAGGTGAGGATAGATTGATTTCCGACACACAACGGAAGCTTGCTACCAAGTTTGAGATGAAGAACTTGGAGATGATGCACTACTTTCTAGGCATGGAGGTGTGGCAGAGTCAGATGGAATCTTACTTGGACAAGGGAAGTATGCAGTAGAGATCCTGAAGAGGTTCGGGATGATGGACTGCAAGTCCATGGCCACACCTATGGCATCAAACCAGAAGCTTCTGTGTGATGCTTCATCTGATCCGGTTGATGTCACTGTGTATCGTCAGATGATTGGGTCCTTGATGTACCTGACAAACATGAGACCAGATATTTGCTTTGCAGTGAACACATTGAGCCAGTTCCTGATGGATCCTATAGGTGTTCACTTGGTTGTTGTAAAGCATATTCTGAGGTAACCTAAGGGTACAGTTGATTATGGGCTCAAGTATGATGCGAATCAAAAGTTTAACCTGCAGGGTTATGTTGATTCAGATTGGGCAGGCAGTGTTGCAGATAGGAAGAGCACATCTGGGTGTTGCTTCAGTATGGGATCAGGTGTGATCTCTTGGTTTAGCAGGAAGAAGTCTTGCGTATCACTGAGTGCAACCGAGGTAGAGTATGTTGCAGCTTGTTCATCTAGTTGTGAGGCAGTATGGCTAAGGAAGCTATTGTCTGAGTTATTTGATCTCCCATTGGATTCTACTAGTATCTTTTGTGACAATGAGAGTTGTGTGAAGCTTTCTGAGAACCCAGTGTTCCATGACAAGTCGAAGCACATTGAGATCAAATATCACTATATCAGGGATATGGTGCAAAGAGGAGCAGTGAAGCTCCTGTATATTGCAATGGATGAGCAAATTGCAGATGTGCTGACGAAACCACTAGCCAGAGTGAAGTTCGAGTACATCAGAGAGAGGCTTGGTGTTGTTCAAATCGACAACACTTTGAGGAAGAAGTGATGGACACATTTGTAGGAGCCATTCCGAGCATGGTGAGAGGAGGATCCTTCCATGGCTGTGGATATAAACACTGGATGATGAGCATCAGGACGATGCTCCATTTACTGCTCTATATGTATGCATCATGTTGGATGCTAGATATGATCAGTTGGATCATTTATATGTATATGTATGTACACATCATGTTGGATGCTGGATATGATCAGTTGGATCATTTATATGTATATGTATGTATGCATCATGTTGGATGTTGGATTCGATCAGTTGGATCATTTGTATATGTATGTACGCATCATGTTGGATGCTAGATATGATCAGTTGGATCATGTGTATGTATCTGTAGATGTATCAGGTGGATCATGTATTTGTATATGTATCAGGTGGATACATTGTATGATCAGGTAGATCATGTATGATGATATGTATCAGGCAGATACTGTGTATGCATTAGGTGGATGCATTGTATGATCATGGATGACGAGCTTCAGGATGTTGCTCCAGATGACATGCATCAGGATGATGCAGTGATTATGATCAGGATGATCATGTGTACATCAGGATGATGTATGGTGAGTATCAGGTTGATACTCTATGGCCGTGGAACATGTTGTGCAGATAAAGCATATAATCCTAGCCCTTGGAGGTTTGCAGATAGGCTTTCAAGGTTTTTCCTATGGAATGTAATACTGGCCCTTAGATATATGGCAAATGCTCTTTCGAGGTTTTGCTTTGGAGGACATATAATCCTACCCTTGGGAGGTTTGCAGATTCTCTTGCTAGGTTTTTCCGCTAGCATATAATAGCTCCCTAGGAGATTTGGCAAATGCTCTTTCAAGGCTTTGTCCTATGGCATGTAATCCTAGCCCTGAGAGATCCGATAGGTTGAGCTGTGTGCTCATAATCAGTCCTGGGATTCTCTTTCGAGGTTTTTCCATGACCACATGTAATAAGTTCTAGAGATCTGGATAGGATGAAAAAGGCCTCAGATGCTCTTTAGTGTTCTAGCTTGGCAAGACACTCTTTTAAGGTTTTTTGGTGGGGGTCACATGTAATAAGTTCTGGAGATCTGGACGGGATGAAAAAAGGCTTCAGATTCTCTTTAGAATTCTTGCTAGTCAAGAGACTCTTTTAAGGTTTTGTGATAGTCACATATAATACTAGCCCTGGGAGATCTAATAGGTAGAGTTGTATGCTTGTAACAGCCTGGGATGCTCTTTCAAGGTTTTGTGATGCACGTAATAAGTCCTGAGGATTCCATAGTATGGCCAGTGATGATGAATACCTATAGGTGGTGGGCCTACATCCAATATGAAAAAGGACTGGCTTTGTAGAAATTCCTATGATGAGTAGATTCAGAGATTGATTGAGATAGCAGCAGCAACGATGATTCAAGCACGATGATTCACCGATGATGATCTAGAGAAGAAGACTTGTGCTAGCATATCTGTGTTGAGAAATACCTTCCTAGTTAAGAGGGATTATTGATGTATATGTAACTTCAGAATGTATTTCATATATGTATATTGTACTCCTATAGAGATGTGTTTGGTAGAATTTTTCCTTACGGATAAGTCAAAATTCTCTTAACTTAAAGTAGATTCCTAACTGACTCTAAGGTAAGAACAAAACGAAACAAATGCTACCTTGAAATTCCTGAACTAACTTTCACAACAAGATTACATGCATTCAGAAACAATGAAAGATATGACTCACCTTTCAATTTGACGTATGTCCCGCTTCTAGCTCTTGATCCAAAAGCTCCAATGTAGAACCTGTTGAAATCAAGCAAAGAACAAACATACAAGCTTCCAAATACCTTGAATGTAAAGATTAGATACATTCCATGCTAAAGACTTGTACAATACACATGAAATGGGAAAAACAAGACAAGTTATCTTATTACAAACTTGAAGAATGCTTACAAAGGTTGCTTGATGTCCAAGCCAATCCTCTAGCTCCAAGTGCTTCCTCCTCTAGCTATCTCTACAAGGATGCAAGATCATAAGTTTGATACTACCAAGAGTCCTCCCCCTTTCCCATGGAATGCCTCTCTTTTATAGTATATGGTAGGGTTAACCAACAAGAGAGATGGGTGGATCTAAGGAGAGGTAATTGGATCAAGGTTTCTAATCACAGAAAATGAGTTGGGATCGAATCAAGGATCCTAATCCTCCAATATCTCTTGAAAATCCAAAATCCCAAAAGCCATGGAAAAAAGACTATAAAAAGAGTACCACGCCCTGTGGTCTGAGCATAACGCGGTAGTACCGCGTGTCTAGGACAAAGCATAGCGCGGTAGTGTGGACTACCGCGCACCTATAACTGAGCAAGGCGCGGTAGTGTGGGTAAATAAAGTTTTAGCTGGGTGAAAACTTGTCAGGGTAAGTTTACCTTCAAGGTTCACTCATCATTTTTTCCTTCTAAGTGATTTAAAGAAGTAGGGGAAGTGTCGTCAGCTCTTTTTGTAGTGGAGATGCGACACTGTGGAATATGAAGGTATAATAGATACCCCCTAAAGTGTGAGGTCAGAAGGGACTGATGGCCGAAAGACTTTACAAATATTGTGCAGAGATAGCATCGAGGAGAACGACAAGGAGCTGAAACATAAACAAAGTGTTAGATATACCACCGAGGCGGGCATCCCCATGATCGGAAACAAATGACTCAAAGCATGGCTGCCGACCAATACATTGCAGATCCATGAGTACTAAGATGATATAGACTGTGGACAGATCATGGCTACTATGAACAAGCGTAGATCCATGAGACAACACTGACACAACCATGAACAATACAATAAGTGGATCTATGTGACAATACAAAGGACATCTCCATCGCAACCTAGACGCAATCAAGATACAGAGGTGCACCCAGGGTCTTCTACCCAATCGCAAAAGATACGAATCTAGCCATGTGATTACAAGGTGTTGAAGTCGAACATGGTAGAAACCATTTGATTATCGATCAATGATGTGAACCGTTAATAAATGCAAGGGAAATCACCTATGATGACGATGATCCCCAAGGTATCTGAAGTACATCTCAACGAAATGCGAATAGATGAGTTGATGTCGAGCATTCGAGAGATTGTTCGATCAGAGGTCAATGATGTAAACCTATTGTCGAACAAGAGGAAACCTGCCATTGAGACATGCAGGTACCAAGGTACTAATAGTTGATCTCTAAGTCCAATTCCCGGATAGTGATTTGGTGTCGACGGGAATAGAATCGTCGAAGGTGGGCCATAATGATTCCCACATCATCGACATGAAATCGGAACGAACGATAAGATGATGAAACAATGGAGTATGTACTGACACAGCGGAGGCCTGACACAATGAACGACTCTGAATGATGCAACCCTTTGAACATATAACGGCATGTAACAGGACTTGGCAGCAGGGATTATTGATAGCAGAGGATAGACACTGGGTGAGTAGGCTCGTGGCCAGGGAGACGACTCAGGATGATGACCATAACTCAGCGAAAAATGGATACCTGATATAGACAAGAGACAGACACATGCCATGTTCAAAGGTAACGACTGACAAGCTGCCATAAAAAACTTGACTTGTTCCCCATATTCCCCTGACATGGTAGACGAGTACCTCTTTGTTGTTTTTCGAGCTTGAAGAGGATAACAGATGCTCGGTGTAGCTCATCTCATAGATGAGTCCAATCTCACATGTTTTACGAACCTGAGAAAGGAGGGGTTCGTCCCAAAATGGGTCCTTCGATGTTAAATTTTAACGAGCCCAAGGAAGGAAAGCTCGGTATTTTTTCATATTTAGAGAGCCTGAAAAACTTAAAGGAAGCTCCGAAGTGTACTTTTTCGTAAATTTAGTCCCTCGATCCCCAAAAAGTGCAAAACATTTCCCGAGAGAACTCTCCCAGCCGATATTCACTGAGGTATACCTTTCTCATAAATAGTCTAGACGGGCCGAAAAAGGGGTAACCTATCACCGAATAGACGACCTTTCAAATACTTTTACAAGTGTGAAAGAGTCAAGATCACTTGGCAATCTTTTCAATTTTAGGGAGTCTGAAAAAAGCTTAACTATGGACTCCTATGGTCTTTTTCGTAATTTTTTAATTATTCTGGTCCGAAAAAAGAATAAAATACAACCAGGATAATACTTTCCTCATCGTTTAACGAGCATGAGTAAAGTTGGCCGTACTCGACACCATTTACTTGAGTTTGAAAAGCACGAGATGAGTGTGAAAGTGCTTGGAATCTTTTTCAAGTTTTAAATCCAGAGCACGAAAAAGATAAAGTAGGCTCAAAATGAAGATCAAATAATGAATAAACACCAGTGTGAATATATTGCTTTTTAAAGGAGGTCCTGTCAATAAATGCTCATAAAACCAGATATTAGCAATGTGAAATGAGTTTTATCCCAGCTAGATAAAATAATAATAAAAAATAGGTGAAAACGTTATAAAAGGAATAGGTAAAAGGAGAAAGTTACCATTTCACTTGTTTTTTTACCAAAAGAGGAGATTTTACCCACTTGAGGAGCAAAAATTCAAGGATCCATATCTGGAGTTTCAGGGCACCGTTTCAACAACCGTCTGCGCCAGGTAAGAGCTCTCAAGCTCATCTTTCATTTCATGTAGGAATCATTTGATTTTAGTAAGGAAAATTGATTTTTTGGGAAAGCCCTACTGGGAAAAAATCGCCCTTCACAGTACCGCGTGGGGCCCATATCGGGAAACACGGTACTGTTCAACAGTACCGCGTTGTGGCGTTAGGATGAAACGCGGTACTGTGCAGTACCGCGCAGCAATAATTTCCCCAAGCACGATGAAAGCGAATTTTAAGATGAAAAAATCAATTTTTCTCAAATTTTTTGCTGAAACCAAATTGTTAAATGATTACTAAATGTTTTCCCTGACCTTTTGCAGGAGTTTGCAATTTGTTTGGATCAAAATGGTCAGTTGGTAAGAAAGAGAGCATGAAGTAGATGATTTGGCGGCTGAAAATGACTTACCGACTGTGACCGCATTGCGAGAATGTGGTTTGTTGAAGTTCTTTAAGACCAAAGGGATTCGTCAGCAACCCAAGCTTCTCACCCATCTTATTCGATTGTGGGACCCTGACATTCAAGCTTTTCGAGTAGGAGAGCACGTTCTCGAAATACAACTCGAGGACATTTACTTTCTCACAGGCCTCTCAAAAAGAGGAGCCCAGGTGAATTTTACCGGATACACAGCCTCGAAAACGAGCACGGATGATTTGATTGCTCGGTATTGCCGTTAGGGTTCGAGTAAGAAAAGCGGGAAGGTGGTCATAAAAGATGTTATAGAACTTCCTGTAAAAATTGTTTTGTTCACCATTACACGTGCAGTAGGGAGTACGGGTCCCCATCAGGCGTCCCGTACACAAATGAATCTCGCAGCAGAGTGTATGGCGGGAAGAGTGTTTAACTGGTGTGAGGCGGTGTTGGCCAATCTCAAAGAACAAGTGCACAAGTGTAGGGTTGGAGCGAATTCCCAATTTGGCTATGGGAGTATCCTGGTCACCTTCTTTTTGGCGAGGGTGCCATTACTGAGCCCACAGATATATATGCCCCCCCGTCCACCGACCGAGCCATGGATGGCTCGATGGAGTGATTATGCAGGATGTCTCGGGGGACCGCAGCGCTTAGCCTTTGGTGAGGATTTCTTCTCCTGGCTCGAGGAGCAGACAGTGATGATCGATGACTACCCCTATGCCAGGGTGGAATTCCGCGAGGACATCGACTTGGCACTGCTAGAGGATGATGATTGGGACAACTCAGGTATGACCTTCATGGATATATATTTTTTCTTTATTGAATATATAATTTTTATCGCTTTTTTAGAATGTGTAAAAGACTTCTAATGTATGTTCGTATGCATGTCACAGACTGTGGACCACAGAGACCAGCTGGGTACTCGTCATTACGTCGCGGTGGTGTTGATCGCCAAGCCGCTCCAGAAGAGGAGGAGGACGAAGATGAAGCAGGAGGAGTTCGGGATATAGAGAGGAACTTACAGGGCTTGACTCATGGTATCCCTGTTATGAGGATGGATGATGTCCCCTTGCATCTCCAGTGGCATACTGTAGGTGTTCCTAGTCGTATTGGCCGACTTCTTCGTAGGGTGGCTCGAGCTGTAATGTGTTATCACCATCAGCGCAAGGAATCTGACAAGGGACACGATAGATCTCCCAGATCTCCATAGATAGTCTTTTTTGTCTTTTGCGGCATGTACTCGATATGTAGGCTTTGAGAGCCAAATTTTTGTATGGGATTTGGTCCCAAATTTTGTGTTTGACACAAACTCTTATGTATTTGGAAAAAACACTCTTATATACAGTGATATGGACCTATTTTCATGATCTATTTGTTTACAGTGACTTGTGCATTTTATTTTTATGATGTATTCTTATGTATGGGCAAGATGCCAATCCAAAATGTAATTAGCCAATGAATCAGCTATACAATTGAATTCTCTCGGTACGTGTTGATATGAAATGAAATCAAATGATCGTTCCAAGAGGCGTACTCTCTGAAATAAACGAAGTAGTATAGGATCGCAGACTGTGTAAACACGGTTTAGATGAGAAACCACGAATTGGGAGTCTAAAAAGACTGATAGGGAGTCAATTCCGAGTGAAGCAACCTCCGTCAAGAGACGGATGACTGCATGGTACTCTGTGATATTGTTGGTTGCAGGACCTAAGCAATTGGCTCCTGAAGATATCAACTCACCAGTGGGAGAATAGACTACCCATGCTGTGGAAGCGAGATTCCGGGTATGTCGGCTTGCACCGTCGGTGAATCCGAAGTAGGCAAACATCTGCGCATAAAATTACGAGTCAAAGTAAGAGTGGATACATGAGGTCCATGCTCACACCAAAAATAAGAGTAAAAGCAAACTAAGTACACTATGTACAAAAAGTAACCCACGTAGGGAAACCTTACGCATAGAAGCGTTTGAGGTATATCCCATTGTGGGGCCGTGCCAATGGCGTACCATCACAATCGATTAGTTCATAGGCTCCTTTTTCCAAGACACGTTTTACAACAAAAGGGCCATACCACATAGATTCTAGTTTTCCTTTTCTAAGCTTATCATGCATTTGATCATATGTAAGTACAAGGTCACCTTCATTGAAGATTCGAGGTTGAACGGATTTGTCATATTGAGCTTTGACGCGTTTTTTATGGGCTTCATTAGCTAAAGCAGCGTCACGGCGGGTTTCATCTAGCCTGGCTAGGTATAGAAACCGTTCCTCTTCGGAAGTGGTGTGTGGAAGTAGCTCTATGGATATCTTAAGTGATGGTATTTCACATTCAATCGGCAAAATGGTTTCTAGGCCATACACCAGTTGGAATGGTGTAAACCCGGTAGCACTTTTCACTGAGGTTCGGTATGCCCATAGTGCTGAGAATAGAGCTGAGTGCCAGTTGGATTTCTGGGTACCCACAATGCGCTGAATCATTTGTTTCAGGACTTTGTTAATGGCTTCAACTTGGCCATTAGCTTGTGGGTAATACGGGGTTGAGTTTTCATGGCGAAAACCCATCTTGGCACTTAGTTCTTCGATCATATGGTTCCTGAAATGGGAGCCATGATCGGTCACAATAGATTGTGGGACACCAAATCTAGCTATAATATGATTGAATATGAATTGCGCTGCTGTGTTGCTGTCCTCAACATACGTAGGCATCGTTTCAGTCCATTTTGTGAAATAGTCGATAGCTACTATGACATAGCTATGCCCCCCGGCTGAAGTGGGCTTACAGTGCATGAAATCTATGCCCCATTTGGAAAAAGGGACGACGACAATAACAGGATGGAGTGGAGCAGGGTGCAAGCGTGCTTTACTATGAAAGAATTGACATGGCGGACACTTCTTGACTGTTTCAATGCAGTCTTTGAAAATTGAGGGCCAGAAGTATCCTACTCGCAGTATTTTCTGGGTTGTAGCCATCCCAGAGAGATGACCACCACATGCTCCAGCGTGGCAATCATTAAGAACGCATTCTGCCTCATCTAAGGTCAAACAGCATCGAAGAACGGTGTCGACACCACGTCGATAAAGAGTATCGTTGACTATGAGGTAGTATTTTGCGTGATGTCGGATGCGTTGCCTTTCATCGCGAGTGAGATCAGGACGAAAGCGTTGGGTTTGGAGATATAAAAGAATATCCCCGTACCACGGATCAGACATGCTAATGAGGAACAATGATTCATCAGGAAGAGAATCGATGGGCTCGGGTTGCTCAGTAGCATAGGGCAAGTTACAAATCAACTCCACAAAGACCAGAGACTTCTTGGACTTGGCTTTGACAAATTCCAAGTCAAACTCCTGAAGGATGAGGATCCAACTAGAATATTTGCCCCTAAGCACTTGGCGCGTGAGGATATAATACATTGGATTGAAGTCGGCTATAACAGTGGTCCGGCGGAGTAAGATGTAGTGACGGAATCTCTAGACAGCAAATACTGTTGCAAGAGCCAGTTTTTCAACATGTGAATAACGAGTTTCAGAGTCGAGAAGACTCTTACTAAGATAGTATACCACATGTTCTATGCTGTTTTGGTCTTCCTGGACTAGCACCATACCGATGGTGGAAGTCGAGGCTGTGAGATAAAGAATGTAGTCCCATGTGTAATCAGGGGGTTGGATCACAGGATCTTTGGTTAAGGTTGCCTTTAGATTGTCAAAGGAGCGTTGGGCTTCGTCATCCCAGATAAAGGGAACATTCTTCTTGAGAAGCCACATGTAGCCTTTTGTTATCTCGGACAAATTACGGATGAAACGGCGTAGAAAGTTTGCATGCCCTTGCAAGCATTGAAGTTTTGGAATGTTGGTGGGTGAAGGCAGGGCTAAGATAGCTTCTACCTTTGCAGGATCTAAACGTATCCCGCTTTTGGAGACTATGAAGCCCAACAATTTTCCGGATTCTACACAAAAGACGCACTTATGCGGGTTCAAACGTATATTGTAGCGATGGCACCTTTCGAAAATGGCACTTAAGTGGTCTGGATGGTCTTCCCGGGTCCGAGAGTGAGCGGGAAGGTCATCAAGATATGGTTCTACAATATGTTTGATGTCATGAAATGCGTATGACATCGCCCATTGGAAAGTTGCCTCGGCATTTTTAAGGCCAAAAGGTAACTTTCGATATGCAAAAATCCCCCAAGGAAAGATAAAGGCCATTTTGTGCTGGTCGGCTGGGAGGATATCGATCTGATTATAGCCAGAAAATCCATCCATGAATGAAAAGATGACACTCCTGGCACAGTTATCGATGATCTGGTCGATGAACGGAGTTGGGTAGTTGTCCTTTGGACAAGCTTTGTTCATATCACGGTAATCAACATAGACTCTAATTGTTCCTTGTTTCTTGGCTACGGGAACGATGTTGGATACCCATTCTATCAATGGGACAGGATAGATAAAACTAGCACGCAAAAGTTTTTCAACTTCTGCTTTAATGGCGGCTGCCTTATGAGGATGGACGGGTCGAAGCTTTTTCCAAACAGGTTGGGTGCCAGGGAAAATTGGAATTTCGTGGACCACAATCGAGGGGTCTATTCCTGGCATTTCTTCATAAATCCAAGCAAAAACATCGCGGAAGGTTTTGAAGTAGGCACTATAGAACTCCATTTCAAGGGGAGTACATGTTTTGCCAATATGAATGTTTTCCACGATACCAGGCTTCACTAAAATATCAATGGGAGTAGTTGCCATAAGGTTGGCCAAGTTTCCTTCAGAAAATACCTCGTCGAAGGAAGTGGGGAACTTGGTTTGGACCATCCCAAGTGAAGTATTAGGTTTTGTATCAGGCTCAACTGGATGAATGGTGGGGAATGAAGATTGATGATGAAAGTATCCCCATGGTGGCTCATCACCGCACATAACCTCCATAATTGATTCGTCAGTGGGAAAAATCAAATTGAGAGGATCGAAAAGTGGTGGGTGTGGATGAGTTTTAGCCGAGAGCTACGCCACGGAATGATGGGTAGGACAGTCGACCCAATCGGTGGCTGATTGGATCGCTTCATATGCTTCAAGGTTTCTGTTCAAGGGCATGGAGTTGCCATAGCTTTCAATCTGAGTGGGACTCGGAATCACCCATGAATCATCGAAAAGGGTGACATTCGATGAAATCATGTTGACTAGTTGAAGATGGGTTCCCAGCTCTGGAAAAACTTCGATGAGGGAAGAATCCTTCATGAGACCAACATCTATGTCTTGGAACCGGTACCGAGGTTGATCCAATAACGGGACGGTGTTGGTGGAGTTCGGATGGGAGTATGGGATACAGTAATCCAGTTGATCAATGGTGACAATTTTCCCTTCATGAGGAAATTGCACAATCCGGAATACTGTAGATGCAATGGTGGTCATGGCATAAAACCAGTTCCGTCCAAGCAAGAGATTGTAGTCCAATGGTGCATCTGTGACTTCAATTTGTACGGATACTGTTTTGCCCCCCAGTTCAACACCAATTGAGGGAGTGAGTCCATATGGTTGAAAGCCGTGTCCATCAAATGCCCTGAGAGTAGTGGGAGAAGTTGTGACCTCGGGTGAGCCTAGGGCTCTCCAGCAATTCAAAGACATAATCGACGTGGAAGCACCTTCATCTAACACAGTGCGGTGGATGATATTTCCATGGATTTTTGTGTGAACCTGGAAGGCTAACTGGTGAGAAAGCCTAGGTTTGGCGTGTTCCAAGTTAAACATGATAGAGTTTGAAGTATCTGGGTCCATTGCCCCCAGTGTTGAAAGTAAGGTTCTACGCTGCGTGGGGCAGTGTTGAAGAACCTCGAGAGTCGACATGGCGCAAGGTGCTTGAGCTAAATCCTCAACAATGTTGTAGTTCTGGGCAGCTCACGCATTAGGATTAAATGTTGCCTTTCGTATGGTGCCCTTGGGTGGGCGTAGCACTGTGTCCATAAGCGGTCTCTCGATATGGAGATGGTCGGTAGGGGGGGAATAGGAATCGGATCTTCAACAGGAGATTTGCCTTTGGCTATCTCGGGTTATTTGTTTGAACTTGGAGGGTTGTCGTATGTCTTTGAATGAGTGGTTATATGAACCTCTTCATTACTCGTCATCAGGATTTCGCGGTTTGTGGATGTTTCTCCGCGGGTTGGATTGGACGGGTTGCCCCCTTGTGGGGATTCTTGGGCAACCATCTGTTGTTGCTGTTGAGGGAAAGGGTCAGTTAACACTGCTGGGCGAGAGGATCCTTTAACAAATTTGTTGACTTCGTCTTTGTAGGGACAGTCACGTGTGTAGTGATCATCTTGACAAATTAGGTAGGGAAAATTAGCCTTTTGACGTGGTTTCTGGTCATTTTGGGTGGGTTGTGGCTTGGGGTTCTCCTGCTGGTTCTTCTTGGTTTTACCACGATTGTTTTTCTTCTTTCCCCCAGATGGTTGTGACGTAGATTGAACTGCGTTCACTTCGGAGGAAAGGGCAGGAGAAGTAGTGGTTTTTGAAGTAGCCTGAGGTAAAGCGGGGGAAGCAGAAGCTTGTTGTCCCGTCAAGTTGGTAGTAGGCTAGGCCTTGACTGAACCGACAATACCATCAATGGGGGGTTCAGTGGTAGGCTTCATGGTATCAGTGTTAATGCGGGAGGCATGTGGAAGGAGTTCATGTAAAGTACCGGATTGAGTGTATACCAAATCCATGTACTGGGCTGCCGAGATGGCTTGTTCTTCTGTAATCGGCCCGCGCGTAGCGATATCTCTGCCTATGGGAGGAAAAAAAGATTTCGTGAACCAATCAACGACTAGCTGATCCGGAATGGGTGCCTTAATTAGCCTACGGCGTCGTCGCCACTCATGGATGTGATCCGAAATATGTGTAGAAATGGTTTGATGCAGTGAGGTTAACAGTTATGTTCCAGTCTCATACCAGATGGGGAGCTGGAAATGAGTCAGAAACTGCATAGCCAAGGTGTTGAAATCACGAAAAGAGTGTTGTGGCAGCTCGATGTACCATTTTGCTGCCGTGCCGGTAAACGTACGTTGGAAGAGCTGAAGTCGAATGGAATCATCCATCAAGGAGTTGGATGAACACCAAAGATGGAAGGTCATCACGTGGTTCTTGGGGTCTTCCCCGGGCTTAGCATCGAACTTGGGAATGTCCGATGGTAGTTTGGCTAGAATATGTGGCCAGTGAGGTTCATGCCATATAGGATCGTTAATAAGCCTCGACAAATCAAGTAAATCAAGCGTGGCCAAAAAGGGAAGTTGACGGTTAGTCTGCTGGTATGAGTAATAACCATGTGGTGCAGAGAAACCTGGAGGGCCCTACATAGCATACTGCTGCATGTTATACCCATATGTGTTTCCCGGGGGGTACTGCTGGAAATTTTGTGGATGGTAAGCCATCTAGTTAACCAGTTGAGTGTAGGTAACCGGTTGGTGGATGTTCTGCTGAGTAGGTATGGTACCCTGGGGTTGCTGAAACCCAGGGATGGTTGCTGCTCCTGGTTGGGAATAAGTTCCTTGGAATTGTTGTGTTCCAGGAATGTTACCACTATATTGAATAAGTGGAGGGTTTCCCATAGCAGGGTTAGGGGGTGGTTGCGACGGTGGTGTCCATGGAAGGCTTGTTCCTCCTTGGGGAGCGAGTGGAAATTGAAGTGATGGGTTCCATGGAGTTGTAGTAGCTGAAGGGTAAGGGAAGCCAGAATTCAAGTTGGGGGGAATTTGAGATTGCCCCCTCAGCTTGGTTCCAGTTTCCAAAAAGTGAGTACCCCCCACTCTGTGGGATTTGAGATTCCCAAGAAGGAAGCATACCTGACAGGGGAGGTTGAGAGTAAGGCCCGGTTGGAATATCGAAATAAGGTTTCCCACTGCCAGGTGTGTTGTTCATACCATACTGAGCATATGCTGCTGGTTGGGAGGGTTGTTGGATGGATCCAAAGGGTTTTCCGCCAGCAAATGGGTTGGATGGCCCTATAGGAGGAGGCTGTTGACTAGGAACGGGGTTCCCAACAAAAGGTTGTCCTCCAACTAGTTGGGTTGATGGCCCTATAGGAGGAGGTTGTTGACTAGGAACTGGGTTCCCAACAAAAGGTTGTCCTCCAACTAGTTGGGTTGATGGCCCTGTAGGAGGAGTTTGGTTGTTAGAGTTGGGGACCACTGCAGTCGGTTGTCCACCTCCTGAGATAGTATAAATAGTGGCCGAAGGTGATCCTCCGGTCCAACCGGAAGATCCAGCAGTATGGCTAGGTGTTCTTCCGCTGCTGGCCAAATATGATAGTGTGGATTGGCCAATGGCGCCAAAAGTATCGATTTGCGGAGGGGGTCTTCCATATCTGACAGGTGAGGACGGGGAAAAAACTGGGTTATCTCTCATAGAATGTGCGCCAAAAATGGGTGATGGCAGCAAATGTGGGGAGTTTAACCTAGGGGTATCGGCGTTGTCCATAGTGTGTTCAATGATAGGAGGACCATCGAAAACTGGGTCCGAGTTCATGTCCTGGAAAGGGTTTTCAGGATCCGGCGGGGACCTAGGTATAGTAACGTTTGAAGGTCCAGAACCGTCTGCATAGGACTAATGGAAGTCTGTGATAGACGGGATGTTGGGATCCGAAAAGTTAGAAGGACGAGTAACAGGGGGATATCTAGAAGCTGTCGAAAGCATTTGCTCTGTGCTGCGTTTAAACCGTGCCGATATCAGCGGGGAATTTGCTAGACTAACCATACTAGACTGGATGGAAGCCATGATTTCATGTCCCGGAGGGAGGTTGGGTAGAGATATAGTATGAGGTACGTTGCTAGAGGAACTGGTTTCCTGCGGATGAACACTGGGTGACGTAGTGATAATAGGAGGAAGCTCCACCTGCGAAGTGATGAATCCATAATCAGGTTCAAAAGGTGTGTCAAGAAGTCGAGTATCTTCAACAATTTCGACGTACCCACCTGGGACTGAAATCAAGCCAGGTATATCCTGGTCGGACCCTTCGGTGGTGCCAACAGATCCGTCTGTGTCATCGTGAAAAATGTCTGATGGACGGGAGGTGTTGACATCAGGTAGGAGGATGACCTCTGGTCTAGTAATTTGGGCTATGCTAGATTCAGCCGCTGTAATGGTGTCCACTGTGGCAGATAAATATGGAATGACAGTGGGTGAAGTGACAGTGGAAGTCTCAGATATGCTAGTGGTTGCAGAAGCTACAATGGATTCTGAGACTGTGCTGTGAGTAGTAGTTACAGGCGGAACTGATGATGTGGTATGTATCGGTGGTGGAATGTTCCCTCGACCAGCACCGCGGCCAAGAGGAGTAGGAATGCGTGAGGCAGGTGGACCAGAGGTCCGTGGTGGTGGCGGTGGTGGAGGGATTTTGCCCTGTACTCGTTGTGATCTTTGTGGTTGTTCTGACATGATGACAGGAAAATGAAAATCGGGGGCAGTTTCGTAAACAAAGAACTCAAAAAATCTAATGCAGCTGAGTGTGCAGAAGAGGAGCTAGAAAAAGCAAGGCTCGCAGGCCAAAAAAGCAAGCTCTAAAATCTATACTGAGACCGGTGTCTCAATAAGCGAGCTGATAAAGAGAATGGACAGAATGCCAACAAGCAGTCCCTAAAAAGAAAAAAGACCCTCTACAAAGATGAGGTAACAAGCAAACTCCTAACTAAGAGCTGGAGACCTGAACAAGCTGTATCCTTTGCAAGGTGATGAAATCCAAGTCGAACAATACAACATGAGAGACCGATATAAGAAGGATATCCCTCTATCGAAAGGGATCCTGGGTAAAAGAGCCCTAGTAGAATAGTTACTAAGCTACCTCGTTCATGACACGTTGGAAAAGGTTTTGGGCATTATAGCCTTACGAGGAAGACAATGATCGATGTTTCCTTAGGGCTAAGTGGAGTGCGGCATTCCACATAAACCATCCGGTTCTCAATCTCACGGCCGTTTAACCCCTAAAAGTTAGAAACAGTCAGGAGGCCCCTCCACAAACTGGTTATGACCGTGTCAATAAATACTAGAGGATTTTAGTTCCCTAGAAGACAACAACTATGTTTCAGATGAAAATGACAAGGGGGAATTATTTTGATGCCTATCCCCGGTGTCCTACCTAACTACCAAATTCTTTTGATTTCCTCAAGTGAGGTTAATGTTGGTTTAATTAGGGAGATTAATTTTAGCGGCTGTCTTACTCAATCAGGTAGTGGACGTGAAACTTGATGGTGTTATGATGACTCAAACCATGCAAATGAGAATGAATAAAAAATAAGCCTTTGTCTTTAATGAAATCTAGCTAAGGAAGAGAGAGAGTTCTTCGATCAAACATGCATGAAATTTTTCACAAGCAATTAAAAACCAAAGTAAAAGATTTTTTCTTTTCTTTTTGTAAACAGAGCCAAACTGAAATAAACACTCTTTTTAATGCACTGATCCTACAACTAAAATGCTTCAGATATGAGAATTTCTATGGCAATTTCAATGGTTCATTTCCTAATGCAAAATACTACTAGAATTTTTCAATTCAAACAACAGAATTGTTCTCAAATGATAATTTTTTAATTACTGAAAATGATGAACACAATGTGACTGTAAAAGTTACAGAGTTCAGTAAAAGAGAACAATGGTGTTGGGTTGGTTGTGGTGAAAAAATCAAGCCAATTGTTGGCTTGGTTTTGCAACCAAGCTTAGTGCTATGGGCACCTGCTAATTAGTAGCAGCAGTTTCAATAGAAATAAATAACAATAAACTAAATCTAAACTAAACTAAACTAGCATGTGCATTTTGAATTAAAAAACAAGAACAAGAAACATAAAAAATAATTTTTTGTATTGACAATGGGGCAAGCAAATGCTTGCAATAACAATACCTCTAAGTGATGAAGGTTGTTGAATGGCTCCAATGGTGAGCAACTCCAATCTCCAATGGGTCCTTTCTCCAAGGTTGCTACAATGGCCAAATACTCAAGGGAGATTTTGGCAGCATGAGGATAAGAATATGGATGGATGTGAAATGAGGAGCCCCTACCACCTTTTTATAGGTTTTGGTGGTGGGGAATACCATTTGTAGTTTTGTGGAAACCAATGGTATTGACCAACATGGTTTAGGTACTTTTCCCTCCTTTTTTCTTTTTTTGAATAAAATTAATATTTTTATTCCCTTTTTAATATTTTGAGAATTTGGACCCTTTTTGAGGGTTTTTTTATGCTTTTTAGGAAAAATAATCTTTTTGAGTGGGAAAAAGGGGTGTACTAAGGTCTTTTGGTGACCTTTTGTTGGCTTCAGAGTCTTAGATGGTGGAAAAGTGGACAAATGGGTCATGTGAATAAGGATATGAGCTAGTGAGCACTTTTTGGGTGTTAACAGATTGCCCCCTGATGTGTGAGGGCAGGAGCTCATCGTATGGCCGATAGACATCATAGTTCTTTTGTCTTTTTTTTTCTGGGGTTTTGGGGAGGAGAAGAGACCGATTGGAGACTGGATCTGTGACCCTTGGAAGCTGCAAAAAATAAATAAGTATTACATGGCCTCAATATGAATGAGGGATAATCTCTGATAATGGACGAGGTGGGCATACCCATGCTCGTATCAAGACATATACATAACAATTAGTCCCAAGAAAGGGGATCTAATACATAAAAAATATACTGGTACATCATAATGGTCCAGAGGGGACATTATTTTGGGATGTACTCATGATCATGACATGACTGATCTCAATCACTGATACACTGGAATAACTGATGAACTGCTGAAACTGAAGGTGTCCAACATCTGTAGGGACGGCATGGCTATGAGCCATCTCTAGGAAGTATATGTGATTGTATACTCAAGGGACTATAAAACTGGTGTATATCTTAATACTGTCACTATGCGCAACCCGGATATCTATAGAAAAGGTGTAACTGGTTGTATCCATAGGTAGACTCTCAAGTGTGGAGGAGTTAGGAGGTATCCGGGGTCTTCGACTAATAACTGAGTGGACCAATGGCCTGTGCGAGTCTCAATGATGCGATCAAGGTGTTGAAGTCGAGCATGTGAGAAACAACCATTTGGAGAAGCACTGAGGACTCTTCTCGAAATGATTCGTAGGCACTCATCATAAATGGTGATGAGTCCAAGACACAGGGACCTCTAGGTCTATCCTCTGGAATAAGTTTGGTTGTCGTCGACAGAGGGAGACTAGCAACTAACAAGGCAATGATGTTTCCTTGATAGGAGCGCGAGGTGTAGAACTGAAGTGTGGTAGTACTGATGGTAGGACTGACATACTTGTGGGGATGGGAAGTAACATGGGTCATATAGTGGGTAGACGCAAACTTCCTTTGTTCAGAGCATGATGACATGGTTGACCTGGCAACGTAGGGAACTGACTTATAGGTGCGGGTATCATTGATTTTTAGGAACTGAAGGGTATGTATTGACTCGAGGGGGGGGGTCAAGCTGATGGGTGCTGTCGAGGGGTTCTCAGGGTGACATACTGTAGAATACTCTGAACAAAGGCGACCAAATGGGGAAGCTTCCATATGAGTAGACGTGATCTGTTGTGGCACCGAGAAGCACCATTGGGTCCTTCTTCGTAGTTTAAATGAGCTCGAAGAAGGGATAAAAGTGTGCTCTAAAATGATACTGTCCTGTGGATTTGTGAGCCCAGGACTGTTCGTGCTCATTGGTGCTTTCATTTTTAAGGAGTCTGAAAGCGATAAGGAGACTCTGCAGTGGTTATGACTACTGTCCCGTTGGTTTTACGAGCCCAGGATGGTGATTGCTCGTGGTTGCTTTCATGTTTAGAGAGTCTGAAAGCGGTAAGTGGACTCTATTGGTGTTCTTTTTCGTAAGTTTAGTCTCCGAGGCCCGAAAAAGCATAAAATGATGCAAATGGAGAACTCTTCTAGCCAATGTGACTAGAGTATACCTTTTTCGTAATTAGTCTACAAGGTCCGGAAAAGGGATAAACTTATACCAGGTAGACGCCCTTTCAGATACGTTTAGTGAGCATGAAAGGAAGCAAGATTGCTCGGCAATCTTTTCGTTGTTTTAGGAGTCAGAAAAGAGCTTAACAGAAACTCCCTAAGTGCCTTTTTCGTAAAAGGGATTGCTCGGCCCGAAAAAGGGATAAAATTATACCGAACAAAGAGGGATTGATGGGAGTGAGAAAAATGTCTCAAGCGTCATCATGTGTGCGGGATACTGGATCCGGTGACATAAAGATTGTCAAAAGGGGGCTGCAGCCTTTGTGGCACGCAAACCGAGGCAATGAGAGGGCATTTTGAAAAAATGGCCGAAAAGTATGGGCGTGAGAGCGAGAAATGATCTCAAGCATCATCACAAGCGCGGGAAACTGAATCCGGCGATATAAAGATGGTCAACCACGGAGAACGGTGGATGTGGCACGTAAACCTAGGTGACGAGGGGGCATGGAAAAAAAATGTCCAAAAAATCTGGAGGTGAGAGCGAGAAATGATCTCAAGCGTCATCACGAGCACGAAAAACTGAATCCGGCCATATAAAGATGGTCAAATACGGAGAGCGGTGGATGTGGCACGCAAACCGAGGTGACGAGGGGGCATGGAAAAATGCCCAAAAAATCTGGGCGTGAGAGTGAGAAATGACCTCAAGCGTCATCATGAGCATGAAAATATGAATCCAGCGGTGCAAATGGCGCAAACAACGGAGGTCATAAGGACTCCGGAATGGTCAAAGCAAATAACTAGGTTTAAAAAATGGCTACAAATAAAGGTGAGCCCACCAAGCCAAGGATGCAGTGGTGGGGAGAAATGATGACCCGCGGGGGGAGAATACTAGGTGTATCAAATCAAATAGAATATACAAGTGATATGTGACCTCAAAAAATGGTTGAGATCACGCATGTGAAGAAGTCAGCAGGGTTAATGACTTGCCCCCATGCTATGTGCATGGGGTTTGTGATTGTGGATCACATATGTGTTGGATTGAACGATGGGCTCATTGAGGTGTTGAGATAGAGATGATGGGGAAGGTTCAAAATGATTGATCATTCCCCCTATCCCGGGGTCGAGGTAATCTATTATGCCCCCTAACTCAGAGGTGTCAATGTGGTGCATATGTTGTCTCAGAGAGAGATCAATAGGGCATTGAGCAACTGCTGGCGGGGTGTTATACCATGAGGCTGTGGGCTGTGGTGGCATACTGAAGTGATGATATGATGATGGGGGATTCCCTTTGTGGGGTGGATGCCCCCAGTATCTCCGACGAGGATCATGATGATGATGAGTAGGCAAGGTTTTGGGCCTGCCACCATGTTGTGGACATGTGGTTTCCTGGTTGATTTGAAAGGGTTGAACCTGTGTGTCAAAGGGATCAATGGAAGGAGCTGACCGGACAGAGGGGTATCCAGTGGAAATCGTGTAAATGGCGTTAATTTCTTCCGAGGAAGAAGATGGTGGGGGATGAATTTCCTCAATGAGAAGAGGGGATATCTCTAGGTCGACATTATTCAACTGGTACAGTGTTGCTCTGTAATCTGGGAGATCAGGGCAGTGATGTGAATAATGGCCGTAGATTCCGCATATTGCACAAGGATGGTTTGTGCGTAATGATTTATCACGAGGTTTGGGGTTTGAGTCGATTTTGACAACCAAGATGTTGGGGTCGTCGTCAAGAATTTGCATGTGTTCCTGTAATGCAGGTAACTGTGGACACTGATGGGTTGGATGTCCTAACTCATCACACAACGAGCATTTAGGAGGAGAACGAAACACGAGGGGAGGTTTAACTGCCTTGGGTGGGGGTACCGCAGTGTATGGTTGGGGGCCTCTGCCCCCAGTGGGCTTGATGAGAGGAGGGGGATTTGTAGCTGACGAAGGGGTAGTGATACCGGGAGGTGGTTGGGTAGAAGTGACAATGGGTTGCACCGGTTGTAGCATGACATTTGGTGTCAGCGGGGGAACGAGAGGCGAAATATACCACATAGGTAATCCCAATGTTAACCCGGGGAGACTGAGGGTAGCCATAACCGGAGCGCTTACTATGCTCGAGGGAGGGAATAGAAAGGGGATTGTGTGGATGGGTGTAACACCAATGTGACTAGGGACCAATGGTGGTTTAGGTAACAAGGACGGTTGATTGTTGGGTGTTTGTGTATTGTGAGACAGGGTACATAGATCAGATACTTTGGGCGCGGGTGACGGGGGTGGAATGGATTGGAATGTTGAGGTCATCGTCATGTCTGAGTAAAATCCAGGTCCCATAGAGGAAAAAAACGAGGTAGTTGCACCACAAATAGGTTTTTCAACCATGGGGAGAATATTTTTAGGTGCAATGGGGGCGGATTGGTTTCGACGCGTTTGGAGATTCATGTCGGATGATGACATCATAAGGAGATGATGACTACATGAATCCATCGGTTGGTTTGTGTGTGCAGCATATGTGATTTGTTGTTGTGGTGCTGTGGTTCCTTGAGGAGGATCCAACGGATGAGTGTTCGCCATTCCTTCAGTGGGAAAATGATTCTGCAGAACCATGGGTTGTGGCTGAGGAGGTGGCGTTGGTTGTGCCGCGTGCCCTTGGCGTTGGGCGTCATCAGACCATAGTTGGCATGCTCACCCCAAATGGGGGCAAGTGTGTGTATAGTGGCTGTATATCCCACATATGGAACATGGGTGGTTTGTTCGTAAATTGGGGTTCTTACCCTGTTTCGGTGGTCGATCAGGGTTTTGGTTGGCGGGGGTAGCATTGTTGTTGTTTGGAGGATAAGTCTGAGTGATCAGAGTTCATGGTGTAGCAAGGACTACTTGTGGTGGGAAATAAGCCGTTGGGGCTTGTGAGTGAACAGGAGCATGTGTGGCCTGCTGATGGTAATAGATTGGTTGTGGCGGGAACTGAATCGGGTTCTGGGTGGCAGGTTGTTTATAGTATGCGGGAGGTGCATATGCCAATGGCACTTGCCCATAGCAATGTTGTGGACAAGAGGGTCCATGAGTGTGATGAGTCTGATTCGTTGGAGCGTAGGAAGTTGTCGCTCCAGAATTAGATGTAGCCCTAGAGAGGTCGGGGGAATTTATGGTGCTCACCATGCTAAAAGGTTTAATTTGCGGTCTGACTTGGACAATAATACCATCAGCGGCATGTGATGCCCCCGACGCGTCACCACGTGAAGAATCACCTCGTGGGGCGTCTGGTATGATGGTGTAGAGATAGCCTGATTGGGCATAAATTAGGTCGAATTCTTGAGTTTTTAGGATAGCTTCTTCCTTGGACTGGGGTCGTTCGGATGCCACGTCCTTGGCAATGGGAGGGAGGAAGGATTTTAGAAACCAATCTAAGAAGATACGGTCATCTAACTTGATTTTGCAGAGGCTTCAGCGTCTACGCCACTCATGAATGTGGTCAGTGATGTGGGTGGCCGTGTTCTGTCTGCAAGACAGTAGGATCTCAACTCCTGCATCATAGCGGACAGGTAACTGGAAGAACTGCAGGAAGTTCGAGGCAAGGGAGGTAAAGGTGGCATGGGTCCCATGGGGCTACTCGATATACCACTTAGCTGCAGAGCCAGTGAAGGTGCGCTGTAACAGACGGAGGCGGACAGAGTCATCCACTATGGAGTTGGAGGAACACCATAGATGGAAGGACATAATATGGTTCTGGGGGTCCTCACCTACCTTGCCCTCAAACTTAGGGATGTCGGAGGGGAGTTTGGTGGGCATGTGAGGCCATGCAGGGTCATGTCAGATAGGATCATTGGTGAGCCTGGCTAGGTCTGGCAAGTTCAGACTTTCCATGTACGGTAAGCTAGCAGATGTAGTGACTGGGACTGGGACATGCCTAGTCATGGTGGTATGATGTAGGGGTCCAGTAGCGCCTAAAGGTATGCTAGGGATTGAAGGTATATGTCCTCCAATAGGTGTGGTCTGGTGTGGGCCAGGGCTTCCAAGTGCAACATGGGTTACACTTGGGTTAGGAATAGTAGTGGTGATTCCTGGAATCTGGGTTGTGGGAATCAGAGGGGGTATGACCCCGATGTTGGGCATACCCATAACAGGTGGTGGTCCTGTGTTTGGGATTCCTATAACAAGAGGTGTCCCTGTGTTAGGCATTCCTAAGGGTGGAGTGTTGCCCATATTAGGCATACCCAAGGGGGTGGTTGCTACCATGGATGGCACCGCAGTAGCAGGGTCTGTGGATATCTCACCTATGGTGCTGGTAAAGAGTGGGTCAAAAGGTGTTACAGCCATAAGGTTGGTTGGAAATAACGCAGTGGGGTTTTCGGATTCTGCCTCAGAATCAGATGTGAAGTGAGGCGTGTTAGAATCGGATGACTGTCTAGATGATCGACGATGTGTCGAATCAAGGGATAAGGCTCGGCGTCGGTGACGTGGCGAGCCAAGTAGACTGAACTCTAGGAGTTCACCCTATAGACGACGAGAGCGTCTAAAAATTCTCAATGGTGAGAAAATAAGTTTTTGTGTAAAAATCTGTATGTGTAAAATGGTAATGTATAGAAAACTCAAAACCCTAATGCAACCAAGGGTGCAAGAAGGGGAGTGAAAATGAAGGCTCTCAGGCCAAAAAATCAACCTCAAAAAAGGCACTTATTCTAGCAGTTGTGCTACAATAAGTGGAGGGATGCAAAAAATGGTCAGAGTACCAACATGCAAACAACTTCTAGAAAAAATAGGTGTAACTAGACCAAAGGTGGGTTGAATCATGCAAACACCTAGCTAAAAGTATTGTGAATCAACAAACTATATTCTCTGCAACGTGATGAAATCCAAGTCAGACAATATTGAGTGTTGAGTCAATGGCTAGATATCCCCCTACCGGGAGGGACACCGGGTAATCAATCCTAAAGAATGGCTACTAGGATACTCCGTTCATGACACGTCGAGAAAAGGTAAATCTGTCGTTTGGTCCTCGATCGTAATATCCCAATATAGGGATATCCCGAGAACTACGAATGGTAGCCCTTCGGTTACTGAATGGATTTCGGTATTCCACTCAAGATTCCGGAACCATCCTTGCGACTTCAACCCTCCTAGGGGAGAGGCCTTCCCATAAACCGGTTGTGACCGTGCCAATAAATACTAAGAGATTTTAGCTCCATAAAGGACAACAACTATGTCTCAGATGTAATAACTGAGGGGTGTTATTGGAACACCTATCCCCTCAATACTACCTAGCTACAAAGTTCTTTTAGTGTTCCCCAAGTGGGGTTAAAAGTGGGTTGAATTTAGGGTAAGTTTTAAGGCTCAGTTTAAAATTAGTGTTTGAGTGGGTGCACGTGTGATATTTTAAACTGAAATTGAAAAAGTAAATGCTAAGTATTCAAAAAACAAAGGATCTTTTGAAATAGGAAAGCAAATAATATAACTTCTTTAAGAAATAAATGGATTTCTTTTAAAAATTTGCTATGGGCAAAATATCAAAGAAGTAAACAGCAAAATTTTAATCTAGATAAAATGCAAATGAATCCTTCTTTCAATTTCTGAAAATTTTTAAAAAGATTTTTTTTAAAGGTGCATTCTAAATAGTAAAATTTTCCTATGGCTGTAAACAATGCTGGAATTTTAATACTGGAAAATATGGGCCAAAATGGGTGAATTGAAGTGATAAATAACACTAAAATAAAAGATTAGATAAATTTCTATGAAAATTTTCTTAAATATAATAGGATATTTGGATTCCTTGATCGAAAACACCCAATTTGAAAAAAAAAATTGTTTCAAACGGAGTTCGGGAGAGGGAGATATGGTCATTTGAAAGTTGAGCCGCGCTGCCAGAAAATCACATCGCGGGTTTCGGGCTAAAAGTCGCGATGCGCATCGCGGCTTTCAGGCTAAAAGTCGCGATGTGCACCGCAGAAAAAGGCCGCGAAGCTGCGATGTGCAGCGTGGAAAAAGGCCGCGAAGCCACGGCGCGTAGCGTGGAAAAAGGACACGAGGTCGCGATGAACTGCGCGGAAAAGGGCCGCGCAGTCGCGATGAGCCGCGCGACTGTTGGGAAAAAAGCCGCGAGGCGAAAGCCGTACGCGGACGCCGAAAAACGAACCCAAAAATTGAGAATTTCGAGCTGTTAATGGCTAAAAAATGGGCCAAGGTCTAGAAAAGCAATGGATCTGCTGTCTAGGGTAGCAGATCTATGAATAAAACTAACTAATACAATCAAAAACTAAGATCTAAAGCAAAAGTGAGATCTAAAGATTCGAAAAGCAGCGGAGTCGCCAAAAACTGTTAGCTTGGTTTTGCAACCAAGCTTAGTGCTATGGGCACCTGCTAACTAGTAGCAGCAGTTTCAATAGAAATAAATAATAATAAACTAAATCTAAACTAAACTAAACTAGCATGTGCATTTTGAATTAAAAAACAAGAACAAGAAACATAAAAAATAATTTTTTGTATTGACAATGGGGCAAGCAAATGCTTGCAATAACAATACCTCCAAGTGATGAAGGTTGTTGAATGGCTCCAATGGTGAGCAACTCCAATCTCCAATGGGTCCTTTCTCCAAGGTTGCTACAATGGCCAAATACTCAAGGGAGATTTTGGCAGCATGAGGATAGGAATATAGATGGATGTGAAATGAGGAGCCCCTACCACCTTTTTATAGGTTTTGGTGGTGAGGAATACCATTTGTAGTTTTGTGGAAACCAATGGTATTGACCAACATGGTTTAGGTACTTTTTCCTCCTTTTTTCCTTTTTTGAATAAAATTAATATTTTTATTCCCTTTTTAATATTTTGAGAATTTGGACCCTTTTTGAGGGTTTTTTATGCTTTTTAGGAAAAATAATATTTTTGAGTGGGAAAAAGGGGTGTACTAAGGTCTTTTGGTGACCTTTTGTTGGCTTCAGAGGCTTAGATGGTGGAAAAGTGGACAAATGGGTCATGTGAATAAGGGAATGAGCTAGTGAGCACTTTTTGGGTGTTAACACCAATGCAATCAAACTGAAAAAATGACCCAATATGTCAAAATGCCACTAATTCACACAACAATCAAGCTCACAAACAAGTAATAAACACACCACACAGACTGTAAAATGACCAGGATGCTAACAGGCAACAGTAAACACTACCTAAGGCAGAGAAAGACTCAGGAAACCAAGCAAGGATAAAAAATTTAAAAAATTGCAGACACTACCGCGGGGCAGAATGAGGCTAAAGCGCGATACTGCTAAACTACCGCTCTGGTACTAACTCAGGGGACGCGGTACTACTGCGCTGTAATCAGTTCAGAGGCCGTGGTACTATGGCAAGGTAAGAAAAAAGCGCAATTTGAGAAAAGAAAATGGATTTTTCAGGGTTGCTGCGAACCCAGGGGACTCAGTGATCATACAGGGAGAAAAAATACAGCGAGGGGTGAATAAAGGTCAAAAAAGACCAAGATTCAAACTGGTTTGAAGTGCAATAAAAAATCACAATCAAAAGATGGATGACAGTGAACTGAATCAATCAAGCAGAAATCAAAACCAGCGGAGTCGCCATTCTTGTTTGGTAGAATTTTTCCCTACGGATAAGTCAAAATTCTCTTAACTTAAAGCAGATTCCTAATTGACTTTAAGGTAAGAACAAAATGAAACAAATGCTACCTTGAAATTCTTGAACTAACTTTCACAACAAGATTACATGCATTCAGAAACAATGAAAGATATGACTCACCTTTCAATCTGACGTATGTCCCGCTTCTAGCTCTTGATCCAAAAGCTCCAATGTAGAACCTGTTGAAATCAAGCAAAGAACAAACATACAAGCTTCCAAATACCTTGAATGTAAAGATTAGATTCAAATCTAGATTAGATACATTCCATGCTAAAGACTTGTACAATACACATGAAATGGGAAAAACAAGACAAGTTATCTTATTACAAACTTGAAGAATGCTTACAAAGGTTGCTTGATGTCCAAGCCAATCCTCTAGCTCCAAGTGCTTCCTCCTCTAGCTATCTCCACAAGGCTGCAAGATCATAAGTTTGATACTACCAAGAGTCCTCCCCCTTTCCCATGGAATGCCTCTCTTTTATAGTATATGGTAGGGTTAACCAAAAAGAGCGATGGGTGGATCTAAGGAGAGGTAAGTGGATCAAGGTTTCTAATCACAGAAAATGAGTTGGGATCGAATCAGGGATCCCAATCCTCCAATATCTCTCGAAAATCCAAAATCCCAAAAGCCATGGAAAAAAGACTATAAAAAGAGTACCGCGCCCTGTGGTCTGAGCATAACGTGGTAGTACCGCGTGTCAGGGACAAAGCATAGCGCGGTAGTGTGGACTACCGCGCACCTATAACTGAGCAAGGTGCGGTAGTGTGGGTAAATAAAGTCTCAGCTGGGTGAAAACTTGTCAGGGTAAGTTTACCTTCAAGGTTCACTCATCATTTTTTCCTTCTGATTGATTTAAAGCAGTAGGGGAAGTGTCGTCAGCTCTTTTTGTAGTGGAGATGCGACACTGTGGAATATGGAGGTATAACAAGATGGTATTATTCCTCTATATGGAAGTGTTTGTATTCCTATAGAGATGTCATTATTCCTTTATACAGAAGTGTCATAACATATACTTGATGGGTTATTAGACCACCTTGTTGGGGTCGGCCCTGTATAAGTCATGTGGGTCAAAGGGTTATTAGACCACCCTATTGGGGGTCAGACATGTGGGTCAAAGGGTTATTAGACCACCCTCTTGGGTGTCATCCCAATCAGCATTGTGTTATGTGGTTAAGTTGAGGCTGACCTAGTAAAGGTTATTAGGAAAGTCAAGTCAAGTATAAATAGAGTGCGGGAGGCACTCTATTTGATCATTCTATTCTCACACACACTCTTTGGAGAGTGGCACACTTGTGGAGGAGGAGAAGTTGCTGCTAGGAGATGTCTATCTCTTATGCTTGGGTTGTATCATTGCTCTATCTATCTCTGAGGAAGTTATTAGGGTTTTTCACCTTTATGGTTTTCCCCAAGTAAACTCTGTGTCTCTTGTGTGCTTGCATTATTGTGTCCATGATTGATATGCTGTAGATATACTGTACATGTTGTTCTCTCAGTTAAGATCCTAGATCAGATTGAAGTAAATTTTGAAAAATTAACATCGGAGGTACCATACTGATGACAAGGTAGCATGCGGATGCATGCAATGCATGCAGAATACATGCATGCATGCAAAGTACAAAAGTGAATGATGAGATATCCTAACAGTGGCCCACTTCTTCCGGAAGCGCATTCCCCACCATATTCAAGAGGAAATTGAAGTCTTGGAGAATGAACTATGGAAGCAGGTGACGATCCAGAATATACAGAACATTCATGATGAGGCTGAAGAGTGGGTGTAGGACCTTGAAACCACTGCGGGGCGACTGGAAGCCTATGACTGCATTGTTTCCACTTATTGGGTTCAAGGGTCTGCTTGGACACGTTCTGATGGAGCATGAGAATAAATCCATGGGAGATTCCAAACCTGTCCAAGCTTAGAGATAACATCATAAAGATTGCAGACTTCTGCATAAGAAGGTGATTCTCATCACTCTAAAATTCAGGATTCCACTGTACCCACCACTCAACCAGTCGTCGGTCGATCTTGGAAGCAGTTCAGGTGGTCCCGTGAGCGGAGGGGTTGATTTCAGGGATCCCAACGAGGATAATTCCAATCCTACTATGCATGTTGCTAATACCTCTTCTCCGCAACAAGGTGGACACAAGGCTTAATTGGTTCCTTTGTTTCTGGCTCTTTTGTTGTCTTCAAAGTCTATCGACTCATATGCCACTAGTTGTTTTTAGTTATGATAGATGTTTTTTCATATGTAATTGGGATAGGAGGGTAAATTGTCCAGGCATATCCTTATGCAGGAAGCCTATTTTTGTATGGGGTTCAATATAAGTAACAGAGTAGAAGATTGCAGTGGATGTTCTGACCTTTTTTGCTAAACTGTAAGGGGTAGTAGTGTAGACAAAAATCTCAGGCAGAATACTATGCATGTTATCAGGCCATTTTGAAGCTATGTAATCTTTGCAGTTTTGTTAATATGAAATGATTTTACTTATTAAAAAAACATATAAATATTTACAAAAACAATATCCAAATATAAATATATTTAATGAATAAATTACCATGGGACAATATTCATTCCCCTTCAGAGTGTCCATGCTCTATACAATGTTTTTAGTTGTTTTTATTAAAATTCTCCTCTTATTATATCCCCCGCATCTATTACAAGGGAAATAAAATTTTCCATCAGCAGCCCTTGCATCCAATGCAACTTCCACACCTAGATTCTCACCTGGATGAATGTTATCTGACATTCTTCTTTACCAAACTTGCAGTGATATTGAGTATCTTCAAAAATTAACCTGTATTGTAACTATTTGTAATGCACTTAACAAAATAAAATATGTTTGTATACAAACAACGTCGAAGGCCATTGATCACACGCCATTAATATTTCACCTGCAAGTACGTCGGATATGTTATACGGTCTAGGTTTGTCTAATATCCAATGTATAGTCAATTCTTTGATGAAAAGGCATGGGTGTCGGGTATTCGACGAATGTTGCACTGTTTGAAAAATAAAAAAAATAAGTAAAATCCGACAATTTTTCTGATCTTACTGCTCTATTGTCGGAATCTGTCGTCGTATTTTTTTCCAAATGTAATAGTGATTGAAAGAAGTGCGAAGAAATATTAGTTATTACCTCAATCTCTAGGGATTTACATGGGGTCGTGGGTATGTTGCGGCCTCGGGTATGGAACAGTTCTGCATATCCTTCTTCATTCTCGGAAATGATCTCGTACTCGTCTTCCTTGTCACTAGAATCCTCATTGAGTCGTGGTACTAGTTCGTATTCTCTTCTTTCAACCGCACTACAACCCCGTTTTTCCTTCACAGTTCTCTTCCTCTTGTTCGAACGAAACTGTATCCCTCTCCACATAAATCCACACTCTTCATCCAATTCAATTTCTTATCCCCTTATCATTTCATCTCATCCCACTTATCCATCCATACCTTCCTCCTGTTAGTATATTCCTATACTCCATCCTAGTCCTACTAGCATTTTCATCCTTTGCATTTTCAGTCATGCATGCACTTTTAGGGTTTGCATGCATCCCAATCATCAGTCCCAACACCTAACCCTCAATTAGCTAGCCCCCGGAGCTTCCTTCCACTCAGTTTCAGCCCTCCTAGTACTTAGTGCACCCTCCTTTCACCTACTGCATGAGAAAGGCACCCTTACCTACCATTAAGTTATCTTCAGTTCTTTCCTTGATTTAAGGCTACACTGACTCTCAACTAACTGTATCACTCTGATGGACCTCCACTGAGACTTGACTACCCATTCTGACTCCAGTTAGCTCCTCATGCGCCCTCCATTGAGCCTCCTTCATTCAGTTAGTGTCTCCATGTGCCAGTTATAATCAGTTCCACCTACCACACTCAGTTAGACTCAGTTTGATTGACGGTTGATAGTTACTTGTGCATTGATGACTCCACCGATGATGAGATAGACTACTAGTTGTGCTTCGATGACACTCCAGTGATATTTTGATCACTCCATGAAGGCTAATTCGAATTTCCACCTTGGCATTCGAATCCTCATGCACTATACTACTTATTTGTCCATATTGTGATTAATTAATTAGTGTGTGTGAAGTTATTTTTCTTCTATCCGAGTTCTACTGTATTATTATTTTGTTGATTATTATACTGCATTGAACACTCTTCTTCTATTTTTCTGCTTAATCATAATTATTCTCTTGTGAGGTACACATCATCTCTTAGATCTGCTGTGAGGATTTTCACATGGTATCATAGCATGTTGAGAGTTTTGTTTATCTCCATTCCTGAGAGTTTTTTGCAGGTTATTATCAAGATTTTGAGTGCGGCAGTTACAATAGTTTCTGCATCTTTGCAACAGTAGCAATTGCATATATTTTCTATTGTTTTTGCAGGTCTTCAAACAACTTCCATGTATTCATCAGGAATTACTCCTCTTTCTCCATTCAACTATGATGAATGGGAACCACAAATGAGAGCACATTTGAAGAGACATGGTCTCTTTGATTATTGTTTTGAGAGAGAGTTTGAATCCTATGATGAAGAGAATGACTGGTTAAATAAATGTGAAAAAGCTTGTGCAGTCATGAGTTATGCTATGTCTCGATACATGTTATATGACGTCCCTGATCTTTCATCTCCAAAAGAGCTATGGGCCCACCTGGATGAAATTTTTGGCAAACCGAATGAAGGAATTGGTCCAAACCCTTTCGAGAGCAAGCAAAGTGATGCATTCACCCTCCTTGATGATCTCATTGATCATGAATCAGTATCAAACATATCCCATATTGAAGTTAGCCACAAAGAAGAAGAACTTGCAGATTCTACACTCATGCTCCAAATTTCTTCTATTTCGAATTCTGTGCCAGCTCACACACTAAAAATTGCAGAAGGTCCTAAATCCTCTCTTGCACCAGAGTCTGTTGGTTTTCTTCATGATCACATGAATGTTTCAGAGGTAAAATCAGTCATTGGAGGTAATGCATTCGCTCTCCTTGATCTATCACCTCTTATTTACTATTATATGATCATTATTCCATGCTTTCAAAAGGTTATTGAAGAATATGACCATTGCCATTCGCTTGGGATAATTTCTCATGCACATCATGGTTTTGATCTGACCTCTTATGGTTCAAAGGAGATCACAAGAAACCATTGCCATTCGCTTGGGATAATTTCTCATGCATTTACTGGTTTTGATCTCACCTCTTATGGTTCAAAGGAGATCTCAAGAAACCATGATTCAATTCTTGGATCTAATTTGGATTCTAAGCAATCACTACTTGGGATAATTTCTCATGCATATGATGGTTTTGATCTCACCCCTACTGGTTCAAAGGAGGTCTCAAGAAACCATTTATCAAGTCTTGGATCTGATTTGGATTCCAAGCAATCATTATTATTTGATGGTTCTTTTTGGCATAATCTCACCCATGATGGTTCGAAGGAGAAGACAAAAGACTATCTGCACATTCATAGATTTGATCCTACCTCATCTGATTCGAATCACAGGTTCAAGGATCATCCTCATACTTTTGGATTTGTTCTCATCACATTCGATCTGAAGAGAAAGTACAAGCACATGCTTTCTGAGCATGATCCACTTCTTCCCAAGAAGAATATACTTCTAGACATATGACCAAGCATCACACCTGCTTGTGTTTGGAGCATTTCTTTTTGTGTGTGCCTTACAGTCTATTTTGAGGGGGGGTATTTTTCCCATGAGGTTTTCCTCATTTCCTCGGTTTATTGACTATTATTATTCATTGTATTGGGTGACCTTTGGTCTTAGTTACCAGGTCCCAAGATGGATTAAGGGGGGGTGCTAGGATATTCCTATACTCCATCCTAGTCCTACTAGCATTTTCATCCTTTGCATTTTCAGTCATGCATGCACTTTTAGGGTTTGCATGCATTGTTTAGGGTTTGCATGCATTTGCATGCATCCCAATCATCAGTCCCAACACCTAGCCCTCAGTTAACTAGCCCCCGAAGCTTCCTTCCACTCAGTTTCATCCCTCCTAGTGATTAGTGCGCCCTCCTTTCACCTACTGCATGATAAATTCGCCCTTCCTTACCTACCATTCAGTTATCTTTAGTTGTCTTCAGTTCTTTCCTTGATTTAAGGCTAGACTTACTCTCAACTGACTGTATCACTCTAATGGACCTCCACTGAGACTTGACTGGCCATTCTGACTCTAGTTAGCTCCTCATGTGCCCTCCACTAAGCCTCCTTCATTCAATTAGTGTCTCCATGTGCCAGTTACAATCAATTACACCTACCACACTCAGTTAGATTCAGTTTGACTAACGGTTGACAGTTACTTGTGCATTGATGACTCCACCGATGATGAGATAGACTACTAGTTGTGCTCTGATGACACTCCAGTGATCTTTTGATCACTCCATGGAGGCTAATTTGAATTGCCACCTTGGCATTCAAATCCTCATGCATTGTACTACTTATTTATCCATATTGTGATTAATTAATTAGTGTGTGTGAAGTTATTTTGCTTCTATCCGAGTTCTACTGTATTATTTTTATGTTGCTCATTATACTGCATTGACCACTCTTCTTCTATTTTCCTACTTAATAATAATTATTCTCTTGTGAGGTATACATCATCTCTTAGATCTGCTGTGAGGATTTTCACACCTCCATACAATACCCATGCCCACCGTGCACAATCACTCTACTCGTCAGATTCCATTTGCATTACACCCTTTTCACAAACTATCTTCTTGATTGACAAGTGCAATGACTTAAGACCTGCTTACCACGTGGACCTTGAAAGAACTCATGTTCTACTGCACTATATGACTTAATAGTGTCAACAAAAAATTTGTTAATGTACCCCTTCAGTACAGTATCTAGCGAGTAGTCCACTGCACATGAAATCTTATTATTTATGCCTATCAGTCACTATATCAACAATGGTGTCCAACGTCGAAGCTCACCTCCTTGAAAAAATTTCTTCTACTCAGTCAACCTTTCTAACCATTCATGTAGTATCATAGGGAACTCACCAAATAAGACCTCATGAATATCAGTAAAAATGCACTTGTCTAACCAACCTTCGTTGTCCAACCGTGGATGGTTGTTCTATTCCTTTGTGAATTATTTCAACCGCTGATCTACCCAATATTGGATCTCTGGTTTAGTCGAATGCCACAACATTCCCCCTTCACGCAAATCCAGGTCCTGACAATGGAACCATTTTTTTGTGCACTTTTACCTCGACCAGGGTTGATGCATTCAACAACACACCAAAAAACACCACTACCCTAGATACCAACTTGAAAGGGATTTTTAATCCTGTTCAGAAACGCCTATAGAGCAGATGAAGTCTCACCCGAAGTACCTATGGGGCTGCAGAAACCAAATTTATGTAGTACGTAAGGGGAATATCTCATCATGAAATGCATTCATCATACAACCCAGTAACATCGACCAATATAGAACATCAATAGAATCAAATCTTCGACATATCCATCACTTAGACATAACCCATGACATCGGTAGAATGATATAACTTAAACTATATCATGCATTCATATTTCTTATAACTATATTGATCATGCATTCATTTAAGTATTCGTACAAAGGAAAGAAACACATAACACACATCACATATCACACCATAACACATAAAGACACCATGTTTAACGTGGAAATCCATCCTAGGAAAAACCACAGAAGCGCTTCTCTTTCATTATGAGTAGCAACCAAATAAGCACTTCAATTAAGACTTACAAATTTCTTCATGACATACAAGGGATCTACGCACACAGCCTGCAAATTAGCGACTCAGATTCTCCAACATATATGACATAATGCTTCATTACAGACTCAAAATATGTCTTACATCATCGAATGATAGTGACAAAAACTAATAACCTGCAGTAAACAAATGGAACCAACCCAAAACTCTTCCCTTATTACTTATTTATGGGGTGCACTTATATTGTCCCACTACCACTAACCCACTAACTTATTAACCAAATCATTAATGCAATGTGGACCATTTCTAACTAACTGACTCAACTCCGACCATTTGACTTGATCAACATAATCACTTTTCTCGATTTCTTGGCCTCTTTGTCAGAGTTGACCGCTTACCAAACCACTTCCTTCTTACCTTTGTCCACACCAAAACTGTTTCCACCAAAAATGGTACCTCCAAAAAACTAGGCCCAACAGTCTCCACTACAAGCTTCCACCCATAAAATTTCCTTGTTCATTATCAGAAATAGTTCTTACATATGAGTTCAGCAAAATATTCTCAAAAGAAAAAGCCCCCTTTTTTCCTCATTCTTCTATTATATCCTTTCTACCGAGCGTCACTAGGTGAATTTTCAGTTAACATTCATTTAGTTACAACTTTCCATCTTCCAATACCCTTTTCATATTTGCACTTACAATTTAAATAAGGGGATAAAATACAAAAAGAAAACAAAATTATTACATTATGAGGGTGGAACCCCCTCTTGAGTTTGTATGTATTCATTCCAAAGGCCACTTTCATAAGATATAACATTTAATTGTTGTGGATCTAACAACCGTAAATACACCTCAGGAAAAGATAAGTCTGTGACTAGTGCATTAAGTCTTAATAGCTTTGGGTTTTGTATCGTGCCCACTAGCCAAGTGATGAGTTTTTAATGTTGTTTTCCCAACACATTCATGAAGGTCTTCTGAAGTGACATTTTCCAGATTACAAATGGTAGCTATATCTTCATCCCTTATAGTTCTTAATTCAATAAATATTTGTTCCTTCTGCACTGGGTCCTCAAACGGGTTGGGAGAAGGAAAATGGCACTTTTGGAAAGCTTTGACCAAGGATAATTTTAGGGGCAAAATTTAGCCCATGGGCTATTTTTCCATGTGTTTTTCCAAAAAAATATTCGCCAATTTGCATTTTTTGAAGCCTCATGTTGCCCAATTTTGATGGAGTAAACTTTTTTCACTCTAAAAATCGCCAAATTATTATATAAACTATATAAAATCCTTAGAAATTGAAATAATTTTAGAAAAATATCACCAAATATTTTATAGTTGACATTTTAAGAATTGGTAAGATTTTCCAAGGTTTATACACTTTTGAATAAGTATGGGTCCTTAAAATTATCCTTGGCTTTGACTATATTCTGATGTATCCCTTCACACCTTGAAATAGAGGCTGCTACTTGACTTTGTAATTTCATTCAACCTTTTGGAAACTATCGAGAGTTGTGAAATCTATCTTCAATTCATCAGTGGACCTCTTAGGTAGGTGAGGAGGGATTTCCTTTGATTCTTCCTCGAGGCAGTCAACTTCTTCATTTTATCGTGAACATCTCCTAATATCTAACAAGTGTCGGTCGTTGTTTCGGATATTTTCCTGAGTTTGGACACTATTCCCTATAATTCAAATTTATTCTCTGTGAGTAATTCCTGCGAATGAAACAATTGTTCCTGAAGCATAGATGCACCATCATAAAATGATTTCAAATCTCGTTTCTTCTCTTGGGAAGTGCTTAATGCAACTATTAGTGAATTCTTTTCTCATTGAATCTCTGCTACTTGATCCTGCAAGGATCCTTTCTCAATAGTAAGAGCTTCTATCTCCTGATCCCATTGGCTTTCTTTTAAATGTGTTTCTCCCAATTGGGACTTCAAGTATGCATTTTCTCCTTCTAAAATAACTACCTGAACATTGAGTGAATCTCTCTCTGACTCAATACTTTGAATGGTGTTTATGGATTCCCTCTTTTGAATTTCAGGGGTGTCCCAGAGGCACCTTAGTTCAATACCTTCACTTATTGCCTACACCATATTGTCTTTAAGCTTGACTACTTTAGATTTAGTGCTTTCCACATTTTCTATCAATTTGTGGACGTTATATTCATTAGCTAGAGCTGCAGCTATGCCAACAGATGGGGTGAACCTCAGTTCTTTATTGGTACCTTAGAGCACCAGGACTTCTTGTATTGTAACCACATTAGGTTGCGAAGCGATTTAAAGCCTCTTCTCTGTTAGTTTCATAATGGTTTTCATTTTTTAGTCATAAAAAATGGTCTCCAGTTTAGCTACAACATGTTGTTTGGATGGGGTGAGGCCTAAATAGAAGAAGGGGAGATTCCCTCTGGTGAGTGGGACTTCCTTGCTGGTGTCTATTGTAATATCAATGTCCATGTCTTGATATTCATTTCCTGGTTCTTCATTCCCTTTTTTAATCTTATCTTCCACAACTTTCTTGAGAGATTCTTCTTCATCATTCTTCTTTCAGAGTTCATATTGTCAAGTTGATTCATGTCTATCCTATTCTTCTCTTTTGCACGTATCTTCTTGATGTTGTATTAAATTGGCCTTTTTTCTTTCTTTCTCGGCAACAAGCTTATCCTTTTTTTCTTTATCCAACCTCTTCTGGAATTCTTCTCCTTCTTCTTTTGATTTTATTTCTTCTTCAGCCTTCCTAGATCGCTCTTCATCTTGCAATATTTTACTTGTTTCATCTTGGAGGGCCTATTCTATAGCTTTCTTTCTAGCAACTTCTTCCAAATATTTTTGTGTTGAGGTGTCTACTAGTTTGCTTGAGATTGTCTCCTTAGCACATTTTCTTTTCTTAAGCCTTATTTCTAATTATGTGAAGTTTAGAACTCATCTATACACTTCTTCCTCCTTCAGGAATTGGTCTGCATATTCGTAATGGATTTTTACAGACACACAATGTAGAGCCACCTTTTGATGATTATCATTCCTTACGAAGGTCTTCTCACCGAAGTGAAAGGTGTCCAAATCCTTTATCAAATCCAGGACGTCTTTGACCTTGCTCATTCTATAAAATCTGAATATCAATGAAGTGGGGGACAGGAAGCTTTCTTATTATTATGTAGGAAATGGGCTATGCTATTCACAAAGGTTTCCCTCACAATCTCCTTCAGAATAATACAATCTTTGACATACTTGGGAAAAAAATATGGAGCATTTGATCCTCCATAAATACGCAAATATGTTCCCTCATGGGTCAAGTATAAATCCCTAACTCGGTGACTATTGTAAGATTTTCTTCAGACATGCGATCCAACTCCTTTTCATATATCAACTTATAGAAGGGAACCACGAACTCTTTGTAGATCTTCTTGTAATAGCTTGCATGCTTTTGTTCCCATAAAATTGGATATGCCACATAAATGGGAGATTCATTAGGAATCCATTTGCATATTAAGATAGGAAAAGGATGTAAAGTCATGATGCAATCCAATAAATATGAAGACATATGAAATTCTACTTTATTTGCTTTAAGGCCTTGCCGCGCATCTTTCATATCTTGTACCATATTTTCGAAGATAATGCCTTGCCAATTGAAAATAGTGCCATGCATGGTAATTTGATAGAGCACGGGCACCCAACTGAGCTTATAATGGGTTCAGTTGGGAAACCCATAAATCGTACATATAAGAGTAGCATCAATCCTAAAGGGAGTCTTTAACAATTTCATTTCATACTCCCTGATATCCCTTTAGCGCAGTTGCTTTCCTGGTAGCAACATATTCTTAGCACATTTAACATAATCAAGTTTCATGCTTGTGAGCCATTCTTCTGTTAGAAATACCCTTGAATCTGAAAGTCTATATGCTTTCCTTATGTGCACAGGATGGAATGAAGTGAAACCTTTTCCTGTAGCACTCATAATGATATGAGATTGAGCATCAATAAAGAGGAGTAGCAACCTTATTATTTCAGCACAAGGAAATAGTTTAGGCCTTGTTGCAACCTTATGAATTCTTTCCTTTTTTATATTCTGATAGATCAAGTCTTCCTCAATGGTTGCTTCTAAGACATTATGGAATATGATCAAATGATATATCTCACCCCATTTTAATTTAGGAGCAATGCCCATGATGTGCTGTGTATCATCGAACTAATACTCCAATGATGTTTCATGAACCGGTTCATCGTCATATTCTATCTCCAATACAGTCTTAGATGAGTGTTTAAATCCCCTCTTAGACATCTCTAGATCCTGCATGTTAGTGAAAGCATCATTATCTTGGGAAGAATCCATTGAAGCCATGAAATGACATGCAATTTCAGTAAAACAAGCGAACACCTACAAATATTTGTAAGAAATAATTAATTTCTTTTCATGTAAATAAACAAGATGGTTCATCAAGTAAGGTTCAAAATCCCCAGTCCCTTCATTAGGGTTTAAATCGGTGTATTCACTAGCGAGAAAATGGAAATCATAGTATCCTATGTGAAATCAAGATAGGGTTGAGGGAGGTCAATGAGCTTATGGTGGGGTTCTAACGAGAGTGAGGTAAAGTTCCAAAAAAATGTTTATTTAGGAAAAATAGGTACGGGAAAACTTCTAGGGCACAAGATACTCCATTTGATTTTGTTGGCTTGAAACCCTTGGGCTCAAAGAAACAAAATTAAGCTAATAGAACCAATAAAAAGGGAGGAAAACGACCAAACATGAGACCAATAGTAGCATAAAATCAATTATGGGCCATTTCCCTCCTACCACAAATTGACAAGTGTAGACAAACAATTTTGAGACCACCAAACCAGGGCAAAATGGTACTTACCTGGAGAATGGATGACAAGTGTGTGAGATTGATTGGTAGTTTATGTTGAGTGTACCAAGTGAGGAATCACATCCAAGTGGCACGGGCTTGAACATATTCATGTGGTGACAATGATAGGGAAAAATGACATTTCTCATATTAAAAAGGTCTTTAAAAACCCTAAATATCTCAAATGATATTAAAAAGGTGAAATCGATGCTTTTTGAAAATTTTGTCGACTTGTTTGGGTGTAAATAGAAAATTTCCCCAATGTGTTTCGACGAAAAAAATTAATTTTCCACGATATTGGGTTTCGGCAAGAGAATTTGAGTCGATGCGACCGTATCGACGAAAAACACAAGTCCCACCGATACGTTTCTGCACGAAATCAACAAGTCCATCGAAATTGCATCTCGACACCAAAATTCAAGTTATATCGACACGCAATCAAAAAGACATTGATCCATTTCAGCAAACATTCATGAATTTTTGGCGACACGTCGGCGAAATTTTGAAAAAAATCATGAAATTTATGTTGACAAAAGTTTAATTATGTCGACATTTGAGCAACAAATCCGAAACTTCACCGAAGTTTTGGCAAGAAAGCATAATCTTAGCCAACATTTTCGCGACACATCAAAATTTTTGTCAATGTTTCGGTGAACTCAATAAAACTCGTTGAAATGCTAAAACTTAAAGAAAAAGGCCAACTAAGTAAAACCAAAAATTGGGTAAGTGTTTTCTCTTTTTGTGAACAATCCAACCTTATGCACTACTCAACGTAGTTTAAAAAGGATCCAAGTGCTCTAAACAAGTACAGGCTAAAATCAAGGAGGGGCCCCAGTATTTTCAAAAGAAAATAATGGGGAGGGTGGTTGGAGCTACAACAATTGGCGATAGGCTAGGAGATCTTAGATCTTTGAGAAAATGGAAGTATCTCTTATAGTTTATGACAATTTACAATGGAGTGAGGGCCTACTTTGCTTACAAGAAACTTATTATTGTAAGAGTCTTGATATCATTTATCTGTCTTACATTGAGCACAATTCCAGTTTTATATCAGAAAACATATCACAGTGATTATGCATTATTTAACATATGTTTTAAGGGAAAGGAAAACTTAGTTGGGATCTCGCAGCCACTTTCATATGGCCAATTTATGAGATTCATTTACCAAACCAGTCGTTCCACTATAAAATAGGTAAGTAGCAAAACTAGGTAGATGTAAATGTATGATCCTCATTCCTATACCATGTGCATTTCTTTTTTGAATGAGAATTTTCTAATGCTTACCAACTTTAATAAAATTTCTCTTGTTTCATAAGAGGAGGAAATTTAGGCTCTTCCATCCAGAGTGTCCTTTTGTTTGGTGATGAACAATATTCTATTGTATATCATTTGCCCACGGATAGAGAAGAACCTTTTGAATGCTATTTGGAATAGCCTCTTGATATTCTTTGAAACATTTCATTTGAAATGTTCGAGTCTTCATTTGATTCGTCATATATCCATATTCATTTGTTGTGGATGTCTTAAAATGAGAAGAGTTGGTTTTATCGAGCCTTTAGGGCATTATATTAGGTATAGGATCATCTTGATTTTCTATACATCTGCAAGATCTTGCTTCCTTCCCATCGGTCGGCCATAAGTAGACAGTTTCAGGACATGGTCAATTATGTGTTTCAATGGATGGAGCCTCGAGATAGTAACCTAGAAATATTTGTCCCAACATAAATATAGAGGAATTAATACATTTTAATTATAATATGACCACATGATAAGTTTTTCGAGCAACAAATAAAATAGGATATAGGATAGATAGGTTGAAATCCTTTCAAATGATGGTGCTTGAAAATGCAACACTGACTCTTAGCAATAAGAAGGAACTTAAAATTTGAAGTGTTTCTCGCACACCAAAGGTTTTAAAAGAAGTCAATTAGCTACAAGAGATGTTACATAATTTAGGATATCATATATTTCCCACTCAGCACTCTAATTGATGAAATTAGTTTTATTAAATTCTCAAAGCAAGGAATCAAACAACTAGTTTTATTGCCATAACAAATAGGCTAAAACGAAGTAATCAAAATATAAGAATCAAAACAATGAAGGAAAAGTTTTATTTATGTACAAAATTGATCTTCCTAAATCAAGTGAAGTATTGCTTTAAATATTGGCTATTCATAGGGAGAGTTTCCACTTCCCCTTCCAATATTTGTAACTTATAAATTCCAGGGCCAATTTTCTCAGCAATAGTGTAGGGACCAAGCCATAAATGTTGAAATTTTGTATGCTTTCCCTTTTCTTCATGAGGTTGATCCCACTTCAGGACTAGGTCACCAATTTCAAACTCCTTCTTCCATGCAATACTATTATCAAACCATCTTTTAACAATTAATTGATGAGTGACAAATTTACTTTTGGCCTTTTCTCTTTTCTCTTCAAGTCTGAGTAGGGTGTTAAATATTTCTTATATAGCATGGTTGTTGGATCCTATAGAGGCTTGGGATAAATGGAGAAAAGGAAATAGAATGTTAGGGCAGAGAATGGATTATTTTCTGTAAAATAAGTTATAAGGTGAAACCCCTAAAGCATTCTTTGGTGTGACCATATCATCCCACAAAGTGTTTTGGAGAGTTGTATGCCAATTTATTTGATTTTCAATAACAACTTTCTTTAGTATTCAGATGAAATTTTTGTTCATGGATTCTTGTAGCCCGTTTCCTTGGGGATAATGATTGGAGGAATAATGCAAATTAATTCCCTTTTCTATATAAAATTCACTTAATTTTAAAGAAGAGAAATAAGAAGCATTATAAAAAACTAGGGAAATTGGAACCCCAAACCTGGTTATGATGTTTTCTTGAAGAAATTTGATAACAACATCTTCATTAAATTTGTGAAAAGGGATAGCCTCAGTCCAATGTGTGAAGTAATCTGTAGAGATAATAATATAACAAGGTGCTAATGAAGAATTCATATTGATTTACTCAATAAAATCCAATCCCCATTTCTCAAATGGTTATGAAATTATTACTGGTTGCAATGGCACTACTGGTTTTACTTGCATACCGACACTTTTTTGGCAGACAACATATTTTTGGACATAAGCATGATCATCCTTAAAAATAGTGGGCCAATAATAACCACTATAAAGATCTTATGAGCAGTAGTATCTCCAGAATAATGTCCTTTAGTAGGCCCATCATGCATATCTTTTAACACCTTTTCTACATCTTCTTTTTCTAAGCACCTGAGAAATACTCCATCATAATTTCTTCGGAATAACACTCCACCAATTATCTAGTATGGAATTGATTTCAATCTAAGATATCTCCTCTGCTTTGGACTCCAATGTTTAGGGGCATATCCATGTTGTCGATATTGTACCAAATCTTGGTACCAAGAATTAGGGGCCCTATTAATGCAATGAATTTCTAGTGAGTTCATTTCTGCTTGATTATCCCATCCGTTAACTTCTTTAACTAAATTATTATTAAGTAGTTTGAACAATCCATGGCCTTTAATGATGGTAGTGGGATTGAACTCCAAATCGTATTCTTGTAGCGCAGTAACCCAGTTTCCATGCCTTTCTCCTAGCTCATTCTATACAAACAATGATCTAACTATCAGGTGAGGTACTATGAATTTCGTCCTATCTTTCAAAATGTAGTGTATGAACTGCTGCATAGATTTAAACAATGCATAGGCTTGTTTTCCAACATCTGGGTAGCTCAGTTCATCCCCTTGTAACTTGGTGCTCATAAATCCTTTTGGATACTCACCCCCTTTCTCTTTTTTAAGAGTGAGCACTGCTGCAAGGGAATTATCGAAAGCAAATGTATAAATCATAAAGTAATTTTATAAATAAGGACTACTCATCGATGGAGCATGAGAAATTGTATTCTTGATGTTGTGGAAAGCATTATTCTCTAAGGTAGTCCACTTAAATTGCACGTCTTGTTTAACCATTTGTTGCAGGGGTTTTATGATTTGAGTGAAATCAGGCATAAACCTGTGAACAAAATTGATCTATCCCATAAATGATTGCATAGATTTTTTTTTATGGGCCATGGGAATCTATATAATAGCTTGTATTCTCTCAAGATCAACTAAGACTCCCCTTTTCAAAATGATATGTCCCAGTATTATCCCTTCTAAAAAAAACAATACACTTTTCATGGGGTTAAGGGAAACTATATTTTCGACATCGATCAAATATCTGTCTGAAATGATATACATGATCTTCCCTTTTCTTAGATAACACTGTGACATCATCCAAGTACACAACTACAGTGTGACCAGTAAGACCATGAAATAGTATATACATGGCCCTTTGAAATGTAGCCCCAACATTCATCGGAAAAAAAGGGAATCCTATGAAAATTAAAAGTCCCCCATTTGGTGTGAAAAGTAGTTTTGAGGCAATCTTCTTCATCCACCAAGTACTTGATTGTATCCTAAAAACCCATCTAATAAAGAAAACATTTCTGAACCAGAGACAAGCTGTAATATCTGCTCAATGGGAGGAATAAGATAATTGTCCTTATCAGATTCCCTATTCAAGTTCCGTAAATCTACACATTGTCTTATTTGTCCAGACTTATTTTGCACTGGTACTAAATTATCCACCCACTCAGTATGTCGGACTCTTAAAATGATCCTAGCATCAAGCATATTATTCAATTCCTTTTGGATTAGTGGTTCCAATGTAGGATGTACTTTTCGAAGTTTATGTTGAAACTATTTAACACCTTGCTTGATAGGGATGACATGTTGTATAATGCTTGTATCATATGTTTTCAAATAATCATAAGTCCAATAAAATACATCTTTATATTGCTGAAACTTTTGAACAAACTTGTGTATTTCACCAAGTGAGCAGCAGGTTTCGAGATTCACATATTTTGGCTCTTTCTTTGTGCCTAGATTTACCAGCTCATATTGGATAGAGGAACTATTTGTTTTAACATTCGTTGGTTTTCTAAACTTATGTTGTAGATCAAATAACTTCTCAAGCATGCGTACTCCGTTAGGCATGAATTTTCCTTCAAACTGACTTCCATCCATCTTTTGCAAATTGGATTGATTTTCTACTTCATTAATGATTGAATTTTTGAATATATCTTCTTCTATTAAAAATACTATAATATGTTTATCATCATCAAACACTCTCCAATTTGTTATGTTATTTGGGACAGAGAGACAGAAAAGAAATTTAATGGAAAATTTATCACTGAGTGGAATTAAATGAGAAGCAGTATTAGCTAATAAATTAGTTGGAGCATTATTTGATCTAGGAATGAATAGTATTTCTAATTTGTCTGACAATTATCTCTTAATCGCCAAAAAACTTTAAATTCTTAAATTTAGGTCAATAGCTTTCTTGAGCCCTTGAATCAGAGCTTCATACTTGAATGTGTTATTGTTTCATTCAAATTCTAATCTATAGGAGAGAAAATTTATATTATTCTAAGGATCTACAAGGACACAACCTACCCCTTCTCCCTCCTGTGTTTTGGATCCATCAAAAGATAAAGTCCAAAAATTAGATTCTACAATACTCCTAGAATCAAATTTAGCATCTAAATCTACATTGGTAACTAACTCTACTATTTAAATTAATTATCATCGGCTCGTGAAAATTGAAGGAGATCGGACTGTGTATCTAATTCATGATTGGTGGTTTATGTTTAATAACAACCTAGTTCAGTTTCCAAAACTTAATTTCCCAATACTAAGTATGCAAAGTTGACGGGCTCATTTCTTCCTTCCAACTCAGTAACATTAAGTTTCATGTGTGGTTCTCTATTTACCCTAATTTGATTTTGATTATTTTGATATGGTAGCCACAAGTGAGACCAATCCATAGAAAAATATCCATTCATCTTACTTGACCAATCTCTACGCAATAATAGGCCATATATCTACTACAACAACATCAATAAACTGATAAAATCTTTGATCTAAAGCTAGCCTGATCAAGACATTTTTCATTTCTCCAACCACTTTAACATCATATATATTAAGTTGAATAATCCTAGAAGGAGAAGGAATAGGTCTTCCATTAATCTTCTTGCAAATAGAAAGTGGCATAATGTTAGAATATGCTCCAGAATCCACTAAACAATTATGTACGTTATAATTGAAAATTTCAAAAGTGAGCAAAAAAGATGGAGTCTGAGATTTAGATTTACCACTGATACTGACTTCATTGATTTATGTTTCTTGTTCTACATTAACTTGTTTCTCCTTTTCCCTAATAGTAGAGTCATTTGCTTGTGAGTTTAGATCCAAAGCTTCTATTCATAGTTTTCTCTACTGAGGAAGATTTCAAATTTCAAACAGAGATATGTTGGATTTGGTATTTTTTATGTCTTCGGCCACATCATACCCCATGTTATGATTTCCTCCAATATTTTTTATTATTACAGCGTTGTTTGATGCAAGGGTTGATCCTTTAAGGTTAACAAGGGATACATTTTTCAAAGTCTCTACAGAGTTGAGAGGTCTCTTCTATGTTGTGCGTTGGGGTTGTGTTATAGTAGTCACCTTACTTTGAGTTCTACTCATAGTGTTGTCTTTCTTACTACTTGGGACTTTCTTATTTTTAGTATCAACAGGACATTTACTCCTTAATGCATAATTGACAGAATAAATATGTACATTATGTATCTCCACCACCTCTTCGTCATCTTCCAAATCTAGATTCGGTGCCCAATCCCATAATACAAGCGTGGTTTCCTCTATTCTTTCTCGAGTCTCATTTAATTGTACTTTTTCATCTTCTTCCTCTTCATCCAAAACTTGTTTGTCTACTAGTTGATTCATCACCAAAGTAACAGAGTTAATCCATTGAGGACAGGTTTTCTCTGAGTGATGTTCTTTGTGAAATGTGAAAAAATGGTCCATGCCTACCTCATTTAGGCTCAGTATAGTGGCTTCGTTTGTTGGAGGTTTTGGAGTTTCTTCTTTTATTTTATAAAATGGTTTAAATGGTTTCTTCGTGGAAGAACTTTCTCATTTCTCCTTTTCCATATCTACAATCTTATTAGATAGTTTCTGAACCAGCTTAAAAACACTTTCCAAATCAGTGGATTGTTCTTCAGTGGGCATTGACAACAATATTGGCTTCTTGGATGGTATAGGTTTGGGTTTGGTTTCAATAGAGTGTTTGACTATGCTATTCATTTTTGTCTCAATATTCTTAGCCTCTTCGAAATTTTCGGCTAAAGTATTCTTACAAGAACGTTTAACAAACATGGCTAAGGATGGATGAAGGGCTATAGTATAATATTCCACTAAATATTCTTCGACAGTTTTAGAGGTGGCATTGAACTTATTCAAAATAGTTGTAAATATTTGATTAAAATCCTACACTTTTTCTCTCTTATCCATTTTGACGGACAACAATTCTTTCATGAGGGAGGCTAATGTTCTTTTCTCACCAAATTTACTAAGAAAATCCTTTTCAAAACTATCCCAATCAGCAATAGATCCATCTTGCAAGCTGAAATACCATGATGAGGCCTTAGGCTCAAAAGTATAATGAAAAAAAAGGCATACCACATCCTCATTATCTACATTTAAAAGTTTAAAGCTAAATAAAACTCTCCAAATTATCATCTGCAGTTATTCCCTTGTCTTGATCAAATTTGCGTAAAACACGCTCAAGGTGCTTGGGCAGGTCATGAAGAGGAGTGTGTAAGTTTAAAGGACCTTGAGCCCTCCAAGTTGGTGGTTGATTTACATTATGAGCCATATTGCAAATATGTGTAGGTGACTGGGTTTGATGTGAAGAGGTAGAAACAGGTGAAGATGGGCGTATTTGATAGAGGGGTTCAAGTATATCTTGTAAAGATAAATCTACTAACTCTTCAAAGGATTCAAACAAAACAAAATCCTTGTTCCCTTTATATTTTTTGTGAGGAGCATGCCTCTTGGGTAACAATGGAATTGCAGGCATCCCACCAAGTTTTCTGACATAAGATCTAGTATATCATTGGAAATTATCAACTTCTTGGTGTGGTATTGCGTAAAGAGTTTCAAGTTGTTCTAATTAAGGGTTACTGTCTTCGTAGTAATCGGTTTTGTGTCTAGTTTCAGGTGTCGCTTGAACTGAACCTCCAAGTTGTGATGTATCAGGTGGAGATCCAGAGAAAAATACTGAAGAGAAAATACTTCCTCTACTACCAGCCATAGACTAGTGGCCCTCCTTCTAGAGCCAAATTTGTTGATGCCTGGAAAAATCCTTGCGTCGACAATAGGGGTTCTCCCCAATGAAAGGTCCCAATTAAACCTTTCATTGTTTAGAATAGGGAACCCATTTGGTTTACGGTCTAGCTACCATTCAATATAGTCTTAGAATGAGTTTGTTAGTTGCGTCCCGACCCACCGTTTAGGATTTTAATTAATCTTAAATGAAATGCAAGATATTAAACCTAAATGAAAATTTTTATGCTAACCAAAACACACTAATTTAATCGATAGAGAGAAGCCTCACATAGTGATGCGTAGGTTCTTACCTTTTGTCTTATCACTTCTCTTACTCTCAGTCAAATAAGTCGATGCTATAATTAAACGCAATTTATATTAAAATAACTATCCTTGCAAGGAGTGAGATTAAAAGGGATAAATGTAAGGAAACTTCATAATGCACTCCTACATGAGATAACCACTGAATATGAAACACATTTAACAGCTACAAGATAAAATTAACTCATTAGATAGCTTTAGTATTAATATTCATCCATTGCTCATAGAAAGCAAAGAAAATTGTTCTCATTTGTATATACAGCACATAGTCCATAAACCATTAGGATAATCCAATAGAAATAAGAACGATCTTACAACATTTTAATAGACAAAAGGAGGAAATCAATTTCATGCATTCATCCACACATTTTGACACAATCTCCACTACAAGATTCCACCCATAAAATTGCCTTGTTCATTATCAAAAATAGTTCTTACATATGAGTTCAACAAAATATTCTCAAAATCAAAAGCCCCCTTTTGTTTCCTCCTTATTCTCTGTTATCGTTTCTACCCAATGCCCCTAGGTGAATTTTTAGTTCACCTTCATTTAGATACAACTTTCTGTCTTCCAATATCCTTGTCATATTTTTAGTTACAATTTAAATAAGGGGATAAAATACAAAAAGAAAATAAAATTATTACATTATGAGGGTGGAATGCCCTCTTGAGTTTGTATATATTCATTCCAAAGTCCACGTTCATAAGATATATAAACATTTAATTGTTGTGGCTATAACAATTGCAAAACCACCTCATGAAAAGATAAGTCTTTGACTAGTGCATTAAGGCCTTTGGTTGCTATACTATACCCACTAGACAAGTGCTAAGTTTTTAATGTTGCTTTCCCAACACATTCATGCAGGTATTTTGAAGTGACATTTTCCATATTACGAATGGAATCTATATATTCATCCCTGGTAGTTCTTAATTCAATCAACCTTTGTCCCTTCGGCACTAGGTTCTCAAACGGGTCAAGAGAAGGAAATGGGCACTTTTCGAAAGCTTTGACTATATTCTGATGTATCCATAGTTGTGAAATCCAACCTCAATTCATTAATAGACCTTTGAGTCAGGTGAGGAGGGATTTCCTTCACTTTCTTCTTCTAGGAATTCAGCTTCTTCATTTTATTTTGAACATCTCCTAATCTTTGATGAGTGGCAGTGGTTGTTTCAGATATTTTCCTGAGTTTGGCCACTATTCCCTGTAATTCAAATGTTTTCTATGTGAGTAATTCCCGCGAATGAAACAATGTTGGAATAGATTTAATACTGAGAGGGGGGGTGAATCAGTATTAGCGCAGTTATTAGTATATTTTACCTTCTTTAACATATTAGTCTTAACTTAATCTTGATGATTAATTATTCATCCAATATAAACAAAATCATTCATCCATATATGCACCAAGACAAAGAACACATAACACAACACAAAAATTTTGACATGGAAACAAAATCGAGAGAAAACCATGAAATGCTTCTTTTATAGTGGAAAAAGAATACATTCAAGGAAGAACCAACTTCCTATATTTACCAGCACCAACTAGAAGGAGGCACCGACCCCCTAGTTTTACAGGAACTGACCTAAAAGAATATTCAACTCCTTATGTTTCTCCAGCACCAACTCAAAGGAGGCTACAACCCCCTTTCTTCTTACCCCATCTTGCCACCCAGATATCCAATATGTAATTATGACTTACAGAACTTCTAACCCGCACACAAGTCTGATCTTCTGATATGATTTATGTTGTGCACTATCTTCGTATGCAGACAAATTACCGTCATTGTGTTGCATACATCACCTGACTTCTCATTCCTAGCAATTATATACTTATGTTGATGTCTTACTTCATGTACTATGTGCTTGTTGATTCTGTAGTCCACCCCAAGATATGTTTTGTCGATATGCTACTTCGCAACTGCACTCACCAACTGATATTGTGCTTTAAATTTATAGTTTTTTTCTCTAAGATAAGGCATCGGTAAGAGATGGAACTGTGCACTTACTGATGTTTCCATTATATTTAAGTTCCATAGTCTTTTAGATAATCTGTGACATCTTGTGCATCAAATGATTCATCCTTTCAGCTCAATGCACGTGTCTTGGATCATCCTCATCATGACGCGCTTGCTTGATCCCGTTGCTGCTCTATCATTGCGTAAAAGATGGAATTCTCAACTTCTCACACTTTACATCAATATTCATGCATAAGCTTGACATCTGCACATCACCTGATGTAACATCCCAAAACATACCAAAATTTAAAAAAATTTATAATAGCAAAAATTATCAAAGTCATTAATGCGGAACATATAAATTAATTAGATTTCTTAACTAAGATAATTAATAATGATGACACGTCATACTTCTCAAATAAATATGATATAATTGTATTTTCTATTTCAGATTTAAGCGGATGTTAATCTCCTTAACGAAATATCTTTTTATGATTATGCATAAGAATACAATTTACAGATTTGCTTAAGTTCTAAATATGATTACATGTTGTACATAGTTTGTACTATTATGATGTTCTTGATGAAGTGCTGATAGTTTGTTTGTATGTTGATGAAGGGGTCCTACGAGGTACCCTATAGTTTACTTGGCTACATTTAGCTAAGGCATTTGAATCATGTTTTCATGTGCAGACCACAGGTAAGAAATTCTATGACAACATGTGTATTTCAATTCATCGTCAATGTAAAATTAGAATGCTAAGTACTTCTTTACGAAACAAGTTACTGGAGGTATGGATACTTGGTTCTAAATCTAGTTTGTGTACTGATTTACAAAACTCTTTAGTGTTATAATTTCACGTCGTCCAAGTGTTTGTTATAATGCTGCAATTGTTATCATATGACTATTGTCATTATTATCAAAACAATGATACCAATATCTATTGATAAAGCTATTAGAAAGCTTGTAGAAAATAGTGTTTATACTTTGAAACTATCATTACATCTTAATTCTACAGAACTTAGACTATTCTAAGTCTTGAATTCATTATTTGATTATCATTACATAGTTAGAATGAATAGTCTAGTGACTAATTCTTATGCTATGAACTCAGCATTATAGTGTATAACGTCGTCATTTAAACTATGCCTTAGGTATCATATTTATCAATTAAACTTTGCAATACATGGCTAGCATATTAAAAAGTGTATTACTTAACTATACCTATAGGCTCACACTATTATTATGAATTGGAAATTCATAACTATTGTATGAAATATATAATGTATATAGTATCTAATTCTACTTTTGCATAGTTAGAATCCTAACTATATCTATGGTCTCCATTATGAAATGATCAACAATATATATATATGGCTAGGCTTTATTCTATATATATACCTATACCCGAGACTTAGTAAATGAATTGTTAACATTATATAGTGATTATACAATCACACCAAACATTGGCATACAATACAAACGTTACGATGCATAACTAATAAACTATAGAGACTAATAAGAAATACGATCCACAGGTATAACAATGCAATTATTTTGATGTTGACATGGTATTAACTTGGCATGCTTCCCAAGCTGGCGTTGACAGGCCTAGCATTAACATCGTTCCATGGTTGAGTGATATGGAATCCTAGTTGTAGGGTCTTCACGTGGTTTATGTTTGAAATGAGCATCATCACAAGCTGAGCTGTGCCATGCACTGGCTCTCAATCTACTTACTTGGCAAATGGTAGATGAAGCAATTAATGCAATATTGATTGCAATCGTGGTGCGATAATCAACGTGCCTTAACTGGCATATCTCCCACCGTTGATCTCTGCAAGATCTGGGGCTGTGAATGAAACCCTATCCATGCATTGGTAAGTAATGGAAAAATGGTTTTTCGGCATTCATTGTTGCATTTTTGGTGGAAGGTCATGGAGCCGACCGTTTGCTACAATGTAGGGTTTTAGATTTGGTTGAGAGGAGGAATCCTTCCTCATTTTCGAACCTTGGACCTGTGAGGATAGTTTTAAATGGTTGTAGGCTCACAATCTTGTGCCATAGCACTACGATACAGCCTGGAAGTTGTGTGTGGTTTTTATTCTGTCGGTTGTTGAATTCATAGTTGAACTGGGTTTCAATCCTCCAGTTTGTGAAAATATATTATGTGTTTAATTCGTGTTTTCTGTCAAGTGCCATTAAGCTTCGTCATTTTTACTGTGTGGTGTGCCAAATTTCAAGACTTCATTTTCTAATGGTAATTTCTGACGATAAAGAAACTAATATTGTGTTACTTGTTTTTATAATAGCGTTTTCTTGTTTTGTAACCCTTCGAACCGTATTTTGCAGGTACCTACTTCGTACGATGATTCCTGTGCATAAGAATTGGAAAATGGAAATCTGCTACTATTTCCTGGTAAGCTCCGGTGGTTCTCAAAACCTGGTAGGTTCCCTTTTGCATGCTTTTGATGGTGACTACTGTGTGCCGAGAGTTGGAACTATTCGACTTTGTTTTCGGTGATGGCCAAATGTTGAGTTCTAAAGTCTTATTTTGATACATACTGTATAGAGGGTAACCCTCATTTGTTTAAGTTGTTTTTTGGCTATTTGATGCCTGGTTGTGTCGTTGATAAGAACTTCGCACTTGTTTTTGTTCTGATAAAAGTCAAGGGTAAAACCCTGTGTAGTTTGTGGATCTTTTCCTGATTTAAATGTTTTGGTTTAAGGGTTAAACTTTTGTGTAATGTAGGGAACCTTGACATGTCCGTAATGTAAACTTTGTTATACCTTTTGAATGGTAAATCCAGAACCGAAGGTTCTCTTGCATTTATAAACAATGGCTCGTTTTTTCTATGGAAAGTTGTGTTTTCAAAGTAATGTTTGAGAAACTGTGCAATTAATGGTTAAGGTGGCATCGAGCAATGATGGTTGACTTTAGATAGTTTTTCTCTATACTTCGTCATCGTTGTTTGATAATTATGTTTTGGAAGTGTGATGAGATAAGTTCGGCTATCAAGTGTTTTTGGAATGGCTATGCCACAGTGTTTGATTTTGATTCATGAATGAGAACCTACCTGTAGCTTTCGTTTGATATCTGGTTTGTACTGAGTTTTTGTATCGGAGACTTAACCTGTGTATTAAATAGTTTCGATATTGTGTATGTTTTATTGCTAGGGTTTGAACAATTTATACTTTTGGCTAAGTGAAAAATATTTGATGTTTAATTATCTTGTTTGTATTCTCAGTACGAGAATCAGTAAGTTAAAAGTAGAATGTTGTTTAGGGTTAGATAATAGGTTTGTTATAAAAATAAATATCTGAAGTTTGCCATGAATGGCTTCATAAGAAATTTATCAACTAAGTACCATATAAACACTCGGATTCTAGGTATTATGATACTTAAGGTTTTGATGCTACTGTACAGATATTTAATAAAGGAAATCAGAAGTGATAGTTAGTGAAGAAATAAAATGTGTATAATTGAAACAAATATGTACAGAGATTAATTTTTGCAGCTGCTATAATTCTTGAAAATATAATTGCTTGAAAAACATGAAATGCATTTACTTACTATCTGAACTAGATAGAGTTAAAAGGAAATATAAAGAACTGCGCAGAAACAAATATGTTTTTCTTTTATCTAATAATCATATGAATTCCATGCAGCTATTTATACTATACTGTAATGTTTACTGTGCTTAAATATATGACAGAATTTAACAAGAACACTACTGTATTCAATTTTCCAATCAATGCCATTATGCCTATCTCTCATCTTTCTTAATTCACTTCTCTATACTGGAGTACGATGCAGATAACAGCATGGGGAAAAATATAGAGATGATTATCGATTCAATCATTTCACAAATATTTTTCATTCAGAATCATACTTAGATCATAAAATAAATTAATTTCTTCTACATGACTGAGTTTAATAATTCTACTATGCAGAAACATTTAATTGTAAACAAAAGTAAGAACAGTAAAACCTGGTTGACTATAGGAGAAACAAACAGACCAAGGAACCTGTTCCACCCAACCTATTCATGAATACAGCCAAGTTACTTGCCTTAGGACCCCCGAGCTTGTTTACTGAACCACTGGGAGGAATATTCTGTAGAAACCTTAGTACATCAACTTGCAATAGAATGTAAATTGTCCAGTCCTCAAGACTCAGCAATCAAAGAGACCTGCACCAACACCTATGGTTTTCCTTCTCAGCATAATTATCAGACTTACAGTTGCACTCTCACATAGCCTCTCTATTTGAATCTCTCCATGATCACTTGATGCACTTGAGGAATATTTCTACAGAAAATATTGTAAGGGGCTGCTTGGCTAATTCGAATTGCCTTATGTAGGCTGCCTGGGCCTTTTAGTGGTTAATTGGTCATTAATGAACTGCCTGCTCTCTTCCACCCACTTGGGGGATAATGCCACAAATTTAGGGGTAGTTGTCCCATAACCAACAGCTAGTGGTGGAGTGCAAATGTTTCCATCTGTCCCATACCTTCTAACAACTTCCATTCCTCCTAGTGGGTCAGTGAACACTCATTTAACAGTTCCCTTGGGTGTTTGTTTCCTACTTTAATTTATTAAATAATAATAATCAGTAATTACAATTATCCTTGACCAAAATTGGTCATAATTACAAAAATTTGTAGTTAAAATTTAACATAAATTATTTTGCAAATAAAATAATATTCTCATAATTTGGGTAGGTGACACCTGATATACTTCGGTTCTGTCTCTATGCTTATGTCTTACTTACAACATTTGTGACTGTCTGCGTGTTTGTATGTAATTCGATCATTCAATATTCACACAGTTGCACATACTTCAACATTTCTTCCTTTCGTTGTTTGTGCAATTGTCACATATCTACAACATTATTATGTGCACCATCAGCTGCATCATTCCTCTGTATGTGCACACTTGGATCCTTCCTAGATCATGATGTTTTTCCTCGAGCCCTTGATGCCTCGAATATAAATCTATATTTTCCAATTGAAGCTCTATAATCTCTCCATTTAGCTTACTAAAAATCTCCAACTTGCATCTATGTTTATACATTTCCTGCACGGATTGTATGTCCGCAAGTTGGTTGTGGCTTCCCTTCTTCCATACTTCATGGATTTTGTTTTCGCCATATGTCAGCATATGTGTTGTTGATGTGTAATCCTTTGTGGGTATTGCACATTCATGGTCCAATACTTGGTGGGACTTACACCTTAGTGGTGTACTTATTGCGCTCTTAATGTACCATTTCTTTGAGGTATGTGTGCATCCTTGCTCTTCAACTTGATGAATCTTTGAACTTTTTTGTACCATCCATTTTGGGTCTTACGCACCTATTGTGCCATCGACTGTGGAATTTTCTCATAGACTAACTTCAACTGATGTACACTTCTTGAATTTTGTGCGCCCTTTACTAACTAAAAGCATCATCTGACTGGTAAGACTTGCGTGCTTTCAGGACTGTCCAGTCATAATATTTTTGCACTCTCGATCATTGACCAAGCAATGCTTGCACATTCCGAAATATTTTTTCAACATGATTGCACACTTGTATATTTTCTTAACTAAGTCCTTGGATGATTTTGCACATGTACCTTTGTCCAACCAATTCTTTGGCTGCTACCATGATTGAATATGACTTGGTGGACTTGAATTTTGCATTGGTACCACATGTAGTAGGATACATTGCTTATGTACTTCTTTGAACTGGATCTACATGATATTCCTTCCTTATGTGCTTCTTCATACTGATCATGCATGATGTATCCTTAGAAACACATCTTCAAACTAGATGCAACTTCTAGATATACTTATTCACACTAACATCCATGTCCTTCACCATCTTCTGAATATACTTCTTCGAAGAGGCTTCCTTATACTTCTTTAAGCTAGCATAGGAATGTTGTATCCACTTTCACATCAGTTGACATCAATGACTTAAAATGAATCAATTGACATCCTCTTTGACATTATTTGACATCAATGACAACCAAATTTCAACAATATCCCCCTTTGGAATTGATGTCAACACCTTATGAAGTTGTGTATGATCTTCTCTAAACTGTATGCTTCATCTGTACTTAGCGCAGTGCTCCCCCTATGTATATGCTCCCCCTGATTTCTTTGGGATTATGAATTTTGTGCTTTCTGTTGTCAGTACTTCTTCTGCTTTCTGCAACTTTTGCATAAACCATATGTATAGTCATCTTCATGCCATTTCTCTAAATGATCTACTTCACACTTTTCCACGTCAATGATTTACTTCACTCTCTTTCACAAATGTTGTATCTTCATAGAATGTTGCATCTTTTGTTAGGATATTTAGACACTTAGGAGTTAGTTAAGATCAACTTGTGTAATATATCCGTTAGGTATAGTGTGTTTCTTTAGTATGCATTTGTAAATACTTAATCCGACAGTCACGATATGTTTCCGACATAGAGTGATCCGATGGGTCAACTTCTCTTAGATCAAACCTAACCTTGATCCGTGGCTTAACACCTGATTGGTCCATGATCTCTATTTAAAGAGCATGGAGGGTCATTGTTTAGTTGATCGATTATGAGAAGCTCATTTGTAACTTTCTTTCTTTGCATAATAAATTGTCCCGTAGAAGCTATTTGGCCGGGGCCGTGGAGTGTTTCCCTTAAGAGGGTTTAAACCACGTCAAAACATCAGTGTGTTGATTTGTAATCTATTTGTGTGAAGTGGTTGATCTTGGTGTTCGATCCTTTGGTAGTACCCTGTGTACCCGAACATGGTGTCAAAGCTTTTATGAAGTGCCACTTTCGGTTATGATCTAGATCTTGAACTGTTGTTGCCGAAACTTGAAGGGGTTTCTAGTTCTGGTATTTTTGTGCATTTCTGGGCTATGGGAGGTGTTCCATTGCGTCCGGAGCGTCGTTTCCATTGGGAAATAGTTTTCGTTTGATCGAAAACGGTTTCCGATTGCTCCAGAAACGCGTATTTCATCAGATCTGAAAGTATAATGTTACAGTGACACATTTTTTTATTTCGTTTTTTAGAAAGAAAAAAATCTCATATTTCATCTTTTTTTACGTTAGTTTTTTTTTTGGGTTCAGATTGTTGCTTTCCTGTCTGCGTATGCTCTTTGCCGTGCACCTTGAGTGATCTCGACAAATCAGAAACAGAAAGGGAAAGGGTTTTTCTCGGCTGTGTATGCTCTTTGCCGTGCACCTTGCGCGATCTCGGCAAACCAGAAACAAAGAGAAAACATAGACTTTCCGGGAAAGCTAACAAGATCTAACTCCACAAGTGTGGAAAAGTTTTTTTGTTTCGATTTGTGGTTTGTTTTGCAGGAAAAAGGGCAAGCATGCAAACCGAGCAAGAAGAGTAAAAAAAAAAAAAAAACCTTCCTCATTCCCATATTTTACATACCTTTTAATCTAGCTCACTTGGTTCAAAGTTGCTTTATTCCTTAATAGGTCTTGAGTTCAAGTATTAGGAAGTTACTTTTAAAATAAAAAGTGCATGCAATTTCTAATTTCAAGTTACTTTATGGTAAAAGTGCATATCACTTAAATAATAAAAAATAAAAATACAAATGAGTCACTTAAGTTTTTTTTATTGTTGCACTATTTAAAAGTAATATCATTGTAAAAGTGAAATCACTTATTTTACAAAAGTGGTTCACTTCAAGCAACTTTCTTGTAAAGTGATTGTCAAAAGGTTCATCTTGGGAAGAGGCGGTTCTTTTTTTTGCTGGACATTCTCTAGCTGCCACGTCACTATTGGGGACATCTTCAACAGTTTCTTTGTTCAAGCATAACTTCATCATACAGAGTCAGTTTTCAGTGCCATTTTTTTTTAAACCGCCTATTTTTTCGAGCTCTTCACATCCAGACTATTGGTTTATTCTTTTATAGACATTAATTTACAAATATGGCTTCCCATTGTGATATTCTACTTAACAGTTCCAACTATTTCTCATGGAAATCTCGTATGGAGGATGTTCTACGAAGTAGGGAACTTTTCAGAATTACCACAGGGAAAGAAAAAGAACGCACAGATGATGATAAAAAAATAAAATGGGGAAATAGATGTGATGAAGCTCGTGGATTGATTGGGATTTCAATCTCTACTGATTTGCAATTCCACATATCTGGAATTGATGAACCTAATGTTGCTTGGGACAAGTTGGAATCTGTGTTTGGTAAACACAATGAAATTTGAGGTCACCAACTCGAAAATGAGTTGATTTCTTTAAATCCAAGTGACTTTTTATGCATTCAAGATTATTTATCTAAGTACAAAACTCTTAAGCTCTTATGTGCAGAATGTAAGATTGAGAGGGAAAACGAACAATGCATTTATCATATTCTTTCCAAACTTGGACCTGCATATTCTGTTTTTGTATCTACATTTTACTCCATGAAAGCATCCTTGAATGCAGCTAGCTATCAAGAGCCTAGTCTTGAATCCTTTTGTGATTCCTTGATTAGGGAACAAGATAAACTCATTCATCTTGGAATAATCAACAATGCAGATACATCTGGGCAAGCCTTATTGTCCCAACAGAAAGAAAAGTCCAAGCCTCCCAAGAAACACAATTTTTGCAATAATAAGTCAAACAAGGGTCTAAAACCCTCTCAGTCAACTCCTTCTTTAAAAAATGACAAAGGATCCAAGCCAACAGGAAAGAAGACTGAGCATCATTGCAACTATTGCGGGAAAGATAATCATGATGAATCTAAGTGTTTCAAGAAGATGGCAGCCTTGGAAGCAGCAATGAAGAAGCACCACATTAGCCTAGATTCGCCTTTAGAATCTTCCTCTCATGGACATGCACTTTGTGCTTTTGGTTATTCTTATAATGCATCTTCTTCTTCTACTTCAAATGAATGGCTCATTGATTATGAAGCATCTTATCATATGGCTAAGGATCAAGCCATCATTTCTACTATGCATGAATGTAACACCAAACAAATATTTGTTGGTGATGATAGATCTCTAAGTGTTGCAGGAGCTGGAACAGTTCCAATAAATAATGGTCATTTTAGTGATGTATTATTTTCCTGCAATTTGTTATCAGTCTATCAGATCACTAATTCTGGTGAAAGTAAAACTGTGACCTTTACACCTCACCAAGTTGTAATAAAGGATTTTAAAGATCCTCAATAGGTCCTAGCTACTAGAATTGTTGATGATATTACTAGGTTGTACAAGTTTAACAACTTTGGGTCATCACCTTTCCCTTTAGTTTTTGTTGCTCATAGTGATAACTTGAGCAAACTTTGGCATGAGCGATTTGGTCACTTAAATTATCGCTCATTGCAACAACTATGTAAAGAAAATATGGTGACAGGTATTCCGATGGTATCTTGCATAGATGGTGTTTGCTTCGGTTGTGTACTCGGAAAACATCATCAGGACAGTTTTGACAAACATGCCTCTTGGCACGCCTCAGTTCCCTTGGAGCTTGTGCATAGTGACTTGTGTGGTCCTCTTCCATCTGCTTCATTTTCTGGTTTCAAATATTTCTTAACTTTCATTGATGATTACACCAGACGCACTTGGGTTTAGTTTCTAAAACTTAAGAGCGAAGTATTTAACATGTTCTTGGCCTACAAGGCCCTTGTTGAAAAACAATCTGGTCATCAAATTATTAAGTTAAGATCTGACAATGGAGGAGAATATGTTAACAAACAGTTCACTACTTTCTGCACTGAACAAGGCATCCAACAACAGCACACTGTTCCATATACACCACAACAAAATGGTGTAGCTGAGTGGAAGAACCACACTTTAAAAGAAATGACTAATTGTATGATCCAATCTAAGGGACTAAGTCTTCAATTTTGGGCTGAAGCCATTAATTGTGCAAATTACATAGTTAATCGCACCCCCACTAAAGCATTACAAGGTATAACACTGGAAGAAGCATGGAGTAAAACTAAACCTAGTGTAAGTCACTTCCCTGTGTTTGGTAGTGAAGCATGGGCTCACATTCCGGATGAAAAACGGAAAGCATTGCAGCCTAAAAGTGAAAAGTGCATATTTGTTGGATATTCTAAAGATGTAAAAGGTTATAGACTTCTTCGACCACATTCTCATGATATAATCATTAGAAGAGATGTTAAATTTGATGAAAATATCTTGGCCTGCGAGCCTAACTTGACGATTGTGCCATCTTTGGCCTGCGAGCCCGATTCGGCGTTTGTGCCTTCTTCTTCTTCTTCCAACTTCCTTGACAGGTTTCCAACTCCAGTTTCTAATGATGAAAGTGAGGATGAAAATCCACCTCCTCCTGCTCATGTTCCTCCAGTTGCACCAGCACAAGTGCTTCCTCGATGGGTCTGTTCAACATGTGAAGCAGCTGGTGATCTTGCCGGTGATCCTAGAGATCAACGTCGAACACGTTCTCAGTTTCAGCGAGCCTCTTCTCTTTTGGCTCAAGTTTCCAAGAATCATGATCCAGAAACTTTTGCAGAAGCTTCAGGGAATCCAGATTGGGATGCAGCCATGGATGAAGAATATTGTTCCTTAATGGCGAACGATACTTGAGATCTTGTACCTCTTCCAAAAGGAAGAAAACTTGTCAGATGTAAATGGGTCTACATAACTAAGTATGCATCAGATGGAAGTGTTGAAAGACTTAAGGCAAGGTTAGTTGCCAAAGGTTTTTCCCAAGTTGAAGGGATTGACTACAATGAAACCTTTGCTCCCGTCGCAAAAATGAACTCCATCCGCCTTGTTCTTTCCCTTACAGCCTTACACAACTGGGAAGTCCATCAAATGGATTTCAAGTCTACCTTCTTACATGGTGATTTATAGGAGGAAATTTACATGGAACAACCTCCTGGCTATGTTCAGAATAACTCTAGCCTTGTCTGCCGCCTTAAGAAATCCTTATATGGCCTTATCCTTATATGGCCTTAAGCAAGCTCCTAGACCTTGGTATGCCAAAATGGATAACTTTCTCCTTGACACTGGTTTCTCTATATGCCATTCTAACCCCAACGTCTATACCAAGAAAGTAGGAAACCATCTCATCATACTTGTTCTATATGTTGATGACCTTATTCTTACTGGTAGTGACCCCAAGCTTATAACCCATGTGAAATCCAGTCTTAAACAAAATTTTGAAATGTCAGACTTAGGACATTTACATTATTTTCTTGGTCTCCAAGTCCTACAAACCAAAGAAGGAATCTTTCTTTCTCAGTCTAAGTATGTTTGTGACCTTCTTCGTCGCTTTCACATGGAAGATTGTACACCAACCCCTTCTCCCTTCCAGTCTGGAGTCAAACTTTCTACCACTTGTACTTCCCCTGAAGTCGATGCCACCTTGTATCGTCAGCTTGTTGGTAGTCTCTTATACTTGACTCATTCCCGTCCTGACCTTTCCTTTGTCGTTGGTCATGTTGCCCATTATATGCAGACACCTCATGCAAGTCACTGGAAAGCAGCTAAAAGAATACTTCGATATATTCGAGGTACAGTTCAGTTTGGGATTCATTATAGTACAGGGGGGAAACCTTTGTTGGTTGGTTTCACTGATTCAGATTGGGCCGACAATCCTGATGATCGAAAGTCTACTGCAGGTTATGTTTTCAGTCTGGGATCTGGACCTATTACTTGGGCTTGTAAGAAACAACAAGCTCTTGCTCTTTCTTTAGCATAGGCAGAATATCGAGCAGCAGTTAATGCCAGTCAGGAAGCTTTATGGCTTCGACAGATCCTTTCAGAGTTTGGATTCGAGCAGCAGCAGCCTACTCCACTTTGGTGCGACAATCAAAATGCCATCAAGCTTTCCAAAGATCCAGTTCTACATCAACGCAGCAAACACATTGAGCTACATATGCACTTCATCAGAAATCTTGTTCATGATCGTGTTCTTGAAGTGCTCTTTTTCCCTACAGATGATCAAGTTGCAGACATCTTCACCAAGTCTCTTACAGAAGCAAATTTTTATAAACTTCGATCAATGTTAGGAGTTCAGGAACTTGTCATTAAGGGGGGATAGGCTCTAATGCCTCCTTCCTTCTCCTAATAGTGTCACTTTTGTAAATCCTTCAATCCTATCCCAAGTTGTTCTTAAGGGGGGGTGTTAGGATATTTAGACACTTAGGAGTTAGTTAAGATCAACTTGTGTAATATATCCGTTAGGGATAGTGTGTTTCTTTAGTATGCATTTGTAAATACTTAATCTGACGGTCATGATATGTTTCCGACATAGAGTGATCCGACGGCTCAACTTCTCTTAGATCAAACCTAACCTTGATCCGTGGCTTAACACCCGATTGGTCCATGATCTCTATTTAAAGAGCATGGAGGGTCATTGTTTAGTTGATCGATTATGAGAAGCTCATTTGTAACTTTATTTCTTTGCATAATAAATTGTCTCGTAGAATCTATTTGGCCGGGGTCGTGGAGTGTTTCCCTCAAGAGGGTTTAAACCACGTCAAAACATCGGTGTGTTGATCTGTGATCTGTTTGTGTGAAGTGGTTGCTCTTGGTGTTTGTTCCTTTGGTAGTACCATGTGTACCCGAACATCTTTGATGATATGCATCATGATGTTTCTTCTCTACTGATGTCCATCTATATTCATGCATATATCCCCCTTTGACAACAATTTCAAATAGGTGTCGTTCCTTTCACAATGTATGTTCACCTGTTTGTTTTGCATTGGCCTCATCCTCAACTATTTTCAAGTATGACTCCCCCTGTCTTCATGCTTCATTTCTTTGTTGCAATTTTGCATTGATATCCCTTCATAATTATCTTTGATTCCTTTCCTCATATAGATGTTATATAAATATTTCATCTTGACCTCTTGTTCCTGACACCATACTTCATCATCATTTGCACAGTGATTCATACATATTTTCTTTCATGCCAACTGCACAGTGCTAAAGCCTTTTTAAATTTATGCCTCTTTTTTTGGGTTCTCATTATGTTGTGGATTGACAACCACACCCAATTTTTCCCTGATATATTCAAATGTACTTCATTAAAGAGTTTTCGTACATATATCTAAAATTTGTTCCTTAGTGTCAACATATTCTAATTTGACAACATTATCAGCTACTTGCTCTCTCACAAAATGATACTTGATTGGAATGTGTTTAGTTTTGCAGTGCATAACATGATTCTTGGAGATATTGACTGCTCTTGTGTTGTTGCATAGTATTTGTATTGATTGATCTATATTTACTTGCGTATCTTTCAAGGTATGTTCCATCCATAACACTTGCAAAAAACAAGTAGTTGCCGCAATATATTCATCTTCTGATGTGGATAAATATGCAACTGATGGTTGTTTTTTGCCGATCCACGACACAAGACAATTTACGAAGAAGAACGCAGCTCCACTAGTACTTCTCCTATCATCTATACTTCCTACATAGTCTACATCATTGTATGCTACTAAGTCTTATTTTTTCTTCGTGGATACCATAGCCCAAGGTTTATGGTTCATTTCAAATACCTAAAAATTCTTTTGACTACTTGAACATGTGTTTCCTTGGGTGCTTCCTGAAATATTGCGACAATTCCAATGGCTTGCATGATATCTGGTCTTGAGGTAGTTATATATAGCAGACTATTGATCATGGATATATAAATCCTCTGATCAACTTCATTTACCTCATCTTCTTTACTCAATTTGCACCCTGTAACCATAGGGGTACAAACTAGCTTGGAATATTCCATCTTGAATTTCTCCAGCATCTCCTTTACATATTTAGATTGACGGATGAAAATACCATCATTTAATTGAGATATCTACAATCCAAGGAAGAAGGGAAATTCCCCAAGCATGGACATTTCAAATTATTTTTGTGCATCTTTGGAAAATCGATGACTCATTCTATCGTCATTACTTCCAAATATGATGTCATCAACATATACTTCCACGACTATCATCGTTTCATTCTCAATCTCTATGTAGAGATTGTTGTCTACACTATCGCTTCTTAAACCTTGATGTTGTAAATATTTTTCCAACCTTTAATACCAGGCCCTAGGATATTTTTTAAGTCCATATAGTGTTTTCTTCAGTTTGAAAACATAATCTTTATTTCCTAAGAGTGAAAATCCATCTAGTTGTTCAATGTATACTTCTTCAAGATCTCCATTCAGAAAATCTGATTTTACATCTATCTGATATACTTTGACATCTTATGCACAAGAATAGGCTAGGAATAGTCTTATTGCTTCCATTCTCACCACAACGGAAAAATTTTCTTCAAATTTTATTCCCTCGATCTACATGTATCCTTTGCATACCAGTCTTGCCTTATTTCTGACAACCTGTCCTTCTTCATTTAGTTTGTTTATGAATACCCACTTTGTCCCAATAACATTCTTATTATTAGGTCTTAGAACAAGTTCCCAGGTTTTGTTCTTTTCAATTTGATCTAATTCCTCATTCATGGCCTTTGTCCAACCTCCATCATATTTGGCTTCTTCAATTCCCTTTGGTTATATTTGGAAAATAATGAGAAATGCACTTCCTCAGTTGGATTGCTCAGACTTCTAGATTGGATTGCTCAGACTTCTTCTAGTTCTTACACCAAAATATTTGTCTCTGATAATCAAATTTTATGAATGATTCTTTTGGACATATCCAGAAAGGCCCTTTATGTCTAGTCTTCCTTCTTCTAATTCACGTTGATATACTTCCTCCTGTGGAAATTTTGTTTCTTGATTGTATTCAAACGGTTGTTCTAGCAAGGGTAAATCATCGTCTTCTTCAATTCTTATATGAGTTAGTACCTCATCAAATTTTACTTCAGGACTTTCAACTATCTTCCTGAGTCATAGATTATAGCACTTATAGGCCTTGCTTCTAGAGGAGTAGCCAAGGAAAATTCCTTCATCTGATATGGAGTCAAATTTTCCAATGTTTTCTTCATTTATTTTGATGTAGCATTTGCTTCCAAATATTCCGAAATGATTGACTGTAGTTGGTCTTCCCTTCCAGAGTTCATATGGTGTTGAATATTTGTTTGTTCTAATCAAACATCTATTGAGAATGTGTATACTTGTATGAATGTCATGTGTCCAAAACATATCTGACAACTTTGATTTGTTCAACATCATTCTGGCCATATCTTGAACAGTTATGTTTTTCCTTTTTGCTAGTCCATTTTGCTATGGAGTTCTAACCACTGAAAATTTTTCTTCTAATTCCATGTTTGTCGCAGTAGTTATCAAACTTATTTGAATTATATTCTCCTCCATTATCAGATCTCAAATACTTTATTCTTAATTCGGTTTTGTTTTCAACTACTTCTTTAAATTTTTTGAAACATTCGAATGTTTCTTATTTTTCCTTAAGAAAGAACACCCATGTCATTCAAGTGTAATCATCAATTAATGAAAGGATTAAGACTCACCATTCATTCCTCTGGTTCTCATTGGAACGCAAATATTTGAGTGAACCATTTCCAAGGTTTTTGAGGTAGTGTATTATTTTGTTTGGTACTTGATTCTTATTTGTTTCCCATGTACACAGTGCTTGTAGAACGAGTTTGATGGCTTTGTAATTTTTGTAATTTCTCTTACTACTTGTTTCCTACTGATTCTAGCCAGGTTGTCAAAATTGATGTGTCCCAACCTTCTATGCCATATTCAAATTTAATTGGTTTTTCCCATGCAACACTTTTCTTCTCTTTCCTCATCCAAAATGTAGACATTGTTAGGAGTCATGGAGGCTGTTTCCACAATCTTGCATGTATCCTTTTTTTTTACTTTGCATTTTTCTGAGTCAAAAGTGAGAGTGTGTCCTTGTTTGCACATCTTATTGACACTCAGAAGATTGCATTCCATGTTCTCAACTAACATAACATTTTCTGCCTTGGTCATTTTGTTTCCTAGACCTGCCAACCCCTTACCTAAAATTTTGGATGGGCCATTATCCCCAAAGTAGACACTGCCTCCCTTGTCTTCTCTAAACTTTAGAAAGGTGTTTTTATCTCTTGTCATATGCTTGGAATATCCAATGTCTATGTACATTGCCCCATTTTACTTTGTGCATGTAAGGCTAAGATACAGGCTTCCTGAAGAGCTTGATCCTTCTGGTATTCAGTTGTCTTAGTGGGTTACGCAGGTTGCTGCCGATTTTCATAGTTTTGAGCATCGTGTTCTAGGATTTCACAGCACTCGTCTTATGAGCTTAATACAATGAAGAGATTGGGGTATTCTTTAAACATTTTAGTTGGTTTTACAAGTATGATTTGTTTAGGATTTATCTAATTGCACCAACCATTCTCCCTGGCATATTCTAACGCACAAAATCTAAAATTTATTGCTTTGTGACCAAAATTATGACAGTAATAGTAATTTCCCAAGAAAATATTTTGGTACCCAATGTTCGGATATCCACATCATCTTTTTCAGGATCTTGCATGCAAATTAGGGTTTGCATGCAGAATCTAGGGTTGGCATGCACAGGCATGCACTGGCATGCATCCCAGTCACCAGTTTGATGCCTCCAGCACCTTATCCACTTCATTCTAGCACCCGGGAGCCACTTACCACAGAGTTTTAGCCCTCCTAAGCTGAAAGGCGCCCACTTCTCACCTACTGCCAGAGAAGGGCGCACTTGTTCACCTACCACTGCAGTTCCACTTCAGTTACACTCAGTTAGCTCCGATTCTCCTTGATTTGAGGCTAGTTTCACTCCTAACTGACTGTATCACTTCCGTTTGACCTCCAGTTTGATTAGGTGACTTGTTCTGACTTCAGTTAGCCTCCCATGCGCCCCCACTGAGCCTCCAGATCCTAAATCAGTGCTACACACTCCAGTTACACTTATTATACTCAGTTAGACTCAGATTGACACCTGGATGACTGGTTTTTGTGATTGATGAGCACCACCGATGATTGATGAGGACTCCTAGATAGAGTCAAGCTACTCCATTTTAGTATTTTGAATGACCTCCTTAGGCAATTCGAATTGCTCAGTCATTGTGACAGTTTGTATTGTAATTCATTCACCCTTTCTGGGATAGAGAGCACTACTGCATGTTTTGCACAGTTTTGCACCATATTTTCTATGTTCATCTGTTGTGATTGATTTACTTGTTCATTAGATCTGCTGTGACTAATTTTACATGGTATCAGAGCCATGACAGGGACAAGATTTCTTTTCTACAGGTGTTTATACAAGAAGATTTGACTGAATTGCTAAAAATTGCAAAAAGTTTGGCATGAGATATCTCAAGGGCATTCGCTCCTGTGCATGCAAAGCTTGAAAAATATTCCAATACCACTCCAGAAGCTTGAGTTACCACATAATTCCTGGATCTGATACATTGGACCTATTCAACATTGCTTGAAATCCAATCCCAGGTGTGATGCAACTCTCAAAGGGTGGATTGTTCGACCTTATTGTGGTTGTTTTTATGTGATTTGCAGGTTTATTGTCTCCTTCAATTGCACTCGCTATCTTTTGCATGAAAGCTTCCCTACAGCAATTGCATTCGCTATAGTCTGCATGCAAGCTTCCTCTTCATCAGTTGACTCGCTCCTTGCAATGGAATACTCTTCTTCAAAGCCTATCCTCACCCCATTCAATTATTTTGATTGGAAAGATGATATGGAGATCATATTACGTTCAAAAGGTTACTACCGAGTCACTATTGGTCTTGAATTGGAGCCAAACAATGTGTCAGATCGAACCAAACACTACAACAAGCTTGATGAAGCTTATGGTCTTATTTGTCTCTCCATCTCCAAGGATCTTCACTTCCATCTCAGCGGATTGAAGACTCCAAAAGCCATATGGGAGCAACTTGAAACACTATTCGGCAAGCAGGATGAGCTTAGGGCTTTTCAATTAGAGAATGAATTGATTGGCCTTAATCCTGAGAATTTCGAGACCATCAATGAATTCTTCACAAAATTCAAGAACTTGAACTTGCAATTGAAGAACAGTGGTGTTATCAAAGAGGATAAACAGTTGATTCTCTCCATTCTAAGCAAGCTTGGGAAAGATTATTCGGTATTTGTCTCTACTTTCAATTCTGGTTGGCTAACTACCCCGAATTGGAAGATGCCTACCTTGAATGCCTTCATTGAGTCAGATTAATTGTATTCTATTGTAATTCATTCACCCTTTCTAGGATATTGAGCACTGCTGCATGTTTTGCACAGTTTTACACCATATTTTCTATGTTCATCTGTTGTGATTGATTTACTTGTTCATTAGATCTGCTGTCCTTGAACAAATAGGGCTGAATCTTTGGAGCTTATGGACCCCATTTGAATCAACTTGTCATGCTCTTTTGTAACGGACTCAAGATCTCAAATGGTAAAGGAAAGCAAAAGAAGGAGAAGCCCAAATTCGAGCCTCACAAGCAAAAAGACAAAGGCAAGCAAACGGATGCACCATCCAGTTCGAAATCCAAGCAAAAGGGCAAAGAAGGTAACCAAAAATATAAATGTACTTATTGTAACCGTGGCTTTCATCCTGAAAGTTCATGTATGAAGAAGACTATAGATCAAATGGCCCTCCTTTTGGAAAAGAACAACATAACCCTTCCTGATGGTGCAAGGAAGAAGGATCGGAATGATGATCATGAAAGAGGACAAGCACTCATGGCAACGGTTTCGAAGCCCACTACTCTCTTGATAGATTCGGGTGCATCAAATCATATGGCTGCAAATATTGATTATTTTTCCTCATTCGATCCAAACAGCTCCATCCCCATCCATTTGGGAGATGACTCAAAAATTTCTTCAAAGGGCAAAGGTACGATTCATGTAGAACATGGAAGCTTTCAGAATGTTCTCTATGTGCCTTCCTTAGCTTCGAATCTCCTTTCTGTGTATCAAATGACACATACTGGTGAACCAAAGCAAGTCACATTCAGCCCTAATACAGTTGAAATTTCTGATATCAAAAGTGGAAGACTAGTTGCGGTTGGAAAGGCAAACCACACTGCAAAATGTTATGAGTTTTCACACTTTATTCCGCTTGCAAAGCCCACTGCTCTTCGCACACATGGTAATGAGGTTAGTAGGCTTTGGCATGAAAGATTTGGACATCTAAATTATAAATATTTGCTGCTGCTATCAAATAAATCCATGGTAGATGGGCTTCCACAACTCCGTTCCTCGAAGGGAATATGCACCGGTTGCATTATTGGGAAGCACCCCGAGCACAGATTCGACCGCGGCAAGGCTAGCAGAGCCTCTACTATTCTGGGATTGATCCATTCTGATATTAGTGGTCCGCTGCCCCATATGTCATTAAATGGTTCAAGGTATGTTTTGACATTTATTGACGATTTTTCCCGCTTTACATGGGTATTCTTTCTCAAAAACAAGTCAGAAGTGCTTGGAAAATTCAAGGATTTTAAGGCTTCTGTTGAGACCACCACTGAGAGCAAGATCAAAGCTCTTAGATATGATAATGGTGGGGAATATATCAAGTCCGATTTGCTGCAAATTTGTTCCCAAAGCGGAATCAAGATCCAACATACAGTTCCCTACACACCCCAGCAGAACGGTGTAGCGGAAAGGAAAAACCGGTCACTGAAAGAGATGGCTACATGCATGATTGAATCAAAAGGTTTGGCTGCAAATCTTTGGGCTGAAGCAATCAATGTTGCTGCATATATACAGAATCGTGTTCCACATTCATCCGTGAAAGGTATTACTCCTTTCGAAGCATTCTTTGGTCACAAACCGGATGTGTCAAATTTGAGAGTTTTTGGCTCTACTGCATGGGCTAGAATTCCTTCTGAGAAGAGACGAGCTTTGGATCCACAAAGTATCGAGTGCATATTGATAGGATATGGGGAAGAATCAAAAGCATATAAACTCATGGATATCAGATCTAAAAAGATATTCATAGAGCGCAGTGTGCAGTTTGAAGAACCGCTTCAAGAATTGCAACTAGTCGAGGAAAAGACTGCCGATCCACCGCCTTCACCAGAAGAAGATCCGAGCAGCGATAATGAAGGTATGAGTTCTGATATTTCTGATATTGTAGCAGCATATGATGATCATGACATATCAGGTTCGGAATCCGATCATTATGATCCTCCTCAGTTACCAAAGTGGGCCCAAAACACTCTACAATCTGCTGGTTCTAGTCTTGGAAATCCTGCTGATCCGAGACAAACAAGAGGAGACTTTCAAAGAGTAGGTATGGCTCTTTCTATTGCTGATCCATTTCTTCCTGAGATTTGTTATTTGATGGCTGGTTCAGATCCTACATCATTCTATTCAGCCCATCGAGATCCGAGATGGAAAAGTGCCATGGACGAAGAGTACAGTTCTCTTCAAAAGAACAATACATGGGAGCTAGTTTCTCTTCCACCTGGAAGAAAATTAGTGAAGTGTAAATGGGTCTACCGTACTAAAGTTGCTGCTGATGGCACTATCAGCAAATATAAAGCAAGGTTGGTGGAAAAAGGTTTTTCCCAAGTCCAAGGAGTGGACTACACAGAGACCTTTGCACCGGTTGCAAAGATGGATTCCATCCGCCTTGTTTTAGCTATTGCCGCATCCAAGCACTGGGAAGTGCACCATATGGATGTGAAGAGTGCATTTTTACATGGAGACCTTGCTGAAGAGGTCTATATGCAGCAGCCAGAGGGTTATACATCAGATCCATCATTGGTTTGTAGATTGAAGAAGTCTTTGTACGGGTTAAAACAGGCCCCAAGAGCTTGGTACGCAAAGATGGACTCCTTCCTTCTTTCTCAGAATTTCCAAAGATGCAAATCTGATCCGAATGTGTATCTTCAGCGAGTTAAAGGTAATTTGTTGGTTATTGTACTTTATGTTGATGATCTGCTTATTACTGGTAGCACACTTACTTCAATAAACAAGCTAAAATCTGCCTTAAATCTAGCTTTTGACATGAGCGATTTGGGCTTGCTGAGTCACTTTTTGGGCTTGGAGATAGCTCAAAATTTTGATGGGATCACTATATCTCAGCAAAAATATGCTACCGACCTGTTATTGAAGTTTAATATGGCTGAATTTAAGGAAGCCCCATTCCCATTCCTCTCAGGAATCAGTCTTGAGGAGGGAGATTCCACACCGCTTGCAGATTGCAGTATGTATCGACAGTTGATTGGTTCACTACTTTATTTGACACATTCACGGCCTGATATCTCATATGCCGTGAGTGCCGTGTCAAGATATATGCAGCAGCCACATGAGCTTCATTAGCGAGCAGCCAAGCGGATCTTGCAGTATGTGCAAGGTACGAGACAATTTGGCATACACTATGCTGCAGATTCTGAGCTAGATTTCATTGGTTTTACTGATTCAGATTGGGCAGGTGATAGCATTGATCGGAAGTCCACTTCCGGTTATGTTTTCATGATTGGTCATGGTGCTATTTGCTGGTCCAGCAAAAAGCAAGCAGCCATTGCACTTTCTTCAGCAGAGGCAGAGTATCGAGGGGCAGTCAATGCCTGCATTCAGGCAGTTTGGTTGCAGGGTATTCTTTCCGAGTTTGGTTTTGGTGGCACTACTTGTTGAAATATTGTAACTTCAAAGAATATTATATTTGCATATTATTTATTCCGGAGATGTTCCATACCTCCGATGTGATTATACTATAAATCCGGAGATGTTTATTCCTTCGAGTTGGGTGTGGTAACTAGGGTTATTAGACCCACCATGTGGGGGTCGGCCCAGTCAGTTATAATGGGGTATTTAACCTAATGGTTAAATACGAGCCTACATGTACTTGTGTAAAATACATATCAGAGAAGTGTATAAATAGAGGAGGTGTGTTCCTCATTACACACACACTCACTCACTTGAGAAAGGCGCATTTGTGGAGGAGAGGTCTGCTCTGAAGGAGAAGGAGCTTATGCTCAGGGTTTGCATCTTTGTATATTGCTGGTCATCTATATTGGGGAAGCTTTGCTGGGTTTTCTACCCCATGAGGGTTTCCCAGGATAAATCTCTGTCTCTTGTGTTTATGCTATGCTTGTTGTTTCTTCAGTGATCCTGTATATGCTATTATTGTGAAATGGAATGTAATGCTATTTTCTGTCTTAGCATATTGAATTTTAACATGGTATCAGAGCTAACCTGAAGGAAGACAAGGTATGGCACTAAAGACACTTGCTTTACTTACGACAATTTGAAGGTTAGGGTTTTACATAGCAAAAACCAGTCATCGTAGCACTTTCGCTATAAATCCGTTTTGGCGAAGTTTTCGGATCTGAAATTGTTACAGGACGAAGCTAACATCTCCAGGTACCTTGTTTCCAAAGGAAAACCTCTAATTCGTTTTACTTTGTGATTTATGATCTGTACAATATAGGGTTTCTGCCTCTTCCAGATCTGAGTCAAAATCAGGTGACCTTGGGAAAAAGGTCATATCTTGGGCTAGGAATCTCCAAATGAAATTTCGTAAAAAGTGACAGGTAGTACACAGTCTGCACTATCTCAGAAAACTTTTTCAGAGGCCGAAGTTGAACCAGTGACACGTGGAACTCCGTACAAGTTCGCTCTCCTGTATTATCCCATAAACAGGTCACGTTGCGACATTTGGCATAACTCTCTCTCAGAGAATCCAATTGAGGTCAGACCTGTCAGGATGGAAAGATAACAGGTCAGGATATCTCAGGAAACCTTTTCAGACCCTGTGGATCAAAAATTTCGGAGTTACATCAGAAACAATCAGGTACATATTTCTGTCAAAACAGAATTATTTTTTGGTACCTTCATTCATGGCTTCCGGAATTTAGGGCTTTGAAGAAAGTTAGAATTTTTGTAATCGGAGACCACGGCTGGATGCTAATCATCAAAATAGAAATTTAGAGACCTAGATCATAATTTTTGGTTGGGCAGAAGGCCGGGCTTGATTAGACCCTAGTTCGGGACTTTGATCAGAAAAGCGGAAAATTAGGGCTTCTGTAAAAATGGGAATTTTTTGAAATCTGTGACCACGGCTGGAAGCTCCTCAGAAAAATAGAAGCTTAGAGCTTTGGATCAAACTTTTTGATGGGGCAAAAGAGTGGGCTTCATCAAACCCCAGTTCAGGGTCACGTCCAGTGAATCCGAAAGTTTCAAAGGCAAAATTGAGGAGTAAAACTTTGCAGTTTTCAAATTCTGAATATATCAGTTTGATCAGCCCATCAAGGCGCATATATCTATCCTTTCGGAAGTTTGAAATTCAAAGTTTGAATTTTTGGGGTTTCTCTGACAAACCCATATCCAGCTCCAGGTCCAGTTCTTGCAAATCAAGTGGATAGGGTTAATCCTAGAAGAAGATGGATTGGTCACCTACATAAGTGAAGGAGTTCATGTTTCAGAGGGAAATGAGGCTAAGGCTTTACATAAGGAGATTACAAGCGATCTCGATAGGTATGACTCATCGAGGTATGTTTCGATATTTGTCCATGATTAAGTTTATGGTATGTTTGTCTTCAGGTTATTACAGTTAGTACAATTTTGATTTTAGATTTGTCGTGTAACCTTAACAAAATTATGAATGCATATTCATTGGTTAAGGTGTTGACACTTATGATTGTACTAATGCATTATGATGTTGTGTGAGGTTGATGTTGTCTGCTAACAAGATACAGGTACATCACAAAAGACAAATCAGGTTCCATGACCATGAAAACATGAAGACAAAGACTCATCCATAATCTTTGTTCTACTTACGAGGTATGTATGACTTTGTTACATTATGCTTAACCTATGAGACATGCAGGTTCTAGCTCAGGATCTCTAAATCATTGAAGAGATTGTTTAGGTATGTTGTACATAACCAAGTAGGTATACTAATCCAGGTATGTTTCCCATGAATCTTACATTGTGTTAGGATCCCTTATATAAATATACTTGGAATGATTGGTTATGCTTATTCATAAAGTTAGTAATCAAGGGATTATGCATATTATATCTTTTATCTTAATTGATGATATGCATGAGTAAAAGAAGACTTCCCTGAAATCTTGAATACTAATGTTTATTAATCATGACTATACATTTTCAAGATTATGTTTTTAGAATATACTAATGAGTGTATGTTTGTGTATGAGATCATGAGGATGACTCTTGAGCATGCACAGTGGTACAGAATGAATAGAAGTTCAAAAGACATACAGAAGATCAAGCGGGAGGAAGCCACACAAACATAAAAGATAAGTATTTGAGTTGTTATTTGAAATAGTAATGATATTGCCTGTAATAGGTTGTATGCATATTTGTATTCCTATAATGTATCATGCTGAGTGTAAATATTCATAGAACATTGAACAATATACTACTAATATGCATATGATTGGTAAGTTGGACAAACATTCCATTGTTGCTTGTCTAGAATGAAACCTCTTTGCTGACATGCTGAGAGTTGTGCACACTCTCGATAGTATGTTCTGGTAGAGGTGGAAGGCATCTAGATAGCCACTGTATGCATACAGGATATGGGAAAGTGTTGTGCCAAAGTATTGGTCAAAATAGTTGCATCACTATGTAAATGATATCTGTATGCATAATAGGTTATCATGTCAATATGATTTGATGATTATGAAGTATTACTAATCATGTACTTAATTTTGATTTGTAGGAAAGGTCATGAAAAATGATGGACACCATACAAGTGGTGGATGTTCAAACAAGAAGATTTACAAATCAAACAAAATATTGAGGCTCATATCAGTAGACCCATCTATCGAGAGATGGCACAGATAGATATGCAGAAAATCATTCAATGCAGAGTGTGAATGATGTTCAGTCACAAAGGGAGAATCGACAGTTTCTTAATAAGCTTGGGCTTTACCAAAAGTAAAGTTGTTTCTAACCTTTACCTTAAGGCTATGGATCATACTATTATAATATCTTTCTTATAGGGAATGAGAAACAGATCATGAAAAGAAAGAAGAAGATGGCTGCAGAAATGAAAAATGAAAGATCTCAGATTGATGCATTACTTCCTAAGTCTGGAAGTATGGCAAGGCTTAGAAGGAATCTTTCTCAACCAGGGAAAGTGTGATGAGAAATATTAAAAGGAATGGCCACTCTCATGAATTCCAACTTGAAGTTCTTAGCAGATGACTCATTAGAGTTAGTGGATATAACTCTGAACAGACAAATTATTGGGCCTTTGATATATCCAACATATACTAGGTTAGATATATGCTTTGTTATGAACACCTTGAGTCAGTATCTAGTGGAAACTAGATGTGCTTACCTAATAGTTGCAAAGCATGTGATGAGGCACATAAAGGACACGATAGAATTTGATCTATGCTATCTTGAAGATCATGACTTCAGATGGCTATTCAGATTCTGATTGGGCAGGAAGTGTTCCAGACAGGAAGAACACATCGAGAGGATGTTATTGTCTGGGTTTATCCATGATCTCGAGGTTTAGCTGGAAGCAGTCTAGTGTGGCTCTCAGCACAAGCGGAATATATGGCTGATTGCTTTGCTAGTTGTGAAGAAGTTTGGCTTCAGGGTTGTTTGACTTAGAGAAAGAACCAACTGTGATCCTATGTAACAAATAGAGTTGTATCAAGATAACATAGAATCTAGTGTTCCATGATAAGTCAAAGAAGATAGGGATCTAACAAGATTTGACGCAGGAAGGAACTATAAAGTTTGAATTTGTAACAGGTTACCAATGTACTAACCAAACCTTTGTCTTGAGTGTACTTCCGAGACATGCTTGGTGTAGTTCAAAAGGACCCTCCTCGAAAGGGGGAGTAGTATAGTCACTGATGATGAGATTGTCTCATCATACAACAAGGTCGATGTTGAGGTAACCTGTTCTCTACACCTAGGTACTTAGAAATATTTAGATTTAGGACTCTTATACTTAGAATACTTAGTTTTACTTTTACATGCTAGATGTGATGTATACATGTTTTGATGTATTAGTAAGAATACATGCTAGTTGTGATGTATACATGTTTTGATGTTAGATGTATTAGTAAGAATACATGCTAGATGTGATGTATACATGTTTTGATGTGTTAGTAAGAATACATGCTAGTTGTGATGTATACATGTTTTGATGTATTAGTAAGAATACATGCTAGTTGTGATGTATACATGTTTTGATGTTAGATGTATTAGTAAGAATACATGCTAGATGTGATGTATACATGTTTTGATGTATTAGTAAGAATACATGCTAGTTGTGATGTATACATGTTTTGATGTTAGATGTATTAGTAAGAATGCATGCTAGATGTGATGTATACATGTTTTGATGTGTTAGTAAGAATACATGCTAGTTGTGATGTATACATGTTTTGATGTATTAGTAAGAATACATGCTAGTTGTGATGTATACATGTTTTGATGTTAGATGTATTAGTAAGAATACATGCTAGATGTGATGTATACATGTTTTGATGTGTTAGTAAGAATACATGCTAGTTGTGATGTATACATGTTTTGGTGTGATGTATACATGTTTTGATGTATTGGTGAGAATACATGCTAATGTGATAACTGCTCTTGTATAGATGAGAATACAGAAGGGGATTGGATCATCCCTGGACTTTCAGTCCTAAAGAGAGCCGTAGACGTAAGGTCTCCGAGAATGAAGTCCTTAGTGGACAGTTGAGGGGATTGGATCATCCCTGGACTTTCAGTCCTAAAGAGAGCCGTAGACGTAGGGTCTCCGAGAATGAAGTCCTTAGTGGACAGTTGAGGGGATTGGATCATCCCTGGACTTTCAGTCCTAAAGAGAGCCGTAGACGTGAGGTCTCCGAGAATGAAGTCCTTGGTGGACTTGAGGGGATTGGATCATCCCTGGACTTTCAGTCCTAAAGAGAGCCGTAGACGTAAGGTCTCCGAGAATGAAGTCCTTAGTGGACAGTTGAGGGGATTGGATCATCCCTGGACTTTCAGTCCTAAAGAGAGCCGTAGACGTGAGGTCTCCGAGAATGAAGTCCTTGGTGGACTTGAGGGGATTGGATCATCCCTGGACTTTCAGTCCTAAAGAGAGCCGTAGACGTGAGGTCTCCGAGAATGAAGTCTTTGGTGGACTTGAGGGGATTGGATCATCCCTGGACTTTAAGTCCTAAAGAGAGCCGTAGACGTGAGGTCTCCGAGAATGAAGTCCTTGATGGACTTGAGGGGATTGGATCATCCCTGGACTCTCAGTCCTAAAGAGAGCCGTAGACGTGAGGTCTCCGAGAATAGAGAATAGGACTGCATCATCCCTGAACTGATAGTTCAAAATGTACATGATGGGGATTGCATCATCCCGGAACTGATAGTTCAAAATGTACGTGATGGGGATTGCATCATCCCGGAACTGCTAGTTCAAAATGTACGTGATGGGGATTGCATCATCCCGGAACTGCTAGTTCAAAATGTACGTGATGGGGATTGCATCATCCCGGAACTGCTAGTTCAAAATGTACGTGATGGGGATTGCATCATCCCGGAACTGCTAGTTCAAAATGTACGTGATGGGGATTGCATCATCCCGGAACTGATAGTTCAAAATGTACGTGATGGGGATTGCATCATCCCGGAACTGATAGTTCAAAATGTACGTGATGGGGATTTCATCATCCCGGAACTGATAGTTCAAAATGTACGTGATGGGGATTGCATCATCCCGGAACTGATAGTTCAAAATGTACGTGATGGGGATTGCATCATCCCGGAACTGATAGTTCAAAATGTACGTGATGGGGATTGTATCATCCCCGGACTTCGGTCCCTGAATTGATCCGTAGACGAATGGTCTCCGAGAAAGTGATTTTATTGATGATGTGGTTACTTGTATCGGTAGGATACTTGTATTGATGATTTGGTTACTTGTATCGGTAGGATACTTGTATTGATGATGTGGTTACTTGTATCGGTAGGATACTTGTATTGATGATGTGGTTACTTGTATCGGTAGGATACTTGTATTGATGATATGGTTACTTGTATCGGTAGGATACTTGTATTGATGATGTGGTTACTTGTATCGGTAGGATACTTGTATTGATGATGTGATCACTTGTATTGATGATATGGTTACTTGTATCAGTGTGGATACTTGTATTGATGATATGTACACTTGTATTGGCATGAATATGTGTACTAATGATGTGGATACTTGTATTGTTATGGATACCTGTATCGATGACGATGCTGATGATCGTGTGATGACAATGCTGATGATCATATGATGACGATGCTGATGATCGTATGATGACGATGCTGATGATAGTGAGATGACGATGCTGATGATCGTGAGATGACGATGCTGATGATCGTGTGATGACGATGCTGATGATCGTGTGATGACGATGTTGATGATCGTGAGATGACGATGCTGATGATCGTGAGATGACGATGCTGATGATCGTGTGATGACGATGCTGATGATCGTGTGATGACGATGCTGATGATCGTGAGATGACGATACTGATGATCGTGAGGATCCAGATGTTGATGTTGTTGTAGCTGTTCGAGTGCTGCAGAAGATAAAGACTCAGTACTGAAGATGTTGATGTTCCAGTATTGAAGATGTTCCAGTAACTGCTTGAGTTACTGATGATGTTGAGAAAGCTTCCAATGATTTATAGATGTATCATGTATGATGTTGATGACTCCTTGCTCGTGCAGATACTGTTATAATATCCTTCTCGTTAAGGGGGAGTGTTGAAATATTGTAACTTCAAAGAATATTATATTTGCATATTATTTATTCCGGAGATGTTCCATACCTCCGATGTGATTATACTATAAATCCGGAGATGTTTATTCCTCCGAGTTGGGTGTGGTAACTAGGGTTATTAGACCCACCATGTGGGGGTCGGCCCAGTCAGTTATAATGGGGTATTTAACCTAATGGTTAAATACGAGCCTACATGTACTTGTGTAAAATACATATCAGAGAAGTGTATAAATAGAGGAGGTGTGTTCCTCATTACACACACACTCACTCACTTGAGAAAGGCGCATTTGTGGAGGAGAGGTCTGCTCTGAAGGAGAAGGAGCTTATGCTCAGGGTTTGCATCTTTGTATATTGCTGGTCATCTATATTGAGGAAGCTTTGCTGGGTTTTCTACCCCATGAGGGTTTCCCAGGATAAATCTCTGTCTCTTGTGTTTATGCTATGCTTGTTGTTTCTTCAGTGATCCTGTATATGCTATTATTGTGAAATGGAATGTAATGCTATTTTCTGTCTTAGCATATTGAATTTTAACACTACTTCGACTATCCTCTTTTGTGACAATCAAAGTGATATCAAGATCTCCACAGATCCAGTTCAGCGGCAGAGGACCAAACACATTGAGATTCATATGCATTACATTCGACAGTTGGTGCATGACCGCACCATCATTCTGCAATATTGCCCTACTGATGAGCAAATTGCAGACATCTTCACCAAGAGCTTCACTGAGAAGAAGTTCTCTTACCTCCGTTCACTATTGGGGGTGAGTTCCATCATGGTGGAGACGGATTGATTCATTATTATGCTTTAGCTTGAGGGGGGGGCTTTCTTCCCACTGGGTTTTCCCTCTTTCCTCACTTAGTTTATTTTCAGCATTTTTTGGATTATTGTATTGGGGTGACCTTTGGTCTTAGTTACCAGGGCCCCACATTATTTTGTTGGCACATCATAGTCTAGCTTGAGGGGGGGTGTTCGGATATCCACATCATCTTTTTCAGGATCTTGCATGCAAATTAGGGTTTGCATGCAGAATCTAGGGTTGGCATGCACAGGCATGCACTGGCATGCATCCCAGTCACCAGTTTGATGCCTCCAGCACCTTATCCACTTCATTCTAGCACCCGGGAGCCACTTACCACAGATTTTTAGCCCTCCTAAGCTGAAAGGCGCCCACTTCTCACCTACTGCCAGAGAAGGGCGCACTTGTTCACCTACCACTGCAGTTCCACTTCAATTACACTCAGTTAGCTCCGATTCTCCCTGATTTGAGGCTAGTTTCACTCCTGACTAACTATATCACTTCCGTTTGACCTCCAGTTTGATTAGGTGACTTGTTCTGACTTCAGTTAGCCTCCCATGCGCCCCCACTGAGCCTCCAGATCCTAAATCAGTGCTACACACTCCAGTTACACTTATTATACTCAGTTAGACTCAGATTGACACCTGGATGACTGGTTTTTGTGATTGATGAGCACCACCGATGATTGATGAGGACTCCTAGATAGAGTCAAGCTACTCCATTTCAGTATTTTGAATGACCTCCTTAGGCAATTCGAATTGCTCAGTCATTGTGACAGTTTGTATTGTAATTCATTCACCCTTTCTGGGATAGAGAGCACTGCTGCATGTTTTGCACAGTTTTGCACCATATTTTCTATGTTCATCTGTTGTGATTGATTTACTTGTTCATTAGATCTGTTGTGACTAATTTTACACCCAATAGGATAAAACCCTCAGAGTTGTACATGATTTTTTTCTGAATGACATGGCCTTCTATGTTCTCTCTCAAATGTCCTCGACAGTGGAGCCCTGAGGGCATCTACATAAATTTTAACAAAATATGATTCTTCATTGATGTTGTTTATGCATTTATGCTCTTTTTCTAACTGAGAGCTCAATTTCTATAGATAATTTCTTAGAGAGAAAATTTCGGTTTCCAGACTCTCGCACTTGTCATATTTCAACTTCAACTTCCTTGCAGTGTCTTCCTACAATCTCAAAAGAGCTTCCTGAAGGAGCTTTCTTTTCTTCCTTCACTTCTTTAGTTCATCCAAAGCACTAACTAGTTCCCCTTCGAAATCTACTTCAACCATCTTTTCATAATTTGAATCAATGTCTGTTGAGTTCTGCACAAGTATATGTCTTACAGTTGTTAATCTGTTACTATAGCAACCGAAAGTCAAGCTATATCGGCGCGAAATCGAAAATATGTCGATTTGTTTCGGTGAATATTCGAGAATTTTAGCAAAGAGTTGGCGGAATTTTGAAAATTTTCCTGAAATTTATGGCGACAAAAGCTAAGTTACGTCAACATTTTGGCGAGAAAGCAGAATCTTAGCTGACGTTTTAGTGACATATTAGAAGTTTTGCCGACGTTTCGGTGAACTCAAGAAAACTCATCGAAAAGCTAAAACTTAAAGAAAAAGGTAAACTAAGTAAAACGAAAAATTGGCTAAGTGTTATCAGCTCTTTCTGTGAACAAGCCAAGCCAACCTTATGTAGTACTTGACTTAGTATAGGCTAAAATCACGGAGGGGCCACCGTATTTTCAAAATAAAATAATGGTGATGCAACACTATGACAATAGAAATAACCAAAGAATAACATGAATTTAAGCAATAACTCCTTGAAAAGTATATGTTTAAAGGTCAAATTTGTCTAAGAATGTAGTAGTATTCTAGCAGCAACAAGTTTATATCTTCACCCTCCTTTGATGCCCATAATGGAATTAAACCTCCCTACTAACTAGGATCCTAGTCGGATTCTTAGCTCCAAGAAACCTTTCGATCTCTTGTCTCTCTATGCCCGTGAATCCAAGAACAATAATGCACAATATCTCTAAAAATATTGTCCCATCAAAATATTTCTTACAAGAATTCTTCCACTTCTCCCCAAGCTCCAACCTATCCATAAGCTCCCCCCTTCAAATCCTCTCCACCCTCTCTATTTTTCAAATTTCCTTACACATTTTCCCAAGTCTCCTCAACCACCCTCATTTATGGGCCATCAACAACCCGTTATAGATTTTAGGGAAAAGGAATGGAAAGTATTTCTTCTCATGCAGCTTATAAATGAAATTTTACATTTCCCCCCATAATTTATGGCACCCCACCATACCTATTTAATTCATCATACCAACAAATAATGAAAGACAAGAAAGGTATTTAATGCTACTAGGTATTTATATGTATTCAATGTACTTCCTACAATCATTAACCCATTCATTTAGTAATTAATACCTCAAATAATTATACTAGTGTACATGCACAATGTACGTATATGTAGTTAGTGTATACATACATGTACATGTACTAATTATAAGCAATCACTGCCTCTAATACATAGTTCATGTTCTCATCCAAGTATGCAAGATAACAAATAGTAATCACAACATCTAACAATATCATTGATTAGTTTACAATAACTCAATACAAGCGACACAACATACTCTTTATCATCACACATGATTAAAGAAATAATTTTAACACACACAAGTAACCAAATTGTTATAACTAACTCACAACAACATTCTAAATTACTTTGAACAATACTTCCTCCCTAACCTACTTCCATCTTCCACATCCAGTCCTTTCCTCTGCTAGAATATGCTAGAGCGTCAACTATATTGACCTAACTCTAGATAGAACCTGTAAGCAGAAGTGTCGACCATATCAAACAAGCTTCCCCAACAGGAAACTGATAGTCAGCATCACACAAAGTGGGTAGCTTGGCTTATCACAACCCTCCCATGACTCTATGTTTTGGTGGATACTCGGTGGGTAATACATCTACCCCTCTTGATATAACTAGGGCCAACACCCTATATTGAGCCATATTGTGCAATTATTGTTCTTACAGACATGTCATCGCACAACCACTCTATGCAAGCTATGCATCCTGTCAAAACCACACTTTCCCATAGATCATAGTAGTATTTGAAATATTAAGAGAACCTTATAATACACATTATTTTCATGATGTCTACGATATCCAATTTATCTCGTTACTACAATCATTTGACTATTACATAGCTCATCATCTTGTAGGTTAGATAATTAATAACTTAAATACCATATAAAACATAACCATTTCATGTGAAACCCATGTTATGTACTACTATTTAGGTAAACAACACATTTTTTATTGCACCATGCATCACATCCATATACATACATAGCATGAAACTTGAACTAGTATCCATGTATCTAAATTTCACATTTTAATTTTAAATGTTCAAAAGGAATCACATACTTATCATCATCATGAGAATATAACAGTAAAATCATATGTTGTCAACACATAAATAGGTTCACATGTACACATATGTAATGTCTATATTAGTCTAATTGAGTTTAGATAGGTACTAAGTGAATAAATTATTAAGATGAGTAAAATTAGAGTTATGATTTCCTAAAGCCAAAATATAGGGTGTTACAATGGCAACCCAAGGAAACACTGCAGAATTTATTGAGTATGATTTATAGATCAAAGATGAGTTGAATGCAATCCAAAGAGTCTTCTAAAAAATATCCCAAGAATTCCAAGACCAAGATCAATCTCTAAAAGCAAATATAAGAATGAAAAAAATAGAAAGAAAGAGTGTAGATCCAAAACAACTTGGTAAAGAAATGGTAGGGTCATCTAGCCCGAGATGCCTCCTAAAATTCCTTGCATGAGTGAAAAGGAATTGGACCAAAATACTTGAAGGAAGCTTTCAAAAAAGCATAAGAAAACATTGAAGAAGAATTTAGGAGTTGTAAAGAACTATGGTGGGCCATGGAAAATTTGCAAAAACATATAACGTTCCATCTTTTGGGCCTAGTGACAATTTCTATGCTTGGGTCGAGGATACAATAAATTACAAGATAATATTAAGCGAGAGATGAATGTCATTCCATTCATTTCCAACATCAATAAATCACAAATGTAGTATTACACAGAGACTCCATCTAGGGAGATAATTTACAAAAGTTTACAAGATAATATCTAGCGAGAGAGGAATGCCATTCGATTCTTTCCCAGCATCAATAAATCACGAAAGATGTATTACATACAGACTCCATCCAGGGGGATGATTTAATAAAATCACTCATGGGGAAATTTCAAAAAGGAAAGATGTATTACATACAGACTCCATCCAGGGGGATGATTTAATAAAATCACTCATGGGGAAATTTCAAAAAGGAGCAAGGAAGGTGGAATGAAATGTTGACTTATTCAAAGACCCGTTAGAGAAACATTATTACCCCATATTGATAATATAAAAAAGAAATATAAATTTTGGGAAATTATGTAAAGAAATAGGTAAAGGAAAAGGGGCAAGATTCCAAAAGTTAAGTAAGGAATATGAATAGTTGGGAAGTTGAAACTTTTTTCTTCCCCATATTGACTTATTAACTTGTTTGTATAAATACATTGCAAACTAAGAAGAAAGGGGAATTTTTCTTAGCAATGTAAACTTATTTCTTGTTAATTGAGAATCCTATTGGCCACACTTTTTTGAAGACTTTCTGGTGGAGGCTATTCTTTGGTGCTTATAATATTCAAAAAGTATTGCAAGATTGGACATTCCATTTTTTTTAATTGTTGGTATTTGCCTTAAAATAGTACTAACATATGGATGTAGAATTATAACATATGGATGTAGAATTATAGCTTTATGTTTTAAAGTAGGTTCACCTCTATTTACAATTTATTATATGAATTTTCTACAATTGATAGTTCAATAAACTAGTTTATGTTCATTACTTGCATTCGTTTTAGTTGATTCTATATATATTTATAGTTCTTTATTTCTGGTTAGGAGTCTTATAATAGGATAGTTTAGATTTGAATAGTTGCATAAATTCGAGAACTTAATTCATAAAATAATAATGGCAACCAAGCCAAAATCTAAAGGGTTTGTGGTTCCATATAAAAAAAGGTTAAAGTAGGTTTTTCCCTGAATAAACATGTACATTTGACAAATGGAATTCACTCATACAAATATGTACATATCACTAACAAATAAATGAAATGTTAAATACAATTTTTATAGTTTATTTTGATTATAAAAATAATATGGATTTATGATTTAAATGATGTTGTATTGATGAATGAACTAAGGCACAATACTGACAAATGGAATTCACTCATACTAATATGTACATATCACTAACAAATAAATGAAATGTTAAATACAATTTTTATAGTTTATTTTGATTATAAAAATAATATGGATTTATGATTTAAATGATGTTGTATTGATGAATGAACTAAGGCACAATACTGACAAGGATGGGTGGAGATTCATCAATAATAAAGTGTACATAATGGCATACCTATAAATTATATTGACTTGATATTTCAATTGTGAGATAATTTGTGCCTTAGGTCGTTATACTGCCAAATACCTCTGGGTCTTAGGTCATTAACATGTTTCCTTATGTCTAAGAAAAATCAACTCTTAACTAACTAAAAGTAATTTAAATCTTACTCTGGGGCTAGAGAGAATCATTCTTATGCATCACTCTTATAAAGTAAATTATTCAATACATGTTTATTAATACTTTGTCATTAATCATTAATGTAAATCTATTATCATTTTCTTTTCATATAAATATATAATTTTCGTACATTATGATTAGTAATAATTAATAAAAACAATAACTCACGCATATGAACATTTAAATGAGTTATATACATTTTCTTAGAACCAATACACAGTATATAAGAAAATGATAATATATAACATAGACATACCTCAAAGTTAATATATACATTAATTAAATTAAAATTGAGAAGGAATTATAGTATATAATGTAGAGAAGAAATAATTTCCATGCCATGGGTCTTCCTCTCATAATGATCCATCTTTTCACAAGTGACATGATATCTTTGAAGATCTTAATGAGACATTGTTTATATTTATTTCTTAATTTCCATTCAAAGACAATCTCTAAGAATGGAATCTACCTTTCAAATCACCTAATCTATTGGATGGAATTAAAGTTATGCTTACACATTATCATGGCACTTTGCCTTTGGAGATTATGTTCATCCATCCAACATATGTGTTTCCTAACTTACAATAGTATCAACTTATAAGTATCAAAAATACAAGGAAAAGTCAAATGTGAAATGTGCTCGACAAACTTGTGTCATATACAAAATGTCAAAGTATTTTAGTATAAGCATTTTAGTAAATTTTGGAGAGATTAAAAAAATAATAAACTTTTATATTCAACCTGGAAAAAAAAGAGATAGAATTAAATATATAGTAACATAAAAATAATTTATTAAAAAAATGTTAAAAAAATATATAAAAATTTGAAAAATAAAATTTATATATAAAATGTAAAAACAACGATCTTATAAAATGCTTTAGAGTTAAAAAAATAAAATAAAATTTATATATAAAAAGTATTCAATAATGGCATCCAAAATCATGAAAACCTTGAAATTGAAAGATAATTGCCTAAATTATATAATATCAATCCATTACTTTATATATTAGCTGAGAGATATGATGCTCATTTGAAAAGAAAGAAAAAACAAATAAGTGAAAGGATCTAAATGGAAAGATATGATTTTAACATTATTAATCATAACAAAAATAAACATTATATGAAAATCAAGATAATATGTCGATGGAATCCTTTTAATCGATATAAAGGTTTCTGAGATAAAGTTTGGAACAAAAACTTGATGATAATACACTCGAAGAGGCAGATGTAATTTATATGGTTTGGGTATGGCCACATAATACTAATTTATTGATCGATCTCAGTTTAACAAAATCTCTATTTTGTGAAAAGATGTTGTAACTGATATGAAAAGAAAGATATCAAAATAATATTCCAGATACAAAATTTTATGACATTTAATGGTGGATGATTACATATGTAAATATTGTAACAATGATTGCCCAAAGATATTGATGAAATTAATGTTTGATACTTTTTTGTAAATTATTTTCAAATAATTTGTTTTTTTACTATGTTTGATGTTCTACAACATTGATCAACGAGAACATAGCACGTGCCATAATAAGTTCATACAAATTTACTTGTAAAATGGCTATGGAAATTCACTAGAATGAACATAATTATTTAGAAAGATGGTTCTTAGGGCATGAACTTCACAAATCAACTGAACATTGCACCAAAATCTTATAAAAAAAAAGTTAATTCATGAACTATAAAATTGTTAATTAATACATAAGTATCTCTGGTGTAGAAGGCTATCCTTCACATTCACGTGCTTCAATAGTTAATTGTTGATTTCTTAGTGTCTTTTAGATTTTATGAGCTACTATAGTCATGATGCTACAGATTCATGGGGCTTCTATAGAATATGATCCGTCGAAGTTTCAATCTAACAACTGCATGAAGAGGACAAATTTACATACAACCAAATTGTTTGATGAAGATGCATTTTAAATATATGCATATAAATTATGGGTAAGAAATAATAAAAGGAGTTATACATGATGGCATTTAATTGTTTCCAATGAATACTATAAAAAAACAATAATGTATGTAAGACAATGAAGAGAATGTGAAACAATTCATTTCCCAAAGATTAATTGAATCCATGGTAGTTGAATTGTTTGGTGTCTCTCCAACAATTCTATATATGCAATTCCTTTCCTTGATGAAAGATAGAACACAGGAGAGGAAGCTCTGAGTTCTCATGTTGAAGTTGTAGAGGTGGAGTGAAGCCTGGAGTTCCAGAGAGTGGCTCTGTTGAATGTAATCCAAGAGAAGTACAACTTCAATAAAATAAATATTTTAGAATTGTGGTTGCATACGTGAATATGTGTGGGATCTATCTATATGGATTATTGTTTTAATTTTAATCATGGGTGTGGATAGTTTTGATGTGCATCTCTGTGTTCAGAGTTGAGATTCTCTTTGCATCAAGTGCTATCAGAGTTGGCTAATCTTACAGTGGGGAGGATTAGAAAGACCGTGGTTGCAAATTAAGTAATATGTGAATGTTGTTGAAGTGGGGAACGTGCAAAAAGAGATCTCAGATAAGAATAAAAGTGATGTAAAATAGAGGAATGGGTCATGGAAGACCTAGAAGACAAGAGGTTGTAGAAGATATGAATGATCTTGTAGCAATGATGAGGACAATGATACATAGAATGGATTCCATAGAGGCAACTCAAAGGAGAGGTATTTCACATGTGGTGCAATACAACAGTGATGATGAAGCAAAATTAGAGACTACAAGAGAATAAATTGAGGAGAACATGACAGTGGGAGATAGAATGATGAAAGCCATCAGCAGTATTGGAGGTAAACCTAAACTTGATACTCTTATCTATTTTGGAACTTTAAATCCTTGGGAATTGATAGATTGGATACGGGGAATGGAAAAATTCTTTTAATTTGAGCAGATTGGATGTCTTGTGAGGGATAGGTTTGATAGGACGAAATTGAAAAGGCATGCTCTTTGTGGTGGGATAAGTTGTAGCTAAACGAAGAGTGTAGTGCTAAAGGGAAGATCAAAACCTAGGATAGGATGGTGTCAAAATTGAAATGTAAATTTTTACCTGTTGATTATGCTTTGAATTTGTTGAGAATATTGCATAATTTGAAGCAGCTAAAGATGTCAGTAAAGAAGTACACAGAGGAATTTTGTGGGATTTCTATAAGGTCTGGACAGAATGAAGGGAGTCCACAATCCATTGCTAGGTATGTGAATGGTTTAAGTTATTCCATTCAAGATGATTTTACTATTTTCAATTTTCATTCAATGGTGGAGGATTATCAAGCAACCTTGAGGATTGAGGAGAAATTGTTGAGGAAACAACAAAACGTGAATAAATCTTCAGGATATGGAATAGGACAGTAAAAGGGAAAGCAAGTAGAAGAGGGTGAAGGCAATTCCAATACTATGGACTAGCCTTCTAGATGAGAATCTAATGTTGATAGAGGACAAGGTTGATCAACAATAGGAAAAGGTAGAGGAGGAAAATTTGAAGGCATTTGCTTCAGATGTTGGATGCAAGGCCATAGGGAATTTGAATGTCTAGAACTTGTGAAGGATGGAAGAAGGCAAGAAGGGAGAACACATCTTGTTGAAACTGAGCCAGCAGTAGCAACAAGTGAGGTGATTGAATTGTCGTCAGAGAAATGGGAAAGATTGATGATGAGGAAGATATTGTTGCATTCTTACACAAAGGTTGAGAGAGAACTAGAACATAGGAAGACACTCTTTAGGACAAAGTGAAAAATAGAAGGTAAGTGTTGTGATTTTCTTATTGATGGTATCAGTTTTGAGAATTTGGTATCTACTAAAGTTGTTCACAAATTAAAATTGAAGTGTACACCTCATCCAGAGGAAAATAGGGTATCATGGTTACAAAATGGGCATAGGGTCACTATAAACAAGCAATGCTTGGTTAGTTTTAATATTGGAGATTTTAATGATAAAATCCTATTTAATGGCCCATGGATGTATGGCACCTTTTGTTAGGGATTCCATGGCAATTTGACAGGGGTGTGATGCATGATGGGAGGATGAACACCTATCAATTTGAGAAAGATGGAAAAAAATCAAATTACATCCTCTTAATGATGAAGTGGATAAGGATGGAAAGGGGAAAATCTTGGCATATGCGAAGGGAGTGGAAAACCAAGAACATGCACAAAAATGCTCTAAAGAAAATAAAGATCAAAACCTGAGTGCTACAACACCATCACTTTCAGAGGAGGAGCAATTGGAAACAGGGTATTTTTTAAGGATCCAACTAGTATACCTAAGTATACTATTATAGGCGATTATTTTGGATTGAAAAAAAATACATATATATAGGTAGGCGAATTTTAAATAAGAAACATACAATTTACTACTAAAACTTGTAAATTTTGGTGAATATTACCTAAAAAAAACATATTTTATGTAAATATAGGTGATTTTCTAGAGTAAAAATGGCCAACTAGTGAATTTATGTTTTGAAAAGAAAAGGCCAAGAAATAGACAATTGGGTAAATTTTGCCTCTAAAAAATACCTTGATTGGGAATTTTTCATTCTCACAATATTTTGAGTGATTGTATATTTGCAGAAAATGTAGTAGAGAATAAGAGGACATGTGAAGGTAAAGTTAACAGAGAAGAGAATGATTTAGTTGTGTAATTTGTACAATTGGAAATGAAAATGGTGCCTAAGAGAAAAGACTTTTAGGTAGCAAGCATTGTTGTGGTAAAGGAAAGTTAGGAAACTAAGGTAGTGCAAACTTGTGGAATGGATTTAGAAGAAAATGAAGAAAAATCAAAGAGTGGGGTAGTTGAAGTACAATTGTGGGTTAGAATACTGAGGGAGAGAATGTGGATATTAGCAGTAGAAATGGGAAGAAAAGGATGTTCAATATCACATGTTTTCCACCTACATTTGAGAAATATGTTCAAATTTCCAACAAGGGGAGTTTGATGCAGGAGAATCCCTAGTGTAGAAGGTTATCTTGCACATTTACTTGTTTTAGTAGTTAACTGTTGATTCCTTAATATCTTTTAGATTTTATAAGCTGCTACAGATCCATAGGGATTCTATAGAATGTGATCCACAGAATTTCCATTCCAGCAACTACATGAAGAGGACAAAGTTGCATACACCCAAACTATTTGATGATGAGACATTTTAAATATATGCATATAAATTATGGGTAAGAAATAATCAAAGGAGGTATACATGATGACATTTAATTATTTCCAATGAATACTAAAACAAAACAATAATGTATGTAAGACAATGGAGAGATTGTGAAACGATTCATTTCCCAAAGATGAACCAAATCAATGGTAGTTGAACTATTTGGTCTTCCTCCAACAGTTCTATATATGTAAATTCCTTTCCCTGATAAAAGACAGAACACAGGAGAGGAAGCTCTAATTTCTCATGTCGAAGCTATAGAGGTGGAGTGAAGCATGGAATTCTAGAGAGTGGCTTTGTTGAATGTAATCCAGAAACAATGCAACTTCAATTAAATAAATATTTAATAATTGTGGTTGTCTATGTGAATATGTGTGGGTTCTATCTATATGCATTATTGTTTTAAGTGTGGATAGCTCTATTGTGCATCTTTGTGTGCAGAGTTGAGATTCTCTTTGCATCATTAATGTATTTTATTTTCTAATGATTTGTACTACAAAAGTATATTACCGTCCATTCAACATTGATTAATTAATACGAATTAGACATGTGGCATACTGAGTTCATACATTTAAATGTAAAATGGATGAGGCCGTTCACTAGAATGAACATAATGATTTGAAAGGTTGTTTATTAAAGCATTCAATTTAAAAGAAAAGCAACATTATTTTACACCCAAATTTTATTAAAAATGACTAAGCCAAGAATGGTAAGTTTTCAAGTTTGATTCAACCTAGATGAATAAGCATATCACACATGTTGATCCAATAAAAGAACCTCATGAAAAAAAATAAGGAATTTAGGTTTTCCCATTATCGATGCTTAATATGATAAATGTTGAAGATATTAGACATGGGAAAAATACAACGGGAAATAAGGTTCCTCTCGTCTCCCTCTTCCCCAACTAATACTTACCTCAAACCCATTCTGAAAGCAAGATAATGTGGGTTAGTGATTGGACACAATGAGGAGATATATGTGTGTTCACAGAGTGTCAAATCAATGAAACTTTAGTGAATCATATGGGTTGTGCAATGGATTTCATATCTCTTTGTGTATTGTAACTGCATCTAGATGTGGATCTCTACTTTGATGGACACACGTGGCCTTGGTGGCTCTTGGTTGGTCACCTCAATGACTCCTGGCCTAGTGGAAGTGGTAGTAATTATTCTTTGTTGCCTCTTTTTCATGTGAAATTAGTGCGTATATTCTCATGACAATGATGGATGTCTTGGTTATGATGTTTGGTCTTGAGGGTTGGACTAGTCTCTTCAACTTGTATTTGAAAACTTGGGCCAATTAAGACCTTTCAAGATTGGGTTTTCTCACCTAGCACATGGTTTATGTTTACATGGAATTAATGTTCTTTTGAGGGTTTTATATGAAACAAATATATTTGGGTAGGCCTCATGGATCTTGATATGCTCTTTAGTCTTAGTGGTTGTGGTGTTCCTCAACCCTTAAACTTAGAGAACAAACCAAGTATAGAGAGATTATAATGTAGAAAATTAGATACAAGAGATAATTGAAATGTAATAATATAAAATATGCCCTTGTATTATCAAAATCAAAGAGAAAAAGTGATGTTCACTTACCTCTTAAGGGGGTGACCTTTCACTTGAGCATAGCTCCAAATACAACAATACCAAACAAGACATTTTCTAGCTTGCTATCTCTTTAAATAGAATCTCAAAATAAAATCCCTAATTACTTTTGGTCCCATCTTGATGAGTAACAAATACCTGGTTGGCCTTATTAATGAAAATGACCCTTTTACATTAATTAACTATCAACTACTATCTAATGTGTCTTTATTCAAGGAAGATGGTCGTATATATTAGTTGACTAAATCCTAGCCAGCATAAAGTAGTGAGGTTAGGGTAGGACCCTAACATGCCCTCCCCCTTCAAGAGTAGTGGTGTCCTCAATATGAAGGTGAGAACTGTTGAAAAAACATTATTGGTTCCCATGTTACATCTTTAATTGCATATCTTTCCACTAGATCATGACTTCTCAAACTCTACACTAGTGCAATTGACAATCTCTAGTATCTAATTCTACTTCCAACTAGAGAAAAATGGATCCTTCTTCATCAAGTTCTTGTAAGTTCGTTTTCACTTTTCAATTCAATCACGTGACCTTCTTGAGATAGGAAACATTAAATACCAAATGAATCTTGGAGTAGTTTGAAAGAGAGCTTGTAGTCCACATGTCCAATACATTGGATAATCTTATAGGGTCCATATAACTTTGGTGTTGTTAAGCCCTAAATTGTGTCCCATTCCCCCCTAAATTGGGCATTATATATTAGTATTGTTATATTATTGATGGTGGCTTGAGTACATTAGTGGTAATTGTACCTCTTTGTCTCCTATATATATAAAGGAGACCTTTTCATTTGAATCATCTTGTCTTGTCTTGTCTTGTGTACTTAGTACATTGTATGAGGAGGTTTTCCCCTCAAAGAGGCTTTCTATTCATCTCTTTTCTTCATTATTAAGGCATGGATTACACTTTCTTGTCTATTTATGCTCTTTGGGGGAAGTTGTTGGGTGAAAACATGAAGTTGGGTAACTATTTTTCTTGTTTTTTGACAAGAAAATTTCAAAATTTTATGTTTTTCAAATTCAACCCCTTTAAACCCATACCTCCTTTAGGAATTTCACCTTGAAGTAAACAAAAATGTTTTAGAGAATTGACTTACCTTTCTACTCGTATTTTTTTAAAAACAATTATGGACATATTGTGGGACAAATTTGGTGCTCACCAATGGCATATACTTGAAAGTTATAGGTATGGATAATGAGTGACTTGAGTAAGCACTAATTTTTTGAGAGATGGATATTCATTTTAGGGAAAAAAATGTATACTCATAATCTACACACACTGCACTTGTGCATGCACTATATTTTGAGGTTTTTCAAACTTGTGAATGTTTAAGTTTATTATTTATCGAAATAACATATGTTCAAGAAATGGTGCCTTATCAACACATGTTGGAGAGATTCAATTTTCTTTTTAGGGTGACTCTTATTGAAAAAACTAAAAGTACCCTTTTGAAGAGAACAGGTCCAAGAAGATCACTATGAAGATTTCAATTTTTTTGGTGTTGCCTTTGTTATGATATTGAATTTTCAATTCAGGTGATTTTCATAACAATACAATTCTTAAGTGATAAGGTTTAGAAAAAAATAATTAATAAATAGAAATTCAAAATGAAATGAAACAATTCTTATATAATTGGAAACTAGATGCAGAGAGGAATCCATTGCTACCAAGTCCTACAAATAATCTTTAAAATTTGCAGGGTTTTGTGCTTGCTAAAGTTGCAAATTCCGGAAAGATGCAGGATATTTTCGCAGGTTTTGTTGACCACAAACCCTTGTCTGAGAAAATATATTCCAAAATCTCGGATTAGTTCAAACTCTCGGGCAAGAGTTTTTTTTTAAATACAACGATTTGATTGGTTCAAACTCTAGACCTAGAGTTTTTTAAACTTTTGTCTTAGAGTTTGAACTCTCACAAACTCTCGGCCTAGAGTTTTTTAAACTCTCGGCCTAGAGTTTGAAGTTGAATATTTTTGTGTGTTCATCTGTGCACACTATTTTTCTTTTCCCCTCCATTCTCAAAAAAATGTTACCCAACTTCGCGTTTTCACCCTGTTGCATAGCACTTGGTATAAGAGCCTAGATGCTTCCAAAACTAGTCATCTTGGAATTTTTCGCTATAATTGTTTCTACAAAGTTTCAGATAGTGAAAATAAAAAAAGACACAAAGGACAAATTGAATTAGGTGTGGTAACAATACGATACCTGGAAGTTAAAAAAAACCATGGAAATTGATGTCTTATGAGTATAACCTAAATGTTATACCTTTCCACGGTTTTTCTATACCTTCAACGAAAGTGCGTCGATATATAGATGATACCTGTAAATTTAAAAAAAAAAAAAACCGTGGAAACTGATTTCTTATGAGTATAACCTAAATGTGCAAGTGAGGTGACATTATATTAGAGAATTTTGGCATTGGACAAGAGCTTATCATCTTTTCTGAGAACAAAGATGATTAAATGAAATTGATGGTGAGTTTATCATGGTTTTTAGAATTTTCAAGTGCAAAAGAAGAGAATGAAAAAAGAGATTGATCTAGTATATCTCATTTGATTGATCTAATTGTAAAGTCAAAAGAGAAATGCTTCAATATTTCATGAACAAATGAGGTTGGAAATGAATGCTTACAAGTTACAAAAAATTGAATGCAAAACTAGCATTAGCAGTGGATTTCATGCCCAAAACATTTCAATTTTGTCTAATCTTAAGTTGTTTTGGGATCTAAAATTGTCACAACAACACTAAAGTTTGAGCCAAATTTGATCTAAATCTGGTGAAAGCATGATATTTTTAGTTGCTAACCAACAGATTTAATTTTTTATACTGTTGTTGTTAATGCCCCATAATATTCCTAGGAGGATGAAGTACTCCATGATAGTTTGTGTGCTACGAATCCCCATGTTTTATGTTTTTTCTTTTCAATATGGTAACCACCTTTAACCAAAAGACATGGAAACTGGTTGGAAATCGTCGGAATGTTAGGTTGGGATCAGATTCAGTTCCTTAAGGGAGGAAGAGATTATACAATCGTGGAAGTTGGAACAGGTTGTCACATTCATTTTGTACAATAAATGCCACTGGAATTTTTTTTAATATTGTACATACGTACAGGATATGGAACATTATAGTGACCTTAACTCAACCCCTAGGGGAAAAGAGTAGTTGTTCACTTAGAAAATATTTGTAGGCTCTTTGTAGTGCCAACTGGTGGTAAGCTGTTTTGAATTTGCACATTACTAGAAGATATGTAAATGAAAAATTGATCCTTCTTATGCAACCACCTCAAACATGGCCAAAATCAGTCAAAGTTAGTACCAAATATGCCCAAAAGAAGAAAAAAAAGTCCGTTGAGCATGTGATAGGAAAGAGACATGTTAATCAACAAAAATTGACAACTTATTTCTATTCTTTTACTATGCATGATCTCATATAACAAAAAATTCATCATAGATCACCTTTTGGCATTGATCATAAGCCTGTTGCACAGTTGAGCATGCAATTTGTAGTTTAGAAACCATATCATAATTGCCTTGGAGACACTCCTCGTGAAATAGAATCACTTGCTCTACTACATGTGAAGAGATACTAGTGAGAATTCATCATACTACAAAAAACATAAGGTGCACTGAATTTGTCTTTATTGAGAAATAAATAAATAATAATAAAATAACTCAACCCCCAGGGAAAAAGAGTAGTTTTTCACCTAGAAAATCTGTGTAGGATCTTTGTAGTGCCAACTGGTGGTGAGTTGTTTTGATGTTGCTCATTATTGGAAGAGGTGAATATGAAAAGTTGATCCTTCTTATGCAACCACCTCAAGCATGGCCAAAAATAGTCAAGTTAGTATCAAATATGCCTATAAGATAAAAACATTCCCTTGAGCACATGATGGAAAGAGACATGTTAATCAACAAAAAATTGACAACTTATTTCTATTCTATTACTAGGAATGATCTCATGTAGCAAAAAATTCATCATAAATTACCTTTTGGCATTGAGAAGTAGGTTGCACAGTTGAGCATGCAATTTGTAGTTTAGAAACCATATCATAATTTCCTTGGAGACACTCCTCATGTAATAACATCACTTTATCTACTACCTTTGAAGATCTAGACATATCAATTTATGAAGGGCTCACCATATCTCCCATTCTTGGATTTTGACCTGCAATTCTCATATCTTTGTTATTTTGTTTTTAATTTCCTAAGGCATGTACTGAGCTTCACGAGAGAAATAGAAACACCAGACTTGATGATACTCTCCCATTAGCAAACATATTCTTACGTTACTAAGGAGCATTTTTGTTTTATGTAGAAGGTTGTCTCCTAGTTTGGATGATAGTCTAAAAGTAGTTATTTACTATTGGTTGTATCTCTTGTATCTTAATAGAATGAAATAGAATTTAAGGATAAAGACAAACACATTAAGGATAAAGAAAACATCAAAACCCTTAGCTTATCATTGTCCTTTCGCTAGATCTATTCGCCCATACAACTTGATAAGAGTTTTCCACTAGATGCATTTCCATCACCAAGACCCGCATAAATCATCAAAGACAAAATTTTTATATGAGTAGATAATATATAAGCAAATAAACAATCATTTAAATCCTACTACAAAGTCCTGTAGAAATCAATGAACCATGAAATGTTAAATTTATTAACAATATTTTTAGAAATAGACATGCATTTAAAAATTTACAACCATCTTTAATACATAGTAATAAAAGAGTATTTATACCTTATTGAGCTCCTCTCTGTTTCAAGAATAGTTTTATATTCTATACTGAACAGGGCCAACCACGTGAAGGTGGAAGCTCATATGGCCCCTCCCTCCCCTCACATCGCTCTCAATTCCCCATACTCAATAAATGATGTTGTTTACATAGAAAACATATAAACATTCATACATAATTAAGCTAGTCATCAAAACATATAGATAGAAGAACATTGAAGCATAATGAGGTAATTCATATAAACAATGTTTCAGACTAACAACATCGATATACATCCAAATACAAGTCATGAATTTATACATCTATTTTTTCTTTGTTTTCTGGTTTTTTGCATTGTAATAACTAACGATTAGGGTATTATAATCATCATTTGGTGGAATATCTACATAGCCATGTCCTGCTAGTGTTTGTGTTTCCATGCCCTCATGTATCATATAACTTCTTCTACATCGTTGAGTAGGGCGTGGAGGCAGTTCTGAAGGGGCATGAACTACAACAACGAAAATGGGCATATCGATATGTTGAAATATTATTGAAATTAATAGTTCATTATTTTGATTAAAATTACAATATTGCTCTTTACCTGTCTCTACAGTTGTGGCAGATGGTGTGTTAATTGTTTCTCTACTTGCTAATTCCTCTTGCGGTTCACCCTCCTGAGCTACATGGTCTTCCATTGAAAGAAGAAAATTTATAAGTATACGCCAGGAAATAAATATCTATAATCACAGTAGATATTTCTATTTCCAAAGCAGACATACCAGAATGGCTACTCTGATCCCCACTATCATGGGACATGCACATCCCAACATCAGCTGGTACGTGTTGAGTAGCGCTAGATTCACTGTTGTGGTTGCATTGTTGCTTAAAAGCAAACATAAATATTTAGTTATGGGTGATATAATCAAAACTTAATAGAGTTTAATAGTATACTGCAATTATGTCCTTATTCATTTTATTTACCTGCATCTGCGTCATTTGTTAAGATATTGTAACTTCAAAGAATATTATATTTGTACTTTATTATTTCGGAGATGTTTCATTCCTCCGTGAAGATCTTATTGTATATCCGGAGATGTTTATTCCTCCGTCGGAATGTGGTAACTCGGGTTATTAAACTTCCCTAGTAGGGGTCGGCCCTGTATGTGTTATGTGGGTCAAAGGGTTATTAGACCACCCTAGAGGGGTCGGCCCAGTTAGTTGTAGTGGGGTATTTAACCTATTGGTTAAATACGAGCCTACGTGTACTTGTGTAAAATACATATCAGAGTAGTGTATAAATAGAGGAGGTGTGTTCCTCATTACACACACTCACTCACTTGAGAAAGGCGTTTTTGTGGAGAAGAGGTCTGCTATGGAGGAGAAGGAGCTTATGCTCAGGGTTTGCATCTTTGTATATTGCTGGTCATCTATATTGAGGAAGCTTTGCTGGGTTTTCTACCCCATGAGGGTTTCCCAGGATAAATCTCTGTCTCTTGTGTTTATGCTATGCTTGTTGTTTCTTCAGTGATCCTGTATATGCTATTATTGTGAAATGGAATGTAATGCTGCTATTTTCTGTCTTAGAATATTGAATTTTAACATGGTATCAGAGCTAACCTGAAGGAAGACAAGGTATGGCACTAAAGACACTTGCTTTACTTACGACAATTTGAAGGTTAGGGTTTTACATAGCAAAAACCAGTCATCGTAGCACTTTCGCTATAAATCCGTTTTGGCGAAGTTTTCGGATCTGAAATTGTTACAGGACGAATCTACGATCTCCAGGTACCTTGTGTCCAAAGGAAAACCTCTAATTCGTTGTACTTTGTGATTTATGATCTGTACAATATAGGGTTTCTTCCTCTTCCAGATCTGAGTCAAAATCAGGTGACCTTGGGAAAAAGGTCATAACTTGGGCTAGGAAGCTCCAAATGAAATTTCGTGAAAAGTGACAGGTAGTACACAGACTGTACTATCTCAGAAAACTTTTTCAGAGGCCGAAGTTGAACCAGTGACACGTGGCACGCCGTACAAGTTCGCTCTCCTGTATTATCCCATAAACAGGTCACGTTGCGACACTTGGAATAACTCTCTCTCAGAGAATCCAATTGAGGTCAGACCTATCAGGATGGAAAGATAACAGGCCTAGATATCTCAGAAAACTTTTTCAAAGGCCGAAGGTCAAACAGTGACACGTGGCACGCCGTACAAGTTCGCTCTCCTGTATTTTCCCAAAACAGGTCACGTTGCGACATTTGGCATAACTCTCTCTCAGAACATCCAATTGAGGTCAGACCTGTCAGGATGGAAAGCTAACAAGTCAGGCTATCTCAGAAAACTTTTTCAGACCCTGTGGATCAAAACTTTCAGAGTTACACCAGAAACAATCAGGTACATATTTCTGTCAAAACAGAATTATTTTTTTGGTACCTTCATTCATGGCTTCCGAAATTTAGGGCTTTGAAGAAAGTTGGAATTTTTGTAATCGGAGACCACGGCTGGATGCTACTCATCAAAATAGAAATTTAGAGACCAAGATCAGAATTTTTGGTTGGGCAGAAGGCCGGGCTTGATTAGACCCTAGTTCGGGACTTTGATCAGAAAAGTGGAAAATTAGGGCTTCTGTAAAAATGGGAATTTTTGAAATCTGTGACCACGGCTGGAAGCTCCTCAGAAAAATAGAAGCTTAGAGCTTTGGATCAAACTTTTTTATGGGGCAAAAGAGTGGGCTTCATCAAACCCCAGTTCAGGGTCACGTCCAGTGAATCCGAAAGTTTCAAAGGCAAAATTGAGGAGTAAAACTTTGCAGTTTTCAAATTCTAAATATATCAGTTTGATCAGCTCATCAAGGCGCATATTTCTATCCTTTCGGAAGTCTGAAATTCAAAGTTTGAATTTTTGGGGTTTCTCTGACAAACCCATATCCAGCTCCAGGTCCAGTTCTTGCAAATCAAGTGGATAGAGTTAATCCTAGAAGAAGATGGATTGGTCACCTACATAAGTGAAGGAGTTCATGTTTTAGAGGGAGATGAGGCTAAGGCTTTACATAAGGAGATTACAAGCGATCTCGATAGGTATGACTCATCGAGGTATGTTTTGAGATTTGTTCATGATTAAGTTTATGGTATGTTTGTCTTCATGTTATTACAGTTAGTACAATCTTGATTTAACAAAATTATGAATGCATGATAGAAGATATTCATTGGTTAGGGCGTTGACACTTATGATTGTACTAATGCATTATGGTGTTGTGTGAGGTTGAGGTTGTCTGCTAACAAGATACAGGTACATCACAAAAGACAAATCAGGCTCCATGACCATGAAAACATGAAGACAAAGACTCATCCATAATCTTTGTTCTACTTACAAGGTATGTTGTACATAACCAAGTAGGTATACTAATCCAGGTATGTTTCCCATGAATCTTACCTTGTGTTAGGATCCCTTATATAAGTATACTTAGAATGATTGGTTATGCTTATTCATAAAGTTAGTAATCAAGGGATTATGCATATTATATCTTTTATCAATGATATGCATAAGTAAAAGAAGACTTCCCTGAAATCTTGAATACTAATGTTTATTAACTATAATCATGACTATACGTTTTCAAGATTATTTAGTACTATAATGTTTTGATAGCATTTAGAATATACTAATGAGTGTATGTTTGTGTATGAGATCATGAGGATGACTCTTGAGCATGCATAGTGGTACAGAATGAATAGAAGTTCAAAAGACATACAGAAGATCAAGCGGGAGGCAGCCACACAAACATAAAAGATAAGTATTTGAGTTGCTATTTGAAATAGTAATGATATTGCCTGCATGCATATTTGTATTCCTAGAATATATAATGCTGAGTGTAAACATTCATAGAGCATTGAACTATATACAACTAATGTGCATATGTTTGGACAAACATTCCATTGTTGCTTGTCTAGAATGAAACCTCTTTGCTGACATGCTGAGAGTTGTGCACACTCTCGATAGTATGTTTTGGTAGAGATGGAAGGCATCTAGATAGCCACTGTATGCATACAGGATATGGGAAAGTGTTGTGCCAAAGTATTGGTCAAAATAGTTGCATCACTATGTAAATGATATCTGTATGCATAATGGGTTATCTTTTGATGATTATGAAGTATTACTAATCATGTACTTAATTTTGATTTGTAGGAAAGGTCATGGACACCGTACAAGTGGTGGATGTTCAAACAAGAAGATTTACAAATCAAACAAAATATAGAAGGCTCATGGCTAGAAGATTCTCTTAGAAAGGGGAAGAGAATCACGACAAGATGTTTGCTCCAAGTATGGTGTAATTAAAGAAGAAGTATGAATCAGGTTCTGTATAAGTACCTAGGATCGATAATAATTTGATAAGCTTAATGATCACCATGGGTGATGTGGATCTCAACCTTTGCTACAAGGTTGAATATGATACACATATGACATGGATGCAAGAAGGAACTCACCACAGAGTTCGAATGATATTGAGGCTCATTTCAGTAGACCCATCTAACGAGAGATGGCACAGATAGATATGCAGAAATTCATTCAATGCAGAAATGAAAAATGAAAGATCTCAAATTGATGCTTTACTTCCTAGGTCCGAAAGTATAGCAAGGCTCAGAAGGAATATTTCTCAACCAGGGAAAGTATGATGAGAAATATGACTTGAGGTGTTGGAATGGCCACTCTTATGGATTCCAACTTGAAGCTGTCAGGGGATAACTCATCAGAGTTAGTGGATATAACTCTGTACAGTCAAATTATTGGGTCTTTGATATATCTAACATATACTAGGTTAGATATATGCTTTGTTATGAACACCTTGAGTTAGTATCTAGTGGAAACTAGATGTGTTTACCTGATAGTTGCAAAGTATGTGATGAGGCACATAAAGGACACGATAGAATTTGATCTATGCTATCTTGAAGATCATGACTTCAGATGGCTATTCAGATTCTGTTTGGGCAGGAAGTGTATCAGACAAGAAGAACACATCGAGAGGATGTTATTGTCTGGGTTTAGCCATGATCTCGTGGTTTAGCTGGAAGCAGTCTAGTGTGGCTCTCAGCACAAGCGGAATATATGGTTGCTTGCTCTGCTAGTTGTGATTTAGAATTGTTTGACTTAGAGATAGAACCAACTGAGATCCTATGTGATAATTAGAGTTGTATCAAGATGACATAGAATCTAGTGTTCCATGATAAATCAAAGAACATAGGGAACTAACAAGATATGACACAGAAAGGAACTCTAAAAGTTTGAATTTGTAACAGGTTACCGTTGTACTAACCAAGCCTCTACGTCAAGTGAAGAAGTTACCAACCAAACCTCTGTCTCGAGTGAAGTTTGAATACTTACGAGACAAGCTTGGTGTAGTTCAAAAGGACCCTCCTTGAAAGGGGGAGTAGTTTAGTCACTACTGATGAGATTGTCTCATCAAACAACAAGGTCGTTGATGAGGTAACCTGTTCTCTACACCCAGTTACTTAGAAATATTTAGATTTAGGACTCTTATACTTAGAATACTTAGCTTTACTTATACATTATTTTGATGATAGATGTATTGGTGAGAATACATGCTAGATGTATACATGTTTTGGTGTGATGTATACATGTTTTGATGTATTAGTAAGAATACATGCTGGCTGTGATGTATACATGTTTTGATGTTTGATGTATTAGTAAGAATACATGCTAGCTGTGATGTATACATGTTTTGATGTTAGATGTATTAGTAAGAATACATGCTAGTTGTGATGTATACATGTTTTGGTGTGATGTATACATGTTTTGGTGTATTAATAAGAATACATGCTATTTGTGATGTATACATGTTTTGATGTTAGATGTATTAGTAAGAATACATGCTAGTTGTGATGTATACATGTTTTGGTGTGATGTATACATGTTTTGATGTATTGGTGAGAATACATGCTAATGTGATAACTGCTCTTGTATAGATGAGAATTCAGAAAGGGATTGGATCATCCCTGGACTTTCAGTCCTAAAGAGAGCCGTAGACGTGAGGTCTCCGAGAATGAAGTCCTTAGCGGACAGTTGAGGGGATTGGATCATCCCTGGACTTTCAGTCCTAAAGAGAGCCGTAGACGTAAGGTCTCCGAGAATGAAGTCCTTAGTGGACAGTTGAGGGGATTGGATCATCCCTGGACTTTCAGTCCTAAAGAGAGCCGTAGACGTGAGGTCTCCGAGAATGAAGTCCTTAGTGGACAGTTGAGGGGATTGGGATCATCCCTGGACTTTCAGTCCTAAAGAGAGCCGTAGACGTAAGGTCTCCGAGAATGAAGTCCTTAGTGGACAGTTGAGGGGATTGGGATCATCCCTGGACTTTCAGTCCTAAAGAGAGCCGTAGACGTAAGGTCTCCGAGAATGAAGTCCTTAGTGGACAGTTGAGGGGATTGGGATCATCCCTGGACTTTCAGTCCTAAAGAGAGCCGTAGACGTGAGGTCTTCGATAATGAAGGGATTGGGATCATTCCTGGACTTCGGTCCGAAAGAAGAGCCGTAGACGTATGTCTTCGATAATGAAGGGATTGGGATCATTCCTGGACTTCGGTCCGAAAGAAGAGCCGTAGACGTATGTCTCCGATAATGAAGGGATTGGGATCATTCCTGGACTTCGGTCCGAAAGAAGAGCCGTAGACGTATGTCTCCGATAATGAAGGGATTGGGATCATTCCTGGACTTCGGTCCGAAAGAAGAGCCGTAGACGTATGTCTCCGATAATGAAGGGATTGGGATCATTCCTGGACTTCGGTCCGAAAGAAGAGCCGTAGACGTATGTCTCCGATAATAAAGGGATTGGGATCATTCCTGGACTTCAGTCCGAAAGAAGAGCCGTAGACGTATGTATCCGATAATGAAGGGATTGGGATCATTCCTAGACTTCGGTCCGAAAGAAGAGCCGTAGACGTATGTCTCCGATAATGAAGGGATTGGGATCATTCCTGGACTTCGGTCCGAAAGAAGAGCCGTAGACGTATGTCTCCGATAATGAAGGGATTGGATCATTCCTGGACTTAAGTCCGAAAGAAGAGCCGTAGACATATGTCTTCGATAATGATAGGACTGGATCGTCCCTGGACTTCGGTTCAAAAGGTACATGACTGGTTTACATCATTCCTTGACGATGCTGATGATCATATGATGACGATGCTGATGATCGTATGATGACGATGCTGATGATCGTGCGGTGATGATGCTGATGATCGTATGATGACGATGCTGATGACGATGCTGATGATCGTGTGATGACGATGCTGATGACGATACTGATGATCGTATGATGATGATGCTGATGATCGTGTGATGACGATGCTGATGATCGTGTGATGACGATGCTGATGATCGTGTGATGATGATGCTGATGATCGTATGATGACGATGCTGATGATCGTGTGATGACGATGCTGATGACGATACTGATGATCGTATGATGACGATGCTGATGATCGTGTGATGACGATGCTGATGATCGTGTGATGACGATGCTGATGATCGTGTGATGATGATGCTGATGATCGTATGATGACGATGCTGATGATCGTGTGATGACGATGCTGATGACGATACTGATGATCGTATGATGACGATGCTGATGATCGTGTGATGACGATGCTGATGATCGTGTGATGACGATGCTGATGATCGTGTGATGATGATGCTGATGATCGTATGATGACGATGATGATCGTGCTGCTGTTGATAGTGTGATGATGATGCTGCTGATCGTGTGATTACGATGCTGATGATCGTAATGTTGATATTGATGTTGACATTGATGTACCAGTAACTGTTTGAGTTACTGATGAAGACAAATTGAAGAAAGCTTCCAATGATTTATAGATGTATCATATATGATGTTGATGACTCCTTGCTCGTGCAGATGTTGTTATAATATCCTTCTCGTTAAGGGGGAGTGTTAAGATATTGTAACTTCAAAGAATATTATATTTGTACTTTATTATTTCGGAGATGTTTCATTCCTCCGTGAAGATCTTATTGTATATCCGGAGATGTTTATTCCTTCGTCGGAATGTGGTAACTCGGGTTATTAGACTTCCCTAGTAGGGGTTGGCCCTGTATGTGTTATGTGGGTCGAAGGGTTATTAGACCACCCTAGAGGGGTCGGCCCAGTTAGTTGTAGTGGGGTATTTAACCTATTGGTTAAATACGAGCCTACGTGTACTTGTGTAAAATACATATCAGAGTAGTGTATAAATAGAGGAGGTGTGTTCCTCATTACACACACTCACTCACTTGAGAAAGGCGTTTTTGTGGAGAAGAGGTCTGCTATGGAGGAGAAGGAGCTTATGCTCAGGGTTTGCATCTTTGTATATTGCTGGTCATCTATATTGAGGAAGCTTTGCTCGGTTTTCTACCCCATGAGGGTTTCCCAGGATAAATCTCTGTCTCTTGTGTTTATGCTATGCTTGTTGTTTCTTCAGTGATCCTGTATATGCTATTATTGTGAAATGGAATGTAATGCTGCTATTTTCTGTCTTAGCATATTGAATTTTAACATCATTGGGGAGATTGGATTTTTCCCCAAGCTTTTCTGATATTCAATCACACTTTTAAAACCATACTTGAAAACAAGCTTCAGGTCTTCCTCAGTGGCAACATCTTGAAATGTATTTCCCTGCAATGCATAACACATTTAAAATTTCCAGTATAAAAAATAGATATTTGTTCACTACTGTCAAATAAATATTCCCCATAGCTAATCATTTAATTCTTACGATTCGGGCTCTTAGTTTTCTATAGCCACCCTGGCCTAGTCTATGATGCCTGTGCTTTTCCACTCTATCCTTAGTGTCTTTGGAGGTGTCAAGTATCCTATATATGAAAATTTTGAAAAGCGTTAGATATCATAATTCTTACTTAAAACAAAAAAGAAAAAAATAAATGAGCATATTTCACTAAGAAGATGATATGTGTTGTACCTTTTCTTTTCTAGGTCGTGGTTGTTTTCCTTGTCTTTTTAGCAAGTTCTCCTTTGCATCCTCTATGAGTGCCTTCCACTCTTTCTTCGGAACCATGGGAGGGCGCTCATGCTTGAGGTCAAGTTTCAATTTATCCCTATATTGAGCCCTAGTATATTCTAAATTCTCGTCGGCTAACTTTGCAACCACTTTCTTGTTGAATGTATTGTCGAACAAGTTTACCATGTGGTCTATCAATTCATCTCTCTTTGCGCTATCTTGGTTATTCCACCATGTGCAAATGGTGGGGCCAAATAGCTCTAATGCTTTGTCATTCAAATTCCTGTAGAAAACATTGTTTCCTGCATAAACGTGTAATCCATTAATTTATAATAATGTCAATGTATGTCCATTTCACTTTCATGATTAAAATGAATAAATTAATTAATAAATACCTGCAATCTTTTGGACCTTGATCGGAACACAAGCATCCTCCACCAGAAAGGTGAGATCTAGTGATCTAGTGCTTTTAACTCGTGCTGCTCTAGGAAAATTTCCTAGTCATCTACAGTGCATTCATCTCTGGAGTCATGTGGAGTCCCAGGCTCCGTCTCATCATGCTGCGGCATGTCATGCCAATCAAAATCAGTGCCCTCATAAATGGATTCGAGGCCAACCGCAAGAGTGTCAAAAATCCTTGATGTTACATTCCTTCGTCGATGTTGTTGCTGGATTGGAGCATCACTGCTACCTATACCTGTCTCGACAGTTTCTCTAGTCACGGGTCGTAAAAAATCCTACAAACAAAAAACTTTACTGTATCAAATCACTTGGAAAAATAGAAAACAAAATATCAGATATGAAATCATGTCATAGCTTAAAAAAATATGTGAAGATGCCACTTACCCCATAATATTTTATTTGTTCTTTCAGCTCCTCAATCATTTCCCTGATCTCCTGTGTCATGGGCCTTGTGCGAGCCAAGGAAATCATTTCTATGTTTTCCTTTTTCAGGGACTTCTTTATAGCTTCTGTTGGGTCTATGGAATAGTAAATTTCATCCTCAAGCTCCTCATTACCCAGATCAAGTGCACTGTACAAAATTCATCAAACAATCAAATTAAGCAAAATAATTTTAACATCATTCAAATATTGTTATTGTAATGAAAGTTAGTTACTATTAAGAACTAACACTTACCTGATGCGGTTTTGTGGCTGGTGACTTCCCACGGTCACCCCGTATTGATCTACTTCTAGTGGGTGACTGTCCACAGTCACCCTTGACCGTGGAAGCAGTAGCTGCCTCTCCACGTTCCTCACCATGACATGATAAATCAATCAATAATTCATCATAAGCACATAAAAATGCGAATGTCAACAGTGGAAATCGAATGTTAACAAAAACAATTGAAACATTTAGTTATTATATTTAACACTTAACTGACGGGGCACAGAGTGTGACCTTCCACGGTCACTTTGGACCATGGAAGCAACAGGTGCCTTTCCATTGGTGCCACCAGACACAATAAATCATTAAATAAGCGTTATGAAAATAATTTTAACATAATAAAAAATGAGATATTCCAATAATATTTATTTTTACCTCAGAAGTAGAGGACACGCGTTCTGTTTCATGACGAACATGGGTAGTTCCCTGCCACACTGTAATAAGCATGTTATCACATGGAAATCTTCTGGGGTTGGAGTTTCTAGTTATTGTAGTCATATTTAGTTACTACATTTAGTTGAGTCAATAATTGTAACATAAAAAAAAATAAGATATGGAAATAATATTTACTTTTACCTCTGAAGGAGAATATGGATGTTCTGCTCCATGGCGATGAGAAGACCCCTGCCATAGTGTAATAAGCATGTTATCATATGGAAATATTCACAATAAGCAAGAAAAAAGAAAATGGTAACAGTGAAAATCAAATGTTAACTGAAAAAATAAAAACACTTTGTTATTGTAGTCATATTTATTTACTATATTTAACATTTACCTCACGAGACATAGATTGTGACCTTCCACGGTCACCCTAGACCGTGGAAGCAGAATGTGTCTTTCCACTGCTCCCACCCTGACAAAATAAATCAATCAGAAAAAATTTAGTCAATAACTGTAACATAAAAAAATGACATAAGCATAACAATGTAATAAGCATGCTATCACATGGAAATATTCAGAATAAGCACAAGAAGAATGAGGACTTGGAGAAGGAAAGCAAGCATGAATAAATTGTTGAGCTTGAAGTAATGACAAATGCTGACATGAAAAAATGAAGAGAAGAATGATGATATGGCAAGGTGACAAGACAAAAAACAAGATGACATGGAAAGAAGTCAACACAGGGCATTGGAGAACAAGGTGACATGGAATTGGAAAGCATGAAGTTGAGGACAAGCAATGGATAAGTGTTCCGGAAAACTCTAGATCAGCCGTGCCAAAACAGAGCTCAAAGTGCCATAAAGCACGAAAAAAGCGAATGGTAACAGTGAAAAACGAATGTTAACTGAAAAAATTGAAACATTTTGTTATTGTAGTCATATTTATTAACTATATTTAATATTTACTTCACGAGGCATAGATTGTGACCTTCCACGGTCACCCTGGACTTTGGAAGCAGAATGTGGCTTTCCACTGCTGCCACCCTGACAAATAAATCAATCAGTAAAAGTTGAGTCAATAATTGTAACATAAAAAAATGAGATAAGCATAACAATGTAATAAGAATGTTATCACATGGAAATATTCATAATAAGCACGAAAAAAGCGAATGTCCTCGGTGAAAATCGAATGTTAACAGAAAAAATAGAAACATTTAGTTTTTGTAGTCATGTTTAGTTACTATATTTAGCATAGTTACTATATTTAGCATTTACCTGATGAGGCATAGCGTGTGATCTTCCACGGTTACCCTAGACCGTGGAAGCTACATCTATTCGATTTAAGTTGTAATCGATCAACAACTCTTCACCTAGAAGTATTGTTTTTGTTGCACATATAAATATACGATGTTCTTCGCGTCCCTCAAATTTGCAATTCGGTTTCTTAGTTGCTATCACTGGTCGTGTACTATTTATAAAACCAACATCATTTCCGGATGCTTTTGGTCTCCCATCAATATACATAGTTTCCCTTTTCTTTTTATTGTTTTCTGCTAGTTGTATATAATTTGGGGAAACTCTGTATCTTCGCATACTTCGAATATATTGGACCAAGATCAACCAATTATTGTATCTGTATAATGGTCTGACATACTCCATCAATTCAGTTACAGTGCCATAGCCGACCTTTATGCCATCCATGGAAAATAGCCCCAATCCATGTAAGGACGAAGGAGCAATGTGATACATCCACCCATTGATGAAGAAATTTGTGTCCACTTGGGGTAGATTTTTAGGTACCCATCGTTGCACTAGATGTCTATACGTCAAGGGAAACTCAATGTCACCTATGCTCTCAGCATCATAATTACATGACCCTCCGTTGGCAATAAAATATTGCATGCGTCTACGAAATCTTTTCCGTACCCTTTTTAGATCTAGTTGATATAGAACCGGTAGATCTAGTACAACACGTCTCACTTTCAACCTCTCCGAGTATATCTTCATCATCACTCAAGGAAGATAGATCTGACAGATACCTATTTGGTGGTACCTACACTCGATAAAAGAATAATATAAGTTACCAAGCAGATATAATTTAGCATGCAAATATATTTACTTGTAATGTTTTAATATCAAAAGTTATTTCTTCCCAAAAACGTTATCAAAAGCTATTTTTCTCTCAAAGGTGTAATTTATTTTAGAGTTATTTATATTTGAATTATTTGTAAGTATAAGACATGTTTTGATTTGATTTGGAATTTTCTCACAACACGGATATAGAAGTGTGTTTCTTGGGCCACTTAACTAGTTAATGCATGCAAAGAGGTATGGGGTTCCCCCTCATATATATCATGTTGGGGATTCAATTTGGAACGGGCGGTGGTCATATTGATTCATTCATGGATTTCCCACCAAAACTCAACGACATTAGTCTAACACTCCCTCTTCCATAGTGGTTTAATATGCAAGGTACTCCTCTAACTATATGCTACATGTGTGCAATGGTACTCTATTGTATGACAACGTGGTCACAAATTTCCAACTCTCCTCCTCAACATAGTTCCTTGGTTACATTACCAACCTCCATGAAGTATCCTCCTCAACCCAAGCATCATCAAATCAAGTGTCCAACCTGCAAGGTGTGTAGGTCCCAAGCTCTAAGGGTTAAGTGCCCAATGCTCCTCCTCCTAGGTAAGTACCTCCCTTGATCAAGCAATTGACTCTCCCATTGTGTGCACCCAATGAGTTTATCAACATGTCAATTAGGTAACAATCTCCTAAGGGTACCATGTCAACACACTAACCAAGGCCAAGCATCCACCCAAACCGAGAGATTGATATTTCTAACCAAGGCCAAGGAGACCTATTGCTCGTCTATCGAGGTGAGAACAATTTTGGAGTAATTCCAAAAGGCTAACACATAGTTTTCCCTAAAATGAATAATTATATCTAAAAACTAGGTGGCCATGTGTATTACTCATTCATTATCCTTGCCAAACATTTTAGGTGCATGCAGTTAATACACATGAAATTTATAACATCATGTCCATAAAATAAAAATGAGTATAGAGTAACATAGATCTCTACAAAACTTCTTTTTGATTCAAAGTGAAATTCTCAATGTAGATATGAGTTTTGATTGCTTGAAGTTGAATGAACAAAAAAAATTACAAATTTAATCGTCAACAAACAAATGTATTACCCATTTTCATGTTTGCACCCTTATACCAACGGAGACAACCACATGAAAGTGGTTTCTTCCAATAACATATTGGTTGATTGGTTGGGGGGTTTGTATGGTTTCTTGGTATACAATGTTAAACAGTTAGAAACCCATATAATATGGCACCTTAGGATAGCTTAGAACGCTTTAACTTACACCAAATTTGGCCATCTTTTGCCCATTTTTTCCAAACTTCATGCAATTTCATACATGGAGGGAAAGTGGGCCCATGCAAAAAATTGTCCAAAATTGGGCTAGATTAGGTCGATTTTGCAAAAAATACACCATGTTTTTTTAATTTCAAGCATGAAATGAGGTGGAATAGCAATGGGTATGACTCCCACTCCCTACCATGCATGTTTGAAATTGTAAAGGATTTGGACAAATTTGTAACATTTTGTTAGTGATTTTAGCTAGGGGAGATGGTTTAAATGATAAGAACCAACCTTGGTGGGGGGGGAGGATTCTAGACATCATTTTCCCTCTCTCCATGCAAGAAAACTCACAAAAATTGGCGAACTTTTCCCTCCCTCCATGCCTCTTTTTTTTAAAATAGGATAACAAGGTGAAATGTCACCAAATTTAGACCAATTTTAGGTAGTTTTGAGTGGTTTTGCACATGGACTCGGATAGGGCGATGTTGGATCCTGAATTGTCTTACACTACCCAATACCATTTTCTTACCATTGCTACGGTGTTCTGCAACATGGAAATCCTGAATTTGTTTGGTCGTGATGGTAGGGTCCAGGCCCGTTCTCTATCAAATGGGCGATGGATGGGTTCAGGGCTGGCATTTGACAGGAAAAATGCCCGTCATGAGCCATTTTACCCCTCAAATACAGCCTATATTTCATATAAACCCTCACAAAAAATGAAGTAAACAATGAAACGTCTGTATTTAGTGTGGAAACAGTCAAAACCATGGGATTTATCCCAAATTCCTACGCTGCTAGGGTTGATGGGCTTACCGAATTCATTGGGCCCTTTGTTATCCTCTGGACTGCCGCTGGATTGCCTCCCCTAGGAACGACGGTATCCTCTGGACTGGTATCCCCTGCTCCTCGATTTACCACTGCTCTGCTCATCAAATTACCAGTGCTCTGGATGCTGCTAATGAACTAGTGCGCGGGAGTGAACTTGTTCTTTGTTGTTTTGCTCTGGATGCTGCTAATGAGTTAGTGCGTGGGAGTCTTTTCCCTCTATGGTTTTTTGTTTTTTTATTTGCATATTTTATATTTTGTGTTTTGTTTTGTTTTTTTATTTGCATATTTATTTTTTGTTTAGTTTATTTTGGGTTTTTTTTATTTGCATATTTTATATTTTGTTCCATTTTAAATTAATTTTAGTTAAACAACTCTATGTTTTTAATTTAATGTAATTTAAGTCAATTTAATTTAATTTAACTAGGATTTTGTCATAATTTGTATTGGTTGCATTGCTTATAGTGAGATCCTATGCATAAGTCCCTTCAAGGATGAATATGATGATGATGACGATGATGACGATGATGATGATGATCATCATCATGCTGCTGATGATGATCATGATGAAGACCAAGAAGATGATGGTGATGATGACAACAACGACGATGATCATCATCATCATCCTTGTCATTGTCATCACCATCGTCTTTGTCATCTTCATGATCATGATCATCATCATCTTCATAATCATCATCATCGTCAACGTTTTCATCATCCATCGTCATCATGATATTCTTCATCATCATCATCTTCCTTATCATCATCATCATCATAATCATCATCTTCATCATCAACATCTTCGTTATATATCATCGTCATCATATTGATCATCATCATCATATTCGTCATCATCATCATTAGCATCTTCATCTTCATCATCATATCCATCATCATCATCATCATCATCTCCATTACCATGATCATCATCATCTCCATTATCATGATTATCATCTTCGTCATCATCATCATATTCATCATCATCATCATCATCTTCATCATCATCATCATATATATTCGTAATCATCATCATCTTCATCATCACAATTTTAGGGGGAGATCATCATCATCATCATCATCTTCATCATCGCCATCATCATCATCTTCATCATGATCATCATCTTCATCACTACCACCATCATCATCATCTTCATTATCATCAACAACATCATGCCCTCCATATGACTAAGTATGGGAAAATTAGTCAAAACTGCCCTAAGAGAATGCCCACCACAATTCAGGGTTTGAAGATAATGCCCGCACCATCATACTAGGCTATAGCTTGTTGAAGTGGCTATCTAGTCATGGTCTCAGTTATCCTTAATAATATTTTAGGAGAAAGATATAATCCTTCCAATACAAGGTTTCAGGATAAACCTTCAAGAATTTCTTGAAAATGACTAAGTGTTGGAAAAAATGGCTCAAGTGACCTCAGGGAAATGCCCGCCATAAATTGTGGGTTGAAGAAAATGCCCGCACCATATGGGCATCTTGTAGGTTGGTGTTTTTTCTACCCAACCATGGTCTTAGTTTGTCCAAAGAGACTCCGAGGAAGAAGATATGGATCTGCCAAAAGTGCTACTTAGCCTAATTTGCACTACTTGAGTAAAATGCCGACCAAGGCGAGAGAAAGTAACCTCATATGATGAAATTTGTCTTTATGGATTCACCTTGTTGGCCTCTACCCATTTGGTGTCTCACACTTCATATTTGATGAAAATAAAGATTTCATCATGTTGGCCTAGGGTTTGCCAATTTTGTCTAAGTGTTGAATTAACAAGTTACTTCCTGAAAGTCACATGTGCAAGAAATTAACCTGCCAAAGTAGGAAAAATATTGTTTTGCATATTAAGAACAAGAGAAACAAAAGAGGTCCAAATTTTGAAAAATGTCGTGCTAGAAAATTGGTCCATGTGGCCTTGGGAAATTGCCTGTTGTACCTCATAGGAGAATGATAAAAATTATCTAAAACTATAATGCCATAGCTTGTTGAAGAGGCTATCATACCATGGTCTCAATTCTCAAGGAAGGTTTTTGATGACAAAGTTAAAGGCAAGCCAAAACAGGGTTTCAGGCTTTTTTTGCACCAGTGGTAGTAAAACTGCCCAAGTGGCCTCAGGAAAATGCCCACCATAATTCATAGGTTAAGGTAAATGCCCGCCCCATAATGTCAGGTTGTAGCTTGTTGATTTTTCTACCTGACCATGGTTTTCGATTGTCTTGAGAGTTTCTAAAAAGGAAGTTATGGGTCTTCCAAAACAATGTTTCAGGCAGATTGCTCCAGTCTAGGAGAATGCAAAAATTGTCCGAGTATAAAATTATTGGTATAAATGCCTGAGTGACCTCAGTAAAATGCCCTCCATTTCCCATGGTTGATGTCTTAAAATATTTTGAGGGTATGGGTCTCTAGATCGTTGATTGGTGCATCCAAACATATCATTGGTTTGTCCAAAGAGTCTTTGTAGGTGAAGATATTGATCTTCCAAAAGTGCGTACTAGCTTGATTTACATTGCTTAAGAAAAATGCCCACCGAGGAGAGAGAAAGAGGTCTCAAAGGATGAAATTGGTCTAGATGGAATCACCTTGTTGGCCTCTATCCATTGGGTGTCTCATACTTCCAAGTTGATGAAAATAAAAATATCCTCATTTTGACCTAGGGTTTGACAATTTTGTCTTAGTGTTGAATTGGTAGTTTAAAAAGCTAGTGTTGATTGGATGTTTTGGCAGGCCATTATCTTCTTGGACATAGACCTTTTATTGCGAATGAGTCAATGTTCAAGTGTGTAAATCCTCCACCTAAAAGCTTAATGTTGAATGTGGTTGCCATTGATGTCACTTCAATAGCAGCAGTTGATATAGTTCCATCTTTAGATTATATGAGTTGGGAGGTAAAAGTTTGGATTAACTAACTCAAGAGTAAAATTAATGTAATTTTTTGTTTAATTATAAACAATAAATATACAAACTAAATATGTGAATATTCAATTTAAAGTAATTTTTAAAACAGGGTAATTGACGGAGCCCAAGATGTCTCCAAACAACGAGGAAGTTAATTCTTCCTCTTTAAAAATGCATAGCATTTTTTCAATATATAGATTTTCATTAATATAATTTTTTTGGATGATTTTTCATTCAAATTTTGTTTTGAAGGGAAGTTGCCTTCTTATGGTGTATTTTGAATTGTTTGTTTTCTTTAACTAAATTAGTGTCAATGAGGGAATCCATCTTGCATGCATGAGTCTTAATATTTAGAATATAAGATTAACTAAATAAAACATGGATAGATATTTTTATTACTATATTTTATTGAAAATTAAAATCTTTAATAAAAATTTCAATAATGAAAGGTAATTTCTTTAATAACACTTTACTATTGAAGGGCATGTTTTGAAACTAAACATTTTGTGATGGTTAAAGTAAGAGTTCAAAATGTCATAAAAATTTGATTTCAAGGGTAAAGATATAATGAATTTCCAACCCTGCCTGCATGCAATCATGAAGCCCAATCATGGAAAGAACCAAAATGACTTTATTGATTGTTTGATCTAAGAGTTAAGAGATCTCAGAATATTGATTGATGTTTGATCTAAGAGTTAAGAGTTAACAGATTAATTCAAGATTAATTTACTTATAGAACCTTTTTTTTCAATGAAAACAAAGTTCCTTGTTATTCATTAAGTGAATCAAATAAACTTATAATAAAACCTATCCCAATGATAGAATCTTTGAAAATAGACTATGTTGTATTTTACAATAAATCTGATAATGCTTGCCACTATTTAGTAATATACCATCATAACCATGGCTGCTGATTACATCATAAAAACAACACAGATACAGAGGAAATCTTAACCAAAAAGACCCTAAAGCGGGTGCATCAAATTTACAAAATGGATCATAAAGGCTAGCCTAATTAATAAATACGAAAATAAAACATTTTCCCCGGATGTTGATCAGTGAAAGGGGTAACCTGAAGAATACCATCTGCCAAATGTAATCCCTTCTTTGACAACAAATCAGCTCTATGATTGAAATAACAAGAGATGTGTTGTATAGAGTAGTCGTGAAATTGTTCCAACAAGATGGTAATTTACTTATAGAACCATAATGACTTTATAATTAGTAATGTGCTTTAAATTTGAATAGTCAAACATGCATACTATAGAATCAAATAACAGAGAAATCACAACATTACAATTAACAGAATATAAAATAATATTGCACTACATTTAAGAAACCAAATCACAAGCCCAACAAATAGTTACTAGTGTTATAGTGATTTGAATATTGAGAATTCATAATGCAATATTTCAATAGAAGTATCCATTTGTTACAAATTGGCTTTCTTCTTGAACCAATAGCTCATGTGCAAACTATGAAACTAGTCATGCTTTACTTATTAGCCTTTGTAGCAAAGTGAGAAGTGGAAGAATTAAGTAATCCTACAAATTACCACGAGCAAGAAGTTTAACCAAAGCGTTTTACTTGCAGGGCCAAAGTGTTTTAATACTTATAGAAATAGATTTAAATGCCCAAGGAATATACACAAATCTTATATCCATTGATATATCTAGAATTTTTAGAAATAGATTTAGAATTTTTAGAAATAGATTTAAATGCCAGAGGAATATACAGAAATCTTATATCCATTAATATATCTTCATTAATATTTCCGATCACAATTGTCGATATACAACTATATACCAAATAGACCAATATTTGCTGCTGATTACATCAAATGTTTATATCACTAATACAATAGAATCCTACTCCCTAGAACCTCAATAACATAAGCTTCTATTTTACAAAAAAGATAATAGTGTGCATACCAAAAATTAATATAGACGAACAAAAGGGCCTTGGAAAATTAACAGAAAACGAAACAAGTAAACTTAATCAGACAAGTAAATATCAAGAGACCGTGGTGGGTGGGCCACGTGGTTCCATTAACCAGTATCCATTGGTTTTTCCCCTGAGGAAGGCGGGTTGTCAGATGGAGGGGACTATCCAAAACCTACAGAAGTCATTAGGATACCCTCGCGCTGGAGACGTTGAATGGCTTCGCGTTGTTCATCAAGGAGCCTTTGCATCTGTACGATCAGTTCGGCATTGTTATCTGCGAACTTCCGGTCCATGGTATCCTCAATTGACTTCTTCAAGGACTTCAGTTCCTCTTTGTCATGTTTCCCCTCTAGCTTCTGCCGAAGCTCTTCCATGTCCTTTTCTAACTTCTCCATTCTTCGGGTGAGTGCATCAATGGCGCTAGTCCTTCCAACAGGGCCGCAACTGCTACCTTCTTCCATTATATAACACAGATCTAGCTCTAAAGAATTGTTGTAAGAAAGATTATGGTACGGGAGATCGTCGACACTAAGAAGAGCACTGGTCGGAATCCGGTGCCTTCCCTTTTCTGAAACTTCAAAAACCAAATGATGAGGAGGACCAGTGGAGGGAAAAACCATCGGAGACAGAGCTATTTTAGACAACATTTTCGGCAAAAACCAAGGAACAGGGGCAGATTCAATTTAAAGGAGCGAAAATGAACCAAAAACCATGAACACGGATCCGAATAAATATCAGCCACAAGCGTCGAAATTAAATATCAAAGTACTTCACAGAGGGTTGTACGACATTACAAGTCAGAGGCCTTATGCGAGAGTCCAGACTCAAGACCTTACCCTGACCGAGACCATGTGCGAGACCTTACCTTGACCAACCTTTGAAGTGACTGATGGGAGAGATTGGCTGCTAGGGTTCATAGAGGATATCCTTGGTGATATGGCCATCTAGTTGTGGTATTAGTTCCCTCCTTGGTTCTCTCATGTACGAGCTATTGGTCTCCCAAAAACACAGAAAAAGTTGTTTATTTATAAAAAGGCTTAAGGGTTAAAAGCTCCATTATGCCCGCATGGGCTAAAGAAATTCCCACAAGGGCTAAAAGATGTCCACAAGGGTTTATCTATGCCCGCAGGGGCTGAGTTTAATCCCACAGAGGCTTAGGGATGCCCGCAGGGAGTGAAGTTAAGCTCAAGGGGGATTAAGGATGCCCACGGGGGCTGAGGTAAAGCTCGCAGGGGCTTAGGGATGCCCACAGAGGGTGAAGTTAAGCCCGCAGGGGCTGAGATTAAGCCCGCAGAGGCTAAGTTCTAGTGCTATCATGAAGTCGGTGTTTCAATCTGACATCATTCTGGAAAAGTATGGCAAGTTTGTGGAACTCTGGAAATTGACTATAGAAAATTTAGTCAAAACTGCTCTAAGAGAATGCCCGCCATAATTCATTGTTTGAGGAAAATGCCCACACCATCATATCAGGATATACCTTGTTGAATAGGTTATCTCGGCATGGTCTCATTTCTTCAAAAGAGTGCTTTATGAAAAAGTCATAGATCTGCCAAAACAAGGGTTCAAGCAGTTTTTAGACATTCTGAAAAATGGCTAAGTGTTGGAAAATTGGTCCAAATAGCCCGGGGGAAATGCACGTCGTACCTCATAGGTGAATGGTAAAAAATATCTGAAACTATCATGTTGTATCTAGTTGAAGGGGATATATTACCATTGTCTCAACTCTCAAAGAGGGTGTCTGATGACAAAGTTAAAGGCCTTCCAAAATAGGGTTTCAGGATGTTTTGCACCAGAGGTAGTAAAACTACCTAAGTGGCCTCAAGAAAATGCACGCCATAATTCATAGGTTAAAGTAAATGCACGCACCATATGTTCAGGCTGTAGCTTGTTGATTTTTCTACCTGAACATGGTCTCATTTTGTCTTGAGTGTTTGAGGAAAAAGTATAGGTCTGCCAAAACAGGGTTTTAAGCAATTTTGCACCAAGTTCAGTAAAATTCCCACCTAGGGAAAATGAAGATGAGTGTGAGAGTGAAATAGTATTGGGTATTCTCAGTGAGGTATACGTCATCATCTAGGGGCATTGGTTCAGGATTTTGATGAAATAAAAAGTCCACCTTAGAAATTGCATAAATTGTCTAAGTATAAAAATACTGGTAAAAATGCCTGAGTGACCTCAGTAAAATGCCCACCATTTCTAGTAGTTATTCGATTAAATTATTCTAAGGTATGGGTCTCTAGAGTGTTGATTGGTGCATCCAACCATATCATTTGTTTGTCCAAAAAGTCTTTGTAGGAGAAGATATTGATTTTCCAAAAATGCCTCCTAGCTTGATTTGCACTGCTCCAGAAAAATGCTCACCGAGGAGAGAGAAAGAAGCTTCAGAGGATGAAAGTGGTATTGATGGAATCACCTTGTTTGAATATACCCATTGGCTTTCTCACACTTCAAATTGGATGAAAATAAAAATCTCATCATGTTGACCTCGGGTTTGACAATTTGTCTAACTGTCAAATCAGCAGTTAAAAAGGTCAATTGGAAATGCACGTAAGAAGGTGTCATTGTGCTAATAAAATTCATAGGGTGACATAGATTTGTTCATTTCTTGAAGTATTTAAAAATACTGATTCAACCCCCCCCCTCAGTATTGACCAATATTCCAACAATTGGTACCAGAGCATGATCCTTCACTATAGTTGAAGCCACTAGAAGGAAGATCCTATTAAAAACCACTATGGATCAACAAGAAGATATTGCATCCCACAGAGCTCTAGTAATTGATAAAGAATACTATGCATATTGGAGAGAAAGAATGAGTGCATACTTACAATCATTAGGATGGGGTGCATACTTACTAATGAGTGCATACTCAATAACAATGGCTAAGTGTTGGAAAATTGGTCAAAACTGCTCTAAGAGAATGCCCGCCATAATTCATGGTTTGAAGAAAATGACCGCAACATCATATCAAGATATACCTTGTTGAATAGGCTATCTAACCATGGTCTAATTTCTTCAAAAGAGTGCTTTATGACATTAAAGTTATAGATCTGCCAAAGCAAGGGTTCAAGCAGTTTTAGACATTCTGAAAATGGCTGAGTGTTGGAAAATTGGTCCAACTAGCCTTAGGGAAATGCATGCCATACCTCATAGGAATCCAACATGATGCATATATAGAGCAGTAACTGGAGCATCGTCCTGACGCTCATCATCCAGCGCTTACATCCACATCCATGGGAAGGATCCTCCTCTCACCATGCTTGGAATGGCTTCCAGCAAATGTGTCCATCACTTCTTCCTCGAAGTTTCGTCAATCTGAAGAACACCAAGCCTCTCTCTGAAGTACTCAAACTTCACTCTGGCTAGTGGTTTCGTCAACACATCTGCAACCTGCTCATCCGTCACAACATACAGGAGATTCACTGCTCCTCTCTGCACCATATCCCTGATATAGTGATATTTGATCTCAATGTGCTTCGACCTGTCATGGAACACTAGGTTCTCAGAAAGCTTCACACAACTCTAGTTGTCACAAAAGATACCAGTAGCATCCAACGAGAGATCAAATAACTCAGACAGTAGCTTCCTAAGCCATACTACCTCACAACTAGCCGAACAAGCTGCAACATACTCTGCTTCGGCTGTACTCAGTGTTACATAGGACTACTTCCTACTAAACCAAGAGATCAAACCCGATCCCATACTGAAGCAGCACCCAGAAGTGCTCTTCCTATCTGCAACACTTCTTTCCCAGTCCGAATCAACATAAACCTATAGGTTAAACTTTTGATTTGCATCATACTTGAGCCCATAATCAATCGTACCCTTCAAGTACCTCAGAATATGCTTTATAGCAACCAAGTGAACACCTCTCGGATCCATTAGGAACTAGCTCAATGTGTTCATCGCAAAGAAAATATATGGTCTTGTGTTCATCAGGTACATCAAGGACCCAATCATATGACAATACACAGTGACATCAACCGGATCATATGAAGCATCACACAGAAGCTTCAGGTTTGATGCCATATCCTCGCAGTCCATCATCCCGAATCTCTTCAAGATCTCTACTGCATACTTCCCCTGTCCAAGGAAGATTCCATCTGCACTATGCCACACCTCCATACTAAGAAAGTAGTGCATCATACCCAAGTCCTTCATCTCAAACTTGGAAGCAAGCTTCCTCTTCGTGTTGGAAATCAATCTATCCTCACTTGTTACAAACAGGTCATCCACATACAATAGTAGTATCAATGGATTTCCTTCCTCAACCTTATAGTAAAGGTTGGAATCCGCTTTACTCTTGGTAAATCCCAAACTAGATAGGAAGCCATCTATCCTACTATACCAGTTCCTAGGTGCCTGTTTCAAACCATACAGGTCTTTCTTCAGTTTGCAGACATGTGACCCTTGGTCATGTGTCTCAAACCCAAGTGGCTACTCCACATACACTTCCTCTTCCACTACACCATTCAAGAAATTTGTCTTTACATCCATCTAGTGTACCTTCCATTTCATCACTACAGCCAGAGCAAGTGCTGATCTAATGGAAGTGTATCTAGCCACAGGAGAAAAGGTCTCTTCATAATCTATTCCCTTTTTCTGGGAGAAGCCAGGAGCTACAAATCTCGCTTTGTATTTCTCTATGTTGTCATCTGTAGCATGCTTGATCTTTGGAAGTCACAACATACTTCCCATTTGATCTTGGGACCACATCCCAAACATCATTCTTCATGATCAAATGGCATTGCTCGATCATGGCATCCTTTTACTGTATCCCATATCCTGGGAACTTCAGATTCTTCAATAGATAGATTTCTTTAAACTTAGTTGCTAGAACACAATTTGTATTCCTTCTTTTGTAGGTGATTGTATACGATCTTTCCTACAAAGCAAGTTAAATTGCATGATTAGAAACATCTCATAGTTTTCAAAACAAATTCTTACACATAAAGAAATATGTCATACAGTCATGCAATAATTTTAGCCAATGCTTCAATACAACATTTATCCATATCCCGTAACTTTCTAGATGCCTTCCAATCTCTACCAGAACATTGTTAAGAGTGTGCACAACTCCCAACATATCAGCAAAGAGGTTTCATTCTAGATAAGTAGAAATGGAATGTTGTATAGTGCCATAGGCCACTTACCCATCATATGCATATTAGTAGTATACTGTTCATTAATGCAATTATTCTAATATGCGTAATACACACCCTAAGTCTGGGAACATAGGCATCTACATCATTGAACAATATTATTTAAACAAACAAGTATGCAAGAAATGACAATTCAAATACTTATCTTTGTTTGGTTGTAGGGTGGACTCCCTCTCAATATTTGTTTCCTTGTAGGAACTATTGGAGTGTACTCCCTCTTGATCTTTGCTTCCCGGATTACCTATCCTTGGACTTATATTCATCCTGAACCACTATGCATGCTTAAGTGTGCACTAGTGTCATGATTGTGCCATCCTCAAGATCTCATAAATAATTATACATTCATAAGTATAGATACTAAAACAACATAATCTTAAACATGTATAGTCATGATCATTTCAAACACAGATAATAAACATTAGTATTCAAGGTTTTATGGAATACTTCTTTTACTCATGCATATTCTTATTGACCATAGGACTCTTCTGGTTAGTCATATCATCAATCAAAGTAAGAAGCATAATATGCCTAAACCCATGATTACTAACTTTAATGAATAATCATTATCAATCATGTCATGTATACTTATATAAGAGATTCTAACACAAGGTAGGATTCTAACTTGATATAGGAAAAAACATACCTGGATTAATATGTTAGTTGGTTATTGTCTAACATACCCACATGATGTCTTCTTGTTCTCTTAAGTGACTTGTGCTAGTAACCTGCATATCTCATAGGTTAACCATTATAGAACCAAGTTATACATACCTCGTAAGTAGATCTTCTGTGTGATCCATGGAAATGGATGAACCTTTGTCTTCATGTCACCATGGTCATATGTTCTTGAACTAGAACATGATTTGTCTTTCTTGATGTACCTTTCATGTTAGCGGACAAGATAAACCTCATACAACACCACAATGCATTAGTACAATCATAAGTGTCAAAACCCTAATCAATGAATATCTTCTATCATGCATTCATAATTTTATTAAGGTGATACGACAAGTCTAAAGTTAATCAAGATTGTACTAACCTTAATGAAGACAAACATACCATAAACTTAATCATGAAAAAATTTCGAAACATACATGTAAGTCATACCTATCGAGATTGCTTGTAATCTTCTTATGTAAGGCCTTAGCCTCATCTCCCTCTGAAACAGGAACTTCTTCACTTATGCAGGTGACCAATCCATTTTCTTCTAGGATTAACCCAATCCACTTGATTTGCAGAAACTGGATCTGGAGCTGGATTTGGGTTTGTCAAGGAAACCCTAAAAATTCAAACTTTGAATTTCAAACTTCAGAAAGGATAGAAATATGCACCTTGATGAGCCGATCAACCTGGTATACTCAGAATTTCAAAACTGCAAAGTTTCACCCCTTAAATTTGTTTTTCAATCTTTTGGATTCACTTGGGAGGACCCTAAATTGGGGTTTGAGTTTCCTGAAACTTTACCCAACCAAATAGTTTGATCCAAAGCTCTAAACTTTTATGTTTCCAAGGATCTTCCAGCTATGGTCACGGATTTCAAAAATTCCCATTTTTGTAGAAGCCCTAATTTTTCACTCTTCCAATCAAAGTCCCAAACTAGGGTTTGATCAAGCCCGGCCTTCTACCCAACCAAAAAATTTGATATTGGTCTCTAAATTTTGATTTTGATGAGTAGCATTCATCCGTGGTCTCCGATTACAAAAATACCAACTTTCTCCAAAACCCTAATTCCTGGAGCCATGAATGAAGGTGCTCAAAATCCAATTTTGTTTTGATAGAAATATGCACCTGATTGTTTCTGGTGTAACTATGAAATTACAAATCCACAAGGTCTGAAACTTTGACCTGTGGTAGCCCGAGCTATCATCTTTCCAACCCCATAGGTCTGAACTCAATTGGATTCTCTGAGAGAGAGTTATGCCAAGTGTCGCAACATGACCTGTTTATGGGATAAAACAAGAGAGCGAACTTGTACGGAGTTCCATGTGTCACTGGCTCCACTTCGGCCTCCAAAAACCTTACCTGAGAAACTACATTCCGTGCCCTACCTATCAATTTTTACGAAATTTAATTTGGAGCTTCCTAGCCCAAGATGTGACCTTTTTTCCTAGGTCACCTATTTATGACTGAGATCTGGAAGAGGCCAAAACCCTAGATTGTACAGATCATAAAACACAAAGTACAACGAATTAGAAGTTGTGCTTCAGACACAAGGTACATGGGGATCGTATTTTCGACCTGTTAGAGTTTCATATCTTGAAACCTTGCTGAAATGGATTTATAGCAAAAGTTCTACGATGATTGTTTTTTCTATATCAAGCCCTAGCTTCGCAAGTGCAACAAGTGTCATAAATGCCATACCATGCCCTCTTTCAGGCTAGATCTGATACCATGTTAGTTTTTCAGAAATTTCAATCTAATATAGGATCTTAACTAAGAGAATAACATGTACAACATATATATCTACAGCATATCAATTATGGACATAATAATGCGAGCACACAAGAGACATAGAGTTTCACTGGGGAAAACCAAGAAGGTGAAAAACCCCGCAACTTCCTCAGAGATAGATAGAGAAATGATACAACCCAAGCATAAGAGATAGTCCTCCTAGCATAAAATTCTCCTCCTCCACAAGTGTGCCACTCTCCAATGATAGTATGAGTGAGAAAGAGAATGATCAAATAGAGTGCCTACCGCACTCTATTTATACATGGCTTGACTTGCCTAATAACATTTACTAGGTTGGCCTCAACTTAACGACATATTATAATGCTGACAAGGCCAGCCCCCAATATCGTGGTCTAATAACCCTTTGATCCACATGACATATACAGGTCCAACCCCACCAAGGTGGTCTAATAACCCATCAAGTATAAGTTACGACACTTACAATATAAATGACGACAGTTCTGTATAGAGGAATAATAACATCTCTATAGGAATGGAACATACATATATGAAATACATTCCGAAGTTACAAATACATCAACACCTACCATGGTCTAAGTTCTCAAAAAGAATGTTTGATGACAAATTTAAAAGTATGCCAAAACAGGGTTTCAGGCTGTTTTGCACCAGAGGGAGTAAAACTACCTAAGTGGCCTCAGTAAAATGCCCGCCATTATTCATGGGTTAAAGTAAATGACCGCACCATATGGTCAGGATGTAGCTTGTTGATTGGTCTACCTGACCATGGTCTCAGTTTTCCTCAAGCATGTTTGAGGAGAAAGTTATAAGTCTGCCAAAATAGGGTATCAGGATAAACTTTGGCTGAGATATTCCTGAAAATGACTAAGTGTTGGAAAATTGGCTCAGGTGGCCTTAGGGAAATGCCTGCCATAGTTTTTGGGTTGAAGAAATTTCCTGCGCCATATGGTCATCTTGTAGGTTGGTGTTTTTTCTACCTGACCATGTCCTCATCTTGACTTGAAAGTGCCTGAGAGAGAAGTTATGGATCTTCCAAAACAATGTTTTAGGAAGAATGGACCAAGTCTAGGAAAGTGCAAAAATTGTCTAAATGTAAAATCACTAAAACTGCCTAAGTCACCTTAGTAAAATTCCCGCCATCTCTTGTGGTTGATGTGTTAAATCATTTTGAGAGTATGGATCTATAGAATGTTGTATGGTGCATCCAACCATATCAATGGTTTTTCCAAAGAGTTTATGTACGTGAAGATATTGATTTGCCAAAAATGCATCCCAGCTTGATTTGCATTTCTCCTGAAAAATGCCCGCCGATGAGAGAGAAAGAAGCTTCAGAGGATGAAAGTGGTCTTGATGGAATCACCTTGTTGGCCTCTACCCATTGGGTGTCTCACACTTTAAATGTGATGAAAATAAAAATCTCATCATGTTGACCTAGGGTTTGACAATTTTGTCTAAGTATTGAATTAACAGTTTGGAAGTACTCTATTTTCAAATGCCCACTAGATGATGTGTGCGTATCAAAAAGTTCAAAATGTGACATGGATCTGGTCTTTGTTGAGGTGGCTATCCATCCATACTTTCAGTTTTCCTTATGATGGTCATATATGCAAAAGATCAATCTGCCAAAAGTAGGAAAAGTATTATTTTGCATATTAAGAACTAAAGAAAAATTGGTTGTCTTAAGATCAAAAAGCTAAAAAGGAATTTGGAAATGCCCAACAAAGACTGTCCTTGTGCTAATATTTTTTCTAGATGACATGGGCATGTTCCTTGGTGATTTGGCCATCTAGCTGTGGTATTAGTTCCCTCCTTGGTGCTCTCACGTGCGAGCTATTTGTCTCCCAAAAGCAGAAAAAAACTTGATTATTTATAAAAAGGCTTAAGGGTTAAAAGCTCCATTATGCCCGTAGGGGCTAAAGAAATACCCACAAGGGATAAAAGATGCCCGCAAGGGTTTATCTATGCCCACAGGGGCTGAGTTTAATCCCACAGAGGCTTAGGGATGCCCGCAGGGAGTGTTGTAGAGATTTCTTCCTACGGATAGGAAGAAGCCCTCTTAGGATAAAGTGAGAAAGATTAACTCTATACTAAGACAAAAAGGAAACAAATGTGATCTTGTTCCCTAGATTAAACAAGTGTTTTAAAATTACTGTATTTGAAGAGAATGAGAGAAAGTAACTCACCTTCACTCTTGATGTTTCGTCCTGCTTGTCGTTCTGATCCCGAAGTCCTCGCGATGAACCTGTTGAAATCAAACAATACACAAGCATATACAATTCTCCAATATATCTGAATCACGAGTTAGAATCTAAATCCACATAGATACAAACCATGAAATTGAAATACATTCAACACACATGAGTTGGGAAACAAGGCAAGTTAACTTTGTTACAACTTGAAGATTTTTACAAAGGTTGCTTGATGTCCAAACCAAACTCTATCTCCAAGTCCTTCATCTAGCTATCTCTGCAAAAGGCTTATGATCATAGGTTTGATGCCCCAAAATTCCTCCCTTTGTCCCATGGAAGGCCTCTCCTTTATAGTGTTGGGAAGGGTAACCACAAGGAGAATAAAATGGATTTAGAGAGTGTTTAGTGGATCAGGCCTACTAAACAGAGAGAGGGGTTGGGATCAAATCAGAGTTGGCAATCCCAAAACAATATCTCGAAAGGTAAGCTCCAAAATCCATGGAAAAAGGATAAAACAGGATTACCGTGCCCCTTGGTTTAAGCATAATGCGGTATTATCGTATCCAAGGGTAGGAGCATAGCGCGGTAACCCTAATTACCGCACCCCAATAGGTGTGCAGAGCGCGATAATTCCTACAGATGGAGTCATTTTTGGCGACACATGGCAGTTAACAGGTTGTCTTCAGTGTTCAGGCAATAGACTTCACTCCTGGGTGTCCAGATGATCATTAAGGGGAAGTGTCGTTTGGGTCACTTGGTTTCAGGATGCGACACTAGGAATCAATGTGTAATATTGAGGTATAACAGATTCCCCCTAAAGTGTGAGGTCAGAAGAGACTGATGGCCGAAAGACTTTATAAATACTTTGCGGAGATAGCATCGAGGAAAGCAACGAGGAGCTGAAAGAGGAAAAAAATGTCAAATATACCACCGAGGCAGGCATTCTCATGCTCGAAAACAATTGACTCAAAGCATGGCTGCCGACCAATACATTGCAGATCCATGAGTACCGAGATGATATAGACTGTATACAAATCATGGCTACTGTGAACAATCATAGATCCATGAGACAATAATGACACAGCCATGACCAATACACAAGTGGATCTGTGTGACAATACAAGGGTGAGGTATTCCACATAATGACGAGGTGAAAACCTGACCAGAGAAATGCCATCGTAGCCTGGACATAATCAATATACAAAAAGGTGTCTAGGGTCTTCTACCCAATCGCAAACGATACGAATCTAGCCATGTGATTACAAGGTGTTGAAGTCAAACATGGTAGAAACCATTTGATTACCGGTCAATGATGTGAACCGTTGACAAATGCGAGGGAAATCACCAATGATGAGGATGATCCCCAAGGTATCTGAAGTACATCTCAACGAAATGTGAATATATGAGTTGATGTCGAGCACTGGAGAGATCGTTCGATCAGAGGTCAATGATATGAACCTACTGTCGAACACAAGGAAACCTGCCATTGAGGCATGTAGGTACCAAGGTACTAATGGTTGATCTCTAAGTCCAATTCCCGGATAGTGAGTTGGTGTCGACGGGAATAAACTCGTCGAAGGTGGGCCATAATGATTCCCACATCATCGACATGAAATCGGTACGAACGATAAGATGATGAAACAGTGGAGTATGTACTGACACAGCGGAGGCCTGACACAATGAACGACTCGAAACAATGCAACCCTTTGAACATATAACGGCATGTAACAGGACTTGGCAGCAGGGATTATTGACAATAGAGGATAGACAACGAATGAGTAGGCTCGTGGCCAGGGAGACGACTCAGGATGATGACCATAACTCAGTGAAAAATGGATACCCAATATAGACAAGAGACGGACACATGCCATGTTCAAAGGTAACGACTGACAAGCTGCCAAAAATAAACTTGACTTATTCCCCCATATTCCCCCGACATGATAGACGAGTACCTCTTTGTTGTTTTGCGAGCTTGAAGAGGATAACTGATGCTCGGTGTAGCTCATCTCATGGATGAGTCCAATCTCACATGTTTTACGAACCTGAGAAAGGAGGGGTTCGTCCCAAAGTGGGTCCTTCGATGTCAAAATTTTAACGAGTCCAAGGAAGGAAAACTCGGTAGTTTTTCGCATTTAGAGAGCCTGAAAAACTTAAAGGAAGCTCCATAATGTACTTTTTCATAAATTTAGTCCCTCGATCCCGAAAAAGTGTAAAACAATTTCCAAGAGAACTCTCCCAGCCGAGATTGACTGAGGTATACCTTTCTCGTAAATAGTCTAGACGGGCTGAAAAAGGGGTAACCTATCACCGAATAGACGACCTTTCAAATACTTTTACAAGTGTGAAAGAGTCAAGATCACTTGGCAATCTTTTCAATTTTAGGGACTCAGAAAAGAGCTTAACTATGGACTCCTATGGTCTTTTTCGTATTTTTTAATTATTCTGGCCCGAAAAAAGAATAAAATACAACCAGGATAATACTTTCCTCATCGTTTAATGAGCATGAGTAAAGATGACCGTACTCGACACCATTTACTTGAGTTTGACAAGCACGACACGGGTGTAAAAGCGCTTGGAATCTTTTTCAAGTTTTAAATCCAGAGCACGAAAAAGATAAAGTAGGCTCAAAATGAAGGTCAAACGATGGATAAACGCTAGTGTGAATATAGCGCTTTTTACATGAGATCCTGTCAATAAATGCTCGTAAAACCAGACATTAGTAATGTGAAATGGGTTTTTTTTATTTCAACCATATAAAATAATAATTAAAAAATAGGTGAAAAAACTATAAAAGGATGGTTAAAAATAGAAATTACCATTTCATTTGTGTTTTTACCCAAAGAGGAGATTTTTACCCATTTGAGGAGCAAAACTTCAAGGATCCATATCTGGAGTTTCAGGGCACCATTTCAACAACCGTCTGTGCCAAGTAAGAGTTCTTAAACTGCTCTTTCATTTCATGCATGAATCTTTTGCTTTCAGTAAGGAAAACTGATTTTTTTTGGGCAAGCCCCAGTGGGCAAAAATCGCCCTTCACAGTACCGCGTGGGGGCTCTATCGAGAAATGTGGTATTGTTAGACAGTACCGCACGGCAAGAAAATTCCCAGACGCGATGAAGGAGAAAATTAAGATGACAAAATCAAATTTTCTCAAATTTTTGGCTTAAGTTGAGTTGTTAAATAGTTACTGAAAGTTTCCCCTGACCTTTTGCAGGAGTTTGCAACTCGTTTGGATCAAAATGGTCAGCTGGAAAGAAAGAGAGCACGAAGTAGATGATTTGGCAGCTGAAAATCATTTACCAACTGTGACGGCATTGTGAGAATGTGGTTTGTTGAAGTTCTTTAAAACCAAAGGGATTCATCAGCAACCCAAGCTTCTCACTCATCTCATTCAATTATGGGACCCTGACATTCAAGCTTTCCGAGTGGGAGAGCATGTTCTCGAAATTCAAGTCGAGGATATTTATTTCCTCACGGGCCTCTCGAAAAGAGGGGCCCGGGTGAACTTTACTGGATACTCAGCCTCAGAAGCGAGTACAGATGACTTGATTGCTCGATATTGCCGTCATGGTTCAGGTAAGAAAAGCGGGAAGGTGGCCATAAAGGATGTTATAGAACTCCCTGTAAAAACCGTACTGTTCACCATCACGCGTGCAGCAGGAAGTGTGAGTCTGCATCAGGCGTCCCGCACACAAGTGAATCTCGCAGCGGAGTGTATGGGGGGAACAGTATTTAACTGGTGTGCGGCGGTGTTGTCCAATCTCAAAGAACAAGTGCACAAGTGCAGAGTTGGAAGAATTCCCAATTTGGCTATGGGAGCATCCCGGTTACCTTCTTTTTGGCGAGGGTGCCACTATTGCGCCCGCAGATATCTATGCCCCCCCGTCCACCTACCGAGCCATGGATGGCTCGATGGAGTGATTATGCTGGACGTCTCGGGGGACCTCAGCGCTTAGCCTTTGGTGAGGATTTCTTTTCCTGGCTCGAGGAGCAGATAGTTATGATTGATGACTACCCCTATGCCATGGTAGATTGCCGCAAGGACATCGACTTGGCACTGCCAGAGGATGATGATTGGGACAACTCAGGTATGACCTTCATGGATATGTATTTTTCCTTTTTTGAATATTTAATTTTTATTACTTTTTTAGAATGTGTAAAAGACTTCTAATGTATGTTCGCATGCAAGTTGCAGACCGTGGATCACAGAGACCAGCTGGGTACTCGCCACTACGTCATGGTGGTGTTGATCGTCAAGCCGTTCCTGACGAGGAGGAGGACGAAGATGAAGCAGGAGGCGTTCGGGACATTGAGAGGAACTTACAGGGGTTGACTCATGGTATCCCTGCTATGAGGATGGATGACGTCCCTTATCATCTCCAGCGGCATACTGTAGGTGTGCCTGGTCGTATCAGTCGACTTCTTCGTAAGGTGGTTCAAGCTGTAGTATGTTACCACCAGCAGTGGGAGGAGTCCGACGAGGGACATGATAGGTCTCCTAGATCTCCATAGATGGTCTTTTTAGTATTTGTGAGGCACGTACATGATATGTAGGCTTTGAGAGCCAAATTTTGTATGGGATTTGGTCCCCAATTTTGTCTTTGACACAAACTTTATGTATTTTGGAAAAAACACTCTTATATACAGTGATATGGACCTATTTATGATCTAAATATTTACAATGACTTGTGTATCTTATTTTTTATGATGTGTTTATGTGTGGGCAAGATGCCAATCCAAAATGTAGTTAGCCAATGAATCAGCTATACAATTGAATTCTCTCGGTATGTGTTGATATGTAATGAAATTAAATGATCGTTCCAAGAGGCGTACTCTCCAAAATAAACGAAGTAGTGTAGGATCGCGAACTGTGTAAACACGGTTTAGATGAGAAACCACGAGTTGGGAGTCTAAAAAGACTGATAAGGAGTCAATTCCGAGTGAAGCAACCTCCGTCAAGAGACCAATGACTGCATGGTACTCCGCGATATTGTTGGTTGTAGGACCTAAACAATTGGCTCCTGAAGAAAGCAACTCGCCAATGGGGGAATAGATTACCCATGCTACGGAAGCGAGATTCCGGGTATGTCGGCTTGCACCATCGGCAAATCCAAAGTAGGAAGACATCTGCGCATCACGAGTCAAAGTAAGAGTGGATACATGAGGTCCACGCACACACCAAAAAGAAAGTAAAAGCAAACTAAGTACATTATGTACAACAAGTAACCCGCGTAGGGTAACCTCATACGTAGAAACGTTTGAGGTATAGCCCATTGCGGGGCCGTGCCAATGGTGTACCATCACAATCGATTAGTTCATAAGCTCATTTTTCCAAGACACGTTTTACAATAAACGGGCCGTACCATATAGATTCAAGTTTACCTTTTCCAAGCTTATCGTGCATTTGATCATATGTAAGTACGAGATCACCCTCATTGAAGATCCGAGGTTGAACAGATTTGTCATATTGAGCTTTGACGCGTTTTTTGTGAGCTTCATTAGCCAAAGCAGTGTCGCGGCGGGTCTCATCTAACTTAGCTAGGTATAGAAACTGTTCCTCTTCGGAAGTAGTGTGTGGAAGTAGCTTTATGGCTATCTTGAGTGATGGAATTTCACATTCAATCGGCAGAATGGCTTCTAGGCCATACACCAGTTGGAATGGTGTAAACCTAGTAGCACTTTTCACTGAGGTTCGGTATGCTCACAGTGCTGAGAACAGAGCTGAGTGCCAATTGGATTTCTGGGTACCCACAATACGCTGAATCATTCATTTAAGGACTTTGTTAATGGCTTCAACTTGGCCATTAGCTTGTGGGTAATACGGGGTTGAGTTTTCATGGCGAAAACCCATCTTGGCACTTAGTTCTTCGATCATATGGTTCCTGAAATGGGAACCATGATCGGTCACAAAAGACTGTGGGACACTGAATCTAGCTATAATATGATTGAATATGAACTGCGCTGCTATTTTGTCGTCCTCAGCATACGTAGGCATCGCTTCAGCCCATTTTGTAAAATAGTCGATAGCTACTATGACATAGCTATGCCCCCCGGCTGAAGTGGGCTTACAGTGCATGAAATCGATGCCCCATTTGGAAAAGGGGCCGACGGCAATAACAGGATGGAGTGGAGCAGTATGCGAGCATGTTTTTCTATGAAAGAATTGACATGGCGGACACTTCTTGACTGTTTCAATGCAGTCTTTGAAAATTGAGGGCCAGAAGTATCCTACTCGCAGTATTTTCTGGGCCGTAGCCATCCCAGAGAGATGACCACCACATGCTCCAGCGTGGCAGTCATTGAGAACGCGTTCCGCCTCATCTAAGGTCAAACAGCGTTGAAGGATGGTGTCGACACCACGCCGATAAAGAGTATCGTTGACTATGAGGTAGTATTTTGTGTGATGTCAGATGCGTCGCCGTTCATCGCGAGTGAGATCAGGACGGAAGCGTTGGGTTTGGAGATATAAAAGAATATCCCCGTACCATGGATCAGACGTGCTAATGAGGAACAATGATTCGTCAGGAATAGAATCAATGGGCTCAGATTGCTCAGTAGCAAGGGGCAAGTTACAAATTAATTCCGTGAAGACCAAAGACTTCTTGGACTTAGCCTTGACAAACTCCAAGTCAAACTCTTGAAGGATGACAATCCAATGAGAGTATTTTCCCCCAAGCACTTGACGTGTGAGGATGTAATACATTGGGTTGAAGTCGGCTATAACAGTGGTCCGGCGGAGTAAGATGTAGTGACGAAATCTCTGGACAGCAAATACTGTTGCCAGAGCCAGTTTTTCAACATGTGAATAGCGAGATTCGGAGTCGATAAGACTCTTACTGAGATAGTATACCACATGTTCTATGCCGTTGTGGTCTTCCTGGACTAGCACCATACCGATGGTGGAAGTCGAGGCTGCGAGATAAAGAATGTAGTCCCGTGTGTAATCGGGGGGTTGAATCACGGGATCTTTGGTTAAGGCTGCCTTTAGATTGTCAAAGGAGCGTTGGGCTTCATCATCCCAGATGAAGGGAACATTCTTCTTGAGAAGCCGCATGTAGCCTTTTTTTATCTCGGACAGATTGCAGATGAAATGGTGTAGAAAGTTTGCATGCCCTTGCAAACATTGAAGTTCTGGAATATTGGTGGGTGAAGGCAAGGCTAAGATAGCTGCTACCTTTGCGGGATCTAAACGTATCCCGTCTTTGGGGACTATGAAGCCCAACAGTTTTTCGGCTTCTACACAGAAGACGCACTTATGCGGGTTCAAACGTATATTGTAGCAACGACACCTTTCAAAAATGGCACTCAAGTGGTCTGGATGGTCTTCCCGGGTCCGAGAGTGAGCGGGAAGGTCATCAAGATATGGCTCTACAATATGTTTGATGTCATGAAATGCGTAGGACATCACCTGTTGGAAAGTTTCCCCAGAATTTTTCAGGCCAAAAGGTAACTTTCGATATGCAAAAATCCCCCAAGGGAAGATAAAGGCCGTTTTGTGCTAGTCGGCTGGGAGGATATCGATCTGATTATAGCCAGAGAAGCCATCCATAAATGAAAAGATGACACTTCCGGCATAGTTATCGATGATCTGGTCGATGAACGGAGTTGGGTAGTTGTCTTTTGGACAAGCCTTGTTCAAATCACGGTAATCAACACAGATCCTAACCGTTCCCTGTTTCTTGGCTACGGGAACGATGTTGGATACCCATTCTGTCAATGAGACAGGATAGATAAAACCAGCACGCAAAATTTTTTCAACTTCTGCTTTAATGGCGGCTGCCTTACGAGGATGGGCGGGTCGAAGATTTTGCCGAACAGGTCGGGCGCCAGGGAAAGTTGGAATTTCGTGGACCACGATTGAGGGGTCAATTCCTGGCATTTCTTCATAACTCCAAGCAAAAACATCGCGGAAAGTGTTGAAGTAGGCACTATAGAACTCTGTTTCGAGGGGAGTACATGTTTTGCCGATGTGCACGTTTTCCACGATACCAGGCTTTACTGAAATATCGATGGGAGTGGTTTCCATAAGATTGGCCAAGTTTCCTTCGGAAAATACCTCATCGAGGGAAATGGGGAACTTGGTTTGAACCATCCCAAGTGAAGTGCTGGGTTTTGTATCAGGCTCAAATGGCTGAATGGTGGGGAATGAAGATCGATGATGAAAATCTCCCCATGGTGGCTCATCACCGCACATAACCTCCAAAATTGATTCGTCAGTTGGAAAAATCAAATTGAGAGGATCGAAAAGTTGTGGGTATGGATGAGTTTCAGTCGAGAGCTGTGCCACGGTGTGATCAGTAGAACAGTCGACCCAATCGGTGGCTGATTGGATCGCGTTATATGCTGCGAGGTTTCTGTTCAGAGGCATAGAGTTGCCATAGTCTTCAATCTGAGAGGGACTCGGAATTACCCATGAATCATTGGAAGGGGTGATATTTGATGAAATCATGTTAACTGGTTGAATATGGGTTCCCAGCTCTGGAAAAACTCCAGTAAGGGATGAATCCTTCATGAGACCAACACCAACGTCTTGGAACCGGTACCGAGGTTGATCCAATAACGGGACGGTGTTGGCGGAGTTTGGATGGGAGTCTGGGATACAGTAATCCAGTTGATCAATAGTGACAATTTTCCCTTCATGAGGAAATTGCACAATTTGGAAGACTGTAGATGCTATGGCGGTCATGGCGTAAAACCAATTCCGTCCAAGGAGGAGATTGTAATCCAATGGTGCATCTATGACTTCAACGTGTACGGATATTGTTTTTCCCCCCAGTTCGACACCAATTGAGGGAATGAGTCCATAAGGTTGAAAACCGTGTCCATCAAACGCCCTGAGAGTAGTAGGAGAAGTGGTGACTTCGGGTGAGCCTAAGGCTCTCCAGCAGTTCAAAGACATAATCGACGTGGAAGCACCTTCATCTAACATAGTACGATGGATGATATTGCCACGGATTTTTGTATGCACCTGGAAGGCTAACTTGTGAGAAAGCCTAGGTTTGGCGTGCTCCAAGTTAAACATGATGGAGTTTGAAGTATCTGGGTCCATTGCCCCCAGTGCTGAAAGTAGGGTTCTACGCTGCGTGGGGCAGTGTTGGAGAACCTCGAGAGTCGACATGGCGTAAGGTGCTTGAGCCAAATATTCAACAATGTTGTAGTTTTGGGCAGCTCGCGCATTCGGATTAAATGTCGCCTTTCGTATGGTGCCCTTGGGTGGGCGTATCACTGTGTCCGTCAGCGGTCTCTCGATATGGAGATGGCCGGTAGGGGGAGGAATAGGAATCGGATCTTCAACAGGAGATTTGCCTTTGGCTATCTCCGATTGTTTGTTTGAACTTGGAGGGTTGTCATACGTCTTTGAACAAGTGGTTATATGAACTTCTTCGTTACTCATCATTAGGATTCGCGGTTTGTGGACGTCTCTCTGCGGGTGGGATTGGTCGGGTTGCCCCCTTGTGGGGATTCTTGGGAAACCATTTGCTATTGTTGTTGGGGGAAAGGGTCAGTTAACACTGCCGGGCGAGAGGATCCTTTAACGAACTTTTTGACCTCGTCCTTGTAGGGACAGTCGCGCGTGTAATGATCATCTTGAAAAATGAGGTAGGGAAACTTAGCCTTTCTACGTGGTTTCTAGTCATTCTGGGTGGGTTGTGGCTTGGGGTTCTCCTGCTAGTTTTTCTTGGGTTTACCACGATTGTTTTTCTTCTTTCCCCCGGATGGTTGTGACGTAGATTGAATTGCGTTCACTTCGGAGGAAGTAGCAGGAGAAGTAGTTGTTTTTGAAGCAGCCTGGGTAAAAGCGGGGGAAGCAGAAGCTTGTTGTCCCGTCGAGTTGGTAGTAGGCTGAGCCTTGACTGAACCGACAATACCATCAATGGGGGGTTCAATGGTAGGCTTCGTTGGATCAGTGTGGATGCGGGAGGCATGTGGAAGAAGTTCATGTAAAGTACCGGATTGAGTATATACTAAATCCATGTACTAGGCTGCCGAGATGGCTTGTTCTTCTGTAACCGGCCTGCGCATAGCGATATCTCTGGCTATGGGAGGCAAAAAATATTTCGTGAACCAATTAGCGAGTAGTTGATCCGGAATGGGTGCCTTAATTAGCCTACGGTTTCGTCGCCACTCATGGATGTGATCCGAAATATGTGTAAAGTGGTTTGACGCAGTGAGGTTAACAGTTCTGTTCCAATCTCGTACCGGATGGGGAGCTGGAAATGAGTCAGAAACTGCATAGCCAAAGTGTTGAAATCATGAAAAGAGTGTTGTGGCAGCTCGATGTACCATTTTGTTGCCGTATCGGTAAGCGTGCATTGGAAGAGCCTAAGTCGAATGGAATCATCCATCAAGGAGTTGGGTGAACACCAAAGATGGAAGGTCATCACGTGGTTCTTGGGGTCTTCCACGGGCTTAGCATCGAACTTAGGAATGTCCGATGGAAGTTTGGTTGGAATAGGTGGCCAGTGAGGTTCATGCCATATAGGATCGTTGATAAGCCTCGACAAATTAGGTAAGTCAAGTGTGGCCAAAAAGGGAAGTTGACAGTTAGTCTGCGGGTATGAGTGATAACCATGTGGTGCAGAGAAACCTGGAGGGCCCTGCATAGCATACTGCTGCGTGTTATACCCATATGTGTTTCCCGGGGGATACTGCTGGAAGTTCTGTGGATAGTAAGCCATCTGGTTAACCGGTTGATTGTAAGCAACTGGTTGGTGAGTGTTCTACTGAGTGGGTATGGTACCCTGGGGTTGCTGATACCCAAGAATGGTTGCTGCTCCTTGTTGGGGAAAAGTTCCTTGGAATTGTTGTGTTCCAGGGATGTTACCACTGTATTGAGTAAGTGGAGTGTTTCCCATAGCAGGGTTGGGGGGTGGCTGCGATGGTGGTGTCCATGGAATGCTCGTTCCTGCTTGAGGAGCGAGTGGAAATTGAAGTGATGGGTTCCATGGAGTTGTAGCAGCTGAAGGGTAAGGGGAGCCAGAATTCAAGTTGGGGGGAATCTGAGATTGCCCCCTAGCTTGGTTCCAGTTTCCAAAAAGTGAGTACCCCCCACTCTGTGGGTTTTGAGGGTCCCAAGAAGGAAGCATACCTGACGGGGGAGGTTGAGAATAAGGTCCGGTTGGAACACCGGAATAAGGTTTCCCGCTGCCAGGTATGTTGTACATGCCATACTGAGCAGATGTTGCTGGTTGGGAGAGTTGTTGGATGGAACCAATGGGTTGTCCGCCAGCAGATGGGTTGGATGGCCCTATAAGAGGAGGTTGTTGAGTAGGAACGGGGTTCCCAACAAAAGGTTGTCCTCCAACTAGTTGGGTTGATGACCCTATAGGAGGAGGTTGCTGACTAACAATGGGGTTCCCAACAAAAGGTTGTGCCCCAACTGGTTGGGTTGATGGTCCACCAGGGGGGGTTTGCATGTTCAAGTTAGGGGCCACTGCAGTCGGTTGTCCACCTCTTGAGATGGTATAAATGGTGGCTGAAGGTGATCCTCCGGTCAAAATGGAAGATCCAGCAGTATGACTAGGTGTTCTTCCGCCGCTAGCCAAATATGATAGTGTGGATTGGCCAATGGCGCCAAAAGTACCGATTTGTGGAGGGGGTCGTCCATATCTGATAGGCGAGGACAGAGAAAAAACTGGGTTATCCCTCATAGAATGTGCGCCAAAAATGGGTGATGGCAGTAAATGTGGGGAATTTAGCCCAGGGGTATCGGCGTCATCCATAACGTGTTCAATGATAGGAGGACCATCGAAACCTGGGTCCGAGTTCATATCCTGAAAAGGGTTTTGGGGATCCGGCAGGAACCTAGGTATAGTAAAGTCCGAAGGTCCTGGGCCGTCTGCAAAGGAGTGACGAAAATCTGTGCTAGACGGGATGTTGGGAGCCCTATAGTCAGAAGGACGAGAAACGGGGGGATATCTAGACGCTCTCGAGAGCATTTGCTCTGTGTTGTGTCTAAACCGTGCCGATGCCAACGGAGAGTTCGCTAGACTAACCATACTAGACTGGATGGAAGCCATGATTTCATGTCCCGGAGGGAGGTTGGGTAGATCAATAGTACGAGGTACGTTGCTAGAAGAACTTGTTTCCTGAGGATGAACACTGGGTGACGTAGTGATAACAGGCGGAAGTTCCACCTGGGAAGTAATGAAGCCATAATCAGGTTCAAAAGGTGTGTCAGGAAGTCGATTATCTTCAACGATTTCAACGTATCCGCCTGGGACTGAAATCAAGCCAGGTATGTCTTGGTCGGACCCTTCGGTGGTACCAACAGATCCGTCTGTGTCATCGTGAAAAGTGTCTGATGGATGGGAAGTGTTGACATCCGGTAGAAGGATGACCTCTGGTCTAGTAATTTGGGTTGTACTAGGTTCAGCTGCTGTAAGTGTGTCCATTGTGATAGATATATCTAGAATGACAGTGGGTGAGGTGACAATGGAAGCCTCAGATATGCTAGTGGTTGCAGAAGCTGCAATAGATTCTGAGACTGTGCTGTGAGTAGCAGTTACAGGCGGAACTGAAGATGTTGTACGTATCGGCGGTGGGATGTTTCCTTGACCAGCACCGCGGCCAGGAGGAGCGGGAATGCGTGATGCAGGCAGACCAGAAGTCCGTGGCGGTGGTGGTGGTGGAGGGCTTTGGCCCTGTATTCTTCGTGATCTTCGTGGTTGTTCTGACATGATGACAGGAAAATGAAAATCGGGGGCAGTATTGTAAACAAAGAACTCAAAAACTCTAATGCAGTTGAGTGTGCAGAAGAGGAGCTAGAAAAAGCAAGGCTCGCAGGCCAAAAAAAAGCAAGCTCTAAAATCTATACTGAGACCGCCGTCTCAATAAGCGAGCTAATACAAAAAATGGCCAGAATGCCAACAAGTAGTCCCTACAAAGAAAAATGACCCTCTACAAAGATGAGATAACAAGCAAACTCCTAACTAAGAGCTGGATACCTCAACAGGCTGTATCCTTCGCAAGGTGATGAAATCCAAGTCGAACAATACAACGTGAGAGATCGATATAAGAAGGATATCCCTCTACCGAAAGGGATCCTGGGTAAAAGAGCCCTAGTAGAATAGATACTAAGCTACCTCGTTCATGACACGTCGAAAAAGGTTTTGGGCACTTCAGCCTTCTGAAGAAGACATCGATCGATGTTGCCTTAGGGCTAAGTGGAGTGCGGTATTCCACAGAGTCCGTCCGGTTCTCAATCTCACGGCCATTTAACCCCTGAAAGTTAAAAACAGTCAGGAGGCCCCTCCACAAACTAGCTGTGACTGTGTCAATAAATACTAGAGGATTTTAGTTCCCTAAAGACAACGACTATGTCTCAGATGAAAATGACAAGGGGGAATTATTTTGATGCCTATCCCCGGTGTCCTACCTAACTACCAAATTCTTTTGATTTCCTCAAGTGAGGTTAAAGTTGGTTTGATTAGGGAGATTAGTTTTAGTGGCTGTCTTACTCAATCAGGTAGTGGACGTGAAACTTGATGGTGTTATGACAACTCAAACCATGCAAATGAGAATGAATAAAAAATAAGCCTCTGTCTTCGATGAAATCTAGCTAAGGAAAAGATAGAGTTTCTTCGATCAAATATGCATGAAATTTTTCACAAGCAATTAAAAACCAAAGTAAAAGATTTTTTCTTTTCTTTTTGTAAACAAAGCCAAACTGAAATAAACACTCCTTTTAATGCACTGATCCTACAATCTACAATGCTTCAACTATGAGAATTTTTTGTGGCAAAATCAATGGTTCATTTCCTAATGCAAAATAATGCTACTAGACTTTTTCAATTCAAACAACAAAATTGCTCTCAAATGATAAAATTTTAATTACTGAAAATGATGGAAATAATGTGACTGTAAAGCTACAAGGTTCAGTAATAGAGAACAGTGGTGTTGAGTTGGTTGTGGTGAAAAAATCAAGCCAATGCAATCAAACTGGAAAAATGACCCAATGTGTCAAAAATGCCACTAATTCAGACAAATCAAGCTCACAACAAGAAAATAATCAGACCACACAGGTTGTAAAATGACCAGGATGCTAACATGCAACAGTAAATACTACCTAAGGCAGAGAAAGACTCAGGAAACCAAGAAAGTATAAAAAATTTGAAAAAATGCAGATACTACCGCGGGTCAGGTTCTGACTGGAGCGCGGCACTGTGACAGTACCGCTCTGGTACTAATTCAGAGAACGCGGTACTACCGCGCTGGAAGCAGTTCTGAGGGTGCGGTACTGTGGCAAGGTAAGGAAAAAGCGCAACTTGAGAAAAGAAAAAGAAGTTTTCAGGGTTGTTGCTAACCCAGGGGACTCGATGATCAGACAGGGAGAAACAATACAGCGAGGAGGGGTGAATAAAGGTAAAAAAAGACCAAGATTCAAACTGGTTTGAAGTGCAATAAAACAAATCACAATCAGCAGATGGATGACAGTGAACTGAATCAATCAAACATATAGCAAAACCAGTGGAGTCGCCATTCTTGTTATGTAGAATTTTGCCCTACGGATAAGTCAAAACTCTCTTAACTTTAAAGTAGATTCTCGACTAACTCTAAAGCAAGAAACAAGTCAAAACAAATGCTACCTTGAAATTCCTGAACTAACTTTTACAGCAAGATTAAATGTATTCAGAAACAAATGAGAGATAAGACACACCTTTCAAACTGACGTTTGTCCCGCTTCTAGCTCTTGATCCAAGGCTCCAATGTAGAACCTATTAAGATCAACCAAAGAACAAACATACAAGATTCCAAATACCTTGAATGTAAAGATTAGATTCAAATCTAGATTAGATACATTCCATGCTAAGAACTTATGCTAAACACATGAAATGGGAAAGACAAGACAAGTTATCTTATTAAAACTTGAAGAATGCTTACAAAAGTTGCTTGATGTCCAAGCCAATCTTCTAGCTCCAAGTGCCTTCTCCTCTAGCTATCTCCACAATGTTGCAAGATCATAAGTTTGGTACTTCAAGAGTCCTCCCTTTTTCCCATGGAATGCCTCTCTTTTATAGTGTATGGTAGGGTTAACCAACAAGAGAGATGGGTGGATCTAGGGAGAGATAAGTGGATCAAGGTTTCTAATCACAGAAAGTGAGTTGGGATCGAATCAGGGACCCCAATCTTCCACTATCTTTGAAAATCCAAAATCCCACAAGCCATGGAAAAAAAACTATAAAAAGAGTACCGCGCCCTGAAATCTGAGCATAACGCGGTAGTACCGCGCGGTAGAGACAAAGCATAACGCGGTAGTGTGGAGTACCGCGCGCCTATAACTGAGCAAGGAGCGGTAGTGTGGGTAAATAAAGTCTCAGCTGGGTCAGAACTTGTCAGGGTAGATTTACCTTCAAGGATTACTCATCTTCTGGGTGGTTCAAACAGTAGGGATAGTGTCGTCAACTCTGTTTGTGGTGGAGATGCGACACTGTGGAATATAGAGGTATAATTTTTAGTGGCTTTTTAATGTGTAAAAAGATCTAATGTAGGTACGTGTGCATGTCGCAGATCATGGACCAAGGAGACCAGTGGGATATTCACCATTGCACCGAGGTGAGATCCAGCACCAGGCCGCTGCGGAGGAGGAAGAAGAGGATGAGGAAGAAGCAGGAGGTCTCCACGATGTAGAGCAGAATCTTATGGGTTTGACCTTTTGATTTCCCACTATGAGGATAGACGACGTCCCTCTCCATCTCCAGCGGCATACTGTGGGTGTGCCTAGGCGTATCGTCCTACTCCTCCGTAGGGTGGCTAGAGCCATGGTATGCTACCACGAGCAACATGAGGAGCGCGAGGATTGCGAGAGGTCTCCTTAGACAGTAGTATTTTATTTTTTGCGGCATGTACACGATATGTAGGCCTGAGGGCCAAATTTTGTATGGGATGAGATCCCCAATTTTGTCTTTTAGACACATCATATGTATTCAGAAAAACACTTTTATATGCGATTATATACATGTGGACTTATTTCTATGACTTATTCATTTACAATGGCTTGTGTGTTTGACTTATGATGTATTTTATGTATGGGCTAGATGCCAATCCAAAATGTAGTTAGCCATTGAGTCAGCTACAAAATTGAATTCTCTTGGTATATGTTGATATGAAATGTAATCAAAAGATCGTTCCAAGAGGCGTACCCTTCTAAATAAGCGAAGTAATATGGGATAGTGAACAATGTAGACATGATTCAACTGAGACACCACGAGTTGGGAGTCTAGAAAGACTGATAAGGAGTCGATTCCAAGGGAAGCAACTTCACTTAAGAGTCCAATGACTGCATGGTACTCTGCAATGTTGTTGGTTGCAGGGCCCAAGCAAGTGTCTCCTGAAGATACCAACTCGCCAATAGGAGAATAGATAACCCATGTTGCGGAAGCAAGGTTCCAGGTGTGTCGGTTAGCACTGTCAGCGAATCCATAGTAGGAAGACATCTGCGCATAGAAGCACAAGTCGAGGTAAATGAGGATACATGAAATAAAATCCATGCACACACACACAAAAGAAAAAAAAATTGAAAACAAGCTAAGTACATTATGTACAAAATGTCCCATGTGGGATAAACCTACGCATATAAACGTTTTAGGTACAGCCCATTACGGGGCCATGCCAAAGGTGTACTGTCACAGTCGACTAGCTCGTAGGTTCATTTTTCCAATACACGCTTTATAATGAAGGGACCGTACCACATAGACTCTAGCTTTCCTTTTCTTAGTTTGTCATGCATCTAGTCGTATGTGAGTACAAGGTCGCCTTCGTTGAAAATCCGAGGTTGAACGGATTTGTCATACTGTGCTTTGACGCATTTCTTATGGGCTTTGTTGGCTAAAGCAGCATCATAGCGGGTTTCATCTAGCTTAGCTAGATACAGAAACCATTCCTCTTCGGAATTCGTATTGGGAAGTAGCTCTATGGCTATTTTTCAGTGACGGAATTTCACATTCAATTGGAAAAATGGCTTCCAGGCCATACACCAGTTGAAACGGTGTGAACCTGGTAGCACTTTTCACTAAGGTTCGGTAGGCCCATAATGCCGAGAAGAGAGCTAAATGCCAATTGTACTTATGAGTACCGACAATGCGCTGAATCATGCGCTTCAAAACTTTGTTTATGGATTTGAATTGGCCGTTGGCCTATGGGTAGTATGGGGTTGAGTTTTCATGAAGAAATCCCAACTTGGCACTCAATTCTTCAATCATATGGTTCCTAAAGTGGGAACTGTGATCGGTCACAATAAACTGCAGAACTCCGAACCTATCTATGATGTGGTTGAATATGAATTGCGTTGTTGTTTTACCATCTTCTGCGAAAGTAGGCATCGCTTTAGCCCATTTTGTGAAATAATCGACAGCTACTATGGCATAGCTGTGTCCCTCGGCTGAAGTGGGCTTACAATGTGTGAAATTGATGCCCCATTTGGAAAAGGTGCTGAAGGCAACAACAGGGTGAAGTGGAGCAGAATACGAGCATTTATTGCTATGGAAGAATTAACAGGGTGGACATTTCTTGACCATTTTAATGCAGTCTTTGAAAATCGAGGGCTAGAAATATCCCACTCGTAAAATCTTCTGGGTCGTAGCCATCCCAGAGAGATGACCACCACATGCTCCAGAGTGGCAGTCATTAAGAACGTGTTCAGTCTCATCTAAAGTTAAACAACGTCGGAGGACAGTATCAACACCCCGACGATAAAGGGAATCATTGATGATGAGGTAATACTTGGCATGACGTCGGATGCGTCGACGTTGATCGCAGTTGAGTTCGGGCTGAAAATGTTGGGTTTGGATATAGAGTATGATATCCCCATAACACGGATCGGACGTGCCAATGAGGAGCAACAATTCATCGGGGAGAGAATTGATGGGCTCTGGTTTCTCAGTGACACGGGGCAAAGTACAAATCAGTTTTGCGAAGACCAAAGATTTCTTGGATTTTGCTTTGGAAAATTCCAAGTCAAATTCTTGAAGGACAACAATCCAACAAGAGTATTTTCCCCCAAGCACTTGACATGTGAGGATGTAGTACATTGGATTGAAGTCAGCAATGACAGTGGTCCGGTGGAGCAGAATGTAATGACAGAACCTCTAGACAACAAAAACTGTAGCCAGAGCCAGAGCCAGTTTTTCAACATGCGAGTAGCGGGTTTCGGAGTCGAGGAGACTCTTACTAATATAATAAACCACGTGATCTATGCCGTTGGCGTCTTCCTAGACTAACACCATGCCAATGGTAGAAGTGGAAGCTGCAAGATATAAAATGTAATCCCATGTGTAATTAGGGGGTTGAATTACGGGATCCTTAGTGAGGGCTGCCTTTAGATTATCAAAAGATCGCTGGGATTCGTCGTCCAAAAAGAAAGGGATGTTCTTTTTTAGAAGCCTCATGTAGCCCTTTGTGATCTCGACGAAATTGCACACGAAACGGCATAGAAAGTTTGCATGACCCTGCAAACTTTGAAGTTCTGGTATGTTCGTGGGTGAAGGTAGAGCTAGAATGGCTTCTACCTTTGTTGGGTCTAAACGTATACCATCTTTGGAGATTATGAATCCCAATAGTTTTTCGGCTTCGACACAAAAGAGGCACTTGTGTGGATTTAAATGAATATTGTAGTGGTGGAACCTGGAGAACATGGCACTTAAATGATCTGGGTGATCCTCCTGAGCCTGTTAATGGGTGGGGAGGTCATCAAGATATGGTTCTACAATATGTTTAATGTCATGAAATGCGTATGACATCGCCCGTTGGAAAGTTTCCCCGGCATTCTTGAGGCCAAAGGGTAGCTTTTGAAACGCAAAGGTCCCCCATGGGAAAATGAAGGTTTTCTTATGCTGGTCCGTGGGGAGTATCTCTATCTGATTATAGCCGGAGAAGCCATCCATAAATAAAAAGATGACATTTCCGGCACAATTATTGATAATCTGGTCAATAAACGGAGTTGGATAGTTGTCTTTTGGACAAGCTTTGTTCAAATCTTGGTAACCGACACAGACTCTAGTTGTAGCCTGTTTCTTGGCTACGAGAACGATGTTAGACACCCATTCTATCAATGGGACAGGATAGATGCTCGATCACCTGGATGGTAGGAAAAGAAGATCAATGATGGAAATCTTCCCAGGGTGGTTCATCGACGCACATAACCTCTATGATTGATTCGTCGGAAGGAAAAATCAGTGTGAGAGGATCGACAAGTGACGAAGATGGACCAGCCTCAGATGAGAGCTAGGCCACGGCGTAATGTGTAGTAAGATCGACCCAATCTATGGCCGACTAGATCGCCTGATAAGTTGCGAGGTTCCTGTTTAAAGGAATGGAATCGTTGTAGGTTTCAAGCTCTATAGGACTCGGTATCACCCAAGAATCAATATATCTATTGGATGGGGTGATACTTGACGATATCATGTTGACGGCCTATATAGGGGATCTGAGCTACGGGAATACTCCGATGAGGGAGGAATCCTTCATAATACCAATGCCAACATCTTCGAGACGGTATTGAGACTGAACCAGTAATGGAACAGTGTTGGCGGGGTTTGAATGAGTGTCTAGAGTATAGAAGTCTAACTGATCTATAGTGACAATCTTCCCTTGGTGAGGAAATTGTACTAGTTGAAAGATGGAAGATGCTAGGGCGGTCATGGCGTAGAACCAATTCCGGCTAAGTAGAAGATTATAATCCAATGGTGCATCTATGACTTCAATGTGTCCATAAGGATGAAAACCGTGTCCGTCAAACGCTCTTATATTAGTGGGAGAAGTTGTAACTTTAGGTGAGCCTATGGCTCTCCAACAAGTCAAGGACATGATCGACGTGGAAGCACCTTCGTCTAAGACAGTGTGATCAATGTTGTTTCCATGTATCTTTGTTTGGACCTGGAAGGCTAACTGGTGAGAAAGCCGAGGTTTAAAATATTCCAAGTTAAACATAATCATGTTTGAAGTATCCGGGTCCACTGCCCCCAGTGCTGAGAGTAAGATTCTGCGATGCATGGGGCAGTGTTGGAGAACCTTGAGAGTCGACATCGCGCATGGTGCTTGAGCTAAGTCCTCAACAATATTGTAATTTTGGGATGCTCACGCATTAGGATTAAATGTCGCCTTTTAGATGGTGCCCTTGGGTGGGCATAGCACTGTGTCTGTGACAGGTCTCTCAATGTGGAGATGACGATTGGGGCAAGGGATGACAAAAGGATCTTTAGAAGGAGACTTTCCATTGGCTGTCTCTGGTTTGTTGGAACTTGAAGAGGTATCGTATGTCCTTGCTCAAGTAGATAGATTAATCTCTTTGTTACTCGTCATCAGAATTTTGCAGTTTGCAGACGTTTCTCCACGGGTTGGGTTGTTCGGATTGCCCCCTTGTGGGGGATCGTGGGAAACCATCTGTTGTTGCTGCTGGGGTAAAGGATCAGTTAACACTGACGGGCGAGAGGATCCTTTAACAAATTTATTGACTTAATCATCCTTGTAGGGACAGTCACGTGTGTAGTGATCTTCCTAGTAAATCAAACAGGGGAACTTTTCTTTCCGATGTGGTTTGGGATCGTTGTTGGTTGGTTTCGGCTTGGGGTTCTCCTGTTGGTTAGAAGGTTTCTTGGATTTTCCATGGTTATTCTTCTTTTTTCCCCCGAATGGTTGTGATGTGGATTGAACCGCGTTCACCTCAGAGGAAGGAGTAGGAGAGGTAGAAGCTTTGGGAGCAGCCTGGAGTGGAGAGAGGGAAGCAGTAGCTTGCTTCCCACTCGGTTTGGTGGCAGGTTGAGCCTTAACTGAACCGACAATACCGTCAATGGGGGGTTCAGTGGTAGACTTGGTAGGATCAGTAGTGGTGCGGGTGGCATGGGGAATAAGCTCATATAAGGTTCTGGATTGGGTATATACCAAATCCATATACTGAGCGCGAGAAATTGCTTGTTCCTCTGTGACAGGTCCTCCTATGGCAATATCCTTGGCGATGGGAGGCAGAAATGACTTCGTGAACCAATCAGCGAGTAACTGGTCCAGAATGGGTGCCTTAATTAACCTACGGCATCGACGCCACTCATGAATATGATCCGAGATATGTGTAGAAGTGGTTTGACGTAATGAGGTCAATAGGTCAGTTCCTATCTCGTATCGGATGGGGAGCTGGAAATGTGTCAGAAATTACATGGCCAAGGTATTGAAATTGTGAAAGTAGTGTTGTGGCAGCTCGATATACCATTTTTCTACTGTGTCGGTGAGCGTACGCTGGAAGAGCCATAACCGAATGGATTCGTCCATCAATGAGTTCGAAGAACACCAAAGATGGAAGGTCATTACGTGGTTCTTGGGATCTTCCCCGAGTTTGGCATCGAACTTGGGAATGTCCGATGGCAGCTTGGCTGGGATGGGTGGCCAATGTGGTTCATGCCATATGGTATCATTGATAAGCCTCGACAAATCGAGTAAGTATAGCGTGGCCAAGAAGGGAAGTTGACGATTGGGATGCGGGTATGAGTAGTAATTGTATGGCGTAGGGATGCCCATAGGACCCACTGAGCAGATGTTTTTGATTGAGAGGGTTGTTGGATGGTGCTAGTGGGGGCGTTAACGAGTGAGAATCCTCTGAATGAAGGACCTTGTTGAGCTAATGGAAATAATGGAGGTGTTTGTTGAGTAGCCCCGCTTTGGATGGTACCAAGAGGTTTCCCTCTAGCAGGTGGATTGGATGGTCCAGTGGGAGGAGGTTGGTGACTGGGACTAGTGTTCCCAAGAGATGGTTGTCCTCCTGCAGGCAGGTTTGATGGTCTGCCCAGAGGGGGTTGGTTGTTGGGATCAATAGTTCCAGCAGTCGATTGTCTGCCTCCTGAAATGGTATAGATGGTGGCCGAAGATGAACCTCCGGTCAACATGGATGATCCAGCAGTATGACTTGATGTTCTTCCAACACTAGAAAGGTGGGGTAGTTTCGATTAGCCAATAGCGCCAAAGGTGCCGATTTGTGGAGGGGGTCTTCCATATGTTTCAAGTGGGGATGGAGAGAACACTGGGTTATCCCTCATAAGCTGTGTGTCCCTTGAAGGTACGCCGAACATATTGTATGGTAACAAGTGTGGGGAACTTAACTGAGGGGTATCAGGGGTCACGTCCATGGGGTCTTGAAAAATAGGAGGATCATCAAGGGCTTGGCCTGGATTTGTATCCCGTGAGGGGTCAAAAATGTGAGCTGTCCGATCAGGGTCCGGAAAGAGATCGAGTAAAGTAAAATCTGAGGGTCCGGATCCGTCAGTATAGGAGTGATGAAACTCTGTGCTAGACGGAATATTGGGAGCTCGATAACCAGGAGGACAGGTGGCAGGGGGTATTGAAAAGCCGATGAGATCATTTTCTTGGTATCACGTTTGAACTGTTCTGATGCTAACAGAGAGTTAGCCAGACTAACCATGCTAGATTGGATAGATGCCATAATCTCTTGTCCTGAGGGGAGATCAAGGAGGGAAACGGTGAATGGTATATTATTAGAAGCACCCATTTCATGAGTGTGAACACCTGATGGTGTAGTGGTGGCAGGTGGAGGTTCCACCTGGGAGGTAAAAATGTCAAACTCAGGTTGAAACAGTGTGTCAGGTAGTTTGGTTTCTTCAATAAATTCAACGTATCCATCCAGGACTGGAATCAACTCGGACGTATCTTCGTCAGATCCTTCAATGGTTACAACAGATCCTTCAAGAATATCATAGAAAGTGTCTGTTGGTGGGGTAGTGCTAGCATCTGAGAGGGTGATGACCTTTGGGATAGCATCATGTGCAGTACTAACTTCAGCAGCTGATGTGTTGTCCACTGTGGGAGGAATTTCTAGAATGACAGTGGGTTGTGGGACAGCTGGAATCTTAGGTGTATTACTAGTTTTAGGAACTGTAAGAGGTTATGAGGCAACGTTGTGGGTTACAGGTACAGAAGGAGTTGAATATGTAGTACAGATAGGTGGTGGAACATTCCCCCAGCCAGCGCCGCGGCCGGCAGGGGCAGGGATACATGATGTAGGTGGACCAGAAGTCCATGGTGGTGGTGGTGGGCTTCGTCCCTGTATTCTTCGTGATCTCCGTGGTTCAGACATAATGATGGGAATACAAGTTCCAGGGACAGTCTCGTAGAAAATAACTCAAAAACCCTAAAGCAGTCGAGTGTGCAAAAGGGGAGCTAGAAAAATGCAAGGCTCACAGGCCAAAAAAGCAAGCTCAAAAAACTATACTGAGATCGGTGTCATAGTAAGCGAGCTGGAACAAAGGTGTCCAGAATGCCAACAAGCAGTCACTAAAAAAGAAAAATGAACCTCTAAGAAGATGAAATAGCAAGCAAAACCTCCTAACTAAGTGCTGGAGACCTCAACAAGTTGTATCCTTCCTAAGGTGATGAAATCCAAGTCAAACAATACAAAATGAGAGACCAATAATAGAAGGATAGCCCCCTACCGAAAGGGATCCTGGATAAAGAGCCCTAAAAGAAAAGTTACTAAGCTACCTTGTTCATGGCACGTCGGAAAAGGATACTGGCACTTCTACCTTATCACCCTTATATCACCTATACGGTAGAGTACAAGGAAGACAATGGATCGATATGCCTTAGGAGCTAAGTGGAGTGCGGTATTCCACAAAGTCCGTCTGGAACCAATCCTCGCGGCTTACCCCTGAAACGACGGGAGGCCCTCTCCACAAACTGGTCGATGACCGTGTCAATAAATACTAGAGGTTTTTATCACCCTAGAGGACAAAACTATGTCTCAAATGAAAATGACAAGGGGGAATTACTTGGATGCCTATCCCCGGTGTCCTACCTAACTAACAAATTATTTTTCTCCTCAAGTGAGGTTATAGTGTGTTGAGTTAGGGAGTGTAAATTTTAGTGGTTGTATTACTCAATGGGGTAAATGGAAGTGAAACTTGTGGTGTTGTGACGACTCAAACCATGCAACTGAAGATGAATCAAAATGAGCCTTTCTGTTTGATGAAATCTAGCTAAAGTAAAGGGAGAGTTCTTCAATCACAATGCATGAACTTTTTCAAAAACAATGAAAAAACCACTTCAAAAACAAACTTTTTGTTTTCTTTTTTAACAAGCCAAACTAATAAAAACTACTTTCAAAATGCAACTGATCTACAACTAATGATTCTTCAAAAGTGAGTAAAAGTATGTGACAAACGATGATAAGTGATTCACTTCCTAATATGAAAAAATTATAAATTTGATCTTTTCAACAAAAGCAAGACAATGTTCTAAAATAAATCTTTCAATATTGATTTTGATAATAAGAATAGAAAGTTATTGCCATAAGAACAATATAATCTTGAAAACCATATAATCCAGGAAAGGAAAACAGTAGCAAAAACTTGATTATCATGAAAGGACCAAGCAAATGCAAAAATGGTAAGGAGGTGATCAATATGGGTATAATGCCACTAACTCAAGAAATCCAAGCACAAAACAAATAAAAGCAAACCACAACAGACTTGCAACTGATTGAACAGTGACAGGGTATGTAGACAATAGTCAATTGATAATGAATAAGTAGGTATAGTGATAACAATGACCATGAACCCAAAGATGTCGAAGGTGTCTACAGTGCTTTGAAAAAATGAAATGAAAGCACTGTACTGTAGCTAGGCAAGTTACAGAGGTTTGATAAAATCAGAGCAACAACCAGGAGCAGAGAAATCAAAAAAATTGACCGAAAGTCACCAAGCAATTGAGGAAATTTTCTTTTTTGCAGAGATTATCACGTGGCCATAATCATCCCAGGCGCGGTACTGATGGATTATCGTGCTCTGAAAAGAGTAAGGGTAGCGGTAAACTGGTAATTACTGCTCTGTAAGCAATGGTAGGGGTGCGATAATTCTTAGAAAAAAGAAAAAGGCGGGAATTTAAGAAAAGTTATTAACTTTTCAATGGTTTTCCAACCTAGAGGACTCACTGATCATGGACAGGGGTCTGATGTAGAGGGGAGGGGGGTGAAGGGAGGTCAAAGAGACCCGCTTTCACTACTGGTTTGAAGAAAAAGAAAATTCACAATCAAGAATAAATGAAAGTAAAAGAACTCAAACAACAGGGGTTCAAACCAACGAAGTCGCCAGTTTTTGTTGTAGAGATTTCTTCCTACGGATAAGAAGAATCCTTCTTAGGATAAAGTGAGAAAGATTAACTCTATACTAAGACAAAAAGGAAACAAATGTGGTCTTGTTCCCTAGATTAAACAAGTGTTTCAGAATTATTGTATATGAAGAGAATGAGAAAAAGTAACTCACCTTCACTCTTGATGTTTCATCCCGCTTGTCGTTCCGATCCCGAATTCCTCGCGATGAACCTGTTGAGATCAAGCAATATACAAGCATATACAATTCTCCAACATCTCTGAATCACGAGTTAGAATCTAAATCCACATAGATACAAACCATGAAATTGAAATACAATCAACACACATGAGTTGGGAAACAAGGCACGTTAACTTTATTACAACTTGAAGATTTTTACAAAGGTTGCTTGATGTCCAAGCCAAACTCCAGCTCCAAGTCCTCCCTCTAGCTATCTCTACAAAAGGCTTATGATCATAGGTTTGATGCCCCAAAATTCCTCCCTTTGGCCCATGGAAGGCCTCTCCTTTATAGTGTTGGGAAGGGTAACCACAAGGAGAGTAAAATGGATCTAGAGAGTGTTTAGTGGATCAGGCCTACTAAACACAGAGAGGGGTTGGGATCGAATCAGAGTTGGCAATCCCAAAAAGATCTCTCAAAAGGTAAGTTCCAAAATCCATGGAAAAAGGCTAAAACAGGATTACCGCGCCCCCAGGTCTAATCACAACGCGGTATTATCGCGTCCTAGGGTAGGAGCATAGCGCGGTAACCCTAATTACCGCACCCCAATAGGTGTGCAGAGCGCGATAATTCCTGCAAATGGAGTCAGTTTGGGTGACACTTGGCAGGTAACGGGTTGTCTTCAATGTTCAGGCAATAGAATTCACTCCTGGGTGTCCAGATGATCATTAAGGGGAAGTGTCGTTTGGGTCACTTGGTGTCAGGATGCGACACTAGGAATCAATGTGTAATATTGAGGTATAACAAGGAGTGAAGTTAAGCCCGCAAGGGTTGAGGTAAAGCTCGTAAATCCCACAGGGGCTTAGGGATGCCTGCAGAGGGTGAATTTAAGCCCACGGGGGCTTAAGGATGCCCGTAGGGGCTAAGATTAAACCCACAGAGGCTTAGGAGATACCCGCAGGAGGTAAGGTTAAGCCCACAGGGGCTTAAGGATGTCGGCAGGGGATAAAGTTAAAGCCACAGGAGCTTAAGCATGCCCACAAGGTGCTTGCTCGCATATTCGCATGAAGAGGCAAGGGGCGTAAGGTTGTTTCCTACATAGGGAGAGCCCAGATGGATGAATCCCGCAGACCTAAGAAATCCAAAGAAGTTTTTTTTAATTAATTAAAAATATGAAATAAACAGAATCACAAATAAAAGATTAATTATTAGATTTGAAGAGGCACATTAATGAAAAGGCATGAGCACAGTTTGATGATATGCAAGGTTTAAAAGATGAAGAATATATATATCAAATGTGTCGAAAATTGTCTTAAAAGTATGTGTTTATAAATCAACGATCGTTGATCCATCGACGCAAATGCATGAGTTGACCCCCGCATAAAAAGACAAGAGCCGTTGGAAGATGGCATTGGTTTGGTGGGTGTGCAAAGATAGCCATAGGTTGTCGATATAGAGACGAAAGTGCGTCAAAAATTAAAAGCACGTCGATATTTACACGGTTTTTCCGCTATGATAAAAAAAAATAAAAAAACATCTTAAATTTCATTGTATTAATCCACGAATGTTCAAAACGTGGAAATATTTCGTGGAAAAATATGCCCAAATGTACTAGTGTCGCTTGAACCTATAATTTAACATGTAACTAAAAATTATTAACATATATAAGGAATTCCATGAGCATATAAATAAACCATAATGAGATAGAGTTAAAGTTCGACATGTGAACATTAATAGATTTGCAGTTCTCGGTTTGGTAGTTTCAGTTATGCAAGTGTTGTCATTTTTTAGCTTAGGGGATGCTATATACCGATGTTAAGTGTTTATCAAATCAGGTTTAGAAGTTGTTTCTAAATCCATATACTCTTTACATCAGGAGTGAAGCCTTCCTTGTACAGAAGAAGAATCAAAATTTAGAGAAGAAGGGAATAATGCTTGCAAGAAACCGAAGAGAAGCCATTCAACCTGCATACAATAGTCAGAATAAAAATCCATAAACCAAATCAGAGTTATCTCAGCCCCCAAGGGCACATTAGCTACATAAAATACAGGGTATAAACAGAGCATAAGCTTCCATAACAAATAACTATCTTTCAGATCTCATAAACAAAGATTGCAAGCAAGATTCCAAGTAGAAAACCATCCTATCTTGCATCCAATCATTGAAAAAATGAGCTTCTATTTAAAAAGAGTTTATAACAACCACCAAGGGTGCATTAACAGATATATACATAGCATATAAACACATGAATAAACATATAACATAGTACTTATCTTATTAAATAGCAATTGGCTTCAAAAGGACAACTTTCCTCCTAGTCGTAGGCACAGTCCAACCAAATCTTACTTGGACAAGCCACCCTCGACCTGAGGCCAAGGAATCCACAGGAATGACACACTCAAGCAATGGAATAACTCAATATCATCTTCAGAAACACAACTCAATCCTTTTTCTATCTACTTCCCCCTCCATCTACACTACCTAGTGGAATGTGGCTCCCTTCACTACATAAGTCCCTCAGGACATCACCATTCTTCTCAGGATTTACGTGACAAGATGGGGAAAAGATAAGCAATGGGAGTGAGGATTTCATGTTGTCTCAACAATGGAAAATAAGCTCTATCAATGGTTCAACACCATCTCAACTCATAATGGTTCACAATGCTCATAGCTCTCATAGAATCATTCCTCACATTGACATGAATAGATCACATAACATGACTGAGGTAATTGGTAACTATTCCCAAGGAAGGTAGCACTTGGTTTTATAGCTGAAGGAGGCAATTTGAATTCATGGAGGGAATTCAAACTCCAGGAGGTTAAATTGAGTTGGGGTGAATTAGAGGTTAAGTTGAGATGGATTCCATTTTTCGGGAATAGCAAAATGAGAGGAGTTACTCAAAAATGAGGAGTGGAGGCCAAGGAGGGAGAAACTGGTCGTGGAAGGTGAGAGAGGGAGTCAATTAGGTGTCATAACTGACCTACAACACAAAAATAGGGAGCCTCTCCCATGAGTAGTGGAGCAAGGGCGTTATCTCCAAGTGGGACCCACCAATCTCTCAAGAGGGAGCACTAGTGAAAGTGGAGCTACCAAACCTTCATGAGGGAGTTACAAAACATCAATAAAGTCCAAAATGGTAAAGTTGGGTCCATCATCAAGTGTTGGGTGGTCATCAAGTCTAGAGTGCACTAGGATGTCCCCATTCCTCTTCACATGTGGAGTCCAAGGCCCCCCATTCTCGTTAGTTGTCCATGTTGAGCCAGATATTTTATGTATTTACAATGATGTCTTGAGACCATAGTCTCAACACCTAGTTCCACAATACTAAAGCAAATAACAAGTACATATGATCGGGGGCTCAAAACCGGGGTATTACATAAGACGACATTATCATCCCATCCAAATTCAATTCCTATAAGTAACATGTTTAACTATTAATAACTATATCACTGTAATAATTTTAAGTTCCATATTGGCAAAAACTTAAACTTTAGTAAAATATAATTTATTTTAAATACCATCTTCTATCACATTTTATTTAACTACCATCTTAAAAACATTCTAATATACGTTAAATACAATCTTAAATGCATTTGAAAAAAAATCTTATCATGAAGGGTTGACAAAATGCTCTCTTAAACAAAGTTGCATAGGAAATATCCACCTAAAAGATTAGATAACATGTATGGGGAAGATATGTTATCAACGCCATTAGTGCATTGAAAACACTTGTACACTCAACGTCATTAGTGCATAGAAAACACTTATACAAAGGAAATCTCACTATAGTAATGGGTGGAAATCTTGGTCCTATAAGACATGATCTATGTTCAAATGCCATTCAACGTGCTAGTGAGTGCCTTTAACCTTTTCTTAGTCTAAACCAAGTTATCTTAAAAAATAATTTAATTGATTTTCTCTTTAAAGATACATAATTTTGACCTAATTATGTTTTTTTTAATTAAAAGACACCCTAATATATGGTTTTAATAATTAAAGTTGGTCCACCTCCATTTCCAAGAAAGCGTTAAAAGGCATATAACGCCAAAATATGGGATTCCCCGTGCTCACATAATTTCCATTCTTAGGTAGTGCATGAAGCACAACATGGTGTGCACCCACGATAAAATCAACTTACTCTTAGTGAAGTTATGACATAAGCATGGTGGAGATATTGCTATTCCCATCAACCTTTCATTACTTTTCTTCACATAATAATTCATGTTTGATTTATTACCTTACAAATTCATAATGACCATATATTTTAAATTTTGCTACTTTTGGTACGTACTAAAATTTGAATGTGCTAGCTAGAGTCATCCTCAACTAAAGGTACCTTCAATAATTTATGTTGCCATTTTTCAACCCGTAGAAGACCGTGACCTTAAAAAATAAATTACAAAACCATATCACATTGAATAAAACTTGTTGGGATAATAGCCCCACAAAAGTTTACGTACCCATCTACTAATTTATCATCAAATAATATATCTTTGACGCTTGATATGATCTATCTCTTACATTAAAATATCTTTATCATCAAATAATATATTTTTGACGCTTGATATGATCTATCTTACATTAAAATATCCAAGTTGTCATGGTTTCCACATCAATAATTCACATTTATATACATATAATCATAACCTTTAATATTTTAATGTAAAATTAGATTGCATGAAAGATACCACATATGTATTAATATTTTAATGTATAATTATATTACATGAAAGAATATTACGGAAAGATACTAAATGTGTATTAATATTTTAATGTAAAATTATATTACATGAAAGAATATTATAGAAAAGATACTAAATGTGTATTTTATTTCTTTAAAGATCATCATATTGTAAATATATTATATTATAGGTTGGTCTCAAATTTCACAACAATGCTAAATATTTATATAGAAATTTTTATCTTATTATTAGTAATAGGAATTGAACAACGATAATTTATAGTTCCATGGACTCATTAATAGTGTATTATTAGTAATGAGAATTGAACTAGGATAATTTGTGGTTTCATGGACTCATAATATTATTGGTGGATTCATTTTGATGTTACATGGAAAGTAGTTTTTAGTAAATTTAAGAATTTGGCAACTCGTTAATGGAGGAGAAGATGATGTTTTGATTCTTGACTTGGGCTCTAAATATATTTAATTGGTTACTTGCCAAATAAGATAGTTGTTAGTATACTCTATGTGTCAATTGGGCCTCATAACCTTCATGGTGAGGGTGCCCCATACCTATCTAATTGATTCTTTGACTAAATGTCTAAGAGGGACATCCATATTATAAGCATCTATTATGGCCTACAACACATTGCCAAGTTGATGGAGGTCAAGTTCAAGCATAATAAATTCCAAAGGTATGGGACAATGGAGACCTTCATGTTCATAGGGGTCAAAGGTCTATGGGACTTCTTCATTGAAGAGAGATAGTGTGTGGATGAGCCATGGTGACAAGGACATGCAATTGCTCAAGGGATTCCTTGTCATGGTCACCAATTGATAAATGACATAGTCACAATTGAAAATCCCAATAAGAGATTATATGACCTTCTACCTTATCCAAAACTCTACAACAAACCACTATTGGAAAATTGTGGAAGGCCAAAGGATGACCACTAATTGTTTGACAAAATTTCTAAAAGAGTTACTATGACATGGATTATGTTGGTCAAAATATACCTCACCAAGGGCATTGTAGAAAGGCATTGGACCTTGAAACAACCTTACATCTTGTTTTTTGTTGAAAGGGAGCATACAAATGTTTGTAAAAAACCTTTCAAATAAATCTCTCACCATGAAGTTAAAGAGTAATTGGGATCTCATTAATAAATATGAAAAATAAGATCAAGCCAAAGGATTCATCTCAATCATTAGAGCTTGATGTTTGCAAGGAAGCAACTAGAAGACAATTAATAATTCTATATGATTATAATATTCATAAGTAAACACCCACAAGGGGGTAGAGCAATTAGTAATGAGTTAAATGAGAGGAGAAAGTTGTAAATGGAAGGTCACAAGTTCAAATCCTCATGGGTACTAGCTTACAAAAAATATTCATAAGCAATCAACCTTGTATTTGGTGTTAAGTCTCTCTAGAGGGATCCTTTACTCAAAGGATCGAAAAGTCTGAAGAAAATCTTTGATCCTCACTCTTTCAAAGATCCCACCCAAAATATCTTACCCTTCAAAATCTAAAACTTCCTTGTTATGGAGAAAGTACTTGAACGTACACTAATGTTATAGATTAAGTTTTTTGCACTTAATAAGTAGGTCCACAACTAAAAAATAAATGAGTTAATCTAGATTCAATGGGTTTTGGTCATAATTTATAATTTTTATCAAATGGATTCACTCCAATTAGGCCACATCACATGTGATAAGTTTTTCTTCTACATATTTCTTATCATATTTTTTACCAATACATAAGACCTTACAAATATCATTAAAACCCCATGGTTTTGAGGAGGAGCTAACCTATCCTTAAAATTATGCTTTTTATATTTTAATCCAATCTTATCTCAACAATCCTAGTTTGAGTGAGATTGTTGAATCTCCCCAGTCTCCACATATATGAGATTTTACAAGCAATAAACTAAAGAAGTAGGAATGTTCAAATGTATCAAACTGTATTAAATGCTTGATTTAAGAAAAGCTTTACTTGATAAGTTCAATAGAGAGGGCATGATTCTCAATGGATTCATGATCTAGATTATGAGCATATCATTTATTGATCATATGAAAAAAGCATGATAAAAAATAATATTAGTTTTTTCATAAAAATAATAAAAAAATAACTAAAATAGATATATATATATATATAATAAAGAAGGATTACTATTTTATATTTTATATTTTTTAATTTGTCATGATCTCTCCTCCAACAGGATTTTGCAATATTAATGACTCTTATTACCATCATCATTCTAAATAGACTCTTACCAAAATTTCAAATGCAATTGAGTCACTATACAAATAAGAAGTCTCCACCTAACTGTCCAATAATAAAAATGAAAAATTGAACAATAAACCTACAAATTTCTTTAAATGTGGCAAAATACAAAATCTGATACGTGCTATTAAAACCATAAAAATATCACCTTTAAAAAGACCTCTATATTATGAGTTGATAGGTGCCCATGTCACGTCTCCTCAATGGATAAATAATTTAATGCACGTCGCAAAGAGAATCCTATTCAACTAACCACTCTTTATTCTTCAATATCTTTTGAAAAACACAATGAATTAGAATAGACTTAGTAGTGGGAGCAAGCTACTGGATTACTGTACTGTTTGTTAACCTCCATTGGAAAGGAATTTTTTCCACAAATCTCTACTGTATATCAGCAAATAAAGTAAGCCGTTACAAGAGGAAAGCAAAATTGTAATTGGGCCCTGTGCCGTTGAGGCCAACGCCACCTTCACACAATGCACGTGGCCACAACCATTCCTCTGTCGTGAACGCAACTATAATTTAAGCAAGGGAAAGCTCTCTTTCTATGTGATTCATGTATATATTCATCAAGAATGAACTAAAATTATATTATTAAAGATGCAATTGTTAAGATGAATTCAGATTGTTACAGAAAATCAGGTTAATGGAGTACTGTGAGATCTTGAAAAATGTTTTCAATGGCTATAAATATGTGTGCATAAGGTTCTTTTAACATGGCGAAGCTTCTGCAGAGCTCACAATAGAAGTTGAGAGATCAAATACATCATGAAAGACCGGAAAGAAACTGGGATTGCAGAATCTGCTTCTGGGTTGCATAAGACTAGTTTTGACGTTTTGGGCATTTGTTGTCCTTCTGAGGTGCCCTTGATTGAAAGGATTCTCAAGCCTCTTGCTGGAGTTGAACGTGTTTCTGTCAATGTTCCTTCCAAAACTGTCATTGTTCTGCATAATCCTCTCTTAACTTCTGCCTCACAGATTGGTATGTTATTGTGTTAGCTATGTAAATGTTTTAAATTCTCTGGTCAAGAGCTTGCTTCGACCTTCTTGGATTTGTAATTTTACTATCATTGAGCCATTTTTAAAGTGATTTAATGTTGGAGTTGGTTATCAGCTTTTGATCATGAAGTTTTATCTACATTATTTCAAGTCTCAGAATTTTATGATGGAATTATTCTTTAACATTTTATAAGGATTGATGGAGACCTGTGTTCAGACTTTTAGAAATCTCAAAGTTTCTAGCTGAATAGAGCAATCCATCTTATGGGATTATTTGATATCTCCATCTGAAGATGAGCTCTCGAAAACATTGAGATTTCTAAAAATCTGAACACAGGATCTCCATCAATCTTTATAAATTGTCTACTGTGAAAACACCAATGAAGACATCTTTTAACATTGTCCAATTAAATGATAGTTTAATGTTGAGTACTAACAATAGAAATTGTTCGGTTGGGTTTGTGGTCAGTTAAAGTTCTGAATCAAGCGAGATTAGATGCCAGCATACGAGTGCCTGGGAAGTTGAAAAGTGGGAGAATATGGCCAAGCCCTTATACTGTAGCTTCTGGTATTTTGCTTCTCATATCCTTTTTAAAGTTTTGGTTCAGGCCTCTACAATGGGTGGCTTTAGGAGCCGTAGCTGCAGGCCTCCCCCCAATATTACTGAAGAGCATAGTGGCTCTCCGCAGTTTAATATTGGACATCAACACGCTTATGCTTATTGCAGGTGGAATCCCATCTCTATATTAAGCCTTTGAATCCTCTAATTCAGATAATCAGAGTCTGAAACATTAGAATGTATAGTTCGTGATTCTAATTCTAAGGCCCATATGATTTTATGAATGAAATAGTTGCTGGCAGCATTGGATTACGAGATTACTTGGAGGCAGGCACCATTGTCTTTCTGTTTACCTTGGCAGAATGGCTAGAATCTAGATCAAGTGACAAGGTTATATTTGATTTAATTTTATTCATTCATCAATACATATTTTTGAAAAGCTTCATAGTCTTGAGACATATATCTAATTCGCCTTGACCACAGGCTCGGGCAGCCATAGCATCTGTGATGAATCTGGCTCCCCAGACGGCTATTATTGAAGGGAGTGGTGCCAGAGTCCCTGTTGAGGATGTGGAGATAAACTCCCTTCTCGCTGTAAAAGCTGGAGATATAATACCAATAGATGGTATTATCATGTCGGGAAGTAGCTCCGTAGATGAAAGCAGTTTGACTGGGGAGTCCTTGCCTGTCGAGAAAAATGTTGGGGCAAATGTCTGGGCTGGTACTATGAATCTAACAGGTACTTCAGCCTTTCGAATGTAATTATAAGGTCTTCATATTACTGATGTTCTTGCAGAGACCTAAAACATGATTTCTCAGTAACACTGTTATATTATTAAGAGAACTAAAACATGATTTCTCAGTAACACACTGTGTTATATTATTAGGAGACATATGAAAGGCTACTCAGCCATGGGCTGATATAAGTTCCAAATGAATTTTATGTCAATGTGAACAGTCACAATGGTCTTGTGGTGTCCCTTGCTAACATTATGAGTTGAGTTGATTGGTTATGGGATGAATCTTTGCTTGGCTTTCCCCTCTTCTTAGGTAAAAGTATATCATATGGTGTCTCTTAGTGGTTATGGAATGAGTATGAATCTTTGCTGGGCTTTGCCCTCTTCTTATGTAGAAAGTAAAGTATATTGTGGATTGTGAGTGAGTGGAAAACCATAATAGAATACATTTATATTATATTATAATGTCTTCTAATTGCTTCTACTATTATAGGTTGGAGATCCAATATCTAGGACTGAATTCAATTACTGAAAACCAAGATGGTCAGAATGCAGAACTGCAAAATAGGTTGAGATGGAGGGAGTCTTTTTTTAATTTTTCAAATATGCAGGTTACATGACTGTGAAAACAGTAGCATTGGCATCAGAATCTGCAGTGGCAAGAATGGTTAAGCTTGTTGAAGAAGCACAGGGCCAACGGTCCCGCACAGATCAGTTCATACAACAGTTTGCAAAGTGCTACACACCAGGTATATTCCTCAGCCTATATTCTTATAAGTTATACTATTTGCATGTGTAGTACTTCACTTACTGTAATTGGGCGCAAAATGGATTTTTGCAGTCGTTGTGTTGGGAGCTGCAGGAATAGCAGCGGAAGCGTGCATTAATCATTCAAGGGAACACCATTGGCTTTACTTGGCCTTAGTTCTTCTGGTCATTGCTTGTCCGTGCGCATTGGTTATCTCCACACCAATTGCTACAACTTGTGCAGTGGCACAAGCTGCCAGAATGGGCCTCCTTATCAAAGGTGGAAACTACATAGAAGCACTGGGAAGGCTAAAGGCAATAGCGTTTGATAAAACTGGAACCCTAACACAGGGAGATTTCTGTGTTGTAGATATACAAGTTATTGAAGAAAGCACAGATATCCCTAAGATTCTGCACTGGTAAGTTATTGTCATGCATCCAAATTTTCTGTAGGGTTTGACTTAGCTGTCTGGATAGGCATGCCATAGCTATGCAAACAATCGAGTTCAGGTTTAAAGTTTAGTTATATTGAAATATTGGGTGTTTCACAGGATGTCTAGTCTTGAAATACAATCAAGCCATCCAATGTCATCTGCTATTATAGCATACTGTCGCCAGCGAGGACTAATGGAAGCATCAGCAGAGGTGACAGAGTTCCAGGCGCTCCATGGTGAAGGAATCTATGGTGTCATTGATGACCATAAAATTCATATTGGCAATGCTCGATTAGCAAGTCGGCTAGGTTGGATTCAAGGTATTTGTTAATGGTAACCTAAATTATGACATACTGGTTTATTTGTGTCATTCATTCCAACGAATTCTGGGCTGCAGATTCATCGAATACATGGAACAGCCAAGGACCAACGGTCGGGTATGTGGGAGTAGACGAGAAGCTTGCTTTAGTCTTTAGTGTTGCAGATCAAATCAGACCAGAAGCAGCTGAAGCTATGAGGGATTTGAAAGTATTTCGTCTAACACTTCTGGAGTTTACTTTATGAATATATTCTGTTGGTATTGTGTGGACATGAATATGCTGCTGGTATTGTAGGATAAAATGGAATATTTTTTATTTATTTCTTATAGGTTATATTTAAATGATAGAGTTATTTATTTCAAATTGTAAAATATAAATACTTATAAATTTTATAAATGTTTATAGATGAAAATATTTATGAAAACATATTAAAAAATACATACATATAAATTTTGATTTCTTTTTCTTTGACAAATAATTACATATTTTTTTTGAAAAATAAACATTTTCCTCTACTTATATTTTTTCTCTACCTTATTCTATTGATAAGTCATGACATAAATATTTATTAAAACACACAAAGAAATACATATACTTTATTCTCAATTTCTCTTTCTTTGTGAAATAAGCACACACATTTTTTGAAAAATAATTATACACATTCCAACCTATTTATATTTTCTCATCTCTGGTGTTTTATTGCTAAGTCATATACACAAAGAAATACATACACCTCATTTTTAATTTCTCTTTATTTGAAAAATAAGCACATCATTTTTTGAAAAGTAGTCATAGCAGTTCCTTTCTATTTTTATTTTCTCATCTCCCTTTCTCTCCCTTATGTTCCTTTCTATTTTTATTTTCTCATCTCCCTTTCTCTCCCTTATGTTCCTTTCTATTTTTATTTTCTCATCTCCCTTTCTCTCTATTTATATAGTCTTCCTTATGCTATTGCTAGATTAAATTAAGAAATTATATTTTTTAAATAATAGAGATTTTTTGTTTAAACTAATGTTTTTACTAGTAATTTTATATTGATAAAATCTCATTTTTTCAAAACATTGATACATTTGATTTTTCTCACTATATTCTTTCAACAAGTTTTTTACTGCCATTTATTGTACTAACCTCTAATTAATAATGATTTATGCAAAACTTCTTCAATTTCCCATTTTTAATTCATTTCTATTTCATACCATCGCAATAATGCCCACTTAACTTTGTGCCATTATCTATTATGTCAATATGTCATATTTTAAAGTTATACACCATAAATTAATATATCATATTTTAAAGTTATACATCATAAATTAATATGGTTTTATTTATAAAGTTAACATAGTTAACTCCTAACTTCTTTTAATAAGAATTGTTTCTAAATTCTTTTTTCTGAGGAAAATATCTAGTTCCAAACTAAAAATATCATTTAGGATTCTTAGAAAACTTTTGGAAAATATCTATTCCAAACTAAAGTTATCATTTATGATAATGTTATGAAGAATAATTTCATGGCTGTCAATTTCACAATTGATATAGTGAAAATTGTTTCTAAATTCTCTCCATTCTTATTTATGATAATGTTATGAAGAATAATTTCCCCACTTTCCAATTTCACAACTAATTTAATAAAAACAAAATGTTCCACTTTCTAATTTCACAATTAAATTAATAAAAAAAATGTTTCTGAATCCTCTCAATACTTTGTTGGAATACTTTTGGAAAATGTAAGATATCATTTATGATAACCTTATGAAGAATAATTTCCTCACTTTCCACTTTCACAACTGATTTAGTACAAACTGTTTTTAAATCTCTCAATTCTTTCTTTCAAATTTTTAAGAATAAATTCTTTCAATTTTTTTTTCAAATCTTTTGAAAAATGTCAAGTTCCAAATTGAACAACCATATAAAGATATAAAGATATGGTTTATGATAATGTTATGAAAGAATACCAATTCCACAACTGAATTGAATTCATAACTCTAGATATGAAGTCTCCATTTGTTTTGGTTATGCTTATTTTCCAATGTCAATTTTACAAATGAAGGATCCTTATGTTTTAGGTTTATTTTAGGTTTATGAAGATCCTTATGTTTTTGGTTAGGTTTATTTTCCATATATGTAGTGTGCTGTCAGTTTTACAAAATGAAAGGATCTATATGTTTTGGTTATGCTTATTTTCTATATGTAGTAAGTTCTCAGTTTTACAAAATGAAAATTCAGTTTGTTACATCCATTTTAACGAAGACCTTCTATTAGAAATTAGGAATCCAACTGACCATGCTTACCGGAGACAGCTCTACTGCAGCTGCAATTATTGAAAAAGAGGTACATATATATTCCAAGCTTTGAACATTAGAATCAATTCATTATATATATTCCAAGCTTTGAACATTAGAATCAATTCATTCTCTGCTTTTGGATTCCATGTATCAATAGAATAGGGGAGACTATCTTTCAGAGTTAAAAAATTACCATCTCATTCTCGGCCTTGTGGCCTTATGCAGATAGGAGAGATTGCAGTGCATTCTCAGTTACTACCAGAAGACAAAGTGAGGATAATTGGAGAGCTAAAGCAGATGGGTATGACTGCCATGGTAGGAGATGGAATTAACGATGCCCCGGCCTTAGCTGCAGCAGACATTGGAATATCTATGGGGGTAGCAGGTTCTGCAGTGGCCATGGAAACTTCAGACATAGCTCTCATGTCCAATGATATCAGGAAGATTGCTGCAGCAGTGAAGCTGGGCCGAAGGTCATTGAACAAAATATACATGAATGTTGCAATCTCATTCTTGACAAAGGCTGCCATATTTGCCCTCGCTTTCACAGGCCATGCTTCCCTATGGATTGCAGTAGTTGCAGATGTGGGCACTTGTTTGGTTGTAACATTCAATAGTATGCTTCTCTTAAGAAGAGAGAAACGCCCTAGAAGACACAATTCCCACCACCATCACCATGACCATGACCATGGCCACCACCATGACCATGACCATGGCCACCATGACCATGACCATGACCATCATCATCATCAGATTAAGATTAGTATGAGTGGACACAACCATGGCTGCAACCATAATTGCCATGTTAATTCCACTAATGCAAATCCCAGTTCATGCAGGGATGTTAACAGTTCAACAGCCGAGATTGCTGTCGACGTTGGAAGTACACATCTCAATTCTCACCACTGATTTGATTTCAGTTCTGAAACGCATTGCATTACAACTATTATATGTGCATTGTTTCGAGCTGTTTTGCAATATGTTGGTTCAACTTCAGACCTAATTGTCAATGACAAAACAAAGAGAACAATTTTGTTGAGTAACGACAATGGTGCTTTATATGAGTAGAATGACAATACAGCTAGTTGGAAATATACAGCAAACTGTGCAGCTTTTCTTATATGTCTGATTGGAGTTCCGAATATTTGTAGAGCCAACTTCCAAGTTCCGAATATTCGTATGATATTCCTGCTTTTTATTGTTGGGTGTTTGCATCCTCAGATCATATTCCACAACTGAGGTTTCGTATAAATTTTGTCCGCTTTCATTCGATTATTCTCACAGATCATATTCCATAACTGAGGTTTCGTATAAATTTTGTCTGCTTTCATTCTATTATTCTCGAAAGTGATTCACGGATTGGATTTCGAGGAAGAAAAAAAAGCATTTACGTCCAGTCAAGTGACGGCAGCGCGTCTCACGTTTCTTTTGTCTTTGCATGGAGCACTCGAGATCAAATTGCAAAAAGTAAATCATACTATTTTTAACAAAACATGGTGACCCACAATATTTTCGCACCAAATACAGTGGGGTGAATAATAATTAATTGTGGTACAAGTTGTGCTTTTCCAGGTGTATTGAAGGGTTAAGAAACAAGAGTTGCCATATTCAAATAAATTAACAAATAAAATGAAATTGGAATTCTACGTTTTGAGTGCCCTACTTTTGTGTCAAACGTTTTGAAAAACTTGTGTGAGCTTCTGTGATGTGTTTGTAATAATAAACGGTATCATGTCAAAAACATTTTGAAAAACTTGTGTGAGCTTTGTGATATGTTTGTAACTAGTTTAGATCCAAATCCTAGACTTTATTAAGCATCGACAGAGATCAAATCTCCCGAGGTGCAAACTTTTCCTTGAATAGCTCCTTGAGTGCAATACCTGAGCCACCTAATCCTAAGCTCTAAAGTCTCTAGTTTAAGTCTCATATTTACTTTTTACTTTGTATTATTCTTTTTTGTTTCTGGCCGGCATAATATTTATTACTTTTTACTTTGTTTTATTCTTTTTTTTTACTTTGTATCATAGTAGCATAATTTGGCCGTATTGGTACTTCGTGTACGGAAATTCGGAATAAATTCGAATTCGTTGAATATTCACTGTAGGTGTAATACGGATACGGAATATTAGTGGAGAATTAAATTTTGAAAACCAATTTAAAGAAAGAAATAATAAAACATTAATTATTTAAACACTATAAAACAAAAATACCATTCAATTGCATGCTTACTTATTAAAATAACTATAAATAAGTAGTTTCCCTCTCTCACACTTCATTTCCAAGGTTGTTAAGCTTTTATATTTTTGTTTTTTAAATATATGTTAAATTTTATTATATGAATGTCTATGTATATTTATGAAATATTTGTGAATATTTGATTAAAAATATTATATATAAGCAAGCTACTTTCGTATTTTATTTGTACTAGATATTTTTATTACGTATTTTTTCCGTCTCGAATAATCCGTATTCGTACTCGAATTATGCTACTATGCTTTGTATTATTTTGTTACTCGACAAACTCGAGAAATACTCTAAAGTCTCATATTTACTTTTTACTTTGTATTAAAAGTAAAAAGTAAAGTCTCTAGTTTAAGTCTCATATTTACTTTTTACTTTGTATTATTCTTTTTCGTTTATGGCTGACATAATATTTATCACCTAATCCTAAGCTATAAAGTCTCTAGTTTAAGTCTCATATTTACTTTTTACTTTGTATTATTCCTTTTTGTTTATGGCCAACATAATATTTATTACTTTTTACTTTGTATTATTCTTTTTTGTTTACTTTGTATTATTTTGTTACTCGAAAATTTATAATTTATCTGGTAACTTTTTTATATATATCTTATTTTTCATTACCTTATTATTTTTATGAAAAAGGAACATTATAAGCATTTTATTACCACATTCATGACAACTTATTTTACCATGGTAAATGGTATCATGTTATATATAGAGAGAGAATTTTTCACTACCTCAATATTTTATGAAAAATGAACATTATAACTAGTAACAACCACATTAATAATATTAATGTGTCGGAATACATTGATATGGGTAAATGAGATACATATTATAGGAAAAAACATTAATATGAAAAGTATGTGCCTAATTTACGCCTATTGACCTATTCGAACACATTAATATTATTAATATAATTGTTACTAATAACAAGGCGGCACATACACATATCTCCAAAATATTAATAAAATAGTATTGTTTAATTAATTATAATCTAATAATTAATTAAAATTATTATCAATTCCTAAAATAGTATTAGTAAAATAATATTATTTAATTAATTAGTAATATAATAATTAAAATTAATGTCATTTTTAGATTTTAATTAATTAATTATTAATTATATTATATTATTATATGAATATGGTATTTAATTAAAATATTATAATCAAAGTAATAATTTAATATTATTATTTAATTCAAAATAATATTATTTAAATATTTATAGTATAATAATTTATAATTATAATTATATAATAACTATATATTAGTAAAAAATGATGATGCACTTTTATAGGAATATGGTACAATTAAAATATTATAACATATTCATAAAATATTAATATTTAATTAATGATATTATTACTTAATTATATTTTTTAATATTACAAAGATAATAATAATACTATTATTAATTAAATATACTTATTAATTAATTAATTGTAATATAATAATTAATTAAATAATAATATCATTTCAGTATAATGATATTACATTTTAATATCATGATATTATATTGTATTATTCTAAGAATATAAAATTTAATTAAAATATTATAATCAAAGTAATAATAAAATATTATTATTTAACTATACTATTATAGTATAGTATAAATTACATAGTTGAAAATAGTATTAAAATTATATTGATCAATGTTACAATGTGACAAAACTCTCAAGATGAATGTCATAATGCAGCATAACCCTTGTATATCATTTTTTAATTCTTAATGAATGTTAGAATGGGACATAACCCTTTATCATATTAAATATTATAACCCTTGATCAATGTCGTAATGCGACACAACCCTTGTTGAATGCCACAATGCAACATAACAATTGATATACATCACAATGTGAGATAGCCTATTAAAATTATATTGATCAATATCACGATGTGACAAACCCCTCAAGATGAACGTCACAATGCATCATAACCCTTGATAAACATCACAATGCAATATAGCCCTCGATGAACGTCGAATGTCAAACTATTAATGTGTCACATATTGGGAATTGTCGGTGTTATAATTTTCTCATCCTTAATTATAACCCTTGATCAATGTCGCAATACGACAAAACCTTGATGAATGTCACAATACAATATAACACTTGATATACATCACAATGTGGCATAGTTGTTGATGAATGTCTAATGTCACATTATTAATGTGTCACATCTTGGGAATTTTCAGTGTAGATAATTTTTAATCCTTAATTAATATCATAATGGGATATAACCCTTTGTCATATTAGACATATAACCCTTGATCAATGTCTCAATGCGACATAACCCTTGTTGAACGCCGCAATGCAACATAACACTTGATATACATCACAATGTGAGATAGATTATTAAAATTATATTGATCAATGTCGTGATGCAACAAAACCCTCAAGATGGACGTCGCAATGCATCATAACCCTTGATAAAAATCACAATGAAACATAGCCCCCGATGAATGTCAAATGCCAAACTATTAATGTGTCACATCTTGGGAATTGTCGGTGTATATCATTTTTAATCCTTAATAAATATCAAAATGGGACATAACCCTTTTTCATATTAGGCATATAACCCTTGATCAATGTCACATGTGACAAAACCCTTAATGGATGTCGCAATACAACATAAAACTTGATATACACCAGCCTAGATCCAAATCCTAAGGCTCTATCAAGCGCCGAGAGGGATCAAATCTCCTGAGGTGCAAACCTCTCCTCGAAAAGCTCCTTGAGTGCAATAACTGAGAAGAGATTTGCACCTCGGGAGATTTGATCCCTCTCGGTGCTTGATAGAGCCTTAGGATTTGGATCTAGGCTGGTTTCAGTCGTGGGAATTGACACAAAACAAGAGTTTGATCAGCATGGTAAGGAACGAGTTAAGTTGAAAACACATAAATGAGTACCATCATAATGTAAGTAATATGTATTAAGGATTGAATAAATTGTTAAAGTGAAAAATAGAGACAATAGTTTTGCAAGGATTAAATAAATGAATATATGGTTCACATTGTGATCATTCTCAATCTATCTTCTTCATCTTTTCTTATCTTCACACCTGGTAGTTTTGACATCTTCTCATATCGATCATATGAGAATGGAGGTTGAAATCGTAGACCTTCCAATTCATTAACTCGAGGTATTGCTGTAAATGCCATACCCTGCCTCTCTTGTTTTCCAATACTAATAGTATCTTTCTCTAATGTCAATCCTTGTGACTTATGGATTGTTAAACCCCAAGCGAGTTTCAATGGAAGTTGTTTTTTATTATCTCTTTCGATAGGTGTAATAGGAACAACTTGAGGAAACGATTCATCCCATGGTCCCCCCACATAATTATCAAATTTTATCATAACATATGTGGGTGGTTGTGGAGGCGAACTTCCAAGGTTATATACAATTTGTTGTATAACTCCAAGAGCACCATTGACGAGTCCTACATCAGTCCATAGGTTTGATGTCAACATTACCCTTGCTCCTATGGCTATAAGTAATTCAATTTCCAACCCTTCTTCATCTCATTCCATAGAATAGTTGCTTCTTATAGATGTAGCAATACTGGTCACAATGGGCCAGTTTAGGCTTCTTATTAAACGCTTGTTATGACAGTTTACATCATCATTTGTCGCAAACAAATGTATCGCCTTATCGAAGGTCTTTTTCATCGTATCATGTAAGGAAGTATCTGTACGAGTCATTAGTAATTTCCAATCCTCTATTGTTGGAATTGAATCTCTAATATTCATTAACACATTACAAACAGATATTTGTTCATTGCTTTGTCCATTCTGTCGAAACACAGTATCGAGGGTCACAACTGTTGTGAATGTGTTCCACAATTCTTTTGCAATACCTTCCGATGCATATACAGGCTTATCCATGACAGGCGGCAATTGTCCCAAATCACCGACCAATATAATTGATCATCCACCAAAAGGTATATTAGCATATTATGGGAATGCTTGGAAAAGTCTTGAATCTATTTTGATTAATAGATGTTTTCCAATAAAACTCATTTCATCAATCAAAATATATCTAACATTCCTCAACTCTTCTTGTAAGTTAATTAAAGTTTGTCCTCGTAAAGGATTGATTTCTTTGATCAGTATATGAAGTGCAGAATGAACTGTTCTTGTAGATATGTTGAAAGTTGCCACCCCCGTAGGATCCAGAAGAAGTAATGGATTTTTCCCTGGATGAGAGATATTTTCAAGTGTACTTTTAATGGCTCCAATCAAATATGACTTTTCGGTTCCTGCAGTTCCTTGGATTATCATGCATAGTGGACCAACACCCGTTCTATAATGCTCAAGGATAACATCGTATGCTATTCTTTGCTTATTCCCAAAACTATCAATTGAGTAAGACTTTGAATGTTGATTAGTAGAAATCGTTTTCAATTTTCGCATATCATAGATGAAATGAATTGCACGATTGGAGGTCTCTTCATCTACAAAAGCAGTGTTCCAATCATGCATACGATCAAGATCCCTATGTCCAAGCATATCAAACTCATTATAATTTATAAATTGATTAATCCACATATGATCTCCCATTCATGTTTCCTGGAATCTCTCTGTGGAATTGGATGTTCTTCTTCTTTGTTGGATTCAACTCGAGCATCTGTAAGCATAGGTTGGCAATCAACATGCCAAGGTACATATTGCAATTTTTTCCAATTCTGTACTATTTCATCAGATGTGTGGCCTATATCTCTTTGAAAGTCACAAAATGTCTTGTACAAAACCAACTCGGACAAACAAAATTCGACAAACTTCTCATCTTTTCGATCAGAAATAGAGTTAAATCTAGGAAATACATGTACAATAGATGCATTACTTCGTGGTAAAAATTCCCCCCCCCGTCGACATTTGTCATATCACCAATATTTTCAAACATCAATGTAAGTTGCTCCATATTCTCCGGTCGCTTAATATATGCATCAATCAGAGAATTACCATTGTCGGCATTATATGTTTCAACTTGTACATGTTTTAAAACCTTCATACCGACATTTAGAACCACAAAACGACGGCTGCATTCTGAAAGAGGAATCTCTAGAAGCATATGGCATGTCTCTTGTGCACCAATGTCCCTATCCACAATGGATTCACACAACAAACGTTTATATGCACGTGCTGCTGGTTTGTTCGGATTCTGGATAGAAGAGACTCTCATCAACATATTGTGGAAAGTTTCAGATCCCTTTTCTGATTTGGCAGCATATTTTGCTATGTAATTAGTAATGACATGCTTGGAAAGTACAGGCTTCCAATCTATATTAGGCCTCCACATCATAAGTGTTTCACGATTGTGTGTATTCACTCTATCATGATTTCGTCTAGGTTCATACTTTTTCTCTCCTTGTTCATCAATGTAAAGTTTCGACTAGTCACATAGATCCCATGGTGCGTGGTACCGACATACCAGTTTTCCTCCCTTCTTTCGAAGACAACTTCTCTCATTGCAGGTTATATGATGCTCAACACAGTTAAGAAGCTATTCATAATCAGTCATTGGATCAGTTTGAAATATTTGTGTTAAATTTTGAGCATTAATTCACAATACTCTAGGATCTTTACTGAGAGAATAACATGTACAGTACATCAATGCATAACAATCATAATAAGCATGACAAGCATCACAAGAATCAAAAGCATGAGAGACAAGAGACACAGAGTTTTTGTGGGGAAAACCCTAAGGTGAAAAACCCCACAACTTCCTCAGAGATAGAGAGAGCAATGGCTCACCCAAAGTACAACCAAAATACACAGAGATAGTCTCCTAGTAGCAGATGATCCTCCTCCTCACTAGTGCACCACTTTCTGAGTGAGAGAAGTGTGAGTTTTTGAGTGATCAAATAGAGATCTCTCGATCTCTATTTATACTTAACCTATTTTCCCAGTGACACTACGGGGCCAAGTTTTCTAGCTAGGTACATCCACAATATAATATATATTTTAGGCCCAACTCCACACATGGTGGTCTAATAACCCATCGGCAAGTACACACACTTGCGACACTTGTCAATACACATGAAAACACTTCCTTATAGAGGAATAACACATATCTTATGAGGGTCCAATAAATATATATGAAATACTTAGATGAAATACATTCCAAAGTTACATATACATCAACACTCCCTCTTAACTAGGAAGGTATTTCTCGACACAGATCTGCTAGACAAGTCTTCTTCTCGAGATCATCGTCATCATCACCGTCACTGTTGCTGCTATCTCAACCAATCTCTGAATCTACTCATCATAGGAAGTTCTATAGAGCCAGTCCTTTTTCATACTGGATGTAGGCCCACCACCTGCAGGTCTTCATCACTGGCCATACTGTGCAATCCTCAGGGCTTATTACATGTGTCACAAAACCTCGAAAGAGCATCCCAGGATGTTACGGGTACACAACTTCGACCTGTAGGATCTCCCAAGGCCATATTATATGTGACCTCACCACAAAACCTCGCAAGAGCATTCCAGGCTGTTACGAGCACATAGCTCAACCTATAGGATCTCCGAGGGACAAATTACATGTGGTCACCACAAAACCTCACAAGAGCATCCCAGGCTATTACGAGCACATAACTCTACCTATAGGATCTCCCAGGGACATATTACATGTGTTCATGGAAAAAACTCGCAAGAGCATCCCAGGACTTATTACGGGCACATAGCCCAACCTATCGGATCTCCCAGGGACAGATTATATGCCATAGGACAAAACCTCGAAAGAGCATCTGCCAGATATCCCAGGGCCAGATTATATTCCATAGGCAAAACCTCGAAATACTATCTATAGATCTACCAGGGCCAGATTACATGTCCTCCCAGAGCAAAACCTCGAAAGAGCATTTTCCAGATATCCCAGGGCCAGATTACATGCCATAGGCAAAACCTAGAAAGACTATCTGCAAATCTCCTAGGGCCAGATTATATGCTCATCTGCACAACATGTTCCACGGCCATAAAGTATCAACCTGATACTCACCATACATCATCCTGATGTACACATGATCATCCTGATCATCATCACTGCAACATCCTGCTGCATGTCATCTGGAGCAACATCCTGAAGCTCGTCATCCATGATCATCCTGATCATACAATGCATCTACCTGATGCATACCAAGTATCTACCTGATACATATCATCATACATGATCCACCTGATCATACAATGTATCCACCTGATACATACATAGATACACAATGCATCTAACTGATATATATCAACATATATGATCCACCTGATCATACATGGTATCCACCTGATACATATACAGATACATGGTTCAAGCATCCAACATGATGCATATATAAAATACATACAAATGATCCAACTGATCATATCCAGCATCCAACATGATGCGTACATACATATACATATAAATGATCCAACTGATCATATCCAGCATCCTCCTGATCCATATACAGAGCAGTAACTGGAGCATCGTCCTGGTGCTCATCATCCAGCGCTTACATCCATAGCCATGTGAAGGATCCTCCTTCCAACATGCTTGGAATGGCTTCTGCAAATGTGTCCATCACTTCTTCCTCGAAGTGTCATCAATCCGAAGAGCACCAAGCCTCTCTCTGAAGTACTCGAACTTCACTCTGGCTAGTGGTTTCGTCAACACATTTGCAATCTGCTCATCCATCGCAACATACAGGAGCTTCACTACTCCTCTCTGCACCATATCACTAATATAGTGATATTTGATCTCTACGTGTTTCAACCTGTCATGAAACATTGGGTTCTCAGACAGCTTCACACAACTCTGGTTATCACAGAAGATACTAGTAGCATCCAACGGGAGATCAAATAACTCAGACAGTAGCTTCCGAAGTCATACGGCCTCACAACTAGCCGAACAGGCTGCAACATACTCTGCCTCGGCTATACTCAGTGCTACGCAGAACTGCTTCCTGCTAAACCAAGAGATCACACCTGATCCCATACTGAAGTAGCACCCAGATGTGCTCTTCATATCTGCAGCACTGCCTACCCAATCTGAATCAACATAACCCTGCAGGTTAAACTTTTGATTCACTTCATACTTGAGCCCATTATCAACTGTACCCTTCAGGTACCTCAGAATATGCTTTACAACAACCAGGTGAACACTCCTCGGATCTGTCAGGAACTGGCTCAATGTGTTCACCACAAATCAAATATCTGGTCTCGTGTTCGTCAGATACATCAAGGACCCAATCATCTGACAATACATAGAGACATCAACCAGCTCAGATGAAGCACCACACAGAAGCTGCAAGTTTGATGCCATAGGTGTGGCCATGGCCTTGCAATCCATCATCCCGAACCTCTTTAGGATATCTACTACATACTTCCCTTATCCAAGGAAGATTCCATCTGCACTCTGCCACACCTCCATGCCAAAAACAAATAGTGCATCATCCCCAAGTTCTTCATCTCGAACTCGGTAGCAAGCTTCTGCTGCATGTCGACAATCAATCTATCCTCACCTATTACAAACAGGCCATCCACATACAATAGTAGTATCACTGGATTGCCTTCCTCAACCTTGTAGTAAATGTTGGAATCCACTTTACTCTTGGTAAAGCCCAAACTGGATAGAAAGATGTCTATCCTATCATACCAAGTTCTGCACATATATGACTCCATGTCATGTGTCTCAGAACCAAGTGGCTTCTCCACATACACTTCTTATTCAACTACACCATTCCAGAAAGCTGTCTTGAAATCCATCTGGTGTATCTTCTATTTCATCACTTTTATATTTCTCTATGCTGCCATCTGCAGCATGCTTGATCTGATAGATCCATATGGAAGTCATAACAAACTTCCCTTCAGGTCTTGGGACTGCATCCCAAACATAATTCTTCATGATCGATGGATCATGGCATTCTTCCATTTCTTCATCCCAGATCCTGGGAACTTCAATCTCTTCAATAGATATCTTTGTTGCTGGAACAAATGTTGTAGTCCTTCTTTTGTAGGTGAAGGTATACGGTCTTTCCTACAAGACAAGTTAAATTGCATGATTAGAAACATCTCATAGTTTCATAACAAAATCTTACACATAAGAATATATGTCATACATTCATGCAATTATTTTAGCCAATGCCTCAATACAACATTCATCCATATCCTATAACTTTCTAGATGCCTTCCAATCTCTACCAGAACTTTGTTAAAGTTTGCACTACTCCCAACATGTCAGCAAAGAGGTTTCATTCTAGATAAGTAGCAATAGAATGTTGTACAGTGCCATAGGCCACTTACCCATCACATGCATATTAGTAGTATACTGTTCATTAATGCAATCATTCTAATATGCACAATACATATCCTAAGTCTAGGAACATGAGCATATACATCATTGAACAATTTTATTTAAACAAACAAATATGCAAGAAATGATAATTAAAATACTTATCTTTGTTTGTTGTTGGGTGGACTCCCTCTGAGTCTTTGCTTCCTTGCAGGAGTTGCTGGAGTCCTAATATGAAGTAGCTTTTTCTACACCTTTCTGTTGTGGAATGTAGAGAGATGGTCAACTCCCTCTGAATAACTGCATCCTTGCAGAAACCACCAGAGTGTGCTCCCTCTTGATCTTTGCTTCCTGGATTAAATGTTCTTGAACTTATATTCATTCTCGATCCTTATGCATGCTTGTTAGTATCATCATTGTGTTATCCTCGAGGTCTCATACATAATCAAACATTCATTAGTATAATCTTAATATCATCAAAACACAAAAATATCAAGCATGTATAGTCAGGATCATTTCAAACAGAAATAATAAGCATTCTTATGGTTAGTCATAAACATAATATACCTAAACCCATGATTACTCAAACCTATGACACTTCTCGTTAGTCATATCATCAATTAAGGTAAGAAACATAATATGCATAAGTCCTAGATTACTCAAACTTGTAACTTCAAGAGTAATCATTATCAATCATACAAAAGTATACGATATATATAACAAAACATACCTGGTCATCATATTTGCTAGTTATGTCTTAGCAATGTGTTCTTGTTCTCTTCAATGACCTACATAACTCATTAGTTAACTTTTGTAAAAACAAATTATACATACCTCTATGTGATCCATGACTATGGATGAATCTTTGTCTTCATAGCATGTTCAGGTTGTCCTTTTAATTTGTACAATCCTTCCAATCACTACTGCATCATCAATTGTTTTACCCTTTGGCCACATTAGGACTTGGCCATCTACAAATGCAACCCTCATGCCTTTTGCATCCAATGCAGAGATGGAGAGAAGATTCTTCATGATCCCAGGTACATAAAGAACTTCTTTCATCTTCAAGGATTTTCCAGAATCTAGGTTGTAGGAGGCTTCACCACTTCCTTTGATAAGGTATTGATAGTCATCCCCAAGTTTCACTTTATGGGGTGATTCATGTTCAGATAGACTTACAAAAGATTCTTTAAACCCAGTCATGTGTTTGGAAGCCCCACTGTCAATTAACCAATCATTACAACCATGAGAGATAGTACCTGTGAGAGCAGAGATTAGAACATACTCTTCTTCACTTGATGAGTCATCATCACTTTCTGCCCTAGCCTTCTTCTTTGGAGGTTCATCATCTTTGGTAGTATGAGCATGGAACTTTCTTTTGCTTCCCTTCTTCTTGTTGTTGGAGTTGTTGTTATCCCTTTTGTTTTTGGGACATTCTGAAGCAAAGTGACCCTTCTCATTGCATGTGAAACATCTTATATCCTTCTTATTCTTTTGATAGGATCTCTTGTAGTGAGAGTGCTCCTTTTTGGGCTTGCTTCTTTTGGTGTGAGCTATGAGAGCTTGATATTCACCTCCCATCTTTTCTTCACGAGCTACAAGTCTAGCTTATTCTTGAGAGCATTCCTCCCACAGTTTACTGAAAGAGATCAATTTCTTTCTTGCACAGATTCCTTGAATAAAGGAGTCCCATGACCTAGGTAGGCCATTCAGAGTGGTCATAACAACTTCACCATTGTCCACTACTTCATCCACAACTTCAAGTTGTTCCTTGATCTGAGAGACCTTGGAGAAATAAGATTCAATGGTTTCTCCATTCAACATCTTGACCCCCTTCAATTGATTCCGCAGAGTCATCTTTCGATTTATATTCTTCCCTTCAAATAAATTGGTCAGAGAGTCAAACATCTCCTTGGGTGACTTTAGAGAAGACACATGAGCTACGAGATGGTCTTTGATAGAATCGGTAATGATTATCTTTGCCTTGACCAAGTTCTTCTTATGCAATACCTTAGCTTCTTCATCCTCTGGGATAGGGATGTCTTCTTTTATATATGAGTCCAACTCATTCTCTTCCAGGATTAACCCAATCCTATACTTCCAGGATCGGAAGTTATCAGCCCCTTCAACCTTATCCTCAAGCTTGGTGTGGTGAGACATCTTTAAAGAGTACTTCAAATGGAAATAGAAAAGTTTTAGGTCTTACCACTTGAATTGCTGAAAACTAGATCCGGTCCTGGATTAGGGTTTGTCAGAAAACCCTAAAAATTCAAAAGGATAGAAAGATGCGCCTTGATGAGCTGATTAGCCTGGTGTATTTAGAATTTGATATCTGCAAAGATTTACCCTTCAGAAATGCCTTTTTGTCTTCCTAGGTTCACTAAGGAGAGCCCTGAATTAGGGTTTGAGATTCTCAGAGATCTACCCAGCCAAAAATCTCGATCCAAAGCTCTAACGTTCAATTTTTGCAAGGAGCTTCCATCTATGTCTTCATATTTCAGAAATTCCTATTTTTGTGGAAACCCTAATTTTTAGGGCCAAATCTGAAAATTCTCAGAATTGAATTCTGATTGGACAGATAGATTCTCCTTGATGAGTAGAGTCAATCTACTATACTGCTTTTCCACAATCTGTGGAGAGAAACTCAATAAACAAGAAACCCTAGTTTTTGTCACTACACAATGTCTTCTTCTCAGGTTAGCTCTGATACTATGTTAAATTTTGAGCATTAATTCACAATACTCTAGGATCTTTACTGAGAGAATAACATGTACAGTACAAAAATGCATAACAATCATAATAAGCATCACAAGCATCACAAGAATCAAAAGCATGAGAGACAAGAGACACAGAGTTTCCGTGGGGAAAACTCTAAGGTGAAAAACCCCACAACTTCCTCAGAGATAGAGAGAGCAATGGATCACCCAAAGTACAACCAAAATAAATAGAGATAGTCTCCTAGTAGCATATGATCCTCCTCCTCACTAGTGCGCCACTTTCTGAGTGAGAGAAGTGTGAGTTTTCGAGTGATTAAATAGAGATCTCCTGATCTCTATTTATACTTAACATGTTTTCCCAATGACACTATGGGGCCGACTTGTCTAGCTAGGTACATCCACAATATAATATATATTTCAGGGTTGACCCCACACATGGTGGTCTAATAACCCATCGGCAAGTACACACACTTGCACACTTGTCAATGCACATGACGACACTTCCTTATAAAGGAATAGCACATCTCTTATAAGGGTACAATAAATATATATGAAATACATTCCGAAGTTACATATACATCAACAATTTGTTCTATTCCTTTTACACAAGGATGATCATCTACATTATCTCCAATTTGAATCTTTTGTTGATGTCCCTCACGTGGATTTATTGCATGCACACATTTGTCGAAATACTTTTTTGCAGATATAACTTCTCTAGGATCATCCCAATTCAGAGTGTCCATGTTGGGAGCATTTTTTAACCAAAGAAACCCATGGACATGAGGATATCCACGATGTTGCCATTCATAGCGACTCCAATAATTTGTGGCTTGATGAAAATGTTTAAAAACCTCTTCTCAAAACATTGTATGTCTCAAGTGCATATAATGTACCACGATGTGAGGATTATCAATTACATTTTGACGTTGCCATTTTCTCGCTTCACATGGATCTGTAGGACTTTTTCCTGGCATTAATTTATGCAAATCAGGCCACTGCATATCCACTGAACTTAGTGTGAAAAATACTGTAGGACAACCTATCTGTTGAATCAAGTTAGATAACTCTTGGCGACACTTTCTCCAATATGCACGTGTGCCTCTTAATACCGTTCCAAATCTCATTAATCTTTCTCCCAATCTTGAATCTGGAAGATTTTGTAAATGTTTTCCTAACTCTTCCATTGTTGTGGGTAGTTCACTAATATTTTTTTTGACAAAAACTGTTGAGGAAGCTTGAGAACGATGTCTCATTATGATATTCAGTAAAAAAACATCTAAAGCGAGGGTGCCTTCCAAATATGTTATCATGATATATGAGAAGATGTTTTGCATACTCATGTAGATGGACATTTCACATTTGCGGTTGTAACCAATCAGCCTCTCCTTTAGGGAAAAATGTTGGAAATGCCATATCAAATAATCCAACAGTGTTATACTCGTTAATCGGAGATGATCCAATGCCAGGCCAGTTAAGCACTTCAGTTGATTCATCATTTGCGTTATTTTCATCCGGATTAGGATTATTTTCCCATGCTCTAATAAATTCTATCTCTCGTGGTGCACTTGGAAGCCTTGATGCAAAAGAAGTAGTTTGTAAACCATCTAAAATGTCATCAACTCCTGGTATACCTTCCAACAATGCAAATTCTGTGTCGTCGTCAATATTGGGAAGAGTAATAGAATTAAGCATATGTGAGATATCTGTGACATTTTCAAGTAACTCTTCTACTGCGTCATAATCAACTTGAACATCTCGATAATATGGATCATTCTGAATCTTATATAATAATGCATCCATAACTTTTTGTTTTCTAACAGGGAAATCATAACTGGATTCTTGTCGTCCTTTTTTTCGCACAACGACCATTAAGTCCAAGTTGTTAATATGTCGTGGCAATTTCTTAGCAACATATTTTATCTCTTGCGGAAAACTAATGGTGTGTCCTCGATATTTGTATTGTCCACCTGTAGAATGCATCACCTGTAGATTTGGACTTGCACGTGCTATCAACATCTCTTCAACTTGTGTGAGATCTTCAAGGACATGCGGTTGAGATCCTAGATCCATGTGGCTCATAGCTGAGAATCTATGATTAGATTTCTCTCTTTGACATCGCATGCAGATTGGACCTGTATTTGTATTACGTACTTGGATTCCAGCATATGACTCCAGGAAAACATGACACATTCCCACTTTTGCTAATTGATCAACTCGTTCACAAAAATTGCGATGTATAGTATACATATCTTCAGATGGTACCGATATATTATTGTCAATTTCAATATCATTATCTCGGACCGTTACACATTGAGCATATCTGGCCATTACTCATTGAGCATCTCCCACAGTTGGTTCTACGAGTATATTGGTTGAATATTGTCCTTTTCGTTCCGCAAATTGATTTCTTTGTTGTTGCACTTGCTTCAAATTTCTCTCTTGATACGCTCTTTGTCGATCAAGGTTTCGTTTTCTTCATTCTTCTCGTTCTTCTGCTGTCATTTCGTCCAACTTTCTTTTTCGAATTTTTTTTTGTCGAAGTGCGTTTTGTTTTTTTCGTTCTTCTAGTTCTTCTGCTGTCATTTTATTGAGATATTGTTTAAACTCTTTGTCTCGTTCTTTTGGGGTAATTTCTTTAGTTGGTACCATGATATTGGTGTCCATCTCAATCGCCATATCATGTTCTACATTTTGATTTATTTGTTGTTCTGCAAATTGATTTCCTTGTTCTTCCAGATGCATCAACGTTTTCTCACGATTCGCCCTTCGTCATTCAGTGTCTTGTTTTTTGTGTTCTTCTTGTTCTTCTACTGTTATTTTGTTTAACTTTATTTTTCGATAGTCTTTCTATCGATCTACATTTCGTTTTTCTTCATTCTTCTCGTTCTTCTACTATCATTTCATACACCTTTCGTCTCACCTCTTCTGCTTTTCGTTTCAAGTCTTCTTGATGTTCTTTTGTTTCCATTTCCTTACATGGTACTGCCATATTAGCGTCCATCTCAATCGCCATATCATGTTCTACATTTTGATTTATTTGTTGTTCTGCGATATTAGCATCCATCTCAATCGCCATATCATGTTATACTTTTGATTTATTTGTTGTTCTGTAAATTGATTTCCTTGTTCTTCCAGATGCTTCAACTTTTTCTCACAATTCGCCCTTCGTCGTTAAGTGTCTTGTTTTTTTTGTTCCTCTTGTTCTTCTGCTGTCATTTTGTTTAACTTTATTTTTCGATATTCTTTTTGTCGATCTGCGTTTCGTTTTCTTCGTTCTTCTCATTCTGCTGCTGTCATTTCATACACCTTTTGTCTCACCTCTTATGATTTTCATTTCAAGTCTTCTTGACATTCTTTTGTTGTCATTTCTTACATGGTATTGCCATATTAGCGTCCATCTCAATCACCATATCATATTCTACATTTTGATTTATTTGTTGTTCCGCGATATTAGCATCCATATCAATCGCCATATCATGTTCTACATTTTGATTTATTTGTTGTTCCGCAAATTTGTTTCCTTGTTCTTCCAGATGCTTCAAATTTTTCTCACGATTCACCCTTCGTCGTTCAGTGTCTTGTTTTTTTTGTTCATCTTGTTCTTCTGCTGTCAATTTGTTTAACTTTATTTTTTGATATTATTTTTGTCGATCTACGTTTCGTTTTCTTCGTTCTTCTTGTTCTTCTACTATCATTTCATACACCTTTCATCTCACGTCTTCTGGTTTTCGTTTCAAGTCTTCTTGACGTTCTTTTGATGTTATTTCGTTAGATTTTTGTTCTTCTTTTGTTTGTCTCATAGCATCTTCCGCATGCAGATCTTCCATTTCTAGTGTTGAATCTATATAAAAAATGTCAATGATTAACATATACCCTGGAATTAATGCACATTTGTTATCCACAATGAAATCAATGCTTGACACTGAAAACCATGCAATTTAAAAAAATAATACACTAAAATCTATGCAAGTGTAAATTTCAATATAGTTTAAAAATTCAAAATATTTTCCAAAAAAATTGGTGCTTTGGGAGGATCAAACCTTGGACCTCACACCCATTATCTCCACATCGTTACCATTATCCCCACACCCTTGACATTGAAATCTATGCAATTTTAATAAATAATGCACTGAAATCTATGCAAGTGTAAAATTCAATATAGTTAAAAATTGAATATATTTTCCAAATAAATAAGTGGTTTGGGAGGATCGAACCTTGGACCTCAGATCCATTATCCCCACACCCTTACCACTATACCACTAGGACTTCTTATTATAAAAAGTATAAAAATTCTATACAAACTTGAAAATGGGGGGAGGGTGGATCAATAGGATTTGACACCGTGACCTACCTATGACCACCACAATGTGTTACCAATGGGATACACCCAAGATGCATTCATTTTATTGTAAAACTATATATATATATATATTAAATCTAACTAAATTTAACATATATATTTTAATTTTAAATTTAATATATATTTATTTTTAAATATAAATCTAAAACTAATTATATATATTTAAATCTAAATAAATTAAATATATATATTATAATTTTAAATTTAATGTATATTTAATTTTTCATCTAAAAATAAAACTAAAACTAAATTAATTTAATGTATATTTAATATTTATAGATATTAAATATAACTAAATTAAATTTCTATATTATATAATTTCAAATTTAAAAAATGAAACATAAAACTATATTAAATTTATACAGTGTAAAATTAAATTTATATAGTGTAAAACGATATTAAAACTATATTGGTGCAGGCGGCGGCAGAGGTGGGCGGGAGCAGAGGAGGATGGCGGCGGCCGGAGGGTGGACCCCAGGGAGGAAGGAGGCGAGGGAATGGTGCAGGTGGGAGGGTGGATGAACTAGAGGCAGAGTGGATGGTGCAGGCGGGAGGGTGGACGCGCGGGAGGGGAGGATATGGTGCAGGCGGGAGGGAGGATGCATGGGATGGGAGGAGATGGTGGTGGATGCGCAAGAGGCAAAGGGGATGGTGCAGGCGGGAGGGTGGATGCGTGGGAGGGGAGGAGATGGTGCAAGCGGGAGGGAGGACGCGTGGGAGGGGAGGAGATGGTGGTGGACGCGAGGAAGGAAGGAGGTGAGGGGATGGATGGGGAAGGAGATGACAGGAGGGGAGGATAATGGTGCAGGTGGGAGGGTGGACATGCGGGAGGGGAGGATAATGGTGCAGGTGGGAGGGTGGATGCGAGGGAGGAAGGAGGTGAGGGGATGGATGGCTCTACAACCCAGTATGAGGGAGGCAGCGTGGAGCTGCTCAGGGAGGGAGGAGGGGAGGAGGACGACGGGAGGATGGGGAGGTCTGCGAATGGAGGATGGATGGTGGAGGAGGTGCAGGCGAATATGACAGCTTTTATTAGTTTTCAATGTATTAAATATTCTAATTAGATTACCTTCTCTTTTCTACTTTGATCGTCGATCCACTTCTCTTTGCCGCTTGTTTTAGAATTATTTTTATGTTGTTTTTTGTTTATATAGGCTTTGATTTCAATCATCTTTTTTCAATCGAAAATATACGTCATTTTTTAATGGCCGACAAAATATTAATTAGTTTTTTACTTTTTACTTTTTACGTTTTATTAGGTGTAACGCTACATGTAACGGGACACATACACGTTACAAGATCTTCCTCATATTATCATTTTTTACTTTTTATGTTTTATTAGGTGTAACGCTACATGTAATGGGACACATACACGTTACAAGATCTCCCTCATACTGGGCTATAGAACGCCTCTCGGTGCAATCACAATGTGACATAGTCGTTGATGAATGTCGAACATCACATCTTGCGCATTGTCGGTGTATATCATTTTTTAATTACTTAATGAATTTTATAATGGGACATAACCCTTTATCATATTAATATTATAACCCTTGATCAATGTCGCAATGCGACATAACCCTAGTTGAACACCGCAATGCAACATAACACTTGATATACATCACAATGTGAGATAGCATATTAAAATTATATTGATCAATGTAGCGATGCAACAAAACCCTCAAGATGAACGTCACAATGCATCATAACCCTTGATAAACATCACAATGCAACATAGCCCCCGATAAGCGGTGAATGTCAAACTATTAATGTGTCACATCTTGGGAATTGTCGGTGTATATCATTTTTAATCCTTAATAAATATCCGAATGGGACATAACCCTTTGTCATATTAGGGATATAACCCCTGATCAATGTCGCAATGTGAAAAAACCCTTAATGGATGCCACAATACAACATAACACTTGATATACATCACAACGTGACATAGTCGTTGATGAATGTCGAATGTCAAATCTTGGCCATTGTCGGTGTATATAATTTTTTAATCCTTAATGAATGTTAGAATGGGACATAACCCTTTATCATATTAATATTATAACCCTTGATCAATGTTGCAATGCGACATAACCCTTGCGGAATGCCGCAATGCAACATAACACTTGATATACATCACAATGTGAGATAACCTATTAAAATTATATTGATCAATGTCGCGATGCAACAAAACCCTCAAGATGAATATTACAATGCATCATAACACTTGATAAAAATCACAATCCAACATAGCCCCTGATGAATTTCGAATGTCAAACTATTAATGTGTCACATCTTGGGAATTGTCGGTGTACATTAGAGAAATTTTGAGGTCAAAAAAGGGCCTCAAAACAAAGAAAATGTACTATAAAATACAACCAATCACATTCTAGTAGATGACATCATCCCCCTTGGTGAGGTGGCATTGCATGAGTTAAGAATGTTTATTTGTCAAATTTTCTATGGTGGATGAAAACACATAGTTAACCAAGGTAGTGGTGTAAGTACTTTTAAGTCATAAAGTAAAGTACTCATAATGATAGTCTTTTCATAAAATAATATTATTGTCATTTTCAAGTAAAGTACTCATAATGAATGTCTTTTCACACTTTCACATAAAATAATATTATTGTCATTTTCAAGTGAAGTACTCTTAATTCATAAAGAAAGTCCTTTCACATTTTTTTATAAAATAATATATTATCATTTTTATGTTTTTAATTTTAAATTATATATTCACTCCATTCTATTTAATAACATAATGTCAAACTAATAAAGAATTATAATAGATTTAATAAATAATAATAATAATAATAATAATGCAATGTGGATTATAATAATATTATTGACATTTTACATGTAAATAAATTCTCAATTAAATTACATTATTAAATTCATGAGAAAAGTACTAAATATAAAAAGTCAACATAAAATTAAAAAAAAACTCTTAAAAATGTTTTTTATTATTTAATTTCATTTGCAAGTTCAAAACAAATAAATGTTAAAGGACAATACATTTTTGGGAATTTACAATGAATCTTAGTCACATCAATGTAGTCTTATTTTATTAATTTTATTTCTAGTGAATTTTGAAAAGTAACTCAACCATGGTTATTTATGTTGTGCATAGAAAATAGTGTGGGAGGTGACTTGTCATATATACCTACCCCATAAAACCCCCAATTCATAATATTTTAATATATCTCATATTTTTGTAGTACATCTCTTAGGAGGCCCTTTTTTGACCTCAAAATCTCTCTAATGTATAATTTTTTAATTCTTAATTATAACCCTTGATCAATGTCACAATACGACCAAACCCTTGATGAACGTCGCAATACAACATAACACTTGATATACATCACAATGTGGTATAGTCATTGATGAATGTCTAATGTCACATTATTAATGTGTCACATCTTGGGAATTGTCACTGTATATCATTTTTAATCCTTAATTAATATCAGAATGGGACATAACCCTTTTTCATACTAGACATATAACCCTTGCACTACAACAAAATACCCTTTTGGCGGCGGTTTTGGCTTGCGAGAGTTTTGCTAAAACCCCCCAAACGTGTTTTTAGGTCTTTACGGGGCGGTTCTTCAAAACCCCCCTCAAAAGTCCCAAAAATTGGACTTTTGGGGGCGGTTTTTCAAAAACCACCCTAAAAAGTCCAATTGTTAGGATTTTTGGGGGGTGGTTTTGTAAACTCCCCCCCGCAAAGTCCAATCTTAAAACTTTTGGGGGAGGATGGTTAAAAACGCCCCCCAAAAGTCCAATTTTCAATACTTTTGGGGGCGGTTGTGGAAAACCCCCCTCGAAAGTCTTGACCCCCTAAAAGTGGCTTGCGGCAGTCTTGCTAACCCCCCCCCCAAAAAAAAAACGTTTTTTAAAGGTATTTGGTGGCGGTCCTTAAAAACCCCCCTCAAAAGTCCTTAGAATTTGACTTTTGGGGGCGGTCCTTAAGAACCCCCCTCAAAATTCCTTAGAATTTGACTTTTGGGGGCGGTCCTTAAGAACCCCCCTCAAAAATCCTTAGAATTTGACTGTTGGGGGCGGTTTTTAAAAAACCCCCCAAAAGTCCAACAGGACTTTTGGGGAGGGTTTGGAAAGACCCCCCCTAAAATTCTTGTTGGACTTTTGGACTTTTGGAATTTTGGGGGGGGGTTTGGAGATCCACACCCTCGGAATATTTTTATCATCATCCTATGAGCTGTGGTGGGCATTTCCATAAGGCCAATTAGGAAAATTTTACCATACTTGGACAATTTTTTATCTTCTCCTAGGCTTGGTCTAATTTTCCTAAACCACTGTTTTGGCAGGTCCATAAATTCTTCTTCAGGGTGATCTCTTTGGACAAATTGAGACCATGGTTGAGTAGACAAAACAACAGCCTGCAATATCCCCATGTGCTGCCGGCATTTTCTTCAACACACAATTTGTGCTAGGCATCTTCTCAGGGCTACTTGGACCCCATGCTCGGCTTCAAAATTGGTTAATTTTTTGGGGATAGAGTCTAATAATGCTGCCGAACTAGATCAAGGACTTCACCAAGGAATACTGCTCGCATGTCAAAAAAGATGGACCCCTCTAATCATGGAAGGTGATTCCAAGATCATTCTCCACATGGCTGCTGAGATGCACCATGGAAAATCAAACTCCAAAGTGGCGTCGTTGTGGCAGATGGAAGGATCTATCTTCCTTGTTAGGCATAGCACTTTCCTTCTCCCACGTCAAGTTGATCTGCTGGCCAACCACAGGAGTAGTTTTCACATGGCCACCTACTCTTATACGTGGGACGATTTGCCAGAAGTAGTTTTTCGGGATAGTTGCAAAGTTATCCAGGACCAAGACATGATGGTTTTTCGTGCGAGAAGACATCATGCTGACGATAATCGGGACAGGTAACTCTTGTCTTTTCGCAATTGTCCGCATCGACCTTTAACTCTTGTCTTTTCGCAGCTCTTAATCAGTCTTTTCATCCTTCTTCATAGTTATTCGATGGGGTAAATGACGGAAGAAAATCATAGCAAGTGTCACTCGGTGTACCTCCTTCAGTTATTAAGATTTATTAAGATGTACCCGATTCATCATAATAGTCAGTGGCAGGCGCGAATATACGGAGGCTCAAGGTGGCAATCGTGATCATCATTGTTGGTTTTCTGCATGCATGCAAGTTTTGGTAATCTGGTTGATTATGGAGCAAGCCTCTAGTGATAGGATGAAGGAGCCACAAGATACTAACTGTTGTCTTGAGGTTGGAGATAATTCCAATCTCAATAGGAAGAGAGGGCATGGGGATTCTCCGGGGGAGTCGGGTGGTGGTCTGTCTCGTGCCTCTCAGCAGGCACATAGGGAGGAAACTTCCTTCGCTCTTAACATCCCAATGGAAATCCAGAGGGACATCAATGACTATGAACAACAATGGTGGGCTCGTTTGAGTAGGGAAACCCTGGTGGGGGAGCGTAAGCAGTTAAAGAATTGGATCAATGATCCTGGAAACACGGTTGGGCGCATTAGTCTTTACGAGCACAATGTTGCGCTGTTTTGGATGATGAAAAACTTGGTTGGATATGTCATTCGTGATAGGCATCCTCTCAGATATGACAATGCGCAAATTCTCTTTGAAGAGTCTCACGCGATTCACCGGAAGTTGGATTTCCTTCTGTCTGCCATGGCGCTTCAACCTCCTCCATGCGCTGCTTCTTCTTCCAGCTTTTGCCATTTGGGGGCTCTCCAGAAGCTCCTTATATAGTTCACTGATGTCTGGGTGTGTGGGTGTTTATTTAGGGGGTATGGGGCTAGCCGGTTTAGCATTTATCTTATGTATCAGTGGTTATGAAGTGTTGATGTATATGTAACTTCGGAATGTATTTCACATATATGTATATTGTATTCCTATAGAGATGGTATTATTCCTCTATAAGGAAGTGTCGTCATTTATATTGTAAGTGTCGTAACTTATACTTGATGGGTTATTAGACCACCTTATTTGGGGTCGGCCCTGTATAAGTCATGTGGGTCAAAGGGTTATTAGACCACCCTATTGGGGGTCGGCCATGTGGGTCAAAGGGTTATTAGACCACCCTATTGGGGGTCGGCCCACTCAGCATTATGTTATGTGGTTAAGTTCGAGCCGACATGAGTTAGGTAAAAAGGCAAGTCAAGTCAAGTATAAATAGAGTGCGGGAGGCACTCTATTTACTCACTCACTTCTCACACATGCACTCAAGGAGGAGTGGTGCACTTATGGAGGAGGAGGATCTGCTGCTAGGTTATGGCTATCTCTCTTGATTTGTTGTATCATTGCTCTATCTATCTCTGAGGAAGTTATTGGGGTTTTTCACCTTTATGGTTTTCCCCAAGTAAATCTTTGTGTCTCTTGTGTGCTTGCATTATTGTCTCCATGATTGATATGCTGTAGATATGTTGTACATGTTGTTCTCTCAGTTAAGATCCTAGATCAGATTGAAGTAAATTCTGAAAATTTAACATGGTATCAGAGCTAGCCTGAAAGAAGGCATGATATGGCATGTATGACACTTGTTGCACTTACGATGCTAGGGCTTGATATAGCAAAAACCAGTCATCGTAGCACTTTCGCTATAAATCCGTTTTCGCGAAGTTTTCGGATCTGAAATTGTTACAGGCCGAAGCTAAGATCTCCAGGTATCTTGTGTCCAAAGGAAAACCTCTAATTCGTTGTACTTTGTGATTTATGAGCTGTACAATATAGGGTTTCTGCCTCTTCCAGATCTGAGTCAAAATCCGGTGACCTTGGGAAAAAGGTCATATCTTGGGCTAGGAAGCTCCAAATGAAATTTCGTAAAAGGTGACAGGTAGTACACAGTCTGTACTATCTCAGAAAACTTTTTCAGAGGCCGAAGTTGAACCAGTGACACGTGGCACTCCGTACAAGTTCGCTCTCCTGTATTATCCCATAAACAGGTCACGTTACGACATTTGGCATAACTCTCTCTCAGAGAGTCCAATTGAGGTCAGACCTATCAATATGGAAAGGTAACAGGCCGAGCTATCTCAGAAAACGTTTTCAGAGGCCGAAGTTAAAACAGTGACACGTGGCACGCCGTACAAGTTCGCTCTCCTGTTTTATCCCAAAACAGGTCACGTTGCGACATTTGGCATAACTCTCTCTCATAGAATCCAATTGAGGTCAGACCTATCAGGATGGAAAGATAACAGGTCAGGCTATCTCAAGAAACTTTTTCAGACCCTGTGGATCAAAAATTTCGGAGTTACACCAGAAACAATCAGGTACATATTTCTGTCAAAACAGAATTATTTTTTGGTACCTTCATTCATGGCTTCCGGAATTTAGGGCTTTGGAGAAAGTTGGAATTTTTGTAATCGGAGACCACGGCTGGATGCTACTCATCAAAATAGAAATTTAGAGACCAAGATCAGAATTTTTTGTTGGGCAGAAGGCCGGGCTTGATTAGACCCTAGTTCGGGACTTTGATCAGAAAAGTGGAAAATTAGGGCTTCTGTAAAAATGGGAATTTTTGAAATCTGTGACCACGGCTGGAAGCTCCTCAGAAAAATAGAAGCTTAGATCTTTGGATCAAACATTTTGATGGGGCAAAAGAGTGGGCTTCATCAAACCCCAGTTCAGGGTCACGTCCAGTGAATCTAGAAGTTTCAAAGGCAAAATTGAGGAGTGAAACTTTGCAGTTTTCAAATTCTGAATATACCAACTTGATCAGCTCATCAAGGCACATACTTCTATCCTATCAGAAGTTTGAAATTCAAAGTTTGAATTTTTGGGGTTTCTCTGACAAACCCATATCCAGCTCAAGGTCCAGTTCTTGCAAATCAAGTGGATTGGGTTAATCCTAGAAGAAGATGGATTGGTCACTTGCATAAGTGAAGAAGTTCCTGTTTCAGAGGGAGATGAGGCTAAGGCCTTACATACGAAGATTACAAGTGATCTCGACAGGTATGACTCATCGAGGTATGTTTTGAGATTTGTTCATAATTAAGTTTATGGTATGCTTGTCTTCATATTATCACGGTTAGTACAATCTTGATTTTAGACTTGTCATATCACCTTAATAAAATTATGAATGCATGATAGAAGTCATTCATTTATTAGGAGTATGAAACTTATGTTTGTACTAACACATTGTGATGTTGTATGAGTTTTATGTTGTCTACTAACATGAAAGGTACACCAAGAAGACAAATCATGTTCTAGTTCAAGAACATATGATCATGAGGACAAAGATTCATCCATTACCATGGATCTCATAGAAGATCCATTCTCGAGGTATGTATAACTTAGTTTTATAATGGTTAACTTATGAGACATGCAGGTTACTAGCACAAGTCACTAAAGAGAACCAGAAGACATTATGCGGGTATGTTAGACATAAATAGCTAGCATGCTAATCCAGGTATGTTTTTCCTATATCAAGCTAAAATCCTACCTTGTGTTAGGATCTTATACTGTTGTTGATAATAATTATTCATGAAGTCATAGGTTTGAATAATCATGGTTGGATGTATATTATTATAATTGATGATATGACTAACCAGAAGAATCATGAAAGTATAGGCTTGAATAATCACAGGTTTTATGCATTTTATATCTCTTATCTTGATTGATGATTCAACTAACCTGAAGAGTCATAGGCTTGAGTAATTACAGGTTTAGACATGTTATGTTTCTTATGATTTGACTAACCATAAGAATCCTTGAATGCTCATGCTTATTATTTCTGTTTGAAATGATCATGACTATACATGCTTGAGATTATTGTGTTTTAATAGTATACTAATGAATGTATGATTTTATATGAGATCACAAGGATAACACATTCATGATACTAATAAGCATGCATAGGGACCAAGGATGAATATGAGTTCAAGAACAGGTAATTCAGGAAGAAAAGATCAAGAGGGAGCACACTCCAGTTGCTCCTGCCAGAAAGCAAAGGAGCACACTCTAGTTGTTCCTGCAAGAAAGCAAAGGAGCACACTTCAGTAGTTTCTGCAAGGATGCAGATATTCAGAGGGAGTTGATCATCTCTCTACATTTCACAACAGAAAGGTGTAGAAGAAGCTACCTCAGATTAGGACTCCAGCAGCTCCTGCAAGGAAGCAAAGACTCAGAGGGAGTCCACCCAACGAACAAACAAAGATAAGTATTTGAATTGTCATTTCTTAAATAATACTGTTCAATAATGTATATACTGATGTTCCTAGAATTAGGTTGTGTATTATGCATATTAGAATAATTGCATTGATGAACAGTATACTACTAATATGCATGGGTAAGTAGCCTATGGCACTGTACAACATTCCATTGCTACTTATCTAGAATGAAACCTCTTTGCTGACATGTTGGGAGTTGTGCACACTCTTAACAATGTTCTGGTAGAGATTGGAAGGCATCTAGAAAGTTACGGGATATGGATAAATGTTGTATTGAAGCATTGGCTAAGATAATTGCATGACTGTATGGCATATTTCTTTATGTGTAAGAATTTGTTCTGAAAACTATAAGATGTTTTCTAATCATGCAATTTAACTTGTTGTGTAGGAAATATCATATGCCATCTCCTACAAAAGGACTACAACATTTGTTCCAGCAAGAAAGATATCTATTGAAGATATTGAAGTTCCCAGGATCTGGGATGAAGAAATGGAATGCCATGATCCGTAGATCATGAAGAAGATGTTTGGGATGCAGTCCCAAGACCTGACAGGGAGTCATATGTATGCAGATTGAAGAAAGCCTTGTATGGCTTGAAGCAAGCTCCCAGAACTTGGTATGGTGAAGATAGATTGATTGCCGACACGCAGCGGAAGCTTACTACCGAGTTCGAGATGAAGAACTTGGGGATGATGCACTATTTGTTTTTGGCATGGAGGTGTGGCAAAGTGCAGATAGAATCTTCCTTGGACAAGGGAAGTATGCAGTAGAGATCCCAAAGAGGTTCGGGATGATGGATTGCAAGGCCATGGCCACACCTATGGCATCGAATCTGAAGCTTCTATGTGATGCTTCATCTGAGTCAGTTGATGTCTCTATGTATCGTCAGATGATTGGGTCCTTGATGTACCTGACGAACACGAGACCAGACATTTGCTTTGCTGTGAACACATTGAGCCAGTTCCTGACGGATCCGAGAAGTGTTCACCTGGTTACTGTAAAGCATGTTCTGAGGTACCTGAAGGGTACAGTGGATTATGGGCTCAGGTATGAGGCGAATCAAAAGTTTAACCTGGAAGGTTATGTTGATTCAGATTGGGCTGGCAGTGCTGCAGACAGGAAGAGCACATCTGGGTGCTGCTTCAGTATGGGATCAGGTGTGATCTCTTGGTTTAGCAGGAAGCAGTCCTGCGTAGCACTGAGTACAGCTGAGGCAGAGTATGTTGCAGCCTGTTCAGCTAGTTGTGAGGCAGTAAGGCTACGGAAGCTACTGTCTGAGTTATTTGATCTCCCGTTGGAGGCTACTGGTATCTTCTGTGATAACCAGAGTTGTGTGAAGCTGTCCGAGAACCCAGTGTTTCATGACAGGTCGAAACACTTAGAGATCAAATATCACTATATCAGGGATATGGTGCAGAGAGGAGCTGTGAAGCTCCTGTATGTTGCGACGGACGAGCAGATTGCAGATGTGCTGACGAAGCCACTAGCCAGGGTGAAGTTCGAGTACTTCAGAGAGAGGCTTGGCGTGCTTCAGATCAAGGATACTTCGAGGAAGAAGTGATGGACACATTTGCTGAAGCCATTCCAAGCATGTTGGAAGGAGGATCCTTCACATGGCTGTGGATGTAAGCGCTGGATGATGAGCATCAGGATGATGTTCTGGTTTCTGCTTGGATATGATCAGTTGGATCATTTTATGTATGTATGTATGCATCATGTTGGATACTTGGACCATGTATCTGTATATGTATCAGGTGGATACATTGTATGATCAGGTGGATCATGTATGGTGATATGTATCATGTATTTGTATTTGTATCAGGTGGATACATTGATGATCAGGAGGATCATGTATGATGATATGTATCAGGTAGATACTTGGTATGCATCAGGTAGATGCATTGATGATCAGGAGGATCATGTATGATGATATGTATCATGTATTTGTATCAGGTGGATACATTGATGATCAGGAGGATCATGTATGATACTTGGTATGCATCAGGTAGATGCATTGATGATCAGGAGGATCATGTATGATGATATGTATCATGTATTTGTATCAGGTGGATACATTGATGATCAGGAGGATCATGTATGATACTTGGTATGCATCAGGTAGATGCATTGATGATCAGGTGGATCATGCAGCAGGATGTTGCAGTGATGATCAGGATGATCATAGATGACGAGCTTCAGGATGTTGCTCCAGATGACATGCAGCAGGACGTTGCAGTGATGATGATCAGGATGATCATGGATACATCAGGATGATGTATGGTGAGTATCAGGTTGATACTCTATGGCCGTGGATCAGGTTGTGCAGATGAGCATGTAATTCGTTGCCCTAGGAGATTTGCAGATGGTCTTTCGAGGTTTTGCCTATGGCATGTAATTCGGTGCCCTGGGACATCTGGCAAATGCTCTTTCGAGGTTTTGCTCTGGGAGGACATGTAATTCGTTGCCCTGGGAGATCTGCAGATAGTCTTTCGAGGTTTTGCCTATGGCATATAATAGCGCCCTGGGATATCTGGCAGATGCTCTTGCGAGGTTTTGTCCTATGGCATGTAATTCGTTTCCCTGGGAGATCCGATAGGTTGGGCTGTGTGCCCGTAATCAGTCCTGGGATGCTCTTGCGAGGTTTTGCCATGACCACATGTAATTCGTTGCCCTGGGAGATTTCAGGTCGGAGTTGTGTACCCGTAACATCCTGAGATGCTCTTGCGAGGTTTTGTGGTGGGGTCACATGTAATAGCGCCCTGGGAGATCCTACAGGTCGGAGTTGTGTACCCGTAACATCCTGGGATGCTCTTTCGAGGTTTTGTGACGCACGTAATAAGTCCTGAGGATTCCACAGTATGGCCAGTGATGACGAAGACCTGCAGGTGGTGGGCCTACATCCAGTATGAAAAAGGACTGGCTCTGTAGAACTTCCTATGACGAGTAGATTCAGAGATTGATTGAGATAGCAGCAGCAGTGACGATGATGATGACTTGATGACGATTATCCAGTGACGATGATCCAGAGAAGATGACTTGTGCTAGAAGAACTGTGCTGAGAAATACCTTCCTAGTTAAGAGGGAGTGTTGATGTATATGTAACTTCGGAATGTATTTCACATATATGTATATTGTATTCCTATAGAGATGGTATTATTCCTCTATAAGGAAGTGTCGTCATTTATATTGTAAGTGTCGTAACTTATACTTGATGGATTATTAGACCACCTTATTTGGGGTCGGCCCTGTATAAGTCATGTGGGTCAAAGGGTTATTAGACCACCCTATTGGGGGTCGGCCATGTGGGTCAAAGGGTTATTAGACCACCCTATTGGGGGTCGGCCCACTCAGCATTATGTTATGTGGTTAAGTTCGAGCCGACATGAGTTAGGTAAAAAGGCAAGTCAAGTCAAGTATTAATAGAGTGCGGGAGGCACTCTATTTACTCACTCACTTCTCACACATGCACTCAAGGAGGAGTGGTGCACTTATGGAGGAGGAGGATCTGCTGCTAGGTTATGGCTATCTCTCTTGATTGGTTGTATCATTGCTCTATCTATCTCTGAGGAAGTTATTGGGGTTTTTCACCTTTATGGTTTTCCCCAAGTAAATCTTTGTGTCTCTTGTGTGCTTGCATTATTGTCTCCATGATTGATATGCTGTAGATATGTTGTACATGTTGTTCTCTCAGTTAAGATCCTAGATCAGATTGAAGTAAATTCTGAAAATTTAACATGAAGCTGGGGTGTCTATTATGCTTGGGTGTCTATATTTATGCTCTTTGGCCTGCGAGCCTATGGGAAGAAAGTATTTGGTTATGTGGTTTTTTGTCTGTTCAGGTAGAAGGTTTGTCTCGGTTACTGCGGAAATAGCCTTTAGATGTGCCACTAGGGTGTGTGTCTGTTTTGATGAACAATTATGAGCTTCAGCCAAATTGCTCCTATTGTAATTCCTCCTTTTAATATAATGCAAAATCTCTTTACTTCCAAAAAAAAAGGGCTACTTGGAATGGTGTTTAGTATTCCCAAACGATTATTCTTTCATATCACAGTCATGATAAGTGTATTTTTGTGTTTTAAGTAGCTGTAAGTACCATTCTCTGCTTTTAAAAAGTTGATTTCTGATGAGGTAAGTGTTCAAGTAAAAGCTAATATTTTTTTGATAATGCATGATGCTAAGAATAGGACTCTTTAACCATTTGTTTGAATTTGTCATAGGACTCTTTGTAAAATTACTTAGGGTAATGTGATAAATTTGAATATTAATTTAAATTGGATTGAAAATGACTCTTCATAATGAATTATGATGATATGAACATATAACTAAGAATGTCGGGTTTGATATGATTTACATAATAACACAGATCCCTATTCTTGGAGAATTATGTTATGATGTGATTGTGAGTTTTTGCTAGATGAAAGTCGAGATTGCAGACATATGTATTCTTCTTTTCACTAGTTGATTTCTGAGTGTCTATCCAGATTTAAAATTTGAAACCTTTGTGTACGATCTCTGTAACTAAATGCGTCCTTGAAATGGTTTTTTCTACAAGATTGAATGTCAGTCCAAATGTGTTTGAATGGCTTGCAATGCACCTTCATGGTAGAAATGTTGACTTAAAACGGAGTATGTTTCTGTATTTGAATCTTTAGAGAAATCCATTAATCAAAATCTGCATGTTATTATTGAATGGGATAGACCCGTGATTGCAGAACGTCGCTATTATTGGTACTGAGTGAGTGAATTGATTAAGAGGATAGGCCGAATCATGCTAGTAAGATTCGACAAAGACAATCTGATCTAATTGCAGTGCTGATTGCATTGAGGTAATGCATATTGCTGTGTAAATATTTTGTTTTTATAATCTAAGCCGTATTTTCTAGAAAAAGTGAAAATTATTGACTTAAAAAGTGAAAAGTGTTTTGTCGTTGCATATAATGTAGATTAATATTATTAATTACATATAGTTTTCCTTCATTCATGTTCTCTAAAATAGTAAAACAGTTGGACGGATTTTCCCATACTTAGCCAATTTCTTGATTTTCACTAATTTGTCGTATCTCTCCAGAATGATTCATAATGCAACAATGATTTCAACTTCATGCCACATCATCATCTATGCCATGCAATTCCATGCGGGAATCAATATCCTTATTGCGGGCATCAACCTTAATGCGGGCATCACTTAGCCCCTTTACAACACTTAGCAATTTTTCCTTTATCTTTAGTATGCAAAATAACATTTTTCTTCTATTTTGGTAGGTTGATATTTTCCTTATCTTATCACCATAAGAAAAACCAAGAGCATGGCTAGATAGCCATTTCAACAATGAACAGGACCATATAGAGAGCGTTGATGGAGAGCACTGATACCGATGAGCAAAGAAATAATGAGTATTCAATGAGGAATTGGTGGAGTCGCAGTTGCCAAAAGTAGGAAAAATGGACAAATTTAGGTGTTGCAGCTGCTCGAAACAGGAAGAATAGGAACTTTTGGAGGTGTCATAGCTACTCGAAATAGGAAAATTGCACAAATTTAGGTGTTGCAGCTGCTTGAAATAGCAAAAATAGGCACTTTTGGAGGTGTCGCAGCTACTCAAAATAGGAAAAATAGACAACTGTTGGAGAGCACTGATACCGATGGAGAGCATTCATGGAGAGCGCTAATACTGATGAGAAAAGAAATAATGAGTACTCAATGAGGAATTGGCAGAGTTGTAGTTGCCAAAAGTAAGAAAAATGGACAAATTTAGGTGTTGCAGCTGCTCAAAACAGGAAGAATAGGCACTTTTGGAGGTGTCGTAGCTGCTCGAAATAGGAAAATTGGATAAATTTAGGTGTTGCAGCTGCTTGAAATAGGAAAAATAGGCACTTTTGGAGGTATCGCAGTTGCTCGAAATAGGAAAAATAGACAACTGTTGGAGAGCGCTAATACCGATGGAGAGCGTTGATAGAGAGTGCTGATACCGATGAGCAAAGAAATAATGAGTATTCAATGAGGAATTGGCGGAGTCGCAGTTGCCAAAATTAGGTAAATGGAAAAATTTAGGTGTTGCAGCCGCTCGAAATAGGAAAAATAGGCACTTTTGGAGGTGTCGTAGCCGCTCGAAATAGGAAAATTGGACAAATTTAGGTGTTGCAACTGCTTGAAATAGGAAAAATAGGCACTTTTGGAGGTGTCACAGCTGCTTGAAATAGGAAAAATGGACAAATTTAGGTGTTGCAGCTGCTTGAAACAGGAAAAATAGGCACTTTTGGAGGTGTTGCAGCTGCGGTAAAGAGAAATAATCCATAGTTAGCGGTGTTGCAGCTACGGGAAATGGGAAAGATAGGAGATTTTGACGAAGTCACTTGGGAAGATATCTACTTAGATCAAGGTGAATGGAAGGAACTGACTTACCCCAGATAACCCATAGAAAAACTATTCTCCTAATGAAAATCTATAAATGGGAGGGCTTGGGTTTTTTCTGTAAATGTTTGTTTTTGGCAATAGAAGGTGTTGGTCACCCTATATGCTAATTAATTACAACTAACACATAGGATGCTCAATATAAATTATCAAACCCAGGGAAGTCTTTTATTTCAATGGCAATAAGCATAATCTATGCATAAACATTTCAAGTAGTTGATTAACTGAATGGAGATAATAATCCTACCTATCTGCTCAGCCAAACTCATTCCATAAAGAAAACTAATCTAACTCATACATCTAGCAATTCAAACTGCAACTACCTTCCAATAGAAATCAACCTAGCAGTTACTGATATAAGAATAGAAATGAACGAGATTACTTTTGCAAGAAGTTAAATCCTATAATTATCAAACTATAGTATTCAATCTTTACCAAATTGATTCATCCAGCAACTACTGTAACTCAATCATAATCTGCCTAATCTATGAATTCAACTAATGATACAACAACAACCAGAATTAGAAAATAAACTTAAACTCTAAATTGATAATCATTGGAATCCTAGGAAGCATAAATACTGAAAGGAATTGGAGTTGATCTTGGCTTTAACAGCTATTGAACACACATGCATTAATCAAACTAACCTACACAGTCGACTGTCACACCACACAGTTGCAGCTATTTGTAATGCAAAGAATAAACTACCAATAAAGAATGCAATCATAAATCTCTGTTGCAGCTATCAGAAATACGCCTAATGCAATTCCAAAACACACATAAGGAAATGAATTAATATAACTACCTACTTAACTCAGTAATCTCTGTGAGAAGGTGGGCCCTGGCCTTCTAACAGAGACGCTGTGAACTACCACGAATTAAGACACAGAAATGAAAATAACTCTGCTCTTCATTAAAAGATGGTAATCCACAGTATCATCCTCTATTACAACTTGTACAAAATGATAATTATCCAAACCTAGACTTTGAAAGCCTTCCCATATTTATACATGAAAAATACAGTTCATGATCCACTAATTTCATGCAGCAATGAAGATCTTTGATCTTCGTGCTGCAGATTTATAGCTAAACTGTTACATACATAATGAATGAGGCCGTTAATCATGAAGGATGTTGTTACAATGGCAGTCAATGGATCAACGCTTTAACAAATTGGGAGGCGTCATGTTTGTCGCAGCTATACTCTGTTCCAACAACCTGTTACAACTTCACGTGGAGAGATGTGTTGTCCCTTGAAATATGAGGAATCAAATCAGAAGAGTAACAACTGGCACCACATATAATTCTTTCCCAATACATTGAGACTGATACACCTATGCTTTGATCTCAACTTAATGAAATCAACACAAGTTAGCATAAATCGAAGGCTAGAATTCATAACCATAACAATCTTAGGCATTTAATTAAATGAAACAATAATGATGTATACCTTGTCAGGACTACTGATTAATATAGAAAAAAGGCATGTATATTGTTTATGAAAGTAGGGTTTAACTGGGCAAAATGATGAAATAGGTATGGTCAAAAAGGGGCATTTCCAAGGCCCAACATCTCCCCCCAACTATCCAATTGCATGTCCTCATGCAACATCCGATTAGTTCGAATCTCGATCTTGACTCTGATCCTCGTTCATATTATGCAAGTGATTTGAAGGAATCAATTTTGACAATTAGCCATTGGAAACGCTGGTTCTTGTGTGACAGCCTCTCCTTACCCTTAGCAGCTTCGTCTTATATTGGAACTCACCAGATTTTCAATTATGTTGGTCCTTCTGAAACAATATCTTTTCCTTATGTCCCCATCTCAGCATCTTTTTCCTGAGTTGTAATTCCAACAAATAAGAAATTTTGAGGGCGTTGGTTCTTGTGTAACAACGTCCTATTTCTTGATTCTTTTGGTCTGTTGAATCGGTTCAATGTTCCTGAAACAATGAGGCTGTGCCTTGGGATAATTTCTTTGATTGTCTTGATCCTAAGGGTTTCTGTAATGCTAGGTCCACTACTGTAACTTTATACCCTGTCATATTAAAAATATCTCCACATTTCGGGCATATCATTTATGGTTGTCCTTCATTTCCCTGAATGGATGATAAATTCCCCAATTGGTCTGTAGCTTCCACCATTGAACTCACATATTTCTTTTCCTGTTTCTGGCATGTCTCCTTCCATTTTTCTAGTTCTGCATGAAGCACTTGCACCTCCTCCTTTAACAACTCATTTTCAAACAAAAGATTCTCTATTTGAGGTTCTTCTACAGTAAGTTCTTGTGTATCAGCAGGTGGTCGGGTTTTTAAGATGGAAATCCCGATTTCTGCCCCAATAAATTGACCTACTTCTGCTGTAGTAGCCGTTTTTATTTTTCTCCTTTTCGTTGGGATGGATGTCTGGCCTTTGCTTATTAGCCATTATTTTCTCCTCTGAGGTAGAAAAAATCCTTTCACCTTAGAAATAGGGCCAAATCCCTCCTTTCAAATTAAAGTTCTTCTTATTTCAGGGAAGGTCTCAACATTCAAGGCTTCTAGACCGCTTTATGCTACTGATTTCGCCTGACATTACTCTTCTACTATTGTGATTTTAGCATCCTCAGTTTCAATCTGCTCTTCATCCTCCAATCGAACTTTTGGTGTTCCAATCCTCCCCCCAACTGAGTTTGAGGAACTCCAGTCCTCATCCACTATCTTTAAAAAGAATTCACGGGGTGCTCTTGGACGAACCAAAAGTTGCCCCCAGGTCAACTTGTTATATGCTAGGTTCCGTAAGATTAATAATTTAATTAGCCCATGATTTGAGAGGGATGATAAGGGGTGTTGAGCTCTTTTATCATAACAAGCCATGCGTTGCAAGGATCTAAGAAGATAGTATGGCATATTTAGCATATTACGATAACGTAAATGTGATATGAGGAAAAAATCATAAATGTAAACAACACTGTACCTCCCTTCACATGTAATATATTTATTTAAGAAGAGTGCAACTTGGTCCCAAGGACTCGGAAGAGTCTGTAGCGTTGTTCCTCTGCCCCGTGGTTGAACACTCTCCCCTGCCACCAGGAAATCCTCAGTTGCAGTCGGGTGATGGCGTTTCCGACTAAACCAACGCTGACCGGTTTTGGGAAGTCCCGTTACCTCCACCAAGATTACCTTTGAAACATCTACCCTTATGCCTCGAACCTCTGAATGAGTGCTTGTCAAGTTTTGAGAAAATTCAAGGGTTGTTTCCTCATGAAAAACATTCAAGCGTTGAAAATAGTCTTTCCACCATGCTTCTTGAAAGATAGCAAAGACATCTCTGTTCTTATACAGAGATTATATTGTTAAAGGCTCATACCTCACAAGGATACCCATACCACTGATATTTTTGTGAAATATTGTAACGAATACAATAGTTACAGTTTCAAACATTGAACTGACTGCATGTAGACACGGTTGATGGATAGTCGAAGTTTGAATTGAGCATTTTTTGAAAGGTGGCACAGTTAATTTTGGGATAAAACCTGTGGCAGGATTATCGCACAAGTCAGGTAGAATGACGATCAAATCATAAGTATGGGTAACAACTTTAAACGTGATTTTGGTTTAGTTGATTTGCTGTGGATCGATGACAAGGGTAAATAACAAGTATAACCATTATTTCTTGTGATGTCAATAGATGCCTAATCATGACTATAGTTAGAACCCGTACCTTCAAAATCAATGCTCAAGCCGCCACTCTGCTGTGGCATGATATTTCACAGTCACATATCTGGTAGAATACGCGTGTGCCAAGATGAGTTGGACACCACCAACCAAGTTGATAGTAAAACAAGATGGCCCAATAATTTCCTTCATTCTTGGCAGACTGTCATTCGAGCTGTGGAGTCATCATTTAAATTCGAGCTGTGGATTCAGATCATTAGCGCCGAGATTGTTCCAAAATGCAAACAATCTAGCGGAGTTGCAGATAATGAATAAGAATGAAGACTTGAGCAGAGTTCGAAGAAATATGGCAGAGTTCCAGCAACGAACATTATATAATACTAATGTATTATAAAATCAGAAATTTTTCCCATCACATATAATGGAAACTTGTGCCCAAAATTTTAATTAAATGTAAATATTAATCCGAACTACAAAAAATTTATAAACTATGTCCTGATGTAAGTATAAATACTCAATAGATTAACTATTCTCAATTGATACAACATCACTGAAATCACTAGTCACATAGTATAACCACTAGTTACATAGTTCAATGTCATCCTTATGCCAAGGAATGAAGCTCAACAAACCATCTGCTAGATTACTTAATGCGCTATTGGGACGTGGTAGAGCTATATTTTCAAATAGAGGATCTAAAATTTCTGTCGGATTCACAATATAATAGCCGTTTTCAACAGGGACATAGTGTACCATTGCATTTGGGTCAGTCTTATGTATTGTCGCCCTTGCAACTTTAAACCTTGAGTTTAATGCAATGAGAAAGCATTTCTTTCCTTCCAGCCCCAATTGGGAAGTTGGTGTCAACTCATTAGCATTATCTTGACCCTGCAAATAAATGATACAAAGTAAGATGCATGGAAATAAGAATTTAAACATTGATGATCCTAGATTAAATAATTACAATCTTACCTAAATTGGTGTTTTCATTTTGTCAATTTGCAGCTTCGATGGAACCATTGTTGTTTTCTGTACAGAATGTTGGTCATATTTTGATGCACGACTCTTCACCCAATAGACAACGATTTCTAATATATATTGATAAAATAAAATAAAATTGAACTAAATTACGAAATTTATCAATACTTACTAGGGAATATGATGGAGTATGCATTGAATTTAATTTTGTTTGTATTAGTCTGTTCATAGGAGTTGTTATGTCGTTTGTATTACTCTGTCAAGGCAACAAAATGTAATATATATATATATATATTCAAATGATGAAAATAAAATATTATTTTAAATAATAATTAAACAACTAACCTCCACCACAGGTGTGATTTCAGCATGAGCTTTTGTACAGTAGGAGACTGTTTATATGAGCAATCATATATTAGAAGTCATATCATTAGTGTGACAATATGTATATTGAGACAAGAGTAAAGAATTGGACACTAACACTTTCTTTGTTGACCACATGTCCCCTCTCCATATCTTCTACTCTTTTCAGTAGTTCAGTTATTTTTGTTTTCAAAGATGTGATTTCCTGTGTTTTTCCTTTCACTGCAGCTTGGCTTACAGCTAGCACCTCCTTGTATGGAATTTTTCCAAACAATTTAGTTGGCGTAAATCCTAATCCAACACCATGGCATTGTACTCTTGCATCAACCCCTAGTACTTTGGCAAGGGCATCATCCCTAGCTTCAAATTCTTGAGATGCAACTTCTACTTGTGCTTGTTCATTTTTTTGCTAACATTGACATACAATTAAATCAGATCATAAAAGAAAACATTTCCAACATGTAAAATGAAATTTTAATCAATATCTAAATTAAAAGGTTGAGAACATACTATTGTTTCTCCTACAGTTGGTGTGATTGGAATGCCATCCTTCTTTTGATGGCACTTCTTCCATAAGTCTTCCCTAGTAATGCTTGTAGTTCTATCACCAGAGGCTATAGATTTTTTCTAGTTGCAACAAGTAAAATAGTATGGCTAAGTTGTGACATTACAATGAATCTAAAATATGCTAATATTTCTCATATCGGATAAAATATCATCACAATTGTTTACCATATCATCTTCGACCCGTTGATAACCTCGACGTCCAGAGGTGTGCAAGTCCCTCTCCTTTTCTCTATTTTCCTTGTTTTTTTTCCTTATATCCTAGAAATCAATTGAAAATAGCATATATAAGTCAACATTACAAGCCAATAGACATTCTAAAAAACTTGATTATATAATATGTGAATTTTTTCCTTACTAGGAATTCAATGGTGGCTCGTGATAGGACGAATTCTCTCCACACTGTCTCACTTATCCTAATTGGAGGAACATTTTTTAATATTTCCTTTGTTGACTCATAAGGGTCACAATATTTTTTGGTCAACCGATATCTATGACTGTTTTCCTTGTGGCCAATGGATTTCATACAATATTCTTTAAGGACCGGGGGGTTATGAATTTTGCCTGCAACATACAAGAATTGCATTTTTAGATGTCATACATGGTTTGAAAATAAACTTCGAAATCATCCAAAAATGTAAATGTTGAAAACAAATACACGTAATCTCTAATACTCACATTATTAATGTTCCACAAGTCATCCTTTAATTGGTCTGAAACCTTCCTCCAATCAAAATAATTGATTGGAACCATTTCCCTTGCGAGCACACCTAGTAATGAAGATAGCTTCATGGAGTTTGGACCAATTGGTTGGTTCCTTTCATTGATATGAATTTCGATCTTTTCCTCCAAGTTATTGATTTCTGCACATTTAGTTGCTCCTCTACCTTTCTTCTTGACTTTCTCTGTCGATGCTTGTGTATAGGGATCTTCACCTTGTACACTAATATCTTGTTGGCATTATTCTTTGTGAGCAACTTCTATAAAAGAAGGGCACTTAAAGGTGTTATGGATTTCTAATTCATAAAATTTTATTTATGAAGAACTACAAAATTATACATTAATGAGCTTACCTTGTTCTTCATGTTTCTCTGTCCCTTTTTGTGTCGAGGGATCTTCCCCTTCTACACTGTTATCCATATGGCATGGTTTTTTGTGAACATCTTCTATAAAAGAAGGGCACGTAAAGGTGTTATGGATTTATTAATCAGAAGACTTATACTTATAAAGAACTAGAAAAAACTAAATTAATGGGCTTACCTTGTTCATGTTGCTCCTCCTCCTGAAAAGATGAAAATGTATCTTTGTCATTTCCTTCTTTGTTAGGACTAGTAGAGTCATTCAAAGGCATAGAAGGTGTAATCTTCTTTGCTATTGATTGTATTTTCCTCTTCTTTGTAATTGTAGCCAAGAATGTTATTAAACATATGCCTAACATCATCATACAATAAAAATAAGCATTATACTGCATAAGGAAATACATTGTTCTATTTATAGATATTTAACTTCTGAGATGCATGTCCCTTTCTTTCCCATTTGATCATTTTGATGCATTCTTTTTGAAAATTTCATAATCAGTTTTTTTTTTTAAATTTCGTGTCATAATCTGCTTTCTCTGTTTTTTTTAAATGATTAGAGTATTGATTAGCCATAGCCTATTAGATTGTTATTAAAGTACAAAGTAATATGTTCTAACAATTTAAATTAAATAAAAGTAGTATTCCCATTTGCTGTGATGGGGAATTTTGTTTTTTGCAAAATACTCACAGATGTAACCTCTTAGGTGGCTCAGCCACAATTTTATTAATATAAATCCTACTTGTTTCTGTTAAAAAAAACAATTTAAATTAAATAAAAATAATGATATACTTCAATCACAAACAATCACTTACCTCCATGTCTCCACTTGTACAAATCCTGCATAACCAAAAAAATAAAGTCTATCATCACTCAATTGCTAACTAAAAGTTGTTTAAACAAGTTTCAAAAGTAAAAGGGAAGACTATCTGTAATGACTAGCTACTAAGAGGAACATATGTCATAATTTGAGAGAGAGAGAGAGGGTTAGGGTTTAGGTTAGACACGTATAGTAGCCAACAAGATATCTCAGTCTCCAAGAGTGGAGACCCCTCAGCCTTAGAGGTTGCAAGAAACACAAGGTTTACACAAGCATCCCCAAAGATGAACACGGTAACGGTCTTGCAGTAGTGGGAAAGTGCAGTCCAACTCTAGTGGTCACAAAACAATCACAATCCACAGTCAGCCCTAGAGGAAACCAAAATTTTTACAGAATTTTTAAAATTTTGTAGCAGAGGAACCACTATTTTGATTTATGTCAATAAAGAAACCACATAATGCGTATTACAATTACTAAGCATATGATAAAATTTTGTACAAAATGCAGCACATAATGCATATTACACTTAAAATTGTGTAGCAGAGGAACCACTATTTTGATTTTTGTCAATAAAGAAACCACCTAATGTTTTCATTTATTATGTTGTTTTCACAAAAGCATGGATAAAATACCTGCAATAACGCAGAACGCAAAACAAGAATGCCGTGAAACTTAAGTTACACCTCATGAAGTTGACCTCAATATATCCCAACAACAAAGCTTCAGCTTTTGTGGTGTTGAATACCAGAATCAAAGCAAGTAAACACTGGCCTGTGCAAAAAGAAAACGTCTCCCTTTCCTGGCAAAACTATTCGCGGGAGATAAAATTTGAAAAGTTATGTTAGGGGTCCCATTTTTTTATTATTAAATTTCTTTTTTTTTTGGTATAGATAGCAAAAACACCTGAGTTTTCTCCTAAGGTTTTAAATGACCATGGTACTGGGATTCATGTAGGTGGACCAAAGGAAGGAAGGAGGGAACCAAAGAAATGCATCAAAAGGAAAGGAAATATTAGCCTATTGTGGTCGATGACATGAAGTTAAATAATGTAATAAGCATGGCTTCTAAGGCATTGATTGTGAGGTTTATTTTTAGAAGGATGGGGACAATGAGTTTGTTTAAATAGATTCAAGTCCACCTATACTAACTGGGACCCTTCGGATGTATTGACTTGTAATGTAAACATTGTTCATATGTGATGTACGATTAATTCCGGCGTGGAGGTCAAGGCCAAGGCCCCGCTAGTGAATTCTCAGCCTTGAAGGGATGATATTTTATATTGTGCCATCCATGTGTTAGTAAGCCATGGAAATTGTAAAAACATGTAGATGATTATAATGCAAATAAAAATACCAAGGGGTTGTCTATGGATGCAACTAAATGAGGGGGCTATGTGTATCCACTAGGAAGAGATGATTAGGTGGTTTTGCGATTGGACCCTAGCTGGATTTGGACCCTAGCTAGATTCCATATGTCATCTTGAGAACCCCTTTGATTGTTCTAGTCGTCATTTAATTCTGTTGTAAGGAAGTGGGTGAGAAATTCAGTCCATGAGAGTGATAGAGTATGGGTAGCCCTGAAATTCGTAAGGCAAGGTATGGGATCGGTTTGCTCGACCCATAAGCCACTCCATCTCATGGTAATTATGTGTTCTTAATGTTTAATTGTTCATGTTTCATTTAGCTATGCTTATTTGAGTATGCATATGCATCCATGTGTTTTTATGAATTTCTTCAATGATGAATAGGGCCAAGACTTGTTGAGGCCCAGGAGGTTCAAAATGTTCGGTCATGACTTTGGGGTGGAAATAGAAACCCCTTTTGTGTTCATGTTCCCTTTGTGGGTCAGATGAAGGGAGGAGACATGGCATAGTGGATTAGAGCTCTTTGCAGAGTGGTAAAGAGGTATAGATGAGGATTGGGGAAACACCTTGGTTGGAAGAAGGAAAATTCAGAGTTCTCAGGTTTGGAAGAAGATCATACACTTGCATGGGGATCTCCGAGAGCTTTCCAATATATGATACCAAGTTTTCCAAAAATGGACTTAGGATGAGAAAGTTATCAGCCTAAGAAGTTGGCAGTAATAGTGGTATATGGTCGACTTCCGACTTTCCGAACCCGCAGTGCAGATTGCGGATCACAGAAGTTGGAGGCGTGATTCTACGAAGCTGAGACCTTTGGAGTTCTAACTTCTGACTCCCACATCATGGATTATAGAAGTCAAAGGCGTGATTTGGTGAAGTAGAGAATTGGGTGTCCCAAATTTCCTACTCACGCATCGCGAATTGTGGAATGCGAAAGTCGAAGGCGTATTTCTTCGACTTCGTGTATTTTTCCTTTCAACTTTCCGACTCCTGTGTCGTGGTGCGGTAATCAAAGGTGTGATTCTTGAAGTGGCAAATTGGGGTGCCGACTTCCGACTCTGACATGTGGATTGCGGACCAAGCTATTGCGGCTGTGCGAAAGTGCATAGTTTGGAAGAAAAAAATTTATTTGGTTGTATCTAAGGAGCTCCCCCATCACCTCTAAAGGGCACCGAGGGGGTCGGGGACGTTACAGATATCCTATAAGAGTGACGTGTGTTTCTTTAAAATATTGTTCATGGATTTGGATACCTCAAAGAATATTCCTTTAGGGAATAAGGCATGTGATTCCTTCCTTAATTATGTATAGAGCCTCAAGACCCCTAACTACTATTCAAAACCATCTAATGACATAGACATCCCTACTCAAACACTAAAGATACTTTCAATCCATGTGTGTTTGTTCAAGTTGTTCTTCTTGGCCATGGATTCTCAAAAGGTTATTTTTTTATTAAGGCCCAATTTTTCTCCCTCAAACATGTAAAGGGAACCCAATTTCTATACCAGGTTCTCAAAAAATTCTAATGGCAATAATATCCCCACTTATATGAATAATATGCTCTTAGGAGTTCATGTGTGGTGATTGTAGGAATTGTTCTTAGTCAAATATGCCTGGAATTTCCTTTAAGACCTAAGTCGCACTCTTTTTTCCCCAACCATATCCATGGTGTTGGAGCCTATAATTAGTCTTAAAATTCTCAATGTGCCACAAAAACACCACTCATAGGCCAAAGATACCATGGAAAGGTCTATTGTGGTTGTTAAACATGTCATTCTTGTCTATATATACCTAGAAGCTTCCTTTATGTCCTAAGGCCCAGTTTCCATTCCTTAACCATGTCTAGAGCCCCAAAACCCATACCTATTGCTCATAAAATTCTTAACAATTCCCATTTACTGACTATAAGGACAAATATCCCCTCAATAGGTTAGCTTTGGTGGTTGGAGACATGATTGTTAGATCTTTAATAAGCATGGCTTCTAAGGCATTGATTGTGAGGTTTATTTGTAGAAGGATGGGGATAGTGAGTTTGTTTCAATGGATTGAAGTGCATGACTAGTAACCAATTTTAGCTTACCACATAAGGGTTGTCATTTTCATTTGAGGTTAGATGTTGAGGTTACATCCAAACATAGTATTATTTCTAGTCGGTATCTACTGCATTTATACTGTAATGACCCTTTTTCAAAATTTTATTAAAATGCCAATTTTTCCACTTTTTCCCCAATTTCGACCTTTGACTAGTTTTACTGTTTTGACCTCCAAATCAACCCAAATGCTCCCAAATATTCTGTAGGAGTGTATGAATGGTATTTAGAATTGAATATTAGGTTCAGGGATGTTTTATGGCCCTCCAAATACTGCTGCAAACTTGATTTGTATTCTGATCAATATAGGTAATTTTGACTAGTAATTTGTGCCTCAAATCCCGCCCGGGGTAACACTGCAAATGGCCTTCCAAATGCCTCCAAAATACCACGAATTTATGAACAGAGGTATGTAATGTGTTAATTATGTGATTAAGGTCTCATATGCACCATTAATTGATTTTTACTACTGTTCTAACTCTCTCACATTCAACAGCAAAAACCCCCAATTCGACCCTTGGGGAAATGGCACTATTTCACCTCTCAATACAAACAAACTGAGTAAAAAGGATTCAAATGCTCAAGTAAAGTACATGAAACTTGTATAATATATCCATGGAAGTATATTAATCACAAATATATCAGAGAATCATCCATCCATTCGAAATAATCAACCTTATAGTGTCATACATCAAAGCATTGGGGAAACGGACATTATTTGCTCATTAATCAATAATTTTGCATACATTAAATGGGTATTTCGACCTGAGATTTTTTGAATATTAAGAACAGAGGATATGAAGCTATTAAAATCATAAAAATATCATATGAAGCTCTCCCAATGAGTGCAAGATCTCACCCAAAGCGCAATCCCTCAAGGAGCCCGAATATGCCTTCAAAATTGGAAATGGTGGAGAGAAAGTGCTGCACTAAACCAAACCATGAAACTTCCTGTAGCTGCTACCTGCAAATAAAAATCCATTAAAGCACCATGAAAGACCTGAGTGGCCTCTCCAAACACCAACTTGGATGGAAATATTTCACCCTCGAAATTGGCTAAGGCAAGAAACTAGTCATCCACTAGTTCTCTCTTCACAAATGCAATTTTTCTCAAATCATCAAAATCCATTCTCATACTTGATTTCTACATTTTATAACCAACGTTAGCCTTCAAGGGGTCGAAATCCTCTCAATAGATTCAATCATTTTCCATTTAGAAAATATTCCTCATTTGCCACTTGTCTCCTAGTTCCAACCTTCCATCTTCTCCCAAATTCGAATTTGAGTCTCTTTAGATTCCTCCAACTCCATGAGAACCTTCCTTGAGCCTATTTTTGGGGCTGACATGTCATAATGGTCAGGTGTAAGAATTCAGGTCTGAATTTTGTCATAAATGTCATAGATGCTTCATTATTGTTGTCATAAAACTAGGGAATCTAGCCCAAGTGTCCACTAGTCTCCAATTTGACTCTTCCTCTCCCATGGAGGTTACTATTCCATCCAATTTCGACCTAATATGCTCAATTCCATGTGTTATGACTTACCAACTCACCCAAGAGTGTTCACCTTCCCATGAATTCGAATTGGCAAGAGAGAGCTGCCATGTGTCATTGAAAAATCAAGCTAGTGTGGGTCCCACCACCTCCATATGTCTCCAAAACCACTTGCCACCTAGAATTTCTCTTGAATTTATTTATTCATCATATTTATTAAATGCTTGAACCCTTCTAATGTCTAAATATCATTTATTAGCTTCCTTATTACCATCCCACATGTGCCCATCCAACCTAGGAAACTAGTAGGATTGATGGGATTGTCTTACTATGCACTTATTTGAATGGGGACATTACATATACCTAGGTGGATTTACTAATTACTTGATCAAATTACTTATATATCATTCAAGGTACCATGCCAATAAGTAAGGATACCATAAGGATAAAATAATTGTACTAAATTAGTCTATTTCCATAGACTCTCTTATGATTCTACACAAGATATTTCCTCTTTATGCTATTAATTGTAACTACTGGCATGATATGACTCATTACTGTTTCTTGCATCCTTATAACAAAGAGATCTATCATATGCATTCAAACAATTGTGACTCATTATGATCTCTCTTCCCATGGAAATCATATGAGCCAAAATTTGACTGGTGGTATGCCTTACAAATCTACTTTCTTAATTGACATATCAATTAGGTCACTAGGGATATTAGAATAATGAGAAGAGATATATGGTTAAGGTTAAGGTTCTACTTGGAGAAAACCTAAAAGAACCTATACAAATCAATACATTGGTTAAGGTCCTACTTGGAGAAATCCTAAAAGAACCTATATAATCCTTTTAAATATTAAGAATTTCTATCATTACCTCTTCCAACCATATGAAATTCTTATAAAGATAAAAAGAATTTGAACCATTAACATATGTTTTTTAGACCAGTATTATACCATTGAAACTATTCTCCTAATGAAAATCTAATTACTTGCTAAGATATCCCTCCAGCCGATTTTCAATGATGCCTACCTTACATCTACCACATATCATGCGATGCCAATCTAGAGCCTCCACCTAATTTATGTATTTGCATTGTTCAATGAACCATTTTAGTGGTGTAAGTGTAATAGTTTTTATAGATTTATGCATGGGAATTTCTATTTAGGTCATTGGAGAGTCAACGATAGGTGGCATATGAAATTATTGAAGCAAGTGATATCTAATAATGTTATGGCCATTGCACTGCACCTTTGAGTAATTTACTCACTCTCAAGTGAGATTTTTTGAGCTCTAAAGGAAATGAAGTTTCCCATACCTTCCAAGCCATTAAATGAGGGGATCGAAGCCAATTCTAACTCCTAAAAATACATTAACATGTTAAAATGGTGGTGACAACTTTAACATCTTGATCTCCTATCATACTAACAACATATATTAGTTAGTCTAAAGGTTGGGATATGTCCACATTAGAAACATATTTATATTTAACCCATAGAGCCTTCCTACGATGTAAGTTATAAATATTCTGGACAAGCAATATAATAGAAGCTAGAAACGATTATGCAATAAGTAAAATAAGAATATTATAAGAAACTAGCACCCCCTAGCGCCATCCCCATATCATATTCTATAATAAGGTTTAGCCCAAGGGGGTATTCCTATGATTCTAACAAGTAACAATATTATATTATACCTAGGATTATAGGCTCAATACAACAAATTTTCAGGCCCATCTAGATATAAGATGCTAAAGATTCGCTTTTTCATCTTTTTTGGTTTTTATGTTTTTGAAAAAAAAGGAGTAACAAAGGGGCCGATTTCATCTTGTGAAGGTTGTATTCTTCATTTGTTCGCTGAGTTTGGACTGCGTGGGCCGTGACATCGTCTGGAGAGGACATAGTCTTGTTTGTGAGGACGATTTACTTTCTGTTGGGCGCATATCAAGGGTTGTTATAGCCAAAAAAAGAGATACAATCTACAGTGATACCCACGCTTCATCTGGGACAATATCAAGGGTTGTTATATCCAAAAAGGGAGCTGCAATATACTACAACATTGTTATTGACACCTACAGGAATCTACTATAGCGTTGTTGGGTACTCTCATTGTAGTCTTCCTTCTTGTTACAACTGTGCATAATGTTTCTAGGTAGTGAAGGAGGGCGCTGCAGCATAATAAGGGAGTCTGAGAAGAAGACGATTTGGGTTGTTTTGAGGAGCTGGCATACACCAAAGAAAAATCGAGACACCAAAGAAGGCTAGCTCACTTCCATAAATCATTGTGCATGCCCAGAAAGCTACAGGTTAGAGTTAAAGTAATTTTAGATTTGTTTGTCCACCTTAGAACTACTGTTACAGTCCTTGTAAACTCAAAGTTATATGAATATGATATTTAGGGTTTATTCTCCTTGTTATTTATGCAAATATATCTCTATTGCATTTACTATTCACTGTTAGTGCTACGAAAATCAAGATCTGATTTCTGAAACAAACTCTTCCCTCACTATCTTCCGCAGCGGAATTCTTTCCAGAATGCGGGAATAGAGTTTTCACAAAATGCTTCTTCCCCGTCGTCGATCAATTTCGCTGCAAGCCCGAGTGTTCGTACAAATTACTTTTTCACGCAGCGAAGTGGATTTCTGATCATTCGATCAGTGTCCCACCAAATCAACGGTGGATTCCAAAATTTATTGAGCGCATTCCATAGAATATTGCGCACATGAAAAGTGTTTCAAGGCTTGCAACTTCTCCCGGCGATATCACTAGTCCAATAAAGGGTAGCGACCCATGTACTAGACCTCACAGAATGCCATCCATACTAATAGATCACGACCAACACATTTACACACCCTCACAACACCCTTAGTAACCCACATTAGGTCATGGTACCTTCATAACAGTCCTCAAGGAACTTTTAGCCAGTCACGACAGTCCTAGCAGGCCTAAGACATGTCACAACAACCCTTAGCAGGCTCAAGACAGGTCATGGGTTTCTCTAGAAAGCATTAGCAGAATTTACACATATGAAATTGATGCAAACAGGAAACACAAACTGAATATAAACACTGTGATGAATCTTAGAAACTCAAAAAAAAACTTTTCATTAACACTTCCAAGAAACTTTACAAAGCTACAGTCCAAGCACAAAGGCGTAAAAAATAAAAGTCAAACCCTTCCTCCTCCGTAGAGGTCACATTTACCCCCGAGACGTATCTCGAAATAGGGCATACAAATCAGTTACATTGCGGGAATCAAACCCGAAAGTAAGTCCTAAATCCTAACAAACTCTGACGTGGAAGATGCGCCTTTCCCACAAAACATTTCGGGAAGGCACGCTGTGCTGCGCATGACCAATCAAAAACATAAATCTCGACATTTGGGGCTTTCTGGCTCTCTTGATGAAAACGACAACTCCGAGCATATTTTTAACAGACTACGGCTGACTCAGCTGCTAGCAGGCCTTACAAGATGATGATTTCTCAGGCTATGTATATCTTTCCACTGCTGATTTGTAGGGGTGTCCATCTCAAATAGCTCCTTTGGGAGAACATCCAAGTCAATCAGGGAGCTATGGCCAATAACAGGGAGATCTGATTTGACAGTCCTGAATTGAGACAGCAGCTCAAAGTTCTCGCTGAGTTTATCAATGATTACCTCTCCCTTTATCCCACCATTCATACCCTCAAACTTTGCATGGATTACTCTTTCCTGGTTCAACAATTCGACATATTTGCTCCGAGGGATCAACTTCCCCTCTGGAACCCAAAACTTAGGCAACCCTTTCTGAAACAGGGGCTGGAACAATTTGTTGAAATTTTCTACCCCTTGTTGAATAATGTTAATCCTAGTAAGTGCATTCTACAACATGTTGTGCTTTGTGGTCATCCTCCTTGCTACCACCAGAACTGATATCTTGTCATTAATCCCTAGGGAAATTAGTTCTTCCCCACAGGCTGAGCTCATAACAACAATCGCCTTCTTGGCCTCCTCCCTAGGCCTTTGTGCTAGACTTTCCTGTAGGGCTTTACATCTTCTACTTTCTACCATAGCAACCTGTTTATGCTCATCCACCATGACCAAATTTTTTTCTAATGAGGGCATCTCCTTTATCACTACATCCCAGAGAAAAATTTTAGCCCCTTGCAGGGGAATTCGGCCTATGAACCTTTCCTCAAACCTGGATACCTTCTCTTTGAGTGTCCTGATCTCTTCAGCAAAGTATTCACTTTCCTTAGCAGTGATCCTGTGTTGGAGCTCTTGATTGGCCTCCTTCAGTTGAGTGATTTCCAGGTCCTTCAGGGACATTTCAGACATATCTTTGATCGCCAAAGCAGTGGGTGATCTGTCCTCAGGGGTGTTATAGTCATTAAATTCATCAATTCTCTTCTGAATATTTTGCTTCTCTTATTCCCATGTGTGCTTGTCAACCTCTAGCACAGCAAGGCGGCCTTTCAGATCCAAAACTTCATGTTGCAATGTCTCAATCTCCCCTTGTAACTGCATGGTCTAAGGAGGTAGCTGGATGTCTTTCATAGGTGTCTTGCTTTTCTTTTTGTAAGCCTGTATCTTGGCCAGTGGCTTAGCTGGTAAAATAGGCTACTCTATTTCCACTGGATACTCAGATGCAAGGGGCTGCTGTAAAGCGTTCTGTGTTGTTAGGTCTACCACTTGGTCATTCAGGAGTTTCACCAGTAGGTTCCAGGCCTTATTTGTTTCCTTTTCCTGCTTCAATTGGGTCTCCATTTTAACCACCCTTTGCTGGGACCTAACATGGGCTAACGCCTCCTTAGTCAGATCAACATAAATGAGATCACTAACTCCCTTATGGAACACAATCTTATATGGGATTGAGAACCCATCCATCTTGAACTCGACCTTTAAAACTCCTTCCTCATTAGTGATGGCTAGGTTCGTGGAGTTTGTTGTAATATTCCTGGAAGTAGTGAAAGAGATTTTGCTTCCTGATAGCTTCCTTAGCTTCTTGGACTGATTTTGAGTCTCAGCCTTGGATTTCTCTTTGAGCTTCCCATAGGTGGTCAACATTTGCTTTTCATTATTAAATTGCCCTTCAACAGCGGAGGCAAAAGAATACTTCTGATAATTGAGTAGAGACTCCTCACCCCCTTTCTTGATTGATTGTGTGGTTCGTGGGGGATTTCTTTGTGAGTGTGTAGTGGCTGGGTGATCACCATATGATTTTCAACCATTCCCTCAATAGGGTTTACTGAAACAAGCTCCTCCTTTATCACTTTCTTGAGGGCATCAGATTCAAAATTAAACTCCTGCTCTAGGTTGATTACCTCCTCCTCTACGTCTATCCTAGGCTTTTTGCTAGGGGTTTTTTCATCACATTCCATATCCTCCACCTCTGACCGAGACCTTCTACTGCTACCATCACCATTTAGGGGCAAGGGAGTAGCTAGGACCGTACGTTGCACTTCTTTAGGATCCTGAATTTTCTCTACAGGAGTCCAATCAAAATCATAGGCAAGAGAATTTGCATCCTGGGACAAGTCGAGGATCATTGACTGAATAAAAACTGACCTCTGCACCTCGACCCTCCTCTGGGAAATGATCCCCTTAGGATTGTAATTATGTGCATGAGTCCCCTGAAACTTCATGGCCTTCAAAACTTTATCCACCATTTGTAACGCTGTTGGCTTCTTCACAATGAAGGGCCCGAAATTAATAGGGTATTTGATCCAAGAGTTCTTCCTGTGAGCAGTAAAATGCTCCTCATCAGCAGAAATCCTCTGCCTAATCAATTCTAGTGCGAATACTGAGGGAGTTAGGTAAACTGGTAGCATGAAAAGGGTAGCCGAAAAATCATATACCCTAATAACTGAATACTTCTGCATCAGGAACCAATCTTCAATACCCTCTTGTTGCAAGGAAGCCTTCATGTCTTCTGATATCCTCTTCTCTTTAGGGTTGAATAGTTTGGAGATGTTGAGGACAATTCTGTCAATGAAAAGGGTATAAGACCAGTCCTGGATCTTCTGGAGAGACCGGGGCCAGTATTTGAACACCTCTGGATCCATGTCCTCAAGGGTCTGCCAGTTGCAAATGACTATGATGGCAAATAGATACACCTAGTATCTAAAATGCTTATCCAAATCAAACTTCTCAAGCTAAGAATTGATTTCTCCATCCAAGAAACCATCGAACTTAATTCCTGCTTCAGATTGACTCAGGTAAAGGAGAATGCCTAGCATTACTTCAGAGACCATGATATCACTATCAAGACCTAGGATTTGACTCAAGAGGGAGATGGATGATACGGCAAGATTTATGAACAATTTGGAGGAGAGTGGGGTGATAAGGGTCTCTGAGGGAACTGGGGTCATCAAAATGTTCTAGAAAAATTTATTCTTGGATTATAGGTCAGCTTTCCCGAACACCTGCAGAACCTCTGATTCAGTGAAGGGGATCAGGGCCTGACATTGGGCTTCGGAGAGACCCAGGGCAGCCCTGATAGCTTCTGGTGTAATTTTGCAAACGACATGGGAGTGGGTATCATCTAAGATGGCCTTCCTATTGGCGGAATAATTGGAGGCTACTCTTTGGACAATATCTGGGAAATGGGGCAATTGTTCTAATGTGAACCCTATTAAGGATGACTTTAAATTTACCAACAGTTCCGACTGGTCTTCGGAAGGTGACAACAAAGCGTTCTGGGCATCACTGACACTGGAGAACCGCAAACGAGGATCATACGCATCGTAAAGTCGATCGCAGATGATCTCCTCGGATGGGTCAAGGATTTTTACAGAAGAGGCCATGGCGGAACTGTCTATTAGATGAATTACATAACACAAAAGGGTTGATAAACGATGAAGGAGTACCTGGTGGTGACGGTCGACACTTCTGGAGGTTGCAATTGTATCTAGCTAACTCGTGCTTGGAAGACATCAGATTTGCAGGGTGGTGGGAGTATTAAGGGACTGTTAATGTCAAGTTGATTAGCCTTATAAACCATCGCGCTCCATAAACGTGACCTTTGTACCTCCAATCTTTGAGTGCAATATCCAATGGGGAGGGGCCCACCAGATTTTGCAAATTTGTTTTTTATCTTCAGAGTTATATTAATGGGTTTAAATCTTAAATATCTTGTTTTTAATGTAAAACCAAAATATTATGTAATTGATGTTTGGATTTGGTTATTATAATGTGGAAGCTTGTATGGTGTAATATATTGTTGTCATGTACAGGTAAACGCTATTTTGGAAAGCATATGGGAGTACTACATGAATATTCCTAACCGTATATTGGAAGGAAGTTGAGAGGCCAACTCTCGAGGAGCCAATTCGAGAAATTGAGCTGGTTTTATTTTCAAATGGCCAAAAAAAGGGATTGGATAGATTTGAAAATGAGGTATACTTTTTGTATTTGATTCTTCAATATGATATTTTATAACATATGTCTTCATTGTAATTTGTAGTGGTTTTTTCTTACATGATGTGCAAATTAGTTCTATGTAGGATTTCAAAGGAATATGAAGTCGGGGTTGAAGAATTCATAGAGTTTGCAAAAAGGAATTCAAAGGATAATAACACCACAAGATTCCCTTGTAAAAAATGTTGGAACGTTGCAGTATTGACGTTTCAGGAAGTACAAGACCACTTGATGATTCATGGTATAACAAGTTCATATAAAACTTGGTTTTCCATGGAGAGAGAGTTCCTACTCAGGACTATATATTTGACAAGATCAAGAAATTCCACACAACAGAGATGCATGATTTGCCTCCAGAAATTGCACATGGTGATGAACACATAGTCGGACATGACTATGATAATCAGAATGATGAGTTTTCAACATTGCTTACAAATGATACTGAAGTTCTTGAGAATGACGATCATAACGAGGTAACCATGGTTGATGATCATATGGTTGAAATGGTCAATGATTCTTATCAATATTATAATGAAAATCCATATGTGAATTGTGAAAATGGCCAAGCATAATCAATGGAAGAAAAAAATGATATCAATCAATATCTAAAGTTAATTGAAGATGCGAAGGCACAATTGTACCCAGGTTGCACTAGTTTCACTAAGTTATCGGCCACTGTGAAATTGTACAACCTTCAAGTGAGAAATGGATGGTCTGATGCAAGTTTCACCCAGTTGTTGAAGTTGAAAAGAGAAATGCTTCCAACAGGAAATACACTTCCAGAATCTACATATGCTGCAAAAAGTTTGATTAAATCATTGGGGTTGGACTATGAAATGATACATGCATGCCACAATGATTGCATTTTATATTGGGGAAAATATGAAAAAATAAATGAATGCCCAACATGTGGCGAATCAAGATGGAAGGTTGATGCTCGTTCTAAAAAGGTGCGTACTAGTGTCCCGGCCAAAGTGTTGAGGTATTTCCCTATAGTGCCGAGGTTGAAGAGAATGTACAGGTATGATTTTGAACTCTTATAATTCCATTATATCAAACACCTTCATGTACTACCAACCTACTAGAAAATCATCTTCTTTAATCTACTAAGTAGTGCAATGCATATATGATTCTTTATGTTTTTGTTACAACTCTACATATATTTCACAGAAAATGAGGTGACATCATGAGAATGCAAGTAAGGATGGAATAATGTGCCACCCAATTGATAGCCCGGCATGGAAAACTATAGATTCTAAATGGCCCCGTTTTTCCAACGATCCTCGCAATGTACGACTTGCAATGGAAGTGGATGGATTTAATCCTTTTGGAAACTTGAGTTGTAGTTATAGTGTATGGCCAGTAGTACCAGTCACATATAACCTTCTGCCATGGTTATGCATGAAAAGGAGATTTTGTTTGTTGTCATTCTTAATACCTGGTCCCAAGCAACCAAGAAATGACATAGATGTTTATTTGGAACCATTGGTAAATGAACTAAAACTAACATGGGATGAAGGGGCAAAGACATACGATGCTCATTCAAGGTCATTCTTTAATATGAAGGCTATATTGATGTGGTTAATCCATGACTTTCCTGCTTATGGAAATATGGTTGGTTGCACGACTAAAGGTTTTTTCATTTTCCCTATATGTGGAAGGAACACAGATTCAATGTATCTCAAATGTAGTAGGAAGTGTGTGTACATGGGACATAGGAGATATCTTCCAATAAATCATAAGTATCGTTCACAAAAAGGACCATTTAATGGGAAGTCTGAGCATCTCATTGCACCTACAATTGTACAAGTGTCAAATATTTTTACAGAAACAAAAGGAAGGGAAGAGAAATGGGGAAAGACTAAAAGTACAAAAAAAAAGAGAAATTTAAAAAAAGGTGAAAATTCGAAGAATGACATGTGGAAGAAAAGGTCAATTCTATTCAATTTACCATATTGGGAGGTATGTGCACACATTAACTTAAGGCCTAAAATGTACGATGCTTGAATGATTTCATTGTGTTTAATATGAACATATTGTTTAATTTTTATTTGATGTTATAATTCATTGATTTTTTATACGGTTGGATGCAGAAACTCCTAGTACGTAACATTTTAGATTTAATCCACGTAGAAAGAAATGTATGCGAAAGTATTTTAGGAACCCTTATGGATATAAAAGATAAATCAAAGGATGGGAAAAATTCTCATGATGACTTACAACAGTTGGGTATAAGGAGGTCCCCATGGCCACAACAAAAAGGAAAAAAAATATTTCTTCCACCCGCACCACACTCTTTCAAAAAAGGAGAAATAGATTCTTTGTCGTGTTTTGTTCACCTTAAAAGTTCTAGATGGATATAGTTCAAACCTTAGAAATCATGTGACTATGAAATATCTCAAGCTTCATAGTATGAAAGCACATGATTGCCATGTTCTCATGCAACAAATCCTTCAAGTAGCATTGCGCCATGTGCTACCAAAAGCAGTTCGAAACACTATTTGTAGGCTTTGCTTCATTTATAGGCGGATTTGTGCAAAAATGGTGGATCCAACAGATCTTGATAACTTACAAGATGTTGTGGAAACTTTGTGCTTACTAGAAAAATATTTCCCCCGTCATTCTTTGATATAATGATACATTTGACTGTACACTTGGTGCGAGAGCTACGTTATTGTGGACCAATTGCATATTGATGGATGTACCCTTTTGAAAGGTCAGTTAAATGTTATTAAGTGCAAATCCACATAAATTCCAGCATTTTATGTGCATATAATAATAATACATTACTAGCAACTCTTTATTCATACTTTTGATTTCTCTACAAATTGTGTGTTTTTTTTCTAGGAAAATGAAAGTTTTCAAAAGTTATGTGAAAAATAAGAATAGGCCCGAAGGCTGCATAGCTGAAAACTACACTGTGGAGGAATCCATAAAATTTTGTGTTGGATATGTTGAAGGTATGGATTATATTGAAAGCATGCCTAGTATAAGTGAAGCTTGGGACGATGAAGAAGGAGAGGTTGGACAATATGGGAAGGCCTTATCTAGTGGAACTTCTATTGAATTAGATCAAACTAGTTTGTTACAAGCCCACAGATGGGTCTTGCACAACATAGATGAAATTCAACCTTGGATAGAGTAAGTAATAAGCACATACTTATGAAATCATTTTTTATTATAATATATCGCAATTTTTTCATAAATTGTTTATTGACATTACTTGAAAATAGGATGCACTTGATAGAAATTGCCAATAGTAACATCCATACAAAAAAAGATGAAGTCTTACTACAAAAGCTCCACAACCAACAATTTAGTGATTGGTTAAGAAAACAGGTAATGATATGTTCTTCATATTAGATTTAATTGAACTTCATTGATCAAGACTATTATGATGTATGAAGGTGAGATTCTTTTAATATATTTTGAAATTGCATGGTTTTCTAACGACATTTCAAAATTTCAAGGTGGAAGGAAAAGAAAATATTTCTGATACCCTTAAATGGTTTGCACATGGCCCAAGGAAATATGCAACTAAGTATGATGGCTACTTAATCAATGGGTGTATATTTCATGTTAAAAGATTAGAAAATGTCAGTGCCACCCAAAATAGTGGTGTGTGCATAGATGCACAAACATTAATGAGATCAAGTGCAAAGGATAAAAACCCTATACATCAAACGATAACATATTTTGGAGTGATTCAATAAATAATGTTATTGGACTACTATTTGGTGCAGTATCCATTGTTCAAATGTGATTGGATAGATGTACACAAGAAGAATGGAATGAAAGTTGATGAAATTGGTTTCACCATGGTGATTCTGAAGAGATGCTTGAGTAACGATAGACTGCAAGATGATCCATTTATTCTAGCATCACAAGCGAAACAAGTGTTTTATGTACAAGATCTGGTAGAGAATGACTGGTGTGTATTTTTTACATGCCCGCTGAAGGGATCAAGAAATTGTAATAGATATGATTTGGAGTATGCATATTTATCAAGTCTTGCAGATTTTGAAGGGATGAAATGCAAAGAGGATGAAGCTGTAGGTGATGGTGGCATGGATTATGTTCGACAAGATTGTGAAGGCACATGGTTGGATGTTGTTCAATAAGTAGCATGCATTATTTATTTATCAGTTCTCATTTAAGTTGTATCTGTGAAAAATTATAACTTAGATTATTACTTGGATTTACCTTTCATGCATATATTTTTTGTTTTGCTACTATTTATGCATATTATTACTTGGATTTACCTTTCATGCATATATTTTACAAGTAGATAGATTGGGTGTGGGGAATTGAGAGTGATGTGAGGGGGGGGGAGGGGCCATATGAGCTTTAACCTTCACGTGGTTGGCCCTATTTAGTAGAGAATAAGATATTCTTGAAACCAAGAGAAGCTCATTCAGGTATTTTCATTTTGTTTTTTTAGAATTTCATATATGTTATGCCTTTTTTTACATATCTATCAATCGCTTATATGAAAATACTATTTTGTCATGATATATGCACGTCTTCGCAATGGAAAGCAATATAATGACAATTTGTATCGTTCTCTAATGCATATTTGTAAGTTATCACCATAACGAATTTTTCAATTAGATATCTTATTGTCGTTTCTACAAATTTTAATTATTTTGGGTTATTGGTCGTTGGATGAATCGTCCAACGAACGGAGTCATTTCATCCGTAGATTGTCTGGGTAAGCACGTGGAACCCCCAACAGGTCATTGTTTTAAGGAAGAGGTTAGGCTTAGTATTCGTGAATCATAACTTATCAATATTTTACTATTTGTTTTCAGGAAGAGGGCTTAAGACTGACTTTGCAATTTAGTTTCAAGTTTTTTTTTCACCTTTTTGATAGCTTTCAACTAACTAGGAAACAAATGTACTCTTTCCATATTACAGTGGGGTACAGATTATTTACAAGAATCTACTTCTCCAATTACACATAGGGCATTCACGTAACTCCATCCACAAGTAGCCTTGCTTGTGCTTGTGCTTGTGCAAGTGAAACAACCTGCCATAGTGGAGTTTGAAACACCCTTTCTTTACCATCAGGCTAGGACTCCATTTTCATTGAAATTTAGTTTATCTATATTCTAACAAAAAAACGTCTTTGAATCTATTTGAGTATATTGACCAGTGCGATTTGTCTCTTCAATGTTCCTGAGTTTAATATGTAAATTGTTGTGCTACTTCTCAATGGAATATTACCAAACTACGAAGACATGTTTTTTCTTTACCTTTATTGTTGCATCTGGCGTGAAATATAGCCATTGAAATGTATCTGATCTATTTTTTCACTGCATATGTTACCAAGATATCTTTTAGTTGTTGGAATTCATGAAAATGTATAATTGACTTTACCAAAAAAATACCTTATATAATGCCTTTCATAGTCTATCATGTTCTTTAACTTATTGTATTGCCACTAAAATTAGAGAAATAAACATTGGTAGAATTCTATCAAAAAAATGTTGATTTTCTGCTCTAAAACTGATGTGACTAGGCTATGATCATAAATAAAGTTGTTCTTCATCAATGTTTGAGAACTGGGCTGTCCTAAACAATTTTGAGGGCATTGATCATTTTTATTATCTTTACGTAGTAAAGGAGATACTCTAGTGTCTTATCTAAAATGTACGGTCCTACTTTTGTTTTCTTAAAATAAGGATATGGATAGTATAGTTATGTTTTGTTGTTTGTTTCTTATATATTTCTGCAACAAGCTTCAGGTAACATTTTTGTCCAACAACAATGAAAGCTGGGGTATTCAGGAATGATAGAATGATATAACAATTAATTGCTTCATAAATATTTGGGCTGAGAATTTATCTCTCTCTTATCTATTAAACATTTTCAGGTAGTAGCATGTCTTCATTGTTAGCATGCATTGAAATGTAACCTCTATTTCATCCATAATTTGCTACTCTCGGTCGTTACGTTTTTTGATGATTTTTTTTTGCTTGTGTTAGATGACAATGTAATTAAAACCTTTTCATTCGTTAAAGGTTGATGCTGAAATAGCATGACAAAATGAATTGAAAATGAAAGAAACACATTTCACATGGGAGAAAGAAAGAACAGGATGTAGATCAAATAACACATGAATCTCTGAACAGAAATTCCTACAAGGCCTGCCAACTTTATTTAAAATAGCTTCAAAATTGCTCAAACACAGAGCAACACACGGGCTCCAAAATTTTCAACCCCTTTGCCATTGATTACATTTAATTTATAGATGTCTTCGAGCCCCAGGCTCAGCCTTCTCTTGAACAGAAAACATTTATAACCTATTGACACCTAATTGAGGCATATTCGCCATTACAGACATGAGAGAGAGGTGGCAAAATCGGCTCAACAGCCTTTTACATTTACAGGTCGTTTTTACTATATGACCGCCTATACTTAACAAAAAGACAAAAAATGATCTTGGAGATGCTCTTCCAGCTGGCCGCTCCTACTAACCGAATTCTCCCACTAGCAGAAAACTTTGCAATAACCTCGAACTCCTAATGCACTTGTCCTGATTCTCCCCTTTCCATACTTCTCGATGGACTTCCATTAGTCAGTTGAGGGTAGGTATATGGTGGTGATATCCTTAATTAACACTCTCATCTCTGTGTGTTCTCTATAAGAATAACCAGCGTGTAGTGTCCTGGCTCCCCCGAACATTGAGGCTAAATCGAAATCCCTTGTCAATTTTTCAGCTACTATCTAACCCGTCAAAGGCTGATCCATCCTTGCAAAATCCTCCCGGTTTACCTTGGAATCCCATAGTTTAACCTTGTATTCCTCATTTGATAACATGGTTCCATTCTCCTCCTAGAACATAGGTAGGCCTTTCTTGAATAAGGGGTTGAATGCCTCCTTGAACAGCCTCAGTTGATTTGAGAGAATGTCTATCCCAGACTTGGTGATCTTCACCTGCTTATGCTTGTTAATTATTCTCTTGGCCCATATAATTGTGGCTACCCTGTCCTTTATGCCTGCTGTATCATCCTGCTCCTCTGACAAACCACTCAGAAACTCCACTACATTTTCTGCATAATCCGAGTGCTTCTTATTAAGCTTTTCATTGGCCACTGCTACAGCCTATTTAGCCAAATTTACCACAGTTTCCTTATCCAATATGAAGTTCAAATAGGGCCTTAGTTCATCTTCTTGTTAGATGACATCATCCCAGATGATTTTCTTAGTCTCCTGCAGTACCTTCTGTCCTATCACTTGCTCCTTTAACCTGTCAAGATCCACCTACATTCTGTTGTACTTGGATTCCCAAGCCTCCTTTTCCTTCTCTGCATTTTCCTTTAGAGTCTTCAGGTTAGCTACTTGTTTTCTCAACCTGATCATTTCAGCATCTTCTAGGCTGACATTAGCTATCTGCCCCACTATGGAGAATTCTCTAGACTCAATTGAGGGTGTGACCTCCATTTCTTGCTCTTTTCCTATTTTCTTTACTTTCATCTCCAGTTCTTCAAAATGGGCTTTCCATACTTTCTCACTAACTACTAAAAGGGCTATGTTAAGCTGCAGTTCCTTCTCTTTTTCTCTGAGCCCCACTAGCTGGGCCTTACAGTCAATCAATTCTTCCTTTAAATTTTCTTTCTCTACCTCTAGTTCTTCCATCTCAGGGGCATTTACCAACTGGGAAACAGTCATCTTTAACTTCCATTTTAAGGACAGGATCTCCTGATCTTTCCCATCCAACAGCCCTTATATGTTTTTTATCTTGGCTTCTTCAGTCACAGAGGCTAATAATTGAGCTTGGAGCTTCTTCACCTGTCCCTTTAGAGATTTGTTTTCTGCCTTCTCTATCCTTAATTGATTTTGAACCTTGGATTTGTTTGATTGTACTTTAGACAATTCTAAGGCACCCTTCAGTAGTTTTTTGTATATAAACTCACCTATTTCCTTGTGCAGGTTGATTATGTCAGGATTTGGGATATCTTCCAGATTGACCTTTAACTCAGCAGCTTTGTTTTTAGTGGCCAAAGCCAGGTTTAGAGTATTCTGGGACAAATTTCTGCTAGCCACCAAGGCTACGCTCTTCTTATATATTTTCCTTACTTCTTCATATAATTTTGTCTCTGTTGCAATGTTGTCTGGATTTTCCTCATACTCCTCTAGCAGCTCTGCTCTGCTCGTGCTCAGTGTTGTAGGTCCCTTGGGTGGTTTTCCAAAAACATGTTCTTTGACTTCAAAATGGGGCATTCGGAACTTGACCTACTTCTTCTTTGGCTTCTCTTCTTCAATCTTTGCCGCCTGTTGATCAACTTCTTCTATTTTCTGCCTCTTTGAGGCCCTTTCAGGGTCACTGTCCACATCCATTGGACTGTTGATTTCCTGTTGATTGTACTTTTTTGGGATGGCGACTAGGGGCAAAACCATTTGATCTGATGTATCTTTACTAGATGATCTGGGTGCTGAAGATGAGACTTCCTCAAAAAGTTATGCCAAAGTTTGGGAAGTCTCTGGGGGGTCAATGCCCATCTTTCCCTACTCAGTATACTCCAGCCAGTTTTCCTTCTCAACCATGCCATCCAGCTCAAAATTTTCATACCCCTTTCTATTTGTTGTTTTCCTTCTTTCTAAAAGTATGTGATGGGGGTCATAATTCATTGCTGCCTTGGAGGGGAATCCCATGTCTTTCATTATTTGTTGAAGGATTGAGAGAGATTCTCTGCTTTTAACCATGATGGAGCCTACTATCCACGGAAAATTTATGTCCGATGCCTTCTTATCATCTAGGAAGTGTTCACATTCAACTCTTAGCTTCTGTCTTACAAACTCCATGGTGAATATCCTGGGGGTGAGGAATGCAGGAAGCTCATATGGGGCATGGGAAAACCCATATACTCTGATTACAGTTCCTTGCTTCGATAAAAACCAATCCCCTACCCCTTTTTCCATTGGGGGTTGCACAGGTCTTTCATCTCTGGTATTACTCTAGGTAATCTTTTTTTTAAAAACAGGAACTAAACCTCAACCATGAGGCCATTCATGAACATCTTGTAGTCAGAATACATCTCTTTGGTAATATCAAGCTCTGGGACCTATAGGTTTTCATCATTGGCTGCCAGGAACATCTTTACCAAATAGGATTGGAACCTGATGTAACGTACCCACCCTTGAACCCAATGCAAGGAAGGGAACCTGATGCCATTCTATGGGGCTTTTCATAAAAATCAGCCAATTCATTAGATGCATACAGTTAAAAACCATGTGTACAGATGTAAATCAAACAAATATGCACAATGGAAATAAACTCATCCACACACATGTTTTCATATGCACTCAATATATCGATAACAACCATTAATTTAAACACTATAGAGGCAGAACACATAGGCAGAAAAACATTTATCTTTGTTGTGCAATTGTCCCAAACAAATAGCTATGTCGTTGCAACGTTCCTCCCAACCATAGGTCTCTACCCAGCCTATATTATTTCAGTACTCAGAGACCACCCCCGAGCTGGGCATGATATCTAGAAGGAAAAGGGAACCCTCAAGCACAACAAAACCCAAAGCAATGGATACCCAACTCAACCCCATAATTCTCTTGAACACAAAACTCAGATATGGACTTGGAAACACACTTTCAGCAATGGGACATAGAAGCTAGATGGACATGGATTTTCCCAAAAACGTAGGCACACCAAAAACGGATTTGTGGGAAGAGGGAATCAATCCCAGGGAAGAAAACCGATTTCTCCCACATATGTATGAGCATTCAGTGGGCCAAACGGCCTCAATAAAATCCCAAATTGATTCCCCTTCTTCCCCACTGTTAGCCACAACAAAAACGCCCTTCCCAGCTAGGAAAATGAAGGTAAACACAACAAAACCATGGAGGGAACTGCCCAGAAAGGTCCCAACTTGTGGGAGAGCAAACTGATAGGTGAATAATGGCTTGGGGAGCAATTTCGTGGCCCTTTTCTTGCCTAAGAAGCCAAACACGAAAATCTAGGAAGGGTTGCTTGCCCATACTCGAATTTGGACAACCATACATCCCATTCCCCAAGGCATTAACTACCTCAACCAACTCTTGGGAGAAATCAATGATTGGGTACAAAAGTCAACATGGGTAGTTGAGGGTTCATGGGTTCTCTCATTGACACTTGGCTTGACTTGATTGGATCAAGGGTTTGAATACTTCCCTGCCAATTCCTTGTAACATCATGCCCCCATCTCTTGTTGCATTGCATAGCTAGTTGTGGGCATTTATATTAAGATGCATATTTACAATTCCCATGGTTCACTAGCACATGGGTAGCATAATATCAAATACATGCCTCTTCTAGATCGAGCGTTCACTGGAAGGGCCTTGGCCTTGAGCTCCACGCTAGGAATCATACATTATTTACATTATAGCCCAAAATATTATAAGGGTCAAAATGGGGGACGTGACACCTGAAAGACCTAGTCTTAGGAAATTCCACAAGTTGGGAATGGATACTTTCTACTAGGGCTTCGTCAAACTTTAGACAGGCGCACAGGGGGGTAAATTAGGGTTGATGGCTCAAGGGGACAGGTACTTATAACGAACAGAAGGATAATTAAGGGTTCGGTTATATCATGGTCGGTGTCCAGCCCTAAAAACTGGGACAGCATCGACATTACATATCTAGATTCTTCTGTGAACAAGTTGGCTTCGATAGGGAAAGAGTCTGCTAGGACAGAAACACTTGGGAGTAGGGAGGCATGGTAGAAACTCTCCTTGAGGTTGTCTGGGTCTCTTTGGAAATGCTGAATTAGGGCTTCTAATTGATAACTTTGGGACTTTTGGCAGAAATCTTTAGGCATGGCTAGGGATTTCCAGACTATTGGGGCATCTATGTAACACAAAATCTTTGATTTTGCAGCATCCATGACTACCCTGTGGCCAAGGGAATAATAGCTAGAGCACCAGTCTATGAACTCAGAATAATTTGGGGTTTGGTTGGTGGTAAAAAGGTGAAAGGAAGACTGGTAGACCTTGTGGATATCTCTTCCCTGGGATCTTATGGTTTCTAGTTTTTCTTTGGCGGCTTCCAAGGTACTAGTAAGGAACATGGTGTCGAAAATTTCACTGTCTTTGTCCTCTATCTGGTCGTTTATCTTACAATATTCGCAACCCGGAGGTCCTATGGAGCCCGCCATTTACAAAATTTCACAGAGGAAAAGAGTGGCCTACCTAGCTATTTCACACCTGGGTCGGTTGACCATAGATCGATCTTCCTCGCCTTTCAACGTGCACATGAAAAACAAGATGAGAATCCCTATGCAGACCGGTATTTTATAATATTATCCTGCCATATCATCCCTCCAGCTACGAAGATGGAGGAGCCACGTCGACCACCCGTTGGCTAGATTGATCCTCTGCCGTTAGATCCTTTGACCTTTCCTACCACCTTTCTTTGTGGTTTCCAATTCAGCTTGCCAGCGCTTTTGACTTTTGAGAAACCATACATGTCATCGATCCGGTTCCTGCTTAGATCCTGGCCGTCCAACCGTGTGTCTCATTAATTGTTCACAAATATTGGTCCCGCCCAATTACCGCACAACTAATATTTGCGAAGTTCACCCGAACCGTATATCTTTGCCACGCCACATCTAGGCCGTTCGAGGATGCAATAATTTAAGAAAAGTTCACAAATATGAATTGTGACCATTTCCGCACACATAATATCTGCAAACATGTTGTGAGCCATTGATCTACTCCCTACACCATTGATTGCTTTTGGACCTACCCGTCGACTAGTACCCCACCTATGCTTAAAGAGTCACCAACTTATTTCGCAAAGAAGGCTCCCGACCACATATTTCCTGACACTAGATCTGACCATCCATACATTTTTGCACAAGTTGCTGGCGCGTTCCTTTGAATTTGGTCTTCAGCTAATTACTTCAAACCTTAGATTTTTCCCACATCACTGCTTTCAGCCCGATTTGTCCTACTCAGAGTTCCTAAGCGATCAATCTATTTCTTGAACTTCGGGCCTACCTTCCCTTCATGAGTCCTCCAGAACCCTTAGCACAATCCAGGTGCTAACAGATCCATCAAGCAACTATTAGAAACGATGCTCATTCTTATCCATGAATACTTGAAATTCTAGTTAGATGTTCACTTCATGAGTATGTGTTTGAACTTGAATGCCAACTTTGTCCTGGAAAACGTTTATGTATTACTATTTTTTTTATTGAATTAATGTTGCATATGAAACCTTTCAAGTTCAGCCAACTTATAAGGCCAGAGCCATTCAGACTACTTTCTTAGGCCTCTTGAGTAAGAAACAATGTTGGGATTATTAGCATTTCCTTAGAATTACAAATGATGCAATCTTGGTCTAAATATTGCCCCTTTCCCCAATTCTTAAAGGGTTCTAGCTCAATGGTAGAGTGCTTGCTTTACAAGCAGGAGGTTGAAGGTTCAATTCCTTTGTTCCCTAATCATTTGTCACTACGAGGGGGGTTCATAACTGCCCCCAAAGGTTTGTAAAGAGTTTTAGGGGCGGGGTTTTGAAACGCCTCTGTAGGTACCTATGAGGGGGGGTTAAAACTGCCCCCAAAGATTTGGAAATATTTTTAGGGGGGGGTTTGTACCGCCTCCAAATATACCTACAAGGCGGGTTTAAAAATGCCCCCACATGTTTGTAAATATTTTTGGCGGGGGTTTTGAACCGCCTCCGTAGGTACCTACGAGAGGGGTTTAAAACCGCCCCCATAGGTTTGTAAAGAGTTTTGGCGAGGGTTTTGAACCGCCTCCGTAGGTACCTACGAGGGGGGTTTAAAACTGCCCCCATAGGTTTGTAAAGAGTTTTGGTGGGGGTTTTGAACCGCCTCCGTAGGTACCTACGAGGGGGGTTTAAAACTGCCCCACAGGTTTGTAAAGATTTTTGGTGGGGTTTTTTAACCGCCTCCATATGTACCTACGAGGGGGGTTTAAAACCACCCCCACAGGTTTGTAAAGAGTTTTGGAGGGGGTTTTGAACCGCCTCCATAGGTACCTACGAGGGGGGTTTAAAACCACCCCCACAGATTCGTATAAAATTTTGGCGAGGGTTTTGAACCGCCTCCATAGGTACCTACGAGGGGGGTTTATATCCGTCCTTAAAAGCAACTTTTGGGGGCGGTTTATAACCGCCACCAAAAGTCACTTCAGGGGCAGTTTTGATCTCTTCCAGAACCGCCCCTAAGAGACAAAAGTTTTAGCGTTGGTGTTATTAGGGGCGGTTTTTTAAAGACCGCCGCAGCCAAAGCCAAATCCACCCCCAAATAGTGACTTTTGGAGGCGGAAGGAAACCACCCCTTAAAGTCAAAAAACAACTTTTGGGTGGGGTTTCGAACCACCCCCAAAAGTCACTTTTAGGGGCGGTTTTGGTCTCTTCCAGAACCGCCCCTAAAATTCAAAAATTTTAGCGTCGATGTTATTCGGGGCGGTTTTGGAAAGATCGCCTCCAAAACCAAAACTGCCCCCAATAATGCCTTTTGGAGGCGGAAGAAAACCGCCCCTAAATGTCAAATGTGTTGTAGTGTTGATCAATGTCACAATGCGACATAACCCTTGTTGAATGTTGCAATGCAACATTACACTTGATATACATTACAATGTGAGATAGCCTATTAAAATTATATTGATCAATGTTGCGATGCGACAAAACCCTCAAGATGAACATCGCAATGCATCATAACCCTTGATAAACATCACAATGCAACATAGCCCCCGATGAACATCGAATTTCAAACTATTAATGTGTCACATCTTGGGAATTGTCAGTGTATATCCTTTTTTAATCCTAAATTATAACCCTTTATCAATGTCGCAATATGACAAAACCCTTGATGAATGTCACAATACAACATAACACTTGATATACATCACAATGTGGCATAGTCATTGACGAATGTCTAATGTCACATTATTAATGTGCCACATCTTGGAAATTGTCAATGTATAACATTTTTAATCCTTAATTAATATCAGAATGGGACATAACCCTTTGTCATATTAGACATATAACCCTTGATCAATGTCGCAATGCGACATAATCCTTGTTGAACCCCGCAATGCAACATAAAACTTGATATACATAACAATGTGAGATAGCCCTTGACAAATGTATAATGTCACATTATTAATGTGTCACATCTTGGGCATTGTTGGCGTACACCATATTTTAATCCTTAATGAATGCTAGAATGGGACATAACCCTTACGTCAAATTAGACATAACCATTGATCAATGTTGCAAAGAGACATCTACCTTAATGAATGTCATAATGCAACATAACCCTTAATAAGTATCAAAATGTCACATAATCGTTGATGAATATCACAATGCAAAATAACACTTGATAAACATCACAATGTGACATAACCCCTAATGAACGTTGAATGTCAAATTATTAATGTGTCATTTTTTATATTTATTTAAAAGTTGTCATTAAATTTTTTATATTTATTTTTTATAATTTATAATATATCACATAAATTTCAAACATAAATGAGTTATCTTAAAACATATCAAGCACATATATTAACTATATTTAATGTAAGAATTTTTTAAGTTATTAATTAAAATGAGATGTTATACCAATATTAATTGGAGTAAGCATTAAAGTGTTAGTCAGAATGTGCAAGCTAGGAGAGCACCGTTGAGCATGCGCTAGGTTTATGAGCAAGCTCTGCTCCTGAATCTAGTTGTCGTTTGGTGCAGGTCAACGGTGCCCTGCCTCTGGCTTCCTGGGATTGTTCATGGGCCACGATGGACCCCCCTCTGATTTCAAGTTTGGAAGAGAAATGACGTTTACTTGATGATGCTTTTCGTGCCTTCATTGCTACAACTCCCCCGCCGCCGGCAACCCTATCCACCGTTGATTCCTTTGTCAAATGTTAAACTACCCCTCAGATCCAGATCAAGTCGGCAGCTTCACGATTGAAAGCCCTTGCTCTAAGTGAGAGAGACCTCATCGGTCAATTCACCGGAATCTAGCCTTCTCCCAAAACCATGGATGTTTGAATTAATAAAAATTGGATGGCATTGATCTCCGGGGGTATGCAACATTTGATTGTGGTAAGGGCTTCTTCACCTTCCTTTTTGAGAATAAGATTGATAGAGATATAATTTTTAGAAGCGGTCCATATTTTTTGGGTTCTCGTGGCCTCTATCTAAATCGATGGAGTTTATCTTTTGACCCAAAAAAAGACGTTCCTTCAGCCGTCCCAGACTGGGTTCGACTTCCTCATCTTCCCCTCCATTGCTGGAATGATGAAACTCTGCAAGCAATAGGAAATTCCCTTGGCACCTTCATCGACAAAGCAAAGCCCAAAGGCCCTTTGTTCTCCTACGCTCATATTTGTGTTGAAGTAGACTTAGAAAAAGGTCTGCCGGAGGTCGTTAATATACAAATGGAGGGTTGGGAACACATACAGAAATTAGATTACAAGCAATTACCCTTTAAATGTAAGAAATGCCATGAATATGGCCATTTCGTCAAAAAATGCCCAAAATCTATTCAGGAAACTCAGGATTCAGCGCAAGAAGAAGGTTGGAAACAAAGCAAGAGAGGAAGAAAAAATTCTCACACCAACTCTACAACACCTAGTACATATGTGGAAAAAAATAAGGAAAAGGAGATGGCTGAGAAAATCAATGAGAAGGATCCGACCGTAAATAACGCCTCCAACAACAATCAATTCCAATCCTTGGCTCTAGAAGAGGGAGAAATCCTCGCTCAGATCTACGAAGAAATTGAAAAAGAAGAAGTTGTAGTGATCACTCCCCTTGAACCTAATAAAGATACTACAAGCGTGATCCAGGAAAGGGAGCTGACTCCTGGAGGCACTTAGGCGGAAAAGGTTAAAAAAAGCACTATAATAACACATATTCTCTCCCCGAAACCTTCATCATCCCAGGAGATCATGGATCCGCAGGAGGTTCTCTCAATCCCTAACACAAGGGGAAGAAAGACGTAGAGATACCTCCGGGAGCAAGAAGCTGAAAGGGAATACGATTTAGGAAGACAAAAGAGTATAGAAGAAACAAGGATTCTCCTCTCCAATAAGACTCAGGGAGGGATTAAACCGGATGGCAAACCTCGAGCAGGGTCACAATCTAGTAAGAAATGATAAAAATTGTCTCTTGGAACTGCAGAGGTCTGGGCGGTTCTAACAAAGTTGAAGCACTGAGGAATTTACTAAAAACCAAAAAGCCAAACCTGTTATTGTTACAGGAGACAAAAATGCCAGAAGACAAGGTCTTAGAGCTCTCGCGTCACTTCTAGAAGGATAGTCATGGAATGGCACAAAGTTCTATAGGTTCCTCTGGGGGAATTGCTACTTTTCTTTCAAGCAATCTCTGGATTAATTCTTTAAAAAAAAATAAGCATTGGATTTTATTAGAAATTCATGATAATCTTAACAATCTTTCTTCTTTCATTTGCAATGTATATGGTCCTACACATTACAGGGATAAAGATTTGTTCTGGGAAGATCTGATTAAATTAAAAGATGAGTTACAAGGCAAGGACGTGATAATCGCTCGAGATTTCAATGCCACCCGAAATCAGCAAGATAAGCGTGGAGGCTCTAGGGTTCGGGATCCCTACGGGGAAAAAATGGAGGATCTTATCTCTATGTTAGATTGATAGACCTTGAAATGAAAAATGGGAAGTATACTTGGAGCAACAGGCGAGTAGGGACTGGGCACATTGCTGCTAAGTTAGATAGATTCCTGGTTAGTTCCACTTTTCTTCTTAAAAATATCATTCTCTCTGTGTTTTCCATCCCTTCTGCATCCTCTAATCACAAGCCTATCTGCCTAATTATCCAAGCTCCAGAAACTAAAGGACCAATCCCATTCTGCTTCAATCATTTATGGTTGCAAAAAAAGGATCTTTTACTCATGATTCAAAATACTTGGAGCACCAGCTTCCATGGATAACCCAACTACATCTGGGAATGCAAACTTCGTGCAGTGAAAACAGTTTTTAAAAAATGGGCCAAAACGAACTACAAGAATCCTAGCTTCAACAAAAGAAAGCTCCAAACTGTCCTTACCACCCTTCATCAAAGCATGGAAGAAAGTGATATCACGGCCTCTACTCTAAATCTTGAGAAGGATATTAACCTTCAAATTCTCAGTGCTGCCAGGCATGAGGAGGAAACCTAGAGAATTAAATCCAGACAGACTTGGCTCAAAGGAGGGGATAGTAACACAAAGTATTTCCATAAACAAACCAAAGCTCGATACAGTTTCAACTCAATAAGAGATTTAAAAGACAACAATGGGAATCAAATTGACGTACATGAGGAAATTAAAGCGCATCCCTTTGATCACTTTCAAAGACTATACACGGATAGTAATGAGGCTGATCTAGCAGCCCAAGCGGAGTTGCTCTCAAGTATTCCTCCCCTTATTTCTGATATTGATAACTATGATTTAGACAAGCAAATTATAGAACAGGAAATTAGAAATGTTGTTTGGACCCTCCATCTGGACAAAGCTCCAAGTCCGGATGGATTCACCATTAACGTCTATAGAGCTGCTTGGGATATAGTCAAGGAAGATCTGAGGAAAATGGTCAACTGGACTAGGAAAAAGGATAAGATTGGGGGATCCACAAACTCCTCCTTCCTGGATCTCATTCCAAAAGACAACAACACTACTTCTATTGCAAGGTTCATTCCTATCTCCCTTTGTAACACTTCATACAAAATGCTCTCGAAGATTATAGCTACTAGAATGAAAAAAATTATGGGGAAGCTCATTTCTAACTCTAAAGGAGGGTTCATTGCTGGGAGACACATTCTTGACAATATCATCATTGTCCAGGAGGCGATCCACTCTAGTATGGAAAGAAAGTAGCAGGGAATGGCCATCAAGATAGACATGGTGAATGCTTTCGACAGAGTGAATGATTTCTTTCTATTTCAAGTTATGAAAAGATTCGTCTTCTCCGATAGAATCGTCCGTTGGGTTAAAGATTGTATAAGCAAGCCATCGATTGCTCCGTTGGTTAATGGTAGGCCAACCCCCTTCTTTCAAGCCACTTGTGGCCTAAGACAGGGCTGTCCCATGTCCCCCTTCCTTTACCTCTTGGTGGTTGAATCCCTGATCAGGAGGCTTCATCATCTTCAAAATCAAGGGGAACTTAAAGGACTGTGGATAGCAAGAGGGGTCAAAGCTATAAATCACGCACAATTTGCAGATGATACAATCCTTCTTGGGGGAGATTCAACAACCATTGCCAAAAGATTCAAAAACGCATTGTCAACTTTCTTAAGAGCATCAGATGGGAAGTTAAACTTCATGAAATCAAAAATTTATGGTTGGAATTGCTCAAATGAAACGATGGTCAGAATTGGTCGGATCCTTGGTTTTGATGGCCGTCACACATGGAACTCCTTTAAATATATGGGAATCCCAATTTTTAAAGGAAATAAGAAGGTATCAGACTGGCAGGAGCTGGTTGAGAAAATTAAAACAAAAATTAGATCTTGGGGATTCAGGTGGCTCAATTTGGCTGGAAAATTGGCATTAATCAAATAGGTACTATATTCCTATCCTATCTACATTAGCTCCATTTCTTTAGCCCCAAAGAGTGTCGTCCAAAAAATCATGAAGGAGCTTCGCAAATTTCTTTGGCAAGGTGGGAAAACAAACGGAGCTAAAAAGTTCCATCTGATAAGTTGGGATAAAGTTTGTATGCCAAAACATGTTGGGGGAGCTGTAATAAGAGACCCTTCTCTTATGAATTATGTGCTAGGTGCTAAAATCCTGTGGTGCATCATCTCAGGAAATAAAGCATGGTGGAAAGAGATTATGTACAAAAAATATATAGGTGGGAACATAAAACGTTGTGTTGAGACTATTGATCAGTCCAAATCAGGCACCCCCATTTGGAATCTTTGCAAAAAGGTGGCTTTTATTTTGCAAAACCAATTATATTGGATACCTGGGAATGGCAAGACGATTAGAATTTGGGCAGATAAATTAGGACGAAATCAGAGGTCTCCTGTAAACTTTCTTCCCAACTTCTATGATCTAAAGCTATGGATGGATCAAGCTAATATTAACACCCTATATGATCTCTCGACCTGGATGGACAAGGGAATATGGCTGGGCCGGATAAGTCCAGAGATCCCATTTCATCTAAAAGAGGACTTCGGTACCCTTCTGGATCTTCTTCATGGAGCAACCCCTATCCATCAATAGCTGTCTGATAAAAGAGGATGGGGCAAAATTGGAACCTATTCAGTCAAAGTCGGCTATCAAATGCAGGACAGTAACAAAACAATGGATAAAAAGTGGGAAAAAGTCTAGTGTAAAGACAACCTCCCTAAAATAACTCCTTCTCATGGATTCTAGCTCACAAAAAAATTCTCACCTTTGAAATTTTTTTAAAAAGGGGGATAGAGGGTCGTGCAAGATGCATCCTCTGTAATTTATCGGAGGAAACAATCGAGCATCTCTTCATGGAGTGCAAATTTGCTCAGGAAGTTTAGCATAAGGCTTACATGGAACTAAACTTCATGGTAACCCTGCCAACCAGGTGGTCTGATCTCTTCAAATGCTGGAAGGATTACTATATGGGAACTCTACACAATAAACTGGATTTTAAAAGATCTTGGGAAGCCCTTCCTAAGTTTATCTACTGGAAGTTATGGACAGCTAGAAACAAGGAGATTTTCAAAGGGATAAGCTCCACACCATCCAAAGTTTTTGCCTCGGCTAAAGCGTTGTGGATTGAAGCGTTAGTAGTACAAGGGATGAAAAACATCAATAAGGAACCATTGAAGGTTGAATAAAAAACATGGGCATCAGATTTGTTATTCCCAAATCCCTCCCTCGGTACAACCCCATCAATCAAAACATATAACCAAAGTTGGAAAAATGGGATGAGTGCTGAAGCACTCCAAAGCTGGAAAATCATAATGGGTTGTAGTATGCTTTTCTTTGATGGAGCCTTGAAAGGAAATCCAGGGTTGGCAGGCGTGGGAGGGGTCCTCTTTGGCTCTAACGGAAATAGATTGAAAGATTATGCGTGGGGAATCGGCAGGAGAACTGATAACAGCACAGAATGGCTTGCCCTTATAAAAGGTTTAGAGATTGCAAGAGAGGAAGGTATCAAGGATTTAGCAGTTTGTGGTGATTTAATGATAGTCATCAAGGAGGCTAGGAACTTGAGTAAGAACAGAAAGAAACCAGCTTCCAAAGTTCACAACCTTCTCAAATGTCTGGCTAGCGAATTTAAAAACATATGTTTTCTGCATATCTTGTGAAATAATAATCAGGATGCGGATTTGATGGCAAATAAGGGAGAAAAACTTGATCATGGCATCCTTTCTAGCAATGAAAAGATGAATTATAAGGTATGGATACCTTGTCTTTGATCTTTTTAAACCCTTATGTCTCGACCTCCAGCTATGAGACTACACTCAGGAAGGATTCCCGAAAATCATTATTCGAATCTTGGGATAGGAGGCATTGTTAATACTATAGTTTCTAACCCACTCTGGAGTCTTGAAATGAAGGACGATCGCACGCATCGGCCATGTGATCTTCACATGGCATTTAATCCACCTCTCACCTCAGAAGTCTTTGGAAGGTGGTTCCTTTATATTTCGAACTTTCGAGAGAGGATTATCATCATAGTTGTGCATATTTTCAATATGGAAGGCTCTGGTGTGAACCGTCCCAGTGGCAAACGGAAGGTTCCATGGCCCTTGAACGAGAGATTTGGAGACACTGGGTCCAACCATTTGTGGGGAATGCATACCACCCCTCATTATGGCTTTACTATTCTGGATTACAGGAAAAGACTCCCTTCTTGGCCACGGGAACAGGAGTGTTTGGCGTGTGAACACCACCGAGATAAGGTTCATATATGCGGTAGAATGGAGCAGAAACATGAGAATTTTTATGCTGGTAAAGGAATGGAACAACGGCGAGAGACGAAACCCGCTCCTGAAGAGACCCAGGGAATGGCGGCCTCCCTAATGGTGGTGGATGACCACTTGACAATACTGGACATGAAAATTCGCCTTTTGAAAGATGAAAACAAGGAAATCAAGCATGCATTGCAGCAGTTGAATGCGATGGAACAGTCAGATAACAGGGAGACACGAAAATGCATAGACATTCTCAATGGCAAGGTGGAATCCCTCATTGCTTCCCAGGAAAGTGGCAGCCCCTGTCAAAACCTAGACGTACTTACAGAACAGATTTGAGTGTTCCATGAAATAGAAAAAAGAACTCAGGACATTATGGGCGACATGTGCAAGGAGATCCTCGAACTAAGGTTGGAGCTGTTGCGTCAGGCAAAAGCTAGAAAGATGGAGGCTGGATCCAAGGAAGCCTCTGTTCAGAATTAGCCCATGGGTTTATTTTTTTGTATAACCTGTGTTATCGAAGCTAAAAGCTTCTAGGCTGTTAAGAATTTTGTCACTAATATGTTTCTCTTTATTGTAAAGTTTAGTATGGGGTCTGTTGCAAATAAGGTTCTTCCTAGTTTTCTCCTCTGATATGATGTAGTTGTTTTTTGCAAAAGATGATAGTTAAGATATGGCAACTCTCATCTATCGAGATGCAGCCATGGTCTTACACTTTGTACTCGGTTCCTGCCATCCTTTTTATATAATACAGAAAATCTCAACTATTTTCATTAAAAAAATATATATTAATTGGAGTAAGTAACCCAACAATTAATATAATACTTTTAGTTATTACATTATTTAAAGTTTTGTAAATTAATAATTTTTCAAAACATAAATATATTTGAATGATTTATAAATCCATTTTGTATATATTATTTAGAAATTGTTATTAAATTTTTTATATTTATCTTTTATACTTTATAATATATCATATAAATTTCAAATACAAACGAGTTATCTTAAAACATATAAGCACATATATTAACTATATTTAATATAGTAAAAACATTGTAATCAATTTAAAAATATATATTCTAATTGAAAATATAATTAAATTAAATTAAACGAGATATGTAATAAAAATTTTAAATTATTAATTAAAATGAAATGTTATATCAATGTTAATTGAAGTTAGTAACCCAACAATTAATGTAATACTTTTAGTTATTACAAATTATTTAAAGTTTTAATGTTTTTAGTTATTACATTATTTAAATTTTTATATGATTAATTTTTCAAAAATGATTTATAAGTCCATTTTTTTAGGATATTTAATAGTAATATTTAAAATAATATGTTAAAATAAAATAATTTGAATAGTTAGATGATTTGTTCTTAAATAAAATATTAAATAAAAGAAGCAATATAGATATATATGAAAGAAAAGTAATTAAAAAATGTTTCATTATAAAAAATTAAATAATAAACAAAAACATTAAAAAATATATTTTATAAAAAATATAATTTTTTCATTAATATCATGATAAACACCAAAATATAATTATCTCTCAAATTTTTAAATAAATATAAATTTTTTAAATAAAATTGTTTTATTTTTAATTTTATAATAAATATGAACTATATAAAGTTACTTAAACTTTTTATGAAGTTATTTAATTTTATAATAAATATGAAAACTGAGCAAAGGCAGCCACCACACCACAGGGTGTGAGTAATCCAACTAGAATGATGGAAGACAAGTTTTTATAATAAATATAAAATTTTCAAATAAAATTGTTTTATCTTTAATTTTATTATGTCCCCGTAGGGGATATTATTATGTCCCCGTAGGGGATATTATATGTTTCATCAAGACCCTATTAATTTGCACCTATTTTGGTGCCTATGGCTATAAATTTTTCCTCCATACTATGGTTTTGGGTTATTTGTAAATAGTTGGAAAACAAATTATTTATATAAATTTTTAAATAGTGCTAATTTGTTAACGTTTCATTGGATGAGAGCTGATAACGTCAGCCTCAGTAATCGCTTCCCGTTTTGGCGGCGGAAGGTGCATCATGCGAGTTAAGGCTTAGTTGCTGCTTAGTGTAAATAACAGGTGGTGGGGCGTAGCAACGCGTGGCATATAGGCTTGTCTAGTTCTTTGCGCCGGGAAATGCCTTTGGCACTAATGCGATGGTTATGTGATGGTTATGGTTATCATAGGAGAATGGAACAAATTTAACGCGACAAGTGGCAGACGTGTCAAACGAGAGTAAGGACAGGGCAATGAATGTTTTAATGGTTCAATGCTGGCGGGCAAGGGTGTCCTATCGTAGTATTAACTATGATGCGGGTTCCCTAGGTGGAGTATCTACATGGTGACTAATGTGGCTTGCAACCTGTCATGGAGAATGGTGAGTAATAAATGTGATATTAATGTATTGAGTAGCTCGTTAGCGGTTGTGCTATAATGTCGAAATCTTAGTTGTTGTTGATGTTATATCCGTGGTAATATTCATCGAGCTTGTTTTATGAATGGCATTGTTTGTTTCGTGTTTCGGAGTGGTTTGAAGGAATGGTCCAGCGGCCTGCGATGTATTAGGTTTTAGATGTTGTTGTTGATGCAAGGTTTCAAGCTGGTTCTCGTCAGTTGCAGAAAGGTTTTGGCTTTTGGTTTGAAGTCTGCTTACAGCAATGTAAGTTGTCAGATTTTGCTCCGGTTTTGAGTAGGTTAAAGATATAAGTTTGAATGTATTTTTTATGACGTTTTAACTTTTTCAATGGTTTAACCAGAATCGTATACTTGTGGAAGGTAAAACGATGTCTCTGGTTTTCTCTTTTGCAGTAGCAGTGCAACAAACGTTAAAACCAGTAAGTCTCAGAGATTCTTATGGTGGGTTTCCTGGTTCTAGGTCTGGCTTAGCCGAGACTTTCGTCAAAGGTATTGGGAAATAGTTTTAGTTGTTTTTTGTTGGTAGCCAGTATGGCATGTGAACAGAGCGTGATTCTCAATCTGCGTTGTTCTATCTGTGTGCTAGTCTTGTATTTGCAACATTTTGCGATACTGCCTGCGAGCCTCAACCTATGGCATTTGTGATGAATAATGAATAATATGGATAAGGGTTTAAATATTGTAGTTTTAAGTATAGATCTGGTTCTGCTGAGATGGTTGCTTGATTTACATGGAATTTGAATGATAAGTGTCTTTCTTGTCGTTGATAGCTTAGAAATCTTCTATTAATGTCAACTTCTGTTGTTTTGTTCTATCAATCCGTTGTTTGTGGAAGGGGATGAGCCTAAACTGTGATGGGCATTTACATGTATCTAGATAGCGCTAAAAGCTTTAAATTTCGGTTTAAGATGTCTGAATTTGAAACGATACCATACGACTATACCCTTCAGGAATTTAATCATTGACAGTAGAGTCAAGAACCGGCCAAATGACCGATACTCTCATTTTTTTGCTTACAGCAATCTAAGTTGTCAGATTTTGCTTCGGTTTTCAGTAGGTTAAAGATATAAGTTTGAATGTATTTGTTATGACGTTTTAACTTTTACAATGGTTTAACTAGAATCGTATACTTGTTGCAGGTAAAACGATGTCTTTGGTTTTCTCCTTTGCAGTAGCAGTGGGACAAGCATTCAAATCGGTAAGTCTCGGAGGTTCTTATAGTGGGTTTGCTGGTTCTAGGTTTGGCTTAGCCGAGACTTTCGTCAAAGGTGTTGGGAAATAGTTTTAGTTGTTTTTGTTGGTAGCCAGTATGGCATGTGAACAGAACGTGATTCTCAGTCTGCGTTGTTCTATCTGTGTGCTATTCTTGTATTTGCAACATTTTGCGATACTGCCTACGAGCTTCAGCCTCTGGCATTTGTGATGAAAAATGAATAACATGAATAAGCGTTTAAATATTGTAGTTTTAAGCATAGATCTGGATCTACTGAGATGGTTCCTTGATATACATGAAATTTGAATGATAATTGTCTTTCTTGTCGTCGATAGCTTAGAAATCACCAATTAATGTCGACCCTATGAATAGGGGATATTATGTCCCCGTAGGGGATATTATATATTTCATGCAGACCCTATTATAGTTGCACCTAGTTTGCACCTATGCCTATAAATGTTTTTCCTCCATACTATGATTTTGGGTTATTTGTAAATAGTTGGGGAAAAAATTATTTATATAAATTTTTAAATAGTGATAATTTGTTAACGTTTCGTTGGATGAGAGCTGATAACGTCAGCCTCGGTAATCGCTTCCCGTTTTGGCGGCGGAAGGTGCGTCATGCGAGTTAAGGCTTAGTTGATGCTTAGTGTAAATAACAGGTGGTGGGCGTAGCAACGCGTGGCATATAGGCTTGTCTAGTTCTTTGCGCTGAGAAATGCCTTTGGCACTAATGCGATGGTTATGCGATGGTTATGGTTATCATAGGAGAATGGAACAAATTTAACGCGACAGGTGGCGGACATGTCAAACGAGAGTAAGGACAAGGCAATGAATGTTTTAATGGTTCAATGCTGGCGGGAAAGGGTGTCCTATCGTAGTATTAACTCTGTTGCGGGTTCCCTAGGTGGAGTATCTACGTGGTGACTAATGTGGCTTGCAACCTGTCATGGAGAATGGTGAGTAATAAATGTGATATTAATGTATTGAGTAGCTCGTTAGCGATTGTGCTATAATGTCGAAATATTCGTTGTTGTTGATGTTATATCCGTGGTAATATTTATCGAGCTTGTTTGCACCTATGCCTATAAAAATTTTTCATGCATACTATGATTTTGGGTTATTTGTAAATAGTTGGGGAAAAAATTATTTATATAAATTTTTAAATAGTGATAATTTGTTAACGTTTCGTTGGATGAGAGCTGATAACGTCAGCCTCGGTAATCGCTTCCTATTTTGGCGGCGCAAGGTGCGTCATCCGAGTTAAGGCATAGTTGCTGCTTAGTGTAAATAACAGGTGGTGGGCGTAACAACGCGTGGCATATAAGCTTGTCTAGTTTTTTTGATGCCGGGAAATGTCTTCGGTGCTTTCTGCACAATGCGATGGTTATGGTTATCATAGGAAAATGGAACAAGTCTAGCGCGACAGGTGGTGGGGGTGTCAAACGGGAGTAAGGACAGGGTAATTAATGTTTTGGCGGTTCAATACTGGCGGGCAAGGGTGTCCTGTCATAGTATTAACTCTGTTGCAGGTTCGCTAGGTGGAGTATCTACGTGGTGACTAATGTGGCTTGCAACCTGTCATGGAGAATGGTGAGTAATGAATCAAATGATCCAAAATCAGTTAAACGGGACAGGTCGCACACGTGGCAAACCAGAGTAAGGACAGGGTAATTAAAGTTTAAGTGGTTCAATGCTGGCGGGTAAGGGTGTCCTGTCATAGTATTAACTCTGTTACGGACTTCCCTAAGTGGAATATCTACGTGGTGACTAATGTGGCTTGCAACCTGTCATGAAAAATGGTGAGTAATAAATGTGATATTAATGTATTCAGTGCCTCGTAAGCACTTGTGCTATAATGTCAAAATCTTCGTTGTTGATGTTATGTCGCTCGTAACTATTCATCGAGCTTGTTCATGAATCAAATGATGCAAAATCACTTAGCCTATGCTTTTTTCAATTATTTATGAACGGGATTGTTTGTTTTGTGGTTGGGAGTGGTTTGAAGGAATGCTGGGCAGGCCTGCGATGTTTTAGATTTTAGGTTCAGGAATCGCGTTTTTCCTTCGTCGGTTGAACCGATAGCCTTTGTTTGAGGTCTCCGGCGTGGCTCTCAGAGTCGAACCACTCTGATGTTGTTGTTGATGCAAGCTTTCAACCTAATTCTCGTCAGTTGCAGAAAGGTTTTGGCTTTTGGTTCGAAATCTAGTTTCAACAATGTGGGTTGTCAGATCTTGCTCCGATTTTCACTACGTTAAAGATATAAGTTTGAATGTATTTGTTATCACGTTTTAACTTTTTCAATGATTTAACCAGAATAGTATACTTGTGGCAGGTAAAACGGTGTCTTTGCTTTTCTCCTTTGCACTAGCAGTGGAACAAGCATTCAAATCGGTAAGTCTCAAAGATTTCTATGCTGACTTTGTTGGTTGTAAGTCTGGCTTAGCCGAGACTTTCGTCAAAGCATTTGTGATGAAAACTGAATACTATGAATAGCGGTTTAGATATCGTAGTTTTAACTATAAATCTGGTTCTACTGAAATGATTCCTTGTTTTACATGAAATTTGAATGATAAGTGTCTTTGTTCTCGTGGATAGCTTAAAAATCATCAATTAATGTCAAGCTCTGTCATTTTTCTTCTATCAATCGGTCGATTGTGAAAGCGGATGAGCCCAAACTATAATGGACGTTTAAATGTATCTAAATGGCACTAAAAGCTTTAAATTTCGGTTTGACATGTTGACAAAAGAATGAGGGTATCGGTCATTTGGCCGTTTCTTAACTCTACTATCAGTGATTAAATTCCTAAAGGGTATAGCCGTATGGTGTCGTTTCAAATTCAGACATAGGTTGCCTTAGGGGAATGTTTTTATTATTATAAGATGTAAAACAACACGATAGTTATGGTTATCATAAAACAACTTCAACATTTGTTGATAATTAGTTGATGCTGCATAGAGGCTTCAAACTCTAATCTGTTTATATATAATAATAACCCGACAAGTGGCAGAAGTGACAAACAACAACAACATAGGATAATTATTAAGATCTTAATGGTTCAATGTTGGGGGGCAAGGGTGTGCTGTCATAGTATTAACTCTGCTATCAGCCTTTCTAAGTGGAATATCTAGATGGTGATTAATGTGGCTTGTAACCTGTGATGAAAAATTGTGACTGCCTTCGCAATGTCGAGCTGTGCTATCAAATAGCTTGGAAATTCTCGTACCTGGGCTTCATGGTAGAAAGAAATAATAAATGTGATGTTAATGTGCTCAGTACCTCGTAAGCAGTTGTGCTATAATGTCAAAATCTTCATCGTCGATGTTATATTGCCTTGGGTTTTGGCGCTTTAAAAATCCTGATCCTCCACTGCGTATCCATCGAGGTTGTGTATTGATGGCATTGTTTCTTTCGTGTCTGGGAGTGGTTTGAAGAATTGGTCGACAGACCTGCCATGTATTAGATTTCAGATTCAGAAGTGGCATTTTTCCTCTGTGATTTAAACCTATAACCTCTGATTCAGGTCTCCACCGTGGCTCTCAGAATCCAACCACTCTGATGTTGTTGTTGATCCAAGCTTTCAAGCTGGTTCTCGTCAGTTGCAGAAAGGTCTTGGCTTTTGGTTCAAAGTCTACTTTCAACAATGTAAGTTCTCAGGTCTTGATCCGTTTTTCAGTAGGTTAAAGATATTAGTTTGAATGTGTTTTGCTTTCACGTTTTAACTCGTTCAATGGTTTAACCAAAATGCTATACTTGTGGCAGGTAAAATGATGTCTCTGCTTTTCTTCTTTGCAGTAGCAGCAGAACAAGCATTCAAATTGGTAAGCCTCGGAGGTTCCTATGCTCATTCTGCTGGTTGTAAATCTGCCTTGGCTGAGACTTTCGTCAAAGGTGTTGGGAGACAGTTTTAGTTGTTTTTGTTGGTAGCCAGTATGGCATGTGAAGAGAACATGATTCTCAATTTGCGTTCTCCTATCTGTGTGCTATTCTTGTGTTCGCAGCATTTTATGCTACTGCCTGCGAGGTTCAACCTCCGACATTTCTGATGAAAAATGAATAGCATGAATAACGGTTTACATATTGTAGTTTTAACTATAGGTCTGCTTCTAATGGAATAGTTCCTTGTTTTACATGGAATTTGAATGATAGCCGTGTTCCTTGTCATAGATAAGTTAGAAATCACGAATTAATATCAAGCTCTGTCGTTTTGTTCTATCAATCGGTCGTTTGTGGAAGAGAATGAGATGAAACTATAATGGATGTTTAAATGTATCTAAATGACACTAAAAGCTTGAAATTTTGGTTTAATATGTTGGCAAAAGGATGAGAGCCTCGGTCGTTTGACCGGTTCTTAACTCTCCTGTCAGTGATTAAATTGCTAAAGGGCGCAGCCATATGGTATGGTTTCAAATTCAGGCATAGGTTAACTTAGGAAAATGCAATAGCACTAAAATGATGATGAAAATGTCGAACTATTATTAGACTTTAACTATCATGACTCTCAATATATGGCTTATGTACTAACATCGTCAAAATGATTAAGTTCTGACACCCAGGTAGACATTCGTTGCTAGGCAAACTATCAAAAGATTTGAATATTAAAATTTCCATAAATGCAACCATGCTGAGAAGCTCTTGTGCCTAGAATCACATGGTCTCTTCGGTTTAAGTTGATAGTATTTTTGGTGGTCGAGACCTGATACGCCGAGCATTGTTAGTCTTGATGAGAATAAGCCATCGCTACATCTCTTATTGGCAAGCTGGATCAGTATTGGAAAACTTATTTCATCGTTGGTGACAATGATTAAAAGAAAATTGATGTGGTAGATGAAAATGAACTCGTAAGCTTCGCTGGATAAATACTCACGCTAGAGATATGACGTTCTTGGTGCTTGCACTAACCCTAACGTTCTACTAGACTTTCTTCGAGACCTCTTTCCTTAGAATCCATTTTGCATCGGCGAATTTGAGGGAAGAGGCCGATAGGGGCTTCTGGTTAAAATCCATTAGAAGAATAAACTTCATTTAAAAATTAAATGGCTCCCAGTAGAACCTATACAGGGTGTTTTTTGTTAAGCAAAACAGTGCTCCGAACATATTAGTCGTTGTATACACATAATATGGCTGGGAGTTTTCGTCAGAGGCAAAGATGTAATCTCATCACAGAATGCCCAAATGAATTCTTCTTCTTTGCTTTGTTCAGGGTGTCTATGTGAAGATTGAAAGCCTATAATCGGTTGTTTCTTCCTTATTGGAAGTATAAAAACCTTGCTTTGTTGCCTGTAATTCTTTAGGTGTATAATCTATCCTAAGAGGAAGTATAGAAAGCTTGGTTTGCTCGCTGTAATACTCTAGGTGCTAAACAATTCATTTCTTTCTTTCTGTCATACAAAGCACTACATTGTTTAATGTTCTAGATTTTGACTTGGCAAAATTATAGTTTCTAATATTTTGCTTTGCAAAAAATAAAAATATACCTTGATTTCACCTTTCAAAGACTGTTTTAAACCAGGCTTATCCAGTAAATATATTATGTAAGATGATGTACATGTGCCCTAGCTTATATTTTACCGGCTGTATGGAAACATTGCAGGAAAGCCTTTTCTATTTTGTGCTTGTTTGGAGGCTTACTTCACATCATCTTTGTCAATGATAGCTAGCAAAGCCAGATCGCAACCTTCTTAGGAACAGGTATTTTCCTCTTTCGCTATGTTCCTTCAATTCCATTCATTGCAGAACACACATGCTTTTGCTTATGAAATGCATCTGAATCCAGACATGGATATGATTCATGAATAAAGTTTCTAAGCTTATATTGATTCTTTTAAGAGCAAATGGATTAAGCGTCTGGTCTCAGCAACTTGGCATCATTATATTATTATGATTAAAAGTCTGAAGATTTAGTTATAGTTATAGATGTTCTTTTTAATTATTATATATATAATAACAATAAACCAGCTAATATTGTGCACATTGAGACTTTTTGTATTGATATCAAATCTTGGATATTTGATAATTTCAACTTAGCAATCGACATGCCGTTTTTCCCTATTCTACTAGGAGGGCAAAATACATTTCATTTGAAAAAATTTAGTTATGAATACGTTGTTTTCTTTGCTTTGGTTATTTGCAATGGCAACAACAATTTACAATGTTCATAACATTATGATTTCAGAAAGAAAAAAAAAACCATGCCCTTTGCTTCTTTTCTTTTCCTTAGGATCTGCTTCTCTTCACTTGGATGCAGGTTTCCCTGTATAGACGACCGGGGGAATAGAAAAAGAACAACAAAAAAAGGCAACAAAAATATATGCTGTTGCAAATGTTTTTGTAGGCAATATGCGAAAAGACAAAGGTAGAATCGACTATGTTTTAGGAGCAAATGGCCTTGGGATCAAATACTCTAATTGGCAACAAATTGATGAGACTTTGGCTACAAGCAATCTGTTTCAACTAGACAATTTCCACTATGAGCCAGGAAATTGCTTGTTCGATGCACTTGCAGTATTATTGCATTTCCGATATACATCAATAGAGATAAGGGAAGGGATTGTGAACCATTTCCGTGTTTGTCTAGATCAAAAAGATCCCTCTGCATTGTTATCAATGCGCACAGAATTGACAATTGACTACTTGCAAGAATTGCATAGCATAGGAAATGTCAATGAATATCTCAATCGCATGTCACAATCTGCTTCGCAACCAGATGATCAAAGTGTATATGGACTATGGGGTAATATATTTTGCATTAAGTGGTTTTCAAAATGGTTGAATGTTCCAGTCGCTGTTTGGTCATTAACAAAAGGAACAAAATACCTTCATTTCAATTTTGGGGGATATGAATATTTCTACAATATATTGTTCCATGACCACACACCAGCTTCTGGCCATTTCGAACCATTATTGTCATATAAAACAATGCAAGTCAAAAGACAAGCGACCGATATGCTTTGTCAAAACGCATATGTAAATCGACATGTATATAACGAAGTTGAAACATCGCTTCAACTTCGAGGCAATTGCCATGACTCCTTGTTTGAATCAATCTCCAAATTGACACTATTCGTTGATGGACAAAGTATTAGAAAAGCAATTGCGCAAACTTTTTATAACTCTATTGCTTCAAACGATATTAGAGCAACACAATGCTTGGACATATATCTTGATAAAAACACATTAGCAGATACATCTCTTGTTTCTGAATGGAGAACCTATATTGTCTGTTTGGCAGAGCCATATATCATTGGTCACATAGAAGGAGATTGATTTTCCCTCCAATGGTTATGTGAGTTGCTAAACGCTAATATACATGTATGGAGCAATAATTTTCAAGAAAATATTGTCGTATTCCATGCAACAAATAGATCGTCAAAAGTTCTATGCCTGATGCAACATGTAATAGATAAAATGCATTCGCATTTCCAACCCTTGTTACAAGAACACTATGGAAATAAAATGCCCTTTCCGCTTGATTTCAATAGAAATACTTCTACTACAATTGCAATGGATAATTTTGAAAAAAGCAAACAGACAATAGCAACAGAAAAAATTGTAGAGAAGAACATTAACAACGGATCTTTGAACGAATCAATATACATAGATGCAATTAAAGCAAAGATACAAAAACAAAAGATAACAAACATAGAAAAAAACAGTTATTGCATTGCCAAGCAATTTTCAGAAACCAAAACCAGCATGCAAACATGCATTGATGGCAATACACAAAAAAACTTGCGCTTGTTGAAACACAGTCTACGTAGACAAGGAAAGGACATTCGTCAAAAGCAAAAAGAATCTGCAAAGGAAAAGAAAGCAATTGTCACATACTTAAAAGCTATTCAAGACGCACCTATTCATGCATGTTCTATTTGTAAGCAATTGCATTTTAAAAAAGACATTTGTTGTATGAACAAGACAATTAAATTAGCCTTTGAAACTCTAGCAAATACAGAAACTATGACATGTCCAATGGTACTTGTTCAAATTTGTAGATCTTGCAAGAAAGCAATTGCTAATGGGAAATTGCCTACATTTGCATCGCCTACACGAATCTGTCGCAATAACATATTGCCATCTGTAGCTATACTGACTCCTTTGGAAGAACGATTGGTATCACCAAGAATAGCTTTTGCACAAATAAGACAGCTTGGTTATAAAAGAGCACAAATTGGGCTAACTGGCTCAATTATCAATGTGCCTGCAAACTTGGATAGAGTTCAGATAGCATTTCCTAGAAGTCTAGATGACAATTTGACCGTTGCAGTTATGCTAAAGCAAAAATTGGAATACAAAAATGCATATCTATCTGGAAATATTCGGCCAAAGATCATTATGACTGCGCTAAGTGATTTATGCAAAACCGAACTTTATAAAATTGAAGGCATTGTAATCAATACTAGTTGGGAAAAAGTATTTAATGAAACAGCCAAACAAGAATCAAATACTCAACAAACAACGCAACAAGTAGATGATGATGAAAATGAAATAGACATAGAACCAATATCAGAAACATTGATACATGGATATGGAGAAACACATCTAGTAGATGATTTAGACAACAAAATCATAGAAATTGCACCTTCTGAGAGCTTCCGACCATTGAGCATTTTCCAAGACAAATACTCTGAAGAGATAAACTTTCCTACACTTTTTTACGGATTCAATTGACCCAATGAAATTTTTGATCGCTTTTCTTATCAACAAGTATCGCAGTGGGAGCTACAACATGAAAGTACAGACTTTGAAATGCATGGCACGAACATTTTCTTCAAAGCAATTAAAGTCATATTAAAACAGGTAAAAAACACTGCTTGGATATCGATTCGCATGGGAGAGTTAAAGGACAAAAAAATATTGGCAAAAGATGTCAAGTCAAAAGACAATCTTGTAAAGATACTCCAATCTCCAATTGGGTTTCGTACATTGAAAGCAATCAGAACATCACCTGATTACTTTGAAAATATGAAAAAAGATCTATTTGCAATGATTCAACAACTTGGTCCTCCTACGTTCTTTCTAACATTTACAAGTGCTGAACACCTTTGGACACCTTTATGCAATGCATTGAAACAAATTGAGGAAAAACATTTGGCAGACTTGCAAGACAGTGCATTGGAAGAAAATATTGACATGTTAATAAGAAGACACCCAGTGCTTTGTACTCGCTACTATAGACACAAAATAGCAGCACTAAAGTCTCTTATGTTAAAAAACAACACATTATTTGGAAAAATACAAGATTTCTTCTTTACGACCGAATTTCAACAAAGAGGAAATGAGCATGAACATGGACTAATTTGGATTCAAAATGCACCTGTCTATGGAAAAAACTCAAACGAGGAGATTACTAGCTTTGTTGATCGCTATATATCCACAAACTCGTCTTTACTTGATCAAAATCTTATTCAAATTCAAACACATCGTCACACAAAAACATGTAGAAAACATCGACATTCCACATGCAGATTCAATTTCCCCTTGCCTCCTATGGATAGTACCATCATTCTAGAGGCATTGGAAAATGCTTCAAATGATCTCATTCAAAAAGCAAAAAAAGTATTCGCTCTTATTGAACATAAAGAATGTTCTAAAAACACGTCATTTGCACAATTGCTTCTAGAGCTAGGCCTAAGAAAAGATGAATACATTTTGCTATTGCGGTATTTGCTTTGTCGTTCTACACTAATACTAAAAAGAGATGCTGTCGACATTTGGATCAATTCATTTGCAAAAGCGATACCAGAGTTATGGCAGGCAAATACAGATGCACAATATATCTTAAATGCCTACGCTGCAGCAACATATGTAAGCTCTTACATCACCAAATTTGATAGATCCATGACAAATGCATTCAAAAACATCAAAGAACAATGTCTTATTGACAATGAAGGGAAGATTGAAACGATACGAAAGCTTGGAAATGCGCTTCTGAACATGCAACAAATGTCTACTAGACAAGCAGTACATATCATACTCTCATTGCCTCTACATTCATCCTCTAGGAAGACTATTTTCATTAACACTGCTCCAGACGACAAAAAAATAGTTGTCTTGAAAAAACCATCACTCTTGGAAAAAGAACCAGATGACTCTGATGACATTATTTGTCCATCAATTTTGGACAAATACATTGCACGCCCTGTTGAGCTTGAAAACATTTCCCTGGAAGAATATGCATCTTTCTATTCTTGTATACACTCAATTACAAGAAAAAGAAATAGACCATGTATCATACAATCTATTCGCTACAACAAACAAAAAGACCCTGAAAATTTCTTCCGAGAAAAGATCATGCTTTTTATGCCATATAGAGACAATTGCAATCTGCTAAGAAGCAATTTCAAAACATGGTCAGACGCATATTGCACATTCAAAGAACAAATAGACATTGTAGAACAAAAGTTCATGGCATCAACAATGACAAAGTGGGGTGACCTTGATAATGCCGTTGAAACAATTGAATTGCAAGACATAAGTATGCCTCCTGTAACAACAGACAAAACAGCAACTCTGTCTGGATTAGAACAATATGACATTCAACATGATCTAATGCGCAAAACTATGCCCAGTGCACCAAAACCTGGGATTGTGTGCAACTTAACAGAAAAGCCGTTTCTTTTGGACATGCATGAATACCATGCAATTCGAAGAAACCTAAATACTTAACAACAATCAATTGTGAAATAAGTTATTGCAAGGAAAAAAAACAATCCCCACACTCCAATTCACTTGTTCCTGACAGGAGGCGCAGGAACAGGTAAAACTTACACCGCAAAAGCTATTTATGATGGTCTCCTACATTACTATGACAAAGAAATTGGTAGTGATCCTTTAAAGAAAAAAGGTCTTATAGTTGCATTTACTGGAAAAGCAGCATATAATGCAGGTGGCATTACAGTCCACTCTGCCTTTAGACTGCCATTAAGTTCAAATATGCTTCCACTAAATTCAAACACCCTAGATCTTCTGACAAAAGATTGTGAACAACTTCGAGTATTGTTGATTGATGAAGTCTCTTTAATAGGGTCTCGGATGCTATACAACATTGACAAACGACTACGTGAAATAATGCACACACCAACCAAAGCATTTGGAAACCTTGATGTCATATTCTGTGGTGATTTGTGTCAAGCACAACCCATTCATGATTCTTGGATTTTTGAACAGCCAAGATTCCAACAACAGACATTTCCTTACACATTTTGGTTCGATGCCATAAAATTCTATGAACTTACAACAGTTGTACGTCAAAGAGATCAAACATTCATATCGATTTTGAATAGAATCAGAACATGCTCTCAAACATTGGATGATATAGATTACTTAAACCAACATTGCTACAAACAACCACCAGCAGATGCAACATTTCCTTATCTTTTCCATAGTAATAAGGATGTTCAACAACATAACTCAAAAATGTTATCAGCTATGCAAACAGAAACATTCACACTTGTAGCACATGATAGCAAAATTGACTCAATTGAAAAAAATGACCATAAACAAAAGACATTGCAACTTCCCTCTACGATAGTAGTAAAAAAGGATATGCTTATTGAACTAGTTGGAGGAAACTACTCAACTCAGGATGGATTGGTTAATGGTGCAGAAGGTGTGTTTAAACACTATAGTCAAACAAACCAAGATATTGTCTGGATTGAGTTTGCAGATCCAAAAGTTGGAGACAAGCAACGTGCAACGATGCAACATCTTTATATGCCTGCCATAAAGTCCAATTGGACACCAATCAAAAGGATTGTGATACAAACAAGAGTTGAAAATAAAATCAATGTTATGCGAGCACAATTCCCAATTCAGTTGGCATGTGCAAGGACAATTCATAGAGCACAAGGATTGACAATGAACAAATTGGCATTTGACCCAAAAGGAATTAAGAGACATGGCCTTGTTTACACTGCGCTATCGCGTGTGAGAGATATGGATTGTCTTTATCTTTTAAACAAATTTGAACAAGGAAATTTTATAGCTTGTCCAAAAGTCAGCACTGAAATAGATAGATTAAAAACACAAGCAAGTTTGCAATTTGAATATGGTCTGCATTCAATGTCAAACACTGAGCAATTACTCATTTCATCGCTGAACACACGCACCTTGGTTTTGCAATATGACGATGTTCTAAATGATCATGAACTTATGCAAGCAGACATTCTATGTTTGCAAGAAACTCACATGCGCACACTTAGCAAAGAAACAACAATGATAGAGAAATACAATTTCTTCTCAGCATTTTCAGTGCATGGAATCCTTACCTTGATTAAAAAAAACATTGCTATTATCAACTCTAAAAACTATACAGGAAACTTCACTGAAGCAATTTGCATAGATCTAGAATTAGGTTCCAGTGTATTGAAGCTAGTGAACATTTACAATAGACCGTGTGGTGTGCTTGATGATCTCTTTCATATATTGAGTTGCATTTTGTCAAGTTGCACACCAGCCACTCAAATCCTAGTAGCTGGTGACCTGAACATTGACATGTTGCAAGAGACAACATCAAAAAGAAACCTGCAATTGTTTATGCAAATGAAAGGCTTGACACTAAAAACAACAAAAGCAACAACAAACACCGTTTCAATGCTTGATCACTTTTGGACAAATCTGAAACACAGAGAAATTGTTTTCAATATTTCAGAGGCTTATTGGACTGATCACTATTCAACATTCCTATCGATCTTTGATTAAAATGCATAGTCTATTCACTTTTGCATTATCTAATTTTATTGTCTTCCTATCTATGAACGGATTCATGATAGCATATTTGCACAAAATCAAAACCGGGTACTATTCTTTCCCCTGCAACTTTCATGCACTTTAAACTACGGCAATTTGGTTTTTTCCTATTCATAATGAGCTAGTTTAGCTCAGCTTTTGGCATCTGCAATATTAATGTCACAGCTATGAGCTCAAATTTTGTTGAACTTTCTCATATTTTTATACTCTATTTTGTAATGTCAAATCTTGATTATTTTTTGCTATTGATAGTTGTTTACACTTTATTTCGTCCACAATTCAGATCTAAAAAATTAGCTATTATGCGACAACATATGTAGACACTCTTTATAAAAAATATGCATGTGCTATCTCCATTTTATAATAATGTAGACCATACATAGGCGACATAAAATGTTTTAATAATAAATTCTTATGTTCAAAATAATTTTAGATCAAAATTTGTTCAATATCTAACTATAAATAGTTTTCAGTTATTGTTTAACTGAAATTCTTGACACTGCATAGACTTTGCGCTATGCATATGTCGAAAAACCAGTCAAAGAATTATAGACATTTGTTGTTCTTTTTCGCTTCTTTGTTTTTATGCTGTTTGTTTTTCCCATATTTCCCATCTATTATAAATCTCTTCTACTCTTTACCCTAATTAACAATCTCAGTTAGATCTGATTTGCTTAATCCTTCTTGCATGCACAGCTTCTCAAACTCAAACCCAAAATTGCAAAATAATGGAAGACAGTTCATTGGCTATGCACAGCACAACAAAAACACCTTCAGCACCAAACAACCCGCCAATGGGAAAAACGTCAACTGCCGAAAGTCCCAAAAGGTATGGAATTATTTTGGTTCTAATTGCTTTTTACATCATTTTTAATACACGAAACTTCTCCATCTTCTTTTATGATTTTCTAGCACACAAAACAACAGAATATAGCTATTGCATTGATAAGTATTTTCTCATTCTCAAACTTGATCCAAGTTTCAACCTTACTGCTATTGATTCCTGATAATTTTCCCCCTGGCCATGTTCTCCAACTATAACAATAACAGGTTCAAAGAAACACCTTTAGAAGCAGCTACTATTATAGAGCTATGCACAATAACACCGAAAATTGTTTTTGAAGGAGACATCTTGGCTGTATATGGGCCCGCACAGAACAAAATCCAAACTTCTCCTGTAAAGGCACAAATACTGCATGCAGACTTTGTTGATAGAGATGGGCTAATGACCATCACTACTGGAATAAGTGACAATTTGATCAAACGTTTTGGTAGCTACTTTTCAACCAGCAAAAGTCTAAGAATCACTCGATTTGGGCTCAAGAAAAAGGGCCAATATGACAGAGGCGATGCCAAGTATTCAATAGTCATATACCCGCATACAATAATTCAGACAATTGATCAAGTTTGCAAAATGAGGAGGCTAGCTCCCGATATGACAATTTCTGATTGTTGTCATCAAACGACTCCTACTATGTTGGCTCTGTCGCAGCAATTGTTGTTGCATGTGAATACAACAACAAGCAATTCGACTTGTATATCAAAGACGGTGGAACGGCAAACGACCATGCAATGGTAAATATGCCATTTGCATAGCTAATGTTCTTTTGAAATTGCTATTTTTTAAAGCTAAATAAAATTTCCACTCTTTTACATAAACAACAAAATAGGAAAAAAAACAAACACAAATAGCTTTAACGATTTCTAATTGCAACCCATGTTCGTTGACTACTGTCTTCTACTATTGCAGTTACAGGTCGGTGAAGGCTTCAAAGAACTGCTCTTGCAAATTCAAGAACAGCTTGCATCTGATAATTCTCCATTCTATCTGTTTAAAAACATTGTTCGAAATGACACTAAAGGAAGCCACATGCTGCGGACCTGTGTAGCTACCTTTATTGACCCTCTTAATGATGATTATGCAATTCAGAACTTGCTGCCAATCATTGATTCAAAGACACAGGTACATTGAAAAATTGCTTCTTTCTCATTTCATGAACAAAGAACAACGAAAACACAATCTATTTTCATGCAAAATAGTTTCATTGATTTACAGCTTCTTCTGTTTTTTTGTCTCTTGTTCATTGTCTAGTAGCATTGACTTTGTTAATTATAATATGCTTCAGTTAAAAACTTTTCTAAGTTCTTGTAGTCTCTTGAAAATATTGTCATCAAAACTAATATAGATTTTGCAAACAAACACATGTTGCCTAAACCTATGGATTTTAATCTCTTTTGGCCATTCAGACAGGAGTATTTGCCTTTCTATAAAAGCAATTTAGTTCCTAGATTTATTTGAGCACATCATAACTAATTTTAAATTTTCTTTGATTATTATTTCGAATCATATGTTTAAGCCTATCCAATTGGTGTTCCCAACAAGGCATGTCATTTTTTCCATAGATAAGCACCCCCAATACTTTTAAAAATAAAGGCAGTCGATCACAAGCTTTTAAGAATTTATACAAAGATTCAAATAGTATGATTAGGAAAATTTGTTTGAAGGCATGTGAGCACAAGAGCTCTTGGGAGTATTGTGAATTCAGGCCAATTGTTTTATAAATCGATGACGTTTCCAAGCCCCAACTTGTGATAACATTTTCATCTCGACATCTAATCAATATCAAGCTATTTTTTGCAAACAAGGCTTTTAAGTACCAAAACTGTATCCAATTAATTCATGTTATTTACATCATCTAAAACTATTAATGGAAAATAACATGACAGTGGCATAACTAGATTTTTTGTGATCGGAAGATGCATGCACGACGCTTAGAATGCCACAAGGCAGGTTTTATATTTGTTTAACTCCTCAAAATTGCATTTGCAATGCCATTGGAGATTTGGATATTTTGCTTCTCGCAAAAACTACATTGTGTGTCTGTGCTCTCGATGTCTGAGGGTAAATTATGAGAATACAACATTGTATCTCAATTAAATGAAAATACTCTTTGCCTATACAATATTTATTGCATAATGGAAAAGTACAATTTATTCTCTTCCTAGCAATGCTTCAGAACACTGTTTGCATGGCAACAAATTTTAAATTCAAGCCTGGAACTCCGTTCAGAACATTCTTATTCATCAGTTTCCAGCGATTGTTTTTGCAATGTCTCTTTGCTTTCACCCTTTTGACTAACGACACTTGGCCAATTGCCACATTGCCCATTAACATTGTAATTAGTAATAGTGCTTTGAATCTAAATTTAATTATTGTTTAAATAAAAAGAAATACTAACATAATTCTATCTAAAAATAGGCTAATATTATATGCATTTTCTATGGTCATTTGTCATGTGACTTTGACAGATACAAGGAATACTCAGAGCAAAAAATCCATTTGCACCTCCGTACCGATGCATTTGTGCTCAATGTAAACAACCATTGATTTAGAGCTGTGTGGTCTGTGCATTTTGCAAAAAAGAAATGCAAATTATATATGAGCATAATCTGGAATGCAATTTGGACACAAATGATGGGCTGATAGAATGCACAGTGCGCAACCCACAGATAAAAGAGTTTTGTCCAGAAGTAACAAATATTTCATTTGAAGAATACTCAAAAAACATATCATCAACAGTTTTCAATCTTCGAAAATTTTCTCAGCAAGGACTATTTACATTGGCCCTGGACAACAGAATCATCAGCTTGAAAAGAAATTGATTTCCAGGTACACAAATCTATTTTCTGTTCTGAAGAGTTCAAGTTTCTAAAAAGTGAAATTGCATGTATTTAACTGTTAAATTCATTCATGACAGACATTTAACCCATCAAGTTTCATCACTGTTTCTGGAGTTAAGTGTATAGGATCTTCATAAATCACTATGTAAGATATTAGTAAAATCTTTTAAGATCACTAGGATCAAATTCCTAATTCCATCTCAGTGATGTAAAAAGATCTTACTTAGTGATCTATAAAGATCTTAGACACTTAAGAATAATAAAAGCTATTTTTATGCCAATAAAACTCAACTAGAAATAATAAAGTGTATATTATTGGAATCATGATATATTCCGCTTGCTAAATAGATTCACGATTGTAGCCATCTAGAAAGATCTTAGACACTTATCAGTAGCAAAAAGACATCCTTTATGAAATTATCTATTGATATAGCACTGGAAACCACATTTTATGGCAATAAAAGTCACATTGTAATACTAGTGTGTAATATGTCAAACAGATCCAGGCCACTGTGTCCTTTTGTGATGTTATCAAATTGAAGTTTATGTCAGTGAAAATTAGGTTGTAATACTAATATGTAATATGTCAAACAGATTCGGGCCACCATGTACTTTTGACATGTTATTAAATTGAAGTTTGCATTGAATAATTTTTCCCAGCAATTTGAATGTGATCTTGAAATTTGAAATCCATTTAAACAATAAGTGTCATAGCCAATATAGCATTGTCACAGTGCTTTGAATTTATGCATTCCTAGATTCTAGATCACTATACTTCATTTATGGTTTTCGACGAAACAACATCTATTCATATACTCTAATCATAATCATTGACAATTACACTACTACAAATAATATTACTGGCCTCTGCAGACTATGTTTTGAAAATTGTATTCAGTTCCATTAGCTACAAACACAAACACTTTTCCATTTCTTCAGTTTACATTGATAGTTTGTAGCTTCAAAACATTTGGTATATGTCTAGTTTAACATATAATGACCTTTCACTTTATGAACTTTTCCTACTCAATTTTTGCTTAAATAATTCTCACAAGGTTTTGCTTCACATTTGACTTTGATTATCTGTTCCAAACTTCGAAAATCTAACGATAGAATGGCATGATTTAAATAGTGTCGATTTAAATACGAACATTTTATAAAATGCTAATTTCAGTAGCTTAATACTCTAATTATTGAGAGCAGCTGTATTGCAAAATAATTTCCGGCAATTTATTACATAACATAATAGAATAATTTGTTACTCTTCACAGGATTTTTCCTCTTGCTAAATTGTTGCTATAGATTTATTGCTTTGAAGCTCCGCGATTTGAGATAAACTATAAGTAATTCCAACATCATAGTCCAAAAATTATCTAGTCTTTAGAAATAGTTGTTGTTTTGCTGCTATTTCTCAATTATTCTGACTACAGCTTGAATGCTATTGGCAGGTGCAACAAGAATAAAAAACTACCACAACGTCGCTGGGACTACAATCAATACGAAAGTTGATATTACACAGCTTTTTTGCAACAAAAAAAAAACAAGCAAAGATCCATTTGCTCATGCAAAAGCACAACTGTAGTTTGTTAGACTTATTGCCTTTTTTTTGTCCTCTGGTTTGTTGACAAGACTCAACGTGTTGGGCTTATTCCTTTTTTGTCCTCTGCTTTATCAAACTATCAAAGAGCTATTTTCCATGCTCATGTCATGGATTTAGACAATATAAAAAATATAGTGGAACTTTCTATGATTGGCATTTCCATAGTTTTTTGTCATTTGCTAAGTAGACAAATATGCTTCTCACAGATTTACATATATAGTATAATATTTGCTGCATAGTAATATGTTCCTTTCTTTTGAAAATTAAATATGTTTCTCCCTAACATGATGTGTTCATTATTATGTCCCCGAACAGGATATTATATATTTCATTCAGACCATATTAATTTGCACTTAGTTTGCACCTACAGCTATAAATTTTTGCTCCATACTATGGTTTTGGGTTATTTGTAAATAGCTGCAAAAAAAATTGTTTGTATAAATTTTTAAACAGTGCCACTTTGTTAAGGTTTCATTGGATAAGCACTGATAACATCAGCCTCGCTAATCACTTCCTCTTTTTGCTCCCTGTGCTTCTTTCTACCATAATCTATTCCTTATTATTATGTCCCCGAAACGAATTATATATATATATCATGCACACCTATTAATTTGTATCTAAGATTATAAATTTTCCCTTCCTGTTTCGGCGGCGAAAACTCTGTCATAGATAATTAATCCTTATTTAAAATTTATTTAAAAACACATTTATCTCTGATGCCAATATGGGATTTTGTGCCCCAAGGACAGGCGGTGAGCTGATGCCACCATTCAGCCATGTGGAAGGGTTCTAACAAACAGGTTTCATTCCTGCAACAAGCGTTTTGACAAACTGGTCCACATCTAATTAACTTCTTTATTGTGTCTTCTCTATTGTGTTGAATACATATTGTAAATTTAACGTAATTGTGGGATAGTTGAGTATGTGGTCTCCCGTCATGTTACTCCAACACATGTTGCTTATTTTCCAGATCCCGCAGGTCATTCAGATTGATTTGCTTCCAGCACTTGTTAACGAGACTCCAACCTACGTTGATTCTGCTTGAGAATTCTCGTGCCTCTACATTGTTTAATTGCAATCTAATTTTATTTAAGTGCAATCCAATGTTGAGAAATATGCCATGATTTGTTCCCTCTATTGGCCAAAGGGTAGTCTGCATGTTGAATAGTCAATACTACTGGGTAGCATTCTAGCATATCCTGGCTATAAAAAAAGATCATATATAGTCCTCGCTAAGTTTATGCACCTAAGCTTCTTCCAATAGATTAGTCACAGGTCTCATGGGATCCGCTTATGAATGGCATGCAATGCTAATAGAACTAGTGTGTATAACCCTAGCCCATCCCTCCATGAATACGTAGTGCAGGATTGGGCTTCTTAAAGCACCAAAACCCAAGGGGGTATAACATCAACAACGAATATTTTGACATTATAGCAGAACTGCTTACGAGCTACTAAATACATTAATATCCCATCTGTTATTATTTTCTACGACCAAGTCCAGGTAGCAGAATTTCCAGCTTATTTGATAGCACAGCTCAGCATTGCGAAAACACTCACCATTTTTCATCACAGGCTGCAAGCCACATTAGTCACCACCTAGATATTCCAGTTAGAGAAGCCGGTAGCAGAGTAAATACTGTGACAGGACACCCTTTCCCGCCAGCATTGAAACATAGACAATGTACTTCTAGGACAACTTATTAGCAGTAGGCAAGCGACCGAGCTCAAATGTAAGTGCCATGACTAATGCTTGGAATCGCGATAAAAAAATCAATTGGCTTAACAAATGACACACTATAGCAGTAGCATACATCCAACTTCACAAATAGAAAGCATAATAACAAAATCCATAGACTCCATTTCTGTCAATACTGAATAGTGAAGCAAATTCTAACTCCTGTATTCCATTCTAGTAGCAACCCAGTCACTTGTCTCCGCTTCTAGCATATCAATTCATTAATTATATTTATGCTATTTCAAAGGAGCAATAAACTCCACCACTGCTAACTACATTGCCATGTTCTTTTATTAATTTGCTTAGTCTCGCAACAGGGACTGCGTCAACTAACGCATAAGAACACTTGTTACTGTTTCTAATCAATTGAACACAATAGATAGTGTGGGCCTGAAACCACTCGAATAAACGCACATGTCCTGAGTAAATGGATGGATAAGCCTTTTGTTGACTGCCAACATTTGTTTCGGATGCTCGATTTCAATGTTTTCCCCTTTCGTTGCAGACACATACTCAACATTTGATATTGTGAATTTTCTCATGCATGTAGCTAGCATTGATATGTGGCCCCGCCATACCTTGATCTGTCAACTATATCTTGGCCATTGAAATGATTAATATAGTCTTAACTCAACTTGAGTTAAAACTCTCTCAGCTACATCGTCGCTGATGTTCCAAAGCTATAGTTCACCGATACTTCGAATATATGTTTAGTTAATCAAACACTAATTACATTTTCAATTTTGACAGTGATCTTTTATCATTTAACTGGAAAATGAAGCAGTCTCTTACTTAAGGTAACTTACTTATTATTATTATAGTTCCCTAGTTGACCTGTAGAACTCATGATAAGTTATTATGCACAGGCTTCCTGCAAGCTGGCAGTCATTTTGCTCAAGGACATAACCTATTGCATTAAAATCGGTTTCTCTCTGTCAAGTTGAAGTGACGTGAGCAATATTTTTTAATAATATCAATGGTGACATTAAACCTGTATCAATATGACCATGCAACATTCTTTAAATACACTCTCGTAGTTGCTCATCTTTTTTGCAACAAACTACTGAAACCAACCAGAATCTCTATGACCTGCTAAATAAAAAAGCTTAATGGCATTCATTTGTGCTAATTAATGACATCTATGCAAATTGCTTCAGTGACGTTTTCTGTATAGTTTTTAGAGTTCATAATAGCGATGTTTTTCTTAATCAATGTAAGGATTCCATGCACTGAAAATGCTGAGAAGAAATTGTGTTTCTCTATCATTGTTGTTTCCTTGCTAAGTGTGCACATCTCAGTTTCTTGCAAACATAGAATGTCTGCTTGCATAAGTTCATGACCATTTAGAACATCGTCATACTGCAAAAGCAAGATCCATGTGTTTAGCGATGAAATGAGTAATTGTTCAGCATTTGGCATTGAATGCAGACCATATTCAAATTGCAAACTTGCTTCTGTTTTTAATCTATCTATTTTAGTGCTGACTTTTGGGCAAGCTATAAAATTTCCTTGTTCCAATTTGTTTAAAAAATAAAGACAATCCATATCTCTGACATGCGAGAGCACAGAGTAAACAAGGCCATGTCTCTTAATTCCTTTTGGGTCAAATGCCAATCTTTTCATTGTCAATCCTTGTGCTCTATGAATTGTCCTTGCACATTCCAACTGAATTGGGAATTGTGCTCACATAACATTGATTTTATTTTCAACTCTTGTTTGTATCACAATCCTTTTGATTGGTGTCCAATTGAACTTTACAGCAGGCGTATAAAGATGTTGCATCGTTGCACGTTGCTTGTCTCCAAATTTTGGATCTGCAAACTCAATCCAGACAATATCTTGGTTTGTTTGACTATAGTGTTTAAACACACCTTCTGCACCATTAACCAATCCATCCTGAGTTGAGTAGTTGCCTCCAACTAGTTCAATAAGCACATGTTTTTTACTACTATCGTAGAGCGAAGTTGCAATGTCTTTTGTTTATGGTCATTTTTTCCAATTGAAACAATTTTGCTATCATGTGCTACAAGTCTGAATGTTTCTGTTTGCATAGCTGATAACATTTTTGAGTTATGTTGTTGAACATCCTTGTTACTATGGAAAAGATAAGCAAATGTTGCACCTTCTGGTGGTTGTTTGTAGCAATGTTCGTTTAAGCAATCTATATCATCCAATCTTTGAGAGCAAAATATATATATGCAATGGTATGCAAATATCCTTCTTTTAATACAAATGCAAAGTGTATCGCAAATTTATTGACAATCATTGTAATTCAATTCATGTCTTTAAATGTTCATTACTTCATGCATAAATCCAAAAAAATGCATAGAGGCAAAATATATATATTAATCACAAAATATACATTTTCTTTCATAAAAGCCTCATTCATACCAAAAAGGATGTATTGTTTTTTTAATCTTTAAAAATAAAAAATTGTTTTGGTTGTGCTTACGTTTGACAATTTTATTTTAATATATTATTTTACTTTGATTTATATACAAATTATAATAATTTTTATTTTCTATTAATTACATTTTTTTAAAGGTCATATGTTGATCATCTTGTCTCTAAAAATGACCTCTAAACCCAAATCGTATTATCTATTGAGTATATTAGTTTGTTTACTAGTACTCATGCATAACCATAACCACTGCAAATGTTGTATTACTATATGTTTTCAGTATTGTGCTGAAAACACACTTCCAAATGGCCAAATATCCAACCGATCTGAACGAAAAAGATCTAACAGCTAGAATAGGTGTTATCGTAGAACCAAAGGCAAAAACTTTAGATCGTGCCAATCATTACTATGACTGTAAACAATGTCACTTATTCCCTATGCTATAATTTTGTGGCAAGAGTATCATATTTCCACAGCTTTTCTCTTCTACCAATAGTTGTTATTGCTATTAGCACCTGCGGAGACATTGCCACCTCGTGGCTCTTGTAATAAATATGAACTATATGAACTTACTTGAACCTTTTATGAAGTTATTTAATTTTATAATAAATATGAAAACTATACTAAGTTAATTAAGCTTTTGATAAAGTTATTTAAATCATTTTATTGGTATTTTTATTCTTTTCAATAGGAATGGGTTGTTTATGGGTTCTTTTCAATTTTTAACTCTATCATTTTTCTAAATTATAATATTAATAATTTATTGATAATATTTAAAAATAATGTTAACAATGTTAATGTTAGTTGTATTTTAATTTTATTTATTTTTTTCTTTTGTTAGAATTAAGTAATTTTAAATTTGGAAGTCTTTGAGTCAAGGATATGATGGTCCGTTGGTGGGGATTGATGGATTTCATTCCATCCACCCGGGTTGGATTTCTCATGAATGTTTAGCCTTCCTTGATTCCTTCAAAATAACAAGAAAAAACAATATGCAACATAGTTTTTTTTGCAGATCGCGGCTCCAAAAAGGAAAACATTAGAAAACATATCTATGACAAAGCGTTGTTAATCAATCAATTTGTAATCGATCGCATACAAATTGTAAAATGCAATATCAATAATAAGTTATCGTCTACAAGCCCGCGCCCCTAGATGAACTAATTATAACATAAATCATACTTTCTGCTCATTGGTGTTGTATATAAGCTTAATTTTGGTAAAACTATGAAGGGCGAGGTTATGCTAAGATCGATACTATATTTCAGTACTTCTTAATCACAGATATCTAAATCGCTAACTTTTACATAGTCACGATAAATTAATCAAGACGAGTTCTCCAATCATTGTAATATACAAACTTCACTATCAACAAATGGAAAGGTTGGGATCTAAGGCTTCTCTATTTTGCATAATAGCATATTTTCTACTTGAAAAGGGATGTGAATATGGATAACTCTTCTCAACGCAGATTACCCAATTCTATGCATCAAGCAAAAACTACTTACAAAAGGATCAGAGCATGACCGATAGCCCAGCTTTGGGCATTCATATAATTAGTGTTTACAAGGAGAATATGATCATGTTCGGTCGCCCAGCGCCTTGTAGTTTAAAACCACAAACAAAAATAATAAAAAATAAGAACAATAACGAGAAGCAGTTTGGGTGACTCTATTGAAGAGAACCGCCCAACTTTCTATGCAAAACTTATACCAAGAAACCCAAAAAAAAGGAAATATTTTGGTTCATATGAAGCTTTGCACAACAAGGACAAAGGGCTATCACCTCCAGAAAATGTACAATATTATCGCAGACTAAAATGATATGAAGGAAAAAGTGGATCAAGCTCCCCACTACGCAACTACATCGAAAAAAAATAGGCCAAGCCCCTTCCCCAAATCTATAAGATTCTCCAACCACTGGGCTCCCCCCCTTTCCCAAATGCGATTTCATATTAATACTTTCGGCGACCTATTGACCTCGTTCTCAACACCTTGGATGGCCCCCTAGAGGGTGTTGGATATGCACGCTTATAGGAACCTGTTCAACCATAATGCAATAACTACAGTGAACATAAAATCATTACGCTCGAGAATCAGATGCAACAAAATCACATAGTGAAACAACATTTACCTGATTATCACAAAAGTTATGACGAATAGACTAAAACTAATTTTGCCTAGCCTGATTTCTCCGGAACAGTTTGGCTTTGTGGAAAGTAGAAAAATTTTAGATGGGTTTATTCTGGTTCATGAGGTAATCCACTCATTGAAAATCACCAAAAATCCAGGCATGCTTTTGAAGTTGGATATATCAAAAGATTATGACAAATTTAACTAGCAATTCATGCGTGAAATTTTAAAGGCCTTTGGTTTCTGCCTAGATTGGATCATGAACCTCACTTCTTCCTCCTTCTTTTCCATTCTTCTCAATGGGGCTGAAGGGAAAACGCACCAACAATTTGTCGATGACAGAATGTTAATGGGTCACCCCTTGTTCCGGGAAGAAAACTCTCTGAAGAAAATTCTTTCTACCTTTGCATAAGCTTCGGGCTTAGAAATCAATAGAGAGAAATCCCAAATATTCTTCTTCAATACGTCGAATATTACCCAAAGAAATATTAACCGCATCCTAGGCTTCCAAGGGAGCTCCCTTCCTTCCAAATATCTTGATGCGCCACTTGCTTATGGTGTTATTAAGAAAGTATCATGGGAGGACCTTCTAGATCACATTAAATGAAGACTCTCAAGCTGGAATTTGCGCCCCCTCAACTTAGCCAGCGGAATCACTTTAATCAAATATGTGGTCCAAGCTATGCCTATTTACCTCTTCTCAGTAATGGACACTCCAAAATCTGTCTTCAAGGAACTAAGAACTATTCAACGAAATTTCCTCTTGGGAGGGAGTGCTGATAAGCTCAAATGGGCCTTAGTCAGTTGGGACAAGATTTTTCGACCAAATTCCATGGGTGGCCTCGGCCTGAGAGACCCAAAAAAACAGTAATGTTCTAGCGGCCAAAATTTGGTGGAACTGGGTCTCCTCTACTTCGGAACCTTGGGCCAAGCTATGGCACGTGAAATATTCCCCAAACTGTTTGAAGCAAGACCTTATTTGCTTTAATGAGGAAAAATCAGGCTCCTTTATTTAGCAAACTTTCCACCACAGCTGGAGTATTGTTCAAGGCCATAGCTTTTGGGAGGTGAGGAATGGGGATTCCGCCAATTTTTGGGAGGACTCGTGGAAACAACTTCCGAAATTAGCCAGCTTGGACAATATGGCAATCAGTCAAGCCAAATGTAGAGCTAAAGGGTTAACAAATATCAACCAATACTAGAGACTCGATCACAGCACTAGTGAGTATAAGGAATGGCAAAATCAGAACTGGTGGGCCTAGCGAGTCTCATAGGAGGATTGGACGAGGATCCGCGATACCATCCAGGGACGATGCATTAAATATCAAAGAGGACTGGACAAACTCCGTTGGGGATACTCCACTTGGGTAATTTTCAATACCAAAGAAGCCTGTGACCTCTGGACCAATGCCCCTGAAACTCATAGGGATGAAACTTGGAAAAAGCTATGGAAAGCCAACCCCTAGCCAAAGGTTGCCACTTTCATTTGGATTGTAACTCATCGAAGAATTTTGACAGGGTATAATCTCATGAAACGTGGTTTAATCGGCCTGTCTCAGTGCATCAAGTTCCTTCAAAGTGAGGAAACTTTAGATCACCTTATGGATTCTTTCCCTTTTTCCTCCTCCTTCTTGGACAAAGGAGCAGAAATCTTCAAAATATCCAATCATTGCAGAGGAAACCCTTCTCATACTATTAAGAATTGGGATCCTCTGGCTTTCTCAAACCCCATTGTCAATTCCCTTTGGACCTCCTTCCCTAGATTCATGATGTGGGAAGTTTGGAAGGAACGAATTAGGCGGATTTTTCAGGATCATTGCTCTTCCCAAGCTCAAGTTTGGGCTAAGATCGAGAGGTATGTTAGAAAAACAGGATCGCAGAGCAATAACAATAAATAGAAATGCAAATATAATCACACATACACATTACAAGAGAGACACAGATATATCGTGGTTCACCCAACTTGGGCTACGTCCACACTGAATTTGCCAGTCCTTATTATTATTACCGTCTAGCAAGTCGAAGGGATACAACCTGCAGCACAACCGCTGCACTTCCTCTTCTTTGTTTTACAGTCTCTCTCAAGATCTCAAAGATCTTTACAATGCATAAAACCTAATACATCAACCCTAGCCGTATTACAATGTCCTTCTTTTATAAGGGAAATACAATGGGAAAATACCACGGGATACCCAAAACCATGGGCCCGCAAAACAGCTGGCGAAAACAGCCCCAAAAATTTCCTTCGGGGGCGTTGCCCCCGAACCCCCATTTCTCGGGGGCGCTGCCCCCGAACCCCCGCTGGCCCCCGGACCCCCCAGCCAGGGGGGATGGGCCCCCCTGGAACCCCGTGGGGGGGCGATGCCCCCCCGCTAGGGTGAGTGTACAGTCCACCTACACATCATATAGAACTGGGGTACAAACACGGCTAATACAATATCATCTATGAGACTAGAAGATCTGGCTCCACAACCAACAATCTCCCACTTGGAGACTGATCACAACAACTCCACCGCTGCTGCACTTGCTGGACTTGGACTTGGCAAATTTCTCCTCTTCACCTTCATGCTAGAAGGCCAACTGAAACTGAGCACGAACTCAGTTTCTCTCTGGTCACTACCTTTGTGAACATGTCTGCAGGATTCTGGCTAGTATGTATCTTTTCCAACTTTAACAGTTCATCTTCCAGAACAGAGCGTATGAAATGGTACTTGAGCTGTATATGTTTAGTCCTGGAATGGAATGCTGAGTTCTTTGCAAGATGAATGGCACTCTGGCTGTCACTATACAGTCTGCTATCCTTCTGCTTCTTACCCACTTCCTCCATAAACCTCTGCAACCAAATCATCTCTTTACTAGCCTCTGTAATGGCAACATACTCTGCTTCTGTTGTTGAAAGTGCAACAACCTTCTGTAGTTTCGAAATCCAGCTTACTGATGTTCCACCTACAGTAAACACATACCCTGTGGTACTCCTCCTGCTATCCTTGTCACCTGCCATATCTGCATCAACATATCCCTGTAGAACAGTGTCTGAACCTCCAAAACATAATGCCTCAGTGGTAGTGCCTCTCAAATACCTGAGAATCCACTGTACTGCCTTCCAATGTTCTTTTCCTGGATTGTTCATATATCTGCTCACAACTCCCACTGCATGTGCAATATCTGGTCTTGTGCACACCATGGCATACATCAAGCTGCCAACTGCTGATTGATAGGGAACCTTGGACATGTAATCTATCTCTTCTTGTGTCTTGGGACACATTTCCTTACTTAGACTGAAATGGCTAGCCAAAGGTGTACTTACAGGTTTTGCATTCTGCATTCTGAACCTCTCCAACACCTTTTGTATGTACTCACTTTGAGACAATGTCAATTTGCGATTTTTCCTGTCTCTCATTATTCTCATACCAAGGATTTGCTTTGCAGCACCCAAATCCTTCATCGCAAATGAATTAGCTAGCTTTCTTTTGAGTACATTTATATCCTGCATGTCAGACCCTGCAACAAGCATGTCATCCACATACAATAACAAGATAATATATCTTCCATTGTCTAGCTTCTTGAAATAAACACAGTGGTCAGAATCACATCTACTATAACCTTGTTCTGTCATAAACCTGTCAAACTTTAGATACCATTGCCTTGGAGCTTGCTTCAAGCCATACAAGCTCTTTTTCAACCTGCATACCAGATCCTCCTTACCTTTGACTTCATACCCTTGTGGTTGCTGCATATATATTTCTTCCTCCAAATCCCCATGGAGGAAAGTTGTTTTTACATCTAATTGTTCAAGATGCAAATCTTCTACCGCCACTAGACTTAAGATAGTCCTAATTGAAGTCATCTTTACAACAGGAGAAAATATTTCATCAAAATCTATACCTTTCTTCTGTGCAAACCCCTTTACAACAAGTCTGGCCTTGTACCGCTTCTTACCTCCTTCTTCTTCCTTCAACCTGTAAATCCATTTGTTTTGCAATGCTCTTTTACCAGCAGGCAACTTAACCAAATCCCAAGTCTGGTTTCCTACCAATGAGTCCATCTCCTCATTCATGCCTTGCTCCCACTTCTTTCTAGTTTCCACCTGCATTGCTTCTTCATAACATTCTGGTTCACCAGAATCAGTCATCAATAAATAATACATTGAAGGAGAGTATCGTTCAGGGAGTCTACTTAACCTGGTAGATCTTCTTACAGTTGTAGGAGTTTCAGGTACTTGCTGCTGCTCTTGATTTTCTGGCACCTTCGGAACTTCATTTTCTTTAACTTCATCAAGCACTATGTACTCTGTGCTTTCCTTTTCCTGTTTCTTTCCCTTCAACTGATCTTTATACATGACCTTTTCATTGAATATCACATCTCTGCTCCTGATGATTTTGTTATTTTCATAATCCCATAAACGATAACCAAATTCATCAACCCCATATCCAATAAAGGTACATTTCTTGGATTTAGCTTCAAGCTTTGTTCTATTTTCTTTATCAATATGGACAAATGCTTCACAACCAAACGTTCTCAGAAATGAGTAGTTTACCTTTTTATCTGTCCATGCTTCCTCTGGAATACCACCATCCAAAGCACTTGAAGGTCCTCTGTTTATTAAATAAACAGCAGTATTTACAGCATCCGCCCAAAACTGTAAGGGCAACCCTGCATGCAGTCGCATACACCTTGCACGCTCCATGATCGTTCTGTTCATCCTTTCTGACACACCATTTTCCTGTGATGTTCCTGGGACTGTCTTCTCTCTACAAATCCCATGGTATGAACAGTAACTATCAAACTCCTTGCCGCAGTACTCACCTCCATTATCAGATCTGAGACACTTCAATCTTTTTCCTGTCTCATTCTCAACCAAAGCTTTCCACTTCTTAAAAGTAGCAAACACATCAGATTTCTGTCTAATGCAATAAACCCAAGTTTTTCTAGTTGCATCATCAATAAATGTAACATAATAATGAGAGCCACCAAGAGATTGTACCTGAGCTGGTCCCCATACATCTGTATGCACAAGCTCTAATTTTTCATTCTTCTTCTGTTTCCCAACCCTGAGAAATCTGACTCTCTTCTGTTTTCCATAAACACAGTTTTCACAGAATTCCAAACTTACCTGCTTCAAATCCGGCAGCAACTTCCTTGAGTGGAGAATCTGCATCCCCTTCTCACTCATGTGGCCAAGCCTATGATGCCACAATGCTGTATCTGTTCCTGTGGAAGCTAAAGAGATAGAATGGTCAGTATTATGAGGACATAAATACAACGTACCTACTCTGTCTCATTTTTCTATCACCATTGATCCTTTAGTGATCTTCCACCACTTTTCTCCGAACGTAGATAGACAGCCGCCATCTCCCAACTTCCCTGTTGAGATCAGATTTCTTTTCATAGTAGGAATATGCCTAACATCTTTCAACAACCAATCAGTTCCATTCTTAACTTTTATCCATACCTTACCCATTCCAACAATTTTACATGGCTCATCATCACCCAATAAAACATGTCCAAAATCGCCAGGAACATACTCATGAAAGTATTTCCTATGGGGTGTAGCATGACATGAAGCTCCTGAATCTACTACCCAATAATCATTAGTATTATCTAATGCAAGAATCAAAGCATCTTGTAACACATCACCTGCTACATTTGCTTCCTGGGTAGTTTCCTTCTGTGCATCTCCTTTCTTCTTTAGAGATTTGCAGTCTTTCTTCAGATGTCCTTTCTTTCCACAGTTCCAGCACTCTATCTTTCCCAGTCTGGACTTAGATCTGCCCGTTTTAGACTTTCCACGATTACCTTGGCTCTTTCCTCTCTCCTTTTGTCTTCCTCTGCTCTCCATGGTCAATGCATTACCTGATGTCTCACCTGTGCTTTTTCTTCGCATTTCCTCGCTAAGAATAACACCAATAACATCATCAAATTTCAAGGTGTTTGAACCAGAGACAGAGTTACTTACAGCCATGACCAAGCTATTCCAGCTTTCTGGCAATGAACACAAGATTAGAAGAGCCCTAACCTCATCATCAAAGGTCACACTTACAGAACTTCTGATTTGTAACCGTATTAAACTCATTTAAATGATCAGTAACAGATCCACCTTCAGACATCTTCATATTAAATAAACGCTTCATTAGAAATACCTTGTTGGAAGCCGAGGGTTTTTCATACAGCTTACCCAATGCTTTCATCAAACCCTCTGTTGTCGTTTCTTTTGAGATATTGAAAGCCACCGACGAAGCCAGGCTCAACCGTATTGTTCCCAGAGCCTTTCTGTCAAGAACCACCCATTCTTCGTCCTTCATAGTCGTCGGATGCTTTGCTTTTCCTCCCAACGGTAGGTATAGATCCTTTTGGTACAGATAGTCCTCCATTTGCATCTTCCATAACCCGAAGTTTTGGCCGTTAAACTTTTCGACCTTAAACTTTCCTTCTTCTGCCATTGCTCCCACTCGAACCAGAAACCCTAGCTTCCTGCGGGTTTAACTGCCAAATAGACCTTTGGCTCTGATACCAATTGTTAGAAAAACAGGATCGCAGAGCAATAACAATAAACAGAAATGCAAATATAATCACACATACACATTACAAGAGAGACACAGATATATCGTGGTTCACCCAACTTGGGCTACGTCCACACTGAATTTGCCAGTCCTTATTATTATTACCGTCCAGCAAGTCGAAGGGATACAACCTGCAGCACAACCGCTGCACTTCCTCTTCTTTGTTTTACAGTCTCTCTCAAGATCTCAAAGATCTTTACAATGCATAAAACCTAATACATCAACCCTAGCCGTATTACAATGTCCTTCTTTTATAAGGGAAATACAATGGGAAAATACCACGGGATACCCAAAACCATGGGCCCGCAAAACAGCTGGCGAAAACAGCCCCAAAAATTTCCTTCGGGGGCGTTGGCCCCGAACCCCCGCTGGCCCCCGGACCTCCCAGCCAGGGGGGATGGGCCCCCCTGGAACCCCATGGGGGGGCGATGCCCCCCCACACCCCCCCGCTGGGGTGAGTGTATAGTCCACCTACACATCATATAGAACTGGGGTACAAACACGGCTAATACAATATCATCTATGAGACTAGAAGATCTGGCTCCACAACCAACAAGGTATATCCAGGAAACTACTCGTGTTACCCTCTGGAACAATAAAGACTAGGATGTCAATGGGATGGAACGCAAAATTATTATAGCCTGGCACATAATCAAAGATACTCACGGATGCAACCGAAAAAAAAATAGGAATATAACCCTAAAAAGCCCTGATTACTGGACGACCCCTCATCCTGGATCTTTCAAACTGAACTTCGATGGAGCGTCGAAAGGAAACCCGAGCCAGACTAGCTTCGGTGGTGTCATTCACAATTGGAATGGAGAAATCTTGCAGGTGTACATGGGAAGCATAGGGGAGGATACAAACAATGCGACTGAGATGGAGGGCCTCCTTGCTTGCCTCCAGCTGGCTATCCAATTAAGGCTTGAACCAATCACCATTGAAGGGGACTCCCATCTCACTATCCAGTTGGCACAAAGCCTTCAGCATGGGAAAAATCATGCCACGATCACTGACAGTTGGCGGCTATCTTACAGAGTGGAGAAACTTGCCACGATTATAAATAAATCTCTCATGTGGTCCTTCAACCACGTCCGCAGTAATGCAAATAAGGTGGCAGACTTCATGGCTAACATCGGGGTTGATGAGAACCTTCACGTCCGTGCTGGGACCCTCGGTGCTTTCGAGGCTCTAGAGTGGACCCCTCGATGTGCTCAACTTGCTGAAGAGGACACACGAGCAAGACCTAGCGGATCGCGGGACACAGGGATAATCATCAATCCCCACAGTAGACCACCTACACTTCCCTTTGATGACATATTGCGGGATATTAATACCCTCGACACGGAGAATGAGAACACAAGACCTTTAAATTCCGGAGGTAATGAACCAGTACATCCTACAACGATCCATTATGACCAGAGAATATGGTCGATCTTGGATAATGATGATGACATCAGCATCCCCTTGGCTCGCTTCTGGGCGAGGACAGAAGGAAATCATGAAGATTAATCCTCTAAAGAATGTCATTATCGCAGCATTTACAGGTGATATGATGGTAATTTCTATAAGAGGCAGGGAGAGGCTGATACTTTTAAGCCTTTCTTCGGATCTTTTACCATCTGTAAGTTTTGGGTTAGACAACCTTAGCGGGGTGTTTCCGAAAATTCTGGTGAGGGATTCTCTCAGTCACAGGATGGCTCCGAGGAAACAAAAGGAGAAAAAAACTCATCGTGACCCAAGTAAGAGCAAGGCCCCATCCAAGAGGGAGAAGAAGAAGGTTCTCGTGGTTGCGTGTTTTTTCCGTGATCGCATTCTTGCGGTAATCAAGGAAGAATTAGAAAGAGTGGAGAAGGACCTGTGGGGGCTCGCGTGAAATCTATGTCTTATAGCGACCTGTATGAGGAAGTCGAAGAGTGGGTTATGGACCTTGGAAACAAGGCGGGATGCCTCGCAACCTATGACAGAATGATGGCCTCCTTCTGGGTCACAAAAGGCCTCTTGGATTTTGTCCTCATGGAGTGGGAGAACAAAGCTGCGGGCGAAACAGAGTCTGTTCGTTCCTGGAAATCCCATTAGCAGGATTTCTCTCTCATGCACCATAAGATTGATCTTATTGCAGAAGAAGTTGGTATTCCGCCTTCGTCTTCTCTGGGGCCATCTTAGGGTAGTGTTGATCGTCGTGTTCCTATTCTGGACGATGTTGCGAATCTAGGCTCTACTCACGTTCGCTTCCCAATTCACAACCCGACTCCAAAGGCATCCTCGAGCGTCTAAGGCTTCCCTTTGGGAAGTCATTACTTTTTTAGTGTCAGTAGCGTTTTTAGATATTCTGTGCAGTCTAGTCTCCTATGGTACTCTTTTTTGTTTTGTTGGCTCTGTATGTCGTGACTTAGTATATGAGCTAAAAAATTATGTGGATGATCTTTCAATAGGTAGTTGGTTAGTGTTAAGTTGGTTTGGTTTGGACACTCTGTTGAATCTATGTAATCTTTGTTTTATGTCGGGCTAGGTGAATTGTGGATGGCCGGTTATTTCTCAGACTAGCCAGTCCACCTGTTTTGTCGAAATGTAACTTTGTTACCATAATACAATTTCTTACTTTTACAAAAAAACATCCATTGAGACCAACTTTGGTCTATTGGACCTTAAGAAGAAAGAAAGAAATTACTTGGTTTTCTCTAAAACTTTATTCCTATGCTCAAAAGGATTAGAAAGAAGCATACCGAGGTCATCATAGTTTTGACAAGTTAGAAGAGTACAGAGGTTAGTATTATAATAGAAACTATGAAACTGTGATCTAATGTGGTTGTACGTAGAGCACTCTAAGAGAAAGTGACTTTCATCCTCAACGCTCAGTCTCATAGAGATGGAAAATCCTTCCCCCCCGTGGTGTTTTAGGATTTGTCCAGTGCCCTGTTTCACCACAAAGGTCATGAGAGTTCGTTCTTATTTTAGCTATATCAATTTTCTTCTTCAAGCTAGTTAAGATAAATAGATACGTTTGGTGTTCTAGAATAGGGTTAATGACCTCCTAATAGTATCTTAACTTCATTTTAACCTCTAAATCCTTTGTTCCCCATATTTTCCCTGTAAACTTAGATGTAATAGTATTTTTAATGTTATTAATATTTCGTAAATTGACATTTTTGTCTATCCCCCAATGGCTTAACCAAGCCATGTTATCTTTATGCCATCCTCTCTTGAGCCACGGGTGGTCTTGACTGGATTTTAAAGAAATTTTAGGGAGTCTCTGGTCTCTCATGCCCTTTATCTTGTACTTGTACATCAAGTACCTAGTCATAGTGATGCTCTCAATGGGAGGAAGAACCACTTTTATTCGAATAATAGGATAAGGTGAATTACTTTTAATTATGAGATTACAGGTTATAAAACGCTTTTGGATTTGCTCAATCTTTCTCCGAAATTCTCTAAAGATGTTGCAACCCAAAATTCATAGCCATACAAGATAATGGGAGTGACGAGATTTTCAAATAGAAATTATTTTTATCCCACATTACAAGATTTGATGATTTAAAATTGTTTTCAAGACCAAAATAATATTTCCACCCTCCATTAATCCTTTTCTCGATACTATAGTTCCAATTGAGCTTGTGATGAATATCAATTCTGAGATATTTATAAGAAGAAACTTCCTCCAATTGTTATTGTCATATGCAAAATTAGCATAAGTGGCCTTCTTAGATTTGATAATCATCACTTTTGTTTTGTTAATGTTAACAATCATACCCATGTTAGAGCAGAAATACACGAGAGTTCTCAATTGCTTATAAATATCAAAGGGACATATTTCCATAAGAACAATATTATCAACATAAAGAAGAAGGATGATGACAATTCCAGCTAAGTTCATGTCGACACAACCTACTTCTTTTAAAAAACCTTCTAGCTTATCGGTGTATATGCCGAAAAGGGTAGGAGAGAGGGGGAAACATTGCTTAACTCCAATAGTACAATTAATATCTTTCGACCACCCCTTAGTGTTCTTGAGTTTGGAAATGACAATCTCATACAATATTGTTGTAGCAAATCTCAACTCGAGAGGCACCTTTAGCTCCTCTAACCTCTTCCATAGGTTTTTTATAGGAATCATATCGAAAGTTTTTGTAAATTCAACAAAGTAGTAGAAGATGTTGGATTTATTATTACAACACTCCTCTGCAATGATCCTGAGCATAACGAAGTGATCTGTGGTTGAGTGATGTCTTCTAAAGCCTGCCTTATCTTTAATTCGCTTTCCCTCACTTTCTAGCCATATGTTGATCTTCTTTTCCATAGTAATACCATAAAGCTTTACTAAGAGAGGGCTAATCATAATGGTCCAGTAATTAGAGGGGTTATTTTTATCATTGTTTTTAAAAATATGAATAATGAGGCTATAAGTCCAAGGGTGAGGGAAACCTTGCTTGACCTCTAAATTAAAGAGTTTGTGGATGTGAGGGATGAGAACAAGCTTTCCAATTTTTAGGATTTCTACTTGATAACTTTCAATGTCCTTAGTTTTTTCATTTTCTAGGTGCTTAACACCAAAATATGTGTCATCTAGCGAGAAAACTTCTTCTGCTCTAAGGAGGGTTGTAATGTTATCTTTGGAATCCTACGATTCGTAAATATTTGTAAGATAGGAGTTCCAGTCCTTTAAAGAAATCCTATTATTCTCTTTGTTTTTGTGAGTTAGAATTTGCCTCCAAAATTTCTTAGGAGCTACATTAGAAAGGTGTAAGAGGTTTTCCTATCTTTTATTTATGTAGTGCATCTTTTTCATTTTAATTGGGCCTTTGTATATTTTTATTTTGTCTATTTTTATGGACCCTTCCATAGCTTCCTTTGTTTCGCTTCTTGTATTTTTACACTCTTTATCAAACCAGGGGTTATTTCTACCATTTTTCTTTTTACCCAAGACTTCGATGGAGAACTTGTTAATGGAGGATGAAGGGATCATAGTCAAATTGTGGTAGAGATATTCTATATTGTCCAATCTTGAAAGAGTAAACAAGTGATTTTTTAAATCATTTAGAAAAATATCACTTTTATTTCTATTGAAGATTATATGCTTATGGCCTTGAGAATGGTCTTCTATGGGATCTCTATGCATTGCCAAATTAAGGGTTACAATTAAAGGTCTATGATCCGAGTTTGGATCATGTTCATTTAAAATGTCTAAATTTATCAGCTTGTCGTATAAACGGATATTAAAAATAACATAGTTTATGACACTACTGCCAAGCCCATGAATACAAGTCATTTGGCTAGAATTTGGACACTTTATTAGACAATCACAAATTATTATATCATGAGAACTACAGAGCTTAAATAGTTCTAAACTAAACAAATTTTTACCTAAATCTGCAAAACTTCTCTTGTACCTGCTAGCTATACAAGGGTCTTCATCTAACCAAAGAGGATTGAGGTTAGAATAATTGCTTAAAAGAATAGCTTGATTACTTGAATTTCGAGTGTTAAAATCACCCATTAAGAGGATGTTTCCTTCATCCTTAGACTAGAAATATCATTTTCTAAGCCATTGTAAGGACGATTTTTATCTAAATTTATTTTCTTATAAACATTAGATTTAATAGGGGGAAAATAACAAATTTCTATGTAGGTTCTTTTAACATTAATGCCAGTAATATCTATCCACATATACTGGTTGTAGGGGTCTTTCTTGTGAATCCTAACATGTGGGGAGATGCTCTCCCTAATGTAGCAAGCTTTACCCCTAATTCCTCTATAACATGATTGCTTCTTCCAGATTGACCAAAGGAAAAATCGTCCGATGTTATGGACCTTACTAAGATTCTTCATGCTCCCAGGTTTCAACAAGTAGTATAATATCATTTTCACTTGGGACTCAACTTAACTTTGGGATTTTGTTCCATGGAAACCCTCGATAGTTCCAAGAGAGGATTTGGATCATGTCGTGTTGCTATTTATTATTATCTTTTTGGTTTCTATCTTGAATAACAAGTTTTTGTTGAACTTTGGTTGTCATTGATGTCAACTAATGTCAAAGAGGAATTAGTATTCATGTGCCAGTTTAAAGAAGTATATGGAAGCCACTCTAAGGAGTATATGCACAAGCAAGATCACGAAGTATATAGATGCCAATATGAAGAAGTATATCCATAAGTGCATCAAGCATATCTAGTTTAAAGAAGTACATAAGGAATACATCCTACAACATGTGGTACATGCAAGTCCACCAAGTCATACTCCTTCAAGAAAAAAGCTAATGTGTTGGTTGGACAAAGGCTCAAGAGTGCGCAATCAAGTCAAAGACAAGATTGGACAAAGGTTCGAGTGCGCAAGCAAGACAAAGAGTTGATTGGAGAAAGGTTCGAGTGCGCAAACAACTTGGAACAAGAATTGGTCATTCAATTAAGCAAGTCCTGAAAGTGTGCAAGACTCACCAATCGAAAGAAGCTTTCAGTTGATTGGATCATGCATAAGTACCAAAAAGGGTGTAGTGGTTGAAGATATCATATGAAAAAATTCCACAAGCAATGATACATCAAGTGCGCAAGACCCACAAGTGGCGGTATCCCAAGGGTGCAAGTCCCACTAGACAAAGGACCAAGTTTGCACAAGACCCATGAGAGATGACACCTCAGTGGTGCAGAAGATGATAAGTGGCAGAAGCATAAAGAAACTAGAACCATGAAGCAAGGAAGAAAGGACACCACAACTAACTTGTGGACATCATCATCTTGGAAGATCAAGTATAAATAAGGAGTCGGGATGGTTAATGGAAGTAATATTGAGGATCGAAGATGGATGTGTAGCTAAAATATTAGAGTTATAGTTTTCGGGGCATCAAGAGCTCGTGGAATCAGAAAAGAATAATCTAGTCGAAGAGCCAAGTGCGCACAAGTAGAGGAATGGAATAACTGAAATTGCACAGAATGATGCTATGAATCTATGATGGTTGCGCGAAGATAGAAAGGCTAAACTATAGAGGATGCACAAGTGTGTGAAGAATGAATGACAATATCACAGATAACATGCAGACAGTCACAGATGTTCTAAGACAAAAGCATAGAAATAGATATAAAGTATATCTTATGATGCGCGTAGTGAATAGGTTTGACTGATACACGAAGATTGAGTTGATGTGTGCGAAGTAAGGTAGTCCGTCAGATGCGCAAATATAGAGTTGTAGCATAGTGAGAGATGCGCGTCATGATGAGGATGATCTGAGGCAAGTGCGTTAAACATAAAGGACGAATAATATGATGTACAGAAGGTCACATATTTTATGAATAATGATGCACCAAGACATAACGAGCATATCTATGAAGGTGCACATTTTCTATCTGATACTAGTGTGCAAAGACAGAACAACATGTTATCAGTTGATGTGCAGTATCAATTGAGGTTGCAGATGCGCAGTAGAAGAATGGTATATTGAATCTTGGCGCAAACTCAGAAACAGTTGAAGCATAACACAGTTTGTGAAGTGCGACATCAATTAAAGTGAAGTGTTGAGTGGAATGAGAATTCAAATGGTGTATGCAACAAAGTGACAACAATATTACAACATATAGAATCTGCACAAAATAGAACAAACATCAAAATATCTGAAGTGTTCACATATCATAAGTACAACAAGGAACTATCTTAACTTTGTATATCTGGGTGCCAAGACGGGGCAAGGAGCAGGGGGTTGTAGCCTCCTTCCAGTTGGTGCTGGAGAACTTAGGGAGTTGGTGCTTCCTTCAGGTTGGTGCCTATAAAACTAGGGGGTTGATGCCTCCTTCTAGTTGGTGTTGGAGAACTTAGGAAGTTGGTGCTTCCTCGAATGTAATATTTTCATTATAAAAGAGAATTATGTGGTTTTCTCTCGTTTGGGTTTCCACGTAAAAAATTATGTGTGTTCTGTGTTTTTTGTTTTATGCATATGTGGATGAATGTTTTATTTATGATGGATGCATAATTGAATATCAAGATTAAGTTCAGATTAATATGTTAGATAAGTTTAAAACAGTTCATAACTGCACTAATACTGATTCATGCCCCCTCTCAGAATTAAATAGATTCCAAAAATTGGTATCAGAGCAGGTTTCTTCAGTAATAGCTTAACATCTGGAAGATAGATCCCTGCACATAATTTAACATGTAGGAAAAAATATTCCTAGCAAACAAAGAGAATCTAGCAAACATGGGTACATAATATGTAGAGATGGAAGAAGTAGACTTCGAAGGAGAATTGATCAGTTCTCTTGATGAACTAAAGAAATCAAGGAAGAAAGGAAAGCAACTGCAGGAATCTCTATTGAAATTAGAGGCAGAAACTACTAGGCAGATGAAACTAAGAGAAGAAATGTGTGAAAAAATGGAAGTTGAAATAATCTCTCTAAGAGAAGAATTATAGAGATTGAGCAATCAATTGGAACATGGACAAATATTCAGAAGTAGCACCAATATAGATTCAAACTTTGTAAAATGTTACACATATGTGCTCAGAACTCCTTTTTCAAAGAGCAATCAGAATTTTGAAGAAAAGAACAAGGAGTCACTTCATATGGAAACCGAACCTACGCAATTCAAGAGAGTTCATCCAATCAGGAATCAAAATCTCTTTTGGGAAACTATTACTTTTGTCATAATTTTGGTCATAAAGTAATAAATTGTAAGGCACGTGCAATTGCATATGCTAGGAGAAGTAGCTTTCACAATTAGATGAATCCTATAAAAAACAGCCTCAGGAAAATAGACAAGACTCCAAAACAATATCTCAATCCCTTCAATATCTTGAATCTAGCTAATGAGTGTTGTAAATGTCACAACCATGGTCATGATAGTCAGAACTGCGAAAATCAGTCACCACCTGCACAATTGGATAATACAAGCAAAATGGAACTAGTTGGGACTCATAAGGAATAGGCTTATCAAGAAGGATGCAACCTAGCCTTAGATGCGAAAAATAAAAAAGGTACAATGGTATATAGACAACAGTTGTTCTAAGTATATGACAGGAGATAAAAACAATTTTTTTAAAAACAAGGAAGAAAAAGGAGGTAGTGTCTACTTTGGGGATAACGGATCTACCAAAATCTTAGGAAGAGGCTTAGCAAGTCTGGGAAACAAAAGGACCAAAGCAGATAATGTCTTACTAGTCAAAAACATGAAACACAATCTTCTTAGTGTCATCCAAATGTGTGATCAAGGGCACACACTCACCTTTGACTGAGAAAAATGCAAAATCAGAAATAGGGATACAGGTAGGATTGTGGCAACAACCTCCATAAATCCTAACAATGTGTACATTTTGGATGATGAAAAGGAAGATAAATGATACACGGGACAAACAGATGAAAGTTGGATTTGGCATAGAAGACTGGGACACATCAATTTCGAAAATCTGGTCAGAATTATCCGGAAACAAGAAATAAGAGACACTCCAAGGATTACTAAACCATTAAATTCATTCTACAAACATTATGTGCACAGAAAGCAAACAAGGGTTACATTCAAGACAAAACAATATACTACTTCAAAACCTTTAGAAATGGTACACTCAGATCTTTTTGGTAATCTTATTTTATTATTTTCATTAATGACTATACTAGAATGAAAATGGTGTTCTTTCTTAGAGAAAAATCAGAAACATTCAAGTGTTTCAAGGCCTTTAAAGAAGTAGTTGAAAATGAAACAGAATTGAGGATAACATGTTTGATATCAGACAATGGAGTAGAATATACATCGAACAAGTTTGACAACTTCTGTGAAAAAATGGAATCAAAAGACATTTCTCAACAGCTAGAACTCTGTAGCAAAACGAAGTGGCCGAAAGGAAAAACAGAATGGGGTAGGAAATAGCCATAAAAATGTTGAATGAATCAAATCTTCCATATATTTTTTGGACTCAGGCCATTCATACAGTTGTACTCATCCTCAACAGATGTTATATTAGGAAAAAAAATTGTTCAACACCTTATGAACTCTGGAAGGGAAGGCAACCTCTGTTAAGCACTTCAGAATATTTGAAAGCAAGTGCGACATCAAAAGAAACGATGGAAACATTGGAAAGTTTGATTTTAGATTAGATGAAGGAATCTTTCTTGGTTATGCCACCAGAACAAAATCTTACAAGTGTTACAATCTACGACTCAGAAAGATAGTGGAAATCCTAGACGTGAAAGTTGATGAATTGTTTACCCACAGGAGGGTAGATGATGATGATCATGTACCTATGCTCGAACAAACATATGAGGAACAATCAGAAATAGAGAAGTGGAATAACCACAAGAGGTGATATATCAACGAGAATTAAGGTAGTCCATCATATGCGCAATGATAGAGTTGCGTCATGGTGAGAGATGCGCATCATGATGAGGATGATCTGAGGAAAGTGCATTAAATAGAAATGACAAATCATATGATGCACATAATATCGCATATTGTTTGAAGACTGATGCACCAAGACAGAATGAGCATATATATGAAGGTGCACAGTTTCTATCTTATACTGGTGCGCAAAGACATAACAACAAGTTATCAGTTGATGCGCAGTATCAGTTGAGTTTTCGGATGCACGGTAACATAATGGTATATTGAATCTTGGCACAAATTGCAAAACAATTGAAGCAACACATAGTATATGAAGTGCCACATTAGTTAAAGTGAAATGTTGAGTGGAATGAGAATTCAAGTGGTGTATGCAGCAAAGTGACAACAATATTACAACATACAGAAGGTGCGCAAAACAAAACAAACATCAGAAGATCTGAAGTGTGCACGTATCAGAAGTACAACAAGGCAGTGTCTGAATTTTTTATATCTGGGTGGTAGGACAGGGCAAGGAGCAAGGGGTTGTAGCCTCCTTCCAGTTGGTGTTAGAGAACTCAGGGAGTCGGTGCTTCCTTCAGGTCGGTGCCTATTTTTTACAGGGGGTTAGTGCCTCCTTCCAATTAGTGTTGGAGAACTTAAGATGTTGGTGCTTCCTTGAATGTAATCTTTTCATTATAAAAGAGCATTCTATGTTTTTCTCCCGTTTGGGTTTCCACGTAAAAAAATATGTGTGTTATGTGTTCTTTGTTTTGCGCATACGTGGATTAATGTTTTATTTATGATGGATGCATAATTGAAGATCAATATTAATTTCATAATAATATATTAAAGAAGTTATAAACAATTCATAATTGCGCTAATACAAATTCACCCCCCCTTTCAGTATTAAATAGATTCCAACACTTTTATATTTCTATTTAATTCCCATTTTCCTTCCTTCCTAGTGTCTTTGACCTTTTGAACCTCCTTTCTTAATTTGACTTAGTATTTTGGACTGAGATCTTCATTTATGAATATTTCTGAACCTTTTAGACTTGAGGTTTTACTGAGTATGCCATACTTATGGTCAATAGAGCTAAATCTGACCCAGATCAACGTTTCTTTATTGTCAATTAATTTCCCCATCCTCTTTGCTTCTATGAGGAAGGTTGCTTCAGTTTGCAGCCTATTATGTAGTTTTTTCTTGACTATGACTAGTGTATCCTCTTCAACCTCTTTTTTTAAACAAAAAATTACAAGTTTCAAGGCTCATTCATTACACTCATGATATAATTCTAAAGCTTATTCATTTCCTCTTTAATGGGTTTGATATCTACGTTACGTTCTAGACTATTTAGGGTCAAATTTTTATTTACTTTGTCTTCTATTTCTTTAATCATGTTCTTCATCTTAAGATTTTCTAAAGCATCAACCCCTTCTAGTTGGCTTGACTTTTTGGTTTCTTGGCTTTGTTTGTCCATTTCCTGTAATCTAATCTCTATTGACTATACCCTCTTGTCCAACAATTTTAGCTTGTTGTCTATTTGGATTTAAATCTTTCGTTCAAATGATGCCAACATATTATCAAGCATAGATTTTATATGATGGTCTATTTGTTGTTGAAGTTTGTCTTCAAAGGATGCAAATTTATTATAAGCATGGCTTCTAACTGTTTTTGAATTTTAGCAACCCTATCTTCTCTAATTTCCTCTATAGATTCTAGGCAATGGTAAAGGCTGACATTATCAATAGACTACAAACTCGCTGATTTTCCCAGATCGAATTCTATGAACTGCAGACTTACTTTAATTCCCATATCGAAGTATTTAATGCACATACCCAATTCGCTACAATGCCCACAGAGGTTCAACGTTGCCGATATCAGAACCCTATAGTTCATTTGGGTGAGCTGCAGAAGTACTTCACTACCGTAGAATTGCTTCTTTGCCTAGATTTTCATAATTCTTTCAATTCACCACAGATATCTTTGAATGCTTGAATCTCACCATAGACGCTTGTGTGAGATATGCTTCACCATAGAGAACATGAACAAAATGATCGAGGCCGAGAACATGGCGAACCCTAGACCAGATCTTCGGACACTTGATGCTCACCATAGACACTGGAATGAGAGTAACCGAGACCAGATCAAAATTCACCTCATATATGCTATCAATTCACTACAGATACATGCTTCAATTCACTGCAAAGATCTTTGAATGCTTCAATTCACCGTAGAGATATTTTGAAATAGTGTCTTCGGATGCCTCAATTCACCACTTCGATGCCCCTTCGATGTGGTAGAGCTTAAATGCACAAACCCCCAACCGGGTTGCTAGGTCCATGATAAGAAATCACAGGGGGGCCACTAGAAGGGGCAACACCTCATTTGCTATGATTAGGGAGCTAACCCGATGGGGACATCAAGTGAGGCCCTTATATATCATTGTATAGCCACCTGGAGATTTTACCCCGAGACCTTCTACTCACACCTTACAACACTCACTTGAGCTAGCCTACCTAGATGATGCAGGAGCATCGGGGCCTAGGTAGATTAGTCAAGATTGATCGACCAAAGGGAGCCGACCACTGGTGTGGGAGTGTCGATGACCACTAGTACGGGGAGCAGGTTGACTTGTCGAAGTTAACAAGTCGAGCAGAAGCAGTCGGGGTGTGGCCTACTGAAAGATCAGCGGATGTCGTGAGAGGTCGAGAATCGACAGGAAATGGTCGACAGAAGACGAGCAGCATAGGAGGTCGGGTAGTCAACAAGTGGTCGAACTACGACACGTCAGGGTTGACGAAGCCAAGTGTAAAGGGGAAAGGAGTGAGTCGACAGGACAGTCGAGATGTGACTGACTGCTGTAGCAGGGTCAGAAGGACAGAAAGTCAATGAACTGTACTTAGTAGTTGTTCGGGGTTGCTGAGGAAGTTATGACAGTTATGGCGAGTTGGTGAAGGACGTGACAGAGGATGTCATGGATAGAGGTTGTACAGCACATCTGGAAGCTGACAGTGCAGATTCGCAGCATTTGGACAGGATCGGCGAATGGAGGGAACGCATGTCTCGGGATTGTGATAATCTTGGAAACAGCACCCACAGAGTAGAAGAGGAGGAGGATGCCTTCAGTCTAGACAGTTGGGGCAGTTGGAGCAAAGAAGAGCAGAGTGTAGGTCCGAGAGAGTTGTGAAGAGTCACACAGGCCAAGTGCAGAGTGTTGAGATCGAACCATAGCTTCGATTTTCAGAGGTGAACCAGGAGAGGGTGAGGTCGACACACAGGGAGAACACACCACAGTTACTTCGTTGTTGTAACGGCTAGGGCCAATTGTAGTTATTTATTTGCTTACAATTATTTTACATTGTAACCGTTTTAAGAGAAGTAATATAAGCCAATCCAGGCATCTTCTTCTACACCTTGTTTGTGTGAGCATTGTGGTTTGTGTCATGTGTATTATTAAGCAAGAACCTTATTTCTATAAGGCGCCTTGCGTCAGTTGGTATCAGAGCCCAGAAGCGAGTCCGATTGGAGAAGAATACTATACCAACCTGACTTGCGTTAGTTGGTATCAGAGCCCGAAGGTGAGTCCGGTTGGAGAAGAGAAGACCATACCAACCTGACTTGCGTTAGTGTTGAAGGTGTGAGGATTTCAGCAAAAGTTGAGGATGGCTCATAGAGGCGTTAATGTCCAAGGATGAAGAGCGTGTGGCGCAGCAGCCATCACAGTGGATCGTGAGATGTTCGACGAATGCGTCCGAACGATGCGAACTTTGACAAATGAAGTCGCAGCAATCAAAGAAAACCAGAGGCGTGGTTGCATTCCTGAAGTGCTAGACCACAGCGACGAGGAAGTCGAGGAAGTGGAAGCTCGGGAAGCCGCAGCGGAAGAACCAGAGGAGAAACTCATCAAGATTATGACAGAAATGAGAGGTCAGGCGAAGATAGATGTGCGTATGTACTCGGGAAGCCTGGACCTAGAAGCCTTGATCGACTGGTTCAGAGAGATGGAGAAATATTTTGATGTAGAGTAGATCGAGGATCCTAAACGGGTTAAGACTACATGTCTAAGGTTGAAGGGTCATGCCTCGTTGTGGTGGGACAATGTATAGGCTGATAGAGTCAAGAAAGGCAAGGAGAAAATCAAATCTTGGGACAGAATGGTTGCCAAGCTGAAAGGGAAGTTCTTGCCAAATGACTATGTGATTTCCTTGTTCAGGAAGTTATAAAACTTTAGAAAAAAATAGATGACCATGAAAGAGTACACGGAGGAGTTCTACCGATTGTCTATTCGGTCAGGACAAACTGATGAAGAAGAAGAAGCTGTCGCCAGGTATGTAAACAGCCTGAAATATGTTGTTCAGGATGAACTCAGCATGTCGAGATTCAGAGCAGTCGAAAAAGCCTATCAGTTAGCTCTGAAGGCAGAGGAGAAACTGTCGAGAAAATTCGTAGCGACCAGAGGTAGGATGACTAGTCGGGGTAGAAAGACTGTCTCCATGAAAAGTCAAGGTAGCGGTTACAAGAAAGAAGGTGTCAAAGATAGTCGACGCACAGAAGGGACATCGACGAAGAAAGAGCACAAGAGAACTGACGTGATGGTCGTGAGAACCGCAGTCGAGGTGCGTATAGTCAAAGTGGTCCATTCGACAAGAAAGGAGCTAACAGACCAACCATCATCTATTACAAATGCCATGGAACGGTTCATAAGGCATATGAATTCCCAGAAAACCTACACACTGTAGAAGAGTCGAAACCCAGACGTCGAAAGGATGAGCAAGTCGATGAGAGGGAAGAGTCAACCTCAGATAACAGTGGAGGTGAGAAAAGGAAGAATCAGAATCTGACAGTTCAGAGAGCTTTGATCCAGGAATATCAATGCGATCCGATGGAACCAGCACAATGGAAGGCGATCTTTCGTACAAAGGTGCGGATCAGAGAATGGTGTTGCAAGACCATAGTTGATGGTAGGAGTACAGAGAATCTTGTGTCGACAGAAGTCATCGACAAGATCAGGTTGAAGTGTCGAGAACACCCACACCCTTACAAGATCTCATGGTTGCAGAAAGGACACCATGTTAAGGTGACCAGACAATGCCTGATCAACTTCAGAGTTGACAGATTAGAGGACAACGTACTGTGTAATCTAGTTCCCATGGACGCATGTCATCTGTTGCTAGGGATACCATGGCAATATGATTGAAAGATGATCTATGATGGTCGAGCTAACACAGTCACAGTGTGGAAGAATGGCATGAAAAGAACTCTTAAGCCGAGGCGTGGAGAGCCAGCCGACAGTAAGGACGGCGAGAGCAATCTTTAGGAGAAGCGAGTGTTGATGAGCACTGCCAAGGAATTCCTCGCGAAGGAGGAAAAACAGTCAGGATTTTTTGCAATCATTCCGAAGGGACCATATGTCGATGGAATGACCAATCGGGAGTGCATTCCGGTTGAAGTCGAGGAGTTGCTCAAAGAGTTTAGGGACATAATGGATGATGAGAAACTGACGGGATTGCCGCCGACAAGGAGCATATCCCATCAGATCGACTTGATTCCAGGGTCAAGTCTACCAAACAAAGCACCATATATGATGAGTCCAACAGAAGGATAGGAGCTCAACCGAGAGGTCCAAGAATTGTTGGACAGGGGATTGATCCGAGAAAGCTTGAGTCTGTGTGCAGTACCAATGGTATTGACACCCAAGAAAGGCAGGGAATGGAGGATGTGTACCAATTCCAGAGCCATAAACAAGATCACGATCAAGCATCGATTTCCATTGCCAAGGATGGATGACTTGATGGATTTCCTGAGTGGAGCGACATACTTCACAAAGTTAGACCTGAAGAGTGGATATCACCAGATCAGGGTCAGAGAAGGAGATGAATGGAAGACAGCATTCAAGACAAGAGAAGGGTTATATGAGTGGTTAGTCATGCCATTCGGATTGACTAATGCACCCAATACATTCATGAGACTGATGAACAAGGTGTTGAAACCATTCTTGAGAAATTTTGTCATAGTCTATTTAGACGACATTCTAATTTTCAGTCGAACCAAGGCGGAACATTTGGAGCACGTTCGACAAGTATTGCAAAAATTGCAGGAAGAGAAACTGATGATTGATCTACAAAAGTGTTTCTTCATGAAGAAGGAATTGGTGTACTTGGGATTTGTAATTTTAGGTAAAGGGTTGGAGATGGACACAGAGAAGGTGAAGGCAATAGTAGATTGGCCAGAACCAACAAATACGACTGCAGTGAGAAGTTTCCATGGACTTGCTAGTTTCTACCAGAAGTTCATTCGGGGATTCAGTTGGATTTGTGCACCATTGACAGAATGCATGAGAAAGGGTGAGTTCAAGTGGACGGATAAGGCCCAGGGAGCTTTCGACAAATTGAAGGAAAAGGTCACTGAGAGCCCAGTGTTCGCACTCCCAGACTTTGACAAGGTTTTCCAGGTCGATTGTGATGCAATTGGAATAGCAATTGGAGCAGTGTTGAGCCAGGAGGGGCAACCAATTGCATACTTCAGTGAAAAACTGAGTGGAGCGAAGTAGAAATATTCGGTCTACGACTAGGAATTATATGCTATCATACAAGCATTGCAGAAATGGAGGCATTATTTGTTGCCGCAAGATGTTGTGTTATACACAGATCACCAAGCACTGAGGTATCTAAATACTCAGTCGAAGTTGGACCAATAACACATGAAGTGGGTGGAGCTACTCCAAAGATATATGTTCATGTTGCGACATAGGTCGGGAAAGTCGAACAAAGTGGTCGACACGTTGAGCAGAAGGGTTGCGCTGTTGAGCACAATGACTGTTCAGGCCTCAGGGACAGAGTCGATAAAGACGGAGTATGAGACCGACGAAGATTTTGCCAAGGCGTGGAAGGCGTGGAAGGCGTGTAGTGATCCTTGGATCACCGACAGGACTCCATATTTGAGTTATCTCATTCAAGAAGGTCACCTGTTTAGGGGAAGTCAGCTATGCATTCCCAGAGGATCAGTGAGAGAGAACCTAATCCGAGAATTTCACAGTGGCGGGTTACCAGGGCACTTTGGGATCGACAAGACCAAAGAACTGATCAACGAGAAGTATTTCTGGCCAAGGATGTCGACAGATGTCAGAAAATGGGTTCGACAATGTCAAGTTTGCCAGTTGGCAAAGGGAAGGAGTCAGAACACGGGGTTGTATACACCATTACCGGTACCAGAGAACCCATGGGAGCATCTTAGCATCGATTTTGTGTTAGGATTACCTAGCACTCAGCAGGGAAACGACTCAATATTTGTTGTAGTCGAAAGATTTTCGAAGATGGCACATTTCATACCATGTAAGAAGACAAGTGATGCCATATGAGTCACTGTACTATTCTTTAAGGAAGTAGTCAGGTTGCATGGGTTTCTAAAGAGTATCACATCGGATAGGGATACGAAGTTCATGGGGCATTTCTGGAGGACCCTATGGAAGAAACTCGACACAAAGTTATAGTTTAGTTCGGCATATCATCCGCAGACAGACGGGCAAACCGAGGTTGTAAACAGAAGTTTGGGAAAGCTTCTGAGATGTTTAGCAGCCGATAGACCCAAGCAGTGGGAAAATGTGTTGGCACAAGCAGAGTTTGCGTATAACAATTCTGTGAATTGATCAACAGGATTGAGTCCATTCCAGATTGTTCAAGGGAGGAGTCCACATGTAGTGGCAGATTTGGTCGAATTGCCGACAGAAACCAGAAAGAGCGCGGATGCAGAATCATTCGCAGAGCATATGCATGAAGTTCATGAAAATGTGCGAAAGCGCATCGAGAAGAGTAACGTGGCCTACAAGTTGAGAGCCGATCGGAGGAAGAGGATATTGTCATTCCAAGAAGGGGACTTAGTGTATGCATATTTGCGAAAGGAACGATTTCTGACAGGAACATACAACAAGCTGAAATTGAAGAAGATAGGACCATGCAGGATTCTGAAGAAGATTTCAGATAATGCCTATGTGTTGGAACTGCCAGAAGACTTGAACATTTCAGCAACATTCAACATCTCAGACCTTTATAAATTTGAAGAAGGGTCAAGCAGCAGTCAAGGGGAAAGAACCAGTATCGACTGGACTGGACAGATTCTAGACTGGCATAAAGAAGGGAGCGCAGAAGTAATCGATGAGTGCGAAGTGGGGCATACTCGTAGATCGCACATGAAAGAATACTTGGTACGATGGACCAATGATGAGTTGCAGGAAGCGACGTGGATTTCTGAAGAGGAGTTCAGGAGACTGACGGAGCAGTCGAATTCTTTTTCACCTGGGGAGACTGATGCAGGAGCATCGGGGCCTAGGCAAATCAGTCGAGATTGATCGACCGAAGGGATATGACCAGTGGGAGTGCCGATGACCACTAGTGCGGGGAGCAGGTTGACTTGTCGAAGTCAACAAGTTGAGCAGAAGCAGTCAGGGTGCGACCGACTGAAAGATCAGCGGATGTCGCGAGAGGTCGAGAATCTACAGGAAATGGTCGACAGAAGATGAGCAGCATAGGATTTCAGGTAGTCGACAAATGGTCGAACTACGACATGTCAGGGTTGACGAAGCCAAGTGTAAAGAGGGAAGGAGTGAGCCGACAGGACAGTCGAGATGTGACTGACTGCTGTAGCAGGGTCGGAAGGACAGAAAGTCAATGAATTGTACTTAGTAGCTGTTTGGGGTTGCTGAGGAAGTTATGACAGTTATGGCGAGTTGGTGAAGGACATGACAGAGGACATCATGGACAGAGGCTATAAAGCACATCTGGAAGCTGACAGTGCAAATTCGTAGGATTTGGACAGGATCGGCGAATGGAGGGAACGCGTGTCTCGAGATTGTGATAATCTTGGAAACAGCACTCGCAGAGTAGAAGAGGAGGAGGAGGCCTTCAGTCTAGATAGTTGGGGTAGTTGGAGCAAAGCAGAGCATAGCGCAGGCCCTAGAGAGTTGTGAAGATTCACACAGGCCGAGTGCAGAGTGTTGAGATCGAACCATAGCTCAGAGTTCTAGAGGTCAGCCAAGAGAGGGTGAGGTCGACACACAAGGAGAACACACCATAGTTACTTCGTTGTTGTAACGGCTGAGACCGATTGTAGTTAGTTATTTGCTTACAGTTATTTTACAATGTAACCATTTTCAGAGAAGTAATATAAGCCAATCCAGGCATCTTGTTCTACACCTTGTTTGTGTGAGCATTATGGTTTGTGTCATGTGTATTGTTAAGCAAGAACCTTATTTCCGTAAGGCACCTTGCGTCACCAGATATATATATATATATTTCTATACTAAGTAAAATAAATGTATATGTTATTTTGCTTATAATATGGATATGTTTTAATGCTACTCTATCTTTTTTTTTTAAATGAAAAAAGTAGTAACTTGCTATTCAACGATTGAATCAAAGTTATATCAAAAAATCCAAAAGGTCATAAAGTCTCCAGCAAAGCTGAGTAAACTCCATAAATTCAATTCTCCCTGGTGAAGTTAAAACTGGAAGTATGAACTAGAAACCCAATACAAGATCATAGGACTTCCAAAGAAAAAGACATAGTCAAAATAAAACTCTGAGTACAAGGAAATATGATCAAGCTAATAAAAAACATATCTAACCAAGTTCCAATTTTAAAACTACATCTCTGCCAAAAAGGAAGAAGGACATCCATTGGAAACACTAAACATTGGCATTAATAGGAAATCATTGATCCCTCCTCTATAGTAATGAAATCCTCTATTTCTTTAATGAAAAAGATTGTCACGTCCCCACCCATCATACCAGTGCAATGGAGGGGATCGTGAGGCTAAAATCGGGCATCCAACCCCATGTACTTATTAAGTAAGCATTCATTACATATGAAGAGGCATAAATATTTACATTACACAGCAGAAGTAATCTCATTTACACATTCGCCATACATTCAAGATATTCATCAATTAAATAATTGAAAGATGGCACCAGAGAATACTTATTTTTAACAGAGTAGTCCCAAGCAACTAGCTATGTCGTGGCAACGTTCCACCCAGCCATAGGCTCTTCGACAGCTTGTACTGAGTCCGTCCGAAGGCCACCCCCGAGCTGGGCATGATTCTCACAAGGGAAAGGGAACATTCCAGCTCAACCACTGCCCAATAACCATTTTATCTCAGCCAAGCTAGAATAATGGATTACCCATCACCCATACCCCAACATACTCTTTCTTCTCACAACAAAACGACTATTGACAGGGTTACACATTTACAACAGAGGTGTTCACGAAACAGGGTCCACATTGGTTCTCCCAGCTCGTGGTTCACCCGACGAACTATGGAATTTCGATTTCAACCCCAGGGAGCAAAACCGATTTCTCTCCACGGGTTAGGATCCCTTCCAATGGCCTAAACGACCTCCAGGAAGACCCAAAACGTTCTGCTCTCTTTCCCCCACTGGTAACCAGCACAAAAACGCCCCTTCCCCGCTAAAAGATGAAGGGAAACACAGAAAAACGAGGGAGGAAAACGCCCAGGCAGATAGAGCTGCGTGAGAGAGCAAGGCCATGCTGAATAATCCCCTAGGCAGCCATTTCGTGGCTCTATTCTTGCCCCAAGAAGCCAACACGTTTTTCCATGGAGGGTGGCTTGCCCATACCCGATTTTGGACAGCCATACCTTCCCATTCCCAAGGCATTAATTTCCCCAACCAACTCTTGGGAGAAATCAATGGTTGGGTACAAAAGTCAACATGGGTAGCTGAGGGTTTGATGGGTTTTCTCATTGACACTTGGCTTGACTCTATTGGCTCAAGGGTTTGAATGTTTTCCCTCCCAATTCCTTGTGAAATCATGCCCCCATCTCTTTGTTGCTTTGCATAGCTAGTTGTGGGTATTTTTTATTAAAATGCATATTACATGCTATTTGAATTTCCACTGTGCATTGCTAGCACGCAACCCATATGCATCACGAAATCGATGGCGGGGCCTTGGCCTTGAGCTCCTCACCATGATTTCCTAACAATATTACATCATTTATAATGTTAATGCCATGGGGCCAAACTGGGGACATTACAAAGATCCCCTCCAGACACCTAACAATGTTTTTGGAAAGCAAATTGGACTCATTAAACTTCCTGTAGATATGGAAAAAAACCAATTCTACAAAACCTTCTTTAAGCTCCTGCACCCTTGAACACCATTGCTCTAGCCTATCCACCTAAATCAAGGCCTTATGTGTATCCCACTCAATCACCACCTTTGAGTCACCATAAATGTTCCCAATCGCCAATTCCTTAATCTGTGCAAAGTTGAGTAAACCCAATAAGGCAAGTAACTCGGCCCGAGTTTTTGTGTCGATCCTTCAACCCATCCATAAAGCAAACATTTTCCTTTTAGAAATTATGATTACCATCCCAGCACCACACTTCCCGACTGTAGCAACTGCATCAAAGAAACCAAGAATGATACCTATAGGATAACAAGGTTTGATCTTCCTCCTTACCTTGGATATTGACCGAGGTTTGGTATAGTCCTTATCTAGACCAACAATCTTAGATATTAGGCCCTGAATTTGAAGGTGTGTTCCATAAAAAAATACCTGAGTTCCTTGCCTTCCAAAAAAACCAACCAGGAACTGTGACATGTACCAAAACTCCAAACAGTCGCCAAATTTTTCCCACGGCCAATTAACAATAATATTATAAATGGACTAAACCTAAAACCAGACCTCTGGTATTCTTACAATCAACAAACAAATGTTGGATGGAATTGGAACCTTCCTTGCATAGCACACAAAAACTAGGGCCAACAAAACCCCTTTTCAATAAGTTGTCCCATGTCAAGATTTTGTTCTCTAAGTTGAACCATGCAAACATTTGATTTTCAGTTGTATGTAGATTTTCCACAATTTTTTATACCACCCCTTCCTTGGGATCTGCAAATTTGAAACTACAATAGCTTTGTATCCCAATTCGACACTAATTTGTCCATCCGAGGAGTTCCAATACCATACAAGCATGTCTAGCTTGTCCACCAATCTCACACCAAATCGATTAAGACCAGTAATATAACAAATCCATTCTAATGGATTTGACCAGTAGCATTAGAATGGAAATACATGAAGCTAAGATACTGAACCCTGGTTGAAATTTAACCTCTTTCCTAGGGGAAATACACACATACAAACACAAGTTATTCTTCATTTTTTATATACGTATTAGTTATGCTTAAAAACATAATGAAATGTTATTATTTTAAATTTATCAAACTATTTTTAATGTTAAATTGTATATTCATATTATTAAATTCATATTTTATTTTCATTAATTATATATATATATATATATATATAAATGGGTGTTCCCATGAAGATGGGTAACATTTAAAACCCCTCAATCGAGCATTTGAATAACCCTCGATTGAGGGCTTTACATAACCCTCAATCAAGGGTTTTGTAAAACCTTCAATCAAGGTCCTGGAAACTATTATAAAAACGGAAAACAACAGTCGACCGTTTATTTCACCATGGCTATTGAACAAAGGATCGACCAAGCAGTGGGAAAAATCTCAAACGAGGGTTTGTGAGCTCAACTAAGGGTTTATGAGCTCAATCGAGGGTCGATTCCTCACTAGATACTAGCAAGCCCCTCTTGCTACGATGGCCTCCATACGACAAGGTAGAGGATTCAAAACCCTTAGACCCTTAAAATTAGTTAAATTTTTAATTGAAATTTAGTTTTTGTAAATTAAAATTAGTTTATTTTAATGAAATTTTTCTAAAATGAGTTATTTTCATTAGTTGTGTTTTGTAATTTATAATTAGATTTACATCATTTAGTTTTTTTCTCAACATATATATATATGTGTGTGTGTGTGTGTGTGTGTGTGTTTGTGTGTGTGTGGGAGGGATCTATTGTGGGTAGCATAACTCGCTATGTAGCGAGGTATGCAACCCATAATAGATCCCTCCCTTCTATTTTTAGTTAGTATTGCTTATACTTCTATTACCATCTAGCTACAAAAACTACCCCCCTCCCCCACATAGGGAAAAAATGGGATTTTAACCAGTTTAAACATTGTCTTTCAACCAATTTATCATCCATCCTATCATATTGCTACCTAGACTAGACATTAAGACTCAAACAAGGAGAACTAAGACAAAAAAAAATTGACAACCAAAGAACTTAAGAAACCTGGTTACTGCCTAGAGGGCCTCCCATTCTTGGCTACATTACGTCTGTTGAATTGCACCCCTCGGCCTACGGCTTCAATACGAACTGGAACTCCAACTTTTTGGAAATGGAATACGTCTTCTTATGCATGAGTCGTGAGTCAACGTGGTGTTCCTTCCATAACTTCACTCAATCCTCATCCCCCTTCTCCTTCTCAACACAGTCCATCAAACCCCAAGCTAAAAGGTTTTTCATCACCTAGAAGGTGGTCACAGACCTCTCATATAGCGCCATACAGGATCGTGTAGTTCCTAGGTGTTGTATCCATTCTACGAACACCTCAAAATAGGATACGCAACTTCGAAATCCTCCCACAATTCCTTCTCCACTTCCTCCATTTCCTTATGAACCAGCTCGAGGAAAGGCAATTTGAATAATAAAAGGCCGCCTGCACTGCCTTCTACTACTCCCTATTGACACGCAGGGAAGAAACTTCCTCTTTTCCCTTGGCCTAACGACCAGTCCACTACCCTCACATCTCCATTACTCCACACCACAAGCTACCAAGATTCTCCGAGTTCGACCCTCCCCACTCTTTTGAATTCTTAGCATAGACAGGAACCACTATCAACTAATCTCCACATCATCTCGTTTGATTTGCATGCATAAATACTCTAGTGATATCATAAATTTCCATAAGGATTCCCAAGGATCCCCACAAAGCCCATCCTTTCACCGCACCAATCGCTAATCCTCAACGTTGCTCCATATTCATTTCCCATGAGCTGTAACAATTACCTCCCCCTCTACCATACTTGTGAGTGACCTCTCTGACTGCCAGAGTAGCATCCTTCCTATCTCCACTTTCCTCCATAAACTAGCTATCCTCTCCACACCTCATCCTCTTCTCAACAACTAACCATTTCCTCTACCACATGCCCCTCATCCTTGTGTCTATCACCCACATCCAAGAATATATATATATATATATTCAATAGAAAAAAACTATAACTTGATATTCTTGGATAGAATCAAAGTTATTAACAATTTTTACAACAAGTTCCTTCACCCAAAAACAAGTCTATAGTCTCTAGATCGCATCTATACCTTGGTAAATATGAGCATACATGATTTTTTCCCCTATCACAATCTTCCAAAAAAACAAAATGTAACAGGTTACATCATATCAAAATTGTTACGGGAAAACTAGTAGTCATATTTAATCTAAAACTTAATACAAAAACTACTAATAGAGTTTTGTGGATCCTTTAGAGACTTTAAAAAGTCATCAAATTCTTCAAAATATTGGATGCCCTCCAGAGCACCAACAACTCTTTTGGATAAGTGATTAGTTATCATATTAAAATCCTTATAGATGTGAGCAATGGATAAATGGTTAAAATACTATAATTGTTTGATCCTGTTACACCACTGCTCCAAAACAACCACCTATAGAGAAGATTTTCTCGATGCCTAATCACTAATTGTTTTGGAGTCTCCATAAACCTAAAGAGATAGAAAACCCCTTGAAAAATAAAATTGAATCAATCTCGATAGAGACTGAAGCTCTTCCCATGTATTTGTACTCCATCGATCCTATGAAAATATGCACTCCATCAATCCTATGAAAATATTTATATAAACCCAAGATTTTGAAACTGGTCACTTGTACCTATTGGCAAAAATATTCAAAAATCCTTAAATTGCTCACTTTCCAAAATTTCCAGCAGACAAAAGAAGACAATTCCCTGTGCTGAGGGAATTGATTTATCCATTTTTTCAGAAGTCTTCAAAAGAACACCTAACAGAGAACTGAGATCAGTTCACTATAATCTGAAGCGCAAAAATAACCTCTTTCTAGAATGTATAGGAAATGGGCATTCCAAAAAAAGTTGTTTGACATACTCAAGTCTTGTTTTGCATAAGATACATATATCGAGACCTACAAGCCCTCTTTTTAATAAGTTATCCCATGATAGGATCTTGTTTTCAAAACAAAGCCAAGCAAAACATTTAAATTTAAGAGGAGTATTCCATTTCCATAGCTGTTTGTGCCACCATTTTCCAACAATTTTAGTAGAAGCATCTGCAATAACTTCATCTTCATCCTCATGACAACATTGTCATGTAGTGACACCATCATAACCATTCACTTCATCATCCTCATCATCATTGTCACCATCATCAGAACATCATCGTCATCATTTTCATTTTTGTCATTTTATTCAAAGGATCACATATATGATTTTTCCTCATTGTTTCATGTAGATTGTTCTCCAGGGCATGTTTCTTTCCTCTTCTAGTCGTGATCATCGAGATGATCTGTTGTTTCGGCACTCCCCCCCCCACATTGCGAGTGCACTCGTATCTAAATTGTTCACATATAGTTTTGCTTTTATTGAGTTACATATAGAAGTAAATTATTGTATACATGTACTTGGGTTTAATTATTAATTTTTTTTGTTTATACTTTTATCTAGGCACCCCACCAGCTAGGCCATCTAGTGAGATTCCATCCAACAGCATGGTGGTCAGTGTCTTGCACGATGGCCAAGACTGATTGACCCCCTTAGAGCACAATGAGGAGTTTCATAATGATGCAGGTACATTAAATTCATATTTATTTATTTTTTGAATATATCATTATCTTTAAATTTTGTATCGATTTTTTGTACTTTGACTTATACATTTTTTTATCTATCTATCAAGTTTTGATCCTAATTCTCATGCTCCATGGGAGGATGAGATAACTAGGGTCACAGTCGAGAAGATCATATTGCATTGTGATTGGTTGCACATCCAGTTATAGTTCATGCACCCTGAATTACCATCGGCATGATTGATGTCCATGATGATCAATGCAGTCGATGGGTTGTTAGACATCCACCAAAGGGAGGGACCTCTGAGTGAAATCTAGCAAACTACATTCCATAGGAGGAGGAACCAGGTATTGGGTCCTAACAAATGGGAGGCGGTGAAAACCACAGCAAGGGGAAAGGATTTCAGTGGCACTTTGTTTGACATCCCTCCCGGTTGCACTAGTACTTGATAGCCAATCCAATTGTGGGGGTTAAGGTTTGAGGCTTTTGTGCCTCGTGTTTATGATAGGTTTATTCGAGCATGAATAATGTTCCCCCACCATGACCAAGTCTCCTTGTAATTTTCTAAACATATTTATGCATATATAGTCTTATACACGCATCCCGATTACATAAGTATGCTGTCATATTTCTATGGCGTAGGGTGGAGATGCATTTATGAGCATCTAGGGGCTTGCAGAGACCTTGTTGTTATACCATCCCCTCCTTGAATGATTTGCATTCCTAGTCGGATTTCTTTGCAATTCCAGGATGTAACTGATCCATCGTAGCTCAAATTTGAGACACATTCTTTAATGACAGGTTCCATGTGCACTGCATTGGGTAATGCTACGGTTTACATGCATGAGGAGAGGTCTATACCACCCCCTGTACCTACAAAGCCCGATTTACAATATGTGGATGACTTGATTATTTAGATCCTTGACTATGAGACTCTAGTGGCATATGTTATAAGTGCCTAAGACTCGTACTTTCATTTGTATGAGAGATACAGGACGTTGTCAACACAACAAGCATATTTATGTACTTAACTCTTTTTATTATACATTTTTAAATAATCATGTTTAATACATGTACATCTAAAAGAATCAATTGATTACTACTGATTTTTTTTGTTGCTCCATGCAAAGGACTAGATATATGAATTCACTTCGTTCCACTTCTCCATTGGTTGACCATCCAAACATTTCCCTCGAGCATGTATGCATGGTACATATGTGAGTTCCCTTATCCTAACCTTGTCATTTACATAGATGTGTATAATTGCATTTTATTGTAACTTTTTTTTGTCCCTTTCTCAAATTGTATAGGGTATAGGCAAGGGGATTGCAGAGGAGCAGGAGACGTCGCAATCTCCTTTGTATTCCGATCATCGGCCAATAGTCGATTAGTTACTATAACTTATGTTTTAATGCAATATAGTATTCAAGTTGATGTTTAATTTATAATGTTCATTTATTATTCTTTTACAAATTACATGAATTATGTCACCATACATAAACTCATGTACAGTTGGGAATCGATGATCTAGTGGTGTTCACAAAGGAGTGGGAAAGGTTGATTCAACATTGTCCCGTTGAGGGCCCTTCAAATAAACATTGTCCCAAAGACGCTACACAGGACGATTTGGAAAATCTCACTGTGGACTTGAGCCAATTAAGTTGGTCCATCACTTAAAATTTAAAAAATATGTCTTCTTATAAATTTCAAGTACTATTTAAATCTAGAACTAACTTACAGAGTTCCAAATTTTAATTTTGCACTTCAAATCTTTAGATAGCCTTTTCGATCACATGTTGCCCCACACCAAGGGCATGGTGCAAGAGGTACTGGCGGTGGGGATTACCACACAGCCTATCAAGGGCCTAGTCCCCATATTGGATGACACTTGTTCATGTTGTGCACTATTTTTAATGTTATGTATACATATATACTTGTACTTTTTTAATAACTTGATGGATTATTTCGTATCATATTTTTTATTCATGGATATATGATGTCTTATGTTTATGTCGACATGAGTTATTTATCTTATGCTTATGTTTATGTGGATGTGTGTTGTTGGCTGCTTTACTGGGCAGACCCGGGTTTTAATGAAGCGTAGCAACAAAACCCCTTGGCGCACTGGCCCTCTCGGCAACGAGCTGCGCGGCAGCTCGAGGTCTCACCCGAAGTGGCTATGGGGGGTTAAGGAATCAGGTTTCCTTAACCGTGGTGACGCGAAGATTGTTCTATCTATCTTCTTCTCCCTCAAATATCGGCGGTCGGACTTTCCCGAGGGCCTCGCGACGCAACTGCGCGGATGCCTTCCTTCCTGCAGACCCACTGCGCAGTTTCGTCCTCCGGGCGCAGAAGGCGCCTATTCCTTGCGTCGACGCGCTCAAATACCTTCCCGCCCTGCGCACTTGTCGCAGTCACGCGAAACTCGGTCGCTGCAGCGACAGCGTTCCACTATTCCTTCTATACTTGGCGATTATAACAATAAAGGATTACAACAATAAAGGACCTTCCTACTCTCACTTAAACAGTCGCAAAGATGATGCAAAAGACGTACACACAGGTAATGATCTTAAACAGTTATCATTCACGCAAACATTACAACAAGAAGATATATGCGAAGCTCTTCTCCTCGAGGAAAACCACGTCCACGGGAGTGTTATATTAACCAGAAAATGATAGAGTTATACAATATGCTGCGCACACAGCTGCAGCCTTAGATCTTTCCAGGAAACTCCACGCACACAGCTGGGAGCCCTTCTCTCAAGCTTGTCTCCTCTCTATGGAGATTACAAAGGCACAGACGTCGACTCAGACTGTCTGGCAACTCAGGGATTAGCTCCTCGGCTATCCTATTTCCTCTCTAGTTCTACACTCTGGGTAGAAAATACAGAAGGATAATCAACACATGATCTATCCTTTAGACTGGCTATCTAACAGTCTAAAATCTAGCTCTCTCTAACTCTCTAACCCAACCTCTATCCATTACAATTATTCATATATATAGGTGGCCATGACGGTCACACCTTTACAAAACTGTGGGCCTTTCCCAACAGTGATTCCCAAAAACCCTAACCACGCACATGGCTAGGTGTACTGTAGGCGCCGCTTGCAGTCACGTCGCCGCTTCCTGCAGGCTCCGTGAATTCCGGCGCAGATTGTGGGCATGGGCGATCGTCCTTCGCCTTCAATGCTCTGGTCCGTTGCTCCTCCTTGATCCGAGCAACCATAACTTCTGTACTGAGCCTTTAAATGAGGGTAGCTGAGCCCTCTACTCCATCGCCTTATTTATTATGGTAGCTGAGCCACCTTCATTCTTCGATGACGTGCGCGCGAGCTCCGCAATTTCCGGTCCATGATCTGCGCTGAGATCATCCATCTGGCACCGTACTGCGCACCGTCTCCTTCTTATCCAAAACTTAGTGCTTGTCCCAAAATTAGCACTTTCCTTACATACTCGTGCTTTTTCCCAAAATTCGCAGCTTTTACTATAGCTGCGACCTTGGCCCCAACAGGCCCCCAACACTCACTTGTGGCTCGCCCTCAAGCCACTCGCACTAGCGCGTGGTCGTTTGATTTGCGCATCTGCTTTTGCTTGAATCTCCGCGAATGTTTTCTGCCACTTTGCAATAGCGGAGTCCAATTCCTCAATACACTCATCAGCTGTTTGCACTGTTTCTGCGGTCGCTTCGTCTTTAGTGAGTGTATTAATGATCTCCTGAGACTCGGTAATCTCTTTGATTTTTGTCTCAACCTGGCCAACGATTTCAGCATACTCATCCATGAATGGCTGAATGCTGTTGGTGAGCTTCTCATCTTCAGTTCTGAGCTTGTGCAGTTGCTGCTGCATTTTGCGCACTTCGCCCATTTTCTTCATTTTTGGTAGGCCTGTTAGGGCCTTAGCTTCTTCATTGAGAACAGTGAGAGACTGTTCTGCAGCTTGTACCTGTTCTGACAGTCCCACTTTAAAAGGGAGGTTCACAAGCTCTGACCAAGCTTCCATAGCCTGGTCCATCAGGTTCTTGGCTTCCTGTACTCGATCTTTCATCCGTGTGGAAGCTCTGCTCAATGCTTCAAATTGTATCTGCGCATCATCCGTAAGATGCGCAGCAACGCGAGCTTCTAGCTCAGCAATCTGGGTTCTATGGCCTTCTGCCATAGCAATTATTTCTTGCTCCAGGGTTTTCGCCCTTTCGCCAATAATTTGAACTTTTGCAACCAGAGGGAGGTCTGGTTGAATCTCGCAAGCCGGCAATTCCTGGGCAATCTCTTCTATTGCGTTTCTGATGCCGGTGTCTTGCACCTCATAGAGTGCAAGCTTCGCAGAGATATTCTTATTACTTTCTTTCAGCTCTATCTCCTGCGATTGCAGTCGTTGGTTTGCCTGGAAAGTAGAGAGCTCTCAATTCAAGAGAGACTTTCTCCTGTACAAGCTGTAGGGTTTCTATAGGAATCATAGACAAATTTATTTCTACAGGTCCAACTGTGCTTACCTGTAGTTCAGCTAGAGGATCTGGAAGTGTCATGCTGGTAGGCGGAATATGCACGACAGTGTGCCTTTCTGTGAGTTCTTCAACTCGCTCATCAGTTGGAATTTCTTGTGGCGCCTGCGAAGTAGATGCTGGCGCATGGGTCTGCGCAATCCTTCCTGCGAGACCTTTCAATTCTACAAACTGTAAGTCTAGAGCACTTCGGATGTGAGCATGCATGTTCCTCATCTCACGAAATTGCTCTTTCAAGTATTTGTCGACCTCCGAGGGAATGGCCTCAGTGGGATGCGACACTTTCTGCTTCTTGGTGGCTGGTTCTGTTGAGCCTTCATCGCTTCTTTGCTCAGGGGCTTGCTTGCCCTTATCCTTCTCTTGCGCAGCGGCGGGTGGCATCGCAGGTGCGATGTCAGCTGCTGCTCTCCATTCGTCCGACCACGACTTAATGGTTTCTTCGACATCTTCTGTGGTCATCCTGTAAAGACCTAGCGCCCAGTCACCTGGAATGTCGCAAGGCCGAAGGTAAAGTTGATGGATGTCGGCAGTAAAAGCCAACTTCCCTTCATACAATGTGGCTGTCTCCTCGCTCATCCTTGGCATATCTTGTATGGTATCTCGGAGGAGATAGTAGTACTCACAAAAGACAGCGCGATTCATCTTGCGCTTCGCGGGATTAGGGGAATCCCAGAGGTTGATGTAGCGCATGCCGGCAACCTCTCCTGCGCGGCGTGGAAGGAACTGAGTATTCGGGGGCTCCTTCCACCCGACGAGAGCGCATAAAATTAAAAGCCACGAAAAATGGAATGATTGGGCTGCATTGTCCTGCACATTCAGGCAATCATCCAAAAAAGAATTCAGCAGGAAGAGAGACCAGTTGTACTGTTCTCCCTCCGCAGCTGCGATAGCGAGCTCCACGACAGCTCCAGTAACTTCTTTTGGTCGGCACTTTGTGAGAAGTCTGCCTGCAAGCAGACTTCCTGTGAAGCGAAGTGCCTCATCTTCTACTGTCGTGAGGTCATAAGCCCGACCTCCTCTTGTCAAGTTATATTTCTGGACCAGCTTTGCAGCCAATTTTCGGTCCTTTTCCTTTCCCACAAAATGGATATTGGGATCCTTACCAACCTTAGATAGACCGGTGATGCGGTGTATTAAATCAACATTTAGATCAATTGGCCTCCCGAGCCAAAGGTAACCTCCATGAACGCAGGATAGCAGTGTTTTAACGACTGCGTTCACTTCATTGCTACGCCCAAAGTGCGGTAGCTTCAACAAATTCAAGAGTCCAGGGCGCTCAAGATTTGCTGCAAATCCCTTTGGGATAAACTCGTCAACTTTTCTGGTGGGATTATGGACGATATCCAGATATCGGTCCAACTGGAACTGAGGATATGTCTTATAGTCTCCAAGGTTAAAATCAGAGAATTTAACCAATGGAATGTTTCCCAATAGTTGGCCTTCTACCCGCACACTAGCCGGTAGTGGCGGTAGCGGAATTGGATACTTTGCATTCTTCGGAATCTGTACATCCGGCGCATCATCTGGACGCGGCGGAATATAGTTCACCATAGACGCGAGCGGCTCTGGAACAGGTTCCTCCGGCTGCTGCTGAGATGCTCTTGTGCCTGGAGATGTTCTGGGATCAGTAGCACCGGGGTGTACATAGGTCGAAGCCGTCACCGGAGTGGCCATGCCGAAATCTAAGCCTCGGCGCAGAAATTGACGAACAACTTCTTCAGTTGATAAATTCTCCGTTGTGAACCAATGTAAATAACAAAACTCTGGATAGCAAATGGCGGTCCTGTGTAGGGTATGGACGCTGAAAACAAGGGGAAATACTCTGCACACTCGGCTCTGAAAATAATAATTTGGATCTTCAAACACAACTATGCAACTCGAGACAGTAACCCGTAAATGATACAAGTGTGAGGTATTTATAGCCAGCGGGGATAGTAAATGCGACCAAGTGGAGTAACGTAGCTATGGGCGGCTACAGATGAGTTGACAACACGCTATCCTCCTTGCCGTAGCGGTGCATTTAGTGTGATCGACGGGTTCTGACAGCCTTCCGGGAGAAGCTAATGCTTTCGGTGCCTGAATTAACTGCAAATCTTTCGGAGATTAAGCCGAATCCGTCAGAACGGCTAGACTTAAATAGAGGCCTTATCCTTCATTTATTCAAACGCGGCTACATAACTGCTTGAATTCAAAATTTCCGGCGGGTCATTTCAACTTAGGAAACTCTGCCTCTATGGGTCCACAACAAAACTTTTTCAAGCGGAAAATTATCACAGGGGACTTCGCAAGAGCAATAGTCCAATGGTCCAAAAACAAAACTTCGCCAGAGCGCACCGATAAGCGCTCTTCAAGCAATTTTTATTCAGGATGCGCGGATATTTCAAGGAACTGCACAGGAAGCTGGAAACTGAGGGTGTGTCGCAGCTTCCGTGTAGACTGAATGCGATGTCTCTTTCAACTACACCGGACATCTGCACTTCTGAGCAATATATTATGTCGACAGGGCGGAGTGGCCGTCGCAATAAAGCTTAAGCCGACTCCCGTTTATCATTGTAGGTAGTAGTTCTCCATTCAGCTTTGCAAGCTGAACTGCGCCTCCGTCTGTTATTTTTATTACCTGAAAAGGGCCTAACCAATGCACGCGAAACTTGCCTGGAAATTTGATGAATTTACTATCATAAAGGAGTACCAAGTCTCCTTCTTCAAAGTGCTTATGCTTAATGTGCCTGTCATGCCAAGCTTTCTGTCTTGCCTTCTGTACCTGTTGATGAAATCCGGCCAAAAGTCTGTCTTCTTCTAAGGCAAGCAGTTGCGAAAGTCTTTCATTCATAGTATCAGGATCTGCCATTTCTGTAATTTGCGCAATTCGGAGACTGGGAACAATGTATTCCATGGGCATAACTGCTTCTTGTCCATACACCAAGCTGAAAGGTGTGTGACCTGTTAGTTTCTTGCAAGTGGTTCTGTAAGCCCATAATACAGCTGTGACTCTAAGGTCCCAATCATCTCTTTGTTGATTACAGATTTTCGTCAAGGCATTCTCAAGGATCTTATTGAATGCTTCCACCGTACCATTAGCTTGAGGATGGTAGGGTGTACTCTTATGGTGATTAATTTGAAATTCTTCAGTAAGGGCCTCTATAGTCTCATTGAGGAAATGTGTACCTTGATCACTCATGAGGATCACTGGGCATCCAAACCTAGTGATAATGTTCTCGAAAATGAACTGCGCGGAAGTAGCAGCGTCGCAGTTCTTAACTGGCTTCGCCTCAGCCCATCTGGTGAGGTATTCAGTAGCTGTAATGATATATCTTGCGCCAGTTCTTTTTCCTGGTGGGTTAATAGGTGCTACAAAGTCAATGGCCCATTTATCAAAAGCACGCAGTGTGATCTGGGGTCTTAGCGGCATTTCATCTCTCCTTGATGGTTTTCCTGTTCGCTGGCACACATCGCAACATTTACAGAATTCCTTAGTATCCTTGTGCAATGTCGGCCACCAAAGACCTGCGGCTAATATCTTTTGCGCAGTCGGCTTTCCTGCGAAATGGCCTCCTGCGGTACCTGAATGCGCTTCTGCGATGATAGAGCTCTTTTCATGTGGTAAGATACATCTGCGCAAAATTTCGTCAGGGCCCAACTTATAAAGCTGGCCTGCTATCAAAGTAAAGTCTGCGGCTCTAACAACAAGTTGCTTTTTCTGCTGGATTGTAAACTCAGCCGGCGCTTGTCCGGTAGTGAGAAACTCAAGAATATCAGAATAATATTCGTCTGCTGCTTGGATAGAAAACAACTGTGCGTCAGGCAGATTGTCCTCCAGACTTGTAGGTTCCTCTCCTGACTCTATCCTAGATAGATGGTCAGGCCCTGCATTCAATCTGCCTGGCTTTACAATAACCTCAAAATCATATTCCTGAAAGAGCAGTAGCCATCTGCAAATTCTTCCTCCTAAAACTGGTTTATTGACCAAATATTTCAAAGCAGAATGGTCAGTATACATTTTAAAGTGAGCTCCTAACAGGTAGTGTCTGAATTTCTGTAGGGCATACACCATAGCTAATCCTTCCCTTTCTGTAGTGGTGTAATTCTTCTCAGCTGTAGATAGCTTTCTGCTGGAGTAAGCAATTGGGTGGTCAATACTTCCTTCTCCAGACTGTGTAAGCACGATTCCTAATGCTATGGAAGAAGCATCAACATGAACATGAAAAGGTTTTCTCCAATCCGGGAAAACTAGAATAGGCGCTGTGATCATCTTTTCTTTAAGTGTGTCCAAGCTCTGTTGGCATTCTTCTGTCCAGTGGAACTTTGAATCCTTCTTCAGCAATCTTTCCATAGGTGATGTGATCCTTGCATATCCTTTGATGAATTTTCTGTAGTATCCTGTATGTCCCAATGTAGTGCGCAATTGCTTAACTGAGTTGGGCGCCGGTAAATTAGCAATGATGGCAACCTTCGCAGGATCCATCAGAAGTCCTTGTCTGCATACAATATGTCCCAACAAAATACCAAAGGGCGCACAAAATATACATTTTTTCAAGTTAAGGGAAATCTGATGCTGTCTACATTTTTCTAGCATCATGCGCAGATTCGCAATATGGTTCTTTAGTAAACCAAATACAGTCCAGTCATCAAAATAGACTTCTAAAAACTTGTGGATAAATTCTTTAAAAACAGCAACAACAACTCTAGAGAAGATAGCAGGTGCATTTTTAAGACCAAAGGGCATTACCGTATACTGGAATGAGCCCCATTCAGTTGCAAAAGTAGTCTTGTGGCGGTCATCCGGATGGATTCTGATCTGATGATATCCCGAGAAACCATCAGTGAAGGAGTAAGCCTCTTGTCCTCCAACATTATCAAGTACTTCATCTGTGAAAGGAGTGGGAAATGGATCGTGCGCTGATGCATCATTGAGTTTGCGCAAGTCGACACAAATTCTTATTTCACCTTTCGTTTTCTTTTCTTGGACCACCATAGGACTAATCCAATCGCTTTCCTCTACTGGCTCAATAATACCTGCTGCAAGCATCTTATCAATTTCTTCTTTAACTTTTTCTTTGTAGCGCGGGTTCAACCTGTATGGGCACTGCTTTACTGGCTTGGCATCTGGTTTCAGAGGTATGCGCATCACTCCTAAGTCTCCTAGGATAACTTTCATTTCTGTGAACTTGGTAGGGAAGATATCCTGGTAGTCACGTAATAAATCTGAAACATGCGCAACAGTTTCATCATCCCAATAATCTCCTATAGAAGCAAACTTTGGGTCAGCTTCTGTACCAATGTTAACTTTCTTGAGCTTGACGTGTTCTGTGATGGCAGGAATATCAAGCTTAGGACCTTCAATATTGCGCGTCCCTTCTGATTCTGGGATATTGATGTTGCGAGGATCGTCCTCCTCATCTTCAGCGGTGAAGTTATAGCATTCCAGGGCATGTTCTATCTGGACAGCCCAATCTGGTTGGGAATACTCTGTTACTGGATAGTGTTCAAATACCTTCTTTCTAATACACTTCAAAGCCTGATCAATGCTTGGATGTTCTGACTCAAAGCTGAAGGTAAGTTGAAAACTTTCTATCATAAGAGCCCAAGTAAGAGTGCCTCTGCGCAATTCTGTTTCAGTATACCAATTCCTTGGAATTGTATCCAATGTGTGGATGAATTGGTGAACCCATTCATCTTCCGGAATATCTGACCATTGCTGAATACATGCTTCAATGTGTGACCTGGGGTCACTCTGTCCTTCATATTTGCGTAGCGCTTCGGCTGTGGTGTCCTGAAATCTGCGCAGTATCAATCTGCGACAGTCTTTCCATGTATGAATATTCTCCTTGTGCGCAATCCACCATCTTGCGGGTGTAGCGCGCAATGCTACATCCAGTGCCTGTATGCGCTGCGGTTCTGGAAGCTTTTGTTCATATTCCTGTATGAATTTAGTTACTTCAGTTAAGCCATCAAAAGTTGGAGTATCAATTAATTCTGTGCCAATCCATCGAATGGATTTAGTCATCATGGCGCAACGTCTTGCAGAAACCTCATGTAGACGATTCTGCCAGTTTTCCAATCCTGCATCTGAATCTGAAGTGCACGAGCTATCACATCGCCAGCTGATATGGCCGTCTGCTGTGGGGTTGACATAGTCACTGTGGTTAGTGGTCATCTGATACAAGCTTTCCATGTGGCGCGCTTCCTCTTCTGCGCGAATGGGTTCTATATATCTTGGTCCTTGAATAGGATCAAGAGGTGCGATGACCCTGATCTGGTCATCCTCAAAGGTCATCTGCCTTTTCTTCAGGTTAATGACAGCCAAATTATCAAATGCCCAGTCTATTCCTAACAGCGCTGGGTATGGTCTACTATCATCCATAATTTTGATTACTTCAAAATCTGCAGAGCTTCTTACTCCTTCAATATCAATAGGTACATTGGGTAATCTGCCCAATGGAGAGACTCGTTGCTGATTTGCGAGTCTTAGCTGGATAGGGGATCTTGTAAGCTGAGGGCTTCCCATCTGTTCCCATGTCTGCATAGTGAGAACATTGGCTTCTGAGCCCAAATCTAACATGACTTCATCCATTTCAAATGCTCCAATCTGTGCTGTGAGCCTCATCTCTTTTCCAGTTCTCATGTGACTCCTGATCTGGTGAACAGCACACTGCGGTGTGTTCGTCGAAGCAGAGTGTTGGCACTGATCCAACAGGTGTTGGAGTTCTAGAGTTGCTTTTTCATTGCGCAACAATTTTAAACATTGTCGCAGGAATGCTTGAACACTGCCTAGTGCATGCTCATCATCATCATCATCATCATCATCAGGCCTTCCAGCTGTAGTGGCCTGTTCTTGTACCAGGTTGTCTTGTCTTAGCACTTGCGATCTACTAATGTTCTGCGGTCTTGCGGCAGAACTTGAAGCTCTCGGATCTGAGAAATACTCTTGAGCTTGCTTAAATGCTTCTTTTTGCTTCTGCAGGTTAAGTGAGGCTGGTTTAATGTTAGCGCGGCGCACCCATTGCGTCGCTTGCTTTCCCGTTCCCATCTCTTGCGCAGCAGTGGTTGCTCCACTGCGTGTCACTATATTAACTGTAGGGTCTGGTTCTCTTTTTTCTGCTCCAATCAACTGGATATTCTGATTGACCTGTGGTGTCTTTGCTTGCATCTTAGCCTGTAATTGAGGGCATTCTTCAATGATATGATCAGAAGATTTACAATACCTGCAGAGGGTTGTAGGATTTTGGCAATCCCTAGCAAAATGACCTTGTGTTCCGCAATTATAACAAGTGATCTGTCCTCTTCCGCGACCAAAATTTGTTGTGCGTCCGTGTCCTCTGTAATTTGCTGCTCGGGCGTCCCGAGTTTGGTCATAAGGTGGACCTACTGTGGGTCCTTGTGTCTCTGCTTGTACCCTATAAACATCATGATTTCTTTCTATCATAAGATCATATGCTCTACAATTGTTCTCATCATGACCTACTGATTTACAGAAATTACAATATAGATTCTTTGGAGTTTGCACATATTTCTGGAGTAAGTGACATTCTTGTGGTCTATGACCTCTAGTTCTACAGATTTCACACCAAGGCCCTTGTGCCTGTGGTAAAGGATTAGGTGCTCCAGTCGCAATATAGTCTATGAAAACGGGGCAATGGTCCTTTGAATGACCTTGGGCTTTACATTTTGTACACCAAATTTCTTCCTTAATCTCCTTGCCTTTCTTAATATCATGCACTTGCAAGGTTAAGTTTGCTAATTGGTTCTGTAAATGCGCAACATCATTGCTTGTTCCTGCAATTGGCGAAGCTTCTAGTTTCATAGCCATCTCTAGAGCTTGTTCCTGAGTATTGAGATTCTGTTGCATAAGAGGAAGTCTAATGTGTGGGAGCAGCGTAGCAATGAACCATTCTTTATGTTGCTGTGGTGCAAACTCGAAGCTTACTTGATCCATCAAGGCTTTGAACTTCTGGTCAAAGTCCCATACTGATTCTGTAGGTAACTGTTTGATGTCTTTGAGCTCTGTGATACACTGTGATTCTGATTTAGGTTTCTTAAATTCCCGAATCATAGCATTTCTTACCTCAGCAAGCGTCCTATTCTGTGCTGCTGAGTATTTCATGAACCAAGTCAAGGCTCTTTCTCTTAGTGTGGTTGCTAACTGAACCAGTTTAACAGCATCGTCATTAATTTGCTTAATTGTCCAAATGGCTTCACATAAGAACCAGTGCTGCTCAGGGTCTTCTATCCCTGTTCCTCTAAACGTTGGTAGCTTCATGTCATCACCCATCCTTCTTGAGCGGGTTTGAGGTGGAGGTACTGTAGCTGTGCCTCCGGGATGGTTAAACAAAGGTGGTACAGAGGTACTAGAAGTACCGTGTGGGCTACTAGAAGGTGTTACTATAGGATTATACTGAGCTCCGTCTGGTTTTTGCGGTGTAAAGGGGTAATAAGGGATATGAGCACTCCCTTGTCGTTCTATATGGCTTGCTCTAGGGACTTGGCTATTGTCTGGGCTAGACTCAAAAGAATATTGGTCAAGGCCTACTTTATATCGTTTTCCACTACGAGTGCAACCAATAACTTCAGGATCACTATTAGAATCTACGGACATTACTTGTCTATGCTATTCATCAGAAGCAATACATAGCTTTCCTTTTTCATACAGAAGCATTTTAATCCATAAGTTCAGAGAATTTAAGAACTTACCTCTGTGTACTTGGAAGAAACTCCTCTCAGCTTCACTGAAACTCTTTCTTGTATCGACTGCAAATTCGGTAATGAAACCTTCCAGTAGACTATTCAACCAAAAGTCTACTGCGCGGGAAACAGAGTTGTCGATCCGCTTCACAATACTGACTAGCTCAGGCGTCCACGTGACAGGTCGATCAATATGCAGCGTAGGTGTAAAATCTGCTAACTTGGCTATCCAAGCGTGTAACTCCAAGGCAAACGTAACAAAGAAAATTTCGTAAAGGTCAGCATAAATATACTTCTGTAACCAGTCTTCTGTTTGAAACGTAAGGCTTCTATTTTCTTGTTCAGCGAACTCTTTAGCCTTTAAATCAAACCAATCTCCAATTTCTTTAGCTGTAGGATTCCAGTAACACATTTGTTAACTGAGCAAGTCTCAGTGTAACAGGACCTTATGTTGTCTTCAGCAACAATCTCAGATGTCGCGTAACTTAGTAAGTCTTACAGCAACAAGTCGCAAGGCAACGGAATCATTTGTTCGCTGCGATGTCGCGCGTCTCTAAAATAACAAGTCACTAGGCAACGGAACCATCTGTTGGCTCAATCAACAGGGTTCAAAGCCATGGAAGTAATGTGATAAAAAAAAGTCATAAGGCAACGGAATCATTTGTTGGCTCCTCAATCTCGCGCGTCACTGGAATAAGAAGTTTCGCTCACGCGGCAACGGAACCATTTGTTGGCTCCTCAATCTCGCGCGTCACTGGAATAAGAAGTTTCGCTCACGCGGCAACGGAACCATTTGTTGGCTCCTCAATCTCGCTCACGCGGCAACGGAACCATTTGTTGGCTGCTTTACTGGGCAGACCCGGGTTTTAATGAAGCGCAGCAACAAAACCCCTTGGCGCACTGGCCCTCTCGGCAACGAGCTGCGCGGCAGCTCGAGGTCTCACCCGAAGTGGCTATGGGGGGTTAAGGAATCAGTTTTCCTTAACCGTGGTGACGCGGAGATTGTTCTATCTATCTTCTTCTCCCTCAAATATCGGCGGTCGGACTTTCCCGAGGGCCTCGCGACGCAACTGCGCGGATGCCTTCCTTCCTGCAGACCCACTGCGCAGTTTCGTCCTCCGGGCGCAGAAGGCGCCTATTCCTTGCGTCGACGCGCTCAAATACCTTCCCGCCCTGCGCACTTGTCGCAGTCACGCGAAACTCGGTCGCTGCAGCGACAGCGTTCCACTATTCCTTCTATACTTGGCGATTATAACAATAAAGGATTACAACAATAAAGGACCTTCCTACTCTCACTTAAACAGTCGCAAAGATGATGCAAAAGACGTACACACAGGTAATGATCTTAAACAGTTATCATTCACGCAAACATTACAACAAGAAGATATATGCGAAGCTCTTCTCCTCGAGGAAAACCACGTCCACGGGAGTGTTATATTAACCAGAAAATGATAGAGTTATACAATATGCTGCGCACACAGCTGCAGCCTTAGATCTTTCCAGGAAACTCCACGCACACAGCTGGGAGCCCTTCTCTCAAGCTTGTCTCCTCTCTATGGAGATTACAAAGGCACAGACGTCGACTCAGACTGTCTGGCAACTCAGGGATTAGCTCCTCGGCTATCCTATTTCCTCTCTAGTTCTACACTCTGGGTAGAAAATACAGAAGGATAATCAACACATGATCTATCCTTTAGACTGGCTATCTAACAGTCTAAAATCTAGCTCTCTCTAACTCTCTAACCCAACCTCTATCCATTACAATTATTCATATATATAGGTGGCCATGACGGTCACACCTTTACAAAACTGTGGGCCTTTCCCAACAGTGATTCCCAAAAACCCTAACCACGCACATGGCTAGGTGTACTGTAGGCACCGCTTGCAGTCACGTCGCCGCTTCCTGCAGGCTCCGTGAATTCCGGCGCAGATTGTGGGCATGGGAGATCGTCCTTCGCCTTCAATGCTCTGGTCCGTTGCTCCTCCTTGATCCGAGCAACCATAACTTCTGTACTGAGCCTTTAAATGAGGGTAGCTGAGCCCTCTACTCCATCGCCTTATTTATTATGGTAGCTGAGCCACCTTCATTCTTCGATGACGTGCGCGCGAGCTCCGCAATTTCCGGTCCGTGATCTGTGCTGAGATCATCCATCTGGCACCGTACTGCGCACCGTCTCCTTCTTATCCAAAACTTAGTGCTTGTCCCAAAATTAGCACTTTCCTTCCATACTCGTGCTTTTTCCCAAAATTCGCAGCTTTTACTATAGCTGCGACCTTGGCCCCAACATGTGTACATGTTATTTATCTTTATTAAGTATGTTTATGCACATGTATGTTAACTTTATCTTATATTTATGTTGATGAGTGTACGTTATTTATGTTTATGTTTATGTTGACGAGTGTATACATGTTATTTATCTTATGTTCATGTATGCTATTTATCTTATGTCCATGTTTATGTCATCAATTATACATTTTTCAATTTTACAATTAGAAATTAGAAGTTACAATCTACAATTTTACTTTTAGAAGTTATAGGTTTATCTTATGCTCATGTTCAATGTTTATGTTGTTTATCTTATATTCATTTTTCATTTACAATCCATGATGTCAATTACAATTACAAGTTACAGTGTAATATTTAAATGCAATTTCATAATACCAACTCACGATTGTACAATTACAATTTAAGAAAATGATAATTAGATTTACAAATTACTAATGTTACAATAGGGAATTACAATTCATGATGTTAGTTGCAATTAACAATAACGATTAGAATTACAATTTACAATTTACAATCAACAATTACAATTACAAATACCCTTGCTTGGAAAATGATTCATATCACGTTAGACACAAAATATTATTGTTCTTCAATGGACTCTTAGACTGTAGATTGAGACCAATGATTCATCCCATGTTAGACAAATAATATTAGTGTTCTTCAATGAAGTCTTAGACTGCAAATTGAGATCAATTGTTGGACATATGATATATGTCAATTGCACTTAACAATTTGCAAAATAATATAAACAAAAAACTTAGCAACTCTGACTACAAAGGGGTTCAAGGATAGTGGGTGAGCTATAAAGGGGTAAAGGTTACAAAGATTAGTGATTTTTGGGTGGGTCAAGTCTACGAGGATCTATAAAGGGGTAAAGGTTACAAATATTAGTGATTTTTGGGTGGGTCAAGTCTATGAGGGTAGTGTGTTAGACTTGCTTACGTGGGTAACATATGTGTGTCACTTACGTGGGTGACATAAGTGTGTTGCTTGAGTATCAAGAGATCCAAGGATAGCGCCTCAGATATAAAGTGGTTGAAGTTAAGGGAATTAATTATTTAAGGGTTAGGGTTTTAGTGTAAATTAGCATCATTTATGTTAGCCCTATATGTGCATTGTATATTACATACATGTGTTTCCTATATTTGACCCTTAATATGTTAGTTCAATTCTTATGCGGGTTATGGGTTTATGTGTGTTAGTTAGTTTGATTAGTTGATTATTTGTGTAAGTCAATTGGGTTAGTTGATTATGTGTGTCTCTTAAGTGCATTAGGTTTCTATGTTCATTAATTGCTTGTGTGTATTAAGGGTTAGGGGTGTTATGGAGTTCAAGGGTAGTATGTGAGCTATACGGGGGGTTGAGGTTATGGGGGTGTTGGCCCCCAACAACTCCCCCTTCATTTTTCAAATAAAGGGGTCCCCATTAGAATTTTGTAAATAATTAGCATTTGGTTTTCTTTTATTTTATCGATTTCCTTTGGTAGTTGTTTTCTTGGTTTAGTTTCCTTTCATTTAGATGCTCCATTGTTTATTCTTTGGCTTGTGTTTCATTTAAAAAGATTTGGTGATTTTTGTCACTTGACTCTCTTGGTTTCCTGGTTTTTCAATCATGCTTGCATATTCTTATCTAAGCTTTGAAATTCAACGCATACACTGGTTTGCATAAATTCAATTGACCTGATGTTTTGATACTTTCGTCAATATTTAGTTTTTGATGCATAAATGAATTGATTGGTATTTTGGTGGATCTTAATAAAAGTTTAATTTTATTACTTTCGAATTACACCTTTAAAAATCACACTTTTGAATTTCCATATAAGTTGATGAGGAATATTTATGATCAAAATAATATATAGATATATAGTCAAATCACTCAAAATCTTTTGGTCTATATACATTGATTGATTATTAAGTATGGGCTATATTATATCTAATTATATTAATTTGTGATTGGTTCAAAATTATCTTTTTATATTCCTAGTAAAACTAATTTTATTTTAATTTCAATTTATAATTAATACATATACTTTTCTCTAAATTATTAAAATATCACTTTAGAAAAGACTTTATATTGAAATATTATTTATTTCCCCAAACAATTCTTGGTTAAATCATGGTTAAAATTTGACTTGTGAAAATTAAAAAGTAACCTAAACTTATAAAAGTTTGAACTCATTTTTTTTTATGTATATGTAACTTCGGAATGTATTTCATCTATGTATTTCATATATATGTATTGTACCCTTATAAGAGATGTGTTATTCCTCTATAAGGAAGTGTCGTCATGTGGATTGACAAGTGTCGCAAGTGTGTGTACTTGTCGATGGGTTATTAGACCACCATGTGTGGGGTCGGACCTAAAATATATATTATATTGTGGATGTATCTAGATAGACAAGTCGGCCCCATAGTGTAACTGGGAAAACAGGTTAGTATAAATAGAGATCGGGAGATCTCTATTTTGATCATTCAGAAAGTCACACTTCTCTCACTCAGAAAGTGGTGCACTAGTGAGGAGGAGGATCATCTGCTACTAGGAGAGTATCTCAGTGTATTTTGGTTGTACTTTGGTTGAGCCATTGCTCTCTCTATCTCTGAGGAAGTTGTGGGGTTTTTCACCTTAGGGTTTTCCCCACGGAAACTCTGTGTCTCTTGTCTCTCATGCTTTTGATTCTTGTGATGCTTTTCATGCTTATTGTGATTGTTATGCATTGATATACTGTATATGTTATTCTCTCAGTGAATATCCTAGAGTATTGTTAATTAATGCTCAAAATTTAACATGGTATCAGAGCTAACCTGAGAAGAAGACATTTTGCAGTGACAGAAACTTGAGTTTCTTGTTTATTAGGTTTCTCTACACATATTTTGGAAAAGAAGTATAGTAGATTGACTCTACTCATCAAGGAGAATCCATCTGTCCAATCAGAATTCAATTCTGAGCATTTTCAGATTTGGCCCTAAAAATTAGGGTTTCCACAAAAATAGGAATTTTTGAAATATGAAGACATAGTTGGAATCTCCTTGAAAAAATCGAAGTTTAGAGCTTTAGATAGAGATTTTTGGTTGGGTATATCTCCGGGAAACTCAAACCCTAATTCAGGGCTCTCCCTAGTGAACCCGGGAGGACAAAAAGTCAAATCTGAAAGGTAAAACTTTGCTGATCTCAAATTCTGAATGCACCAGGCTGATCAGCTCATCAAGGCGCATCTTTCTATCCTTTCAGAAAGTTGAAATTCATATTTTGAATTTTTAGGGTTTTTCCAACAAACCCTAATCCGGGACCAGATCCAGTTTTCAGCATTTCAAGTGGTAAGACCTAAATATTTTCTATTTCCATTTGAAGTACTCTTTAAAATGTCTCACCATACCAAGCTTGAGGATAAGCTTGAAGGGGCTGATAACTTCCGAGCTTGGAAGTATAGGATTGGGTTAATCCTGGAAGAGAATGAGTTGGACTCATATATCAAAGAAGACAACCCTATCCCAGAGGATGAAGAGGCTAAAGTATTGCATAAGAAGAACTTGGTCAAGGAAAAGAGAATCATTGCTGATTCTATCAAAGACCATCTCATACCCCATGTGTCTTCTCTAAAGACACCCAAAGAGATGTTTGACTCTTTGACCAAGCTATTTGAAGGGAAGAACATAAATCGGAAGATGACCCTGCGGAACCAATTGAAAGGAGTAAAGTTTGAGAATGGAGAAACCATTCAATCTTATTTTTCAAGGGTCTCCCAGATCAAGGAACAATTAGAAGCAGTGGATGAAATGGTGGAGAATGGTGAAGTTGTCATGACCACTCTGAATGGATTACCTAGGTCATGGGACTCCTTCATTCAAGGAATTTGTGCAAGAAAGAAGTTGATTTCCTTCAGTAGACTACGGGAAGAATGATCACAAGAAGAAGCAAGGCTTGTGGCATGAGAAGAAAAGATGGGGAATGAAGATCAAGCTCTCACAGCTCACACCAAGAAATGGAAGTCCAAGAGAGAGCGATCTCACTCCAAGAAATCTTCACATCACTTCAAAGAAAGAAGAATATGCTTCATCTGTAATGAGAAAGGACATATTGCCATAAATTGTCCCAAGAACAAGAAGGACAACAACAACTTCATCAAGAAGAAGAAGGGCAGCAAAAGAAGGTTTCATGCTCATGCTGCCGAGGATGATGAACCACCCAAGCAGAAGGCTAGGGCAGAAAGTGATGATAGTAATGATGACTCATCAAGTGAAGAAGAGCATGTTCTGATCTCTGCTCTCACAGGTACTATCTCCCATGGTTGTAATGATTGGTTAATTGACAGTGGGGCTTCCAAACACATGACTGGGTTTAAGGATTCTTTTGTGAACCTATCTGAACATTAATCACCCCATAAGGTGAAACTTGGGGATGATTATCAATACCCAATCAAAGGAAGTGGTGAAGCCTCCTACAACCTAGATTCTGGAAAATATTTGAAGATGAAAGAAGTATTTTATGTACCTGGGCTCAAGAAGAACTTACTCTCCATCTCTGCATTGGATGCAAAAGGTATGAGGGTTGCATTTGTGGATGGCCAAGTCCTAATGTGGCCAAAGGGAAAGACCATAGATGATGCAGTAGTGATTGGAGAGCAAGAGGGAGGTTTGTATAAATTGAAGGGACAACCTGAACATGCCATGGTGCATGAATCCATGGAGCCAAGTTAACTTTGGCATAGAAGACTTGCTCATATTCACTATAGGGCACTTCTAATTGCAAGAAAGGATGTAGAGGGTCTTCCTGAAATCAAGACCAAACATGAAGGTGTTTGCAAAGGATGTGCAAAAGGTAAGAACATTAAGAAGGCTTTCCCAAGCAGTGAAAGCAAGGCAAAGGATATCCTGAAAATCATCCACTCAGATGTATGTGGTCCTATGTCATCCAGTTCTCTAAGTGGGTATGTTTACTATGTCTCATTTATTGATGAATTCTCCAGGAAGACTTGGGTATACTTCTTGAAGAACAAAGAGAGGTGTTTGATAAGTTTAAGGAATTCAAAACCTTGATGGAGAATCAAACTGACAAGAAGATCAAAACATTCAGATCCAACAATGGTGGAGAATTCACCTCAGGTGACTTCAAGAAGCTTTGCAGTGATTCAGGGATTAAGAGGGAGTTGACTGCTCCTTACAATCCACAATAGAATGGAGTTGCAGAAATGAAGAATAGAACAATCATGGAAGCAGCAAGAGAAATGCTACATGACCAGGATCTACCTATGCATCTATGGGCAGAAGCAGCTAGTATAGTTGTATATGTGCAGAACAGAACACCCCACAAGATATTGGTCAACAAGACACCAGAAGAGGTCTTTTCTAGTAAGAAACCTGAAGTCAGCCATCTTAGAATATTTGGTTGTCCAGTATTCACTCATGTCCCAAAGGAAAAGAGGACCAAACTAGATCCTTCAGGAAAGAACGGTATCTTTGTGGGTTACAGTGAAAGCTCGAAGGCTTACAGAATATACTTTCCAGGGTTCAAGAAGATTGATGTCAGCAGGGATGTGACATTTGATGAAAACTCAGCATTCATCAAATCAAGGAAGGAACCTATCGAAGTTTATGAAGAACCTAAGGAAACTAGATTTCAAGACACTACCATGACTGAAGCAATTCCAGAAGTTGTTCGTGAGTTTGAAGATCTGCAAGAACCTGTAGATCCACCCTGTGAGGATAACTCTCACAAGAGGAAACCTGCATGGGATAGAGAGATCATTCAAGATGCAGAAAGATTTGGCATTCCAGAAGAAGAACACAGAGCAAAGAAGAGGACCAGATCACATACCAGCTATGTTGCTTTACTCTGTGATATTATGAACAAAGAACCTCCCAGTTATGAAGAAGCAGCGGAAAAGAAAGAATGGAAGGATGCCATGGTTGAGGAATACCAATCAATAATGAAGAATGATGTTTGGGATGTTGTCCCAATACCTAAAGAGAAGTCTGTTGTGACTTCCAAATGGATCTACAAAATCAAGCATGCTGCAAATGGAAATGTAGAGAAATACAAAGCAAGATTCATAGCTCGTGGCTTCTCTCAGAAAGAGGGAATAGATTATGAAGAAACCTTTGCACCTGTAGCCAGGTATACTTCCATCAGAACAGTACTTGCCCTGGCTGCAGCAATGAAATGGAAATTAAACCAGATGGATGTCAAGACTGCCTTCTTGAATGGTGTAGTTGAAGAAGAAGTATATGTGGAGCAGCCACTCGGTTTCGAAATACATGACAGGGAGTCATATGTGTGCAGATTGAAGAAAGCCTTGTATGGCTTGAAACAAGCTCCCAAAACTTGGTATGGTAGGATGGATAGTTTCCTATCTAGTTTGGGCTTTACCAAGAGTAAAGCGGATTCCAACCTTTACTACAAGGTTGAAGAAGGGAATCCTGTGATTCTACTCCTGCATGTGGATGACTTATTTGTAACAGGAGATGACAGATTGATTGCAGATACTAAGAGGAAGCTTGCTGCTGATTTCGATATGAAAGATTTGGGAATGATGCATTATTTCCTAGGTATGGAGGTGTGGCAGAGTGGAGGTGGGATCTTCCTTGGTCAAGGGAAGTACACAGTAGATATCCTGAAGAGATTCGGGATGATGGATTGCAAGGCCATGGCCACACCTATGGAATTGAATCTGAAGCTTCTATGTGATGCTTCATCTGAGCTGGTTGATGTCTCTATGTATCGTCAGATGATTGGATCCTTGATGTACTTGACAAACACGAGACCGGATATTTGATTTCCTATGAACACATTGAGCCAGTTCCTGATGGATCCGAGAAGTGTTTACCTAGTTGCAGTAAATCATGTTCTGAGGTACCTGAAGGGTACAGTGGATTATGGGCTCAAGTATGAAGCGAATCAAAAGTTTAACCTGCAGGGTTATGTTGATTCAGATTGGGCTGGCAGTGCTGCAGATAGGAAGAGCACATCTGGATGTTGCTTCAGTATGGGATCAGGTGTGATCTCTTGGTTTAGCAGGAAGCAGTCCTGTGTAGCACTGAGTACAGCTGAGGCAGAGTATGTTGCAACTTGTTCAGCTACTTGTGAGGTAGTATGGCTACGGAAGCTACTGTCTGAGTTATTTGATCTCCCATTGGATGCTACTGGTATCTTTTGCGATAACCAGAGTTGTGTGAAGTTGTCTGAGAACCCAGTGTTTCATGACAGGTCGAAACACATAGAGATCAAATATCACTATATCAAGGATATGGTGCAGAGAGGAGCTGTGAAGCTCCTGTATGTTGCGACGGACGAGCAGATTGAAGATGTGCTAACAAAGCCACTAGCCAGGGTGAAGTTCGAGTACTTCAAGGAGAGGCTTGGTGGTCTTCAGATCGAGGACACTTCGAGGAAGAAGTGATGGACACATTTGCTGAAGCCATTCCAAGCATGTTGGAAGGAGGATCCTTCACATGGCTGTGGATGTAAGCGCTGGATGATGAGCATCAGGATGATGTTCTAGTTTCTGCTTTGTATGATCAGTTGGATCATTTATATGTATATTATGTACGCATCATGTTGGATGCTGTATATGATCAGTTGGATCATTTATATGTATGTACATATCATGTTGGATACTGGATATGATCAGTTGGATCATTTATATGTATGTACGCATCATGTTGGATGCTGGATATGATTGGTTGGATCATTTGTATGTATTTTGTATATGCATCATGTTGGATGCTTGGACCATGTATCTATATATGTATCAGGTGGATACATTGTATGATCAGGTAGATCATGTATATTGATATGTATCAAGTATGATCAGGTAGATCATGTATGTTGATGGATACATTGTGTGGATCATGTATCTATGTATCAGGTGGATACACTATGTATGATGATATGTATTAGCTAGATACTTGGTGTGCATCAGATGGATGCATTGTATGATCAGGGTGATCGTGGATGACGAGCTTCTCCAGATGATAGGCAGCAGGATGTTGCAGTGATGATGATCAGGATGATCATGTGTACATCAGGATGATGTATGGTGAGTATCAGATGATACTTTGTGGCCGTGGATCAGGTTGTGCAGATGAGCATGTCTGGGAGATCTTATAGGTCAGATTTGCGTACCCATAACAGCCTGGGATGCTCTTTCAAGACATTGCTCTGGGAGGACATGTAATTTATGCCCTAGGATATCTTCAAGTCGGAGTTGTGTACCCGTAACATCCTAAGATGCTCTTGCGAGGTTTTGTCCTATGGCATGTAATTTGCTCCTGGGAGATCTGGACAGGATGAAAAAGGCCTCAGATGCTTCAGCCAGGTTTTTCCATGACCACATGTAATTTGCTCCTGGGAGATCTAGACAGGATGAAAAAGGCCTCAGATGCTTCAGCCAGGTTTTGTGGTGGACCACATGTAATTTGCTCCTAGGAGATCTGGACAGGATGAAAAAGGCCTTAGATGCTTCAGCCGAGTTTTGTGGTGAGATCACATGTAATGTGCTCGTGGGATATCCGACAGGTAGAGTTGTGTGATCGTAACATCCTGGGATGCTTCAGCCAAGTTTTGTGATGGGTCACATGTAATGTGCTCCTAGGAGATCCGACAGGTAGAGCTGTGTGCTCGTAATAGCCTAGGATACTGCAGCCAGGTTTTGTGATGCACATAATAAGTCCTGAGGATTCCACAGTATGGCCAGTGATGATGAAGACATGCAGGTGGTGGGCCTACATCCAGTATGAAAAAGGACTGGCTCTATAGAACTTCCTATGACAAGTAGAGTCAGAGATTGGTTGAGATAGCAGCAGCAGTGACGATGATGATGACGATGATCCAAAGAAGAAGACTTGTCTAGCAGAAAAGTGTCGAGAAATACCTTCCTAATTAAGAGGGAGTGTTGATGTATATGTAACTTCGGAATGTATTTCATATATATTTATTGTACCCTTATAAGAGATGTGTTATTCCTCTATAAGGAAGTGTCGTCATGTGGATTGACAAGTGTCGCAAGTGTGTGTACTTGCCAATGGGTTATTAGACCACCATGTGTGGGGTCGGCCCTGAAATATATATTATATTGTGGATGTATCTAGATAGACAAGCCAGCCCCATAGTGTAACTGGGAAAACAGGTTAGTATAAATAGAGATCGGGAGATCTCTATTTTGATCATTCAGAAAGTCACACTTCTCTCACTCAGAAAGTGGTGCACTAGTGAGGAGGAGGATCATCTGCTACTAGGAGAGTATCTCAGTGTATTTTGGTTGTACTTTGGTTGAGCCATTGCTCTCTCTATCTCTGAGGAAGTTGTGGGGTTTTTCACCTTAGGGTTTTCCCCACGGAAACTCTGTGTCTCTTGTCTCTCATGCTTTTGATTCTTGTGATGCTTGTCATGCTTATTGTGATTGTTATGCATTGATATATTGTATATGTTATTCTCTCAGTGAAGATCCTAGAGTTTTGTGAATTAATGCTCAAAATTTAACAATTTTGTTTATGATTAAGGGCATGTAGTGTTAAACTAATATTTATGAGTTCTTGCCTTTATCAAAATCAATGAAGTGAAAGAAGCTTAGTGTGATAAATAAATGTTTTGAAATCTATACTAATTATTAAAGAGTTTTAGATATATTCAACTATAAAAAGGTAATGCTTTGCTTCTTTGTAGATTTGAGAGGATAATGTTTCATGAGGTGGCAGCTGTAAATAATTCATTTAAAAAATCATCCTTATTGCCAGCTAAGAGAAATAATTTAATTTTTGTTACATCTTCCTGCCTATAAAAGCAGAACAAAATCTATTGTCAGGGGAGGGAACGAGGAGGAATTTTCTTCCTATCACTCTGTATTCTCTGTGTAACAATTTCTTTTGAACATAGATTGATATGCATTCTTTCAACCGGTTTTCCTCTTGGTCGGTTATCTTTGTAATGATTTACAGATCTATAATTGAAAGCTAGAGATTTCCCAGTGATAATTTTCATGCAGTCAATTGTAATCAGCTGTGTTCTGTAAGATTTTTCCATACACTTTGCACAATTAATTACAATTTAAATTTGATTAGCTAAATTCATTTTTACATATAGATTTTCATGTGTGAAATGATCATGTTTTTGATTGCATAAACAATTTATTTAAAGATTAATGATAACTATTTTTATTGTTTACTTTTAATAAAATTGATGTGTTTATTTAATTACTATTTACTTCAATTTTGTTTAAATGAATTAGCTATAAAATTATTAATATATGCAATCAAAATTATTTCAATTTTTCTCATAGGATAGGATAGGTCTAATAGATAGAATTAACATTTAAATTATTTTACAATTTATTTTCATACTGGAAAGCTTCAGCTATTGAAATCTGCATCATAGATTAGTTATGCATTTCATATTAGTTATATTATATCTTTGAGATTTTAATTGCATTTTTAGAATTCATATCACTAGATTGTGAGACTCTCTTGTTGAGAGCAAACCCATATAGGCAGCGGGGCCTTTGTTCATGCGATAGATAGCTACTCCAAACATACCGAGGGCTGCTTTAAGTGCTTTGTATGGGCTATTTCTCTGTAGTTGGTCATAGTCAAAAAATCGGGCCAACAGGGGGTTAGTGTTAAGGGGTTAGTTTAGTTTTCTATTAACACTTAGGTGTGTTTCCTGTGTGCATAAAATGGGTGCATCACCTATACACATACTTTATGTTTATTAAGTAAGAATCACCATCATAGCAAAGGTTACCATGCTTCTTTGGATTACCAACCCTTAGTTGGGTTGGTTTCTTAACTATGTCGAGTACATATGTATGTTACAAGGTGAATTAGGTGGTTAGAGGGCTATGTGTTCGGGGTTCAGGAGTAGTGGGTTAACTAAAGGTGTTTGAGGTCATAATGGTTTAGTGGTATAGGCATAAGGGGATCAAGGTAGTGGTTTTGGTGTCCCCTATGTGGGATACATGAGTGTGTGGCATAACTGTATTGCATAGGTCTGTCACTTATGTGTGCCCTTTAATTCATGGGTATGGTTAGAGGGAAAGGAGGAAAAATCAATGGAAAATTTGGAGAACACTAGCTCGATCAAGCTATTAATCTCGATCCAACATTATTTGAAAGCTCGATCGAGCTTCTAAAAAGATCGATTGAGCTAATATCTGGATCAAGATAGTAGCTCGATCGAGCTCTCACTTAACTGCACATTAACCCTCAATCGAGCTCTCACTTAATTGTGCATTAACCCTCGATCGAGGCATTTTCAAAATGAGCACAAATTCTCAATCGAGGTTTTTAAAATCCTCGATTGAGCTAATAGCTCGATTAAGGGTTTTAAAACAGGCTTTTAGCCCCCTTTTAAAAAAATATATTTTTATTGCTCTTTTTTGCCAGACATAAGCACTGTCATGGGGTGCACCTTAGAGTCATGGGGTGCACCTTAGATGGTGTACTTCATACCAATGGGTTTGTCAACAAATCATCTATCCATTGGCATATAATTTATGGGTTTTTGAGTTCATATGATAATATTTATTTTCTTTTCGTTTGAAACTTACACTTACAAAACCATGTTAGCAATTTTGAATTAGTGCAAAGAAAAATCAACAATAAAAAGTACACAACCAAAAAATTTCAAAAAATATATACCCTTTGACCAATGTGTACTCTTCAAAAGGGTATTTTTTGTCTTTCAATTTTTGTAACCAATAAAACAAATTTACATGCACAATTTTTTTTTACATGCACACACATGTGTGCAAAATTCAATTAAAATTTTCAGCAACAAGTTTAAATTTTTTTATAAAAAATCCATCATAAATTTTATAAAAAAATGCGCACCTAGTGCATTTTGTGTAGATTATGTTTATATCTTTTTTTTCAAAAAATATGCATTATCACTATAATATTTTACGTGCACACATGTAAACTTTTCCTGAAATTTATAAGAACAAACCTATCATTAAATGCAATTTTTGAATATATATATGTATGTGTGTGTGTGTGTGTGCGTATGCGTGGAAAGAGAAACATAATTCCCTACAATTTATCATTTTTCTGCATATCGAAATTCACAAGGCATATATGAGTTTTGAGGGCTTCAATTTAATGAATGAGTAAAAAATTGAATTTTCATCGTCACTTTTGGCCAAAAAGTGTTACCCATCTTCATGGATTCACCCATATATATATATATATCTATATATGGAGACTAATAAGAGGGATTGGAATTTGGGATGAAGTGGTGAGACAAAAATATATTGACCCAATGACTATAAATGAGTGGATTAGATGGCCAACTAAGTCAATTCTTAATGAGCCATTTGTTTGGAAAACAATAGTGCAAGATTTTCCTTTGATTGGGGATGGTTTGTCCTGTAAGGTTGGTAATGGTCTCAGTGTACGGCTAGGAGAAGATCCTGGAGTAGGGAGTGGAAATATTCGTATTCTTTTGTAGCATATGGCCAGGAACCTACGTGAGGAGGGTTACTATACCCTTAACCAAATAAAAGATCAAAGTGGCATTATGAGGTGGGAGCAAGGATGGGCCAATGCATCTTAGATGGGATTCGATGGGGAGGACAGTAGGATATGGGGAGATTACATTGGGAAGTTAAGGGAAAACCATATTAGATTACAAGATTGTAATGATTTATTATTATGGACGTGTGTGTCGAATGGAAGGTACCCTATAAAGGATGGTTACAAAGTACTCATGTTGAATGATTGGCAAGAGGAGCCTATCTGGTGGTGGAGGGATATATGGAACCTCCAGTGTCCTTTGAAATCCATAATTCTCTTGTGATTTTTGTTGTCAAACAATGTTTTAACTTGGGATCTTTTACAACATAGGAACAGGGTTGGCCTGAGAAGATGCTACTTATGCAAGGAAGTTGAGGAAAGTAACTTTCATCTGGTAGTGGAATGAAGTTCACCAAACAAGTTTGGAAGTGATTAGAAGAGTATATAGGAGGATCACATGCTTGTTATGGTAATTCAATGGAAGAGTGCTTGATAAATTGGTGTAATAATAAGGGAATGGAGGCTTATAGAACACTCTCTATTATCATAAATTGGAGTATTTTTATCACCAAGAATGATAGTCTCTTCAAGAATAGGAATTGTCTGACTTTATTTTGCATGGCACTGAGTTTAAGAATCTTAAAGCATTTCCCTCAAGTCAAGAAGTCGAAGAAGCTCAGAGTGGTAAAGTCAACAGAGATTAATTGTTTGGTCCCTTGGGATTTTTTTGATGGGGCATCTTAGGGAGATAGGAGTTTATATGGAATTGGAGGATTCCTATATATATCTACCCATAAAAAAATTTCCTTTCGAGCGGTGATGGTCCTAGTTCAAAAAAATTTGTGGAGTTGAATGCTCTATGGATATTACTTAGGATAGCCACAGAAAAAGGAATTCTGAATGTTTGTGGAGATTCAATGCTAATTATCAAATGGATGTGAGATGAAATTAAATGCCATAATGTGTTCTTGGAAGCGCTTATGGAGGAGACTGGTTGGATCAGCACAACCTTTGAAGAAGTGACTTATCAACATGTCTATAAAGAAATCAATTTGGAGGTGGACGCTTTAGTGAAGGAAGGAGTAAATATGAAGCATGGGGAATCGTTAATCTTGAATGATGGTGAACAGCAACATCATTGGTCTTTTTAAGGTTCTTAGAGAGGGCCTTTGGGATAGAGCATGAATCCAATCTATATGTTAAGTGATGTTTTGATGCAAAAAATAATCTAGGGATATATCTGGAAAAGTGCTTATGCTGCAAGCTTTTCTTTTGAATGTTTTTGTTATGGATCCCAACTTTTTGGTTTTGAGATATAATTTTAGACTATAGTGACTGTATGTTTAGACTATATAAGTGACTAGGGAATGGTTAATTTTTTATCATACTTAAGTGCATTTGAAGATTGTAATATTTTTTTATATGAAATATTATGAATTTATTTTTTGTGGAAAAAATATACGATAATAATCTAATTTTAAGTTTATAACCTAGCCAAACACTAAATTGATGTATGAGTCCTCTTTATTTATGGTACAAGAAACTACCTTGCATATCAATTTGAATGCTTTGTTTAATGAAGTAGATATAGGTTACCCTTTTATTCAAACATATGGATTTTAAGGAAGAAAAATAAATAGAAAATAATTAATTTATATAGAGAGAGAGAGGAGATCTTAAGATCAATCTCATAAGTTTGATCTCATAAGTTTGTTGCCTAAATTGTATGTATCTTAATCAATATCCTTTTAAATTAAACACTAGAATCAACATCTACTTGATTTCAACATCTAACTCATTTCATTGGATATAAAAAAAATATAATGAAATGCCAAAACCATGATGGGATATATGGAGTTGGAAGAGGTAATATGCTCTAATATTAATCATAAGTTGAAATTCTTTCACAATAGTCATATGGATTTTTCATGTCTAGTCAAAGAAAGCCATGGTTTTGCTAATGGGTGGATAATTTGGATTTTCATGTCTAGTGAAAGAAAGTTATGTTTATGCCAATGGGTGAATAATATATGTATGTATGGATTTTCATGTCTAATCAAAGAAAGCTATGGTTATTTCAATGGGTGGATATTCTTATTTATATATTATAGATATATGGATTTTCATGTCTATTTAAAGAAAGCTTATGGTTATGCTAATGAGTGAGCTATGCTTATGTCTAATCATAGAAAATATATGGTTTATCACGTGGTACTTCACTCATTTTATAACAAGCTTAGATCCAAATCCTAGGCTTTATCAAGTGTGGAGAGGGATCAAATATCCCGAGGTGCAAACCTCTCCTTGAGTGCAATACCTGAGAAGAGGTTTGCACCTCGGGAGATTTGATCCCTCTCGGCGCTTGATAGAGCCTAGGATTTGGATCTAGGATGGTTCCAGTCGTGGGTGGTGACACAAAACTAGAGTTTGATGAGCATTGTAAGGAACATGTTAGGTTGAAACATAAATAGATTTATGAGGATTATCATAATTTTTGTTGATCTCCGATTCATTTTCTTCGATATTCTTGTTCTTCTGATGTCATTTCACCCAACTTTTTTTTCGAGATTCTTTCTTTTGTTCTACTTTTCGCTTCAAGTCATCTTCTCATTCTTTTGATGTCATTTCTTCAGATGGTACGGATATATTATCGTCAATTTTGATCTCCTTATCTCGGACCATATTAGTAATTGGATCTGCTTGAAATTGGACCATGTCATCAACATATCGATCCCTAACTATTACACATTGACCACCTCCCATAGTTGGTTCTACTGGTATATGGGTTGAATATTCACCTTATCGATCAACATTTCCGCCTTGTTGTTCTACATTTTCGCCTTGTCGATTAACATTATCACCTTGTCGTTCTACATTTTTGCCTTGTCGTTCTACATTTTGTTTTCTTTGTTCTTCCAATTGATTCAAATTTCTGTCTCGATACTCTCTTTGTCATTCAATGTTTCGTTTTCTTTGTTCTTCTCGTTCTTCTGTTGTCAATCCGTCTAACTGTCTCTTTCAATATTCTTTTTGTTGATCTACATATCGTTTTCTTCTTTCTTCTCCTTCTTCTGATGTCATTTCATCAAACTTTTTATTTCGAAATTCTCTTTTTTGTTCTGCCTTTCGCTTCAAGTCTTCTTCTCGTTCTTTTGATGTCATTTCTTCAGATGGTACGGATATATTATTGTCAATTTTGATCTCCTTATCTAGGACCATATTAATAATTGGTATATGGGTTGAAGATTCGCCTTGTCGATCTACATTTTCGCCTTGTCCTACATTTTGTTTTATTTGTTCTTCCAATTGCTTCAACTTTCTCTCTCGATATGCTCTTTGTCGATCTGCGTTTCATTTTCTTTGTTCTTCTCGTTCTTCTGTTGTCAATCCGTCTAACTTTCTTTTTCAATATTCTTTTTGTCGATCTGCGATTCCTTTTCTCGTTGATCTGTTGTTTGTCTCATAGCATCTTCCCCATGCACATCTTCCATTTTTAGTTCAGAATCTATATCAAAAATATCAAGCATTAACAAATACCTGAAATTAATGCATCTATGAAATCCACACTGAAATTTATGCATCCTTGAAATCTACCATGAAAAATATGCAAAGATAAAACACCATACATTGAAATATATGGAAGTATTAAAAACCATACATTTAAATCTATGCAATTAGAATATTCAATACAATATACTGAAATCCATACACTGAAATCTATGCAAGTATATTAGAATATTCAATATAATATACTGAAATCTATGCAACTTTCTCTCTATATATTTCCAAAATTCAATATATTTTGAAAAAATAAAGGCAAGGAGGATAGAACCTTGGACCTCACAGCCATTATCACAACACCCTTACCACTATACCACAGGTAGTTCTTATTATACATAGTAAAGAGATGATATATAAACATGAACCAGTTTACATTGGGCGAAAAAGGGGAAAGGTAAATCCACCGGATTTGACTCCATGACCTGCCGATGACCACCACAATGTGTTACCAATGGGATACACACAATTGTCAAAGAGTTAACGATATATTTATATTTAAAAAATAAATTTAAAGTAAATATAAATAATACACTATATTTAATTTTAAATATAAATATAAATTTGATATATGTTTTAAATTTAATTTAAAAGTAAATATAAATGGTAAACTATATTTAATTTTAAATATAAATATAAATTTGATATATGTTTTAAATTTAATTTGAAATATAAATTTAAATTAAGTTTTATTAAATTTCAATATCATATTTAAAACTTAAATTAGTTTTTAAATATTAATTTAACTTAATTTAAGTTTTAAATATTAAATGGAAATTTAATTTTAAATGTACTGCAAAATTTATATCATTATTTAATTTAAATATAATAAATTTAAATTTAAATTTTTATTAAATATAAATTTAATATTCATATTACATTTATATTTCATTTAATATTTTAAATTTGATTTATAAAATATTTTATATTAGATTTATAAAATATTTTATTTTAGATTTATAAAATATTTTTATATTACATTTAATATTTTGTTAAATTTTGCAGGCGTGAAGTGCATGTGGCGACGGAGAAGGGTGCAGTGAAGTGCATGCAGCGGGAGAGGAGGAGGGTTGCAGATGGCGTTGGAGCAGGGCGTAGGTAGCAGGGGAGGAGGGGTGCAGGCAGTGGAGGAGTAGGGTACAGGCGGAGGAGGGGTGCAGGCATTTAAAAAACAGGGTGTTGTGGATTCAACAAGGTGATGATAATACAATTTTTTTTCACAACTTTGTCAAGCATAGACAACACATCAATTCTATTTAGCACATTGAGAGTTAAGATGGAATAGAAGCAATGGGTTTTGACCAGCTTGCACGATAGGGGATGGAACATTTTAAGCATATCTATAAAGAGGACTAGAGTTGTTGTTAACACCCAAATTTTTTTCACATAGCTCATCTCCCCTGGTCACATAACCCATTTACCACTTTTTCCTACATTTTTGGCCTCCAAAACCCCAAAAATCCCTAAATTGGTAACCAAATAGGCATAAAATCATTATTTCCCTCATCAATTAATGAAAATCCTCCAAAAAATGATAAAATCCCATAAAAAAGGGTCAAAATCCCCAAAAAAGAAAAAGAAAAAGGGGAAAAATTCAAAATAAAATAAAAAAGAGAGAAAACTCAAAATACCACTATACAATAATATTAGTTTCCCAAAACCATGGGTCAATACTCCACCACCCAAAATTACTTTAAAAATGTGATGGAGACCCCATTCAAGATCCATGATCAACTCTTCATACCCTTATGCTGCCAAAATTCTTGTTGAACTTTAGCCTACCATCTTGAGCTTCTGTTCCCCATTCAGTTGAGTCTTGGCCACCTCTCGAGCATTTGGAGAAGAGCAAGGTATGTTGGAGACCCAGTGTGCTACTCTTCCTACAGCTGCGAGGGTCCACATCTACTCACCTTCTGAGGTAACTCTTATTGTAAACCCTTGTTTGCACAATAATACAAAAAATACTTCATGGGTTTCGATCTATTTGTTGTTTTTACTGTAGTAATTAGTTAGATTTATTTTCATTGTTATTTACACTCAACCATTATTATCTATATTTTTGAACTGCTACTAAGGGTTCCATAATCCTTAGTAGGTTCCCCGTAGCACAGGCTGGTGTGAAAACACTAACTACATATTTGGCGACTCCACTGGGTCGATTCTCATCGATCTTTGGTTTAAGTTATTTTAAGTTTTGTATTTGTTATTTTGCTTGCATTTTACTTTTTAGGCCCTCTACTTGCAAATTTGGTCATTTCCTTCGTAGTAACCCTCCATTATTTCTGTTTTTATGATCGAGCCCGTGACTTTCTACCATTAACTTGTGGCCCGAACACGACTTCCATCCCGAAACCCGCGCTCCCCAACGTGACTTTCGGCCCGAAACTTGTGCTTAGAGTGTGCCTTTCCGCTTAAAAGTCGCGTGCTCCGCCCGCCTTCCAGTCGATAAGTCGCGCGCCCTCTGCACGCCTCCCAGCCTACTACCCGCAACCTTAGCATGCCTTCAGCATTGAAACTTGTGCCCCCAACGCGCATATGAGGCTGAAACCCATGCCCCCAGTGCACCTCTGGTCCTGAAACACACACCCTATTTTATGTTTTTGTTTTTCTGTTTCGGCGTGACTTTTTCTACAGACTGCAACGCCCTGATCGTGACTTTTCATTTCACAAACGCACCCTGCAGCCCCCTGCAGCCCCCTGATCGTGACTTTTCATTTCACAAACGCACCCTGCAGCCCCCTGATCGTGACTTTTCATTTCACAAACGCACCCTGCAGCCCCTTTTTGCCTCTTTTCTTACCCAAACAACCTCTTGTTTTCCTGCATCCATTTTCCCATTGGTACTTTTATGCTGTTTGCTTATTGTAGCATTTGGGATATTTCACTTTGCATACATCCTTATTGTATTTCTATCTCTTGCATTATATTTCAACGAGCTCATTTCTCTTACACATAGCAGTTAGTACTTTTTATTTCAGTCTCAGTTGTTTATTTCAACAATTATTCCTAGCGATATTGGGTTTACACCACTTGTGCATCCACACATTCCCCATAATTCAAATGAGACTAAAATTGACTTAGTTCAAACACACAGTAACCCACTTGGGAACCCAAAAACAACTTTGTAGCTAAGTAGGACATTGGGGTTAGGCATCCAAATAACACCCCCTTTGTCATACACATTTGAGACATAGTTGTTTTCCTTTAGGGATCCAAAATCCCATATTATTTATTGGTACGGTTGACAATGATTTGTCAAAGGGCCTCTCCCTTAGGAGGGAAAGTGGCAAGACTGGTTCCAAAATTCTGAGTGGAATACTACTCTCCATTATGTACTGAAGGATACCAACTCGTTGTTCTCGTCATGAATGTTGGCACCCATACCGGGTGCGTGACGGCCAAATAAATGAAGCTGCGGGACACCTTTTCGGACATGCCATGAACTGGATAGCTTAGTTTCCATTCTTCTGGGACTCTTTTACTGGGATTCCCTCTCGGTAGAGGGATATCCTTTAGCCATTTGGTTCCACATTTCGTATTTCCTGACTGCAGATTTCATCACCCTGCAGGGGATACTATTTGTGTGAGATTCCATATCTTTTAGGTAGGTGTTTGCATGCTCCTATACCCCCATTGGTTAGTGAGTCCACCTTTTTATTTCTAGGAGTGTTGCTTGTTGGTATTCTGACCATTTTATTGCTACTCCACTTGTTGTAACACGTTGTTGCAGCAAGTGTTTTTGAGCTTGTTGTTGGCCTGAGCATTTCCTTTTTACAAGCTCTCCTTTTGCACACACGGTTGCACTAGGATTTTTGATCATTTTCTCCACCGCAGTCCCTCAACACTTGTCACCATTGATTCACCAAGACACTCTCGTCTCCTACGGGTACATTCCCCATAGTACGGTCCACTTGACCCTACTCGCCACACTCCCTTGAGATGCACATCTTCATCACCGGATCTTCATCCCGACGCCCCATACTTCACAACTGATTTTGAGCCAGATTCACCTACATACACTGCTTCGTCTAGCCCCATGGCCGACGCAAACACCAACCCCTTTCACAACAAGATTGTTGGCAGTGGCTCCACCACTAGACCAACCACCATTTCAACATCCATCCTTGCTATTCCATATACAAGACCTACACTTGGAATTTCAGTCACTACTTATGTTTTTCCTTATAGTAACATTAAGAAAATGATCCACGATCAGAGGTTTGATAGTCAGGTTGGAAGAAGGATTCTTCGAATAAATAGTAAGGGGGGATAGGGTATTTGAGACATAACCATTCTCAATTCCACTCTCAATGTGTTCCACCCTATCAACCAGGGAAACCCCATCCCCACTAGCAGGAAAAGTAATATCAGGAGAAGAATAAGTTCCTGGGTTAACATGTGGAGGATCAGTAAGAGCGACAGGGGTCTCAACATTACCCAGTAAAGAGGACTCAGGAGGAACAGAAGGACAACCCTCCCGCCCAAAAGTATCTTTTCAAACCAACACAACATCATCGAATAAACCTCCAAGGTTTAGTTTGACCTTACCCTCAGCAATCCTTCTATCGAATGATTTCTCATGTTCAAGATAAAAATCAAGTTCAACTCGCGAAATATCTTTATAGGGTGTAATAGAGCCTAGTGAGATCTTACTCGAATTTGATAGTACCGACGACGAAAGTCCATCATTTACAGCCAGTTCCTCCGTACTCATAACCCCAACAAGCCCATCATCTTGAGCAGTCCTCCTCCAGCTAGGGCACCAAGCCAGCACATGTCTCGTTTCTTTACAAATGAAACAGCGAAAGGGAACCCTGAAATAATCAAGCCTCTGTCTGAAAATAACCTTCCCCCAGAAAATATCAACCTCCCCAGGAAAGCCTTTTTCCAAGTTGAATTCAACCATGACCCGAGCAACCTTCCTGTCAACACCGAACAAGGATTTTTTATCCGTCCTCACAAAAATACCCACTCTCTTTTCCAAGCCAATAAGGATGTTCTCTGTCCACAAATAAATAGGAAACCCTGGCAAAAGCATCCAAAGATGTCTGACTGTCTGTCTCTCTCTAAGAGGATCGAACCCGATATGCCATCTTTTCAAAATGATAGAACCCTCTTTAAACAACCATTTCCGAGCTAGGATGGTCTCAACGTGCTTAGGTAATGGTAAGATAAACATAATCCATTGATTCATCAGAAGGTTAACCCTCGACGCCAGACCAAGTATAGGATTCCAGTACTAGTTAACCCAACTCATGATCTCACCCCTAGAACCCGAAGAAAACTCAATTCTACCAACAAGGGCCTTGTTGGCCAACATCTCGACACAATCCATATTTGTGGTTTCTTCAATAAAAAATTGCTCCAGACCCTCTCTTGCTTTTATCGACTTCAACCTACGTCTTCGCCTAGCCTTCAACCCATACAAACCCCTCCTTCGAGCAGGTTCCATTGATGAAACCATAGGTGACGCCCCTACAGGGATATCAATATACCCATCACCCTGCGCACAGTTCTTAGTAACCCTCGACGCATCCTAGACACAATGAGTTGTCTGCAGAGTCATTGCTAGTGTTAAACCCAAAAAAGACAAGTGACCCAAGTAGCCGGTAAAAGCGAAAGAGATCAATACCTGTCAAATAGTCGGACAGAGCGATAATGGGAGACAACTATTATCCACCAAAGTCAAATAAAACCCTTAGTTCTCAAAAGAGCATAGTTGGTTACAGACCCTTAACCCAAAAACACCCAAGTGTGATAACCACAAGGGGAGGAAACCCAAAACTCAAAAAATAAAAAAAGAGCTCGAGCTGACGGTCCCAATGGGAGAGACTGAATACACCAAGAGCAAAAAACCAGAACGCCTGCAAACAATAATAAACTTCCCACTTTTTTTATGCTTGGTTGGTACTAAGTTGATTTGGAGAATCAACGTGACTCCAAGAAAATGTTGTAGTCATTCCAGCCCTTTTGTCAGATGATCCAATTTCCCCCAAGACAACACACCAAGCCCTAACCCAAACACCCCAAGACTGCAGACCTAGCCATCCTCTCCTCATAGAATAATAATTTTTATTTATATCAAAAGATGCTTTTTATTCTTTAAAATATTATCATATAAAATCTGATCATATATATATATATATATATATATATATATATAAGTTTTGACATGTCCTTCCTCCCCTATATATATATTGTTTGTTTCAGGATAGTTTGAATTAATTGTTATTTAAGAATTTATTATAGAATTTGTAAAAAAGTGAAAGGTAAGGTAATTTATTATGAAGTTTATAATAAAAAATAAAGGTAATTTATTATAAAGTTTATAATAACAAATAAAGTTCACAGTTATTGAGTTTTAAGGAGAAATAATTAACTCTGATTTATATTGTTTTTGAAATGTGCTAATATTTTTTATATATTTTTTTTACATATAACCTAAGTTAGTTTGTATTTATTTTTAAGTGAATTTGAAAAATGATTTGCAATTGTATTAAATTTTGTTCTCTTTCTAATGAGTTTTTGTTAGATTTCAATATTTTTACAAAGGATTTAAAACTTTAAGATGAAGGAATGTCTCAATTTTTAGAGCAAGTAGGGCTACTCTAGTAGGTGTTTGATTAATATTTATAAAATTTGTAAGTAGGGTTGGGCATTACAATAAGTGTTTAATTAATGTTTATAAAATATGTATTGTGGTGAAAGCTTTATTGTGGTGGAAGCTTTATTAGTATATAAATACTATTTGCTGTAATTATATATTGGGTATAATATTATTGCTGAAAACTCTCATCAATAATTTGATATTAAATACTTAAAACAATATTGGTAGTATTTGGGAGTTTGGAATATTTTTAGGCTGGAAAATAATAAATGGTTAAGTTTGAGTATTTGTATTATATGTTCATGTTCTAGTAGTTGTTTATGTGGTGCATTTTTTTAGAAAGAATGATAATATTGTTAAAAGAAATTAGACAATTAAAAATTGTTCATTATTTTATATGGATCTATTGGTTGCCTATGTAAAGTTGTCAAATAGAATATTATTATTAAAATAAATTGTGAAGTTATAAATTCAAATATATTTTTGAGTAAAACAAATTAAATAATATTTATCTTGTCTTTTCTCTTAAGATTCAATCAACCAAATGTGATCTCATTGAACAATAAAAACCTCATCATCATCAAATTAACTTTATAACATAATTAATATTTAAATATAATAATTATATATTTTAAATTTATATAACTATTTTTATAAAAATATTAAAAGTTCAAAATTAAAATAATATTAGAATTAGTTTGATTAATTGAAAATAACATAATTAATATTTAAATAAAATAATTATATATTTTAAATTTAAATTACTATTTTTATAAAAATATCAAAAATTCAAAATTAAAATAATATTAGAATTAGTTTGATTAATTGAAATTACTAGAGAAAAAATATTGTACAAAATAGTGATATTTATTTTTCGAGAGGTGAAATAGTGATATTTAAATTCTTAGGTTGATATGCATCTTATATTTAAAAGGTGCTAGCTTAAACATGTTTTTAATGATAACCAACATGAATTATGGATCGAGGAATCTTCTTAGTTGTGTCTATAATGAAATGATCTATTTAAAAGGCTTGCTCTTGAATAATATTTCTTACACCAACAATCAAGACAAACTGCACAAGGCTAGTGTATCGATGCCTCATCCCCTCACATCTCATAGGTGCATTATGCTTCTCAACACATGCCAAAATAATTGGCTACACTTGTTGGGAAGTTAACAATACCTTGTCAATGAGCCCACATACAACATTTCTCATATCCATTAAGCATAAAATAAACAAGATATTCAACCAAAAAATAACAAACCCAAAAACATATTGAACATTCAATTTAGCCAAATACGACATGTGGTTTATAGATGAGAATTCAATAACATAGTTGATGTAATTTTGTAGAATGCAAACATGTTGTAACCAAATTCAAGCGAGATTCATCCATTGCATGTGAGTCATTTAGCTATTTAATGATGTGTCATATTTAAAAAGATGAAAATTTATCTCAATTATAAGAAAAGGTTATATATACATAAAAATTAAAAAAAATTGAAAAGTTATTTTTTTGTTCTTATTTAAAGATAATGTTTAGATATTAAGTTCATTGGGAAATGGAGGAGAGGTTTTGAAAAAATATTGGATTTAGCTTTTGAAAAGTATTATATTTGACAAAGCAAAATATATATTTTTACAGTTGTTTAAAATATTTAGAAACTTGATTGATGAAACAAATTTAACTTTTGAATGTTATTTTTTAATCACATTTAAAGATAGAGTTGGTTATAGGTTTAATTAGTTTGAATAGGCTTAATTAGTTTGGAGTGTGTGTGGATGAGAAGGATATTATATTTTTCAAAGCATGATAGTATTTATTAAGAAAAATATATTTGCGCAACATCCTCCTTTGAGTTTGCCTACATACTTTTTCGGGTCCATTCGTCCCTTCATGGTATTGTGATCCTTATCATTTACTATTTACTATTGTTCAGATATTGTAGTATTTTATAGATTAATATTGCTTTACTATAAGTGTGAATCCCATACATAGTTCCACATCCACATAAAATCAAAATTCCATTTGAAAATGCTCAAGTTCACAATTTTTAAGATGCTTCATCCATAAGACGACCATTTGTCATAAGTAATCACTTCTCACCATTCTTGTTCTATTTAAGTCATTGAAATTCTTAGCAAAATAGTGCATTTTGATACATTAATTGTAACTAGTCATCATGTTTAAATGATTGCTTTTGCACATTTAAAATGTGTGGTTTGTAGTGGTATGTGGTGTTTATGCCAATTATAATGCTTCAAACTCAAGATGAATTTTTTCCTATCACTTGTCTATAGGGGTACCAAACAAGTTCATAACTTTGGATTTTAGGTATGGTATGGCAACCTCACTAGATATAAATTTATCACACTTGAAAGTAAAGTATAAATGATCACATGTGTTGTTCTACCAAAACATGGAAGAAGCTCCAAAAGATCTTTGTTGTCCAACCAATCTCTCCCATTCTCCAAATTATCAATCACAAGAAAAGAAGGAATGTCTATAGTGAGTTCATTTGTCACTCTTTGTAAGGATTTCATTTCCTGTTGCTCCAATATCTTACTCCTACATTTCTCTAGGTGTCTCATTACTCACATCCAACCCAAGAAATCGAGATAGCTTTAAATAGTTTTCTTCTCCACCAACCCACAATATTATCCTATACTTCTATGCAAATGTGTAAGCAAATTCCAACACTAACTAAGTTTCGCAAATCCTTTCTTCTTTGCTACAAATGCAATTCTTCTACAATATAATCAGCCTAAATTCTTATCCCTCTTTCCATACCTTCTTTTATGCAATATTCCTTCATCGCATGCATCTACTTTACACATTGGGGATGAAGTGGAAAGTATACATATTGAGAAAAATTGCAAACACTCAACCTCTCAGCCTACATGAAAATTGCATTTTCACTTCATCACATCTACTTTAATTTTCATTTATTTTTCCTTTCGGCGTTTCTTTACACCTTTTGAGGCAATTGCTAGTTTACTAATGTTATAAAACTCTTTATTTACAATACCATTGGCAAAATGTGTGATGTGACCGTGATTTGATAATTGTCCATCTTATTCTTGGCGGTGCAACAATGGAAAAAATAGAATTTAAAAAATTAGCGATTGGCTTTGGTTTACGATGATTACGGTCTTTATTTAATAACTAAGATTATGTGTTATGAAGTAGTCTAAAACCACAATGTTTTGCCCCTTTTCAGATGACTTTTTCTGGCAGAGTTCTTCTACAAATCTAGTAACATTCCAGGTGGGAGCATAGTTCCAAGGGTGTGGTGGCAAAGTTCCATAGTGGAACTCTACCTCTGGGGTTTTGACCCATTTTAAATCGATCAAATGCTCGAAAAATCGAGTAGAGTTCTGAATCGATGAAAACTCTGCCAAAATCGAGTTGCCAGATTCCAACCACCCAAATACAAAACGTTGCATTTTTAGACGGTTAAACTTAATGCATGGTACTTGCCCCTCGGCTATGGAGGTCTCGAAACTTCATACGGAGCAATGGTGGACTCGGTGCTATGCAAATGTGGGTGCTATGAATCAAGATTTGACGTGTTTAAATCCCAGAAGTCTTCTTAACTTTTCATTTTCACATAAAACCCGTTAAAAGTGTGGTCTTGATGTCTTTATGGTTAAATGAAACATTTCACAGAATTAATTTTAGTTTTCCATCCACTTTTCAAATTCTCGTGAAAACTTTCTCAATAATTCCATGAAACTATAATTAAAATTTTTTGTTAAAATTTCAATATAAAATAATTTTTAATTAAATTTATTTTTAAATTATTTTCACTTTCCCATTAATTGTCTATTGATTCGTAGACTATGATGTACATAAAATTTTATTATAAATATTTGAAATTTTATATTATTTTTCAAATTTTGATGGATTGAAACAAAATAAGTTGTTTTTTTTTAAATTTTTTATTTACCATTATAAATGGAATAATAAAAAAACTATAAATATCTATTATGTAGATATCCGTCTGATTTTAACAACTTTTTGATGAAGGGGTCTAGACAATAAAATGTAAATCTTATAGGCGATATACACACTAAAACTTAGAAAGTATATCGCGGGGCGTGAAAGTTCTTAAAAGGATTTTGGGGAAAGCATTTTGAGAAATTTTTGGGGGTGAAATTTTGCCAATTGGCTATTTTTTCGGCTTTTTTTCAAAAAATAAATTTGTTATTTGGTCATTTTTAGTCTCTAATGTCGCCTATATTTACATAAAAACATGTTTTTTAATCATAATATTCGTCAAAATTACAATTTTCAGCAGTAAATTGTATGGTTCATATTTAATATTGGCTTACCTATCTATATATATGTTTTGTTATTAAAGTTTGTAAGACAGTTTAGGAGGGAACGACAGTGGGCATATTGATTGTCTTCTCATTATTAATCAAAAGCATATATAGGATTACATAACAACAACACTATGGTCCAAGACTATGGAACATAAAATACCATGGGACATCAAAGTGTCCTAGTCAAACTAACCAACTAATCACTCAACTAATTAATGCACTTAGGACCAGTGAGATTACGATTCTTAACACACCCCCTTAATCTTAACTGGGACAATATTCTCAACACTATCAATGCCTAAGTGCTTTCTCTGAAACGCAAATGCAGATGTTCCCAAAGGTTTGGTAAACATATCAACCAATTGCTCTTTAGAGCCACAAAACAACAAAGTAATCTCTCCATTATTGAATAACTCGCAAATAAAGTGGTAGCAAGTGCCAATGTGTTTACTCTTTCTATGAAACACATTATGTTTGGACAATTGTATGGAAGAACTATTGTTACAATAAATAGGTGTTGGTTCTTTTTTTTGTGTCCCATATCCTTCAAAGGTCTTCTCAACTAAACTGCGTCGCATGTTGTTGTAGTTGTTGCTACATATTCTGCTTCTGTAGAAGACATGCTGACAATGGGTTGTTTCTGAGAAGCCCATGAAATCAGATTGGTACCAAAATGGAAAGCATAACCAGATGTGTTTTTCCTATCATCGATATCGCCTGCATAATCACTGTTGGTGTACAATGCAAGAGTATTGTCTGGTGAATAAGAGTACCAAAGTCCACAACCAATTGTGCCTGCAACATATCTCAGAATTATTTTACCAACTTTCCAGTGAGAGTCTTTTGGAGACTCCATAAATCTAGGGATCAGGCTGAAAACATACATCAAATCAGGTCTAGTTGTTGTCAAATACATTAAATTGCCTACAATTTTTTAGTAAATTGTAGATTTCATTGTCGGTCCATCATCATTCTTGCTTAACTTGGTTCCTGTAGCAATGGGGGTTTCTTCTGGTTTGCATTTATCCATTCTGAATCTCCACAGAATGTCTATAGCATACTAATACTGACAGATAAAAATTCCATTTTCACTTTGGTTAACTTCCAGACCAAGGAAGTACTTCATAAGGCCTATATTAGTCATTTTAAACTCCTTTTTCATGATTGTCTTAAATTCTTCTAGCATCATATTTCCAGTATAAATCATATCGTCAACATAAAGACATACAATCATAATGTTACCTTGCTTATTTGTTTTGACATACAGAGTGGGCTCATTGTTACTCTTGTTGAACCCATTGTTGATGAGGTAGGAATCAATTCTACTGTACCAAGCTCTGGGAGCTTGTTTAAGACCATACAAGGCCTTTTCAGCTTGCACACTTTGTGTTCATGACCTTTGACAACATATCCAGGTGGCTGATCTACATAGGCTTCTTCTTCAAGCATGCGATTGAGGAAGGCATATTTCACATCCATTTGATAAACATGCCCTTGATTCTGAGCTGCTATTGCAAGTACAACTCTGATGGTGTCCATCCTTGCTACTAGAGCATAGGTTTCATCATAGTCCACACCATATTGTTGAGAAATATCATTTTGCAACAACCTGTCTTTGTGCTTCTCTATCTCTGCTTTTTCATTGAGTTTGGTCTTATAGACCCATTTTACTCCAATGTTGTTTTTGTCTAATGGGAGATCAACAAGATCCCAAGTTTGATTAATTTCTATAGAATCGATTTCTTCATTCATTGCTTCTACCCATTGTCCATCCTTTACTGCTTCATCAAAACATGTGGGACGACAGGAAAATAGAGCATACTGTAGTTGTTCATCAATAACATGATTATACTCATATAGCTACCTCAAACTCCTGGTTCTCTGTGGTGGACTATCTGCTGGTGCATCTTCTATGCTTTTATCAATTGTCTCTTTCTCTGAGAGACTATCACTGACATCACTGGGGACTGCTACATTGACAGGTTTACTTTTTTTGTCATCAACAAATAGAGTTGGATCACCAAGATTTGCTTGGCTTATTTGATCATTGGTTGCATCATAAACACAGTCTTCTTGGTTGTCTTCCACTTCACTGTGGGATTCTTGGTGCTTTTCCTGGATTGCAAAGTCATCTTCTTCTACAACTGTTCCTCTTCACTAAAATTATATTTCAATATATCCCATGCTTCTTTTGGAGTATAAGCTTCGACAATGCTACGAAAATTGGAATATTCTATACTGTTTAGTATGAGACTTAAGGAAACAACTTGTCTTCTTTCTTTCTAAAATTCTGTCAAATTCTCAAATTCTACTAGATCAATATGATCCTCTTCAACTACAAAATGCCACAAATCTTATGACCTTAACAAATTCCTTATTTTGAATGCCCTTTGATAATAATTGGTTCCATCAAAGGTCTTCCATGATCCTATTGATGTTAACATATTTCTTGCTTCTTCAATTTCTTCCGGTAGCTCTTCTAGCACCATCTTCAAGATTTGATCTTCTTGGTCATTTCTTCTTCGATATTAGCAGTCCTTCAAACTTCATATCCTTGGAAAATTTGATGGAAACTTTAGATCTTCTCTGCCTCTGCCCTTTTGTACACGGTCTCTTCTTGGATCGATCTATGCAAGACTCAATCTTCTTCAATATGACCTAAACAATGCTGGAATGTTGTCCAATATTCTGGCTCAGTGTCATCAATACTTGCTCTTATTTATTTCTAAAAATTTGATCAATTATATGGTCCTTTAACACAGTACGACAACTAGTTTAACTTACACAGTGTGTCATAGGGTGCATTGGGAAACATCCGTGTAAGTGAACATTGATTGTCTCACTTTGGCTGAACAGCAAGTGCGTCAGTGCCGCACTTAGTTCGTGCAGAGAGTGCGTCAGCGACGCGATTTCCTTAGAAATTGGTGCGTCGGTAGAAGGGTGAGGTAGTTCCCGATAGGGACAGGTGTGTCAACACTTCCAAAGGAAAAAAAATGTCCCTGGTGCTGTGAAGAAAATCCTCCACGCCGATGTGTTCCCGTCTCAATCTGCAACCTCCAGAAGATGCGTATATGTGCTTTCCACTATGTGAAAAGGATTACCCAAATACAGGTATGGATCAAGCCATGCAACTTTGATACCATGTTAAATTTTATAAGACAGTAAAGGAGGGAACGAAAGTGGGAATATTGATTTCCTTCTCATTATTAATTAAAAGCATATATAGGATTACATAACAACAATACTATGGTCTAATACTATGGAACATAAAGACATCAAATTGTCCTAGTCAAACTCACCAACTAATCACTCAACTAAGTAATGCACTTATGACCAATGAGATTACAATTCTTAACATTTTTCAATCCAAAATAATCACCTAGAATACTACAAGTATACTATTATAATCCTTAAAAAAACATCTTGTTTTGGGGACAAATTCGACACAAAATTGACCAAAAACCGTTAGCTCATCGAATATCGAGAATCCATCGGCTTTAGAATTGATAGACTCCGATGTCAAGGGTTTTGGAAGATATGTTGAAGTGTCAAAGGAAGATTTCAAAGGGTGTAAATTTGATCATAAAAGCGAGGGGCTTTGTCTGGAGGCAATGGAAGAGTTACTTCAAAGTGCTTCCAAGAACCTGGAAGAAGCTAGGCATAAGAACTCCATGTTCGAGGAAAAGGATTAGAAGATTTTAGAGGTGGCGATTACATCCAAGGACAAGGCCGTAGAAGCCCAAAACGAGGCCTATGAAACCATTGCCATGATTCGGGTCAATGAAACTTTTAAGAGCTAATATTCTCTATTTTGCTACTTTTTCCAATCCAAAATGATTATTCATTAAATTTATGTTATAAAACACATAAAATGTTTACAAATTTTAAATTGAATTTTAAAATAAAATATGAATAATATGAAATATGGTTAAAGTAAACCAACATATACTTACTAAAAATAGGAAACCCTAAAAATAGAAAATGTGCTCAATGACAGGAAATGTCTAGTAGTGAATTAAAAGTGGTCATATGTTACCATAATAATGTATGGCGAAGGGTATAATTATGTCATAGTGTAGGTCCTTATGAGGTCTTGATGAACTAATGAGTGCAATATACCCTAACACAAAGCATAATTGATCAGTATACTAGTCAATGAGTTCTGGAAATTTTAAGCCATGTTAGGTACTCATGTACAACATAAACAAATACAAAATGAGAAAAAAAAGGAAAACCTAGTTGGAAGAAAACCCCCCTCAAATTAAGAGTGCTCAAGTTCATTTTTACCTTCTAAAGGAGTGTTAATTTTTGTTGTGAACACAAATGAAGACTGAAATATTTCCTAAGATGATATGTGTAATGCTTATATATAATTTTTTTTAATATTTCTATTTAATTATATCTTTTTAATTCGTATTTCAAATAAGTTTAATAAATATTTTTTCTCATTAAAAAACAAAACAAAACTGTTATAAAATAAAATTATTACTTTTAAAACTTGAGTTATTAAATTACTCGCAATCCCAATAATATTATGATAACCTTACATAATATTATGATAATGACCTTTCATCAGCTAACTTGATTATTCCAATTTAACTATTCATCTCGCTTCTAATTTTTCATTTCATCCAAAACCGACGAGCTGAGCGATTTCACTCTAGTCCTAAAGTTTATTAAACCTAGATTTCTATTGTATGCAAGGTTATTGCAATAATTTTACAAATAGTATGCATTATGTTGAAAAAATATTTAAAGCTGATCAATTTCCTAAAAACGTTCATACCCAAAACAAAATTTGAAGAACAAAATTGAAGGAAAGCATATTATCCTCCAAGGTAGGCAATGCAAACAAACAAAAGCATAATCAACATAGTCATAGTGCTTCCTCATCCCAAATCAACTTGATGAACTTTGAATATGCATGCCACGTGTTATTGTTATAATTACTCATCACCATCATCATCATCATCATTTCCTCTTCTCTTCTTCGGATATATAAATTTCCCTACTTTCGAACATCTTCTCTTTATTGACATAAATAAATTCAACGCATCTCAGATCGCCATGGCTCCTTTTTCTTCAATTACAACACATAAGAAGAAACATATACTTTACAAATAGACCATAAAACAAAATGTCCATACTAAATGTTACTGTGCATTTTATACTATTATTAATCAACTAATACTAATTAAAATTATTAATTACTTTACATATTAAAATTATAGTATAGTTAATAATAATTAAAATTATTAATTACTTTACATGTTAAAATTATAGTATAGCTAAAAAAAAGTAGAAAAATAAAACAACATTATTGATGAAATCATATATTCTCTTCCCATCAATCTTTTATAAATAAACAAATATAAATTATTTCAATTTTAATTTTTTTTAAATTTAACATGTTTTTTTAAATATTCTTAATTTTTAAAAAATTTAACAATTTTTTTTATAAATATTCTCATTTTTTTAAAATTAACTTCACACAAATATATGTTACAAAAGTTCTTGACATTAAGACTAATAATATTAAATATTAATATATATTTTTTATAAAATTTAAAGTTATTAATATTAGATATTAATATTTGTTTATAAAATTTAATTTTGAAGAGTATTAAACTCAATATTATTAATTACATTTATTTTAAAAAATAATACTAAGTAGTTTTTCTATTACTTTCACTTATTTTATTTTGTATTTTTTTGGAGAGATATTTCTTATAATTTAATTTTGTATTTTTTTAATGAAATATTTCTTAAAATTTAGTGAAGACAAAACATTTTAAAAATTATAATATTCAGTAAATACAATATACAATGTCAACCATAATCTAAAATTAATTTTAAATTCAAATCCAAGCTTATTGTGATTCACTTACTTATATAGATGATTAAATATTTATCAAATGTTAAAATACATGTAAATGACTTGATAAGTAAAGATTGAGATTGTCAATGGTGAATAGTGAGTGTTTAAAATCTTTGTGCAAAGATGCCAAACACTTCCCCTACACAAATATGTCTTTCAATAAAATTATTAAACATAAATTCGTATGCAATGTGGAAATGATTCTAGCTTTAGTGCCTCTTCATTCATTGTTAATGGCATCACAATCTGGTTCACTAAATAGAAAATATTAACCAAATCATAATAATCAGTAATTATTATATAATGGATACACTTTTGAAATAAAATTTAGCGAAAAGAAATAACAAAATATAAACCTATTGATGTTTTTTTTAACATGAATGTAGTTAGTTATGGGTATGGCATATTGAATATAAATTGTTTAGATTTGGTTTAAAACAAATCTACTAAATTTCTAATTTGTTTGGAGGAAACACAACCATTAATAAAATATTTATGACAAATAAATAAGGTGTAAATAGAGTGTATTAATAGTCATCAATCAATCAATTTAGCTACAAATTTCCAATTTGTTTTAGAAGAAACAAAATTATTCAAATAAATCTATGATAAATAAAAAATTCATCCTAACTTTGGATCTATCATGCATCAAGAGGGATCAAATCCATTAAGGTACACATCTTTACTCAAGTTCTTACAATCTAAAAAAGGTTTGCACCTCAAGGGATTTGATCATACTCGATGCATGATATATTCAAATGTAAGATGGATCTACATTGATATCTATCATAGTTCATAGCAATGCCTCAATAGTTTATGTTGATCTAATTATAAATTGTTATGCCAAATTGGGTGCATGTGCTCGTGCACTATGGGAGGTGTAATACCTCTGCCCTGCCTTAGTATTTGATGGCCTCAATGTAAATATTGTGTTTTTGCAATGTGTGTTGACACTAGTGTGGAGCTCAAGGCCAAGGCCTCACTAGTGGATGTTTAAGGTTTGCTTTCATAGGAAAGTATTTGACAATGGAGCTATGCATGTGCTATTAAGCCATGAAATTTTGTAATTGAGAAAAATTGCAAACACTCAACCTCTCAGTCTACATGAAAATTGCATTTTCACTTCATCACATCTACTTTAATTTTCATTTATTTTCCCTTTCGGCGTTTCTTTACACCTTTTGAGGCAATTGCTAGTTTACTAATGTTTTAAAACTCTTTGTTTACAATACCATTGGCAAAATGTGTGATGTGACAGTGATTTGATAATTTTCCATCTTATTCTTGGCGGTGCAACAAGGGAAAAAATAGAATTTAAAAAATTAGCGATTGGCTTCGGTTTACAATGATTACGGTCTTTATTTAATAACTAAGATTATGTGTTATGAAGTAGTCTAAAACCACAACGTTTTGCCCCTTTTTAGATGACTTTTTCCGGCAGAGTTCCTCTATAAATTCGGTGAAATTCCAGGTGGGAGCAAAGTTCCAAGGGTGTGGTGGCAGAGTTTCATAGTGGAACTCTACCTCTAGGGTTTTGGCCCATTTTAAAACGATCAGATGCTCGAAAAATCAAGCAAAATTCCGAATCGATAAGAACTCTACCAAAATCGAGTTACCAAATTCTGACCACCCAAATGCAAAATGTTGCATTTTTAGACAACGCCATATGTTATTAGCTCTTATGTTATTAGCTCTTGGCCATGTTTGTACTGTTAAACTTAAAGCATGGTACTTGCCCCTCGGCTACATGGCTATGGAGGTCTCGAAACTTCATACGGAGCAATGGTGGACTCGGTGCTATGCAAATGTGGGTGCTATGAATCAAGATTTGACGTGTTTAAATCCCAGAAGTCTTCTTAACTTTTCGGCCCGTTAAAACTGTGTTCTTGATGTCTTTATATTTAAATGACACATTTCACAGAATTAATTTTATTTTTCCATCCACTTTTCAAATTCTCGTGAACACTTTTTCAATAATTCAATGAAAACTATAATTTAAATTTAAATATAAATCTAGGGATCAGGCTGAAAACATACATCATAAATCTAGGGATCAGGCTGAAAACATACATCAAAACAGGTCTAGTTGTTGTCAAATACATTAAATTGCCTACCAATTTTTAGTAAATTGTAGAGTTCACTGTCGGTCCATATCATTCTTGCTTAACTTGGTTCCTATAGCAATGAGGGTTTTTGTTGGTTTGCATTTATCCATTCTGAATCTCTGCAGAATGTATGTAGCATACTAATGCTGACAGATAAAAATTCCATTTTCACTTTGGTCAACTTCCAGACCAAGGAAGTACTTCATAAGGCATATATTAGCCATTTAAAACTCCTTTTTCATGACTGTCTTAAATTCTTCTATCATCAGATTTTCAGTATAAATCATATCATCAACATAAAGACATACAATCAAAAAGTTACTTTGCTTATTTGTTTTGACATACAAAGTGGGATCATTGCTGCTGTTGTTGAACCCATTGTTGATGAGGTAGGAATCAATTTTACTGTACCAAGACCGTACAAGGCCTTTTACAACTTGCACACTTTGTGTTCTTGACCTTTGACAACATATCTAGGTGGATGATCTACATAGACTTCTTCTTCAAGTATACAATTGAGAAAGGAAGATTTCACATCCATTTGATAAACAGGCCATTGATTTTGAGTTGTTATTGCAAGTACAACTTTGATGGTGTCCATCCTTGCTACTAGAGAAAAGGTTTCATCATAGTTCACACCATATTGTTGAGAAAATGATTTTGCAACCAACCTGGCTTTGTGCTTCTCTATCTCTACTTTTTCATTGAGTTTGGTCTTATAGACCCATTTTAATCCAATATTGTTTTTGTCTGATGGGAGATCAACAAGATATCAAGTTTGATTCATTTCTATAGAATCAATTCTTCATTCATTGCTTGTACCCATTGTGCATCCTTTACTGCTTCATCAAAACATGTGGGCCGACACATTTCAATAACAGGATTTTGCTCATATAGCTCCCTCAAAATTCTGGTTCTCTGTGGTGGACTGTCTGTTGGTGCAACTTCTATGCTGCTATCAATTGTTTCTTTCTCTGAGAGACTATCACTCACATCACTGGGGACTGCTGCATTGACAAGTTTGTTTTTATTGTCATCAGCAAACAGAGTTGGATCAACAAGATTTGCTTGGCTTATTTGATCATTGGTTGCCTCATAAACACAGTCTTCTTGGTTGTCTTCCACTTCACTGTGGGATTCTTGGTGATTTGCATGGATTGCAAAGTCATCTTCTTCTACAACTGGTTCCTCTTCACTAAAATTAGATTTGAATATATCCCATGCTTCTTTTGGAGTATAAGCTTCAACAATGCTACGAAAATTGGAATATTCTATATTGTTTTGTATGAGACTTAAGGCAACAACTTGTCTTCTTTCTTTCTCAAATTCCATCAAATTCTCAAATTCGAATAGATGAATATGATCCTCTTCAACTACAAAATGCCACAAATATTGTGACCTTAACAAATTCCTTATTTTTAATGCCCTTTGATAATAATTGGTTCCATCAAAGGTCTTCCATGATCCTATTGATGTTAACATATTTCATACCTCTTCGATTTCTTCTGGTAGCTCTTCTATGACCATCTTCAAGATTTGATCTTCTTGGTTGATTCTTCTCCGATATCAGCGGTCCTTCAGACTTCAGATCCTTGAAAAATTTGATGGAAACTTTAGATCTTCTCTGCCTCTTCCCTTTTGTACACGGGCTCTTCTTGGATTGATCTCTGCAAGACTCGATCTTCTTCAATCTTATCTGAACAATGTTGGAATGATGTCCAATATTTGGGCTAGCATCATCAATACTTGCTCTTATTTCTTTCTGGAAATTTGATAAATTATTTGGTCCTTTAACACAGTGCCACAACTAGTTTAACTTACACAGTGCATCACAGGGTGCGTCGGGAAACATTTGTGTAAGTGAACATTGATCGCCGCACTTTGGATGAACAACAAGTGTGTCAGTGCCACACTTAGTTCGTGCAGAGAGTGTGTTATCGACACGCTTTCCTTAGAAATAGGTGCGTCGGTAGAAGGGTGAGGTAGTTCCCGATAGGGACAGGTGCATTAGTGCTTCCAAAGGAAAAAAAAATATGGCCCTAGTGCTGTGAAGAAACTCCTCCACGCTGGTGTGTTCTTGTCTCGATCTGCAACCTCCAGATCACGCGTATACGTGCTTTCCACTATGTGAAAAGGCTTACCCAAATATAGGTATGGATCAGGCCATGCAACTCTGATACCATGTTAAAGTTTATAAGATAGTAAAGGAGGGAATGAAAGTGGGCATATTGATTTTCTTCTCTTTATTAATCAGAAGCATATATAGGATTACATAAAAACAATACTACGGTCCAATACTATGGAACATAAAATACCATGGGACATCAAAGTGTCATAGTCAAACTAGTGAACTAATCACTCAACTAAGTAATGCACTTATGACCAATGGGATTACAATTCTTAACATTTTTCAATCCAAAATAATCGCCTAGAATACTACAAGTATACTATTAGAATCCTTAAAAAACATCTTGTTCTAGGGACAACTTCGGCACATAATTGACCAAAAAACGTTAGCTCATCGAATATCGGGAATCCATTGGCTTTAGAATTGATAGACTCCGATGTCAAGGGTTTTGGAAGATATGTTGAAGTGTCAAAGGAAGATTTCGAAGGGTGTAAATTTGATCATAAAAGCGAGGGGCTTTGTCTGGAGGCAATGGAAGAGTTACTTCAAAGTGCTTCCAAGAACTTGGAAGAAGCTCGGCATAACAATTCCATGATCAAGGAAAAGGTTTAGAAGATTTTAGAGGTGGTGATTACATCCAAGGACAAGGCCGTAGAAGCCCATAATGAGGCCTATGAAACCATTTCCATGATTCGGGTCAATGAAACTTTTAAGAGCTAACATTCTCTATGTTGCTACTCTTTCCAATTCAAAATGATTATTCATTTAAATTTATGTTATAAAGCACATAAAATCTTTACAAAATTTAAATTGACTTTGAAAATAAAATATGAATAAACCAACATATACTTATTAAAAATAGGAAATCCTAAAAATAGAAAATGTGCTCAATAAGAGGAAATGTCTAGTAGTGAATTAAAAGTGGTCACATGTTACTATAATAATGTATGGCGGAGGGTATGATTATGGTCATAGTGTAGATCCTTATGAGGTATTGATGAACTAATGAGTGCAATATACCTTAACATGAAGCATAACTGATCAGTATACTAGTCAAACCCCGTGGGAGAAAACCCCCCAAAATAAGAGTGCTCAAGTTCATTTTTACTTTAGAAGTGTTAATTTTTGCTATAAACACAAATGAAGACTGAAATATTTCCTAATTATATGTGTAACGCTTATATATAATTTTTTTTAATATTTCTATCTAATTATATCTTTTTAATTCGTATTTCAAATAAATTTAATAAATAAATTTTCTCATTAAAAAAAATCAAAACCATTATAAAATAAAAATAATACTATTTTAAAACCTGAGTTATTAAATTATTCCCAATCCCACTAATATTATGACAACCTTACGTAATATTATGATAATGACATTTCATCAGCTAACTTGATTATTCCAATTTAACTATTCATCTCGCTTCTAATTTTTCATTGTTTTTCATTTCATCCAAAACCCACGAGCTAAGCTATTTCGCTCTGGTCCTAAAGTTTATTAAACCTAGATTTCTATTGTATGCAAGGTTATTGCAATAATTTTACAAATAGTATGCATTATGTTGAAAAAATCTTTAAACCTAATCAATTTCCTAAAAAAATCATACCCAAAACAAAATTGAAGGAAATCATATTGTCCTCCAAGGTAGGCAAGGCAAACAAACAAAAGCATAATCAACATAGTCATAGTGCCTCCTCATCCCAAATCAACTTGATGAACTTTGAATGCATGCCTCGTGTTATTGTTATAATTACTCCTCATCATCATCTCCTCTTCTCTTCTTCAGATATATAAATTTTCCAACTTTCGAACGTCTTCTCTTTATTGACATAAAGAAATTCAACGCACTCGAGATCGCCATGGCCCCTTTTTCTTCAACACATAAGAAAAAACATATACCTTACAAATAGACCATAAAACAAAATGTCCATACTAAATTGTACTATACATTTTATACTATTATTAATCAACTAATAATAATTAAAATTATTAATTACTTTACATGTTAAAATTATAGTATATCTAAAAAGAAATGGAAAAAAAAAACAACATTATTGATGTAATCATATATTCTCTTTCCAACAATCTTTTATAAATTCATCTCCACTATTAAATAAATATAATTTTATTTTTTAAAATTAACATTTTTTTATAAATTTTTTTACAAAATTAACTTCACATATATATGTTTCAAAAATTCTTAACTTTAAGACTAATAATATTAAATATTAATATATATTTTTTATAAATTTTAAAGTTAATAATATTAAATATTAATTTTTTTTATAGAAATTAATTTTAAAGAGTATTAAACTCAATATTATTAATTACAGTTATTTTAAGAGACAATATTGAGTAGTTTTATTACTATTTTTACTTGTTTTATTTTGTATTTTTTTTCAAAATATATTTTTTACAATTTAGTATGAAGAAAATATGTAATTTTGTCAATACTTAATATGGAATTGACACATAACACTTTAAAAATTATAATATTAAGTAATGTCAACCATAATACTTTGGATCCAAGCTTATTGTGATTCACTTATATAGATGATTGAATATTTATCAAATGTTTAAAAAACATGTAAATGGCTTGATGAGTAGAGGTCGAGAGTGTCAATAGTGAATAGTTAGTGAATAGTGAGTGTTTAAAATCTTTGTGCAAAGATGCCAAACACTACCCCTACACCAATATGTCTTTCAATAAAATTATTAAACATAAATTCGTATGCAATGTGGAAATGATTCTAGCTTTAGTGCCTTTTCATTCATTATTAATGGCATCACAATCTGGTTCAAATAGAAAATCTTAACCAAATCATAATAATCAATAATTATTATATGATGGATATACCTTTGAAACAAAATTTAGCGAAAATAATTAACAAACTATAAACCTATTGTTGTTTTGTTTTAACATGAATGTAGTTATGGGTATGGCATATTGAACATAAATTGTTTAGATTTGTTTTAAAACAAATATAGTAAATTTCTAATTTGTTTGGAGGAAACACAACCATTAATAAAATATCTATGACAAATAAATAAGGTGTAAATAGAGGGTACTAATACTCGATCAATCAATCAACTTAGTTACAAATTTTCAATTTGTTTTAGAAGAAACAAGATCATTAAAAAAAATTCATGATAAATAAAAGATTCATTTTAAATTTGGATCTATCATGCATCAAGAGGGATCAAATCCATTGAGGTGCACATCCTTACTCAAGTTCTTGCAATCTGAAAAAGGTCTGCACCTCAAGGGATTTGATCATACTCGATGCATGATAGATTCAAAATTAAAATGGATCTACATTGGTATCTATCAAAGTTCATAGCAAAGCCTCAATAGTTTATGTTGATCTAATTATAAATTGTTATGCCAAATTAGGTGCATGTGCTCGTGCACTATGGGAGGTAACCTATATGCTCATAGCACATTCATAACATGAAGTGCTATTGATTGTGGGGTCCTTTTGATTATTTTCTTTGAATTCATATGCCTCAGCTTACCTCTCTTTAGCATTGTTGATTCAATCTTGTGTATTGGGTGTTAGCATTAAATGATTATGAAGCCATGTGTGATATACTTGTGTTTGAATTGATGAACTAAAATGCTAGTTTAAAATTTAATATGCCATTATTCTTATATTAATAAGAGTGTCAATAGAGATAATGGTTCCATTATTAATATAATGGTTGATTGGTTGTAGGGTGATTATACTTCCTTGCTTGACCTTCCCCTCTCACCTCTATATGGCATATGCACCATAAATAATAGTTGGATATATCTCGTGGCATTATTATTGGAATAAATTTTACAATTATAAAATCCACTTATGTTTGGCTATCCCACATTGATTATGAGGATTAGTCCATGATAGCGCAATCCCCAAGATACAAAACACTTATTCTAGTAGGGGAATCCTGTTAACACCCAAAAAGTGCTCACTAGCTCATTTACCACATTATATGGCTCATTTGTCCATTTTCCTACCATATTTCCATTAAAATCCCATTAAAAAGCCTCCAAAAGGCCTAAAAAGCCTCCAAAAGGCCACAAAACCACCAAAATAGCCTAAAAAGGCTAAAAAACCCCCTTTTTCCTCCAAAAATAGCAAAAATCCCCTAAAAAGGGAATAAAAAATATAAAATAATGAGGAAAAGGAGGAAAAAAACCTATATAGCTGCATAAAACCATGTGTTTCCCAAAACCATGGGTCAGCACTCCACCACCAAAAAACTATAAATAGGTGATGGAGATCCCTTATTCCATATCCACAATCACAAGCACCCTTACTCTGCCAAAATCTCTCTCGAAACCCTAGTTCATCATTTGAACTATTTTCACCTTGAGAGCCACTTTTGGCCCATCCCCACCATTGGAGAAGGAGAAGGAGCATTCTGAAGCTTGGAGCATCCTCTTGGACACTGCAAAGGGCTTCATCAACCTCTACATTGGAGGTAATATCAATACAAAACCATTTTTTATATCTTTCATTTATGCCTCATGCAATGTTTAAAGTAGTTTTTTAATTGTTGTTTTAGCTTAATCATTGAATCATTATTGAACTGCTACTAAGGAGTCCATTCTCCTTAGTAGGTGCTCATTGGCACAAGCTAGGGGTAAAACCCTAGCTACAGTTTTGGCGACTCCCCTAGTTTTCGAATTTTTGGTTTCCGTTTTTTAAATTTTTCCTTTCGGCTGTCCCTTTCGGCCGCTGCATACCACGTTTTTTCCCTCTACAGTCGCGTCCCGACCGCGCCTTTCAGGCCTTTACCTGCGATCCGACCGCGGCTCTCAGACTGCTTCCGACGCCCTGCCAGCGGATTCAAGTCTATTACCTGCGGTCCGACCGTGGCTAATCAGCCTGTTTGCCGCGATCTGACTACGCCTGTCGGCCTTTTTTCCCGCGTCCCGACTGCGGCTTTCTGCCTCTTTCGGGCGTCCCGACTGCGCCTGTTAGCCTTTTTGCCGCGACCCGACTGCATCTTTTTTCCTGTTTCCTGCATCCCGACTGCCTCTGTTGGCCCGATAGCCGCGACCCGACTGTGTCTTTTTCCCTGTTTCCTGCGTCCCGACTGCGTCTGTTGGCCCGATAGCCGCGACCTGACCGCCGCTGTTTCCCTCAAACCCGCGGTCGGCCTGTTCCAAATCGCCACAGACCCGCGGTCTGATTTCTGCTCTTTTCCTGTTTTGAGCCCAGCCCCTCTTGCTGCAATATTTTCTGCATTTGAACATCCCTCTGTCCCACCTGCAGCCCACTTCCTTACAGCCTTTCTGCAACCAAATTTCTGTTCCCTTTACAGAGTCTTTTTAAAATTTCAGTATTTTTAATTCAGAAAATTTTGCAAGTTAAAAGAATCAATTTCAGCATTATTGATAGATTGGAAGTTGCCCTCCCTTGTGGCACTTCTATTTTTGGGATCATTACCTCACGAGCACACACTCTGTCACATAAAATCAAGTGAGCCTTAAAAAGTACCTAATTAAACCAACATTCTAACCCCACTTGGGGAACACAAAAGAATCATTGTAGTTAGGTAGGATCAGGGGGATAGGCTTCCAATAACACCCCTTGGTTATTTCACTTGAGACATAGTTGTTGTCCAAATAGGGAACCAAAATCCCCTAGTACTTTTTGGCACGGTCACGACCAGTTTATCAGAGGGCCTCTCCCTTAGGAGGGTTGAAGTCGGGAGACTGGTTCCGGAGGCCTGAGTGGAATACCGCAATCCATTCAGTAACCGAAGGGCTACCTTTCGCGGTTCGCGGGATATCCCTGTATAGGGGTATTGCGGTCAACGAACTAAACGGAAGATTCACCTTTCTGGACATGTCATGAACGGGGTATCTTAGTTTTCATTCTTCTAGGATTGACTACCCGGTATCCCTCCCGGTAGGGGGATATCATAGCCACTTGGCTTTCCTACTCATATTGTCTGACTTGGATTTCATCACCTTGCAGAGGATATGTTTAGTTGAGTCAGAATACTTTTAGTTAGGTGTTTGCATGCTCCTTTACCTCCCTTTGGTCTAGTGAGTCCACCATTTTTTCTTTTATAGGAAACCTACTGCTTGTTGGTATTCTGACCATCTTTGTTGTTACTCCACCTATTGTAGCACAGCTGCTGCAGTGGGTGTTTTGAGTTGGTTGTTGGCCTGAGTGCCTTGCTTTTTAGCTCTCCTTCTGCACACTCGGTTGCATTAGGATTTTTGAGCTGTTTTTATACTCACCTCAACCCACAGAGACTAGACACCATCTGTCACCATTGAGTCCCCGAGACATTCTCGGCACCTCAGGGGCGAGCCCCCACAGCACGGTTCTCTTGACACCACATGTCGTAGATTCCGATCATTATCCGTTGATACCACTCATCACCGATCTAGAGCCTTGTCACTTGACTCCACTCGTCAGCGACGTAGGTCTCCGTCACCAGATAGTGACGCACCTTACTTTACCTCAGATTCTGACGAAGAGTCTGAAAACCCTATTTACACTGCCCCTACTAGCCCCATGGCTGGCACGACTTCCACTCCGTTTGTCATAGGGACCATTGGTGGCACATCCACCACTACACCAGTTACTACACCTGTGTTGGGTATGCCCTCTATGGGGAACCCATCTACTATACCCCTCACAGTACCTATTCGCGCAGCGGGAATACCTATCCCCACTACATCAGTGGCTCACACTACCCATGGTGGTGCTGGACCATCCTTCACTACCTCAGTTCCCCCACTTGGGGGCACCACCCTAAATCTTGTCCCTCCGCTTGGGGGCACTGGCCCCAACTTGGTCCAAAGCACTACTGTGTCACAGTCTTCTTCCAGTTTGCCATTCATGGCTAGCCTCAACCTACCTGACCTGGCCAGATTGACCAACGATCCTATTCGACATGACCCCACGTGGCCTCATATGCCTACCAAGCTCCCCTCGGACATCCCAAAGTTCGAGGGCAAGGCCGGTGAGGACCCACAAAACCATATCATGTCTTTCCACCTATGGTGTTCCTCTAACTCCATCGTGGATGACTCTGTTCGCCTCCGTCTCTTACAGCGCACCTTCACTGGCTCTGCAGCCAAGTGGTATATCGAGCAACCTCATGGGACCCACGCCACCTTTGCTTCCCTTGCCTCGACCTTCCTGCAGTTCTTCCAGTTGCCTGTCCGCTATGACGCGGGCGTTGAGATCCTTCTATCTTGTAGACAAAACACGGCTACCCATATCACGGACCACATCCATGAGTGGCGTCGACGCCGTAGCTTATGCAAGATTAAACTTGACGACCGTATCTTCCTCGATTGGTTCCTCAAGTCCCTGCTTCCTGTTATTGCTAAGGATGTAGCTTCAGAAAGAACTCAGTCTGAAGAAGAGGCCATCCTTAAGGCACAGCAGTTCGACCTCATTTACGCCCAATCGGGTTACCTTTATACCATTATACCTGACGCCCCTCGCGGCGAGTCCTCCCATCATGATGCGCCGGGGGCATCCCACGCTGTAGATGGTATCATTGGCCGTGTTTCTTCGCATCCCCAACCGTTTTCTATAGCACGTCCTACCCCTGGCCCCGACCTGTCGAGGGCTACCTCCCAGTCTGGAGCAACCAACTCATATGCTCCCATGACACATCACCATTCCCATGGAACCTCATGTCCACCTCAGTGCTTCGGGTATGCGACTCCTGCTTATGCTCCACCAGTCGCCCCTCAGCCTTACTACCATCCGCAGACTGCCCCAGCTCCTGCGCCTTCACAAGCCCAACCCGCTTATTATCCGCCCCAGACAGCCCCTGCGGCACACCCACAACCTGCTCCGCAGCCACATCAGCAACCTCCTCAAGTTGCTGTACCAACTCAGCCTCAACCTACATATTATCCTCCGCAGCCTGCTCCCGCACCTGCGCAACCTCAAAATCCACCTGTTTCCCAAGGGCAAGTCTACGCCCAACAAAATCCACAGCAAAACCAGAACAACCAACGTAACCAGGGCCAACAGAACCGCGGCAAAGGCCGTAATTGTGGGAACAACCAACCTGCCGACCAAGCTGGCCAACAGGCTAATCCCCCCGACAACAACAACGCGGCCCCCGCTAATCAAAACCCTGATCGCCCGCCCAAGCAGGCTAAAAACCCCAATTTGCGAACGAACCACCCTTGTTCTATTTGCGGGGTCTATGGACATTACACACACGCTTTCCCACACTTGGAGCGAGCTCGGCAGCTCTGGGTTGACGAGGCCCATCGCCAAGGGCATGCGGCTCCCCAAGCACCGCCCAACCCCCCCCAACCTCAGCAACCCCCTTTGGTGCTGCAAAACCCCTTACCAACCCAAGGCGTGGTGAACACTCAGCCGTTGGCCCCTCAAGCTAACATGCAACCCCAACAACAACAGATCACTTACGCTGCCCCTGATCAACCCATGTTTGACTCAGGTACCCACCACTTGCTGATGATGTCATCTGCTGACGTCAACCTACAGACCCGTCGGAACCAATATGGCTCCACCTCTGAAGCCACTCCCACGGATAAGTCTACTAACACCCATCCCACCGATCAGGCATTACGTATACCTCCGCCTCCCATAGACGGCACTGTGAAAGCACCTCGTTTCCCACTTCGCCGAATCAACAATAACCCTAATGCGCGTGCTGCGTCAAACTACAACATTGTCGACGACCTAGCCCAATCTCCCGCAGCCATGTCTGCGTTAGAAGTCTTGAAGAACTGCCCTTCCCAGCGCAAGACTTTACTTTCCGCCATTGGGGGGATTGACCCAACTGATTCGCATTTGATGGCATTTGATTTAGACCAGTCTGAACCACGCCTACCTTCCAGCTTAGCATTCCAAGTTACTGTCTCCGTTAGGAACCTTGTTATCCATCGGTGCATCATCGATGAGGGTGCCTCCACATGCGTTATGTCTACATTTGTATGGCAGAAGCTAGGATCCCCTCCTCTCCAGCAGTCCACCACTGCGTTACGTGCCTACGACGGTCGTTCGGCCCAGCCCCAAGGCCTTCTACCCAACGTTCCAGTCCAGTTAGGTGGTTAAACAGTCCTTATTGACATAGAGGTAATCAATGCCCAATTGGATTACAACCTTCTACTTGGCCGCAGCTACATGTATGCCATGCGGGCGGTTGCCTCTTCTGTCTTTCGCACCATGATGTTCCCCCATGAAGGACGCGTGGTTAAGATTGACCAGCTCACCTACTATGATCCCAGTGCTCCGGTGGCACCGGAAAATGTTCTCCCCATGGTTGAACAACCTGTTTCTCCTGCCACCACCTCGTTTGTTTCCTCTACGGGGCCTGGAGTCTACTCAGACGCGCCGATGACCTCCACCTTTCAATCCATTCCTCCGCCGTCATCTACGCCCGAAATGTCTGATTTATGTACCTTGTCCCACGACAACCTACCACCTAACACTCAACCACCCTTGTTGCCAAAACCACCACTGGTACCTAGCCACATTGGTGTTACACCGATCCATACGATCCCCTTCCTAGTCCCTCCATCGGGAGTAGTAAGCGCCCCGGTCATGGCTACCCTTAGCCTCCCTGGGTTAACCTTAGGATTACCTGTATGGTATCTTTTGCCTCCCGTTCGCCCGCCGACACCAGATGTCGTCCTCCAGCCGGTGCAACCCATGGCTACTACCACTCAGCCACCTCCCGGTGTCTCTACCCCTTCGTCCTCCACGACACCTCCTCCTACTCCCAAACCCACTGGGGGCAGAGGTCCCCAACCTTACACTGCCGTACCACCTCCAAAGACAGTCAAGAACCCTCCAGTGTTTCGTGCTCCTCCCAGATGCTCGTTGTGTGACGAGTTGGGCCATGCGACCCACCAATGTCCACAGTTACCCGCATTGCAGAAGCACATGCAAATGATCGATGATGACCCCAACATCCCAACTGTCGAACTAAACCCCACTCCTAAACCTAAAGATAAGTCCCTACGTACCAACCACTCCTGCGCCATCTGTGGTATTTACGGGCACTATTCACATCATTGTCCCGATCTCCCGGATTACAGAGCGGCTCTCTATGAGATGAACAATCTGGATCTTGAGACGACACCACCTACCATTGAGGAGATCTACCCCCTAGACTCTTCACCTTCCGGAGAGGTTAATACCATCTATATGATCTCTTCCACCGCTACCCCCTCGTCAACCGATTTGACGACGCAAACTTTTCGTACCGATGAGGAGATTCTTGAGGCCCTTACTGCCCCGGATTATCCCTGGGATGATATGCATCATCGTTCCTACTTCATCCCCGAAGCGTCTTCCTCTAGCTCCGCTACCCAATACGCGGTTGAATCCAAAGACTTCCTCCCCACCAAGGTCAACTGGTTCAAGGACCCTATTCCTGCTCCTGATGCCTTCGAGGAAGGTAACATGGGCAACATCTCACCTGTCATCCAAGTTGATATTGCTGCTCCAGGTCATGCCCCTGAACTCATTACTTTAGGAGCATTTTGCAGTAAACAAGAGATTGAGGACTACACAAACCTTTTCAAAGAATTCCGTGATGTCTTTGCTTGGTCCTATACCGAAATGCCTGGTCTTGACCCCGCCATTATAGAGCACCACATTGACACATGGCCTGATGTACCCCCCGTTCGTCAGAAACAACATCCTCTTCCTCCCTCAAAGTTCCCCGGATATGCCCCTGAACTCATCACTTTAGGAGCCTCCTGCAGCGAGCGGGAGATTGAGGATTATACACAACTCTTCCAAGAGTTCCGTGATGTCTTTGCTTGGCCCTCTAACAGAATTCCTGGGTTCAACCCCGCCATTCTCAAACATCACATAGACACACGGCCAAAGGAACTCCATGTTCCTACTGAAACCAACTCTACAGTCCTCCCTTTACGCAACCCCCATGACGGGTTGCATCTTACGGAATCCCTATCCATAGAATAACTCGCGGCCCCCTTTTGGTCTGCATTGTACAGTTTGCTCTCTTTTTGTTTTTCACTTTTTGACCATCATCTTACATTCATCCTTTCTGCATGATTACAGATGGACCATCTTCCACCTCGTTACACTGGCTTCGCTGACAGCGCAAGCCGCTGGTCTCCCAACCTGGCTTCTGCAGCATGGGTCTTGTACTCCCCTTCCAACGAGATGATTCACCTTGACGGGATATGTATAGGCGCTGCTACCAATAACCAGGCGGAGTATGGTGCTGTGAACGGTCTCCTGACTGCCGCCCTCCAAATGGGCATAAGTCACCTTCATGTGTTCCTTGACTCCCAGCTACTTGTCTCCCAGCTCAACAACTGCTACCAGGTGCGTGATCCCTGCCTTTTTAGAAAATTCCTGCGCACAAAACAACTCAGTCGACAATTTGAAACCATCACATTCACACATGTCCCCAGAGCTCAAAATCGTGTCGCAGACCAAATGGCCAACAACATCCTCGACTGGCATATCAATCACACCATGTAACATCATGCATCATCATCCCATAACATCTCATAAAAAATATATATAAAAACCCAAAAAGATTGCATCGCATCGACATTTGCATCCATGTACATCAACCACATGCATATCCATAGGGGCATCCACGTGCCTAAACATACATATATCATGTTGCATCACATAAAGTACACAAGGGGCATCCATGTGCCTAACATCCTAACCTACTTGCATCCACGTGCAATGTAAACATATCATAACACATAAAGCGCATCCACGTGCGTACAAATAAAACAACATCATACAAAAAGGTGCATCCACGTGCATATATATATCAAAAAATATACATGTTCAGTGTTGTACATGTCCTGAGTATCCCTGTACCCAGCTATACAAAAAATGGCTATACATGCCTAGAGCCTCATCTACATACATGCCGTAGCTACAAAACTCGGGGGGGAGTCCCCTGCACCCCCCTAATGGGAGTCGTATCCTGCATCACTGCCGGCATCGGCTGCCTCTGAATCCTCCCCTCGCTCCTCCTCCGGCAAATCCTCCTCTCCTCCGGCCTCCTGTGCCCGGGCCCGGTCCACCAAAATCGCCACCCGGATCGCGATGGATCTAAACTCACGGGGTGCCCCCATGCAATCCCGCACCACATCAGGATCGACATCTCGCCATCCCTCGTCGGTCACTCCTATCAATAACCGATCTAGTAGCTCCCGTACAGACTCTAGGGTCACCTCTGGATCCCGGCGTCGCACCTCTCCTCGTCCAGGCAGAGCTGGAACGGCCACAATACCCCGCCGGGCCACATGTCCTGGAGGTGGCCTCGGGCCCACATCTGCACGATCAACCATATGTCAGTCACAGTATATCTATCTACATAAAATTTGACATACATAACATGCAATAAAAAACATATACGTACCGTCGGGTCCCCATGCCTGTCCTGGTGCTCGTGGCGCCTCCGGATCTCCTGTGAAGTCCATATCCCGATACGGGAAGTCGTCCAGCGTCAGTGGTATCTGGAGCCACTGCAGGTACAACTCTTGCGTAAAGTACCTGCCCACGTCGCCACCACCACGGCGGCGCATCATCTCACCCCAACGGACCATCCTCGGCTCCCTCATCCCTCCTGGCCTAATCGGCACCCGTGGCCGCAGTGTGGGTACCCTCTCCATAAAGAAGGCACATAGGAAAGACCCAAAACAAAAGCCCTTGCCATCTTCCTTCGATGCCGTCAGCTGTCGCTGAACGCAGGTCAGGAACATCTGGCCCCACGCGTAGTACACCCCATCCAGTACGCGCTCGACCATCTGCATCTGCCCCCCAGACACCTTCTCCGGTGACTGGGAACCCAATACCCGTTTTCCGAACCGTTTCCACCACTGGAATCAGCACGACGCGACCGTCATGATGGTCACCTCGTTGCATTATTTTTGTCCTGTCATTTTTTGCACATTTTTTCAGACGCCACTAGTCGCCTCGATTTGCGTGCCACATCGGCCGTTCTCTATTTTTCACATGTTTTATATCATCGGATTCATTTTTCCGCGCTGGTGATGATGCTTGAGATCATTTCTCGCTCTCACCCCCAGATTTTTCGGGCATTTTTCAAAATGCCCCCGTCACCTCGGTTTGCGCGCCACATCGACCGTTACCCATTTTTGACATCCTTTATATCGCCGGATTCATTTTTCCGAGCTCGTGATGATGCTTGAGATCATTTCTCGCTCTCACTTGGTACAACTTCAACATTATGTCCCGACACCTTGCTGCCTCGGTTTGCGTGCCACATCGGTCGCTATCGGATTGTTCCACATGTTTACATGAGACATTCACTCCTGTCATACTGCAAATGTTTCATTATTTTGCCACCATTTCATCTACCCCGCAAGGAGGTCCATCAGTGTTCCCACCTACCCTCGTTCTTGGTCACCATCAAATCTGCCTTGATCGAACACTTCCTCCTTGCCTGGCCATTCCTTTTGTTCGGTATAATTTTATCCCTTTTTCAGGCCGGACAAGTCCTTTACGAAAAAGGCACTTAGGGAGTTTCCGTTAAGCTCTTTTCTGACTCCTAAAAGAATGAAAAGATCGCCGAGCAATCTTGCTTCCTTTCATGCTCGCTAAAGTACCTGAAAGGGCGTCTATCTGGTATAAGTTTAACCATTTTTCGGACCTGGTAGACTAATTACGAAAAAGGAATACTCTAGTCACACTGGCTAGAAGAGTTCTTCATTGCATCCTTTTATGCTTCTTTGGGCCTTGGAGACTAAATCTACGAAGAAGCAACCCCCTGGAGTCTTCTTACTTGCTTTCAGACTCTCTAAAATTGAAAGCAACCACGAGCATACACTGTCCTGGGCTCGTTAAATCCACACGACAGTACCATTCCATCATTTCAGAGTCTTCTTATCGCTTTCAGACTCCTTAAAATTGAAAGCAACCACGAGCATGAACTGTCCTGGGCTCGTAAAATCCACACGACAGTACCATTTTACACACAAACTTCTTCTAGTTCCTTAACCCATAAAGAAGTGCCCTCCTGTGCCTCCTGGCACTATGATCGATCATCTCGGCAGCACCCCCAATCAGGTCGCCTTTGTTCAGAGTATTCAACAGTCTTCTGCTATTTTACACCAGCTTGAGTCTCCCTCAGCCAGTTCTCCTCCCAGATTCATTACAGCTATGATCCCTTTCCCCTTAGTCAGTTTCATATGCTGCCAGATCATTCCCATTATCATACTCTGAACAAAGGAAGTTTGAGTCCACCCACTCTACTTGCCCAGTTTTCCCCCACAGTTTATCAGTACTGCCATCAGCACTATCACATTTCGGTCTTGTACCTCGCGCTCCTGTCAAGGAAACATCATTGCCTTGATAGTTGCAGGTCTCCCTCTGTCGACGACAGCTCCTCTATTCCAGAGGATAGGCCTAGAGGTCCCTACGCCTTGGACTTATCACCATCTGTGGTAAGTTCCTACGGATCATTCCGAGAGGAATCATCATTGCCTCTCTGAGTGGTTGTTCCTCACATGCTCGACTTCAGCACCTTGATCGCATCGTTGAGGATCGCGTAGGATTATATCCCATCAGTTTTTAGTCGAAGACCCCGGATTTCCCTTGACTCTAGCACATTGGTGAGTCACTTCGGAACACCCAGTTACATGTTCCCGTGGATGTCCGGGCTGCGTTAGGCGTTTGTATTCGGAAGCCATCCAGTTATATGCTTCCTTGAGTACCCAGTTCAGTTCCAGTTCCAGATCAGTGTACCATTGAGGTCAGCACTACCTGGCACTATGATCCAGCAGCTCATCAGCTCCTTTGGTACCACACTCAGTAGCACTGTTGATTGTTCTAGTGCACCATTTCTTCAGTTCACACATGATCAACTCAGCTGTATGTCCCAGATCTGTGTCCCCTCTGGACTCTTATGATGTACACAGTGGTCATGTATCTTACCGGTCCCCCTTTTCGGGCCTCACAGTTATGTTTATGTATCTTGATACGAGCATGGGTATGCCCGCCTCGTCCATATATTGAGATTATTCCTCATTCAGTATTTGAGGTCATGTATATTTCAGGTCCCCATTTTTTGGACCCCATTGTTATTATGTTATCTCCTGATACGAGCATGGGTATGCCCGCCTCGTCCATATGATCAGATGATTCCTCATCCATTATTGAGGTTATGTACTTTTAGTTCTTGCAGTTGTTCGGGATCGTTGTTCCGGGCTTCAGTTTGTTTCTTCTCTTCTCTCCACATCCCAGGAAAACCATTCATGACTTATGATGTCCATCGGCCATACGATGAGCTCCTGCCCTCGCACATCAGGGGGCAATCTGTTAACACCCAAAAAGTGCTCACTAGCTCATTTACCACATTATATGGCTCATTTGTCCATTTTCCTACCATATTTCCATTAAAATCCCAAAAAATCCCATTAAAAAGCCTCCAAAAGGCCTAAAAAGCCTCCAAAAGGCCACAAAACCACCAAAATAGCCTAAAAAAGGCTAAAAAAACCCCTTTTTCCTCCAAAAATAGCAAAAATCCCCTAAAAAGGGAATAAAAAATATAAAATAATGAGGAAAAGGAGGAAAAAACCCTATACAGCTGCATAAAACCATGTGTTTCCCAAAACCATGGGTCAGCACTCCACCACCAAAAAACTATAAATAGGTGATGGAGATCCCTTATTCCATATCCACAATCACAAGCACCCTTACTCTGCCAAAATCTCTCTCGAAACCCTAGTTCATCATTTGAACTATTTTCACCTTGAGAGCCACTTTTGGCCCATCCCCACCATTGGAGAAGGAGAAGGAGCATTCTGAAGCTTGGAGCATCCTCTTGGACACTGCAAAGGGCTTCATCAACCTCTACATTGGAGGTAATATCAATACAAAACCATTTTTTATATCTTTCATTTATGCCTCATGCAATGTTTAAAGTAGTTTTTTAATTGTTGTTTTAGCTTAATCATTGAATCATTATTGAACTGCTACTAAGGAGTCCATTCTCCTTAGTAGGTGCTCATTGGCACAAGCTAGGGGTAAAACCCTAGCTACAAATCCACAAAGATAGTGCTCCCTACTAACAAGATGATTGATTAAATTGTGGGATGAATATACGATGATCCTTGTGATGGTGGGGACATCCATAGAGAAAATACCCCCCATAGTAACATAACGATTGGCTAATTGTTGAGTGATTGTGCTTGCTTGTTCATCCTTTCACACCCCTTTCCTCTTTGTGGCATGTGAACATATACACCCCACTATCTCATGATTTGTATTCTAATGGGGTGTTTACATAGCTAGTGACTCCATACTAACATAATGGTTGTTTAGTTGCAGGGTGATTATGCTTCTTGTTCAACCTGTCCATGCTTCCTCTATGCATCTTGTGTATGTGTGAATAATAACAAAAGTAATACAAATAAAACACCTAGTTTGTAGTGTTTTAGAATTGTTTCTATGGCAACTATAAAATATCCTTCCCCCTTATCCTACATGGGTTGTATGCATTGGTCTATGTCAGCATTATACCCTAGTATACCATGTTTATTATGTCAATGGCGGTTTACATGTGAGAAGTGGATCTCATACTAATGTAATAGTTGATTGGTTATGAAGAGATTATGCTTTCTTGGTTGACCTTCCCCTCCCTCATTTGTGTGGCATGTGTGCATGTGTGTGTGTATTTGTGTGAACAATGACATGCACAATAAAAATCATATACACCTATCTAATGTCATGTTGGAACAACTTTTACGGCTATAAAATATCCTTCTTTCATGTCCCACATTAATTGTGCGTATTGGTTTAGAATAGCATATAATGCCCAATATATTATGATTCTTATGCCAATGGGTGTATCAAAAAATGTAATGCCCCCATAATAACATAATTTCTTATTAGTTGGGGTGATTATGCTTTCTTGATTAACCGCACCCTTATATATATATATATGAGGGTCATTGTGTGTGTATGCTTATCTTATGGCATCTTATAGATTTTATGAATATAAAATATTCTCCCTTGTTATTTCATATTGGTTTGAGGATTGATTTTAAAAAATATAAAAATTCCATCTTATAAATTTTATGAATATAAAATATCCTCTCCTTTTATTCTATGTTGATTGTTATAAATTTTATGAATATAAAATATCCTCTCCTTTTATTCTATGTTGATTGTTATAAATTTTATGAATATAAAATATCCTCTCCTTTTATTCTATGTTGATTGTTATAAATTTTATGAATATAAAATATCCTCTCCTTTTATTTTATATTGGTTGTGAGAATTGGTTTCAAAAACTATAAAAAATCCCTCTTATTGCATATTAGTTATGAAAATTGGTTTTAGAAAATATAAAAATACCAATATTTATAATTAGCCTTATGCAAATAAATATATTTTTATAATTTATAATTTATTTTATATGCCTAAATGTTTGTTGTATATTACCTAAATTACCATCCTTATTTCAGCCTAGGAATTCATGACAATTTTATCAATAATTAGAATAAACATATGTAGAAATATCTAAATTTAACGTTACTGAAACTTTCATAATAACGGTTGAAAGCAATGAAATACCTACAATTTATAAACATGAAAACGTCCACCAAAAAATTCTAAATGTCCACATAAATGTATACTACTAAGAATCTACACATGTCTAACAAAATGTATATATTATCATTTAGAGCAAAGTCTAAATAAGCATCAAAATTAGAGTCACGGATTCAATTTCAATAAGCATCTTATTTGTCTAACAAAGTGTATATATTTAACATTTAGAGCGAAGTAGAATCATGGATTGCATCTCAATAAGCATCTTATTTGGCCTCAATTTTTACCAAAGAAAAGCTTATGTTTGGACATATACATTTGGCAATCATATACATGTAGAAAATCACCTTATCAATTCAAAATGTTGATGAAACTAGATAATATAAAAATCTCAATTCTCCCAAATATTTTTTGGGTTATTTTTTACATTTCAATTGATTTCTTAACCTTTATTTCCATTTAGACCTTTATGTATTTTAATTTTTGCAATTTACATTTTAGGCAAAATTCTTGATTTATTTTAAAAAACCAACCAATCATTTAATAAGTTGGTCTTAATTATGTAATACATAAAAATATTTTTTATATTTATTTTTTATGTTAAAAAATAAATAAAATATTATTACTAAATTAATTATTTTAGGTATAAGTCAATATAACAATACACTTATTATAAATTCAACATATCACAAAAATAGAATCCAAATACTCAAACTAAATCCAATTAACAAAATAAAATACACTTTATTTTACATAAAAATATATTTAATACTCATCCAAACTTCCTTGCACTCTTTCGCATGAAATTTTTTTTAATAATACTCATCCATAATGTAATAACCTTTATGAATTCCTACAATTTCCACTTTTAATAGAATAGATTTATTTAAAAATATAACTAAAATGGATCTTCTTATAATTTAAGAAAATGATACTTCCGCCTCATCAACATAACATTGCACTTTGCAAGTTATACCAATTTCTCCAAACATTTTGACAATATTTTCTATTTTAATTATTAAATTTTATAAACTCATCAATTAATCTTTTTAAAATATTTTATCACAAGCATAAATCTATTTTAAATTCAATTTATTCAAGGAATTAAAAAAATCCAATTTCTTAATTTTGATTAATTTTAATTTTTTTTATTTTATGAATAAACATAAATTTTTTAATTAATTTTTATTTGGTTTTAATTTTTTTTATTTTATAAATCAACATAAATTTTTAATTACTTTTTATTTTATTTTATAAATAAACATAAATTTTTTTCATTAATTTTTATTTTTTATAATATAACATACTTTACGAGACATCACTTTACTACTCATAATATAATTATAACATATATGATCTCATCATTGATCCATATTAACACATACAACTTCAAATACTTTATTTACTCAATCGATAATGCCAACCATAACTATCATAATCTCATGTCACAATATGTGACTTTATTCCATGAAAAATATTAAGTGAGCCGTGAAAGATGATGAAAGCAAGGTCCATGAGGGTAACCTTTAAGGATGATGAAAATACATGTCCATCTCAATAAATATCTATGGGTTTAGATATACACTTTTTAATAATCCCCGAAGTCCATTCACTAAATTCAGTGAAAAGATGGAAAAAAATCATCTTAAATGGAGTGAATAGATGGAAAAAAAAATCATCTTATTATGGTGCCTCCAATAGTGTACATATGAAAAAAATCATCTTATTATACCTACTTACTTCCGGCAATGTATAGTGTAATCGACTTGTGTTCAAACTAAATTGACTTTATATTAATCTTTATTTCTTTGTAAAAGAAATTGAATGTTTATTAATGTTTTAATATAATGTATTAAATTAAATTATAAAAAAAAAAATGTTTTCTAAAATTTTAAAATTAAATATTTTTATTTTTTATTTGTTTTTAATGTTAATTTAATTAATTTTATTTGAATTAGAAAGATGTGTAGAATTAAAAATAAATAAAAAATTTAAGTACATTTCATAATTAATGTTTAATATATATTGGCTACATTTTTTATTTGTTTTAACCATAAGAATTATTAACTTGTGAGGATTACTTTGGCAAGACTCAGTTCAAAGTCGTCCACCGCTGCCACTATAACCCAAGAGTATATTCAACAGCCTAAAAACCATATATACCAATAACTTTGACTTAGTAAGTGTCTAGACATCCAGAGACACATCCAATATGTGGTCCTACTTCAAGGGACACTTACCCTTCTAGCCTTATCACAACAAGATCAAATCCACCATACATACCAATAACTTTGACTTAATAAGTGTCCAAACATCCAAAGACACATCCAATATGGAGTCCCACTTCAAGAGACACTTATCCTTCTAGCCTTATCACAACAAGATCAAATTCCTAAAAACAACGAATCTAATAGATCATCATATTGCCATTAACTTGTCTAATGACCCATATGTTGCACAATTTCAACTAGGCCTTATCTTCAACTCCAAGTCTCAACGATATCTTCATACCTGAATCCCAAACCTTTATCACTCTACCCGTAGGATGCACCAACGAATTATGACATAAAATGCCCAATAGTGAATTTTGTTGGCCAAACGGCCTCAAAACCATTTCCAGTAAAGACCTAATATTAAGTATTTTATTTTATTTTTTAAAATATTTTTATCTCATTCATTTTTTTTATATAACAAGAGCCACGAGGTGGCAATGTCCCCGACATTGTACGTGCAGTGGTTGCGTCTTTGCAATTGCATTGGGAATTAGCGATAGTATGGTGTATTTTGCCTAGAAAATAAGTATATTATATAGCTGTGACAAGTGAAGAGTAGCAAACAACGGTGGAATGAGAAGGACATCGAACATGGGTTGCAGAAGCAAAAACAAAGAAGGCAGATTTGTGGATGAAGTATATTTTTTATTTCTATGAAATTGTTATAATTAAAGGAAAAAATAACATTGTGCAAGAAGATTGTATATTCATCTGTAGTGTCTAGACCAAGACACAATAGCAAAGAAGAAGAAAAGAATACAACTATTCAAAGTTAATAATAAATAGCCATTCCCAAACATGTAATAATTGCATATAGCTTTGAAACTTCGTAACAATATTCAAGGTTTATAACAAATAGTCATCTCTAAGTGGATGAGAATGACAGCTTTTCCACGATGCATTATTGCCATGAACATTATTAGATGATCGAAATATATAATAAAAATGTAGGCATTGAAAATTGAAATTTATAGACATTTGCATTTCTTTCCAAGAGTGTGCTAAGCATTCCATTTGAATAAGTTCAACCAATTCTGAATTGGATGCAGTATCAACTTCTCGATAGCCTCTTTTACATATGGATTCGTTACCTCTTCGTTGAGAATGTTGGTTTTTATGTCCAGACATAGTTTTTTGAATTTTTCTCTTTTTTATACTATGATCCAAACAGTCTCAGATACTTTTCATTCCAAAATCTGGTCAGCCAAAATATTAATTTCCATTATTAAAATCGTGATTTCATTTATTTGGTGATTTCAAAATGCCTGTTATAGTTTAGAATGGAAATTTAAAGTTCGCTAAAATTGCATTACAAGCATGCTGCGGACAATCTAGGGTGTTGCAAAAAATATACTATAGAATGTTTCAAAAGGATAAGCTATGTGGATCATTCTATCCCACTTCCAAATGGCAATTGCAAATACCTTGGAGGTTGGATATTTGACTTGACAACACTTGGATTGAGGAGCATACTTCATGAGGTTGGTTGTGGATTTGAATACATAGGTTGAGGAAGAGCATTGGAGCTTAGTAACTACTTTGGCACACATTTTGAGGAGTGTTGGACACTGGAAGGAGATGTGGTATGCAACAAGTGGATGAGTGCCTTTAATTAAAATACTTGGATAGCGAATCACCATGGAAGAGGGAGTGTTGGGCTAACAACTTTTTGGAGAGCGCACCATCTTGGAGGAGGGGCGTCGAGTCCAAAGAGTATCATGGTTGAAGGGCACACGACCCTAGGGTTTGGTAAAATCCGAGTTTCAAGGCCATCGCGCGGAAAGAATAAGCCTTGTGTAACTAGGTTCAAATCGTAAGAGTAATGGTCATACTACGGATAAGCTCTTCTTACTCATAAAGCTATACTATTATGTATTCATAGTATATGTGATAGAATGGCTTTATGACTCCAAGCATCTAGCATATTATGTAAACTATAAGGGATATAAAGTACGTAAGATTTATAGTTGTAACTGTTGATGTCCAATTTTGTCATCATTTCTGATCCTTAAACATGCTCTATTGGCACTACTTTTGTCATTTTTGGTGTATTAATTCGTACTTCTTGCCATTCAGACCACCAATCAAACCCAGGTATGAATACATTTGAATATTTCACAAATCTTGATTAATTATCATCATTTTATGGTTTATTAACATTAATTTAGCATTTCTCGACTTGTTTGGCAAATAGATTTCGTTCTGCAGGCTATGGTTTTCAAACGGACTCTCATTCAGACACGCGTTCATGCTGGAGACACCCAGGCGCATTCGGACCATCGTTCAGCCCTCCGTTCGCACGCATGGATTCGCTGGTTGGAATATTCCGAGGCACTAAAGGAAACAACTGCGACATGGGTTTTGTTGGCGACGTGTCCCTCATGGTTCGTGAGCCCTCATTATAGAAGATCTGTGTCCTCACATGCCCAGCCTACCAACGCACCAACTGCTCATGTGAAGGGAACCAACATGCACATATTGTGGGGGACGGCCTGTGCGTTGTCATGAACCATTCTCTGCTGGATATGCTTTTATTTAAATAAATATGCAAACAACGAATGAATTCATGGTTGACAGTTACATGAAAACTTTGTTCTATCTATATTGATAAACAATCTTCACACACAATCTTCGAAATGATAAAATTTCGGTGCCAATAATAAAAATATAGATGTGAACAAAGACATGATGCTTTTACTGCCATTTTTTCAGTATCAATGACCTGTCACTATGCATTCTTAACGCAACTGCAATTGGCTTTCAAGAATATCATGACCTCCCTCATCTAAATTTCGAAGGGATTTAAATTGTGTGGAATCTTTGCATAACTCCCTCAAAACGTGGCAAACACTTGATATAATTATTTATGTTACCTCCTTAAGACACTGCGAGATGGATTTTACCTCTCCTTTGACAATGGAGAACTACCCTCACCAATCTTTGCTTGACATATACTCATAGATATTTAATAATTGTGACAACAAATAGAGTTTCGGAAGGCTGGTTTATTGCTGGCGTGATATTAGTGTACCAATTTTTCTTGGTGTTCCTTCAAATCAATGAATATGATAATGGAAGCTCATATAGACTCCGCAAATGGATAATTTTTATTATCCATTTGGTGTATACCTCAAAGGACTACTTAAATTTATTATCCATGTAGTGGTGGCTCTGTTGTAGAATTTAAAAGATGTGATGTTTTTTTAACCAATAATCACCTAGCAAGAAGACCCAACTGGAGATGCTTCGCTAGTTTAGTGGAACGGTAATCCATCCTCTGCAATTTATTTCGGATAGTTAAACGTGGATCTCAAATCCCCATAAAACCTTAACGCGTGTCAGAGGTGTAGAATATTTATTGTTTGAGAAAAGCTTCAAATATGATGGAGATTTGTTGCATTTGCCTTCTTCCAGTTGTACTCTTCTAAGTTGACAAGTATTGGGTTTAATAATAAATTTATTAATCCATAACTTAGTGATGCAAAACAAACTTTTGATCTATCCCTTAGAACATGCAATAAAAATCATAATCTAGTGTTATTTGCTAAACTAATACATGAATTGGTGAGGCGGTGAAAACATTCTTTTAATATGCCAGTAGTATCTCATCTTTTTTACAACAACTACAGTCTGTTGGAAGCATCATTCTAAAACATATGTATGATTATCACTCGCGTTATTAATATTTTCATGCAATCCTTTTTCACATAAAATTTCCTATACAAATTATCCCATCTCATATTTAAAAAGATTGTAAAAATAAAACATCTTAACACATAGACCCCAATATTTAAATGATATTTTTTTATTCATTTTGAACTGATCAAATTAATGTAAGGCAAGTGAATTAAAAAAATAAGTTGATTCTAATTTTAAAACAAAGGTATTGTGAAGGACAAACTACTAACCAACGAATTTCAATGAGATGTACATGTTGTTTAAAGGAAAGAGAAAAATACACTTTTTAATTTTCAAACTATCCAATTCAAAGAAAATGATAGGTTTTAAGAATGTTATGTAATTGACCAAATGTAAGTTTAAAATATTTGGATGTATTAAAGTCATTTAAATTTGAGAACATCAATAAAACTTTTAAAATATAAATTTTTTAAAAGCTTTCATAAAAACATTGCTTTTTACAAAACATATATAATTTAAAGACCATTTGGTTTATGTCAATGAAAGTATAAATTTAGTCATAATAGTTTATTTAATAAGTTTTGTTGGAGACTTATGAACAAGGAGAGAGTGTGGTGCCTTATGTTAATCAAGCGGAAGGAAGAAATAGTATCAATAAATTCATTTGCTCAATGCCATAATCTCCTCAAGATGCTATTGGTATGGCATCATTTTCAATATTATGCATGAAAGGTTGACACAAGCTTATACTTCCAATGATGTCATATTTTCTTATGGATTAATGCAATTTGCTATTGCACTTTGCTCTGGCTATTCAAACCAAGTTATGGACCTTCTACTTAGCAATTTTAATGGGCATTTTTCTTTATGCTTTATGTTTCTTTTTTGACATTAATTTAATTACTTTGTCTAACTTTTAGCTATATTTTTGCTATAATTTATATTGCCAAAATAACTATCATATTATTTTCCTAGCTACAAATCCCTCTCACGGTATTTAGTATTTACATTTGCATTTAATTTAATGCATTTTTCACTTATGCATATTTTCAATTACACAACGTTCAAAAAATCAAATTTTCAGTTTAAAAAGTTTCATTTTGGTTAAACGACTCATTTTTTCTCGAATTTTGGAGCGGGGAAACTAGGTGACATTTGTACATCGGTTCTTGTTGAATTGTACATTGTGCATTGAATTGAATGTATGAAACTACAATGAAGCATTCCAAAGATTTACCTGTCCATTATGCATTGAAACTACAATGAAGCATTCCAAAGATTTACCTGTCCATTATGCATTGATTTAAACTACAATGAAACATTCCCAAGTTCTACTTGTCCGTTGAAAGTAGCGATGGTGATCAACAGAGCTATTTGCATCAAAAACAATTTCAAAGTCTCCATACTTTTCTTCTACGATACTCTATGAAAGTAGAGGCAACTTCATGTTTTCCATTTACGATCTATTGTCTATGAATTTAGATAGATGGATCTTCAATAATCTTAGTGTATTTGCAATGAAACTAGTATCCAACTTCAATTGGTTCTTGTCGTGCCTATGTATTTGAAGATAATTAAAAGTGAAACAACAATTACAATAGCTACAATCACAACGGGTTCCACATCATCCTGGTATTTACTTGCCCCTTATCTTACTCATCTTGCCTCGTAATTATATATCAATAATTAGTTATGTTTGGCTTCATAATTTGTTAGTTACTAAGGCGCTAATTAATTTGTTTTGTGTGTAATTTGAAAACTAATTTACAGGGGGTGAGTGGAAGGATGGTGTTATTGATACAAATGGTAGCAGTAATTGCATTATTCTTTAATCTTCCCATTCAGTTGCAGGGTGTTGTGGAAACAGATTGCCCATATGTGGTAGATGTTGATTGGCATACTGTGGTGGTATGAGGAGAATATTACGTTTTACCAGCTGTAGCTGGCAGTGGCGATGGGATGGAACTGAAGATGAGCATGAACAACAACTACCCAATGTATGTGACGCAAGAAAATTTTGAGATATTGAGAGGACTTCCTCCAGTTTTGAAGCGTGTTGAGGATCAGAGGGTAAAATATTTGTCCATATTTGTGCGAGAGCATGCCAATTTGAATGTTAACATAGGAACTCAGACTATTTGCATTCAATCTACTGCATGGTCTGCCGAGAATGAGAATGATGGCAATACCACCAAACGTTTCATCAAGCTTTGGATCCGTCTTCGTTATTTCAGATTGTAAAGGCAATCGATGGAGATGGTTATGTTCTCTATTTCTTCCCTTGTAATTGTAGACTTGTTTGTACCAAAGTTGGAATTAATGTTGACGATGATGAGAACAGGTGGTTGGTTATCTGTTAACAATCAAATTAACACCCTAGTCATGTGACAGAAGAATCACATTTTTACCATGCGCCCGCAACATGAAGACAAAAACATAAGTACATTCAGAGACAAGTCCTCTCTGATCTAATCACTTCTCCTATAAATGCAAGGATTAGGTGAAGACGGTAAGAAACTAATAAGACCAAGTTCAGTGACTGAACTGCTCATAAAAGGTCTAAAATTAAGCTACACCAATCAATAAGTGAAGATGAATGCATTAAAGTGCATTAATTGTACTTAAAGTATGTTAAAGTTGTGTAAAAAGCCTAAAAACTATGGAAAGTGGGTTTTGAGCTAAAATAATAAAAAAAAGATGAAAAGGGATAATCCCACATTGAAAACAGAAACATGAGGGCTCATTTCCCAGTGCTATATAAGAAAGGCATGGGAGGCATTGTAGAGGGGAGAAAAGGAGGAGCAGAGGCATGCTGAAGAGATTCTGAAGGAGGAGAAGGAGCTCAAATTCTTCAAAAGCAAGGGTGAAGGAAGGGAAGCTCATGACAATGGAAGAGGGATTCACACCAAGATCATTGGTAAGGATCTTATTCTTAGTTTTAATATGAATGGATTTAAGTTTCTACCATCTAAGAGTTTGAATATAGCTTATCATGCATGAGTTTAATTCTTAAATGAATCTAGATCTTAATGAGTTTTGATTAATGAATATAGATCTTTGTAAACTTGTGATAATATTTTCATGTTGCTGACATAGGAACTCACCATTTCTTAGTAAGATAGATTGATATGTTGCAGATCTAACTCCCTGCATGCAAACATCATAATCTATTATCATTATCGATAATTCAACAGAGACTCTCCATGTCCAGTTTCACAAGAATGGATGAGAGACAGCGATGGAATAAAAACGTATATGTTGTATGAGAGATACCTGTATTTATTTGTTGTTACTGATAAACAGTACGTTCTACAACGTATTTTGCATGTGAACGTCTACATTAACCAACATCTTCAGTTAAATTTATATGAAAATTACTTTTCCTTCACTATTTAATTCTCTTCTTTGATAATTAGACCAGCATAACCACATCTTAAGTTTCTAAAATTGTGTTATTTTGGGAAAGGTTGAAAGTAGAGGGACCGTGAGTGGATAAATATATGCTAAATATATGAATTGTCTGCTTTAGTAAGATACATTATCCCACCATCCCCACAAATACTAGGAGTGGTCCTTGGCATGCTCCATAAGAAAGATTTTGTAATTTCAAAGTTTCTTATTTGGCTAGGAACTTTTGGCTTTGGGATACATTTAATTCCATCATCAAAATAATTGATTTGGTGATGAACTAGATCTAAATTAAGGAAAATTTATTTTGAATTTTGAAAGGATAATTGTGGAATCTATATAATATCCGACATCTATTTTTATGTATTATTGTGGATAGAACTAATATGGAGAGCACTATGCATCCAAGAGCATTATGCTACATATACACCATTATATCTAAAGTAATTTTAAATATAATGGTCTATAACATTAAATGCATTGTTATATGTCATTCAGTATATACATTACCTTTAATGGTTCATAACATGAAATGCATTGTTGTCATTAAGTTGTGGTTCAATCTTCAGAGTAAGGATGCTAGTATCTAAAACTGAGAGTCTTGAAAATGAAATGTCCCATGAATAATAAAATATAAACATTAAATACACTACTACTATATACATAATAAAATGAATACATCCTCCTTCATACATTAATCTTGTCATCTGAAATTTCATTGTCTATGTTGTCTAGAATCCAACTAGGCCCATGGTTTCCCAACTTACCAAATACATAAATATATGAAGTTACTCCAAATCTAACGGTCTACATGGATACATGGCCACACATACATTAATCTTGTCATCTGAAATTTTATTGTTTGTGTTTTCCATAATAAAACCAAGCCAACATTCTCCCAACTTGCCAAAAAGATAAGAAACAGAAGCTCACTCCATGTGAATTAACCATGCCTGGATCTTGGATTTTCATTGCAAAAAAAAAAGAAAACATTGATCTAACCTACTTTGAAATGTATGCACGATTATTGAGAAATTCATAGGATAATATCACATCTAAATTTATGTATTTATTTCGAGAGAATGAATATATCACCATACATACATTAACCCTGTGCTTTGAAATTTTATTGTTTTTGTTGTACATAATACAACTACACAAATGGTCGCCCACCTTATAGAATTCCAGATGGAAAGGATGTATTCCCTTAAGGTACTATGATATGCACAAAAACTACACCTCATTCTGCGTCACCAGTCCTCACAACATAACCAAGCTCAGCAACCCACCAAGGAATGTGGCATACACCGCTCTCCCCCACACACCATGGTAATTGTTCCAGTGAGAAATAGCATACCAAAAAATTCCAAATCCTTGGCTAAATATAAAGTAAATCATAATGAATGACCAGATAGTTGTTTGTTTCCCTTTTGATGAGGTGCTTCCTCTTTCGCATGGCAATTGGGTTGTAATATTGCTCCTGCAACACAGATATAAAGTTGGCCAGGTACCCAAACATGTTTATATACACAAGTGCATAGAAGAGCACGTGGAATCACGCCTGGAGCAAAGGGATTGTATGCAAGCAATAACAGCTCCAGATTGCTGATATTTCCAAGAAATGTTGGGATTGTCTCATTCAAAAGATTGCAGAACATGTTTCGTAATTGAAGCTGTGGCAATTTCCCAATGCCTTTAAAAATCGAACAAGATAAATTGCAAGAGATCCAAGTACTCCAACTCTACAAACACTGAAATGGAGTATGGAAGGTTCTTCACAAAGAGTTTCTACGATAAAATCCAAGCGCTAAAGCTTCCTACTCATGGTAAGGTTGTGAGGCAACATTTAATCAATATTGTTGTTCATCAAAGATAGTTTTTTCAGCTGTGGAAGACTGAAAATGACACTCCCAACTAAACCTTCGTTTCTCAGGTCAATTCCATTAAGCATCTCCAACCTGCGTATAGGCATTTGCAAATTCTATTTTCATTGATGCAGTCAAGATTGCATACCTACTTTATGCAGTTGAACAAGAAAATCACCCAAGAACTGAGTAATTTTATGTATTGGGCATCGATAGCAATCAAAGATATGAGTATTTAAAAACTTTCATATCAATTAGTCAAAGTCCAATAATCCTTTGCATTAACCTGGAACTGTTTAGTTTGTGATTTTTGCACTTTTCCAATGTTAGAATTTTTGGCCAAAACTGTTTTTTCAAACAAAGCAAAGCTAAAAGAAAGTTATCCAGAACAAAGTAGTTGAAAATGACAAGGAGATCAAATGTCAACAAGCAAAAAAAAATGCTTCCTTTGTCATCTTGTATCTGTTTTCCTTCATTGACGATTGGCAATTTTAAGAACTGTTGAACTATCTTCCAAAGTAGTGAATTTTGCTATGTTGCTCCACTTTCATTTCAAAGCACTTGGAATCTAACCAAATGCCTAGCCAGGTTTTTGTCCAACAACAATGATTAATAACATTATTGGCAGTAGGCATCACTATTCAGTTCAATATTTTTGTGGGAGAAATTGTAATTAGATCATGGTATTGTGGGTTTAGATTGCTGAATGTGTATATTGAATTTGGATATTTTCCTAGTTCGATTTTTTGAACAAGGTTCTAACGTGGTATTTTAGAACAAGGAAATATGGTAAAAATCCCTTCATATGAAGACATATGGTGAAAAACACTGGAATTTTAAAATATGCAAATATTTATAAGTCAAATACATGCAAATTTCCCAAGTTAAAAAGAAATGGTGGGAAATCCAATTTTTGTCCTTCTCAATTGAACAGGCAAGCAAATATGTACTCAAAAGAATCTATGTATGCAAGTAGTGATGCTGAATATAGTTAAAGAAATAAAGACATGTTTGCTTTTCAACTCGTGTGCAAATCTAGTGGAAGAATTTGAAAGCTCATACAGAAAGAAAGTGGCAATTACCAAATGAAGTTTTTTTTGTTTGCTCTATGCCATCCAGTAAGCTCTGGCTGAAGAGGGTTGAAGAGATCAGTTGAAGAATGCGAGTTAGTGAACGAACTGTGCACAATATAGTGTAAATTAGTCACAACAACTGTCTCAACCAGTACAAATACATCTCTAGGTACTACGAAATGCTTGAATCATGCACATAGGCTTGTCAATTACTTACAACCAAAATCAATTCTAGAAAATTTAAGTTATTACCAAAATTGTGTTGTATTGTGCAATAAAATCTAGACAAAATATTGTTCATAGTTTCAGTCTTTTCAATATGAAAATCAGTCAAGCTCTACAATTTTGGATCAAAGATTTGATGACGATTAATTGTGCATACCAACACTTGTCATCAACCCAACTTTTATAGATAAAAGTCAAGAATCATGCACAGTTTAGTAATTAGTTACAATAAACATTTGTTGAATTGTGTCATAACACGACAATACAAAAGTATGACCAACTGCAGGAGCAAAATATTGATTATGAATGATTAACCTAGGAATCATGTACAATACTAGGTTGGATTGTGTCAACAGATATGTTGGCCAAGAAATGAGGACAACAAAATATCATTTCCAGTTAACCAGTAATAATGCGCATTATACTATGAACTAGTTACAGACAATGGACAATCAATGGACATACTATGTCAACCAATCTAACTCCATAAAACATGAAAATGATGGATTTGCAAAATTAAGAATAGATATAAAAATATTTGAAAGCAATGGAGCAAGAAGAGGGGTTGTTTTTATGACGCTAGCTTATGTATTTTGTAGCCTGGCAATGAAAAATAGTAAATGCAAGAGGTTAAATTTCTGTGAAAGAACTTGCAAATAAACATGTTGCAAGTGCATCTTGAAGTTTGAGATGTAAAGTGGAAAAAAATCAAAGAGCCGTGAAATTTTTTAAAGAGAGGGAAAATTTATTCGTACCTTATGTTCAGAATTTCTTGAAATTGATAATTCTATTGTTCATTGCCAATGTATAGAGTCCTTGTTGACTGGATTTGTGGAGATTGAAAATGACAGGACCACTCACCTGGTGAACCACCGTGATGAGGACCCTCAACAAGGCAGAGATGAATTTCTTTGTCAAATGGCCAGACAAGTGAAGCACGCAAACAGAGCAGCACCCATGAACATAAAACGAACCAAACCACCGGTGGACACACCAAACACAGAACACAGTGGCGTCAAAGATAAGCAACATCAACAGAGAACGAAAGATTCAACAATAATTTTGAGGGGGCAGACTAATTGTTCAACTCTCAACAAAGGGGAACTAAAAAAGGACTCTCTAAAAATGCAGTTAGAGAGGGGAATAACAGTGGAAAAATGTACTCTTCAACACCCACAAAGGGTTTCCTTCAAACATGTCCACGGATACTGGTTCACATGAGATTTATGCCGTGAATTATTTCATGGGTTCTCCCTTTCAAACAATTCACGACCACGTAGGAACAACGTAATGCATAGATAGTTCAGTCGATGGGAGTGACCACACTCGACCACCGGCTATGGGGGATACACAAACTCTATCGACATAGTTTCTCTCTTTGCAATGGCGGTTCCAGTTTACACAGAGCCATAAGAAAAGTTCTCATCTCTCAGAACGAATATCCACAATTATTGCCCTGCTAGCTATCTTTTTCTCTAGAACTGGGAAGACACACCTTTGGTGGACAAGGATGAGTGTTCACTACCAGATATGGGAGTGGGCGCAGCAAAGTAAAGTGGGAGCCTCCAAGAATATCAATTGCAAGCTCATTCGGATTCCCCAGCGAAGGCCAAACCCTGAATATACCCTCATATCTATACACATAGGGGCTCTGGTTACAAGACAACAAAACTCCAAAAATAGAAATTTTGTTATCCAAAACTCTCAGAGTTCGATTGATTCCATTTTGTAGGCATCCAATCATTCCAGCAAGCCTGATGAGGATTTAATCGCTTACTCCCATACCGCTATCAAAACACAGAGACGTCAAAACCCAAATTTGATAGCCTTTTATTCCATTTTCTCATACACAAAGACATCATAGACACCACCATTGCACCAAGAATATGAAGCGACATGACTGACCTTACCTTTCCCAGCAAAGAGAGACATAAACAAATTAAATAAAAATACACTCTAATGTATCTGGATTTCCAAACACAGGAAAAAATAAAAGAAACATATGCATATTGAAAACGTTGCAACCTAGAAAGCACAGAAGCGGTTTTCGTTTACATGAAAAAGTTTCTAGGCCTTGGATAAAACAACAAGCTTGCAATGCAAGAGGTCAACAAGCTTGCAATGTAAGCAGTTTCCCCATGATATCATAAATCATGGTGTACTGAGATGTCATTTCAGGGCATTTAAGGAGGAGAGAGAGCTGAGTGCCTGACAATCAAAACCCTACCATGTTGTCCTCGTACCTCCACTGAACCGCTTGATGTCAGCCGGTTGCCAAGGCCCGGGATGCAGAAATCTAAACTGATGTCACAAGGTACCCAGCCAATAGTAATACATAAAAATCATTTTTTTTTAAAACCACAAAAATCAAAAACACTGCAAACTATACAAAACCTTTGTTTGATGCAAAATTTTGAACAAGATTAATGCCCCAACGTGAAAAATATATGTCAGGGACATAAAAAGTACTCATATATATGATTTTTAATTCATATACAGATTTCACTTGTGTGCTCGTCGACACCTCTTACGCTGATGGTGGATCGGGAATTTCCAATAGGACATTAATTTTCAATGTGCTTAGGTGGAAATGTATCATACTCCATTGTATAGTATATGGCTCAGCGAAGAAAAAATTAAAATGTTTCATCGATAGTTTTATGGTTTTACAAACGTATGGATTTTTTTTTTTTTTTTCATTTTTACGCCGTAGGTGTTTTCCACACTGAGAAGTTGTTTAGAAATACTGTAGCGAGATTCCTTGTCTCTTGGATGAATGGAATCTCGCCAACGTATATCCTCTCTCTTTTCGATGCGGATCACTGTGTGCTGAAGAATTTTCTGTGCACTCTGGACCAAACTGCCATGCAAACTGGAACAGAGTAGTTCTGGAAGATACATTGTACCCCATCACACCAAATGCACCCTCCTTTCGTGCTCTCAAATGCCCAGTGACCTCCCCGATGCTTATGAAACTCACTAGACGCACAAAGTTAGCAGAGAATGCAAGCAGAGTTGGATGAACATTACCAACACTTCCATGCATTGGAAGGAGATCATCTTGATGAATTTCAGAAGTGCTATGCAAGCCCTGTCAAACCCATCGGTCCTCTGTTGTTGGACTCTTTCGTAAGCGGCCAATATCTCACCACGCCAATGGTTTGAGTAGCCTCAATGGAGTTAGAGTGGTTGGACTGTCGATCTATGAAATTAGTTGTTTACATCTCTTTTGGCAGCCAAAGTTTAATCTCTCCTTCTTTAGAAGGTATTTTGATTTTTAGCCTAATTGTTTTCTGATTTTTCATTTCTTTCCGATATCAAATTTATCATCATCTACCTACAGTTCTATTCTTCTTGTTCTATCTTCTTTCTCTTGAATCTTCATTGGCTAATGGCTATGTCTCTCAAGTCCAAAATGCAGCTTGATGAAGCATATGAACAATGAACATGCTAATAGAGGTTAGACAATCCCCTAGCATGTTTATTGGTTTACTGTATAAACTTTCTAATATATGCGATGGATATATCTTCTTTAATTTTTTGTTTAATTTAGTAAAGAAAACAGTATAGCCATTATGACCTTAGAAAACAAAGATTGCAGGCCCATGTCACAGGGATTTTGTTACTATTTTGAATTTATCAAGCATATAGAGAGGACTTTCAGTTTTTTTGTAATTTATGTGCTATAGGAACCCTACCATGTACCATGTATGATGTAAATAACAAAACATTATATTGCCAAAAATTATTAATTTACTGTTAAAAAAATATTCAAAAAGAGTTACTGCAACCAAGACATCTAAGCAATTCACCATATCACACATTTACACATGGGATAAAACAGTTTCAATCCCCATCAAACATTTTCACCCTTTCTTTCACACATATCACAAACAAGATATCATGAACCCTTGCAATACAGGCATCCAACTCCTTCTTCTCCCATTCTAAGATCTACAGCAACACACCACATGATTGGTATATGGATATTTGATCTTCATGAGTTAGATTGTTGTTGGTATGGTATAGGGAAATTTAGACTCCTCCAAATGTCAAATGCAAAAGAACGAACAAAAAAATTACATTACTATCTGAAGATTTCTCACCTACTCTTCAACATTCAGTTCACTAATGCCTTCACATTCTGTAGAAGGAAAAACACATTACAAAAATTGTGCTAAGCCAAATCATACATTGCCAATACATTATGGATTCCAAAATTTTCTTCATCCATTTAGTCACAAAAAAACACCATACTTGCGCACAGTATTTTTCCATCCCCTCTACAACTAAGACACTTGGAGACCTTTGTACCACGTCGCTGATCTACAAGCCTTTGAGATTCTTCCCACCGGTTTTCACCAATAAGGTATACTCGTGTCAGAGATTTCAACACCTTATGGGTCACTTTTTATAAATTGTTGAATATCAACAACTTTTGCTACAAATGGTACATGAGCGAGGCCATCTATCCCTTCCTGCCAAGAACAATGCCAATTTTTCAAGCATAATTAACACTGAAGGGCATGGGTAGCGAACATATTGCATGAATTTAAGCATATAAATATACTATTTAAACAATTAAGGGATTTAAATTTTAGAATGTTATAAACTCTATGTTTCCCTCCATCAGAACACAAGAAGTTCCCAATATATCCTATTTTGGATTATTAGTCTTATTTCTTCTTAAGATCTCACGAAACAATAAAAACCAGGCATGTTTCCATAAACCTGATAGAAGCAGCTAAATTTACAGGCAAGAATACAATGGTACCTACATGCTCACTCACAACCTTTTCTCAGTTTTTAATATCTATTTTATTATATTAATTTCTTATTATCTCACTCAATTAACAAGTGTTAACAATCAAAATATATTTATAGCAAATAAAGTACATCATACATAGGTGTTGGATTTAGTAGTTAACTTTCACAATCTTAAGGGAAATCATATGATTCAATATCTTATATTGAACTCTAATAATAATTGAGTGTGATGCTGAATCAAATTTGATGCTAAATTGAAACTGGCGTAGATTGAATGTGATACTGGTTTAATTGTCACTAATTTGAATGTTATTTTAAGTTGAATGTATGTAATTTGAAGCACAACTGATTTTTTTTTTCAAAAATTTGAAATATTATTATTTGTATTCCCAAGGAAAGTCTTGTGGGATTCCCCCCTCTTCCTCACAATATCTAGATGGAGGATGTCTCACCGTCAATCACAATTGTGGTTGGTAATCATGAGGGAATCGACTGGAATTGAACCTGTGATGTATGCCCTCCCCATCAACAACATGCCTTGGGTGGATGGTTCAACTGATTAAGCTAACGCTTGGGATTTTCAAGGATTTGAAATAAAGAGAGACATGTCCTGATTTATATAATCAAACACTTATGGCATTTTTTTGTCTTCTCTTAAAAGTGTTTTAATACTCTTTACAAGGTGTGTTACTTCTTTATTTAGTGGTTCTATAATTGTAGAGGATATGGCGAAAATTATAATGAACTCGTAATTTGTTGAGATTGGAGGACCATCCAAAATTGGTATGTACATGATATACATTTCCACATGCACTGGATATCTATAGAAACTCTTGAAAAGCAGTCTTATTAAAAACTCGCCTACTGAATAGCTAATATTAATTCTTTTGTAATTTCATATGCATCAGGTTGCTCTTTTGTTTGCTAATGCTAGATAAAAATACGTTTGCAGGGCCACCACCTCATTAACATTGGAGTCATATACATTTTCTGTGATTGCCACATTTTGGAAGAGTCTATCTGGTTGGGTTACTTTATCAACTAGATTGTATGCATTTTTCAAGCTTTATTGGGGTTCATTCTTCCCCAAATTCAATATAATCAGCCGAAATTATTTAATTAGTTTTGACTCCATTTCTTACCCGAGAACACTTGATGGCTTCGTATTTGATCTAAGAGGATTGTATACATCTTTTTCACAAATTAAGAAAGCCCACTTTTAATCTACTCTATTTTTCAATATTTGTTACTGGTGTTTATTAATGAATGTACACTTTTGGATAGAATAAATTATTTCAAAACCAAGTATAGAATGTGAAGGCAATTTAAATTTTAAAAAGAGTCAAAGCAAAGACTACTTCTGTTTTGAACTTTTGAATAATCCATATTATTGATTTCAAGGTTATATTTATGAATGATTGATGTTACCTTGATTTTGATGTTATATTTATGTCAATATAAGTACGATGTTCTTCCTTTTGAAAAGTAGGCAGGGACATCAGGCTTTCACATGGCCTTTGCTGAGTAATGACATCAGGACAAGAACTTAAGGTTTTGGACCTGGACTTATAAGATAAGATGAGAAGTGGATTACAGATAGGTATAATGGATTTAATGAATCGTCTGATTGGGGGAATTGTATACCCTATTTGCTGTAATAGTTGTCTTTGGATTTCATTTTGATGGTAAAGTTCAACATCAATACTTGTATTACAGGATAATTATTGTATTTCGAAAACCTTTTGGTGGTTCTGTTTTTGGATGGCATATCTTGAGAGACATTCTATATATGTTGTATTGCATGGAATTTAGTTGTGGAGGCTCTACTTGTGACAGTGATTGTTTTCTTGTTGTTTCAAAAGAGTTGTCAGCCTAAAAAACGACCTCTTACAAGAAAGGTTAGTTGTGACTCTTTTGGGTCTCATCCTTGTTCAGTTTCAGGAGGGAAATCTAATTGGCTCTAACTTTTAATCTCTTGGAATTCATATACAACATAAATTCAATTGACCAAAAAAATATGGTTCTAAATTGCTTCACGGAAACAATGGCGACCATCTGGATTGGAATACCAGATACAAAATTGAAATACAAAAGGATTTTTCTATCTTCACAATGATTGTCGATTTCCTATACTTCATCGTGACATGAAATCCAACAAAATTCTTTTGGACTTCAATTTTGAAGCTCGTGTTGCAGATTTCGGCCAAGCCAAATTTTTGCATCATACTGGTACATGGTAGATCGGAATGCATGTCTTCAATTGCAGGCACCTTTGGCTACATAGCTCCAGGTAAATTGGTGTTTCATTTTTTCTTTTCCTTTACGCTTGGGATCATAAAGGAGTGGATAACCAATTTTAGTAGAGGGTCTCCTAAAAATAACAATTCAAGAAGTTTTGGGAAAGTTCATTTTCGGTTATTGACAATTCTAACCACAGTATGCAGAGTTGTATTGTACTGTTTTGTGCCTCATCTCTGTTTTGCAGATATTCAGATTTATGTTATGTGTTGTACTGTATTCAGATATTCAGAAATTATGTCCATGGATTTGAAGCTTAACATGTGAAACTCCTTGACTCCTCGAGATTTGAACAATGACAAACTTCCTCAGTAAGATTTCAAATTTGACAAAGCATGCAAATCTCAATCTTGATATGTGAAACTATGTGAGATTTGAAACTTGGCCAAGGATGTCAAACTCCATGAGATTTTAACATTGATGTGTAGAATTCCCCAATTTGTTTTTTCATAATTTGACTTGTGCTACTCAATCATCTGAAATACTACTCTGTTTTTTTCTGAATCTTTTTTATATTGATATGAAGAAATGTTTTTCTTTCTAAATTGTTCATATATAACTATTTATTCAAACATTGAAAATCCACATGTAATTTGTTGCATTTGGTGTTTATAAGAATATATTGAAAAATTACTCATAATAATTGACTATGGAAATATTAATAATAAAAAAAGGATATTATACTGATCACAATAGTTGACTATAAATAATATTAATAACATTAAAGAGATAATATATATTTTAAGTTTTTAATTGAAGATATAATATATACTATAGAGTTTAAATTTAATTCTAAAAATTCTATAATTTATTATTTAGAATTAATCATTAAAGAGATTGTATATAATCAATAGCTTACGTTTAATTATAAAATTTTTATAATTTATAATTAACAACTCCATTTTATTTAGAATCAATCCTCTCTTAGTTTTAAATCCCACTTTTTAAACAAATATTGCTATGTGTAGGGTAGCTAAAAATGTCATCTTGTAATTTATGGGTCCAATCAAGATTAGTAAATGGTGCACTCATAGTGGCCATGCAAATTGTATACACACATTGATCTAACCCTCCTAAGTTAAAATCCTAGGTTGTAGTGGCACTTGATAATTACATTGGGCCTCCATGAGACCAATCTCAACCAGATCACATACCAATTACAACCATAAATCAAAGTAACAAGAAACAAATAGCTCTCAAGATGGCTTGGGCATTGAACATCCATAAATTCCAAGGATTAACATTAACAAGGTCAACCATTTCCATTGCTAACATTGAACGTCAAGGCTTGACCTTCACAATGGTGCCACGCAGTACAACATTAGGAGGAATGCAAATTGCACCATCATTTTCCTTTGAACGCTATGCAAAGATGAAAGACACTTCATATGTCTCACTTCGAAGAAAGGAAGAGGCACACCTTCATTCTCTGTCCCTTTCACACTAAAATTGCAACCATCAATCCTTGCACTCCCCCTACCAAATGAAAATACCAATGTTGATTTCCGATATAATTAGAGTCAAATTTGATCACTCCTAACCCTTTATTGTTTTACTTGAACATATGTATACTTTCTCATATGACAAATTAATGTACATTTCATTTTACTTGTCATCGATTACATGGGTTTCAATTTATTGCTTATTAGTGCTTGCACTAGAGTTTTCCTTTAAATCTAATCGACTAATATGCCTACTGTAGATTCACTAGACTTGTTTTCAACACATAAAATTGTGTTATCTACATGTACACAACTTTCTCTCATTTTGCAACATATTGAATTTCTCTTCAATGTTTCATTTCCCCCACTTTGGGGGTGTTGGAATGTGAAGGAAATTTAAATTTTCAAAAGAGTCAAAGAAAAGACTACTTCTATTTTGAACTTTTGAATAATCCATGTTATTGATTTCAAGGTTATATTTATGAATAATGGATGTTACTTGATTTGGATGTTATATTTATGTCAATATAAGTACGATGTTCTTCCTTTTGAAAAGTAGGCAGGAAGATCAGGCTTTCACATCGGTACAAGAACTTAAAGTTTTGGACTTGGACTTGTGAGATAAGATGAACAATGGTTTCTGGATAGGTATAATGGATTTAATGAATCGCCTAATTGGAGCATTGGATGCCCCATTTGCTGGAGCAATTGTCTTTGGAGTTCATTTTGATGTTAAAGTTCAACATCAATACTTGTATTTATAGGATAATTATTGTATTTGACAAATATTTTGGTGGTTTTGTTTCTAGATGGCATATCTTGAGAGATATTATATATATACGCTATATTGCAAGGGTGTTATGCAAAGAAGACAAATTGGAAGAATTTCATAAGCTCTTCCAATCCATGGTGGATGGAGGCTAGAAGACTGTTGATGCGACATATGATGTACTGATAGAGGGGTTAAACAATGAAGGGAGAGCTGAGGAGGCCAAAAATATTTTTTCTTGGATTTTTGGGAAAGGGATACCTGATTGAGGAGCTTGAGGTATGACTTGGTGGGAAACCACAGGAACCGAATGTGGCTAACGAGGCGAAGCCAATGATGTTTCTCCATCCAATGATGGCAGCTATCAAGGCCAAGGTCGAAGCTGCATTGTAGATTAGTTCTTCACATTTTTAGATGTGATTTTGATGAGAGCCTATTGCGACCGCTAGTGATTATGACCAAAAAATGATGAAGTTGCTATGGATGTTAGTTTTACACTGCAAACTTATAAGGGATATATAAAACATTGATGCCAGTTTTATGGATGGAATTTACTATTAAAATCTATTCAAATGAAACGTTTTGTTCTAATGTATGATTAGAGGACAATTTGTGAGTATGAATTATGTTTTTTAGGTGTGCAACTTGTTCACTTGCAAAATTCAAAGGGCTCTGTCGTGACTTGGCTTAGAAACCATCATTCAACAAAGATAGTACATATATGATTTTGTTTTCATTGTGAATCATTAAGTTTAGTATGAACATTTTGGCATTTGTCAGGAAGCAAATTTTTGTAAAGTGGTATTAAATAATGTGACAGTAGTGTTATGCTTTGGAAAAATATTGTCTATGGACAGTTTTGGCCATTCTTTTACTAAGTGAGTTTATTTGCAAGTTTTTCTGCAGTATTTTCACAAACTTTCATTTGATTTGTATGCATATAACAAGTACAATGTGCTATGTATTTTAGAAAAAAACCATATTACAGGTTCTTAGTGGCTCGTAATTCTATGTTGTTATGTTTACTGTGTAGATGGTCACAAGTTCCATTCATTGGTGTAGAAAACATACGATATTTTAAGGTATCGTGATTCAAATTAGTCCCAAAATATAAGACATGGTTAACAGTCAATTTGTGATTTAGTTGTTTAATGGATTTCAATTTTAGCTTATGGGAAGGCAAGGGGAATCCCTCAAGATCCACTCAATCATATCTCCATTTGTAATGCAATAAGGGTGTTATGGTATATAGTGCAAGCCCTCTAGAAAGGGGAAAGAGCGATTTAGTAAAAAAATTAAGGGTGTCTATAGATTAAGGAGGAGTTGTTATAGATTCAACAAAGTATTTAAATTTTTACGTAGAGTTAAAGCTTGGAGAAATTATAATAGACTCGATTTTTTAAAGCCTTCCATTATACCAATATCTAATATCTTTGATAATCATAATCTCTAACTCTCTTTTATACTATGTGATTTTCTTGACTCGACATTCGATTACAAGGCGTTGGTGGATGGGTGTGAATCTACCTATGGAGTCCAACCTCGACACCATGGGATCACTACTCAATACGGTGGACATGTAAAACTTTGTGTAACCATTATTTCTTACAAAATCGTGGCATACATAATGTGAGTTCATGAGTAATATACATAGTTGCAATTTTTTTTCCAGGACATCAAGAGGGTTCTTAGAATTTTCGAGCAACATAATATTTTCCAATGGATTGTGATATCCATGTAGCGGAGGAGGGTGAGATGATAGTTAAATTATAATAAATTATAGAGAATACCGACCACTTTAATTTGTTGGATTATTGAATTGCTAGCCACCATGCATTTGAGAGTTGATATAGAATCCCCATTGGTGCTCTTGTCATGATTTGTTAATGTAGCTGAAGGACGAGTGCCACTTTTATCTTTTGAAGCTCTTAAGATGTCACTTCCATCATGAATCATTGATTCAGGGACAAGTTTATAGTGAGTGGGATTTTTATTGTTAAATCTGATCTAACGTCTAAAAGAATCCCACTCGACTTGGTCCTTAGCTCTCTTGTTGATCCAATAGTGAATAAGAATTCACTATGACATCCTCTTAGTGGGTGATCCAACTTTGCAACACATGCTACTTGTTCACCTCTCCAGAATTGGAACACAAGTGAGATTTAAAATCTAGAACAACTCCCAAAAATCCCTTCCTACTCTTATGATATGGTCTTGAGTTCCCTTGACTCTAATTAAGCATGTGACTATGTTTGCATAATATATACTCGAAATATCTTGTTGATCCAATAGTGAACAAGCTGTCACTATGACATCCTTATGATAAGTGATACAACTACATGACACATGTTATTCCCTCTATTTGCATCATCATTTTATCATTTCTTGATTTAAGCAAAAGGTTTTCCATTTCATCTTTGATAGTGAAACATTTATCCTAGAATCTAAGCATGAATTGAACCACCCAAAATTTCTGCTATTTTAGTGTTCTCTTAATGGCATTTCAATGATATCTATTTCAATATTCTCTTTTTTTCGTTTCATCACATTTTTTTTTTGTATAAGCTGTAGATTATATAGATTAAAAAAAGAGTACAAAATAAAATATAGTCCTTAATGGCCTGGCCCGAAGGTGCCAACCATGTTTTTCGAGAAAGTTCATGACTGTCAAAATGTCATACAAAAAAACCCTGTCTACAGAGGGGGGAATCTGAAGGAAATTGACAAAGTTTAAGGTCTTAGCAGCATTAAGTTGACTGCATATACATAGTGGGACAAAAAAGACAAAAAAAAACCACAGAAAAACTTGCTTGGATAGTAGCTCATGGTGTCTCTTCCAGAATGGTGTAGCTGTAAGGTGCATTGTCCCTCCACACTTTGTCTGAGATCAGGGTAGCATTCTCCTCCATAGAAGCCGAGGAACCAGGTGCCATTACCGGCTTGACAGGCAGGGGATCCATTTTCCTTGGCATCACAGGGACGAAGGCTAACTGTTCCTTTCGAGTGCGCTTCGCTAGAATAGGGCTCAAGGTACAAGGGATGGGAAAAGAAGCCTGAGCTTTCTCCTTGCCTTTTGTTTGAGCCTTGCCATGTGTCAGTCCTGCAGAGTTGCCACCCGGGTTGAGGTTGTCCAAGCCAAGAGTCGAATTCAGAGTAGCAATAGAGGAGGTGGCTCCAGGGGTGGTGCTTCCAGAGCGAAGGTCGCAGTTGAAGGAATGGGTAGGGGCATAGGAGTCCCAACTTTAAGTGCTGCGCAGGGTGCCAAGGGTGGTGGCCCAATTTGGAAAAGTGGCGAGCATAGACTGAGTTTCCTGGTGAGCAGAGACCCAATTGGCTTCCATGTTTTCCATTATCTTCTCCATCATGTTCTTCACCAACTAGTACGGGTCCCAAGCCAGTTCTTGCTGTCTAGGTGCCATGGTTTCTGCGTTGATCCGAGCTTCCCAATTGTCCAGTAGCAGACAGATTGGGATGGAGATAGCGGGTCCGTAACCCTGTCGCAGAGGAGATCTCGTCTGTTCGTTAGCTTCCTTCAATTTTTTTTCTTTGGCCCCCTTAGTTCTTCCCATGGTGAATACAGGAAGGGTGATACTAACACAAGAGTGGGCTTGCAGGTAGCTGAGGCTGCATAGATGTTCTAGCGTAGAGATAACGATGCTAAGAGCATAGACTGCCTGGAGAAAGAGGTGATCAGAGTACCTCATCGAATAAGCAGACGGAAGAGCTTCGCCTTGAGCCCTGGGCCCGTGGTTCGCATGTAGGAGGATCATGGTGGCCAGATAGGCTGAGGCGATGTTGGAGGAAGGCTTATTAACTAGCCTCAGCAATTGAGGTCATTTCAGTGACCTCAGCATAGATATGCGAGTGGCTATGTGTCACCAGGTTGTGGCCACCTGGCTGCATGGCGGAGCTGGCACCCGCATTCGGGGAAATGAGATCAATGTTCGCCAAGGTTTGGAACTTAAGCAGGATGTCCTTGGCAGATGCATTAGAAGGGATGTTCTCCAAGTAGGTGGTATTGCAGTTGACTCCTTCATTAGCGATGTAATCTGTGAGCGAATTGGCTTTTCGTTTGACATGGTGAAAAGTCAGAGAACTGGCAGTGTTGATGGAGCTAGTGAGGTCATGGAGTCTCTACATTAATCTCCAGCTTGGAGAGATTTTGTCGGCTCTGGCTCCATTGTGGAGTTTACTAGCAAGACTGAGAATGATTTTTGAGTCCTCTTCGATGATGAGTGGAAGATACCTATGTCGGTGTGCACATTTAAGGCCTTCTAAGAGTCCAGAGAGTTCTGTTGCATTGTTGGTGTCGTGGCCAATGTTTCCCATATAAATGATCTTGATGGCTCAAAAACCCGCAGCACCAGGATTGCCCTTAGAGGCACCGTCAAAGTTGAGCTTGAAGAAACCAAAAGGTGGGGCTGGGCATGGAAGCAGGAGGGCCGCATGAAGAGCAGTGAGTGGAGTGGAACGTGAGGTTCCAGCTCGAAAGGATGGAGCGTTTAAGGGGGAGGGTGGGTAGGTCTGAGGTGCTCCAGGGCTTGAGGGATATGGTTTCCTGCAAATTGATGGCAAGAATTTCCCATATGTCAAGTGGTGGGAGTTTTTTGGAATCAAAGATTCAACGGTTGCGTTCTTTCCAGATGTTCCAAACTAACAAACCAAGGATGACCTCCCAGAGTCTATTTAGGAGAGGACTTTGGTAAGGTTTGGGATCCCAGGTAGCAATGGTCTGGACAATATTTCCTCGGATTCTATTGGTTCTTCTACAGATGAGAGCCACTTTGTCCCAAATATTGCTGGCATAGTCACAGGAGTTGAGAAGGTGATCCATGGTTTCAGGGTGTTCCTCACACATGGGACATCGGGAGGGTCTTTGAATGCCTCTTTTCTGGATGTTGCCCCAAGTGAGAATGCATCTGTGGGAAAGGAGCCAAAGGAAGGAGGAGGTTTTTGGCCAAGGATGGGTCTCCCAAATTTTTTTCCAAATGACATTGGGCTGTTCTTCAGGAGTTCCAGTGAGAATATGGTAGGCCTCTTTGGTGGAGAAGGTGCCTGTAGGAAGATGCCCCCATTGGAGAATGTTAGGATCATTGCTAAATCTGATATGCCTACTTTGGAGATTCTGCCAGAGGAGCTCAGCGTTGTCTGCTTGAATTGGTGGTGTCCAGAGCACATGATGTTTCCAGGTCCTGGAATTCATTTTGTTGGAATGAATCCAATAGTCCCGAACAGTGCAATGATTGCTAAGATTGTAGTGGTCCTGGAGGTCAGGTGAGAGAGCCAAAGAATGCAGGGGCGGGAGCTGCTACCAAGAATTATACTAGAAGAGAGCTTCTTGACCGTTGCGAATTTCCCAGAAACTATGTTGTTGAATAATAGCTCTTTGACTATTTGTAGCCCTCTAGATGAGAGATCCAGGAGGCTTCTGATCAAAGTGGATTCTGAGGTGGTTATGCCAATTACCTGCATATTTGTTGTGCCACAGTTTGGCCCAGGGCGAATCAGAGGCAGTTACCCATTTCCACCAAATTTTCGCTGAAAAGACGTCATTGTTGATTTCCAAATCCCAGAGCCCAAGTCCACCTTGCTTTTTTGGGGTGCAGAGGGTGTCCCACTTGACTAGGGCCCACTTGCGATTGTTGTGTGTTCCGCCCCAAAGGAAGGATTTCTGAATTTTCCTCATTAATTTCAGGACCCACTTGGGGGCGACCAGGACAGAGAAGAGATAAAGAGGCATTGATTGAAGGACTGACTTGAGAAGGACCAATCTGTTAGGAAAGTTGAGAGAGTGGAACGTCCAGGAGGAAATTTTGCTTTCAAGCTTGTCAAGGAGCTCCCTCCATGAGGAGTGTTTGATGGCAGAGTCAAAGAGAGGAGCTCCCAAGTATTTGGAGGGGAGAGAGGCAACTGAATAGCCAAGGATTCTGGATTTGTTCCTTTGCATGATGGGATTAGTATGGAAAAAGAAGAGTTGAGATTTTTCAAGGTTAAAAGTTTTGCCAGAGGCATCAGAATAGGTTTGGAGGATGCGTTTCAAGGTGTGAGCTTCCTAAACTAAGGGATGGGAAAAAAGGAGATTATCATCTACAAACTGCTGGTAGACAGTGGGTGGGATGCCATGTAAGGAGATGCCGTGAAGGGTTCTCGAGGAAACCTGAGCTTTAAGCATACGCCCCAAACCTTCCGCCATGAGGATGAAGAGGAAGGAAGAGAGGGGGTCTCCTTGCCGAATGCCTCTTGTGGGGGAGAAAGTGGAGGAAGGGTAGCCATTTACCAAGATTGAGAAGAAGGTGGAGGAGGTGAGGGACATGATCCAAGTGTCCCAATATTGACAAAAACCGAAATCTACAAGCATCCTCTCAATGAACTTCCAATTGAGTTTGTCAAAGGCCTTGGAGAGGTCCAGTTTGATGAGCATCCTAGGTATTTTTTCTGCTTTTAAGGAGTGAATTGCTTCATGTGCTAAGATGATGCCATCAAGAATCTGACGTCCTTCCACATAGCCAGTTTTCTCCAGAGAGATGAGAAGCGGGAGGAGGACCTTGAGGCGGTTGGCAACAAATTTCATTATGATTTTATAGACAACATTGTAGAGAGAGATGGGGCGGAACTTACCTGGAGTGGTACTGCCAGATCCCTTGGGGATGAGGGTGAGATGAGTGGCGTTGAGTGCTGGGAGGACCCATCGTTTGGACCTGGATTCTTCAACCACTTCAATAACCTCTTGCTTGAGCATGTTCCAGCAATGGTGGAAGAAATTTATGGTGAAGCCATCAGGACCAAGAGATTTTCCTTCTTCCATCTGATTAACAACAGTCTCTAATTCAACCATGGTGATTTCTTTCATAAGATTGGCATTGTGCTCCGGGGTGAGAATGTGAGGGATGTGACTGATCACCTGGTCAATAGCTTGTGATCTGTTGGCATTGTCCTCTGTTAGTAACATGCTGAAGTGATTGGTTAGCTCATTTTCAATTTCTTCTTGATCATGAAGGACTGTGCCATCCACAGAGCGGAGAGAGTTGATTATGTTGTGCATTCTGTGTTGAATGGTGATGCGGTGGAAAAAGGTTGTGTTTTTTTCTCCTTCCTTAAGCCATTTTATTCTGGATTTCTATCTCCAAAGAGTTTCTTCTTGTTCACATCTGGCGTTCAATTGCTTTAGTCAATCTTTCTCTTTGAGTTTTAGTTCAACAGTGTGACCTTGTTCCATAATTTCCTGTTGAATTTGTTCCAGCTCCTTTTCAAGATCGCTTTTGGCAGTAAATATGTTGCCAAAGGTCGTCTTGTTCCAAATTTTTAGTTGGGCTCTGAGCTTTTTGAGTTTCCTATGGAGTATGGCCATTTTGGACCGTCCTTCAGCCTCCATGTTGCTCCACTAATCCTGAACAGTATCCTGAAAAGATGGGTGTGTAAGCCAAATTTTTTTCAAAACGGAAGGGGTGAAATTTCTTCAAGACTGAGTGTTCCCATTTGAGAGAGATCGGCCAGTGATCTGATCCAGCAGAGGGCAGTACTGTAGTAGTAAGAAGACCTCCAGAATTCATAAAGTTTTCCGTGACCAGGAAGCAGTCGAGACGAGATGCAATCTGGTGGATTCCTCCTCTACAATTGTTCCAGGTGAAGAAGCCTTCAGAAGGTTGAAGGTCAATGAGTTCATAGTCAATGATGCAACGTTTGAACAGATGATCCTCCGGGGTGAGGAAGCAGCGTCCTCCCTTTTTTTCTTGAAGGGAGGTTAAGAGATTGAAGTCTCCTCCTAGGATAAGCGGAGAGTCAGGATGGAGGTGGGTGAGCCAGGAAATAGAGTTGAGGAAAGAGAGCTTGGCGTTGGGTGCCTGGGGTCCATAAACATTGATGAGATGACCCATTATATTGGTGCCAAGAATGCAGAAAGAGGCAGAGAGGGTGTGGGTTGTGGCAGTGAAGTCATTAAGGGTGAGAGTGGAGGGGTTCCAGGCTATGAAAATACCTCCCGAGGCACCTTGAGCGTCATTTTATACCACCTGGAAACCCTTCCAAAGCTTTGTTAACAGGGAATGTACTTTCTCATGGGAACATTTGGTTTCTTGGAGAAAAATGATAAAGGGTGCGTCTTGCATGATTTTGCGCTTGAGCATACGGTGCTTAGTGGGTCCATTGAGCCCTCTGACATTCCAAGAGATTAACTGCATTGGGAACCTTGGTGGGCAGTGGGGAAGAATTCTGTTAGCTGGGCATATTGCCTTGATTCAACTAGTTTGGTGCCTAAGAGGTTGATTCTCTAGAGGTCTGTTTTTTTGCCTCTTTTTTTTGCATCTCTTTGCATTTTTAGTTTTTCTTTTTGAGGGAGGTTCTGGACTCCAAGTGTGAGATGCTTAACTTTACTCAGAGCTTCTTTCAGTAGCTGGATTTGTTTGGGAGAGATGGTTTTGAAAGCTTTTTTAGTGCATGCATATTCCAGGCCCAGGAGGTCAAGGTCTCCTATTTCTAGATTAATCATTTCATCATCCATTTGGACTTCTGGTCCTTGAGATCCTGCTGGCTGCTCAGTATCAGTCCTCGTAGAGATGTGTTTCTCCTTATTCATTTCTTTAACACTCAAGGGTTTCTCTTGGACATTCTCAGAGGGTTGCAAAATGATATGTTGGGTCTGATCCATGGCTAGAGGGGTGATGACTGTTTCTTCCATCTAGGGTTCTTCCTACTGTGCTTCTTCCAGTAGTGGATCTTTGGATATGGGGTCTTTAGGTTGGCCGTCTAGGTTGGCAAAGCTGTTGCTGGTGGAGGGATCTTTAGCTTTTTTCCCTTCCACAGTGTTTTTGCGGCGCTGCCTTCTTTTCCTTCCGATTTTTTGGAAGCCATCTTCATCTTTGATGATTTCTTGAGGATGGCTATTGTTGAGGGGGCAGTCACGATATAAGTGGCCATGTTCGTGGCATTTCCTGCACCGGAAAGGTACATGCTCATAGTCGAGGGGTTGGATCCATTCCGTATCTTCATGGTTTAGACAGATCGAATCTGGCAAGGATTTGGCAATGTGCATGTACACACAAATATGGGCATAGGAGGTGTACTTATTGTTTCTAGTTTGTTTTGAGACTCTGACGTAGCTGTCGAGAGTGTTTCCAATGTCTATAAGCGTGTCCTCGTCCCAATATTCTTGAGGTAAAGAATACATTCGTATCCAAACAGGGGCCCATGTAAAGTCTTCTTTGTCGGGATTGAACTTTTATGTCCAGTGCTTGAGGTAGAGACCTGCAGAGTTGAAGAAATAGGGTCCTTCATCTTCTACACGAGCTTTGTTCTTTAGCCTGTGAAAAATGATGGTGAAGAATCCTTTGGATCCCAGCTGGAGATCGAAGTGTGCCTTAGGTTTCCATTTGGACATTATCTAGCCTCGTAGGGCTTGTTCAGTTGGCTAGAAACCAATGAATTTTCCCACCAAGGCATGATCTTTAAGTTTCTGCACCCTAGCGTTGATGCGTTCTGCTAGCAGAGAGAGTTGGGGTCTTTCTGCTACTTTGGCTATGCAGGTGCTTGAAGTGTTGGCTTGTTTGGCATTCGGCGTGGTCTTTTGCTCAGGGGTGGTTTTAGGGTATGAGAGAGGGACTTCTATCGTACCTATCTGTACAGACACGGTAGGGATGGAAGAAGAGGGGATCGAGCCAGAGGGGTCCTCGGCCCCTCCTCAGGGGTCCTCCATTGATCATACCAGTGGGTCAGAATGGTGGAGGGACAGTGGGGTTGCAGATTGGGATGGGGGACAAGGAACGAAACCCTAGGAAAGGCATGCGAAGTTGCAGAGCTAATTGGCAATGCGATCAATCCTCGTTTCATCACATTTACTTAGCTTTCCATTTATTTTTATTTTTTCCATCGGCGTTCCTTTGCACCCTTTGGGGAAATTGCTAGTTATATTTTCAAGGTTTGCTCATCTTGAATGGTTTATGGATTATGTCTTATATTTATCTAATTTATTTGTTATAATTGAGTTAAATTTAGCTGAGAAAATCAACTTTAAATTTGGGAACTAATACATGTTTAAAACATATTTAATTTCAATGAGTTGATCTTTTATTGTTTATTTATAGTTACAAGAAAATAAAATTATTTAATATTATTTATGATGAGTTGATCTTTTATTGTTTATTTATAGTTATAAAAAATAAAAATGATTTAATATTATTTATGAGTGTATTGAAGATCAATAAAGATCCATCTTAAACCTGTATTTATTAAGCACTAAAGGGATCTAATTTCTTGAGATGTAAATTTGTTTATCTTAAATTTTTTACACATCAAGAAAAAATTACATCTAAAGCACCTCAAGAAATCAGTGCACATGAAATTTTTTATTTACTTTTTATTGTTTATAGGTTATGAGCTGACATGGCAACGCTACATTACGTAAGGTGACAAACATGACAACATCTCCCCCATACTGGGTTGTAAGCACCTTGCTATTCTCAGTGCAATGAGAAATGAGCTACGATTGTACCTTTGCAATGATTGACAAAGAAATTAGATATCTTGGATATTTTTGCAAGTTGTCCTTCCACCATAGAATCTTGGATTATGTTTAGATGGATGGAGAAAGTTGTGTTTCTTGACCTCTTATATTGTTTAATATATTGCTTACAAAAAAAATAATACAATGATGAGATTTACCAAGAATTTATCGAAAACCATTTAGTGTATCCATAGTTGGTGAGCATAGGTTAAGACTCCATTTCTTTGTTGCAAACCTTTTCCCTTTTCTTAATATATTTGTTGAAGGGACAACTACACCTTGTGGAGCTAGAGATCAAGACAAGAAGAGAAAAAGTAGTATTAAACCTCAACCATGGAAGACGATCATGGAATAAAACCTCGCTATGGCTATATGGAAGGATTTTGCGGGATGGAATCATAAGAGTTTCACAAAACTAGGAGTATGATCATCTTTAAGGTTTCTCATGAGAAAGTTTAGGCCTTTTTAACTTAAAAACAAATCAAATAAAATTAAAAGTTCATGATGAGTCTTACGAAGCAAAAGTTCATGTTACATATTCTCAAAAATTTTATAAAAATATATCATAATGTGTAGATATTTAAAATTAAGAAGATGAGAGATGAATAAATATTTAAATAGAGTAGGGCTGATTTAAAATCTATGCCTCGTATTTTGTCTATTCACTTTAAATAACATTTATAAATCATATTAATATCGAAATGATGTGAATTTGATAATGCTTATTGGTGGTGTCTTTTTGATAATATCTTTTATTATTCTAATTGGCATTGCAACTATATTATTTTTATAACATTTTTTATTCTAAATTATAATATAATTATATATTTTTATTTATTATTTTAAAATATTTAATAATTTTATTAGTATTTAATAATATTATTATAATACTTTAAAATAGATCAAATGTTAATTTGAATATCAATTTACCGTTATTTCATTAATAATGATTTTAACATGAATTTTATTTTATAAGTTTATTTTATAATTGAAAATTGTTATAATAATGATCATTAGTATTCAGAGTGATTAAGTGTTTTTTACTAAGGAGGTTTAAGGGATTCAAATTGGGAATATGTTGACATAGAGTTAGTTAAATGTCCAAAAATATTGAGCTAACTTCTTTGGACCAACTAAGAAACTCATAAATGAAATTTATGAGTTCTATTTTACTTTTGTGGATTAACAAGTTATCGAATTGGGTTTTATTACAAGAGTTTTGAAAATTAGATCCAATGCCTTTGTGGGTCATGCATTCCAAAATAAAGCGTTTTTTATCCTCAATTTTTGTGTCTTACAAAGCTTATATATTCTTTTATGCTACCATATTTTAAGTATTTTTCAATGACCTATATCGCTATGAAGCTAATGGAAATTCATCCTTATATTTGCACTCTTTTTTTCTTATCCAACAACAACAAAAACATAGTTTTGATCTTCTAACATAGTTGTGATGTACTAATCCCTTCACCATTGACCCATTAACCAACACACCCCCTAATCATTTACCCACTAACTCAAAAACTCCCTAACCTTAACCAACTAACTCACTAATATACCATAACCATTAACCCATTAACTCTCTAACTAGTATGGTTGTTTATAGTAGTATATAGTTATGATTGACACTACTAACCCACTAATACCTAACCTGCTAACCCATAAATCCTTAGGCATTGTCTAACTAACCCATATATTAATAACTAATCTATCTTAATAAACATATTTAAAGTCGTATTGGATATTCTGATCATATTATATGAAATAATATAACTATATTTATCTTAACAATCATATATTACAAAACATGTTACTTATTCATGTCAACAATGATGTCGACAATGATTAATGCAAAACATTCATAATAAATTATGGAATAGCCTTATTACTTTATTTTTTAAACTTTCCATTTCTCAACGAAACCATTAACATACATGTTCCCTAAAAAACACTATACCAACTCACTAATACCTAATGCTACAAATTAACTTATTATTATTTTTTAAAAGTTTTTAAAAACATGTATTAAACAACTTCAGTGCTCGTTCCACTTGTTTTAAATTTTAATAACTTAAACATGAGTGATACTAACACCTACTTTCAATCCTTAATTAATCAATTAATAAAGAGTTGTTTTAATAAAAGAGATTCTTAATTTATACCACTTTTTTAATTTTTTTTTGTAATTTAGTATTTACATTATAGCACAAAAATTGTTACACGAGCTTAGTAAGCATGCAGGCCTCCCCATAGGAGAAAACAACCCGATAATAGTGTTCTTTGGGCCTCTCATAAAGAGAAAACAACCCTTGGTCCAAAAAATAATATATGAAAAGCTTCTCAGATAGAGAAAACAACCCATGTTCAAATGACTTAAGACAGTAATATAGATGAAAAAAAACATTTCTAGGCCTAGAACTGAAATAAGAAAATCAAATCAATAAAGTTTGTGCATTCTGGGAGAGTCGCCCCAAAAAGAAACTATAACCTTCAAGCATAACCATAACAAGTGTTCAAAAAAGAGAAAGGCTGGTGAAGATGTTACACCACATGGCTGGACTGCATGCCTTCCGTCTTGACATGGCCGATTTCATTGTTCTTGGTGTCGCTTGTGTTGTCCATTGCAGCATCGATCATCCGTTCCTTGCTTGCCTTCGTCTCCGTTGGGATTTATTCCTTGACATTCGAGCACTCGTGAGCCTCGGATCCATCCTGTTGCATGTCGTTTCCCGCTTTTGAGTCCAACCTTATGTGGATACATCCATTGGGACCAACAATAGCCAGTAGATGTGAAGGGAGATGGTAAAGTTTAGTTATGTCCATGGTCCAGCCAATGAGGATTTGGACCCTGTCACAAAGCTCAAGGATTTGAGCTTGAGTGTCCTCCTCGAAATCCTTGATTTCGTTTCGAATAACCAAAAACGTATTGGTCACAGTGGCTAGGTGGCGAGAAATTCCAGTCATGTTTCTCTCCTAGGAATGGATTAGATGCCCATGCCCACACCTTTTAGGAGCACGATGTCGTTCATGGACCATATTAACGTGATTATCTTCGGTTATGATAACTGAGAAACCCTGCACTTGCACTTGTGACCACCATGAAACATGAAACAGGAGAGTAGCCTGCATTGGGAGTGTAGAGGAGGAGCCAATTCGATATCAAAACATAATGAGCCTGGGTGAGCCCGTGGTCTGGTTTATGAACCCGGGAGGGTGCAATACAAAAATAATGAGCCTCCATTAACACAGAGAGATATTGCATGTGCCATATTGTCCTGGAAATCCATGGGAATGAGCACTGGATTGATGAGCCCTATGATCGACATCGGTTCCAACTCCACCCTACCATCTGGCATGCTCACCATCCTGACCCCTGCTAAATCACCATTAATGATCTCTTTATGCGTTATCACCCCATCTTGGGAACCACCTTTTTAACTTTTAAAAACATACCTTCTATTTAATAAATTTAATTCAAATGTAGCATTTTGTGGATCATACAAATTATAAAACGATACTATTTAAAATTAGATTTTCAACACATTCCCTTGTGTAATCTCTTAATTCAAATAAAATTTTATATTTCAGTATGAGAGAAAGAAAATCATTAATTTATAGTTACATGAAAATCGTTTTATCCTTACTAAGATTTTTATGGTAAAAAATATATAACTTCCAAAATTTCAGTCACAACAATGAAGGAGAGTGAAGCTAAAATACCTTACCCATGGAGTCTTAGTCTTAACCACTTGTAGAATCTTAGGTACACAACACATAATTTTTTATGTTTACAAATAAACTTCATGGACTTCCAATTGTAATCTTGAATTTTAGTTAAGCATTATATTTTCTCCTTTACCCCAAGGCATTGGGGTTGATTTAGTGCCCCTTTTTATGGGGATCCACCTTATTAATGGAAGGAGATCCTCTCTGAAATCTAATGGAGATGACCATCCCCTTAGTAAGGGAATCCATATCATGGTGGAAGGGGAGTGGTCCCCCCACAACCCTTAAAGTTTGACTATCTTCCTATGAGGGGACTTCACATTAGGTGGAGGGGGCATGAAGCCCCATGGTATTTGAGATAGGTTTTGTTTCTTTGAGGAAAATCCATTTGAGGTAGAGGGGGTATGAATCCCCATGGTCATGGTGCTTGTGCTAATACACCCTTCTTATGAAGGGGCTCCACCACGTGGTTGTTGGATCAATATACTGTTCTTTATCTTTTCCAGATAGACCCAGGTTCTGCGCGGTTCAAGGAACCAACAAAACCCCTTTTCACCGGCCCTTTCGGCAACAGTCTGCAAGCAAACTGAGGTCTTACCCAAGGCGAAGTTATGGGGAGGTTGCGTGTGAAGAACCTGCAATAATTAATTAATGAAAACACACGAGATAGAAAAAATAACAGAACTCAAAATCACTTTTATATTGATCGCAGGCCACTTCGAGGGGGCAACTTCCTTTGAGCAAGCTCAATACAAATAACTACACGATACCTTCATTGGTCTCAACACAAACTTATATACTAAGTCTAGGCACCAATACCATGGGTCAATACCATGTGTCAATACAAACCATGGGCCAATACAAAATATGGATCAACAATTACTATGGGATGACTTACAAAGCATATGCGTCCAACAACAATAATACAAATTATGGAACAACAAATACTACGAGACGGATTACAAAGCATATGCATCCAACAACAAAATACTAACAAAGTTAATAGAAGGGTTGACATGGGTTCCTAACATCCCCTCTCACTTAGAAAAATCTTTGTCCTCAAAGCTTTAGATGTGGAAACTGATGCAGAATCTGAAGGAGTGGTTCGCCTGTAGCATCCTTGGGTTGCATTCCGGCCCACTGACTCCTTTTGAGTTTCAGGGAGGATTGCTTGGAAGGATGTAGACAAAGAAGGACCATATCAGCTACGTGAAAAGTGCACTCAGAATGGTACTGATCGGCTTGTTGTTTCAGTCGAATTCTTGCCATGTGAAGATTGTCCTGCAGAATGAGAAGAATCTGAGCACGGTTTCGAAGAACCGAGTCAATTGCCTGAACTGGGGAGCTGTTGAGTGTGTATGGAAGAAGAACTGGTGGTGCCTGTCCATAAACTACTTCATATGGTGTCCTTTTATATGTGGTATTGTACCACTGGAGCACTTCTAGGAAATCCATAGAAATAGTTGTCCACATCTGTGTAGGGATGGGAAAGGGTTCGAGTAGTCCCGAAAGGATTGTCGTTTCACCCTTGTTGACCTGGCAAGTATCACAGTCAACCACCATCTGTTGAATTGTCATTTTCAGTCCCTGCCAAAATAAGTTACATTGTTCCCTGTCATACATTTTGAGGAACCCAGAGTGCTTTGCTGATGAAGAAGCATGGAGTTCATAGAAGAGATAGCCTTGTTGAACAGATTGCAACCAATTTGGAACAAGCAGAGAAATAACTGTAAGAGAAGCTGGGTCATCAAATGTGCGAGAAGAAGCATCTGTCACCATATTGTCCTTACCCTTCTTGTAAGTGATCGCATAGGCATAACCCATGAGTTGGATAACCCATTTTAGGTGTGCTGGGGAGGAGACCCATTGTTCTAGGAAATTGTCCAGACTCTGGAGATGAGTCTTGATGTAGACATAATTCCCTAATAGGTATGGCTGCCACTTCTGTACTGCATGCAAAATAGCCATCATTTCCTGCTAAGATGTAGATGCAGCTAAATTTGTACCGGAAAGGTCTCCTAAAGGCTACAAGCCCACTGGTTCAGCAAGGACACCTGCATATCTATCCAAGGAAGTAGGGGAGACCGTTGATGGGTGCATATGAATGGAATGGAGTTGAGCGATGACACCATGTGAATTCTTCTTAAGAATATTTTTCAGGCGATGTGAACTGATGATGCGAAGAGACCCTTCTTGTAAGCCCTTAAATTTTTGTTGTTTCCCATTGACTGAAAACTGCATCCAAAGTTCAGCAAAATCCCATAAGATGGGGCCAAGTGTGAGTAACCATTGAACGCCCAAAACCACATCACATCCGCCTAAGGACAAGGAAAACATGTCAGAGCGTAGGTTATAATATTCTAGAGAGATACGTACATTGTAACACTTTCCCTTGCAAGGTAAGGTGCCCCCATTGGAAACCATGACTTCAAAGTTGGAGCAAGGGTGGACAAAACAATCAACATGTTTGGCGATCTGAGGGTCAATGAAGTTATGAGTGCTACTAGAATCAATGAGTATTGTAAGAGGAAGCTTCTTGAAGTAACCCCTGACCCGCATTGTTTGGGGGGTGGTAACACTGGATAAAGCATGGAGAGATATCTCTTGTTGTTCATCCTAAGATGGGGGGTCAATAGGTAGCTCCTGAATGTCGACCTGATCATCCATTGTATCTGGAGTTTCTTGACCAATTGTAGAGGCAGGCAGAGAATCCATAACCAAGAAATAGAGATTTTGTTGAACACATCTATGTCCCCAAGTGAATTTCTCATCACAATGATAACAAATCCCTTTTTCTCTGTGTGCCTGCATCTCTGTTTTAGACAAATGCTTGATAGGAGTTGGTCGAGGAGCTGGCGGGATGGGAGGTCGTTGAGAACCCATATTTCGGAAGGGAACAAAAGTGGGTTTGGAGCACTGTTGGGCTGCAATCTTGTCTTCTGCCAACTTAACCAACCCTAGGACTTCCATCATTGTGTTGGGACAAAACATTTTAACCTCTGACTGGATTTCATCCTTAAGAACACTGATAAAACAACTCCTGTAGAATTCATCATACAATCCTTCTTTGTGATTTGCTAGTTTCTCAAATTCTATCTGATACTCTCTTACAGTGCCACTTCGATGAAGTTTAGTGAGTGCTCTGGTAAAGTCATCAAAAGCACTAGGACCAAATCGTTGAAAAAGGAGTTGGCAAAAATCTGTCCATTTTGGCTCGACATGAGCCTTGATGTACCAACGGTACCATTGAAGGGCTTCCTGTTCCAAATGAAAGGATACAAGTGGAACTTTTTGGACATCAAAAGTATTATGCAGACTGGAATATTGTTCTGCACGATAGATCCATCCAGTTGGATCAATACCATTAAAGCAAGGAAATTCAAGCTTTGGACCACGGAAATTGCTGGAAGAAGAGAATCCATTGGCTGCCGAAGATTCATGCTGTCGGTTATTGTTTATGGTTGAATGCTGAAGATGGAGGATGATAAATTTTTCATCTAGATCTTGGAGTTTGGTTTGGATGGCTGCAAGTGCTTCCTCCGTGGTTGTTGCTCCTGCGCGGGTGACAACCATAACCAGGAGTTTTTTTTTTGGGAGGGGGAATGGATAGAAAAATACAAACAAAAGCTTATTTAGTAAAGGGAAATTTGGATTTGGGAAAAACTCGGAGGGGTAATTGGGGTTTGAGTAGGTTTTGGATGCTTTCTGATGGATAGGGAAGTAAACCCTAAAAATAGACAAATGAGAGATTTCGGGCTTTGGGAAGTGGAATTTGGGATAGGGTCCTCAAGAATGAAATATGCAGAATGGGATTACCGGGGTGTCAGGGAAGTTTCAAGGGAAACAGAGTGAAAACAAGGGAGATATGGCCAAAAAACATAATTTTATACTTTTTTTTTGGGGGGGGGAATGTATAGAAAAACACAAACAAAAGCTTATTTAGTAAAGGGAAATTTGGATTTGGGAAAAACTCGGAGGGGTAATTGGGGTTTGAGTAGGTTTTGGACACTTTCTGATGGATAGGGAAGCAAACCCTGAAAATAGACAAATGTGAGATTTTGGGCTTCGGCAAGTGGAATTTGGGATAGGGTCCTAAGGAATGAAATATGCAGAATGGGATTACCGGGGTGTCAGGGAAGTTTCAAGGGAAACAGAGTGAAAACAAGGGAGATATGGCCAAAAAACAGAATTTTATACTTTTTTTTTTCAGGAATGGATCTGCAACGACGCGGAAGGGATCTGCAACGACGCGGAAGGGATCTGAAACAGATAGATCTGCAACGGTGCGAAAATGATCGGAAATAGAGGGATCTGAAGCGGCACAACTGGATCGAAAACGGTTGGATATGAAATAGATCTGAAATGGCTGGATCTGGAACGGCTTTCAGAATGGATCTGAAACGACACGGCAGTGATCGACAACAATTCAGCTGAAAATAGATAGGGACCCCAGGTATGTGCGGCTTCCTAACAGTTCAGGGGTTTCACTTAGACACCAATGCTGTCTGACGGCTTGCGTATTGGGGTAGTACCCCTCACTCCATGGCTCAGGTTAAACTGATAACCGCTTTACCACAAATGACAACTCTTGGTTTACCTCACGGGTGGGAACTAGTCAATCAGGTAGGGGTCGTTGCCCTTTTCGCTGGAAGGTCCTCTCAATGGGCCAACTACTTTGGAGTTCTTGTGGTACTCCTCACAATGAGTTTTAGGGCTTATGCCCAAGTACTTCCCACAGTTAAGTGGATAGGGATTATTCTTAGATCTGAAGCTGCAACAGATGTGAAAAACAAATTTGGCATAAATTTCACCCAACGAGCCCAAGAAAGTGCTCTGATACCATATGTGAAGAACTTGCAATAATTAATTAATGAAAACACACGAGATAGCAGAAATAACAGAACTCAGAATCACTTTTATATTGATCGCAGGCCACTTCGAAGGGGCAACCTCCTTTGAGAAAGCTCAATACAAATAACTTCACGGTACCTTCATTGGTCTCAACATAAACTTATATACTAAGTTTAGGCACCAATACCATGGGTCAATACCATGTGTCAATACAAACCATGGGCCAATACAAAATATGGATCAACAATTACTACGGGACGACTTACAAAGCATATGCGTCCAACAACAACAATACAAACTATGGAACAACAAATACTACGGGACGACTTACAAAGCATACGAGTCCAACAACAATATACTAACAAAGTAAATAGAAGGGTTGACATGGGTTCCTAACATTGTGGAATCAGGTTTCCACAATCGGGTGATGTGCGCTTCAACAGACTGGTGAGCAGCATGCTACAGGACTCGCGCTACGAACTGGGGATTGTACAAAATTCACCTACTTCGCGGTTAACAGTTATGCAATAATGCATCCAAGGACTGCGCGGCTCAGAATGGCTACTCGACAATAGGACAACGCAACTACGAATTGTGCTATCTCTTAACAACCATACATCTTCGACAGACTTTACTTAGTGCAAATTACACATTCAACTAGAATAATAGACTATGTATTTTACGGACTTATGCAATACGACGAACTGCAAAGCAACTGCGCACTTCCGGTGCTGCGCTCAGGGAATCACACTACACAGACTTCCCTAACTTAAGTGTTACCCGTCTAACTTATGCATTCATTAAGTTCAAAAATACTTCTGCATTCAACATTTGCTCATATGCATTCAACACTTAACATATCATTCCATCATTCATTCTTATGAAAATTACACATGAAAGCAAAGATACTTATACTTATAATCAAGAACTTAACCATTCATCAAAGCAAACATACATAATCAATCACACAACGCAACAATTTAACATGGTTCACCCCCAGGATGGGAGCTACGTCCATGTGAACTATTGTTTTATTATCAATGGGAGGGGTTCAACAGTTCTAGTGTATGCACTCAGTTGCAGACTCTCTTCTCTCTTCAGTAGGTCTCTATGCACGCAGCTGCAGATCCTTTTTACAGTAGTCTCTCAACAGAGATCAATATTCAACAATACTCACAATGAAGATTAACCCTTTCCCTTACAAAAGATGCCCTTTTATAGATCGTGCTCGTAGGTCACGTCTTTACAATCATGATGGGATGAATCAAAACCCTAAGGTATCCAAAAATGGTGCGGTTACTCCGCTAACCAACTCTATCTGGATATGATAGTGACTCATCGTCATGGCCGCCCTTCCGCGCCGTCTCTGGCTTCTGGCATCTTCTGACTGCACGTGGTCACATCGCTTTCAACCGTTCTGCTGAGTGCATGCCGACGGGTCACTTTCATCCCATTGTTCCTTCTCTAACGGTTTCCTGTATCCAGTTCGCTTAGTGATTCCTTTTCTCATGCAATCGGTCGCTTTCTTTCTTCGCCACTTCTTACCCAACTGCCAGGAATCATGGATTATCTTCCTCAAAACAGATCATCTAACGATCTTACCAGAACCCATACCGGTTTCCTTCCAAAACACTACCATACTCGATCTTTGCGGTGCTGGAATGTATCCGCACGGTTCTTACCTTGTCGATGTTGCGCTGTAGAGTAAATTCCCAGCTCCAAAACTGTCTTGCACAAAAATGCCTTAACTTGGGTTGTTCCAAACAGGCCCCTAACACTTACATGTGGCTCATCCCCAAGCCACTCTCCTCTTCTAGTTCCATGAGCTGCGCTTCTCCTTGCTGAGCTACCTTCGTAGTGAAATATTGATAAGTTGCAATTAGCTTCACAACTGTTTCTTTAGCGTCTTGCTCAACTGCCTTGACAATTTCCAACACATCTGGTGTTAGATATTCCTAAGCCTGCTCTTGCACTGACTTTTCTGAGTCGCGGAGTTCCTGCAACTTCTCTTCAATCTCTTTCGAGATGGCTTGAGTTTCTTCCTACAGTGGCAGAGACTTATCTCCAGATTTAGCCTCCCTTTCTCTCAAAATTATGAGTTCCCTCTTTAGTTCTTTGACTTCTGCAAATCGGAAGAGTCTGTCTCTTGCTGGTAGAGTCTTCATCTCCGCATCTAGCGAATCTAACTATGCTTTTTTTTCCCGTAAACTGTTTTGTACCTGCAGCAGTTGAGGGTCCTCTTGCAGCACAGTAAATACTCTGGTTTCCTCATCTAGAAAGTTCTGACACTTGGCTATTTTACTGGATATTTTTTCTGTGGCCGCTTTCATTTATGCTGCTCTAAGTTCTGTTTGATCTGGTGGTGTCTTCGGGAGATTTTGTGCTTCCAAAGTGGCAAGCTTTTCTTTATAGTCTATCTCCATGTATTCCATTTCAGCCTTAATATCGCTTACTACAGAGCTGATCTTATTTATGGTATCTACGAGCTCTGGCTACTCATCGCATTCTACTATCCCTGTGTAGATTGAAGCAACAATTTCTTCTATCCTTCAGTGCTGCTCATGTGCACTTTCAAGTGCCTTAGCCTTCTGTGCACTTTTTTCTTGTAGATGTCTGTAGTTTTCCTATAAGTCCTGGTGTTGGTTTAGGGTGACCATATATCTATCATGGATTTCCTCCACAACCTGCAGGTGCAGATTATGTAGACCATCCAGAGGAAACATCGTGATATCAATATCCACATGTTCTATTCTCTGTGCGCCCGCAACTAATTCATCACGAGGTAAAATTACACTTAGCGGGTCTATGCAGATGATGCACAGTCTTGGTGCCATGGTCAGAGCTAAGGATGTTTTCTTTCGTTGAGAAGTGTCCCTTGACCTTCCTTCTGATTTAGATTCTCGAGCCAAGTCACGCTAGACTTGCTCAATCTTCGCCACTGTGCCTTGCAAAGTGGTGAGATTCTCTTGGAGTCTAGCTTGAATCTCTTCATTCTTACTGTCTTTGAGGGACAACATGTATTCTACATGTGTGTCGACCCTAGACGCGATGATCTCATAATCATCATCGTGCAGCTTCACTTTCGATGGTTCCCTTGTGGCTCTCTGCTTCTTTTTCTGTACTTTCTCCTTTACAGAGCTTTCTAGTCCCTTTCTTTTTCCTGCTGGTGACTCTTCAATGATCTTTGTCATTGATGGGGTACTTTTGTCTGAGTCTGAATCGATTACCATCAACCCTTCGACCTTCCATTAATCTAACCACTCCTTCATGAGCATATCTATACTAGCTTCATCGAGGTGATAGTTCCTCGAGAACCATTCTGGATTCTTTTTTTGCGCCTTTGGTGAGATTTAAATAAAATGCATATCAGGTTTTAAATTTAAAGTGCGAATATACTTTGTTGTTACCTCCTTTGATATGTGCGGTGTGCAAATGATGACATCGCACAAATGTTCGTAGTATGTGAATAGTACTTCGTTTGAGGCGTGTTGTTTGTCTGGTAGCATATTTTCCCAGATATTTTCATATCTAGGTCCTCAGCAATCATTGATGAGGGATGTGAGACCAGCATAATTCCTTGGTTCCTTCCAGCCTACAATGGCGATCAGCACCATTAGCCAACTATAATGAAAGGGAGTTCCATTGACCTAAGTGTCGCGGACATCATCCAGAAACTTGTTCAACAGATATTGACACCAGTTAAATCTTGTCCCCTGCGCTATCTTTGTAGCGAGGTGCATTGCTCCGGCTGGTACTTATGTTGGCCTGGCCTTCCGCAATACTTTTCCTCCTAGCAGCTGCACTACAAACCGCGTGGCATCATATTTTATGCCGTATGTGATAAAACCTTGTTTTCCTTTGGGAATGTTATATTCTTCTTTCATTTGCACGACTATCTCTTTGTCCCTGGTTTTTTCGGAAAAGAACTTTTTAGGATCGTCACCTCGCTTGCTTAGGCCTATGATCCTATGGATCAAGTCTATGTTGATGTTGACATTTTTGTCCAACCAGAGGTAACCTTGGTTTGTGCGCGATATCAATGTGCACACCACCGCATTGAGTTTCGGGCTTCTGTCGAAGTGTGGAAGCCGCAGCAGGTTCAGAAGCCCGGATTCCATGACTTCGGACAACCAACTCTGCGCTACCAGTAGCAGGTTGTTCTTCACGTCCATTTTCCAACACATGTATCTATCTCGTTGAAACTGTGGGTATTTCGTCTCGTCCGGATCCTTATGCTATTGCAGAAAGTCATAATCCTCGAACTTGTAGTCTGTGAGCTTACCCAACAAGTTCTCTTGTGGCTTGACATGATAGGATATTGGCGGAAGAGGTATTTCATACTTGGCATTTCTGGTAAGCTTTACAGTCGGTGCATCTTGTGCACGCGGAGAGATATACTCTGGGTTTAAGGATAATATCATCTCTTTGTCCTCTGGCGGGGCTTCTGGTAGCTTGGATCCCATTACCTTCGGCTTTCCTTTCTCGGCTACAGGTTCTTTACCCTTGCTTTGCATTAGTGCAGGATGGCGTGGTGAGCGTCGTGAACCTTGGCCTTTTTCTGTAACGACCTTCTTGGCAGGAGTTCTTATCAACCTTGCAATGCCGGATTGTCTAAAATCCCTCACAGCCTGCTCGACTGTGGAATCCTACACAACTATGGAATCATCAGACATTCACTGGAAATTTCTCTGTAGACTCACGAAATTACTTAGCGCTCACTAAAACAATACTAAAGCTATGGCTTGCGGAAAATTTTAAAGTTTTGGTAACAGTCATGAGTCCAGTCTTAGCGATATTTATAGGCACAGTCGGCGTTAGCCACACTCATCAACGACTAGATAAGCATTAATTGTCATGTCCATTGGCCAAATCCGTCGAAGATTTCGGTCCTTTCCTTCATTAATTGCTTCAGAACGACTAATTTTGCGTTAAATGCTCAAACGGTCGTCGGCAAAATCACTGTATAACGACTAGTTTTCAGCTTTAATGGCTATTTTGAGGTGTTGTGTCGAACTGCGCGGGCGGGTGTCACCACTCTCAGCGTGGTGAACTGCACGATAGCATCTTAGAACTTTGCATTCTTCACATTCCCTTTGAGTTATGCAGTTGCGTCTTGAACTTGTCAACTGCGCGCTTCTACTTCTCTTTTCTTTTGTTTTCCTTTCTCTTGTCTTTTTGTTCTTTTTTTTTCATATCTGCACAACTTCACTTCTCTACTAGTGCTGCACGGTAGATGCATCCTTTCCATCGAACTTTGCATATCGGTCCAAAACTAGGTACAGACTCTGTTGAATTTCTAGTGCCCAATTTCAATTGTATTTGACACTTAGAAATTTCCTTTTCTTCAGATCACTGAGGGTTCTTCGAAGTATGACTATCCCTGTAGGGTTTTAGTCTACTTCTATTAACCAGGCCTGGTAATTTGTCTCTGGCTAATGTGGCTAACTGAGCTACGCCACTATTAGTAACATGCATAACAATATATGGCCCTAGCCAGTGCATTTTAAATTTTCCAAGAAATTTCATAAATTTACTATCATACATGAGGACAAGGTCTCCTACCTGAAAAGACTTGTTCTTGATGTGGCGATCATGCCATGCTTTTTCTCTGTCCTTCTGCACTTGATGGTGAAATCCTGTAATGAAATGATCTTCCTCCAATCCAACCAAGTGCAGAAGCCTTTCCTCTATTATCTGTTCATCTTCCATGCCTGTGAATGCAGCTATTCTTAAGCTTGGTACTATGTACTCCATCGGCATCACAGCTTCTTGTCCATAGGCTAGTCTGAAAGGTGTATGGCCTATCCATTTCTTACAAGTTGTTCTATATGTCCATAACACGGCTGGTATGCATAGATCCCAATCATCCCTGTTTACATTGCATACCTTTGTCAGCGCATTTTCCAATACCTTGTTAAATGCTTCAATAGTGACATTAGCTTGTGGATGATATGGTGTACTCCTCTGATGGTAGATGTGGAACTCTTCAGTAAGGGCTTCAATAGTTCTGTTCAAAAACTGAGTTCCTTGATCACTCATTAGAATTCTTGGGCATCCAAATCTAGTAAGGATGTTCTCAAAAATGAACTGCACGAAAGTAGCTACGCTACAGTCCTTCACTGGTTTAGCTTCTGCCATCTGGTGAGATAATTAGTCACAGTGATAATATATCTTGCACCAGTCTTCTTTCCCAATGGGTTAATAGGTCCCACAAAATCAGTAGCCCACTTATCAAATGCTTGCAGTGTCAACTGTGGTCTTAATGGCATTTCATCTCTGTGCGATGGTTTTCCTGTTCTTTGGCACACATCGCAACTTCAACAATGTTCCTTTGAATCTTTATGGATTGTAGGCCACCATAGACCTGCTCTTAATATTTTCTGCGCAGTATCTCTTCTTGCATAGTGACCTCCAGACACACTTGAGTGTGCATCAACCAAGATAAATGGCTTCTCATGCTTTAACACGCATCTGTGCAGCACTTCATCTGGTCCCAACTTATATATATTTTTGGCGATGATAGTGAAGTCTGCTACTCTGAATACCAGCTATTTCTTTTGCTGTGTAGTGAACTTCATGGGTGTGAATCCTGTAGTCAATAATTCTACAATATCTTTGTAATAATCATATGCGATCTGTATGGAAAATAACTACGCGTCAGGAATATTGTCTTCGAGATTTGTGGGTTCTTCGCCTAACTCAATCCTTGAGAGATGGTAAGGTCCTAAGTTCAGTTTGCCTGGTTTAACAATAATTTCAAAGTCATACTCTTGAAAGAGTAGTAACCATCTTCATATTCCCCCCCCTAAAATTGGCCTATTGACCAAGTACTTCAGAGTTGAATGGTCAGTGTACATGGAGAAGTGCGCACCCAACAAATAGTGCTTGAATTTCTGTAGTGCGTACACCATAGCTAAACCCTCTCTTTCTATGGTTGTGTAATTCATTTCGGATGAGGACACCTTTCTGCTCAAAAATTCAATGGGTTAATCAATGCCCCCTTCACCTAGTTGAGCGAGCACAATGCCCAACGCTATAGATGAAGCATCAACATGTACATGAAACGGATTATCCCAATCTGGAAAAACTAGAATAGGCATAGTTACCATTTTCTCTTTTAGTGTATCTAGTCCTTTCTCGCATTCTACGTTCCATATGAACTGTGCTTCTTTATTCAGAAGTTTCTCCATCGGCGTGGTTATCTGTGCATAACCCTTGATGAACTTTCTGTAATATCCTGTACCCAGTGTAATGTGAAGCTGCTTTACTGAATTCGGTGCTGGTAAATTCACAATGACTGCGATCTTCGCAGGATCAACCATCAGGCCTTGCTTGCACACAATGTGTCCTAGTAGAATTCCATAGGGTACACAGAAAATACATTTCTTCAAATTCAAAGAGATTTAATGTTGTCTACACTTAGCTAACATCATTCTAAGGTTTTCGTAATGGTTCTTTAGTAAACCAAAGACAGTCCAATCATCAAAATAGACTTCTAATAACTTATGGATAAAGTCCTTGAATGCATCCACAACAACTCTGGAAAATATCGCAGGTGCATTATTCAACCCAAATGGCATAACCGTATACTGATATGATCGCCATTCAGTAGCAAATGTGGTCTTATGTCTGTCTGCTTCGTCAATCCTAATATGATGGTATCCAGAAAATCCATCGGTAAAAGAATATGCCTCATTTCCTTCCATGTTGTCTAGTACTTCATCTGTAAATGGAGTAGGAAATGGGTTGTGTAGTGAAGCATCATTTAGCTTCTTCAGATCTATGCAGATTCTGATTTCTCCTTTCATCTTTTTATCCTGGATAACCATAGGGCTTATCCATTCTGATTCTTCCACTAGCTCAATGATCCCTGCATCAAGCATCTTATCGATCTCTGCTTCACTCTTTCCTTATATCGGGGATTCAGTATATAAGACCCCTGCTTAATGGGCTTCACGCTTGGCTTGAGAGGTATCTTCATGACTCCCAAGTTGCCCAAAATGCCTTTCATTTCGGCGAACTTTGTTGGAAACAAATCCTTATACTCATGTAGAAGGTTTGCGATCTACGTGACTGTTTCATCATCCCAATAATCTCCAATGGATGCGAACTTCGGCTCTTCACTTATGCCAATGTTAACTTTTCTTGTATTGATAGGGCGGCTCATATCTGGAAATTCTAATTGAGGTCCCTCTACGTCGTGTGCTCCCTTTGAATCAAGTCTATTGATATTGTGCAGATCCTCCTCATCGCTCTCCTCCTCTTGTTCTTCATCTGCGGAGAGGTTATAACATTCAAGGGAAGATTCTATCTTTCTTGCCCATTCTGGTTTCCTGTTCACAGGTACTTTTATGTCTTCAAATATATTCTCTTTGATGACCTCTAATGCCTCATTTATACTTGGGCATTCGTCTTTGAATATCCTTTCTTTGATAATATGCAGAGCTTCATTTATGCTTGGAGAGTCATCTTCAAAGGTAAAAGTTATTTGGAAGTTCATAGTCATAATAGGCCAATCTGTTGTTCCTCTGCAGAGCTCTGTGTCTATGTACCAGTTCTCTGGAATTTGCTCTAATGTGTGCACAAACATATGAACCCATTCTGTCTATGGTATGTTTTCCCATGCTTTTGAACATATTTCTATGTGATCCCTTGGATTTGTTTGTCTATTATAATTTTCGATTGTCAATGTGACTTTCTATGTGAATCTGATTTGCATCATGTGCTTGCACTATTCCCATGTGGTCAAAGTCTTCTTATGCATGTCCCACCATCTGGAAGGTGTAGCACGCAGTGCTATATCCAATGCTAGTATTCAATGTTCAGCTGAAACTGATACAATATACTATTGAATAAAGGTATAGACGTTAGTTGAGCAATCATAAGTGGGGATTGGACTTACCTCTGTTCCAATCTAGCGTAGTGACTTCTTGATCTGTGCACATCTCCTGGGAGATACTTCGTGCATTCGGCTTTTCCAATTCTCCAATCCTACGTCGGAGTCTAATATGCAAGAACTGTCGCATCACCAACTAATCATTCCATCAACTGTAGGATTGATATAGTCAGACTGATTCGCAGTCATCTTGTAGATGCGATCAAGGTCTTGTGCTCTGGATTCTTCTGGTATTGGTTCACTGTATCTTTCTCCTTGTGAAGGGTCCAAGGGTGTGATGACCCTAATATCTTACCCTTCGAAGATCATCTTTTTGGTTTTCAAGTTGATGATCGTAAGGTTATCCATCACCCAGTCTATCCCCAATAATGTCGGATATGGGTTACTATCGTCGATGATCTCAATAAACTCGAATTCTGCTGAACTTCTTACTTCATCGATGTCTACAAGTACATTTGAGAGTCTTCCAAAGGGAATAACTTTCTGCTGATTGGCTATTCTTAATTGCATAGGTGACCATGATAACCTTGGTTTCCCCATCTGTTTCCATGTCTGCTTGGTCAAGACATTCACTTCTGATCCTAAGTCAAGGATTATCTCATTCATTTTATACTCTCCAATCTACGCACTGAGCCTCATTTCTTGGCCTGTTCTCTTATGGATCTTTATATGGTGAACTGCACTATGGGAAGTATCTATGCCACTGTTTGGTTCATATTGGTTTAGTAAGTTCTGTAATTCCACTAAAGCATCTTCGCTTTTCAGTAAATTCATACGGCTCCGTAGGAACTGCACAACAGAAGTGCTTGTTTCTGCTGTGGTACATGTTTTGTCATATGCTGTTGGCATATCCTTCATATGCATTGTTTCACTTCGTAATGGGATTCTTGGTGTCACAGGTGGTGGCTCTTTGAAGGTCTCCCTTGCTTCCGCGAAGACTTCTTTGTTTCTTTCTAGATTGAAAGCAGGTGCTTTTCTAATCCAGACCCCTTCAGCAGGATCTGCTTAGCTTGACAATTCTCAAAAGTCGAAGCTTCTGGTTCTTTATCTCTTCCTGTTGCAACACCAATTCGCGTCACAACATTGATGTTTGGATCTCTAGTTCTTTTCTTTGTTGCAATCATATAAACATTTGGATTTGGTGCTTCTTTTTTTCTCTCTTGCATTTTTTCTTGTAGCAGTAGGCATTCCTCAATGACATGATCAAAAGATTTATAGTACCTACAGGTAGTACAAGCATTGGTACAGTCTCTAGACAGATGACCAGGCTGACCACAGTTATAGCATATTATCTTACCTCTACCTCTTCCTTGTGTTGGGCCAGTGTTTCTTTCTCTTCCTTGGAATCCACCACGGCCTCTGTATGCGCCTTGATCATACTGCGCATTATCATTGTGTTGCGGTGTTTCTTCTTGAACTCTGTAAACATCATGCTTCCTTTCTATCATGATTTCGTATGCTCTACAGTTGGTATCATCATGGCCAACTGATTTACAGAAATTGCAATACAAATTCTTGGTTGTTCGCACATATTTCAGGATCAAATAACAATCTTTTGGGCAGTGTCCTCTAGTTCGACAAATCTCACACCATGGCCCTTGTTGCTGATTCAGTGGATTCGGTGCTCCACTGTCGAGGTACTCTTGAAACAAAGGACAAATTTCCTTCGGGTGCCCTTATCCCTTACATCTTGTACACCAAACTTCTTCTTTGGTTTATTTTCCCTTTTTAATATCTTGTAATTGTAGTGTTAGGTTTGCTAGCTAGTTTTGAATCTAGACCATTCCCATGCTAGTCTCTCCTATTGGCGAAGCTTCTAATTTCGTCGCGATCTCTAGGGATTATGCCTGTGAAGCAACCTTCTGTTGCATCAATGGTAGTCTAATGTGTGGAAACAATGCAGCTATGAACCACTCTTGGTGTTGTTGCGGTGCAATGTCAAAATTGACCTGATCTAACAATGTTTTAAACTTCTAGTAAAATTCCCATGCTGACTCAGTTGTTTTCTGCTTAATCTCTTTTAGTTCTGTTATACATTGTGATTCTGATTTAGGTTTCTTGAACTCTCTTAAGAGGGTAGAGTTCTATTATGTCCAACAAAATACGTCATAAACCAGTTCAAGGCTATATCCCTGAATGTACTGATGAGTTGTGATTACTTAACAACATCATCCTGGACTTTCTTAACGTTCCACACGGCTTCACACAGAAACCGGTGTTGCTTAGGGTCTTCTAGACCCGTTCCTTTAAATATCGGTAGTTTAATATCATCTGTCATTCTCCTTCTCGGAGGAGCAGTGTTTTGTGATGTGGTAGGGATACTACTGCGTGGGATGTTCTGAGTTGGAATGTTCTTAGTACTCACTCCCACTGTGTTACTACTGTTGATGTTCTGTAGATTAGCAGTATTGTCAACCGACAGATTCTGAGGAGTAATGGGTTGATAGGTACCTACTGGAGGTTTTGTCTGGCTATCAGTCTCAGCTTGTAACTTAGTGTCTATGTGAAGTTCGCTCTTCTCAATGTTATACTTATATCTTTTTCCACTTCTTGAATTGTATGTATCTTCTTCATCACTGTATGTGTTATTGACCATGACAGACTCAAAAATTTCTAGTAATCTTATTGCATTCTTAAAACACCTTTCTCAGCTAAAAGCATTTTAATATAAACTTAGATTGTTCAGATACTTACCTCTAAATCCTTTGAAGAAATATGCTTCTGTTGCGCTGTAGGACTTCAGGGTTTCCACAACGAACTCTATCACAAAGCCTTTTAGTATGATTTCGAGCCAGAAGTCGACTGCTAGCGCGAGTGGACTATCTATTGCTTTAAGTCTCTGAATGAGCTCTGGGGTCCACTCGGTAGGTACTCCCTCTTGGAAATAGTTCTTTCACTCTATGAGCCTTGATAACCACTCGTGCAACTCGTTTCCAAAAGATGTGAAGAAAATTTCATAAATGTTCGCCCACGGGTATTTCTGTAACCACTCTACGTCAGAGAGATGTGGATGTCTATTCTCTTTTCTTGCGAGATACCTCTCTGTCTTGTCCACCCAGTTCCATATTTTTGTTTTGTTTGGATGCCAATTTTTCGGTGCTCATCACCAGTTCAAGTGCAGCAACAGAACCATGTGTTGGCTCAATATACTGTTCTTTAGCTTTTCCAGATAGACCCAGGTTCTGCGCGGTTCAGGGAACCAACAAAACCCCTTTTCACCGGCCCTTTCGGAAACAGTCTGTGAGTAGACTGAGGTCTCACACGAGGTGAAGTTATGGGGAGGTTGCGGAATCAAGTTTCCACAACGGGTGATGCGTGCTTCAACAGATTGGAGAGCAATGCGCTACAGGACTCATGCTGCGAACTGGGGACTGTATGAAGTTAATTCACCTACTTCGTGGTTAACACCTATGCAATATCGCATCCAAGGACTCCGCGGCTCGGAATGGATACTCGACAACAGGACAACGCAACGAAGGACTGTGCTATCTCTTAAAAACCATACATCTTCGATAGACTTTACTTAGTGCAAATTACACATTCACCCAAAATAATAGACTGTATTTTACAGACTTATACAATACGACGAACTGTAAAGGAACTGTGCACTTCCGGTGCTGCGATCAGGGAATCACACTACACAAACTTCGTTGACTTAAGTGTTACCCGTCTAACTTATGCATTCATTAAGTTCAGAAATACTTCCACATTCAACATTTACTCATATGCGTTCAACACTTAACATATCATTCCATCATTCATTCTTATGAAGATTACACATGAAAGCAAAGATACTTATACTTATAAGCAAGAACTTAACCATTCATCAAAGCAAACACACATAATCAATCACACAACACAACAATTTAATGTGGTTCACCCCCAGGATGGGAGCTACGTCCACAAGAACTGTTGTTTTATTATCAATGGGAGGGATTCAACAGTTCCAGTCTGCGCACTCAGTTGCAGACTCTCTTCTCTCTTTAGTAGGTCTCTGCGCACGCAGTTGCATAGCCTTTTTACAACAGTCTCTCAACAGAGATCAATATTCAACAATACTCAAAATGACGATTAATGAAGATTAACCCTTTCCCTTACAAAATATTCCCTTTTATAGAGCGTACCCGCAGGTCACGTCTTTACAATCATGATGGGCTGAATCAAAACCCCAATGTACCCAAAAACGGTGCCGTTACTCCACTAACCAAATCTGTCAGGCTATGATAGTGACTCATCGTCGTGGCCGCCCTTCCGCGCTGTCTCTGGCTTCTGGAATCTTCTGACTGCGTGTGGTCATGTCGCTTTCAGCTGTTTTGCTGAGCCCATGCCGACGAGTCGCTTTCATCGCATTGTTCCTTCTCTAATGGTTTCCTATATCCGGTCTGCTTAGTGCTTCCTTTGCTTGTGCGACCTATCGCTTTCCTTCTTTGCCACTCCTTACCCACATGCTGGGAATCATGGAGTATCTTCCTCAAAACAGATCGCCGAACGATCTTACTGGAACCCATACTAATTTCCTTCCAAAATGTTGTCATGCTCGATCTTCGCTGCGCTGGCACTTAGCCATGCGGTTCTTACCTTGCTGATGTTGCGTTGCGCAGTAACTTCGCATCTCCAAAATTGTCTTGGACAAAAATGCCTTAACTTGTGTTGTTCCCAATAGTGGTGGAGGAGTATGCAACCACAATCATAAACATGGTTCCATAACCTCTAAAGGGGGTGCATCCAATTGGAAGTGAGGAGTTCATCTCTCCTCAATGGCTTAATTTTTTTCTTCTAAAAGAAAACCTAATATAATGAGAAGATTTAATCTGAGAAGTGGAAGGGGCAATCACTAGATGAAGAAGAGACACATGCTATCAACTTAAACTTTTGTAATTGTATGCCTCTTGTAAAAAATATCAAGGAGATTGAATTCATCAGTATAAATGTTGCTTCCTCATACTCTCGGTTCAATTAATTTGCAATTTTTAGGTCATCATAGGTTTATGGTTTTGTTGCTACACTTACTTACAAAAATTGGATTACTAATCTACCTCATCAATCAATTTATTAACACTCCTTTCTCTTTGTTTTTATTTGCAGGCACATGGGGTTGGAATATCCAAGAAGGGAAGGGTTGTTAAAGCATGGTAGAGTAGCCATCTAATGCTACTACTTATTATATTATTCTTTCTTCGTTTTCTCATTTTTCTCTTCTCAAGTTCTTCTTCTATCTAAATTCTCCTGTATATGGGCAAGATACAGGGTGTTGCTTCCTCTTGCCCACATGGTATATCCTGTTAAAGTTACAGTATCATGATTCATTCTCCAAGTCAATCTTGTGTGTCAAGATTGAGCCTCGTGTGTCAAGGTAGTTCCTTATAGGATCCTAAGTTGGACTTAGGAAACTTGGAGAATAATCTTGAGTTGGACTCAAGAATGAATAAGCCTCATGTGTTGAGGTAAGCACTTTGTATGTCAAAGTGATGGTGTTGTATAGTCTTGTTTTTGAAGACTAAGGTCTTGTGTGTCAAGATGGATCCTCATGTTTTGCATGTCGAAGCATGAATGGTGTGTGATGTACTACTAACCATGGTTGAGCTATTAAGTCTCATCTAGAGACTAGCCACCTCTAGAGTGAATAACTTTAGCATATGACCACTTGGAACGATGGTAGAACAAGATGATCACATCATTGGAAAAATATCCCTAGTATATTTGATATGATATATAAATTAAAGTTGGCACATATGGACCATGCAGATAATATAAGAGATAAAGATAAGATGTGATAAGATAAGAGAACTCGATTTTCTCACTTCAGTAATGATAAATACTTCAATTAAATAAGAGAGAAATTGATCAATTGTTAAACTTTAGTGATTTTGACAAGAAAGACTTCAGTTAATAAAAGTAGAAATCGAATTGTTCACTTTAGTGATGTTATCAAGGACTTTAGTTAAAAGAGTTAACAAAGTGTTAATAAAGATAAGTTACAACACTTGCATGATGACACTTGAGTTAGCCACCTAACTAAGTGATCTAGCATTCAGATGAAGGGTGAGTTCATCCTAAAGTCATAAGATAAAAATAGAAGCCAAAACATCAGAAGTATGGTATATATATATATATATATATATGTTATGCATAATTGATGAATTAGATGTGAGAGCGAATTCTCTTCTCTCTTGAAGGAAATTCGCTTTCTTTGTACATGTGACCAAAATTAGCGAATTGGTTTTGTGTAGGATATTATTATGAGTTCTATTCTTCCATATTCTCTCTTGATTTGTGATTGCACCAGGGGTTCTTAGTATTTCTCTCTGATAATGCACCAAGCATACTTGATGCAATCTGCTCATTGTAAATAAATTCTCTGCCATCTATCAATATTCTAAGGAAGATTTTGCTGGGGTTTTCTCCCTCAAGTACTAGAGGGTTTCCCTAGGGTAAATATTGTGTCTCATGTGAATGCTTATGTTTTTTATTATTCATTTATTTCAAGTACTACTATAATTTCGCATTAAGATAAAAAAATTGACATGGTATCAGAGCTCAGGGCATGTATGAGATAAGTTTTTCAGTCAAGCTTGATCCTATCCTGATCATGGGTGAGCATTAGCACAATACTTGAAGAATAATGGCTTCAATCTCAGTAAGACCGAAAGACAAAATTTAAGGAACTTTGAAAATCAATACTTGGAAGGCCAGGATTCTGAATATCCTGGAAGAGCATGATATAGATGGATACATATCCAATGTTGTTCAAGAGCCCACTTCTAAAGATGGGCACATTGCTTTCAAGAAGAATCAAACCGAAGAAAAGAGAATCATTTATGATTTTTTGAAAGAAAATTTGATGCCGGTGATTACTCCATTGAAGACCGCAAAGGAGTGCTTCGACACCTTAACCAATTTTTGTGAGAAGAAGGCTCCTATTCAGAAGAGATCCCTGAAGTACAAGATTCGTAATATCAATATGGAGAAGGAAGAATATGTGTCTTCCTTCTTCACAAATATCTATCAATTAAGATATCAACTCATGAGCATTGGAGTTACTATCGATGATGATGATCTTATTCAGACTGCTATTGATGGCCTTCCATCCTCATGGGAGACATTCTTAGTTGTTTTTAATGGTTGAGAAGTGCAACCAAACTTCGAAATATTGTGGCATGATTTCATTTAAGAAGAAGGGTGAATCAAAGAAAAAATGCTTCCTCCAAAGTAGAGAACCTTGCTCTTACAGCAAGGACAAAGAGAGTAAATACATCCTTTTCTTAGAAGAAGTTTCCTTGTCAAAAGGAAAAAGAATACAACAAAAATTTGATAATTTTAAATTCAAATGCTTTAACTACAATAAGAAGGGCCACTTTGCAAGAGACTGTCATGCAAATAAAAGAGGAAAGTTCAAGGGTATACTTCATGATTCTACTGCTACAGAAGATGAAATTACAAGAAAGAATTCTTTAAATGATCAAGATACAAGCAATGAGTACTATCTTGTCTCATATATAGAGGAATCCATTACTACTAGTGCCAAGACATGGTTCGAGGATAGTGGCGCATCAAAACACATGACTAGATATAGGAGTGCTATCTCAGATCTGAAGGAAAATAAGTTCTCATGTCAGGTGGATCTTGGAGATAACACCATCTATTCGATCCAAGGAGTTGGATCCACTTCCTTTCAGTTGAATTTAGGTGATGTGATCCATGTTGATGATATTTTGTATGTTCCTGGTTTGACGAAAAAACTCGTGTATGTTTCATTTCTAGAAGATAAAGGTTTCAGAGTAATATTTATGGACAACAAATTTCTCTTGTGGCCTAAGAATTCAGACTTGAATTTTGCAGCTGTAATTGGAGTTAGATAGGGAGGTATCTACAAAGTTCCTGGAAATTTCATTAAATCCATGATCCATGACATTGTTAGGCCTTGTGAACTATGGCATAGGAGGCTTGGTCGTCTTCATTTCAAAGTGCTACCTAGATTACAAAAGATGGTAAAAGGTATGCTTGTATTTCAATCTAAGCATGATGTTATTTGCAGAGGTTGTGCTCTTGGTAAGAACATCAAGAAAATATTTCCAAATAGTAATAAAAGATATAAAGGGATCCTGGACTTGATCCATTCAGATCTATGTGGTCCCATGTCTACACTATCCTTGAGTGGTTATATGTACTATGTGCTTTTCATAAATGACTTCTTACACAAGTCATGGATCTATTTTCTAAAGGAAAAGAGTGAAACTTTCAACAAGTTTTAAGAGTTTAAAGCATTGGTTGAGAATCAAACTGGAAAACACATTTGTGCTTTGAGATATAATAATGGAGGAGAGTTCAAGTCTCATGATTGTAATGACTTCTTCCAAGATATAGGGATAAGAAGACAATCGATTGTACCTTACAACCCCCAACATAATGGGGTTTCTGAAAGAAAGAACATAAAAATATGTGAGTATGCAAAAGCTATGATGTCTGATCAGTATCTTCCCACTTCCTTATGGGAAGAAGCCTCTAGCACTTCTATTTATATACAGAACAGAAGTGCTTATGCTATCCTAAGAGAAAAGACTCCTGATGAAGTTTTCATTGGTGAAAAACCAGATGTTGGACACTTGAATATTTTTTATTATCCTACCTACATTCATGTGACAAAAGAGAAGAGGAAAATATGGAGCCATCTGGAAATAAAGGGAAATTTGTTGGATATAGCGAATCCTCCAAAGCTTATAGAATCTATGTTCCAAGACAAAGGAACATTGATGTCAATAGATATGTAACATTTCACGAAGAGGATTCCTTCAAGTGCTCTAAATAACTTCAGTGTGATTTAGATATGAAGGAGCATGCCACTCCCATGATGGAGGTTCCAGATTATAATTCTCCCCTTTCATATGTTGAGAGGGAGAATCCAGAAGAGTCCCTAGACCCGTTTGATCCTGAAGAGCTAGTAGAATTGGTAGAAATATCTCAAGATGAACCTCCTGCTCATAGGAGATATTCATGGTGTCGAGACATTCTGAATGACGTAGAAAATCATGAATCACCATTGGGGACATACAGAGAGTGAAGGAGACCTGAAATATATTCAAGATATGTATCATAGATGAGTCACATCAGTAATTCAGAACCCACCACCTATGAGGAAGCTGCTAAGCAGCATGTATGGAAAGATGACATGGTGGAAGAATACAAATCCATAATGAAGAATGATGTGTGGGAATTGGTTCCTAAACTTGAAGGGAAGACACTAGTAACTTCCAAGTGGATTTATAAAATCAAACATGTAGCTACTAGTAGTATTGAAAAATAGAAAGTAATATTTGTGGCTCGTGGTTTCTCATAGGAAGAAGGAATAAACTATTATGAGATATTCACTCTTGTGGCTAGGTACACTACATCTATTCGATCCATGATTTCACTTGCCTCAGTTCTGGGGTGGATTCTTCACCAAATGGATGTGAAGACTGTTTTTCTCAATGGCGAATTTGAGGAAGAAGTATACATACAACAACCTAATGGGTTTGTAGTTCATGGGAAGGAGTCCCATGTATGAAAACTTAAAAAATCCTTGTATGGGATTAAGCAGGACCCGAGGGATTGGTATTCGAGGATTGAAAACTATCTTCATAGATTGGGATTCTCCAAAAGTGAAGCTCACCCCAAACTTTACTTCAAGGTTGTGAAGAACCAACCACTGATCTTGGTTCTCTATGTTGATGACTTGTTCCTTATTGAAAAGGAACACTAGATAGCTTGATGTAAGAGGGATCTCACTTATGAGTTCGAAATGAAAGACTTGGGTCTTATGCACTAGTTTCTTGGTCTGGAAGTTTGGAAAAGGAAATATGAGATTTTTCTTTCACAAGAAAAGTACATAGTTAATGTGTTGCTTAGGTTTTGTATGATAGATTGTAAATCCATGTCTACAACAATGGTTTCTAATTTGAAGAAACTACATGAGTCAGATTCTGGATCGGATCTAGTGGATCCTACCATGTATAGAGAGCGCATTAGTTCCTTGATGTATTTGATACATAGTAGACTAGACATATGTTATGCAATGATGATCTTGAGTCAATTCATGTCTGAGCCAAGACATAGTCATTTGGTTGCTTCCATGTATGTGCTTAGATAACTTCGAGGTACTATAGCTTATGGAATCAGATATGATTCTAGTGTAGGAGTGATGCTACTTGGTCATGCTGACTCTAACTGGGGTGGTAGTGTTGTGGACCGAAAGAGTAAATCCAGATTTTGTTTTAGCTTGGGATCAACTATGATCTCTTGGTCTAGCAGAAAGCAGGGCTATGTATCCTAGAGTACTACAGACGCATAGTATGTTGCAGCTAGTACTGCCTTCCGAGAAGTTGTGTGGCTTAGGAAGATACTTGTTGGGTTGTTTGGTGAGAAAATTGAGACTATTTTCATTCAATCTGACAACCAGATATGCATTAAGCTCTCAGAAAACCATGTGTTTCATGACAGATTGAACCATATTGAGCTGAGATACCAATACATTTGAGACATGGTCTAGAGAGGTGTTGTTGTAATCTATGGTATTACATTAAGTTACCGGTAGTCTTTGACATATAAAAGCATAGAGATAAGATAATCACATACAGTCAGGAATTAAGAAAACATAAGTAATGGAGACAACAACAACAAGTCTTTATTAACCGATATCCAAGAGTACAAAGATGATATCTTCGTTCTGCCTCACCAGCCTTATATATACAATTTACATTCTAGTATTCAATTACATACTTTAAACGACCATTTTAGTTATATAACCGACTCGACCAACTACTCAACTAATTGGTCAGGAGGACCTAGTCGGCTGGCCGAATAGGATCCTCCGACAAATTCCATAAGACTTTAGTACATTGCTACTGGTGAGAAGATATCATATATGTTGACTAATCCTATGTCCTTGATGAAGTATAGGTACTTCTGAGACAATATTGGCGTGGCAGAGAAAACCTCCCTTTCTAAGAGGGAGTGTTAAAGTTACAACATCATGATTCATTCTCTAAGTCAATCATGTGTGTCAGGATTGAGCCTCGTGTATTAAGCTAGTGCCTTATAGGATTCCAAGTTGGACTCATCAAACTTGGAGAAGAATCTTGAGTTGGAATCAAGAATGTATAAGCCTCATGTGTTGAGGTAAGTGCTTTGTATGTCAAAGTGATGGTGTTGTACAGTCTTGTTTGTCAAGACTAAGGTCTTGTGTGTAAAGACAAATCCTCGTGTGTTGAGGCGGTGCCTCATGTGTTGAGGTAATTATTTTCATGTCAAAGCATGAATGGTGTGTGATGTACTACTAACCATGGTTGAGCTATTAAGTCTCCTCTAGAGACTTTCCACCTCTTGAGTGAATTACTTTAGCATATGACCACTTGGAACGATAATAGAACAAGATGATCACCTCATTGGAAAAATATCCTTAGTATATTTGATATGATAGTTAAATTCAAGTTGGCACATGTGGACCATGCAAATAAGAGAAAAGATAAAGATAAGATGTGATAGGATAAGATGGAATTATTTTTTCTCACTTCAGTAATGTTAAAGACTTCAGTTAAATAAGAAAGAACTCAAATTGTTAAACTTCAATGATGTTAACAAGAAAGGCATCAGTTAATTAAAGGATAAATCAAATTGTTCACTTCAATGATGTTATCAACAAGGACTTCAGTTAAAAGAGTTTTAACTAAGTGTTAATAAAGAAGATATTGTTAACTAAATTGTTTTGTATGTCAACACTTAAGTTGAACTAAAAGACATCACTTGAGTTATAACACTTGAGTTGCAACACTTGAGTTACGACACTTTAGTTACGACACGTGCATGACGACACTTGAGTTAGCCACCTAACTAAGTGATCTAGAATCCAAATCAAGGGTGAGTTTATCTTGAAGTTAGAACATAAAAATAGCAGTCAAAGCATGAGAAGTATGGTATATATATGTTATGCAGAATTGATGAAACGGAGTACGCTCTTCCCTTATCTTGTATATATCTAAAATGTATACTTATCTTCCAGCTTCTATCGATGTGAGAGTGAATTCTCTTCTCTTTTGAAGGAAATTTGTTTTCTTTGTGCATGTGACCAAAATTAGTGAATTGGTTTTGTGTAGGATATTATTCTAAGTTCTATTCTTCCATATTCTCTCTTGGTTCGTGATTGCACCATGGGTTCTTGGTATTTCTCTATGATAATGCACTAGGTGTGCTTGACATAATCTACTCATTATACAGACATTATCTGATATCTATCAATATGCTAAGGAATATTTTGTTGTGGTTTTCTCCCTCAAGTACTAGAGGGTTTCCCCGAGGTAAATACTATGTCTCATGTGAATGATTATGCTTTTTATTATTCATTGATTTCAAGTACTACTATAATTCCGCATTAAGATAAAAAATTGACATATCCATACTCTTTGGCAAAAAGGGCTCTCTAACTAGCATATTGCAATTCCAATCATACTCCCAACTACATGAATGAAGTGACTATTATAATTCCTACTAACACAATTAAAATATTATTGGATTTATTGTTGGAGATTCAGGGAATTAGTAAATCAACAAGCTATATATTCCAAGAAGAGGCCATGTCTAAAGACATCATTATATCACTTAAGAACAAGTGAGAACAACTTAGCCTGCAATAAGGAACACAAAGGTGCCAAATATTTTTCATAAGAAGTGCATGATAGATTGATCCATAAGGCCATTAATATATAGGAACAATGTGTAATTATCTCCCTTCTAGTAAAGAGGACATGGTCCACTTTGATTGGCTAGTTCACATAATGAAATCCTTGAACTCTACTCTGACCTATGCACCAGTGGACTACCCTGGTCAACCTAACCAACCAGTCAAATGCTTGGTCGATTTCTTAGTCAAATATCCTAGTTGACTATTGATTGTCAATTGAATTCTCTCAAAGATCCATAACTGTGATGAACCTACATAACATATTGTTCCAACACCTCCACATCAAAACAATACTCTAGATATTTGGGAGGCGACATTAACTTCCCTTTACACCCTCCCATAATTATAACTTTTTGAATCCCAAGCATATCTTGAAGTTTTACAAACTTAACTTAAATATTAAAGGATTCATTCATATAGCGGCAATCTAATCATTAGTTTGCGATAAAAAAAAAGAAAATCTGCATCCTATACCGATGGTCTCAAATAATGAGCATGAAGATCCACATGCTTCATGTTACTCTGAGCAACTAGATTCTCAACTACCTACATGGTACTTTAATTATCATAGTACACCACAAGACTCCTAAACTAAAAGTTCAAGCTCACCCTAGAGATTACAAATCCATAATACCTTTGTATCAACATTAACTACACCATGATATTTTGGTTTTTTGTTGAAAGAGAGACCACCTTATACTTTTTACAAGACTAGACTATTGTTCCAAATCCAAGATGAAACATGTAACCAAACATAGACTTCATGTCATCTCCTTCTTTAGCCTAATATAAGTGATTTGGTGTAGTTGACTAAGTACTAGTTCTTAAATCCAAGATGAAACATGTAACCAAACATAAACTTCATGTCATCTCCTTCTTTAGCCTAATATAAGTGACTTGGTGTAGTTGACTAAGTACTAGTTCTTAGTACTCCAATGTTTTATACCATGCTAAATCATAAGTTCCTTTGATATAACAAATGATTCTTTTTGTGGAATTAAAGTGACTCTCTTGTGGATAATGCATGTAGCCAAACACCACATTAACAATAAAGGGAATATCATGTCAACTATGAGTTAAAAAAATAAGGCTACCAACAAGCTCCCTATAGAGAGAAATATCAACTTTTAGATAATTACACTTTTTAGTTAGCTTCACTAATGAATGGTAAGGTGTAGTACATAATTTACATTCTTCCATTTTGAACCTCTATAATATATTCAATACATATTTAAGTTGAGAAATAAATACACCATCATCCATTTGTAAAAATTGCATTTCCAAAAATAAATACAATAAACCAAGGTCAATCATCTCAAAAGTATATGCTAATTGTTACTTCAAAACTAAAATTAAATCAACATTACCTCCAATGATGATCAAAGCATCAAAATACAATTAAATAATTAAAGTTTCACTATTTACATGTAAAATATAGATACTGTCAAATTGGATTTATTTTTCCCATGGGGCGTAGAATATACGATGAATGGGTGTATTTTTAAGGAACTCCTTGTGTTTGGTCACAGTTCAAAACTCTGTGGGTACTATCTTCCAAAAAAAAAACATAGATACTGTGATCTGATTCACAATCTTTGAAACAAGGTTGAGGAAAAAAATATCAATCTAGTCATACCATTCCCTAGGGGAATATATCAGACCATACAATTATTTCTTCAATCAATAGGAAAGACGAACATTGTTCTGAAAGATAGGGGGTTTCTCCATTTAAATATCCTTAGTGAGATTACCATGTAATAAAGCACTCTGGACATCCACTGAATATACCTGCCATCCAAAATAAGCACCAAGGGAAAGAACCAATAGGACATCATTCATATTTGCAAAATGAGCAAATTCTTCAATGTAGTTAAGACCTTCTTGTTAGTAAAAATTATTTCCTACCAAACTATCCTTATGCATTTCAACAACAAGTTTGTATGTGAACTTGGTCTTGTAGACCCATCGACACTTCACCACATTCTTTCCTTGTGGTCCAGAAACTAAGTCCCATTTTCTCTTGTTCATGAAGGAATCATATCCATCAATTAGAGAATTCTATGATTCAGGTTTACCATGTGCATATAAATATGTATTGTGATCACATGCCTCTAGTACACATGCCATTAGAGCAACACTACCATGTTGTTTCTAACATGCCATCTTCCTTGAGTCATTTAAACCTCATCCATCATCACCGACGGCTTTAATTGTCTTAGTTACTCATATGGGAATACAAATCTCCCTTTTTGAAGGATTTCATGTACCAAACTATCCATATTGAATTTAATAATGGTTCCAAAACTAATGATCAACATTGTTGTGGAAGGTTGAATTTAAGATGGTTATGATATAGGAGTCAACTATCTGATCGATATTCATATGCAGTAGTTAGTTGATCCAAGATTTTGAAAAAATCTCTAGTGGATCACTGCTTAACAAGCCAAGGAGGATTCCAATAGAGTGATACATGATTTCTTCTCATCAAAGACAACCTCTCTCTTGCAAATAATATCTTGTTTGAATGGATCAAACAACTTGTAGTCCTTCGACTCTTCAAAGTAGCCCATCATAATACAAACATGACCCTTTGAATCTAGCTTCGTTTTCTTATCCTTTGGAATATGAGCCCACACTATTCATCCAAATTTTATAATGTGTCCTACAAAGAGATTTCTCTCAGTTCATTTCTAATGAGGAGTCATCTCCTACACTACTTTGGTTAGAATCAAATTCAAAATGTATTTTGAGCAGTAGACGACTTCTTCCCAAAACTTAGTCAAAATTCCTTTGGCATAAAGAAAACACAATTCCATTTTGACCAAGGTCCAATTCTTCCTTTTAGAAACACTATTCTACTAAGGTTTGTAAGGTACTAATATATGCTAAGAGATACCATGTTGTGACAAGTATCTTTGAAAGGTCTTACCCACATGTTCTCCTCCAAGTTTACTTTGAAAATCATCATTGAAAGTCAAAACATAGCTTGCACCTACTAGTGATGGTTTGTTCAAGGAACATAGGTCATTGTGAACAAGTTCCAATTGTTTCTTTGATATCAAATCCTTCCTTATTTCAATTTAACCTAGTAATTATTTCCAAGAACACACTTTTCGCATACACCATCAAAAGTAGCAACCCTAATTAATCCAATAACCATGTCATGTTTTACCATCATCCTCATAGTTTGTAAATTTAGATATTTGAGTTTTCATGCCAAAGTTTGATCCAATCGTCAGGATTTACTATGAGGTGTAGTGGGTCTTGGATGCTTTATGGGAAATTCATGGAACTTATGATCAAGAATATCTATAGCAACAACAACAAAGTCTTATGAAAAATTTTCACATCAAACCAAGCTTGCCAAAATTCTACCTTCTTTCCAATCTGAGTTAGTTGGGGTACATATAAAAAATTGGCACTCAAACTAGTTCATGATACACATTATTGATCACACCATTATGGTAGTCACTTTTACAACAACTAATAGCAATAAGAGCATAATCATCAACAACATTTTTTTTGTATCCTTACTCAATGAAGAAAAAGGAGAAACACCTTTAGCCATTTGATGGGTATAATTAGAGTTAACTATCCGCTCACTTTTAGAGGTGTGAACATGCAAGGCCTAAGAAGAACTAACATATAATGTATAGTTATCTACCTCGCCTTCTATATTTTGAGTGCTACAGGTCAATTAAATTTCTAGTTGACTTGTCTATAACATCTTTAGTCTTGTTCTACCAAGCCTTCTACATTAATTTTCTGCAATAACAATAGGTCTTCTTCTTCCTAATTTTCTTATTTGATGCTCGATTATCATGCTTCTTCTTAATGGTCTAGTCGATGCAATCTCATTATTTCTCCTAATTTCCTCTCCAACCTCTTTCTCTATAGTTATGTTTACCTTTTCCCATGAGAAAATGGGATTCTTACTTAACTTCAAGTTTCCCTTCATTAGGTAAATTTTCATATGCCCTAATTAGCATATCATAGAAAGAGTCAAAAGAATAATCCTTGCCATAGTCTTTTCTATACATCCAACTAGCATGAAATATTGAAGAAAATACATCATATGAGGTCTTCAAGTTCATTAAGATCAATTCTTTAATAAACTTGATCCACATTCACCCAATTTAAACTAAAGTTCCTTCACACAATGAAATAGTCTTCATTTTTTTCAAAAGAAAGAAGATCAAGAGAGATTAACTCTTTCTAAATCTACATAACCTAATTTATTTTGGTCTGATCAAATAGAGTCTTCATCATATTCCACACTTCATTTGTATAGTCAATCCCACATGTATGAAAATAGATCTCCCTAGAGATGTAGGTCATTATGAATCCTACAACCAATTTTCTTTCTTCCCATTGACGAAAAATTATCTTGATCATATGTTGGATCTATAACTACAGTCTTTGTAAACTACCAAAGCTCTTTTCTCTTCAATATTGTTTCCATATCGTGTGTCTACATGGAATAATTTTGGCCATTCAAAACCACAAGTTCTAAGTTGGAACCCATGATTTTGATCTATAGATCTAAAACCTAATTCAATCTACTAGACAGATTAAACTCATCAGAAGAAAATTCTCTAACATTCTCCAAACCACGTGTAGAAAACAAGCTATTTCTCAAACCAATAGCTTGGATACCATGTTGGAGAACTAGGAAATTAGTATATCAAGGAGCTATGCATTCCAAGATTAGGTGGTATCTGAAGACATGGTTACAACACTTCAACACAAGTGAGCATAGGTCAACATACAATAGGGAGCACAAGGAAGCATTTTTTTATTATAATAAGTGCATGATAGATCAATCCATAAATCCATCTATATATATAGCACCAAAATTGTAAATAAATCCCTTGAAATGAAGAGGACATAATCCACTTTCACTATCTAGGTCGCATAATGAACTAATTGAATTCTACCTTGACTTGCACACCAATGGAATTCCCTAGTTGACTTGACCTATTAGTCAAATTCTCAATCGACCGGAATTTAGTCAACTATCCATTGTTGACTAACTATCTCCAAAAATTCTAGATGTATAATGAACTTCATTAAACTATTGTTCCGACATTTTTTACCAATAATTTGAATGCAATCCTAGGGAAAAAGAATGTACTATCTTCATGCTACTAGGTTTGATAACAATACTATATGAATAAGTTAATATACTTATAGAATTGCATTTACCATATTACACTACTCACTCAATAAGTTTCCAACATTATTGTCCTTTATTTTTATATTAAGTTCCTATGTATGTTATGTGTTTAAAAAATTGTAACATCATCCATATTACACTACTCGCTCAATAAGTTACCAACATGATTGTCCTTTCTTTTTAGTCCCTGCCGTAGGTAGGAGACTATATGTTCCGGTTGTTCCCATTAATTGCAATCAATATTTTTTTTTTATAAGTTAGCTTAATGTCAACATAAAATTTTATTTATAATTAGTTAGAAAAAAGAAATTACTATTTTCTAATTGGACAATCACCTTGAATTGACTATTTTTTCTCATTGCACGACATTAAAATAAATAAATAAATAGATAAAAAAAACCTTACCTTAAGACTTTACCCCTGAAACTTCACGCTCTAACTTACTTGTCGTGCAAGCAATCGCCTGCAATTTCTGAGGGATGCAACTTCAGATCAAATGATTACATACATGGATTTATGTGTGCAGGCATGCAGTTGAATGCATGTCCTCCACCTGTAGGTCGATGAACAAATTTCCATCACATGGCTCCATTCTACAAAGCTTGGATGGGTTGTGCGTTCGATGATAACATCAATTTTCACAAGGCATTTTGGCAGGAAGCTTTTGAATTGTACTGAGAGATGTGTTGTATGGTATTTGTGTGAAACAAGCTCCCAACTAATCCACCTAAGCAAAAACTTCATGTCCGGGACATAAGAAAATGAAAGTATTTAGTTTTTAAAAAGCTGTGTGTAAATATGAGAGTGGAGTTTGTATGGAAGTGTTCTTCTTGGCATTTTAGGAATGGTTAGCATTGTTGTGGAGAGGCAAGAACAATGGAATAAACAATGAAAATGAAGGATAGCTGAAAAACCCAATGAACCTCAACAAGTAGCAGCAATAGATAGATGAAAGATGGAGGTAAGTAAATGAATCGCTGAGCACTTTTCTCTCTTCCGAGCAAGAATCAATTTTTGAGGGTAATATCATTTGATGTTCAGATCATATGAATAACCCAAAGGGCTCTATTGTATTTTGTTTACTGTATATTTTGATTGAGATTATATCAAATATCAATGCCTTTTGATCACCGACCCATCCAACTCATCCCAATCAATGTTTGTCTGTTTCTTTGATGCTGAAAACCCATCTAATTTCATTTGCTACGAGTTGGCAAAGATTACATATTATTTAGAAGGTCAAGGTTAATTGGAAGGAAGTCTTTACTGTTCTCAACTCTGAGCCTCTCCATCCATATGTCCATCTAACTGTAAATTTAAGAAGCGAATCATAGTCCATATCCATACTATATGGATTTAATTAATCAATCAAAGGAAACGATACTTCCTGAAGTGTTCATAGGCAGGTATTCATAGTCCATATCCATACTATATGGATTTAATTAATCAATCAAAGGAAACGATACTTCCTGAAGTGTTCATAGGAAGGTATTTTCCTCGCAGGTTTCTTCACAGGAAATCATAATAATAATAGGGGTCGTTCTCGTGTGATTCTCCATGTAAAATTCAAATGAATTAATAATACTACATCAACTATTATGAGTTAAACTCATCACATGTCACTTGTTGCGAGATGATATAGATATATTGTAATATGAAAAACTGTATATGTGCCACGTTACTATCGTTTTTTACCTCATTGTCAAGCATTTGAGCGGTTTGATCTAATAACGACAAATTATTCAATTGATTATAGTTTAGGCATACATATACACGTAAATTTTGATCTAAAAATAGTCTAGGAATTGTGGTTTTTAAATGTTGCACATTTTATCATAAGAATTTGATGTGAATTTCATAGTCATAAGAAAAGCAGTCCATGTAAAGGAGAAGAGGGAAGCCGCCACTGAGTTAGAGTCGTCGTTTCCAGTTTCAGAGCTATAGTTTGCATGGAGGAGAGAAGACCCGATTCTACAAAGTTCACAACCATCATTTAAAAAGGGATATGTTGTCATGTTTGCTTATGCATTGAAGAAAGTAATAGTTGTCTACCTGGAGAATATGCTATCGTTAATTGACGTAAGGATCGCTTCCTCAAAGGGTTGAGTCATGAAAGAGAGTGCTTGAGGGATTGCCTAATTCAAGTTACTGCATAGAGATTCAAGCTTTTATCCCTTTGGTAAGCCTGCACAGAATTATAATCTTTCATATCACATTGTTTCTGTGATATTTTGTTGTATTTTATTTTTTATTTTTGAGGTAGTAATCACTGGATTACCTCACTTAATACTTTCAGGTTCTAAAAAATTAACCAAAATAATTACAGTCTACGAAACATTCTCTGAATCTCGATTTGAATTAGTATTTTCAGTGGTTTGATGGATTTATTGTGAAATATTCGTTCCCTGATAGAATGTTGAAACATTCTTTAGAGTGTTTCGAAAATTGAAGAATATTTAAAGAAATACATAGTACTGGAGATATTTTTGCCAGCTTCTCCAGTTAGGATATTTGTTTGTTTGATTTTCACTTTTTTTTACTGCCGTGAATTAAAGTGCGTTTTTTATCCTGATTTTTAGGTTAGTTTGGAGGATTATTTTGAAACCTTCCTGAGGATTTTCAGATCATTTATTTTTTATTTCAATTGCTAAGATGTTTGCAGTGCTCATTTTCATCATGAAATGATTCTAAAACCCTAGATCGGATGTGTAGCCGTGGATGTAATACTATGGAGGAACAAGCAAACCTCAGCAAGCGTTCTTGCTGGTGCTACTGTTATCTGGCTCCTGTTTGAGTGGCTTGGATATTATCTACTCACACTTATTTTCCATGTTCTCATACTGGGAATCACGATCTTGTTCGTCTGGTCCAATGCATCAGCCTTTATTAATAAGTAAGTTATTGTGCTCCTTGGCTTTTGTACCATTATAATGTGCTCTTGTTGAAGTTTTAATGGTTGTTTGACATTTTCCACTTATCTCAACAATAACAGTTAAAAGATTATCTCCTTTGGTAGATATAAGCAAAGTTATGACATGATTTCGATTGTCTGATTGAAAATACCCTTGATAATTTGTATTTGCAAACAACCGGTGCGTATCCCTCAGATATTATTTTTTGAACAACTATTTTAGGATGTGGCTTCTGCTCTCAGATTTGAAATCAGCTGATTGTTTGTTTTTATACAAGATATTGCATTTGGGAGATATTTGAAAATTTTTCTTATGGTATGTGCATCTCATATCTCAGCTATATCTATTAGTTCAGTATTTTGCTTGCTATATCTGTTAGTTCGGTATTTTGCTTGCTATATCTGTTAGTTCAGGTATTTGCTTTCTTTTAATGGTGTGTGATTCTATAAATTTGAACCAAAATATTTTGATTAGAGCCTCTTCAAATCTATAAGCTTAGTTACATGACCAGTTTCAATGGGAAAAAAATGTTGCAGGAAAAAATCAGCTGACATCTAGAGGCTCTTTAACTGCAAAAGTGTGACGACATGACAACTTACACTGACATGAAAGTTGAAGTTGTAAACACATATCTAGCTAGTTTAATTATGATTGTTTGAGGATATGAGAATGTTGATTTTAACATACCCTGCAGAACTACCCCTATAGCAAGTAGCAACAGGGCCTACAAGATTTGTCATTGATATGTGTTTGGAGGAGTTGATGCAAAAGGCAATGGAATTTGCAATCTTGTCATTGATATGTGTTTGGAGGAGTTGATGCAAAAGGAAATGGAATTTGGTAGATTGCATTTGGCAATGGATTCAAGAGAAATAGTTTTAAGAGTGTTTCCTATTATTGTTAATTTGTTGAGGAAAATGCGAGTGTTTCCTATTATTGTTAATTTGTTGAGGAATATGCATAGGGCATTTGTAGTCAAACGAGCAAGCTTATAAATTGAAATATGGAATATGTTAGGCCTTGGAGCACCCTAGTCTATATTTAAAATATTAATATGTTCTAAGTTTGTTACTTAAATTCTATGCTTCTTTTGATTAAGGATTTCCTTGAAACTAGATATTAACAAAAAGGATGTATGAATGAAGCTTGCCAAAAGTTTCAAAATTCAAAGAGGCACCAACCAAATTCTTGATTATTGCTTTTTTTACCATGTGGTGTTATTGGAAAATGAAAATTGTTTTAAAATGCATCTTTAAAAAATAAAATAAAAAATATAATTGATATGGTTTACATTGTTTTTTTAAATATTTTTCATTATTGGTATGGGTTAAATTCTTTTTTTAAATATTTTCAGATTGAAAAATGAATTTCCATTGGATAGATCAACTCTCTTTTTGAATAGTTGAAATTCTCCCTATTCAAAATACCAACTCTCTTTTTGAAGAGTTGAAATTCTCCCTATTCAAAAGGACAAACAATATTTTTATTCGTTTTGGGCAGCACAATATTTTTTGGATGTACAGAGGATGTTTCAATGCCGATGTTTTGAATTTGAATTTGGGAGATGTGACGCTTTCTTTAGGCTTTTATTTTGAGAAATTTGACAACATTTGAGGATATTTAAGTGAAGAACAAACGCCGCAACATCTTGTTTTAACATTAATGGGTGTAAAATTAGTCATTAATGTTTAAAATTTTGGATTGATATTTGTTTTTAATTTTAAAAACTAATATTAATTTGAGTAATTTTGGTTTACTAATAAATACATTAAAAAAGTTACAAAATACTACCAATTAGAATTTTTTTAGCAAAAATATTTTAAAAAAAATTAGATGGTGTCAAATTGCTAACACTTATATATAATTATATGTTGATATGTAAAAAATAATTATAATATCATAATGGAAAATTATATGTAAATATGTAAATAATAGTAATACCATTATAATAAAAAGGTATGCCATAAAATATTATGGCAATGAACCCCGTTTTTGAATGATTAATAAACATATTTTGATTTTTTAAATTTATTATAATGTAAAAAATGGCATTCTATATATTAATTATTTAATTTATATTTAAGATTTTATTTATTTAAAAAATTGTTTTTTATTCTTATATATATTTATTTAAAGCACTGCACGTAGCTCTTGTTATATTAGATTCATATTTATATTATGTGTTTAAAAATTTGTAACATTATGTAAGCATGCTATGAATACTCAATTTGGAAAAACATTCTAGTAAACATTATATTCTTAGTATAGAACTTGTTAACCAATGAAACAATTTGCACACACAAGGAGTAGTTTATCTCAAAACAAGAATTCAATTTGAATTTACTAGAAATGAGATTAATGCAATTACGACTTATGCTTGGTTTTCAAATTCATTAGTTCCTATAACTTAATAACATTCGCAAGATATACCTGTACAAAAGTTTGACCCATTGCTTATCTACTTCCCACTGTAACAAGTATCCCCTCCTTTTATTTTTTATTTTGAGATATCACCTCGATTCCTTAAGACCTAAGTTCTAGCCTCAAACACGGATTCGTTTCTCAAATCTCTGGTAATAAACTCTCTATAATTTTCACCTCAACCCCCAATACTTTGCAGAAGATATATATATATTGAATTTCTTAAAGTATATAAACCCAATCAATGATGGGTAAGGTGATGCCTCCCTTAGTAGCCTACCTTAACCCCATGTTAATTGATATTGCAAAATCACATGGGCTTGGAATAAAAAAACCATCTTGCACTTAATATGTGAAGATGACCATAACACAAAGGCTAATACGTCAAATTTAATTTGATTAATTACCATGAATGTAAATTTCTATTATTTTTCTCAAACCAAAGCTCGCATCACTTTCTTAGATTGAATGTTTTCATTAATAATATTTTATTTAGAACCAAACTTGTCTAGTAAAGAAATTATATGACAAATTATTTATATATATATTAAATTTAGGGAAATTGATAACTAGTTGAGATTACTTGGGTAAGACCCAAGTTCAAATCCAATTGGCTACCACTATAAATCCTAGGCCGGTGCCAACAACCTACAAACAAATGCCTAGTAAGGAACTTATGACTGAGTAAGCGTCGAAACATCTAGAGACACTCCCAAGATGGGTTTCCACTCAAGGAGGATATCTACCTTTTTGGCCTTATCACAATGGGCCAATGTCTCATTGGGAGTTTGAACCTTGGAGGGGAGAGTGTGAAACTTACCTCCTCACCATTTGTTATACCTCCATATTTCACAGTGTCGCATCTTCACCACAAAAAGAGTTAACGACACTTCCCCTACTGCTTAAAACACCTAGAAGAGAAAAATGATGAGTGATCCTTGAAGGAAAACCTACCCTGTCAATAATCAACCCAACTGAGACTTCATATACCTACACTACCGTGCCTTGCTCCATATTAGGTGCACGGTAGTCCACACTATCGCGCTATGCTCTTTCTATGCCATGTGGTACTACCGCGTTATGCTCTGTTGGAGAGGCACGGTACACCTTTTTTAGCCTTTTTGCCATGGCTTGTGGGATTTTGATTTTCGAGAGATTTTTTAGGATTGGTGTCCCTTATTTGATCCTAACTCACTTTCTGTGATTAGTAGGCCTGATCCACTAAACTCTCCCAAGAGCCACCCTTCTCTCTTGTTGGTTAACCCTACCACACACTATAAGAGAGAGGCATTCCATGAGCAAAGGGGAGGACTCTTGGAGACATCAAACTTATGATCTTGAAGCTTTGTGGAGATAGCTAGAGGAGGAAGCACTTGGAGTTGGAAGTTGGCTTGGACATCAAGCAACTATTGTAAGTGACTTCAAGTTGGTAATAGAACATAACTTGTCTTGTTTCCCAAATCACATGTATTGATTTTGTTTCAATGATATGATTTGTATCTATTGTAGATTTAGATCCTAACTCATATTTCAAGTTGCTAGAGAATCGTATATGCTTGTATCTTGGTTTCATTTTGACAGGTTCATTCGCGAGGACTTGGAAATTGGAGCAACTATAAAGACAAGCGATTGGATTGAAGGTCAGTTAGATTTCTTCCACTTCTTCTAGCACTTTAATCTTGAGATGTCTGTTTAGATCTAGGAATTCAAGGTAGCATTTGTTTAGTTTTTTCTTAGTTTAGAGTCAGTTAAAGTCTACTTTAATCTAAGAGAATTTCTACCTATCCGTAGGGAGAAAATTCTACATACAAGAATGGTGACTCCGCTGGTTTGAACCCCATTTGATTGATTGATTTCACTTTCACCCATTTTTTGATTGTGATTCTTCTTTCTCTTCAAACCAGCATTGAATTTTGGTCTCCTTGACCTTTATTCTTCCCTCTTCTCTATATTTTTCCTCCCTGTGTGGTCAGTGAGTCCTTCGGGTCTGCAGCAACCCTGAAAAATTCATTTTTCTTTTCAAAAGTTGTGTTTTTCCATACTTTGCAACAGTACCGTGCCCTCAGCACTGCCTACAGCGCGGTAGCACCGCGTAGCTTGCACTCTTACCAGAGCGGTAGTGTACCAGTACCACACTCTAGTCTTCTTCTACCACGCGGTAGTGTTTGCACATTTCCATTTTTTTTCTTCCCTGCTTGGTTTCCTGAGTCATTTTTCATTTTTCTCTGCCTTAGTTGGTGTTTTATGTTGCTTGTTACTATCCTATTCATTACACAGTCTTTGTGGTGTGTTTATTTCTTTTGTGAGCTTGATTATTTTGTGAGTTAGTGGCATTATTTGCACCTTGGGTTACCCCTTCAGTCTAATTGCATTGGCTTGATCTTTTCATCTCAACCAAACCATTACTACTGTTCTCTCTTACTGGATCGTGTAGCTTTCATAGTCACATTGTTTCCATTATTATCATTCAAATCTATATTGAAAATTATCATTAGAGAACATTTGTGTTGTTTGAAATAGTCTAGCAGTATTATTGTGCATTAGGAAGTGAACCATTGAAATTTGTCACAAAAATTCTCATTTTTTGAAGCATCTTAGTTGTAAGATCAGTGAATTGGAAAGAAGTGTTTATTTCAGTTTGGCTCTATTTACAAAAAAAAATAAAAAAAAATTGTTTTTGGTTTTTAATTTCTTGTGAAAGTTTCATGCATTTATGATCGAAGAACTCTCTCTCTTCCATAGCTAGTTTTCATCGAATACAAGGCTTATTTCGATTCATTCTCACTTGCATGGTTTGGGTTGTCACAACACCACCAAGTTTCACGTCCATTTACCTGATTAAGTAATACAACCACTAAAATTAATCTCCCTAACTAAACCAACATTAACCTCACTTGAGGAAATCAAAAGAATTTGGTAGTTAGGTAGGACACCGGGGATAGGCATCAAAATAATTCCCCCTTGTCATTTTCATCTGAGACATAGTTGTTGTCCTCTAGGGAACTAAAATCCTTTAGTATTTATTGACACGGTCACAGCCAATTTATGGGGGGGCCTCCTGACTGTTTTTAACTTTCAGGGGTTAAACCGCTGCGAGATTGAGAACCAGACGGACTCTGTGGAATGCCGCACTCCACTTAGCCCTAAGGCGACATCGATCATTGTCTTCCTTGTAATTCATAGTAATGCAAGGGTGATAAGGTAGAAGCGTCGAAAACCTTTTCCAATGTGTCATGAACGAGGTAGCTTAGTGACTTTTCTACTAGGGCTCTTTTACCCAGGATCCCTTTCGGTAGAGGGATATCCTTCTCATATTGGTCTCTCACGTTGTATTGTTTGACTTGGATTTCATCACCTTGCGAAGGATACAACTTGTTGAGGTCTCCAGCTCTTAGTTAGGAGTTTGCTTGTTATCTCATCTTTATAGAGGGTCTTTTTTCTTTTTAATGACTACTTGTTGGCATTCTGGCCATTATTTTTCTCAGCTCGCTTACTATGACACCGGTCTCAGTATAGATTTTAGAGCTTGCTTTTTTGGCCTATGAACCTTGCTTTTTCTAGCTCCTCTTCTGCACACTCGGCTGCATTAGAGTTTTTGAGTTCTTTGTTACGAAACTGCCCCCGGATTTCATTTTCCTTCCATCATGTCAGAACCACCACGGAGATCACGATGAGTACAGGGAAAAATCCCTCCACCACCACCACCGCCACGGACCTCCAGTCCACCTAAATCATGTATTCCTGCTCCTCCTGGCTGCAGTGCTGGTCGAGGGAACATTCCACCGCCGATACACACTACATCTTCAGTTCCGTTTGTAACCGTTACTCACAGCACAGTCTCAGAACCTCTTGCAGTTTCTACAACCACTAGTATATCTGAGATTTCCACTGTCACTTCACCCATTGTTATTCCAGATATATCTGCCATAGTGGACAACATTACAACGGCTGAATCTAGTACAGCCCAAAATACTAGACCAGAAGCCATCCTCCTACATGATGTCAACACCTCTCTTCCACCAGAAACTTTTCACCATGACACAGACGGATCTGTTGGCACTACCGAAGGATCCGACCAGGATATACCTGTCTTGATTTCAGTCCCGGGAGGGTACATCAAAATTATTGAAGATACTCGACTTCCTGACACACCTTTTGAACTTGATTATGGCTTTATCACTTCCCAGGCGGAGCTTCCGCCTGTTATCACCACGCCATCCAGCGTTCATCCGTAGGAAACCAGTTCTTCCAGCAACGTACCTCGTACCATATATCTCCCCAACCTCCCTCCGTGACATGAGATCATGGCCTCCATTCAGTCTAGTATGGTTAGTCTAGCAAATTCCCCGTTAGCATCGGCACAGTTCAAACGCGACACAGAGCAAATGCTCTCGACAGCCTCCAGATATCCCCCTGTTACTCGTCCTCCTGACTATCGGGATCCCAACATCCCGTCTAGCACAGAGTTTCATCACTCCTATGCAAGTGGCTCCGGACCTTCAGACGTTACTATACCTACGTTCCCACCAGACCCCGAAAACCCTTTTCAAGACATGAACCCGGACCCAGTATTCGATAGTCCTCCTATCGTTGAACACACTATGGACGATACCCCCGATACCCCTCGGTTAAATTCCCCACATTTGCTGCCATCACCCATGTTTGGCGCACATTCTATGAGGGATAACCCAGTTTTTTCTCCATCCTCGCCTGTCAGATATGGAAGACCCCCTCCACAAATCGGCACTTTTGGTGCCATTGGCCAATCGACACTATCGTATTTGGCTAGTGGCGAAAGAACACCAAGTCATATTGCTGGATCTTCCATTTTGACCGGAGGTTCACCTTCGGCCACTATCTACACTATCTCAGGAGGTGGACAACCAACTGTCGTGATCCCCAACTCCAACAACCAAACTCCTCCTAGTGGGCCATCAACCCAACCAGCTGGAGGACAATCCTTTGTTGGGAATCCTGTTCCTAGTCAAAAAACTCCTCCTATAGGGCCATCCAACCCATCTGCTGGAGGGAAACCCATCGGCTCCATCCAACAACCCTCCCAACCAGCAGCATCTGCTCAGTATGGTATGTACAACACACCTGGCAGTGGACAACCTTATACCGGTTTTCCAACTGGGCCTCATCCTCAACATCCCCCGTCAGGTACACTTCCTTCTTGGGAACCTCAAATCCCACAGAGTGGGGGGTACTCATTATTTGGAAACTGGAACCCGACTAGGGGGCAATCTCAGATTCCCCCCAACTTGAACTCCGGCTTCCCTTATCCTTCGGCTGCTACAACTCCATGGAACCCATCCCTTCAATTTCCACATGTTCCTCAAGGAGGAACGAACCTTCCATGGACACCACTGTCGTAGCCACCCCCCAACCCTGCTATGGGAAACCCTCCACTTACTCAATATAGTGGTAACATTCCTGGAACACAAAAACTCCAAGGAACTTTTCCCCAACCAAGAGCAGCAACCATTCCTGGGTTTCAGCAACCCCAGGGTACCATACCTACCATCCCCACTCAGCAGAACATCCACCAACCGGTTACCAACACTCAACCGGTTAACTAGATGGACTACTATCCACATAACTTCCAGCAGTACCCCGCGGGAAACGCATATGGGTATAACACGCAACAGTATGCTATGCAGGGCCCCCTAGGTTTCTCTGCACCATACGGTTATTACTCATACCTGCAGACTAATCGTCAACTTCCCTTTTTGGCCACGCTAGACTTACCTGATTTGTCGAGGCTCATTAACGATCCCATATGGCATGAACCTCACTGGCCACCCATTCTAGCCAAACTTCCATCAGAAATTCCTAAGTTCGATGCTAAGCCTAGGGAAGACCCCAAGAACCACGTAATGACCTTCCATCTTTGGTGTTCATCCAACTCCTTGATGGACGATTCCATTCGACTACGGCTCTTCCAGCGTACACTTACCGACACGGCAGCAAAATGGTACATCGCGTTGCCACAACACTCTTTCCACGATTTCAACACCTTGGCTATGTAGTTTCTGACCCATTTCCAGCTCCCCATCTGGTATGAGACTGGAAAAGAACTGTTAACCTCACTGCGTCAAACCACTTCTATGCACATTTCGGATCACATCCATGAATGGCGTCGACACCGTAGGATAATCAAGGCACCCATTCTGGATCAGCTACTTGATGATTGGTTCACGAAGTCCTTTTTGCCTCCCATAGCCAGGGATATCGCTATGCACGGGCCGGTCACAGAAGAACAAGCCATCTCGGCAGCTCAGTACATGGATTTGGTATACACCCAATCTGGCACTTTACACGAACTTCTTCCCCATGCCGCCCGCATTACCACTGATCCAACGAAACCTACCACTGAACCCCCCATTGATGGTATTATCGGTTCAGTCAAGGCCCAGCCTACTACCAACTCGACGGGGCAACAAGCTTCTGCTTACCCCGCTCTACCTTAGGCTGCTTCAAAAGCTACTACTTCTCCTGCTATCTCCTCCGAAGTGAACGCAGTTCAATCTACGTCACAACCATCCGGAGGAAAGAAGAAGAACAATCGTGGTAAATCCAAGAAGAATCAGCAGGAGAATCCCAAGCCACAAACCACCCACAACGACCCGAAACCACGTCGAAAGGCTAAGTTTCCCTGCCTAATTTTTCAAGACGATCACTACACACATGACTGTCCCTACAAGGACGAGGTCAACAAATTTGTTAAAGGATCCTCTCGCCCGGCACTGACCCTTTCCCTTAACAGCAACAACAGATGGTTGCCCAAGAAACCCCACAGGGGGGCAACTCGAGCAACCCAACTCGCGGAGAGACGTCCACAAATCGTGAAATCCTGGTGACGAGTAATGAGGAGATTCATATAACCACTCGTTCAAAGACATATGAGAACCCTCCAAGTTTAAACAAATAGTCAAAGATAGCCAAAGGCAAATCTCCTGTTGAAGATTCGACTCCTACCCCTCACCCTACCGGCCATCTCCATATCGAGAGACCGCTTACGGACACAGTGCTACGCCCACCCAAGGGTACCATACGAAAAGCAACATTTAATCCCAATGCACGAGCCGCCCAAAATTACAACATTGTTGAGGATTTAGCTCAAGCACCTTGCGCCATGTCGACTCTCGAGGTTCTTCAACACTGCCCCACGCAGCGTAGAACCTTACTTTCAGCCCTGGGGGCAATGGACCCAGATACTTCAAACACTATTATGTTTAACTTGGAGCATGCCAAACCTCGGCTTTCTCACCAGTTAGCCTTCCAGGTTCATACAAAAATCCGTGGAAATAGCATCCATCGCACTATTTTAGATGAAGGTGCCTCCACGTCGATCATGTCTTTGAATTGTTGGAGAACCTTAGGCTCACCTAAAGTCACAACATCTCCCACTACTCTCAGGGCATTTGATGGACACAGTTTTCAACCTTATGGACTCATTCCCTCAATTGGTGTTGAATTGGGGGGAAAAACAGTATCCGTACACATTGAAGTCGTGGATGCACCATTAGATTATAATCTTCTACTTGGTTGGAACTCGTTTTACACCACGACCGCCATAGCATCTACGTCTTCCGGATTGTGCAATTTCGTCATGAAGGGAAAATTGTCACCATTGATCAACTTGATTACTATATCCCAGACTCTCATCCGAACTCCGCCAACACCATCCTGTTATTGGATCAGCCTCGGTACTGGTTCCAAGACATTGGCGTTGGTCTTATGAAGGATTCTTCCCTTATTGGAGTTTTTCCAAAGCTGGGGACCCATGTTCAACTAGTCAACATTATTTCATCAAATGTCACCCCTTCCAATGATTCATGGGTGATCCCGAGTCCCACCGAGATTGAAAACTATGGAAACTCCATGCCTTTGAATAGAAACCTCGCAACGTACGAAGCGATCCAATTAGCCACCGATTGGATCGACTGTTCTACCCATCACACCGTGGCATAGCTCTCGTCTAAGACTCATTCATCCCCACCACTTATCGATCCTCTAAATTTGATTTTTCCCACTAACGAATCAATTATGGAGGTTATGTGCGGTAATGAGCCACCATGGGGAGATTTTCATCATTGATCTTCATTCCCCACCATTCAGACGCTTGAGCCCGACACAAAACCCAATCCTTCACTTGGGATGGTTCAAACCAAGTTTCCCACTTCCCTCGACGAAGTATTTTCTGAAGGAAACTTGGCTAATCTTATGGCAACCACTCCCATATATATTTCAGTGAATCCTGGTATCGTGGAAAACATACATATTGGCAGAACATGCACTCCCCTCGAAATGGAGTTCTACACTGCCTACTTCAAAACCTTCTGCGATGTTTTTGCTTAGAGTTATGAGGAAATTCCAGGAATAGATCCCTCGATTGTGGTCCATGAAATTCCAACCTTCCCTGGCACCCGACCTGTTCGGCAGAAACTTCGACCCGTCCATCCTTGTAAGGCAACCACTATTAAATTAGAAGTTGAAAAAATTTTGCGTGCTGGTTTTATCTATCCCGTCCCATTGACAGAATGGCTATCTAACATCGTTCCTGTAGCCAAGAAACAGGGAACGATTAGAGTCTGTGTCGATTACCACGACTTGAACAAAGCTTGTCCAAAGGACAACTACCCAACTCCGTTCATCGACCAGATCATCGATAACTGTGTCGGGAGTGTCATCTTTTCCTTTATGGATGGCTTTTCTGGCTATAATCAGATCGATATCCTCCCAGCCGACTAGCATAAAACAGCCTTTATCTTCCCTTGGGGGATTTTCGCATATCGAAAGCTACCTTTTGGCCTTAAAAATGTCGGGGCAACTTTTCAATGGGCGATGTCGTATGCATTCCACGATATCAAACATATTGTAGAACCATATCTTGATGATCTTCTTGCTCATTCTCAGACCCGGGATGACCATCCTGATCACTTAGGTGCCATTTTTGAAAGGTGTCGTCGCTACAATATCCGTTTGAATCCACATAAGTGTGTCTTTTGCGTGGAAGCTGGAAAATTTTTGGGATTCATAATCTCCAAAAGCGGGATACACTTAGATCCTGCGAAGGTAGAAGCTATCTTAGCCTTGCCTTCCCCTACAAACATTCCAGAACTTCAAAGTTTGCAAGGGCACGCAAACTTTCTACGTTGTTTCATCTGTAATCTTTCCGAGATAACAAAAGGCTATATGAGGCTTCTCAAGAAGAATACTCCCTTTATCTAGGACGACGAAGCCCAATGTTCCTTTGACAATCTAAAGGCATTCTTAACTAAAGATCCTGTGATCCAACCCCCCGATTACACACGGGATTACATTCTTTATCTCACAGCTTCGACTTCCACCATCGGTATGGTGCTAGTCCAGGAAGACCACAACGGCATAGAACATATGGTATACTATCTTGGTAAGAGTCTTCTCGACTCTGAAACTCGTTATTCACATGTTGAAAAACTGGCTCTGGAAACAGTTTTCGCTATCCAAAGATTCTGTCATTACATTCTACTTCGCCGGACCACTGTTATAGCCGATTTCAATCCAATGTATTATATCCTCACGCATCAAGTGCTTGGGGGAAAATATTCTCGTTGGATCGTCATCCTACAAGAGTTTGACTTGGAATTCGTCAAAGCCAAGTCCAAGAAGTCTTTGGTCTTTGCTAAGTTGATTTGTACCTTGCCCCATGCTACCGAGCAATTTGAGCCCATCGATTCTCTTCCTGATGAATCGTTCTTCCTCATTAGCATGTCTGATCCATGGTACGGGGATATTTATTATATCTCCAAACCCAATGTTTTCGCCCCGACCTCACTCGCGATGAATGTCAACGCATTCGACATCACGCCAAGTACTACCTCATAGTCAATGATACCCTCTATCGACGTGGTGTCAACACTATTCTTCGACGCTGTTTGAATTTAGAAGAGGCGGAATGCGTTCTTAATGATTGCCACGTTGGAGCATGTGGTGGTCATCTCTCTGGGATGGCTACGGCCCAGAAAATACTGTGAGCAGGATATTTCTGGCCCTCGATTTTCAAAGATTGCATTGAAACGATCAAGAAATGTCCACCATGTCAATTCTTTCATAGCAAAACACGCTCGCACCCTGCTCCAATCCATCCTGTTATTGCCGTCGGCCCCTTTTCCAAATGGGGCATAGATTTCATGCACTGTAAGCCCACTTCAGCCGGGGGGCATAGCTATGTCATAGTAGCTGTTGACTATTTCACAAAATGGGCTGAAGCGATGCCTACTTATGCTGAGGACAGCAAAACAACAACACAATTCATATTCAATCACATTATAGCTAGATTTGGTGTCCCACAATCCATTGTGACCGATCATGGCTCCCACTTCAGAAACTATATGATCGAGGAACTAAGTGCCAAGTTGGGTTTTCGCCAAGAAAACTCAACCCCATACTACCCACAAGCCAATGGCCAAGTTGAATCCATTAACAAAGTTCTGAAACGAATGATTCAGCGTATTGTGGGTACTCATAAATCCAACTAGCACTCAGCTCTATTTTCAGCACTATGGGCATACCAAACCTCAGTAAAAAGTGCTACTGGGTTTATACCATTCCAACTGGTGTATGGCCTGGAAGCCATTTTACCGATTGAATGTGAAATTCCATCACTTAAGATAGCGATAGAACTACTTCCCCACACCACTTCCGAAGAAGAACGGTTTCTATACCTAGACAAGCTAGATGAAACCCGCCGCGACGCCACTTTAGCCAACGAAGCTCATAAAAAACACGTCAAAGATTAGTATGAAAAATCCGTTCAACCTTGGATTTTCAATGAAGGTGACCTCGTACTCACATATGATCAAATGCACAATAAACTCGAAAAAGGAAAACTAGAATCTATGTGGTACGACCCCTTTGTTGTAAAACGTGTCTTGGAGAAAGGAGCCTATGAACTCGTCGATTGTGATGGCACGCCATTGGCACAACCCCATAATGGGCTATACCTCAAACGCTTCTACATGTAAGGTTACCCTATGCGGGATACTTTTTGTACATAATGTACTTAGCTTGTTTTCACTCATCTTTTTGGTGTGCGCACGGACCTCATGTATCCATTCTTACTTTGACTTGTGATTTTATGCACAAATGTCTGCCTACTTCGGATTTGCCGACGGTGCAAGCCAGCATACTCGGAACCTTGCTTCCGTAGCATGGGTAATCTATTCTCCCACTGGCGAGTTACTATCTTCAGGATCCAATTGTTTAGGCCCTGCAACCAACAATATCGCAGAGTACCATGCAGTCATCGGACTCTTGACGGAGGTTACTTCCCTTGGAATTGACTCCCTATCAGTCTTTTTAGACTCCCAACTCGTGGTTTCTCATCTGAATCGTGTTTACACATTCCGCGATCCTATCCTACTTCATTTATTTCAGAGGGTACGCCTCTTGGAACGATCTTTTAATTTCATTTCATATCAACACATACCAAGAGAATTCAATTGTATAGCTGATTCATTAGCTAATTACATTTTGGATTGGCATCTTGCCCATACATAAAAACACATCACAAAAATAAACACACAAGTCATTGTAAATAAATAGATCATAAAAATAGGTCCACATGTATATCACTGTATATAAAAGTGTTTTTCCAAATACATAAAGTTTGTGTTTTGAAGACAAAATTTGGGACCTAATCCCATACAAAAATTTGGCTCTCAAAGCCTACATATCATATACATGCCGCAAAAAGATAAAAGCTACCATCTAAGGAGATCTGGGAGATCTATCATGTCCCTCATCAGATTCCTCATGCTGCTGCGCTGCTGGTGATAACACACTATAGCTCGAACCACCTTGCGAAGGAGTCAGCCAATACGCCTAGGCACACCTACAGTATGCCGCTGGAGATGTAAAGGGATATTGTCCACCCTCATAGCAGGGATACCGTGGGTTAAACCCTGCAAATTCCTCTCTATTTCTTGGACCCCTCCCACTTCATCTTCGTCTTCTTCCTCGTTTGGAGTGGCTTGGTGATCAACACCACCTCGACGTAATGGCGAGTACCCTGCTGGTCTCTGTGGTCCACGATCTGCGACATGCACATGTACATATATTAAAGTCTTTTACACATTCTAAAAAACCATAAAAATCATATATTCAAAAAAGAAAAAATATATCCATGAAGGTCATACCTGAGTTGTCCTAATCCTCATCTTCCGGCAGTGCCAAGTCTATGTCCTCGCAGAAATCCACCTCGGCATAGGGGTAGTCATCGATCATCACAATCTGTTCCTCAAGCCATGAGAAGAAATCCTCACCAAAATCCAAACGCTACGGTCCCCCAAGTCGTCCTGCATATTCACTCCATCGAGCCATCCATGGCTTGGTAGGTGGACGGGGGGGCATGGCTATCTGTGGGCGCAACAACGACACCCTCGCCAAAAAGAAGGTGACTAAGATGCTCCCATACCCAAATTGAGAATTCTCTCGAAGCCTGCACTTGTTCACTTGCTCTTTGAGGTTGGTCAACACTGCCTCACACCAGTTGAATACTGTTCCTACCATACAATTCACTGCAAGATTCATCTGTGTACGGGACGCCTGATGGGGACTCGTGCTCCCCGTTGCACTTGTGATGGTGAACAGCAGGGTTTTTATAGGAAGTTCTATAATGTCTTTGATGACCACCTTGCCGCTTTTCTTCCTTGAACCTTGATGGCAATAACAAGCGATTAAAGCATCCGTGATCGCCTCTGAGGCTGTGTACCTAGTAAAACTCACCCAGGCTCCTCTTTTTGAGAGGCCTGTGAGGAAATAAATATCCTCGAGTTCAATCTCGAGGATGTGTTCTCCCACTCAGAAAGCTTGAATGTCAGGGTCCCACATTGGAATAATGTGGGTGAGAAGTTTTGCCTGCTTACGAATACCTTTGGTCTTGAAGAATTTTAACAAACCACATTCCCACAGTGCAGTCACAGTCCTTTGGTCATTTTCGGCCAACAAATCATCCACCTCATGCTCTCTTTCTTTCCAATGGACCATTTTGCACCGAACAAGTTTCAAACACCTGCAAAAGGTCGTAGGAAACATTCATTAATCATTTAACAACTTGATCTCAGCTGAAAATTTGAGAAAAAATAATTTTTTTCATCTTAAAATTCACCTCTATCGCGCCTGGAGGAAATTTGACTATGCGGCACTGCATAGTACCGCGCCCAAGTTTAACGTTACAGCCCGGGTACTATTGCACAGTACTGCGCTTCCCGATATAGCCCCCGCGCGGTATTGTGAAGGGCAAAAATTGCCTAATAGGGATTGCCCAAGAAATTATTTTTCCCTACTGAAAACAAGTTATTCATACATGAAATTAAAGATGGGCTTGAAATCTCTTACCTGGCGCAGACGGCTGTTGAAACGGTGCCCCGAATCTCCAAATATGAACTCTTGAAGTTTTTACTCCTCAAATGGGTAAAATCTCCTCTTTTGGTAAATGCACAAGTGAAATGGTAACTTTCTATATTTACCCATCCTTTATATAGCTTTTTCACTTATTTTTTTTACTCATTATTTTATCTGGTTAAAATAAAACCCATTTCACATTACTAATATCTGGTTTCATGAGCATTTGTTGACAGGATCTCTTTTAAAAAAAAAAAAATATTCACATTGGCGTTTATTTATTGTTCGACCTTCATTTTGAGCCTACTTTATCTTTTTCGTGCTTTGGATTAAAACTTGAAAAAGATTCCAAGCGCTTTTACACCCGTGTCGTGCTTGTCAAACTCAAGTAAATGGTGTCAAGTTTGGTCAGCTTTGTTCATGCTCGTTAAACGATGAGGAAAGTATTATCCTGGTTGTATTTTATTCTCTTTTCGGACCAGAATAATTAAAAATTACGAAAAAGACCATTGGAGTCCATAGTTAAGCTCTTTTCAGACTCCCTAAAATTGAAAAGATTGCCAAGTGATCTTGAATCTTTCACACTTGTAAAAGTATTTGAAAGGTCATCTATTTAGTGATAGGTTACCCCTTTTTCGGCTCGTCTAGACTATTTACAAGAAAGGTATACCTCGGTCAATTTTTGGCTGGGAGAGTTCTCTCAGGAATTGTTTTACACTTTTTCAGGATCGAGGGACTAAATTTATGAAAAAGTACACTTTGGAGCCTCCTTTAAATTTTTCAGGCTCTCTATATGTGAAAAACTACCGAGTTTTCCTTCCTTGGACTCGTTAAAATTTAACATCGAAGGACCCGCTTTGGGACAAACCCCTCCTTTCTCAAGTTCGTAAAACATATGAGATTGGACTCATCCATGAGATGAGCTGTACCGAGCATCTGTTATCCTCTTCAAGCTCGAAAAACAACAAAGAGGTACTCGTCTATCATGTCGGGGGAATATGGGAAACAAGTCAAGTTTGTTTTGGCAGCTTGTCAGTCGTTACCTTTGAACATGGCATGCGTCTGTCCCTTGTCTATTTTGGGTATCTATTTTTCACTGATTTATGGTCATCATCCTGAGTCGTCTCTCTGGCCACGAGCCTACTCATTCGGTGTCTATCCTCTGCTATCAATAATCCCTGCTGCCAAGTCCTGTTACATGCCGTTACATGTTCAAAGGGTTGCATTGTTCAGAGTCATTCATTATGTCAGACCTCCGCTGTGTCAGTACATACTCCATTGTTTCATCATCCTATACTATCTTTCATTCCGATTTCGTGTCAATGATGTGGGAATCATTATGGCCCACCTTCGACGAGTCTATTCCCGTCGACACCAAATCACTATCTGGGAATTGGGCTTAGGGATCAACCATTAGTACCTTGGTACTTGCATGCCTCAATGGTATGTTTCCTTGTGTTCGACAGTAGGTTTACATCATTGACCTCTGATCGAACGATCTCTTGAATGCTCGACATCAACTCATTTATTTGCATGTCGTTGAGATGTACTACAGATACCTTGGGGATCATCGTCATCATTGGTGATTTCCCTCGCATTTGTTAACGGTTCACATCATTGACCGGTAATCAAATGGTTTCTACCATGTTCGACGTCAACACTTTGTAATCACATGGCTAGATTCGTATCATTTGCGATTGGGTAGAAGATCCTGGGTGCACCTTTATATCTTGATTGCGTCTAGGTTGCGATGGAGATGTCCTTTGTATTTTCACACAGATCCACTTTTTGTATTGGTCGTGGCTGTGTCATTACTGTCTCATGGATATACACTTGTTCATAGTAGCCATGATTTGTCTACAGTCTATATCATCTTAGTACTCATGGATCTACAATGTATTAGTCGGCAACCATGCTTTGAGTCATTTGTTTTCGAGCATGGGGATGCCCACCTCGGTGGTATATCTAACATTTTGTTTCTGTTTCAGATCCTTGTCGCTCTCCTCGATGCTATCTCCGCACAGTATTTGTAAAGTCTTTCGGCCATCAGTCCCTTCTGACCTCACACTTTAGGGGGCATCTGTTATACCTCCATATTTCACAGTGTTGCATCTTCACCACAAAAAGAGTTAACGAAACTTCCCCTACTGCTTAAAACACCCAGAAGAGAAAAATGATGAGTGATCCTTGAAGGCAAACCTACCCTGTCAAGAATCAACCCAACTGAGACTTCATATACCTACACTACCGTGCCTTGCTCCATCTTAGGTACGCGGTAGTCCACACTATCGCGCTATGCTCTTTCTATGCCACGCGGTACTACCACGTTATGCTCTATCGGAGAGGCGCGGTACACCTTTTTAAGCCTTTTTGCCATTGCTTGTGGGATTTTGATTTTCAAGATATTTTTGAGGATTGGTGTCCCTGATTCGATCCTAACTCACTTTCTGTGATTAGTAGGCCCGATCCACTAAACTCTCCCAAGATCCACCCTTCTCTCTTGTTGGTTAACCCTACCACACACTATAAGAGAGAGGCATTCCATGAGCAAAGGGGAGGACTCTTGGATACATCAAACTTATGATCTTGAAGCTTTGTGGAGATAGCTAGAGGAGGAAGCACTTGGAGTTGGAATTTGGCTTGGACATCAGGCAACTATTGTAAGTGACTTCAAGTTGGTAATAGAACATAACTTGTCTTGTTTCCCAAATCACATGTATTGATTTTGTTTCAATGATATGATTTGTATCTATTGTAGATTTAGATCCTAACTCATATTTCAAGTTGCTAGAGAATCGTATATGCTTGTATCTTGGTTTCATTTTGACAGGTTCATTCGCGAGGACTTGGAAATTGGAGCAACCATAAAGACAAGCGATTGGATTGAAGGTTAGTTAGATTTCTTCCACTTCTTCTAGCACTTTAATCTTGAGATGTATGTTTAGATCTAGGAATTCAAGGTAGCATTTGTTTAGTTTTGCCTTAGTTTAGAGTCAGTTAAAGTCTACTTTAATCTAAGAGAATTTCTACCTATTCGTAGGGAGAAAATTCTACATACACCATTCGAGCTATTACCCCTCGATGACCAATTAAATATATTTCTTACACACACATACATATTTTCCCCAAGGGATAGCCTAGATGGTTTGAAATTCTTTTTGAAGGTGTGATTCTCAAGGAGGATGGGGGATCCATTCCCATTGCATATGGTAGGCTTACTAGTTGTTTTTTTCCATGTACTAGGGGAATCAACAACTTGGGACTGGGCTGGTACTCGTGTGACATGGGGTCCAATCCCGCTACAACTATACCCCTAGGTGCACCCACACAACCCGCAAGCATGGGGCACAGGTAAGTCAGGGTGATTTCAACTTGTGACCTCCATTTACAACATGTCCTTCATATAAAGTGAATCGTCTGTTGAGCTACACCCCTGCGGGTGTAGGCTTACTAGTTGTTATTGTGGCTAGAATTTAATAATATTCTTAATTTGAAAAACTAGGGAAGAGGAGGGGAAGTCATGGGGTGCTCAAAAGATATCAACTTCCTCACTTTAAACAGTTAATATGTGGGAGGGTGAGGGGAATTTATTTTATTTCTTTGGAATACACACACACATACAAAATCTTAAGGAAAATATTGTTAAAAGATCTTCGATTATAGTCCGATTGGAGTTCTATATATAGACACACACACACACAAAATCCCAAGATGAAGTTTGCTATGGAATATCTTGTTCTAGTCTGAGTGAGGTTCAAATCGACCCAAGGGGAGGATATTTGATGGAAGAGGGGAGGATCCTATGATTTTTTTTCTTTGAATATTTTCTAAATTTTGGGATCCATCCATCTTCCAAGGAATATCATGATCAACATGTGGCTTAACCACCAACCACAACAATAGTTGGTGATCGTGAGGGACTTGAGCATATTTGAACCTATGACTAATGGCCTCCTCATCATAAACTTTCATTGGGTGAATGGTTCAACTAATTGAGATAACCCTTTCGGATATCTATCTATCTATCTACCTATCTATCTATTACATATATAGATATAGATATAGATGTATGTTTGTATGTATGTATCTTCCCAAGGTTTAACTCCAAGCACTTCCTCACATTTGTGAATGGTATCTAGTGGAAACATATACGTGGTGACCATGGCACTTGAATCGACGTGGATACCTCTTGAGGCATGCTAGAGAAATTCAACCCAAGGAATTGACCTTGAGACTTCCTACATGAAGCTCAAATCACTCAATCATTCAAGATAGCCCACCAAGCTATGTGTGTGTTAATTGAAAACATTTATTTTATGAAAATTGAAATCATAACCACATTTAATTCACACTTCACCTTTTGGTATAATTAAAATTAATTGTGTAAACAATGCTTTGATTACAATGGATCATTGAGCTCATGACCATAAACCTACCACAATGTACCTACTCTTATGTATGGTGTAATATTGTTGGAACAACATGCCTTACTAATTCATCACACTTTGGATCTTCTAAAGACACTAAGTTGATAGTTGTCAATTAAATAGAAGATTTACTTAGGATATTGATTGGAGGTCAGCTAAAAAGTCTACTAGGAAATCGACTAAGCTTTCAACTAGTCAAGTAGTTTGAACAAAATAGCCAAATGGGATGCATAATAGGGTATAAATTAAGAATGTTGTTATGTGATTTAACCAATCTATGTGGACCTCAAATTCCTCACTTCAAGAGAGTTGGTTACATCTTGGTTCTATATAAGATGGCCAATCTAATTGCGTAATGAATCATTTGTTGTGTATGGAAATATTTTGGTTTCTTACACTTCTTTGTATGTTGAGCTATGATCAGATATGCTTAAGTGTTATAACGATGTCTTTAGATACCATGTCTATCTTGAAATACTAGATCTTTGATCTACCTAATTTAATTCTCCAACACAATATTAGAGCTAGTGGTTTGAGATCTAGCTTGTTGTCCATAAGTCTTGTGGAGTTCATCGGTGTTTCTGTTGAGTCAAAACTATTTGGTGGATTGACTTGTAGAATAAATATAGGGTTAAATAAATAGATTGATATTATGGGTTCAAAGTTGGAGCCTATGGTTTTGAATGGCCACAACAATGAAATTTGGGCACAATATATGGAAACTTTATTGAAGAGTAAAGCATTGTGGCAGTTTACAAAGACTACAATTCCATATCCAAAGGATGATCAACAAAATTTTGTCATCAACAAGAAGAAAGATGAGGTTATAGGAGTCATAACGAGGTAGACTTGATTTCATATAAGTGGGATCGAATGCCTGAATTTTTTCTACAAGAAATTGAAGACATTGTTTGATTAGGCCAATAAAAGACAAGTTATGAAAATTGAGAAAGAGTTGATCTCTATAAATCCTCTCTCCTTTGAAAGAATTGAAGACTACCTATCCCTTGTGAAGGAGCTTCAATTAGAATTAGTTCAATGAAGAAAATATTTTCCCAAGAAATATGGTGATCTCATCAAATTGATATTGATGAATCTAAAGATTTCATATGAAGTGTTCTATTTGACGTTTTGCTCCAGTTGAACCACCTAAAATAGTAAGGATTATAGGTTTGATTCTTTTTTTGGTTTACTTATTAAGGAACATGAGAAATTTCTTATGAAGGGAAACTTGAGGTCAAGCAATAGGTCAATTTAATGAAGGGAAAAGGTTGAGATGACAACATGACTATGTTGACCAAATTGGTAGGAAGAAGCATTGTGGTCAAAATTTTACTAAGAAAAGGAAAAATAAGAAGACCCAACACTATTGTGGGAAATTGGGACATATGGAGAAGGCTTATCAGTAGAAGTCCAAGGATCTAGAGGAGAAAGTGAAGAAACTTGAAGGAGATGTGTCAGTTGGAATATTAAACAACTCGAAACACCGAGCTCCGGAAGGTAAGATGAATAACTAGGTGTCTTCTATTAGTTCTTTTGAATCCTTGTATGCTCATACCTCTCAGATTTAATGGATAGTCAAATATGGTTGCACCCATCACATGGATAAGGATTCTCATCTCTTTTTCATTAAATGAAGATAGATAAAAATAAATATTTATAGCTAATGATTATTCACTTATTATTGCTCATTGTGGAAAGATTGAATGTCAAAATGGTATGATTGCATATGTGTATCATGCACCTAGTATAAGTGAAAAGTTGTTATCAATACCCAAACTAACATAGATTCTAAAGAAAGTACATGCTTGTCTAGATTGTTTTATTGTGATGGACATGAAGAACAATTTTGATGTTGTGATTAAAGAATTCTTGGTTTATTTTGAAGGACATGAAGAACAATATTTTTTGTGTGACTAAAGAATTCTTGGATCCAAATGATCCACTATATAAATTATGTGCTCTTCCAAATGTTAGAATATACAAAAATACTGAGAGGGGGGGGTGAATTAGTATTGACCATTTTCTTAAATTATTAATCCAATTTAGTATAATCCAATTTAGTATTAAGCACACATTAAAGCAACATGTTAAGAAGAATAAAAAATTGTGGACACAAATATTTTTATCGTGGAATCCACAAAGGGAAAACCACCAACACTTTCTTAATAATAAGCGTTTTACAAAATTGTTTACAAGCTACAACTTGATGGGAATTCAATCCCTGGGTTTCTTCAGCTACAACTAAAAGGATGCACCAACACCCTATTTACCAGCTACAACTGGAAGGAGGCTATGACCCCCTGGTTTATCAACTACAACTGAAAGGATGATTTGACACCTTGTTTTACCAGCTTCTACTAGAAGGAGGCTGCAGTCCCTTGCAGGCCTGTAGCCTTCCCTAGCACCACCCTACCACCCATATTTGATTTCCAGAACATCAATATCTTCTATGGAATCTACTTCTGCTCTTCACTTATTTTCTTTGGCCTCTGTGTTGCTTCAGATCTTGATTTTAAAACTTCATAGACACTCCTCTTCGAACACATGATTTTTTTTCTATAATCATTGAAGAGGTGTAAAAATAAATCACCATGACTCTTCATAACAAACAATTGTGACTCTTCATAATATATTTTACTTTTATTTTAATATTTTTGACTTTGAAATAAGAGTGGTGCTTGACATTCTTTTGCTAATGCAGATTTGACATCAAATGCCAACATTATCCAACATTCTCCCCCTTTGGCATTGATGGAAACATTTGAAAAAACTTCTCCCCCTTTGACACCAATGACAAAGGCTAACTTGTCCGGCGTGAGTTTGCTTACTCTTTCGTAAATGGATGTTGGTTGATCTTCTTCTACTCTCTCCTTTTGATATTGATGACAGATATTTCCCAATCTTCTTTTTGATAGATCCTCTTGTCAACATATCTCCCCCTGTGTACATGATCCCTTCTAATGCTAGATTCAAGGTTCCCTTTAGTTCATAAGAGACTTTAGACTTTTCCTATTTTAAGACGTCCTTTTTTTTTTAGTTCCACAATCATCTTTGGAAGCTTCATTTATGCTTGGAATATTTGTTTCTTCTAAGTCTTTGTAGTCTATTTATGACTTCCTTCTCCACACATTTCCATGAGGTACTCTGCTTATTGATCTTCTATTCCTTTGTCTTTTGGATTTCATCTTCCATACCTTTTCATGTGTTTCCTTAGACAGTCTATATGTACTTTTTTTGCAATGTTTTGCAAAGTGTCCAACATTGTGACATATGAGACATTTAATAAGTCTTCCAACATTTGAAATGTTTGTGTCTTGTTTCCTTCTCAAAACTTGATCTTTTCCCTTGGTCCTGCAGTCAATAGCCTTGTGACCAAAATTGTGATAGCAATGACAATATCCATAGTATGTTCTTTTATATTTGGGAAATCTTTGGTCATTCTACTTGTAATGACTTTTGTCATTTGCATATCTTCTGATGCTTCTCATTTTAGAAGGATGAGAAAGCATTTGATGACTGGAATTAGTCTTCTTGTAATTCTTCTGTTGCATGGGTGTATCTTTAGGAGCATCATACATACATTTAACCTTTCCAACATCACCTTGAATGATGGAGCTTGATTCTTTAGCGACATGCTCTTGATAATATCCAAGGCATGTTTGATTCCTGGGAAATATTTGTAAGCTGGGGATTTTATTAAGTGCTTCAGTACTTTCTTTGAACTTCTCATTAATTGTTTGTTGACCGTTTAGCCTTTCTACTTCTTCATTGAGTCCAACAACTTCTTGGTTTAAGCTCTCTACCTCTTCCATGCTATCAGTCACTTGTTGTCTTGAATTGTGTAGCTCTTCTTGGAAGGTCTTTACTTCTTATTCCATAAATAGATTTTTCTTTTCACTTTCCAATAATTGATGTCTTAGCTGTCTATTGGATTTTCTTAATCCATTTATGATAGAGATGAGTTATTCTTGATCAATTTTTGAGCTCATCTCTTCTCCAGATATATTTAAACAGATTTCATTAACTGAGATCTCTTCTTCATCTTTGAGAATAAGAGGGCTTGCTTCTGTTATTTCTTCAACTGAGCAGAGTTTCTCCAGTTTGACCCAACATTCCTTAGCTGAGATACATTGTCCTATATTTTCTTTGATATGTCAAGGTAATCCATCGAGTATGGCCTCCATTTCCATTGAGTTGTTTTTCTTGAACCTTTTTTGAGATGTAGTCCTTATTCTCTTTGGTGGGATGTAACCAGAGATTACTGAATTCCATACATCATACCCTAATGACTGTAAGTATACTCTCATTCGTATGCTCCATAATGCATATTCTTCTTTATCAAGTACTAGAGGTCCATTTACAAAGAGATTTACTTGTCCATCTATGTGTGCTTAAGAGGATATTCCTTCCAATTTTTTATGCTATGTGCTTGAAGGAACCTTGCTCTGATACCAATTGTTGAAATATTGTACAATACCGAGAGGGGGGTGAATCAGTATTGACCCTTTTCTTAATTTATTAATCCAATTTAGTATTAAGCACACATTAAAGAAACATGTTAAGAAGAATAAACAATTGTGGACACAAATATTTTTATCGTAGAATCCACAAAGGGAAAACCAACAACACTTTCTTAATAATAAGCTTTTTACAAAATTGTTTACAAGCTACAACTTGATGGAGAATTCAATCCCTAGGTTTCTTCAGCTACAACTGAAAGGATGCACCAACACCCTATTTACCAGCTATAACTGGAAGGAGGCTGCGACCCCCTGGTTTATCAACTCCAACTAAAAGGATGCTTCGAAACCTTGTTTTACCAGCTTCTACTAGAAGGAGGCTATAACCCCCTGCAGGCCTGTAGCCTACCCTAGCACCACCCTACCACCCATATTTTATTTTCAGAACATCAATATCTTCTATGGAATCTGCTTCTGCTCTTCACTTATTTTCTTTGGCCTTTGTACTACTTCGGATCTTCATTTTAAAACTTTAGAGACACTCCTCTTTGAACACAATATTTTGTTTATATAATCATTGAAGAGGTGTAAAAATAAATCATCATGACTCTTCATAATATATTTTACTTTTATGTTTTACTTTTATTTTAATATTTTTTACTTTGAAATAAGAGTGGTGCTTGACATTCTTTTGCTAATGCATATTTGACATCAAATGGCAATATTATCCAACACCAAAGAAATACCCTAGACCGATTGCACTCATAACTCACACCGACGACTAAAGTAGGTTGTGGCATGAACAACTCGGACACCTAAATTTTTGAAGCCTAAAACTAACGGTAATAATGTAGCATGCTTATTGGCCTACCCGTTATTGGTCATCCTTGATGAAGTATGTGAAGGATGCATGCTTAGAAAGCATCATCAAGTTGTCTTTGAAACAAGGAAACCTTGGAGAGAAAAGACTCAGTTGGAACTTGTCTACAATGACTTATGTTCCATGAAAAAACCATCTATAGTTGATGCAAGGTATGTATTGACCTTCATTGATGACTTTTCTAGGTATAATTAGGTATATTTTTTGAAAAGTAAGAATCATGTATTTGAAAGATTCAAGGAATTTAGGCCACTTACTGAAATGCAAGGTGGCCAACTTGTGAAATGTTTAAGATATGGAGGAGGATCTGTGAGAAAGGAATTGAAAGGTAATTGTCACATAATGGCATCTCCTAGCAGAGATATGTACCCCATACACAACATCAAAATGGTTTTGTCAAATGGAAGAATTAGACTTTGGTCAAAATGGCACATTGCTTCTCTAGGGTTGGCAGGTGCGGGTGGAGTCATTTTTTACTCCATGGGGAACAAGCAGAGAGAATTCGCCTGGGGCATTGGAAGAAAGACGAAAAATGGCCCGGGAATGGCTCGCCTTAATTAAAGGGCTAGATCTTGCTAGGGATTTGGGAATCAAGGAAGTGGTGGTTATTGGCGACTCTTTAATCGTCACAAGATCAGAAGCTAGAAATATAGCGAAGAACCGGAAGAATCCCACCTCAAAGATGCACTTCCTTCTCAACTGCATTTCCAAAGAATTCAATTCTATCAATTTTCTTCATGTGTTGAGAGCCCTTATTAAGCAGGCAGATATCATGGCCAATAAAGGAGTTGGTTTGAATTGTGGAGTTCAGGAGTGTGATCATGTCACCCGCGATGGCATTTGGATTCCCTAATTATGATCCTCCTTCTTCTAGAATTTCTGGACTTCCTAGTGCTACGAGATCTCCTTGGGAATTAACAATGGGAATTTTAAAGGTTGGGATAATGATTTCCTATTATCTCCCTATGAATATGATTCTAATTGGAGACATCTTCACTCTTCCTATCCTCTCATCGGATCTCCTGGATCCTCACACACTCCTCTCATAAATTCTTAAGGACGGTCTCATGCTCCATCCAGATGGCTAGCATGCGTAGTACAATGGAGGATTGCAGTGATCGAGGTTGGCATTTAAATCTAAGACGGAATGCCTCTAGTCTCATTCATGTCTATTCATTTCGTCGACTGCAAGCTGGCTCTTGGAACGCTGATATCGACCTCAATCATGTTCATTCTGTTTGGTGTTGGGGGCGTAGCATAGTCATGGAAAATTCCTTTTCTGGACCTTCCAATCCAGGAGGTACTGAGGTCCATTTGAACTGTCTGTGTTGCAAGCAGCGTTTCATCGGAGCCCAAAGTTGGTTTCATCCTTTTTTTGCAGGTGTTCATGATGCTGCGAAAGAAGAAGATCAGGCTGGATCCTCTGTGCACAGTCAATATGATTTAGTAGGGAAGGATTAGCAGATGGATATCAACTTGGAAAGGGGAGACTAAGTTAATATTGGTCTTGAGAAGAGAATTGGAAACAATTACTACTCTGGAGAGGTCATGAAACATGTGAAGGATCTGGAAAATCAAATCCGACTGGTGAGAAATGCGAACTTAGAGCTAAAAAGGGAAATGACTCATCTCTTCTCTCTCACCCAAGAAACTCATATGGAGGTTAAGCATCATAATAATAAGATGGCTGAGAGGGTTAGCAATCTGGAAGAAGCAATGGGTTCAATTCATACCCACGAGGTTAGAAAGGAAGAAAAGCAAGAGGCAGTTAACAGTAAAAGCATGGAAGCTGGAAGAAATTTGGACAAGTTAAAAAATGAGATGGTGAACACTGGATATCAATCCGGCCTAAACTCAGCGAAGGATGGGAGTACAGAACCTTCTGAAGGAGCTTCCCTGGACAACCATCCCTGCTCCTAGAACTCTTTTTTCTGGCTTCCTTATGTTCTACTTAGAATATGCTTTCTCTTTCTGAAACTTTTGGTTTTCTCTATAGCTGGGTTTTTTGGACAGAGATACATGTCTTTCGGTTGTCTGGTTCAAGATTTTGTTATGTAGCTCCCTTTTGGGAAGAAGGAAATTTATCCACTTATGTACTGTTTTTGCACTTTACTTCTTGGACAGTACGTTAGAAGCTATAGCCTCCATAGAGTAGGCAAGTTTCATGATAGTTACAAGTTAGCGAAGGATGAACAAGGTGTGGTGGATGTTGTTCTCCGTTGGGAACAATCCTTCCTAATCTCTATGTAATCTTCGTTTTTATATAATCAAAAGCTCTTCAACCGTTTATGTTAAAACAAAAATGGCACATTGCTTACTTCAAGTCAAAGGTTTATCTACTCATTTTTTGGGCAGAAGTTGTTTACTAGTCAAACCACTTGTTAAACATGATTATGACTAAAGACGTGATTTTGTTAGAAAAGTGGAACAAAAGGAAACCCTCAATCAAATATCTTAGGACTTTTGGATACAATGCATGTGCTCACATTGTGGACGATAGACAGAAGAAATTGGATTCAAAGTATCATGTGTGTATCATGATGGGCTACTCTAAAGAGTCAAAGGCTTACAAATTGTTTGACCCTATGAAATAGGAGATTATATGTATAAGAGATTTTGTCTTTGATGAGAAGACCTTAGGTATTACATATTTGAATTATTCTTCTAGCTTGTTTAGCGATGGACCATTTAAAATTTTAGAGATTTCTCGATCAATTGATTACCCTATAGGATCATTGGCTGGTCAATCAACATCTCTATCTAAATTAACTATTAGTCAAACTTCCCTAGCTAAATTAACTATAATTTTTGGAACTCCTCCTCATTGTATTGGTATAGAAACTCCTAAGATAATGGGGATCTTGTCTTCCTAGATGGGATACCCATACAATTGAAGCCATTGGAATTGATGTAGAAAACATCAATTACTCAAGGAAAAACTAAAATTTAGAAATAATGTGGTATTGTTTTTTTATGGCACGTGTTAGATGCATATGATCCATATACATATGCAAACGCTGATCTAAAATGGATCCTTTGAATATCTCTCATTTTTTAAAACTTTGTAATAAAATACTAATAATAAGTGTCCTAAAAAGAGATAAAACCACTATAATATGAAAAGACTCATCATCATGGTTGGATTTCCAAGGAAACACATTAAATATGGAATTTGTGTTTAGTAAGGGCATTTAATGAAGATATGTGAGTTAGAGAGGTTGCGAGGAATTGAAGGAGAGTTGGGGTAGAAAATCAAGGCTTCATAAGAAGAAGTTGGTGTGAAGATCAAATATTGTCTTTGAGCCATTTTTTTCTTATGAGTTAGAATGCATTAAATAATTGTTGAAAATGCATCTCACCTTCGTAAGCATTTGTAAAGCATAATAAAACCACCCATGAAGTATTAATTTTCTTATTTAAGATTTTATTGTAAATTCTCTATATCATAGATAGACTCATTAATTTTATTGTGTGATTAAGTATTCTGCACTATGGATGTCGTATTTCTTGTTGTTATGGTTATGCTTACTAATTATTAGATTGTTGCATGATAGTTACAATAATCTTTGTCTTAGAAATATAGTGTATACACCTTACTATGTTCATTGGTTGTTCAATGTTGGTTGAATTTATAATTACAATATTAATTTCCCTTGATTTTAAGTGTTGGATGCCCATATATCAATTTCACATTTAATTGTGTTCATTGGATGGGTTACTAAAAGGTTGGTGTTGTTTAGCTTAACCAAACATCAAACTATAATCCAATTACCTTGGTCGATTTGCCATTTGCTTGTTCGCAGTGTTTGGTGGAGTTATCATGGTTTTTACAAATATGGTTTATTTTAATTTTAATAGATTGTGCTTTTTCTTTCAAGGTAAAAAAATGGAATTATCATGGACATTTACACCACAAGAAATGTAATTACATTTGATTTGTTATTGGGTCATTCACTTTATTCCAATCGTTCCAACCTGGTTTTAATTATTCCCTCTTCAACGTTATATGTGAGTTACAAATTTGCATCTAATAAACCATGTGTTGAGTTAATTTGGGATTATAAATAGTCAAATTTCATTAATGCCTTCAATGACAAGGAAACGCATTTTATTTTTGTAAGCACTGGCCTTTTATGGTTTGTATTATATGCATGTTATGGTTCGTCTTATATGTGAGAAACAAAAGAAGAGTTTGATATGTTTTGATGGAGAAATCTCTAATTAAATTGCTCATAATTAATAAAGTGGGTGTGCCAACGCTAGGCGAAGTCTTGTAATAGCCCCAACGCATTCTATTAGGCTTGAACCCCTATGCAAGTGCATGCTACATGCTACAACCTCTATTGATTGGGCCGGTGTTAATATAGTGCCAGTGTGTTAACTAAATCATAGTGTTGCGTGTGTGCACAATTAATAACATTGAGTGTTATGTAGGTAGAGTAGAACAAAGAAGAGTAGAGTGTGCAAAGTGAACTCAACATTGATAGATTGAGAAGATAATAAAATTTGGGATGGTAAAGAAAATAAATTAATAAATTATGTTTCAACATAATATGTTGAAGAGATAGATGGAACATAAGTCTACTGCTTATGTATCATATTGATATGAGAGAGGGTTCACTAGAGACCTTGAAGTGGTTACCATGGGAAAATGTTTGGAGAGGGAAATTAATGTTGTAATTATAAATTCAATTAACATTGAACACAGTACAAATAGAGTAAGATATCTGCAATTTTGCATTCTCAATTATAGTTTAAAGCTATCTACAATTTTGCATTCTCAATTATAGTATAAAGCTATCTACAATTTTGCATTCTCAATTATAGTTTAAAGCTATTTACAATTTTGCCTGTGCGTAAGAATGCATTAAACTATAATTGAAAATGCAGCTCACCTTTGTAGGAATTTTCTTAGAAAAATTAAACTTCTACTAAATGTTGGTTTTCTCATTTGGGATTCCAAGGTAAATTATATGTGTCTATAGTGTGGATTCATTAAATTGTTGTGTTATTGAGCACTCTACACTATGGATGTTGTATTTCTTGTTGTTTTGGTTGTGTTTATTATTTACTAGATCATTGCATGATAGCTACAACAATCTTAGTCTGGTAAACACAATGTATACACCTTGTTCTATCTGTTGGTTGTTCAATGTCAGTTGGAATTGATAATTATAGTGCTAATTTCCATCACTTTGAATAGTTTGCTACCCATAGAGATCACTTTCACATTTAATTGTGTTCATTAGTTGGATTACCAAAGTATTAATGTTATCTAAACTAATTAAACCACAAGCTAAAACCCAATTATCTTGGTCAATGTTCTTGTTGGTAATATTAGTTGGAATTCCCATGAGCATTTACACCACAACAAATGTAGTAATCGGGTTGTTCACTTTGCTCCAATTGTTCCAATCTAGTCTTAATCTAGTCTTAGTTACTTCTTCATCATTATATGTAAGTTAAAACCTACAACGAATAAATAATACATTGAGTTAATATATTAAGTTCATTTGGACATAAAAATAATCAAGTTTCATTAATGCCTTTCGTAACAAGCAATTGTATTTTTTTTTTAAGCATTGGATTTTATGGTTTGTCTTATGTGTGAGAAACAAAAGAAGAGTGAAATGTGTTTGAGTGGGAGGAAGCTTTAATGAAATTGATCACAATTAATAAAGTGGGTGTGCCAACATTGGGTAGAGTTTTGTAACAACACAAAGGATTATATTAGACTTGAACCCAATGCAAGTGCATGCTACAAACTTTGTTAATTGGGAGGGTGTCAATATAGTATTGTCGTGTTAAGTAAATCAAATTCTTTATGTGTGTACAATTAATAACATAGAGTGATATGTGAGTGCATAATTAATAACACATAGTATTGTGTATTGTGTAGTTACAATAGAAAAACATAAATTGTAGAAAACAACAGCAGGGTGCATAGTGAACTTAGTATTAACAAAGTGAGAGAATATAATCAAATTTGAAATTGCAGAGGTAATCAATTCTATTTTTGTAGAGTATATGTTTTGGGGATATTATGGTTCAAATGTACATGTTCAACATAAATGGGAGAGTGTTATGGATGATGAGTATCATTCCTTAATGAATAATGAAAAATGGGATTTAATCAATCGACCACAATGTCAACTACAAGACCAAATTCATATTTGAAGGCGTTGTTGAAAGACATAGGCTCATTTGGTAGTTGGGGTATTTTCTTAGCAAGAAGGCATAGATTACACTAAGAACTTTGGATTGGTTGCAAAATGAACTCTATTCAAATGATTATTTCACTTGTTCTTTAGTTTGGATAGAAGGTACTTTAGAGGGATGTCAAAATCACCTTTCTTTATGGTGATCTCACTAAAAAATTTATATGGAGAAACTCCCCAGTTTTGAGAAGGATGGCAGTCTTCTGTGGAGACTGAAGAAATCCTTCTATGGTTTGAAACAAGCCCCTAGGGCATGGATGAGAAGTTTGACCAATTTTTCCTCAATCTTAGTTTCAATCATTGTGAATCTAATAACTATATCTATTTTTGCATATAAAAGATGAGCATTTATTGTTGCATTGTATGTGGATGACTTGGGCATTATTGGGAGCAATGTAAATTTAACTATGGGTTTAAGAAACCATTAGTAGATACCTTTGAAATGATTGATATTGACCTATTAAATTTCTTTTTGGGCATCCAAGTCCTACAGATGGATGGTGTTATCTTTATTTCTCAACCTAGATATGTGTTGAACCATTTCAAAATTTTCGGATGGAACATTGAACCATGTGCAATGCAATATTAGTTGGGAGTGAAGCTAACCAAGGAGTATAATTCTATGAAAGTATATTCTATACTCTATTGATAGCTTGTTGGTAGCCTTAATTATTTAACTCATATTCAACCTAATATTTCCTTTGTTATCAATGTGATTTCTTGGTTTATGCGTGATTCATGAGAAAGTCATCTTAAAGTCACAAAGAAAATTGATCATTATATCAAGGGAACCTATCAACTTGGTATAAAGTATTTTAGTAACAAACTCGTATTAGGTTGGAGATAGAGATGACATGAAATCGATATCTTGTTATGTTTTTTTACTCAGCTCTAGACCCATTTTCTAGGCTTGTAAGAAAGTGGTTTCTTTATCGACCACCGAAGCAAAATGTCATGGTGTAGTACATGCCAGCACAAAATTTGTGTATATTCAACATCTTATGGGTGAACTTGGATTTATGTCCGGGACATTGATTATGGTGTCTTGTGATAACCAAAGTGCAATATAGGTTGCCAAAAATATTGTTGCACATAGTAAAATGCATCATGTGAAGCTTCATGCTCATTATTTGAGATAATTAGTTTACGATAATGTTGTGAATCTTATTTATTTTGGAACAAATGACTAGGTTATTGATATATTCACAGAGCCTTTATCATAAGCTAGCTTGTAAAACTTTAGGCTATGCTTGGTCTTTGGGATGTTTCAATTATGGGGGGGGGAGGGTGTAGAATTAATTTCACCTCCCGAATATCCATAGCATTGTGTTGATGGGGGGGGTGTTGAAAAATAGGATTTGATATCTCATCGCACCTATGGATCTTCTAGAAATGGTTATTCAACAATCAACAATCAACTAGAAGAGTTGACTAGGAAGTTCACCAAGTGGTTGAAAATGAGGTTGACTAAGGAGTTGGCTAATACACCAACTAAGTTTTCAACTAGTTAGGAAGTTAGAACAAAATAGTTGATTAGGGTGCAGAACAAGGTATAAATTAAGGATTCTATCATGTGTTCTAACAAATATATTTGGACCTCAACTTCTCACATCAAGAAAGTTGGTTAAAGATTGGTGTTATATAAGATGGCCCTATGGGTCAATCAAAGTGTGTAATGAATAATGTGTTATGTATGTAAGTCTTTTGGTTTCTTACACATTCTTTATAAGTTGATCTATGCTTAGTTGTGCTTAAGTGTTGTAATTATGGTGTCTTTAGACACCACCTCTATCTTGGAATACTAGCTCTTTGATATGCATAATCCTCTAATTTCCCAACAAATAAAGAGAAAGTGGAGGCCATGACTGATCCAAATGGATATCAGTGGCCACCCACCTATTCCACTGGCTCAAAACAACTTTTCCAATTTGGAAGTTTTTTTGTGGATTTTCATGTCCAAAAAATCTAGGGCCGTTTTGAGGCGTTAAACAAAATTTTTTGGTGACACCACAGTCCATTCATAGTGGAAGGTAGTCTGGATGGGAGACATGTGTACTTCTCTTCTAGACCTTTATAACCGATTATCGAGCAGCCTAAATGGATATCGTATGCAAAAGTTATGCCCCTGAGAAGTTGACACCTCAACTAACCACCTTGGGGCCCACGAACCTTTTTATGGTTCATCTCCTAGGGTTAGGTTTTTTATGTTTAGGTTTGTGTCCCTCATGTTTATGATAAAATTCCCTTAGACCTCCCTTTGTAATTAACTTGTCAAGAATGAGCATAACCGCTACATCTCTTCTCAGAGATATATCCACCACCATTCTAGTTGCTTTTATTACAGTCTATTATGTTTCATTCATTTAATAGAATATGATTTTACTATATCATTGTATTCCTTGAAATATATCTATGTATATGGTTCTATATATGCTCTTTCATTTTGTTTTCACATAAATTTGGATCGGTGGTATCAGAGCAGCCTGCTCTTTTTTTATGTCTCCATGCATGTTCCCAATGAGGTCGTGATATAGACGGTTGGGTCTTGAACTAGTTGAGCTTGCGAGAGACCACCCTCGGAGGCCCAAAACGCCTCCCATGGATGAGGAAAAGAGAGATGATGGAGCATGAGATTATATCAAGTTGTTGCTCGAGGAATCCCTTGTGCGACAAAAGAATGAGATGATAAACATTTTTTCCCAAATCCTTCGACGGATGCCAGGCGCAATGAAAGGATCATCAAGCAGTCACTTTAGAGGAGCCAAACTCTTCAAGATATAAATTAAATTTGATATCCCTTTATTTGAAGGCCAGATCGATGATGATGCCCTAGATAAATGGTTGAGTCTGCTAGAAGGGTATTTCTTTGTCCACAATTTCTCTGACAGGAAAAAGTCACCTTTGCGCTCCTTAAGGTTGTCCCCCATGTCAAAAATTGGTGGGAAACTTATTATGAGAAAAAATTAACAAAGGATTCTGGAATGTTTGAGGCCAATCCCACTTGGGCCTCTTTTATAGATGTTGTTAATGAACAATATTACCTCGTGGGAAACTATGACGACCAATACATGAGATGGACCACATCAAATACCTTCCATACCTTATGCATCAAGTAGGGTATCAAATACTCCGAGTGACATCTGGTTCTAAAATATCGTGGGGGACTACATAGGTACTACATCCAAACCGAAATGGAGTTGTTGGACATCTCATCATTAGGAGCCACTTATTGATATGGTGTCAAGATGGAGCAAAAATTCAAGCAAGAGAAAAAGCAGGATTTTGGTCCTGCTAATCCACCGCAGACGCAAGGAAAGGGTAACCCTAGCTCATAAAACAAAGGACAACGTAAGTACAACTAGCCTCAGGACAACCATTCCAAGCCATAAGTAAAGAAGGGGAATGGGAAAACAAAGAAGGACACCGGGAAATGGTGCAAGTTCCATAAGAGCCCTTGGCACAACACTGACGAATGCCACTCAAAGAAGTCATGGGTGGCTGAGATCAAAGCTTCAGAGTCATATCTCAGTTCCAACTCTAATTTAGAACCCACCACTGTCATTGCAAAAAGGGGAAAACAGATCATTGACACAGAACCCAGTGTCACCATTGCTACCAGAAAGATCCAGCTCAATGATCCAGAGGATCCAGAGGAAGGTGAGCGCCTATTCCATTTGTAGATGTGGGTAAAGGGAACTCCACTACATTTCAGTGTTGACAACAAAATCCAAAAGAACTTGATTTTGACAAAGGTCATGAAACGGTTTAAGTTTCCAACAACACCACACCTGCAACCCTACAACATTGAGTGACTCATCCAAGGACGAGACATCCGCGTTAGTCAACAATGCCACCTACCTTACAACATCAGCCATTCAAAGATGATTTAATGTGCGATGTTTTCCCACTCGAAGTTTGTGATGTTCTTTTAGTACAACCATATATGTGGAAGCATCATGCTATGTATGAATCTAAACCTCGTAGTGCCATTATTACTTTGGGAAAAAAACTCTATAGGATACCAGAGGCAGTTCCCACTACTATAGTGTCTCTCATCACAGCTAAGTAGTGCAAGAAGGTAATATCCTAGACTGGGAATTTTTTCCTCTTCATGATTCACTTTAAAGAAGAATGAAATTTCACAACAACATCCATCGGTTCCACACAAGGTATCTCTACACAACAGAAGTAGGCGGACAAGATTGTGGAAGCACATATAAACATCTTCACCATGCCTACCAGAGTGTCAATACATTGCTAGGTCAAGCACTCAATTTATTTGATACTCAGGGTGCCTATACCTAATGGGACGATTTACAGGAATTCCCTCATGGAAAATGAAGAAATAAAGTGAAAGATTTAAGAATTAATCCAAAGGGTCACATCCGGTCGATCTCCTCACCTTGCAGGAGCACAATTGTGTGGTGCAGAAGAAAGATGGGACTTGGCGAATCTGTATTGATTACGGAGCTATAAAAAAAATCACAGTCCGAAATCAGTATCATATTCCCCAGATCGATGACCTTCTCTAACAACTCAAGGTTTCCAAGTATTTTAGTAAGATTGATCTGAATTCCAGCTATCATCGGGTACTTTGGAATACTTCCTTCATAGCTCGAGAAGGATTTTTCGAGTGGTTGATCATGCCTTTTGGAAATGCTCCAATGAATTTCATGAGGATGATGGATGATATTCTCTGGCCATTCACCAATTCTTTTATGGTCATATATGTAGATTACATCCTCATCTAGAACAGAATGTAGGCAAAACATTTGCAGCATATTCAACAGGTTCTCAGCACCCTACAACAACACAAGTTATATGCCAATATAGAGAATTTCTCCTTTGGAATGGAGAGAATTCAGTATCTTGGATACATCGTGGATGACCATGGTGTGCATGTGGATCCATCCAAGATCCAAGTCACTCATGACTAGCCAGCCCCGATGACTCTCACAGAGCTTCATAGCTTCCTAGGCCTTGCCAATTTCTATTGCAGATTTGTGTTCAACTTCTCTCATATTGCTTGGTCCCTTAGCCAGGTGACCAAAGGAGGATATAAATCCAAGTTGTGTGGGCCAAGTAAAAAAAACAATCATTTGAGGAGTTGAAACAACGCTTATGTTCGGCACCCTCCCTTACCTTACCAGATCTACAATAACCCTTTGACATTAAGACAGATACTTCAGACTATGCTATTGGCATAGTACTCACTCAACATAGCCATCCGGTAGAATATCACATTGAAACACTCTCATATGTAGTATGAAAATACCCCACCTATGACAAGGAAATGTATTCCATTGTCTAAGATTTCCGCCAATGGAAGCATTACATTCTCAGAAAAGAGACGGTCATCCACATTGATCGCAAGCTCTTGCAATTCATGCAAATACAAGGGAAATTGCAGAATGATTGCCACCAAAAATGGTCCACATACTTGCAGCAATTCCACTTGAACATCAAGTATAAGAAGGGAAACACCAATTGAGTCGTTGATTGCCTTAGTATACCTCCATTGGAATCCTTAACTACAGTGCTCAACTCTTGTGGCCATGACACCTTCGGGTGGTCTCAACTATATGACAGTTATCCCAAGTTTTCTTCCACCTATCGAGCATTATGTGTAGGCATACCAATTGCATAATTTCATCTCTAGGAAGGATTGTTATGCCATTTGAGCCATTTTTTGTTCCTTCAAGTGAGTATGCGAAGCTAAATTGGGAAGTGCATTACATTCGGGTGGTAGGGTGCTTTGGCATAGAAAAGACTGCAACAATATTTCAAAATTACTTTTATTGGCCGAAGCTACGATAATATGTTGGCAAGTATATCAGATCATGCATTGCCTACACCATCGCGAAGCTTGCCATTAAGAAGAAATGGTTGTACCCCACTTTTCCTATTCCCAATGGGCCTTGGGAGTCCATCTCCATGGACTACATGTTAGGATTACCTTCAACAAATTATGGTAAAGACTGTGTGTTTGTGGTCATGGATTGCTTCTCTAAGATGGCCATTCTAATAACCTGCAAGAAGAGGACCACCGTTGAAACCACTGTTAAGATCTTCTTCAAATGTGTTTGGGTTCATTTCAGGATACCACAAACTATCATTTTAGATTGGGACAATAGATTCTTGATTACATTCTGGTCTATATCCTATGGTCACAAATGGACACCAAACTCACCCAATCAACTGCTTTCCACCCCCAAACCAATGGATAAACATAGGTGGTTAATATGATGATTGTGCGTATTCTAAGGATGTACAATTCTAAACATCCCCACACATGGGATGAGAGCCTTATGTATAGTCAACATAGCTACAATAGAGCCCTTCATAGCTCTATTGGACACAACCCTTTCTAGGTGTGCTTGGGATTCCAACCATTGGCCCCAATTGATGTAGCTCTGCCCATTTCCTCAACAAAAGAGAATCTTCCCATGCTCGCATCAAGACAGACAAGGCCACTCGATTTTTTGAATGGATTTAACACATCCGTCAGCAAGTCCATGAGATTGGAAAAATCCAATGCCAAGTTAACAAGTAGTGACATGACCAGCACCAAGTTCCACACAAATTTCAAATGGGTGATAAGGTTTGGTTGCATTTGCAAAAAGAGTGGCTCATGGGACCCCATCACAAGCTTCGTCCACTTCAATATGGGTCATACACCATCACCAAGGCAACCGATGAGAATTCCTTTGAATTAAGCATTCCTACCTTTCTTGGATCTCACCCAGTATTTAATGTGGATCTCCTTCGCCCATATTTTCCATCATTGTTAGACACCTCAGAGGTTGTAGAGCAGTTGGCCCCATTAGAAATTATCCTTGATTGTTTGAAGTAGGATATAGTTGAGCGAATCATGGATACACAGGTGAAGGGCACTCACCAACAACATGTTCAACTCTATTGAGTCGTCAAATCTCGACAGTTTATTAGCCAAGGAAAGTGGCTCACCAGGAGTTAGATTCAGTAGAAGTTTCCCCATCTGATGCGGGAACTTCACGTAATGGATACCATTGCTTCCTAAGGGGGAGGACTAATCTAGATGGATATCAGTGGCCACCCACCTATTCCACTAGCTCAAAAAAACTTTTCCAGTTTGGCATTTTTTCCAGTTTCGCAGTTTTCCAGTTTTGTAGTTTTTGAGTTTGGCAGTTGTTTTATGAATTTTTGTGTCCAAAACTTTCAAGGCCATTTTGAGGCCTTAAACAACGTTTTTTGGATATTCCACATCCCATTTATAAATTAATGCAATACTGGATGGGTGAAATGTGTACTTCTCGTCTAGACCTTTCCAATGGGCTATCGAGCACCCTAAATGGAGATCGTATGCAAAAATTATGCCCTCGAGAAGTTAACACCTCAACTAACCACCTTGAGCCCCGCAAACCTTTTTATTGTTCATCTCCCAGGGTTAGGTTTTTTTATGTTTATGGTTTTTGACCTCATGTTTATGAAAAAAATTCCCTTCAACCTCCCTTTGTAATTAGCTTTCCATGAATGAGTGTAGTTTCCACATATCTTCTCAGAGATATAGCTACCACCATTCTAGTTGCTTTTATTTTACAGTATTTTCTGTTTCATTCATTTAATATAATCTGAGTTTATTGTATCATTTTGTTCCTTGCTATATATTTGTGTATATGGTTCTATATATTCTATTTCATTTTGTTCTCGCATAAATCTAGATCAATGACATCCATTGCCATGACAAGAATCCCAGGTCCTATCACATATTTCAAAAGAACTAGATATTCTCATCAATTCTTGTGACATTGAGGTTGGTGGAGGAAAACTTAATCTCAGTGAAAATGGATGTCCACCCATTCTTATGATTGTTTACCTATTCATATGAGGAATTAAAATGCATACCCCTATCCTTGATCATGTTTTTTCTCAATTTTTAGTCATGTGCAATATTAACATTGAGTGGGAAACCCCGTGTATCCTACATGAGATTAATTCCAAAGAAATTGATTAGATTTTAGAAAAACAAATTAGATAGAAAACTTTATGGGACTCCCACCTCTTCCCCAAAATATATAAATGGGGGATAGTGTCAACTGCTAGTGATAAGAACCACCGGTAACCCCAAGGGACTTGACCATATTAGAACATGTGACCTATCAATGAGTCACATGACTTTGGTGGATGGCCAAATTGATTGATCTAACACTTAGGGATAGATTCTCTCTCTCTCTCTCTCTCTCTCTCTCCCTCTCTCTCTCTCTCTCACACACACACACACACACACACACAAATAGATGAGTTATCTCAATTAGTTAAAACTAACTATTTCAAGGTAGATTTCATTGTGAGGTCTCTAGTTCTAGTCCTACTAAGGTTCAAGCCCTATTGAGTCTCACTAGGTTACTATTTGCTATAGTTCCTAGTGATTGTTCCACCCTCCATCTAGATATTTTAGGTAGTCAAGGGTATTGAGGTTTTCCTTGGATATGTGTATGTGTGTGTGTAATATAGATACACACACATACACACACACACACAGATGTGTGTGTGTCCAAGGAAAGCCTCATGGGACAACCCCCCAATCTCCTCCCTAGAATATCCATATGGATGATGGCTCAAACAACAACAATAATAACAACTGGTAACCTTGAGGGCCTTGACCATATTTGAATTTGTGGCATATGGTTTCCTCATTGGCTACATGACTTGGGTGGATGGTTCAACTAATTAATCTAACTCTTTGGAATATATCTTTGTGTTTTTTTATGATCATCATAAGTGTGATGGACTCCTCATTATAAATATCTTGGTTAAGTCCCTGAGGGACCACTTGTAGTTAGTCATCACTAGTCATTGAGCCACTATACAACATTATAACCCACACCAGAGTGCACATTTATCATCATAAATAAATCAAGTAAAATAGATTGACTACACGTAAGTAATAGTCATAATGAAACAATGTCCTTCTATAAGATCTCTCAATACAACTTAAATCACAATACATGAGTGACACCATAAATCTAACATATCATTTTATAATGAGGTTAATATATGAGGTCATGACATGTAGTTGTTTCATAATTATACTTAGATTTCTTGGAATGATATTGTGTTGCATTTTAGAAACAAAAACGTTTTTATGTCTATATACATCTTCTTGATTCCTAGGTAAGTAACCTATGGAACTCATTCAAAATTGTTCTTTATAAATAGCCACAATTAGGCACATACAACCTATCCATATACCACAAAATTCAATCACATCCTTATACTACAAAAGTCAATCACATTATTAGGAGTAACCTTCATGCATAAACCCTATGTAGTCAATCACATTATTAGGAGCAACCTTCATGCATAGACCCTAGTTCCATGTACTTTTGTACAAGGTGCCATTCACTTGTTAGTGTGTTGAACACAATTTCAGTAAACTAACATATAACTTGTATTTCATAAAAGAATAATGAGCCCATAGGCCTAGAGGTCAACAATTCAACAATTGCTCTTTGATACAATTGTTCTCTGATACTAACATGTAGGGGAATGCATGGCCCCTCATGCATTCTTTATGGTTTTTTAAATAATTTAAGAACAACCCCAATGTGCAAAGACAATGTGATCGCCTCAATGCTAAGCAAATAATAACCAAAATGGATATACTCTTGATTTAAGAAACCAAAACTTCTATTGAACCAACATATCACTTCCCTTTGCACACTATGACAATTTCTCCAAAACTTTAGACAAAATTCATTTAGGTAGATGAGTATAAAATCATTGTCTAGGTTATGTCTGGCTATATCTTATCCCCATGATATGTGAGACCCCATCATTGGTCCATGCTAATGAATACAACTCCAAATGCTCCAATTGATTAACCTTCTTAGTAGGTAATATATTAACAATAACAACTATAGTTTCCACTATCACAAGTTATAGTATCTAAAGTAATTCATGCAAAACAAGAGCCACGAGGTGGCAATGTCCTTGACATTGCACCTTCCTTGGCTGGCGATTTGCAATTGCTAGGAGTTTTATTTGCCAGAAATAGAATCATTACAATAGGGGCTCAACAATAGCATCATGTCACTTACAAGAATTGAACTTGGGTGGGCAGGGAAACAATCATTCCTCACAACCACCCAAGCTACAACCAATGGACAAAGTTAGAGTCATATGGAACCTATGTCATCCCATGAACTATAGACATCAGAATGAATGATCTACCAAATAAATATGTTCATAAAATCTTATTTATTAATCTTGATGGAAATATTTTATTTTATTTTAATAATTTTATCTTAATGTTTTGCATATGAAGAATCACATAATATTAAAATATAACATAATTTAATCATAATTTTTTCATATAATATATTTTAATTTTATATATATCTTCCTATATAAAAAAGTCAGAATATAAGCTCCTCTATATACACAAAACAAGGAAGCATAAGGAAAATTTAATTTAAAAATGTGACCTCGTCTATATACACAAAACAAGCCAAGCATAAGCCCAATTTAATTTGAAAATGTGAGGAGTTTAATTTAATTTCAACTTGTCGAGGAGTCCATGGTCTATATTTTAAGGATTTTCACAATGAATTGTGAAAAAAAAACACACACAATATCAACTTGTCGAGGAATCCATGGTCTATATTTTAAGGATATGCACAATGAATTGTGAAAACAAAACAAACACACGGACACACACACACAAACACAATGAGATTCACAATGAATTGTGAAAACAAAACACACACACACACATATATGGAAGAAAATGGAAAAGCGTGAACACAAATGATAAACGTGTCTATTTAAAATTTTCCACACATAGAGATATGGAAGAGAATGGAAAAGGGTGAATAAAGGTGTCTATTTCAAATTTTGAAAAAAGAAAAGGAAAATTGGGATTAATGCATAAATCAACCTATGACAAGAAAAGTGTGTGGCATTTTTGATGAGTTAGAAAAACTAGTAAGGACCCTTTTAGTTTTTTAACAAGTTCCCAAAACTCAACTACCAATAATGATTACATGGATCGAGGTGCTAATACTAAGGGGGGTATTGTTAGGATTTATCTTCCTCTACTTGAGGACAAGCTATTGGACTATGATGAGGGACCATATTTGGGGCCGGCTTCATGACCTTTAATGGACATGAAGAGTGTTTTAGGGGCTTTGTTACAAATCTAGTTTTAATTTGCTACCTCCATTGGACATGAAGAGTTTGAAAAAGTTACTTCACTAACGTTTGAGCTCTAAGTCACTACCTTTCATCTCAAGGCATCTCACACACAACCAACATATATAATTGTTTGGTTCCATTGATATGGAATTCCACTTGCAACAATTCCTTCTTTCATGAAAGGTGTTGTTCTAAATACATCTAAGTATGTAGATGTCGGTGGTAATGAAAATGAGGTGGAGACATCAGGTCAAGGTTTGATAGACTAAGGAGGGGTAAAGAAGGATGTTATAGGGATTTGATTAGAAAGAGCACATAAGAGATAATTAAAAAAAGGTATAAATGTGTTAAATGGTTCTCAAATGAAATGAATGCTCTTCTATATCCAACATGGATAAAAGAGAATGTTCTTTGGTCTGAAGAAGTTGCATTTATCGAGGTATTCCTTGTTATCTATCTTTCCAATTTTCTGATAAAATTCAATACTTACCAATTGAATTTCTGAATAGTAAGGTATTCAAAGCAATATGCAAATAGTCCAGACCATCTTTTAAGGTGGCATATTGAAGAGTGGATAGTATTTTTACAATGCATGCTAAGATTTGAGTGGAAGTAAATCTTCAACAAAGGAAGTTTAAAGGAATTTTAGTGAAACTTGGTGAATATCATTATGGGAACTCCTAAATTATGAAAATATTCCTTATAAATGCCATCTATGATAGATCCGTGGACATAATAACCCTAGTTATCCAAGACACGATAGGTTGGAGGATTTGAAGGATGGGGTCTGAGAGAATAATACCTTCCTTGGTAACATTGATAGTAGTAAATGGACCTTGGTAACATTGATAGTAGTAAATGGAATGCATTGGTTTCTTTTTGGAGACCACTCAAACTCTTCTACTAACAAGAGTGAGGGATTTCAAGATTTTGGCATGCAAGAGGAAGATAATGTTAGGGGAATCAATACAATGGTAAACCAAAACTTTGATCAAGTATGCATGTTGTTGAGGAAGGTAAGGGGGTCTATAATAACCAGTAAGGAGAAGTCTCTTGGGATTCCAAATGTTGATATGACCATGATTGATAAGAAATTAAGTGTTGAGCTCACCAAGGAATCCAAAATTGAAATGGTGGTCTACTATACATCATTTACTACAAATCCTAGTGGTTACAAACATGTGTTTCTTCCATGGAGATCATGTGTTCAAATTAGAGGGGGTAGGGTATGGACACGTATGTGACTATTAAGCAGTCAAATCATTGCATGAAGTGGGCACCTTGTCCATCAAAGGATAGTGTCTCATATGTCTATTTGGCATTTGGCTAGATTGTGATCTTAAACTTACATCATTATTACATTGTGATCTTCAACTTAGATTGTGATCTTAAACTATACATCATTTACTACAAATCCTAGTGGTTACAAACATGTGTTTCTTCCATGGAGATCATGTGTTCAAATTAGAGGGGGGTAGGGTATGGACACGTATGTGACTATTAAGCAGTCAAATCATTGCATGAAGTGGGCACCTTGTCCATCAAAGGATAGTGTCTCATATGTCTATTTGGCATTTGGCTAGATTGTGATCTTAAACTTACATTATTATTATTTGAAGTAGATTGAAGTGTTCGTCAAATCCAGAGTTTGAATGAGTAGACCTAGTTGTGAATGTGATAGAAGAATCATGTGGAAGCATGTTGTCCCTCCCAACAATTCCCCTCAAATTTCGTAAAATTTAAGGGGGGGGGCATTCTAAATTTCTAAAACACCCTTCTCATTGGTTTGATTTTGCTTTGTTTGATTGATTGATAGTTGGATTTCTTAAATGTTCAGTTTTTATGCTCTTTGTCATCAATCTTTTGCACTTGTCCCTTATGATATGACGATTTGGTGATTCAATTAGCTATGTTGATTTGGTCTCTTAATTTCATGATCTCTATTAAACTTATTGGAGATAATTTTGTCTAGTTTTCCTACAAAATAAAACATAAAAATATAAAGTTGTAAATAATATAAATAAAATAAAATAAAAATGAAATTTTTTATATATTAAAATTGTTTCTTACTTTTTAGATATTGTCTTTACCTTGTATATATAAAATTTATATTTTATTATTAAGAATTTATTTCATACAAAGTACATTTTTATATATAAAAGTTGTATGTATTCAAATTTGAATATAATTGCCTACCTAAAACTTGTAAATAATATTTTGTTTCTATATATGCTAATATATTATATTTTGTTTTTACATCTGCTTTTAAATTTTCTAAATAATAATGTTTTTATAATATTTAATATATTATATATATATATAATATAATATTATCTACTGAATCTACTACTTATGTAGATCGTGCAACTGTACATTCACACATCTATTGATTTCTATTCATATACTGGCCATAATACAGGCTTAATCTCTTCTTTGAAGGGCCATTTGCAATGGTCATATCACCCTTTCTGCATTCATATAAGCATCTAAAACCTGTGTAGTGATAATCACTACCAATCGATGCAGCCTGTTGATGTTCTGTTGTGGGTATCACCATTTTAATTATGCCTTATCTGTCAGCTAAAAAGCTAGAAGCTATGCTGCTACCTGGCCTTACTGGATGGAATCACCTTAAATGCTTGCGGGAAATAAGTTATTTGACTAAGGAAAAATGAAAGCTCGATCGAGCACCCAACAGAATCATACTCCCTTGAAGAATCATACTCCTTTGAGCCTATGATAGATAGGAAATAGGGAAAGCTTTAATTCCTGCAACTGGTTTGAGAATAACCCATGGGGTGTACATGCATGTTGCATAAAAGAATCTTGGGAAACTGACCCAGCTAAACAGAACTCAGTCGGTCCTCAAGTTGCTATGCATCTGACATCGATTACAATGAGGGGGATAGGATTAAGGTTTTCTAGCGGCATCACAACTTCCATTCAAGAAGCATTACTTTATGGTGTAGCAGGAGTGTGCAGAACTTGCAAAATATTTAATGCCCAGACTGAACCCTGCAAAATATTTAATGTTTGGACTGAACCCTGCAAAATATTTAATGTTTGGGCTGAACGTTCTACCAGGTTGACTTGGATGGGGAAAACCCACCACCTAGACTTGAGGCACAACACCCCAGAAAAAACTACACCAATAGAAAGCAAGATAAATAAGTTTTTTAAAAATAAATTTTAAATTAAAAAAAAATAAACTATAGAAAAATTGCAAAAAATTAAAGTCAAACCCTAAACTAATGCCTTGACCGGAATGCTAAATATCAAGGACATAATAATGATGGTCACCTTTAAATATGACAAGTATGATCCATGCTCAATAAATCCACATTGCTCAATTAACTCGGTACAAAGTTTAAAAGACGTGGTAGGAAGTTTGTAACCTCAATCGAAGGATTCAATTAAAAGATTAAAAAAACCATATTAGTTTAATAAGTTTGCTTATATTATTAGTGTCAGTGATGCTAACAACTACTTCTAGATTATTCTTGATTAATTTCTAGGTGTAATGGATTTTCAATCAAAAAGTTTCTTAATCCAACCACCCAACAAAAACTAACTACATATCTTATATTTAATAAATTATATTTTTTAAACCAATTAATACCATAATATTTTAAATTAATTTTTTTCACATACATGTCTTAACTAAAATCATTTTTTTTATTAAATAAGAAAAAAATACTTCATCCATAATTACACAAAAACCTTGTATCACACTATTTATATTTATTGTGTTTAAATGGGGAAAAAATATTATTATTTGTAATTTCAATCATAACAATAGAGAAGGGTGAAGCTAAAATACTTTGTCCATAGAGTTTTAGACTTCATTACTGATAAAAGTTAGGTAAATAACTCATGTACTTTTAGGTTTACAAATAAGTTTTTGTTTTGTTTTACAGGTTGTGATTTGTTCATAGAGTTTTAGACTTCACTACTGATAAAAGTTAGGTAAATAACTCATGTATTTTTAGGTTTACAAATAAGTTTTTGTTTTGTTTTACAGGTTGTGATTTTCTCCATTGGGGTTGATTGAAGGAGACTAACCTTATTAGTGGAAAAGACCCTTTTGAAGGAGACATGCCTTATTAGTGGAAAAGAATCTTCCTTAGCATCCAATGGAGATAATCATCCCCTTAGGAAGGAGCTCTATTTCATGGTGAAGTGGAGTGATGCTACCATGACCCTTAAGGGTGGATATTCCTCCATTAAGGAGAGTTCCACATGAGGTGGATGGGTTGTCAAGCATCATTGGCTTTGATACATGCCATTGAGGAGTCCTTGTGAGGCCGTGTGACATGAAGCCCTAAGACTCTTGTAACACATTTTCTTTATCAATTAGCTATAATATATGGTGGAGGGGAATACACCTGTGTTTAGAGTATGGTTTCCATTACTCCATAGGAATTTTACTATTTGATTAACTTTTCTTTTTTTTAAGAATTTATTTATCAATTTCATTTTTTTCTCAAAACAATTTATCTAATTTTATAGGATAAAATTATTTTAGTAAAATATTATCAATTTTTTAGAAACTATATAATTTTTTTTATAAAATTGAATATTTTTAATAAAATATTACCTAACATTTATAATTAGCATTTTTAGAATTATTAAGACTTACCAAGATTTTTACACTTCAATGCTATTGCGTCTTAAAATTTTCTTTTAGAGAAAAAAAAATTATAAATACATATTAAACCAACTTTCCAAAACTATTTTTGTTTCTTTATTTTTCTTCTCTTCACACCAAAAGGCCAAAGATGAGGGGTGATGAAAGAAGAGCACAAATTCTCTTAGAATAAAATCAAAAGCTCTCATAAAAGGTGACATAATTTTCCTTTTTTGAATAAAATCAAAAGCTCTACTAAAAGGTGACAGAATTTTCCTTTGAGAAAAAAAACATAAAGAATCATTTTTCCTTTCAAAATAATGTCATAAATATGGAATTCATGTGGTCCTTGTGATAAGAAAGGCATATGAAGTGGGAGAGACATAGCCGCATGGTAAGTGCAAGAACATAAAAAGTGAAAGGGAATCCATAAAAAGCAAATAAATCCAATTGATAAGGTATTTTAAGCGATCGATGGTGGATAACACACTTTATTATATGATATGCGAAAATAATATTGTTTTATATGATATGTGAAAATAATATTGTTATGACAAGTTTTAAGAGATCAAATGATTATGTCAAGTTCTAAGATCATTGAATTTAGATTTTCACATGAAAGCAGCATTAATTTGGGTTGACCATTACTTGGATTTTCGCTTTATCTAATTTAATTGTTTGATGGAGAACAAATCCTCATATCAATGGAGAACAATTTTACAATTTAAAAATATTAATGGAGAACAAGTTTACAATTTAAAAGTATTTTGATTTGTAAAAGCATTTTGTAAGTTGTTATTTGTGTTTATGGATGATAATCTCTTTTTTTCAACAAAAAAAAGCATGTTATTAATATTCAAAAAAATTGAATCAAAGAGTACAACGATAGTATTTTATAGCAAATAAATGCTATAAAAATAGTTCATATCCATCCCTTACAAAACTTGTGTTACAGTTGCAACACTCCTCTATCAGATTGCTAATGCCTTTAGCACCAACCAACAAAATCAAAAGAGATAGATCTCAATCCAAAAAATAAAAGGATCCCTGATTCTGAATAATGGAATCAGGAAATTCCTCCCAAATCAGATATCCATCTTCACCTTCAAGTGCTTGCTTTAAAAGTTTATGGGCTAAAGAGTTATTTTTCCAATATATATGTTCAAGTGAAATGCTAGCAAAAAGGCTGATTTCATCTCTAATACTATTGTACCACTGTGATAAAGACATAACATTCAGCTTGTATGTGATAAAGACATAACATTCAATTTGTATTCGCCACTTGCCTATTTAATAGTGACTTGAGAGTCCCCAAATACCTTGACATCAGCCATACCAAACCAAATTGGTTAGCAACTCTGACAACACACCACAACCACATCTGAGGCCAAAGGTAAAATAATCTTATTCAAGAAAGATAAATCAATCTCCATACATTTAATAATAATCAATCTGATAACACACCACAGCCACATCTGAGACCAAAGGTAAAATAATCTTATTAAAGAAAGATAAATCAATCTCCATAAATTTAATAATAATCAATCTCCTGAAAGATAAATCAATCTCCATAAATTTAATAATAATCAAACTCCCGAGGATAGACCTACATTAAGGTTCGATTCAAAACGTTGAGATCAAACTCTCTACAAAACCCAGAATTCCTCTTTAATAAAACTGCACCTGCAAGAAGAATGAATTATCAAATTATCATTATTACTATCATCATTAATAAATTAAATAAATATAATATTTATATAACAAAGTATAAAATTTATAATTTATAATGTGTATTTATCATAAAGATTAAGAAATACAAATAAAGTTTAATTATGACTTAAAAATAATAATATATAAATATATGCTTAACGTTGAAATTTGTTATAAAAATAACAAGATAGTTTAATGATTATTTATTTAATGTTCATCATTTTATATATATATATATATATATTATAAGTCTATATTATATCACACAAAGTACAAAATATAAAGAGAAAATAGCTCAGGCAAAAGAGTCTAAAAGTCATGAGTATAGTTGTCCAAAAGTTTCTCTGTGACTACTAAGATCTGTCGGTCTGAGCTAAACTGCAAAAATAAGACTGTAATACAGAACATACCGTCGACATTAAAAATATAGGCCTGAAATACATAAACAAAATCAAAGCCAGATGTGAATCAAAAAGAAAAAGAGAACCGAAAAACCAGTGACTACTTCGAAGGGCCTGCACTCAAGCGTGGCTTGGTCTCCAAAGGCATCGACATGCCATGAAGATACAAGTATTAAATAAATGCTCCAAATGTTGTGCTAGGTTTTAGAGTTAAGTGGTGGTGTCATGATGTATAATGAAGGTAGACTAGGGCTTGATTTAATTGAGACGAGTAGGCAATCAAGTGAATGAAAACACCAATGAGAATCATAAATATATGCAAACAAGTAATGATGTGTATTATTTCATATACTAATTGTAAGGAATTTTACAATATGAACCCCATTGCATTATATAATGTAGTTATCTAAAATTCTTTTAGTTTAGTAGTGTCAAAAATTGGAATTCAAAATAATATCTACAACAAATATAGAATATAAAAAGGTTATCTCTTTCTTTTGATCATAAAACATAAGAACACTATATAATAATTTTGCAGATATTTTATTAAAAAAAAGTATAAGATAAGTGCAAAGAACTTATGGGTTACTTTTGGAATATAAGCAATATCAAGAAAAACTACTTCCAATAATAACTATTCGAGATTTTTTTTAAAATAAAAATTTTGTTCACTTTGTATGGATTTTGAAATAATAGTTTTTATTAGTGATGAAATTATGTTTTATGCTTTAGTTTACTACAAACAAATTTCCAAAGCACCTTGTTTCCATTGTTAGGAGATATTTCTAATAACATGTATAATCTAGTTCATGCATCCAATGTATGTACCATTAAATTAGAAGGAGGTATGTATGATTGGAAATGTTTTCATATAATAGGTTTTTGCATTTTTTATATCCTGTTTTTAATTATCTTTCTCCAATTTTCAAAGATTCCATTTCCATTAGGCATGGATTTGCAACTTAGTTGCTATTTTTTATGTTTAATATTTAACCTAATGACATTGTAAGTTAAATTGTATGTTGGGAATTCACATTTTTCAAACTTAATACATTCACAATTTTAAGATACTTAAACTTTTAAATATTAACATTTAATATATATTGATAGGGGTATGACTTTTATGTTATATATAAATTTACTTGGATCTTAATTTATTTTAAAATAATTTTGAATAACTTGTTTTTTTCTATTTGTATTTTTCTTAAACTAAAGGGCAAGGACTAAGCTACATGCATTTTTCTTAAATTAAAGGGTAGGGACTAAACTTATTCCGTGCCTTTGAATTGACAAATTAAAACAAGTCAAGAAGTCATTCAAGCTAAAATCTAAAAGATATATGAAGGATAAATTCTAAGAATTTAACTAATACTAAAGTCTAGAAGGCATACCTTCAACACAAGTCATTTAATCACAAGCATTGGTCCATAACCATTTTAACTCCATATATTTGATTGTGTTGAAAGGTATCACAAAACTTGAGATGCAAATATCAATTTTTTGAACATTGAGATTCTAAGTGCAGAAAACATTGAAATTGGTACTCTCAAGTTTTTTTATACCTCTCAACTTTGAATGTATCATAGACATAAAATGTTAGGATGCGTCGATTCAAATGGCGGGGACTAAGCTGCTTGCAACTCTTGTTTGGTTTACAAATAAGTTTTTGTTTTGTTTTACAAGTTGCGATTTTCTCCGTTGGGGTTGATTGATCCACCCTTTTGAAGGAGACTGGCCTTATTAGTGGAAAAGACCCTTTTGAAGGAGACATGCCATATTAGTGGAAAAGAATTTTCCTTAGCATCCAATGGAGATAATCGTCCCCTTAGGAAGGAGCTCTATCTCATGGTGAAGTGGAGTGATGCTACCATGACCCTTAAGGGTGGATATTCCTCCTTTAAGGAGAGTTCCACATGAGGTGGATGGGTTGTCAAGCATCATTGGCTTTGATACATGTCATCCTCCATTGAGGAGTCCTTGTGAGGCCATGTGACATGAAGCCCTAAGACTCTTATAACACATTTTCTTTATCAATTAGCTATAATATATGGTGGAGGGGAATACACCCGTGTTCAGAGTATAGTTTCCATGACTCCATAAGAATTTTACTATTTGATTAACTTTTTTTTTTAAGAATTTATTTATCAATTTCATTTTTTTCTCAAAACAATTTATCTAATTTTATAGGGTAAAATTATTTTAATAAAATACTGTCAATTTTTTTAAAAACTATATAATTTTTTTTTATAAAATTGAATATTTTTAATAAAATATCACCTGACATTTATAATTAATATTTTTAGAATTATTAAAACTTACCAAGATTTCTACACTTCAATACTATTATGTCTTAAAATTTTCTTTTAGAGAATTTTTTTTTATAAATACATATTAAACCAACTTTCCAAATTATTCTTGTTTCTTTATTTTTCTTCTCTTCACACCAAAAAGCCAAATATGAGGGGGTGATGAAAGAATAGCACAAGTTCTCTTATAATAAAATCAAAAGCTCTCATAAAAGGTGACATAATTTTCCCTTTTTTGAATAAAATCAAAAGCTCTCCTAAAAGGTGACAGAATTTTCCAGAATTTTCCTTTGAGAAAAAAAACATAAAGAATCATTTTTCCTTTCAAAATAATGTCATAAATATGGAATTCATGTGGTCCCTCTGATAAGAAAGGCATGTGAAGTGGGAGAGACATAGCCGCATGGTAAGTGCAAGAACATTAAAAGTGAAAGGGAATCCATAAAAAGCAGATAAATCCAATTGATAAGGTATTTTAAGCGATCGATGGTGGATAACACACTTTATTATATGATATGCGAAAATAATATTGTTTTATATGATATGTGGAAATAATATTGTTATGACAAGTTTTAAGAGATCAGATGATTATGTCAAGTTCTAAGATCATTGAATTTAGATTTTCACATGAAAGCAGCATTAATTTGGGTTTACCATTACTTGATTCTCGCTTCATCTAATTTAATTGTTTGATGGAGAACAAATTCTCACATCAATGGAGAACAATTTTACAATTTAAAAGTATTTTGATTTGTAAAAGCATTTTGTAAGTTGTTATTTGTGTTTATAGATGATAATCTTTTTTTTCAATCAATAAAGCATATTATTGATATTCAAAAAAATTGAATCAAAGAGTACAACGATAGTATTTTATAGCAAATAAATGCTATAAAAACAGTTCATATCCCGCCCTTACAAAACTTGTGTTACAGTTACAACACTCCTCTATCAAATTGCTAATGCCTTTAGCACCAACCAACAAAATCAAAAGAGATAGAAGAGATAGATCTCAATCCAGAAAATAAAAGGATCCCTGATTTTGAATAATGGAATCTGAAATTCCTCCCAAATCAGATATCCATCTTCACCTTCAAGTGCTCGCTTTAAAAGTTTATCGGCTAAAGAGTTATTTTTCCAATATATATGTTCAAGTGAAATGCTAGCAAAAAGGCTGATTTCATCTCTAATACTGTTGCACCACTGTGATAAAGACATAACATTCAGCTTGTATGTGATAAAGACATAACATTCAGCTTGTATTCGCCAATTGCCCATTTAATAGTGACTCAAGAGTCCCCAAATACCTTGACATCAGCCATACCAAACCAAATTGGTTAGCAACTCTGATAACACACCACAGCCACATCTGGAGCCAAAAGTAAAATAATCTTATTAAAGAAAGATAAATCAATCTCCATACATTTAATAATAATCAATCTGATAACACACCACAGCCACGTCTGAGACCAAAGGTAAAATAATCTTATTAAGGAAAGATAAATCAATCTCCATAAATTTAATAATAATCAATCTCATGAGGATGGACTACATTAAGGTTCGATTCGAAAGGTTGAGATCAAACTCTCTACAAAACCCAGAATTCCTCTTTAATAAAGCTGCACCTGCAAGAAGAATGAATTATCAAATTATCATTATTATTATCATCATTAATAAATTAAATAAATATAATATTTATATAACAAAGTATAAAATTTATAATTTATAATATGTATTTATCATAAAAATTAACTAATTTTAATAACTTTTATAATATTTTTCTTATTATGCATTATAATATTTTGTTTATTTTATGAAGTAAAACTTGAAAGAGAAATACAAATAAAGTTTAATCATGACTTAAAAATAATAATATATAAATATATGCTTAACGTTGAAATTTGTTATAAAAATAACAAGACAGTTTAATGATTATTTATTTAATATTCGTTATTATATATATATATATATATATATATATATAAGTTATAAGTCTATATTATATCACACAAAGTACAAAATAAAAGGAGAAAATAGCTCAGGCAAAAGAGTCTAAAAGTCATGAGTATAGTTGTCCAAAAGTTTCCCTACGACTACTAAGACCTGTCGGTCTGAGCTAAACTGCAAAAATAAGACTGTAATACAGAACATACTGTCGACATTAAAAATATAGGCCTGAAATACATAAACAAAATCAAAGCCAGATGTGAATCAAAAAGAAAAAGAGAACCGAAAAACCAGTGACTACTTCGAAGGGCCTGCACTCAAGCGTGGCTTGGTCTCCGAAGGCGTCGGCATGCCACTCGACGTCTAGTCCCGCTTAAGACTACTGGAACTTGGCTTGGAACCCGGGCTTGCTGCATGCTTATCCATCTGCGTGGCTGCCTCCAGCTTCTCGTCATTCGCTTCTACCTTCACCTCCGTAGCACGAGAAGCCTCAGCAGTGTCAGCACCATGCGGAATGCTATGAGTGCCCTCTCCCTCAGGTTGCCAATGGAGCACCCCTTCTTCATCAAGATAGGCCAGCAGAGATGACGGAAGGGCGCCACAGAAGTCCACAATGTCAATGTCAGTGCCCAAGTCATTAAGAGCCTGAAAACAATCGGCCAAGTCTTTTTTAAGAGCCTGAATACAATGGCCCAAATCTTGAAATCCGCGGGCCGAAACATCATCCTCCGTCTCATGAATGTCACTCCTAATTCCCAGCGAAGTGTCAGTCATCGCCTCCAAGTGCCGAGCAATGATATCTAAGGATCCTTAAGCTTAAGCATAACTGTGATAACCAAAAAGATAAAGGGAAATTGAAGTAGGGTTGAATTATTTGGCCATATCATCATAAGAAACAAGAATGAAGGGCACCTATGCTACTAGATCTTTAACATCAACTTCATAATCTTTGCATTTTAGGAAATCTATTTTAGTATTAAGTTCATTCATCTGCATCAATAGCTTATTCGTCTCCTCCTTGGTATCAAGGAGCATCTTTCCAAGCAGAGATTTTGCAGTCCAATACAAAGCTACAATTCTATATTATTTAGTGTCTCTAGTGTGGGTGTTTCCTGAGTCATTATCCCAGGGCTTCATATCTGCCTCAATTTCCTTAGTTTGTTAAAATGCTTCTCTGCCTTCACCTATTTCTCCAACCAAGCAATCTCGGCATGAATTTCTAGTAGGATTTACTAGTTAGAATAAGCTCTCTGCCTCTTAAGCCTCTGATTGAGCTCGAGTAGGATTGTGGTTATCACTACCCTACCTCAACTTCCTTTTCTGGCCTCATCGAACCCTGGGGAGAGATAAAACATCGTCGAGGGGTAGATATGGCACTGAATAAATAAACACACATTGAAGCTACACCAAGCCACAACTAATGAAACCCTTACAAAGCTGAATCGACATCTGAATGTAGCATGGAGGTAAAGACTAGAATAAATATCGCTCAAACTATTACATCATTACCGTGAACACCCTTGCAACCTCATCGTACCAGACCTTGATCTGGTTGGAGATCATGATTTTCCATTTACCATGTTGATATCCCCTATGTTGTTGCCTCATTATTTCCAGTTCTAGCTCATTGGGGGAGGATTAACCAACATCTCTCCCATCCTTTCAACTATCTCTGCATTCTATCAAGTCATATGCGGATGACACACCACCATGTGGTGTGCATGTAGTAGGAATCCTCCAGATAGCTCACTCCTCCCTAACACCCCATTTGGAGGTTATGCTTATTTATGTGTATCTCCATGGTTAGTCATGGCCTAGTCCTTCCAGGAAAGAGAATGGTACTCAATTTCCAATGAAGGGGGAGGAAGGATTTCCCAATTTGAATCTAAGTCCTCTCCTCGAAGACTCATTCCCTCATTTTCTAATAGATCCACAAATTTACTGGTCAATTGATGAATGTGAGAGGGGATTATGGCATGGATATTTTGAACAAGTTTTATGAGGCTCTCCAACATGCTCTCCATCTGTCAATTAGTTGATATTTTGTGAAGGGGTGATCCATTTTGGATTTGGGTCACCATGCTACTAATAATGAGTTGTGAGTCACCCTTTGCTATCAAACTTGAATAGCCATGACTTATCACAATTTGGAGACCAAATATGAGAGAAAATAGTTTGAAATCATTGTGGTTTTCGGTTCCCAAATTGCTAGCAAACACTCTTATTATCTTCCCTTGCTCATCATGAAGAACCCCTCTCAAGCTAGTTGGACCTAGGTTTCCTTTTGATGCCCATCAAAGTTAAATTTGAAAACCCCCCTAGGTGGAGGGGATTAAGTAGCTAGTGGGACTAGATTTGTGGGGTCATTCTCGAGAGAAGGAGGTAGAAATCATTCTCAGCCTAAGTCATATGCCCTGTATAATTGGTTTTTCTGACTCTTGGCACTGCCAGTCGGATTCTGTCAAATACCCAGTCTATATGATTTCAAGGATTTTCTCTTTGATACAGATCCAAATCTACCCTTTATTCATAGTATTGTTCTAGAAAATTCGTTTATTTCTCTCTTTCCACGTTTCCTCTAGAAGAAAGATAGGAAACAATTTCTAGGCTCTATTAAGGATTGAATTGAGGAAAGTATGCTTTCTTAAGTAGGTTATTGTTTCTCTAACAATATCTTTGTTTATGTTTGTCTATCTAAATATCCATGCTCCTTCATCCCAGAGTGTCAATGTCATGAAGATACAAGTATTAAATAAATGCTCCAAATTTTTGCTTCACCTTTGCAAAGCTATTAGATTGACGACCCTTTGCATCCCCTTCGAATGATTTGGTCCCATATCAAAGCACTGCCCCGAGCTACCTACCAGAAGAATGTGGATATTTTGGGCCATACATTATATTTCCAAATTCGATTCCAAAGTACCTACCTATTGAACTTATTTGAGTTGATAAAAATAGAGTAGGCCTCCTTGAATGTAAAATGGCTCCATCTTAATTTATCTGACCCTGCTTGGAAAGGAATTCTTCTTCTTTGTAATTGTAACCAAATATTTTCCTTGTTCAGGTGCTCTACATTGATCGACCATTCCAATGGAGGGATCCATTGTCTCCACCTTCCTTTTGTAGAGTTTGGTTTCCAATATTGACTCATTTTATCTTTATCTTGGGTTTGGAATGACTGCCGAAATACTTCTAATTATGGTTGATCAACAAGTTTGGGAATCTGTTTCTAAGAATATTCACAGAATATGGTTGCTTGGCTATCTCTAATCTCCCAAAAATATGCCTCTTCATGAGTTCTTTCTTGCTCCATGTTGACTTTCATATCCAGGAGCTAGATTGAGTTCCAGTCAGTCGAATTAAATCACGATCCTCAATCTCCTTGGCCCATTTCTTCTTCCAAATTTTGCTCCATAGTGATTCTTTATTCTGCATCCATCACCACCATAATTTTTCTCCCATTGTTTTGTTTTCAATTTATGGGTCACACAGGCCAAGGTCCCCATCCCATTTTGATCTGCAGACTTTATGCTAAGCTACCATAGCAGGGTAATTTTTAGGGGCAAAATTTCGCCAATTGGCTATTTTGGGGGATTTTTTCCAAAAAATAAATTTGTTATTTGGTCATTTTTAGTCTCGAATATCGCCTATATTTACATAAAATATGTTTTTTTTATCATAATATTCACCAAAATTTACAATTTTCAATAGTAAATTGTATGTTTCTTATTAAATATTCGCCTACCTATCTATATATATATATTTTTCAATCCAAAATAATCACCTAGAATACTACACTTAGGTATACTATTAGAATCCTTAAAAAATACCCTGTACAATAGCCCATTTCTTCTTGGTTTTTGAACCACTCCAAATGAATTTATGTTGAATATTTATGATTGATCCGCATCGTAGTTGGCATTTATGTCGAATGCTAACTTTCCACTATGACAAGTCGTCGTCGTCGTCGACACAAATCCAACAAGTCTCGACTTCGACATACTGCGACACATTCGCACCTTTGACATGTTCAACAACCTCACAGTTTGCGACATCGACATGCAGTGTTGACATGCAACCGGCGACTGTCGAACTTCGATAGACTGTCTCTCTGTCTTCTAGTCGACTGTAACGGTTGAACTATTGAACCATTCTAACTTCTTCTTTGTAACTGAACGTAACAGGCAGGCACCCAAGCGTCTCAGAATTCTATATAAGCATGTATACTATTGTAACATACATCTTATTGATCCTTTCAATATGATGATTCTAGTAATAAAATATCAGTTCGCATTCCTGCATATTGTCTGTGCATATTTGTGTTTGTCTGTGTAGTGTAATCCTGCTTTTTCTCATTCTACTTATTCTTATAGCTTCCGCCATAACAAATCCAACTCATTCAGTCGAACTATTGTCCCCCTCGTGCTTCCTGGACACGACCTGGATATTTGGTATCAGAGCAAACTCAAATCAGAGCATTCAGTTTTCATGCTTAAGTTCCGCGTATACACTTATCTCGAAGTTACCTGACTTATGCTGGTTCAAACTCGCTCGCAATCTCAGCAATCCAAGCAAACACTACCTACAAAAATGACAGAAGAAACAAAAGATAGACATGCAACCGACGAGACAACACAGCTTATTGAGCAAGCTGTGGCTTGACAACAGACTGAAATGTTTGCCCAGTTCAACGAAATTCTCATGCGATTTACTTTGACATCCGGAGGATTTGCGGTGAGAAATCACTCCAATAAAATCATCCCCTTCAAAGTGCAAATGAATCTGGACATACCGAATCTTGAAGGTAATATTGACGCGTAATCTATTGACAATTGGGTAAAACAATTGGAATCCTATTACGCTATGAATCAACTCTCAGAAGCTGACAAGATCACCATTGCATCCTTAAAGATGTCAACATCTGTGCACTGCTGGTGGGAGAACCTCTCGACAAAGATGGAGAAAAGCCGAGACCCCATCGACACATGGGATAAATTCGTCGAACACATTCGGAAGGAATTTTACCCATTGAAATACCTTGAGCAGCAGTATAAGAAGTGGCAGCAGCTAAGGCAATGGAAAGACCAATTGGTACAAAGTTACACTGACGAGTTCTATCGACTCATGGCTAGACATGGCATCCAAGAAGAAGAGAAATTGCTTGTTCTGAAGTACGTTAGCGGATTGTCCCAATACATTCAGTAGGAGATGGAATTTCTTACTGTCAATACGCTTGCGGATGCATTCCACTATGCCAGCAAACTGGAAACCAAGCAAAAAGGGAAAGCATGTTTCACGACAAAGCCTACATTAGGACGACCACCCAAAAAGAAGGCATCACTCAACTTTGACAAGTCTAAATCTTCTCAGCCGACACCGCCAAAGACAAACGACGACAGGAATCCTTTTCACAAGAAGGAAAGTAGCAAACAACCGCCTACCGGAAAATGGTGCGATTACCAGCACTCATATTGGCATGATACATCTGAATGCAAAGCTCGGAAGACATTTTTGACAAAAGTGTCGACCTTCGACATGTTCGACAAGACAATGGAAGAATCTGATCCAGACACAATGACCCTTTTGACATCGACCACTTTAGCAGCCTCGACTATCGTCGACGAGGAGGAACGAGAACACATGTTCCTTACACGGATATGGGTCCAGAGAAACCCATTGCATCTGATTGTGGACAACGACAGCCAGAAGAACTTCGTTTCTGAAGATCTAGTAAAGAAACTAGGTCTTGTTACCACTCTGCATCCTCAGCCTTACAACATCGGTTGGATGAAGGATGGACAAGAACTACGGATCACTCGATAATGAAAGCTCTCCTACTTCATAAAGCCTTTTGAAGATGAAGTAATTTACGATGTGGCACCACTCTCCATAGCCGACACCCTGTTTGGGAAACCTTACCTCTGGGATAGACATGGAAGTTATCAGTCACGGCCTCAGAAAGTGATTGTTAGAATCAGAAATCGATGGTTCAGTATACCAGAGCGTCAACCTACACCAACGGTTGCACTGATATCTTCCAAACAGACAAAGAAGATCATCAATCATGCTCAGAAGTTCGTATTAATCATGATCAAGCCGCAAAATTCTAAGAAGACTGCAGCAATGATTCGAGTCACTGACCAATGTAGCTCCCAACAGAAGTAGCAAGTCAATCATATTCTCGATGAGTACCAGAACCTCTTTCAAGATCCCGACAGAGTACCTCAACATTGTCAGGTAAAACACTCCATTGAACTTGTTCCCGGTTCTTCTTTGCCTAACGCATCTGTTTACAGAAGATCCATTCTTGAAAATGAAGGTATTCACAGACAGATCCAAGAATTAATCGACAAAGGTCATATCTGAACCAGCTCCTCTCCTTGTGGAAGTCTAGTTTTCCTAGTTCCGAAGAAAGATGGGAATTGGCGCATGTGCGTCGACTACAGAGCTCTTAACCAAATTTCGGTAAAGAATCACTACCCTCTGTCGCAGATAGATGAGCTCATCGATTGTCTGAAAAGTGATAAATTCTTTACTAAGCTCGACCTCAAGTCAGGATACCATTAGATTCCAATCGAACCCGCAGATGTGTGGAAAACTACTTTCAAGACCAAGGAAGGATTGTTTGAATGGTTAGTCATACCTTTCGGCTTAACCAATGCACCTGCAACCTTCATGCGACATATGGATAACATTCTTCGACCTTTCATCGGCAAATGGGTTATTGTCTATTTGACGATATACTGATTTTCAGTCGATCATGGGAAGAACATGTTAACATCTTCGACAAGTCCTCGACACTCTCCAGCAACATCGACTCTATCTGAACATGGGCAAGTGCTCTTTTGCGATGACCAACATCAAATATTTGGGGTATGTAATTGACTCTGCAGGCATTCACGTCGATCCAGACAAAGTACAGATCCTCAAAGATTGTCCCATTCCTAGAAGCATTCAAGAACTAAGAATTTTTCTTGGCTTGGCGAATTTCTATCGATGATTCATACTTAGCTTCAGTCACATAGCCCGGCCCTTGAATCGGTTGACGAAGGCAAGAGGGAAAATTGTCTTCCAATGGACATCAACACATCAAGCTACTTTTGAATAGCTCCAACACAAGCTCTACAATGCACCAGTACTTGTGTTACCTGATTTGCATCAGCCCTTTGAGATTGAGACGGATGCATCGGACTATGCCTTGGGTGTAGTGATCACTTAGTATGGTCACTCAATCACTTTTCATTCCGATAATTTTAACGACACAGTTAGAAGATACTCGACGTACGAAAAAGAACTGTACGCCATTGCGCAAGCTCTCAAGCAATGGAGGCATTACATCCTTGGCAAGGAAATAGGAATTCTCACTGATCACAAGCCTCTACAGTTCGCTCCGACACAATCAAAGTTGTAGACAAACCGACAACTCAAGAGGATTAATTACCTGCAACAATTTCAGTTGGTGATTAAGTATCGGAAAGGTAAATCTAATGCCATCGCCGATTGTCTCAGTCGACCACCCATTACTCTCCTTTTGATAATGATGAGTATGCAGGGATACGACATGACCACTTGGCCATAGTTGTATGAGGACGACAGTGACTTCTCAGTAGTCTACCGAAAGTTATAGACTAACAAGTCGTCGACCTCCAACTACTTCCTGAAAGACACCTTGGTATACAAGCTTGGACATCTTTGTGTACCGATCGGTGAGCATCGACAATAGCTCATTTGGGACGTGCACTACAACAAGACTACAGGACACTTTGGAGTAGCAAAGACACTTACTATTTTGCAGAAGTATTTATTTTTTCCTACACTTAAATATGACATCAACAAGTACATTCAATCATGCGTGGTTTGTGCCATTACTAAATCGCCTAATCAATGACAGGGATTGTACACAACTCTGCCAGTTCCTAGTCGACCATGGGAATTTGTTTCTATGGACTACTTGACGGGTTATCCTACTAGCAGACATCAGCATGATGCGATATTAGTAGTAGTCGATCAATTTTCCAAGATGGCCATTCTCATACCATGTAAGAAGACCATGACAGCGTAGCAGACCGCTCAGCTCTTCTTTACACATGTTTGGAAACACTATGGTTTACCAACAACCATTATTTTCGACTGAGATTCTAGATTCGTCAGCATCTTTTGGAAGACCTTATGGAAATTGCTAGACACACGACTCTCATTGTCGACATCTTTCCATCCTCAGACCGACGGACAGATGGAAGTTGTGAATCAACTTGTAGTACAACTGCTTCACATGTACAACCACAAGAATCGATGCACATGGGATGAAAGTCTTCCATACATCCAGCACAACTACAATCGAGCTCAGCACGACTCTACAGGAAAGATTCCATTTGAGATCTATTATAGATTTCAACCCTCAGCGCTTATCGACTTGATCAGTTCCTCGACATAGCCGAGCGACACCGACTACAACCAACAAGAAGTTGATAAAGCAGTCAAGTTCAGAGATCAGATATGCAACATACAAAAGCAAGCACAGGAAATGTTGCATAGAGCAAATGAGAAAGCTAAGGTCTGACAGGAAAAGCATTGTATTCCTTATTCATTCCAAATTGGGGATAAGTTCTGGTTACATCTCAAGAAGGAGCGCTTCACTGGTCCATTCAAGAATCTCAAGCCTTTCTGATATGGTCTGTACAGTATTCTTCAATAGATTGGCGAAAATGCTTTCCAGCTTGACATTCCTACATTCCTGGGTCTACATCCAGTATTCAATGTGGATCTACTTCGACCATACCATGCACCACTATTGGAACATAATGACTTACTGACAATAGAACCTGAAGACATCAATCCAGATGTTCATGAGCCTCTTCCTTGCGACACCATTGTGGGACAACGAGTACGCCTTACAAGGACGAACACAATTCCCTTGTTTCAGGTTGCCAAAGCATTCCAGCTCCCAGCTCAAGGAAAGTGGTACTCTGTTACTGAAATAACCAACAAGTTTCCTCACCTTCGCAATCAAACAATGGGGACCATTGTTTCTTAAGGAAGGAGGTATGATCTGCATTGTAGTTGGAATTTGTGTCAAATGTTAGCTTTCCACTGCGACAAGTCGTCGTCGTCGTCATCGACACAACTCCGACGAGTCTCGACTTCGACATACTGCGACACACTCCGCACCTTTGACATGTTCAACAACCTCACAGTTCGCGACATTGACATGCAACGTTGACATGTGACTGACGATTGTTGAACTTTGACACACTGTCTCCCTGTCATCCATTCGACTGTAACGATTGAACTATTGAACCGTTCTAACTTATTCTTTATAACTAAATGTAACGGGCAGGAACCCAAGCGTCTCAGAATTCTATATAAGCATGTATATTATTGTAACATGCATCTTATCGATCCTTTCGATCTGATGATTCCAGTAATAAAAGATCAGTTCGCATTCCTGCATATTGTCTATGCGTATTTTTGTTTGTCTGTGTAGTGTAATCCTGCTTTTTCTCATTCTTCTTATTCTTATAGCTTCCTCCATAATAAAGTCGACTCATTCAGTTGAACTATTTCCCCCCTCATGCTTCCTGGACACGACCTGGATCAATGATGGTCGTAAGGATTTTTTTGGGATATGTCAGAATGGATAAAAGGTAGATAGACATTGCTTGTAGTGCATATTTTATCAAAGTAAGTTTACCTTCTATGTTTAGAGAGAAAAAAGACCAATTGTCCAACTTCTTTTCCAATTTAGAAATAAATTCTTCCCATAAAGAATTTGTAGTCTTGATAGGCCTTGTCCATAAGAGGAGCACCCATAAATTTGGTCAGAAGGGAGCTTTGTTTGAAGCCCAAAGTCCAAGCAATGCTAAGTTGGAATGAAATGTGGACATTGAAGAAAGATATTTTAGATTTACCTTGATTGATGGAAGTGCAGGAGGCTTCCATGAAGGTACTCAAAATTCTTCGTATTGTTCTTGAATCCTTGATTTAATCCCATCAACATTGTGTCATCCACTAATTGGAGGTGAGATGAGGTGAGCTCTTCTCTGTGCACATGTAGGCATTTCATGCATCCTTCTTCCATTGTTTCTTTAATCGAACAACCAAGCCCCTCTACCATCAAAATTAAGAGAAAGGGAGACAATGGATCTCCTTACCAGATTCCTCTGGAAGGGAAGAAAGTTGGGGAGGGAGAACCATTAACTAATATGGAGAAAAAAGTTGAATAAGTTAGAGACATGATCCATTTTGTCCATTAGGGAGAGAATCTAAATGCTAACAACATTTGTTGAATATATTCTTGGTTTAGTCTCTCAAATTCTTTTGACATGCATAGTTTGATAAGCGTAGCATCTTTCTTTGAAATTTTCAAAGAATGGATAGTTTGATGTGCCAGTATTATGCTGTCCAAAATATGTCTTCCTTCCACATAGCCCATCTGCTCTTTTGATATTAGAATGGGAATAATTGGATTGACCATATTGGAAATGACCTTGGTTATGATCTTATATATCACATTGCAAAGAGAAATAGGTCTAAATTTACTCAAATCATTGGCTTATCCCTGCTTTGGAATCAAGGTAATGAATGTGGAGCTCAAGGCTGGAAGAACTTTGGTTTGATTCCAAGATTCTTGTATAACAACCTAGAAATACTCATTTATGGTCTACTAACATGCATGAAATAAATCTATAGTAAATCCATCTGGTCCTAGAGACTTACCAACTTCCATGTCCATAACTGCTTGCTCCACCTCTTTGGGAGTAATTTCTTGAAGCAATTGATCATGTTGTTCGATAGTCACACTGCTAGGTATATTCATGGTGAAATGGTGGATTGCATCTACTTTGTTCCCTTGTGATTCAATGAGTAGGACTTAGTAAAAAGTGACTAATTCCTTTTCTATATCCTTATGTTTCAAAATGATATTTCCTTGAGAGCCTTTTAGAGAGGTGATTATATCATTATGTCGATGTTGTATCATAGAATTGTTAAATAATTTTGAGTTTATTTCACCTTATTTGAGCCATCACACTCAAGAATTTTGTCTACATAATATTTCCTCCTACATGTAGTGTTTATCTAGATGGGTCTGAAGGTTCCATTCTTCCTCTTGAGTCTGGTTGTTCTTCCTTCTAATATGTTTTTTTTGTAGAAGTTACTCCAATTTTAGTTCCAATTCTTTTTAGTCCACCAATATGTTTCCAAACAACTCTTTATTCCAACCTTTTAAATTTTATTTGAGATTCTTCAACCGTTCTTGGAATTGGTACATTCTAGAGTCCTCATTAACTACAACCTCCTTCCATTGAGGTGAAAATTTTTCCTGGAATTATAGGCTATTAAGCCAGAATGTTTTAAACCAAAAAGGCTTGTTTTGTGGTTGATCATCCATCTTCAATGGAAGGTATATTGTTGGAAACTAAGGTATTGATGGTTCATCACATCTCTATATATTCTGGAGGCAACTGGTCATTGGGAGATAGGTGACTAACATAGCAGTTGACTGGAAGACTAGCTCGGAAAGTTGGTGGAATGAATAAACAATTGACTGGATGGTCTGTAAGATCGTGGTCGGTGCAACTACAAAACCGACTCAACTTTGGGATGTTACGAATTTTGTGGAAACCATTAGAACCAACAATCCTTATTTATGGACTAGGTATTCCTCATTTTCATGGATTTTGTTAGATGTGGAAGTCATAAAAGGATGACCCTATGGGTTGTGCTAGTGTGTTGAGAATTCTCAATATGCATTGTGATGCTCTGATCATAATGCTCTATCCTTAAGTGTTGCAACAATGTCTTTAGATCCCACCTTTCTCCTTGGAATATTGTTCCATATTCTATCTATTTTATGTTCTATGGTTCAAGGTTAAGAGGTTCTCCAACATGGTATCAAAGCTGTTGGCTTTGACCTAGCTCTATTGTCTATAGTTCATGATGATTCAGATCTAGGTTTGACTGAATCTGGGCTGAATATTTGTTGACTAATACCTCTACCTAAGTTTTTATTATATTTGTTAGATTGGAAGGATGACTTCTAGGATAGAACCTATTTTTCTCAATGAACATAATTATGTGATATGGGAAACAGACATTGAGACCTTATTGAAGAGAAAAGGACTGTGGTTGTTCACGAAGACTTCTATTGTTAACCTGATGGATGTCGATGCTAAGTTTACCATCTATGTTAAAAATGATGAAGCTATGGGTGTTATCACAACCTACATTTCGAGGGAGATTTGCTTTCATACAGCGGGATCGACTATCCTTTTGCCATTTGGAATAAGCTAAATACTATGTTCAATATGATAAATGAAGGTGAATTTATGCAGATAGAGAAAGTGTTGATCTCTTTGGAACCTCTTTCCTTTGATTGGATTGAGGACTATTTAGCTCGTATCAAGGAGCTACATCTAAATTGGGAGAATGTGGCAAGGATTTTCCGAAGAAGGATGGAAAACTCATTGAGCTGGTTTTGATGAATTTGAACAAACCATATGATGTTTTCCATCCCTCGTTTCACTCCAATTGGATGTCAAGCAAGAAAGATGGTAAGGATTTTTCCTTTGATACTTTATGTGATCTGCTAATCAAGGACCAACAAAATCTGCTTGAAGAAGGGAATATTGGTTGCAAACATTAGGATCACTTGTTGAAAGGCAAGGCCAAGCCAAATATTAAAGAACGTGGTTGACATGATCACCGACCACAATGTATTGACCAATTCACAAAGGGGAAGACTGAATAGTCGTCATCGATGAAGAAGGATCAAAAGAAGAAGACATGTCGGTATTGTGCAAAGGTGGGACATGTCGAGAAGAACTGTTGGAAGAAGATGAAGGATTTAGAAGGTAAGGGTCAAGCACCTTGAGGATAGTGCATCGACTGGACAGTCGCTCAATCAAGCTGCTAAAAATTATAACTTATCTGTTAGCACTTCCTAGGCATTACGTGCCTGCACCAATCAGACCGATTGGATAGTCGACTTTGGATGTACTCATCACATGGAAAATGATGCTTCTTTGTTCTTGTCCTTAAGTGAAGCTCTTGAACAAAATATCTATGTTTCTAATGGTTATGCTCTCACTGTTGTTGGAAATGGTGATGTTGAATTTCAACATGGTCACATATCCAACGTTTAACATGTAGGTAGTTTGAGTGCAAACTTGTTGTCCATTGCTCAACTAACAAAGGCAAAGAAGACTGTTGAGTTTTGGTTGGATCACTTTGTCGTAAAGGATCCAAGGTTTGGGGGGGGAACTGTTGCTTCAGGTTATTTGGATCCCAAAAACAGACTTTAAAATTTATGTGATCCTCCCATGAATGTTTGCCCGACGACTGGATCGACTGCACTCATTGCTCAAACTGACGACATAAATCAAATTTGGAATGAATGACTTGGACATATAAACTTTTGAAGTTTGAATATGATGGTAACTCACAATATCATTATTGGTCTCCCAAATACTGTTCCACTTGATGGAGTTTGTAAAGGATGTATGATTGGAAAGCATCATCAGGAACCCTTTGATTCCGGGAAAGCATGGAGAGCATAGAATGAACCAAATCTTGTTCATATTGATCTTTGTTGCATGCAAAAACCCTCATTAGTAGGTGCAAAATATATTTTGACCTTTATTGATGATTTCTCTAGATTTACATGGGTTTATTTCTTGAAGAATAAGAGTCGATTATTTGAAATATTCAAGGAATTGAGAGCACTAGCTGAGAATCGGTGTGGTCGACCCATTAAATGTTTGAGATCAGATAATGGTGGTGAATATGTGAGTCACTATTTTGAAGAATATCTCTTGCAAAATGGTATTTCTTGGCATAGATCTTTCCCTCATACCCATCAACAGAATGGTGTTGCAGGGAGGAAGAATCAAACTTTGGTAGAAATGGCCAGGTGCCTACTGCAAACCAAAGATAATCCGACGAAGTTTGGGGCGGAATTTGTTTACTGCTTCAATTATCTCCTAAAAATCATTCTAACTAGAGAAGTTTCTAACATGACTCCCATTAAGAAGTGGAATGAAGGAAAACCTTTGTTGGATACCTCAGAACCTTTGGATGTGTTTCCTGGGTGAATATCAATGATTACTACATAAAGAATTTGGATGCAAAGAGTCATGCTTGCATCTTGATGGGCTACTCTAATGAGTTGAGAGCCTATAAACTATTTGATCCTGTCAAAAAACATATCATCTTCAGAACAAGCGTGATATTTGATGAGACACTTTCTGGTAATAAGCTGTTGAATTAATCCTCTGATCCATTGAATAATGTTCTATTTGACATTCTTGAAGAATTTGGATCAACTGCGCTTGTAATTGGAGTCACAACCAGAAAAATAAATTATACTTCCAAGTCAAATGGTAGTTAGTCTAGTGTGACTATTGAAGTCAGAAATATGACTTCCCTGACCCACTTGACTAGGGATATCCACCCTGAATCATCACTGAGTTGCTTACCTTGGTGGGATGTTAAGATGATTGAAGTTGTTGGATCGGATGTAGGAATGATAATATTGGTCGACAGATTCGCATTCAAAAACAATGTGGCATTGTTTCCTTAATGGCGCGTGTTCTTGACACCTATGATCCTAATACTTATGCTAATGCTCAAGGTGTTCCAGAATGGGAGATTGCTATGGCTACTGAAATTACTTCTTTAAAGAAGAATTAGACGTGGGAACTTGTTCCCCAATTGCAAGGAAATAATGTCATGAAGTGTCGATGGGTCTATAAGACCAAGTTTACCTCTAACAATGGTGTTGAATTCCAAAAGGCTTGTTTGCTCACAAAGGAATTCTCTCAACAAGAAGGCATCGCATACACTAAAACCTTTTCCCATGTTGAAAAGATGAATTATGTTTGACTGATCCTTTCACTTGCTGCTCATTTTGAATGGGAGCTTCATCAAATGGATGTTAAAAGTGATTTTCTTCATCGAGATCTAGTTGAATAAATCTATATGGAGAAACCTCCTAGATTTGTAATAGATTCTAGTCTTTTTTCTAACTGAAGAAGTTGTTGTATGGTTTGAAACGAGCACCTCGTGCTTGGTATGAGAATATTGATCATTTCTTTGTCAACATTGGCTTCAAATGTTGTGAATCTTATCACAACATTTATGTATTACATGTTCATGGTGATACTCTAATTATGGCATTGTATGTTGATGATTTGGTCATAACTAGAAATAATGTCAATTTGATTTTAGGTTTGAAGAAACAACTTGCAGATACTTTTGAAATGACTAACATTGGTATTTTTCATTTCTTTCTTAGCATTCAAGTTTTACAAATGGATGGTGGTATCTTTCTTTCTCAACCTAAATATGCCTTGGATCTTTTGAAGTGATTCAAGATGGACGAATGTAAGTCATGTACTACACCTTATCATTCGGGAGTGAAATTGACCAAATACTGTGACTTTCGATGAGTTGACGCCATTCTTTATGGATAGTTGGTTGGTAGCCTAATTTATTTGACTCACAGTAGACGAGATATTTATTTTGTTGTTAGTGTGGTTTCTTGGTTCATGTAGGATCCTTGAGAAATCCATTAGAAGGATGAAAATGTTTGCTACATTAAGGGAACTTATTAGTATGGTATTAAATATTGTTGTAGTCTAGAGACACTAGTCAGGTACATTGATTCCGACTGGGGTGGCGAAATTGATGACCGAAAGTCCACTTCTGGATGTGTGTTTTGACTGAGTTCTAGACCCTTGGTTTGGTTATGTAAGAAACAAAAAGTAGTCTCTCTTTCGACTACCAAAGGCGAGTATCGTGGCGCTGTCATTGTAGGTACAGAGGTAGTTTAGATTCATCATCCTCTATATGAGCTTGGGTTTCGTCCTATTCAATACTCCACTCTTATTACTATGATAATCAATGTGTTATTCAAGTTTATGATAATCCTTTTTCTCATAGAAATATGAAGCATGTTGAACTACATGTTCATTATCTGAGACAGTTGGTACAAGAAAATGTTGTCTCACTTTTTCATTTCATGACAGATGATCAGGTCATTGATATCTTGATGAAGCCGTTATCATAAACCAATTTTGTGAAACTTCAGGCTATGATTGGGATTTAGGAAGCTGCAATTATGGGGAGTTGTTTTGAGCAAGTAATCTCACCTCCTGAATCTCTAAAGAGTTGTGCTAATGGGGGGGTGTTGGAACCTAAGGTCTTGATGGTTCATCACACCTATGGATCTTCTAGAGGCAATTATTTGTTGGATGAAAGGTGACTAGAGGAGCAGTCGACTGGAGTACCACCTCGGAAAGTCGATGGAATGACTGAATAGTTGACTGGATGGTGAGTAATAATGTGGTCAACGTAACTACAACATCCAACTCAACTTCATGATGTTGCGTATTTTGTGGAAACCATTAGAACCAATGATACTTATTAATGGACCAGATCTTCCTCACTTTCAGAGAGTTTGTTTGATATGGAAGTTATAAAAGAATAACCCTATGGGTTGTGCTAGTGTGTTTAGAATGATCAATATGCATTGTGATTTTCTGATCATAATGCTCTGTAATTACATGTTGCAATGGTGTCTTTAGATACCACCTTTCTCATTGGAATATTGTTCCTTCTATTATCTATTTTTTGTTCTATAGTTCAAGTTTAAGAGGTTCTCAAACATATATAAGCCAATGATCTAAACCCACAAAGGTAAATATTGATGACTCTAGTAGCAATATTTGAGTGAAAATATTCTCTAGGATAAAAAAATCTTTCTATTTGAGATGCTATAGGTGGGATCCTCCTCTCTTTTTGTTCCAAGTATATATTCCATTAATTTTTTCGGCATCGACCAGTTTGAGACTATGAATAAACTCTTTGAGTCTTTGTTATGAAACTTTGCAAACACCTCATTTTTTCTCCAACAGGAATGTCGTAATATTGAAGTCCCCACCCACTATATAATGTTGACTCTCTATGATAATGTAAAGTTCTTGGTATGAATTAAGAAATAGAAGATTATCTTCGATTGTGGACAACCCATACACATTTGTGATTATTCCCAAGTTTGTTGTACCAAGTAAATGAAACTTTTTCGATAATGTTATTTCAATAGAGAAATAGTCCATCATCTCAATTAAATCTGGATCCATCTCAATCCCCTGCTAATCCATTTTCATCTAAATCTATTGATTGGATTCCTTTCCAATAGTGCTTTCCAATCTTATGAAGTGTATCTACATTGCATTTTGTCTCCTGAATCATGACGAGAGTAGGTTTTTCTGAGGTGATTTTGTTTCTTAATAACCTTTTTTTCTCTTCCCATTTATGCCTCAAATATTCCATGTAATGACTTTCATTTTTTACTAGTGGATGGGTGAGATAGACATTTTTCCATCATTAAAACAAAAAATCATGATTTTATTAATTGTTATCCTAACACTTGGAGGATTCATCTATTTCTCTATCTCCCTAGTTTCTTTTCATCCTTGAGAAATTTTGATGGGTATTTGGGAGCGTTAATTTTTATCCCTAACAAATTATGAACTTGTTGTTTCTTGGCTTCTAGTTTTGCAACCTCCACTCTAGATTGGTGAAGGGCATCCTTAATTAGTTGTAGATTCTTCCATGTGATGGATTGTGTGTCTTTTCAATCACAAGACTCCATGAAACATTCCAATTATTTGAACTCCATATCATCCCCTTGCCCATATTCCATGATATCCTCTTCATTTAGGTTAGGTGGTTCCCCCACCTGGTTTCTTTCTTTCTAATTATCTTCGTCAATTCTATGTCATTTATTGGGTTCCAACGTTTTAATGTTTTGACTCTGCATATCCTGAGTCCACTCTAGAATATCATTTGGGATATCCTCTAATTAATTTATGGGTTCGTCTAGAATTACAAGGGCTTACAATTTGTTGGCTGACGTAGGTGCCTTTACTTTTGTATTTTGTATTGGTTGCTTCCGTTTTTTTTCCTAGGGATTACCTTGTCATATCCCTCCTGGTCTTTCTTCTCTTCCAATTTGGTGTTCATGGGTTTTTTAATGAGCGGGAAATCCTTGTAGAGATTCCCATGTTCATGAAATTTTCGACATTGAAACAGAATATGTTCATAATCAATCGTATGAATCCAATTATTGTCTTGATAGCTGAGACAAATGGATTTTGGGAGATCCCTTGAAACATTCATGTAGAGACATATTATGGAATTGATGTGTATCTTTCTTGCTTGGTTACTTTGGAATATTTCATGCATGTGCCTAAGGTTTTATGTATCCCCACTAGGCTTTCTTCTTCCCACTTCTCCTATAGAAGAGAATATAGGAGGATCCAAACTGGAGCTTGAGTAAAGTCCTCCTTGCGTAGGATCAATTTTTTAGTCCAGTAGTGCATGTACATGCCATTTGAGTTGAATAAATACATACCATTCTCAAAAAATTTGTTTGTGTCCTCCAAGATAACAAAAATCATTGTGAAGAAACCATTAGATCCTATCTTTAGATCCACTTTCCCTTTTGGTCTCCATTTATGATTTATCCACCATGTTAACACTCTTTTAGAGGGCCAAAGTCCCATGAACTTGGCGATGAGTGCGTGATCTTGCATACATTGTATATATGTGCCAACATTATCATAAGAAAAATCATACTTGAATATTAATGGGGATTTTGGGATTTATCCTCAATTAATTCACTCTGCCTCCTTGGATTGACTCTCTTTCTTGTTGTTGTCATGGTTTTTCTATACAGAGGAGGTTTTTCCTACCCCTCCAATTTTTTTCTCCATAATGACTTTAACCTTTCATGCAGTTTCATTTCCATATCTTGATTCCTTTCTTGGATCATGGAGCTCCTATAACAAGGGTTACATGTCATTCCTCTATTTTCTACCTAGAAGAATCTCCTCTAGCTGGGATTTCCCACAATTTTTCATGCCCCACCTAGAACATCCCTATAGGATGGAGCCTTGATCCCTATCACCAATGAATCCATTGTTGCAGGCCTATTCAAGATTGAACCCTAGAGACTCTACAAACCCTAGATATTTAACCAACCTTATCACTATCGAATTAATGATTCAATGTTATGACTACTTGGGTAAACTAGTTTATTCATAATGCATTATTGACTCATGACAATATATTGGAAATTGGGGTTAGTTCCAATATTCTTCATCTAGGTCGATTAGACATTGGGGGTTGGTTCCATTCTTCTTAATCTATGATGATTGGGCATTAAGGTTGGTTATAGGTCAATTTCACGTTGCAAGTTGGTTTTAATTCTAATATTCTTCATCTAGTTTGATCGAGCATCAGGTATTGATTCTAATCTTGTTATCCTCTCCCTCTACAATTGTGTCATATGTTGAATTCATCTTAGAGCCTTGGATAACCTAGAGAGAAAGTGATAGTTCTCATTAAGCTTCCTTAACTCAACACAAATGTCTTTAAGAACCACAATGATGCTCTATCGAGATCATCAAAATTTCATGTTAGAGATTCCTTCGTTTGCAAATAGAGGTCCAAGGTGTTGGAACACCTTGTAATTTTTCTTCTATAGAAACCGGTATTGAGCATAATTTTAGAAAGTTTTTTTCAATTTTTGAATTGTTAGTTATTCTTCCTTTATTATGTACCTATTCCTCTAATTGTTAAATCTTGTTGATGGAGCTTGGCTTATGTCTATATGCAAAACCTTGAGATATATGTTGAGAATTAATTGGTTTTGGCATGCATTGATATGTCTTGGTTGACTTCTTGACCATCCTTGAAAAAAGAGGTTATCCTCTATGAGTATAGGGTTTTGTTGCTCCTACAGTCCCCATGTTCAATTGTGTTTAATTAACCATAAATTTTACACTCCTTTACATTGGAACTCCTATATTTAAAATTTATTTCTATCTACAAGAAGGGAATTGTTTGCTACAAACATGGGTGGCGATCAAGGCCTCCAATTTAAGATGCATTCTATTAATGATGGACCCTTATACCATTCCCCATGCATTTTTAATGATTATCAAGAGTGCTACATTACTTTGAACCTCATGGTCTCATGCTACTAAATGAAGAAACATAACTTCATCATGGAATCCTTCCATTTGAGTGCATATTATGGGGTGGTCATTATGAATCCCCTCTTAACTACTTCATGCTCTTCTATTTCTCCTCCATCTTCCAATTGTTTGATGGGATTGGTAACAAGTGGCATAAGGATGACTACCCCATCTAGGTATCTTTTCTTTGTGTTTGAATTGATACAACCAAGGGTTGAATCTCAATGGATCATGCCAACAAGACCACTCTACCACTTATAATACCCCATTGCGTATTTAAGTTAAACTACCTCAATTTTCATGATAACAAATACTCCACACACAAACACACATGACACACACACATATTAAAAACATATAGATATACATATTTTGTTCTAGAAATTTGTAGGGTGAGATGACATAGATAAATATGCATGGAGAAGTGTCATTTGACACATTCTCTTATTTACCCAATGATAAGTTATGTTATGTGTGGGAGAGGAGGCTTAAAGTAAAAATTATACGAAGAACGGTTGGTTGACCTTTCCCCACTGTTCTTCTATCAAAAGAAACTTCCATATTGGTTTTATAGATTGACTATTGTAATATGTATATGGAGAAGGGTCAGCCAACCCTTCCCCATTCACATGTAATGGAGAACTCTTCTATGTGGGGGAAATAATGCCTACGATAAATTTATATGGAGAAGAGTCAACCAACCCTTCTCCATTCACACCTAATGACAAACTCTTCTATGTGGGGGACATAATGCCTACAATAAAATTTATATGGAGAATGATCGATCAACTCTTTCCATTTCTACTCTCAATCAAAAGCTCTTATCTGTCTAGGATAAATTCTCAATGAAAGCATATATGGAGAAGAGTTACCTAACCCTTTTTCATTCTTCCCCAAAGAAATTATAAGGATAAGGGTTGGATGGACCTTTTCTCTCCAAAACTATAGAAAAAAATACTATTTGTGGGGTTGAATATCTCAATTAAAATATGTACGAAGAAGGGTTGACCAACCCTTTACTGTCTACCTCCAACCATAAGCTATGATATCTATGGGAGAAGAGGCTTAAATGATACAAATATGCAAAAGGGTCAATCAAACCATTCTCATTGTGGCTCAAAAATATGTATATGTGTATAATATAACACCTATATTAAAAGGTATATTGAGAAGAGTCGATGAACCCTTCTCCATTCATCTCTAGTGATGAAATATTTTATGTGTGGGAGATAATTCCTAGAATAAAATTTGTATGGATAATGGTCATTAGACCTTTCCATTACTTCTACCATTGAAAACTACTTATATGTGTAAGAGAATTTCTAAATTAAATTGATGAAGAGAAGGATATATGAACCCTTCTCCAATTTTACTTAATGAAATTGTATAGGTCGATTGACCATTCTCTATCCCCCTCCTCCCTCCTCCCCAAAAAAATAATACTATGTTTGAGATAGAGGATTTCAATGGAAGTATGTATGGAGGATTAGTCAACCCTTCCCCATGTGCCCCAACAATAAGTTATGCTATATGTGGGAGATAGACTTAAATGATATCTAATATTGAAAAGACTATGTTTTGGATTGAGGATTTCAATAAAATTATGTAGGGAGAAGGGTCGGTTAAACCTTATCCATATGCACCAACAATAATCTACGTTATCTATGGGAGCATAAAAACTTAAATGATATCTAATATTGAGAAGGTCAGTTAATCCTTCCCAACAATACCTCCATTGAAAGACTCTTCCATGTGCTATATATATATATATGGAGAAGGGCCATCCAACTTTCCTAACTTGACCCCAACAACTAAATATTCACTACTACATTTGGGGTTGAAACTCGAAGTTTGAGCTGATATTTGAACCAACATTTTATTAAAAAAATTCAACATTGAGATCCAAATAAAAAATGAGAATCCCGTTTTTTTTTTTTCTATTTTTGGGCCCTGAAAAACGTGACGTAAGTGACATTAGTGACCTATCGCCACTTAAGGGATGTAAATTCAACACATTGACTTTTTGGGTATAGTTTGAAAATAAGCATCAATTGGAATCGGATAAGAGACAATTCTTGTTTTAAAATTTTTTAATGACGATTATTCTATACTTATGATGTGGATAAAGATTTTTTATGTGGCATTGAAAATACAATCACTAACATCATTCTTGAATGCTAATTGTCAATCATTACAATTGAGACCCTATTCAATTTTCATTCTCACCTTCAAAATCCAAAAAAGCATCAAGTGGAAGTCAAATAAGTCAGTGCAGGTGATCTATAGCAACAACTATAGGGGATTCATATCAACAACTATAGGGATAACAACTTTAAGGTCTTCAAAATATTAAATATCTCTTGAATCATAATCTGGGCATTTGTGATTTTTTGTATGTATGTTAGTCCTGATATAAGTATTACACCTAACAAAAATCACATTTATCAAAATAAAAAAAGTTTGAATTATAATAAAAACATTATCTATAGGGTATCCATGACAAGCCTTACGGATCCACATTAAAAAATACTATAGGTCTGAAATAAAAACCTATAACTCTAAAATTAAAATATGTTTATTAAATATTTTTAGTGGATGTGTCCAAATCAAGTTAAGGATTCCCTATACCAAAAATAACAATGACCCAAATTCCAAAATTTGATCTATGGATAAAATAGAAATTATAGGGGATTCGTAGTAATTCTGATGGATCTACAACAAATCTTATAGGTATAAACAATAGCTTATAACTCTTCAATTAAGATCCAAGTATTGGATATGTTAGGTTGATGTGTCCATCTAAAGATTGAGATTCCCTACACCGAAACTCACAATCACCAAGTTTCCATAGTTTGAGTTATTGACAAAATAGTATATACAAGGGATTTGTAGCAAACCTATAGATCTGAAAAACAACCTATAACTCTTAAATTAAGATAGGTGAATGAGAATTTTTTGGTGAGTAAATTCAACCCAAAATATGGCTTCACTCTCCCCAAACTTGTGTTCACCTAGATCACAAATTTAGATATTTAACCAAATCAACATTTTCTAAAATTTAAATGCATGCCCAAATGTTGGCTGCTTTTCTGGACAAACCCGGGTTTTCAGGATGCGCAGCAACAAACACCCCTTTGGTGCACTAGCCCTTTCGGCATCGAGCTGCGCAGCAGCCCGAAGTCTCACCCGAAGTGGCTATGGGGGGCTAAGGAATCAGGTTTCCTTAACCTAGGTGGTGTGGAGTCTACAGTCTTCTCCCTTCCCTCCCGGGAGGATACCCTAGAACAGAACGTCTTACTCTTCCACAGGTCTCACAACGCTACAGCGTGGGAAATCACTCTTCCCAGCCTGGCTGCGCGGTAGCTTCACGCCTACGCATGAGGCGTTTACCCGCTACGTCCGATACTATGTATCGCCTCTGCCTCGCGCCGCAGCGCAGTAACACACTCCTTAAGCGCTACGGTGACAGTGTTCTTACAGACTCCTCCGGCAATGCACGAGACAACTTCTGAGGGAGCTTTAGGGATTTACTTTACATAATCATTCATAAATATAGCGGAACATTCATGGAAACATAGACAGTAAGCAAAGCAATGCAATTGCATAAAGCATCACCACAACAACAAGAATTATGTCGTTCACCTCCAGGAGGGAAACCACGTCCACAGGACTGTTTTACATTATCTTAAGACGAGGATAACACAGTTTCGCTGCGCACACAGCTGCAGCCTTAGATCTTTCTGGGAAACTCCACGCACACAGCTGGGAGCCCTTCTCTTATATCTATTCTTTCCTTCTACAGATATTACAATGACAAAGGCATACACTTACATTCCCCCCCAGTCCTCTTCTGACTGGTCGATACATTCTTCCGACTGGTCGATACATACAATGGCCTTTACGCCAAGCGGTCTCCTGCGAGATCACGACCTTCTTACATGCCCAAAACGATCATCAACAGCCTTACCAGACACATCAATACAAGTGACTCAGTGACTAACAACTATCTAGCCAACCCTTTTCCCTTTTACAATTACACATATATATAGGTGGCCCTAAGGGTCACACCTTTACAAAAATGTGGGCCTTTCCCAACAGTGATCCCCAAAAACCCTAACCACTGACACGGCTAGGTGTACTGTAGGCGCCTCTTGCAGTCACGTCGTAGCTTCCTGCAGACTCCGTGATTTCTGGTGTAGATCATGGGTATGGGCGCCGCTTCATCATTCTCTGCCCCTTGTCCTTCGCCTTCAATGCTTCAGCCCATTGCTCTTCCTTGGTCCGAGCAACCATAA